>CM060814.1:7575000-10075000 GCA_030704555.1 Heliconius charithonia | reverse complement strand
AATGCTTGTATCATACAAACTATTTATCTTTATAGCTAACAATGTCCCGACTGCGGCCGAAGACATCATCTCCAACGAGAATGCCGCTATACGCCCGTTCAAAGGCTAAGGTAACGGACGAGCGCAAGGAAAACGCGTACGTGGGCGCCAAGACCGACGCCGAGCGGAAACGCAGTCCACCGCTGCTTGGCCAACGTTCCGGACACGATATCATAGCGCTCAACATGAAGTTCGCCAAGAAGAACGAACCCGCCAAGCCCACACGACCTCGATATCTTTCTGATAACGAGCCCAAGCCCAAAACGCTAGCCACTAAACGACGTAATATACTCGCCATACGGAAACCCAATGCCGCCAAGTCCGTAAGTAAGGCCAAGACAGGTGAGACCAATCAGCCCGCCAAGTTGGCGAAGCGCAGTTATTCGCGATGCCTCCGTCGTCGAGCTGTGGCGTCCTCGTCGTCGGACGACGCACCCGCTGCTACGGCCAGCCTCGACTCCTTGGCCGCCAAGCGACGACCTTTCCCTAATCCGCCTCCCGCTCACTTAAAGAAAATCAGACTTAAAACTGCCTTGTAGCCACATCCCTCCTTTCTTAGGCCCGATCATTTGAAAAATATTTCAAACGTCTTAAATTGAAGGAAAATGCAATCTACTGCTAAGTTGGCCAAACGCTTCTGTGGTTTTTGTCGTCGCTTTTCAGCGACTTCGTTCTTCGGATGCTTAAAACTTAAAAAAACGTGGCTATATTTGGCTCACAATTTGTTATAAAACCGCTAAATTTGATTCCTCCATCGCTAAGTGACTTCCTTTCCCCTACTTACTCTGGCGCCGCTCACATAAAAGGAGATAAGACTCAAAACAGCCATGTAGATTTAAAAAAAATGATGTGTCTGACTTGGTTTAATGCTCTAATATTTTTATATCATTTATAAAAATATCATAAGTGTAAATGAGGGCAGGGAGTCTTCCATAGCACGCTACCAGCTCATTTGAAGAAAAAAAAACTTGCCTTGTAGCGTTACAGTACCAATATATTCGACAATATAATGTTTTTTTTATATATACCTACAAAAAGGGCCTAAGTAAAGAAAGATGGAATGGCTAAATGATACTACATTTGTATAGCGCTGTGTAATGTAAAGTGGTTGGAACGTTTGCTTTTTATTTTAATATGGTCTATTTTCATTAATTTTTGGATAGTAAATGTTTGTAATTGTAATATATATCTATGTTGATGTATAGCTGTAATATATGTATTGGGGGAGTTATAATTTGTAACGCGATTAATATCGATTGTTTTGACTATTGTTTTTGACTTGTACTTGCCATATCGTACTGACTTACTACGTGACAAATCAATAACTAAAATGTTTGTATTGTAAAGGCATTTGAATAATATTTTGCTTTTCATTATTTGTATTTCAAACTAACATTTCTTAATATGAAAATTTGTAAAATATAACCTACAGTTATTTTTGTTTAAAATTTCTAATAAGAATATGTAAGGCAATTCTGCCTACCCTGCTTTGCTTGCAAATTAGAATACGGCCAATTCACTGTATCTTTTTTTTTAGTAATCGCCCCAATAACATTTGAAAGTTTTATCTAATAACAGAATATACAAATAGGTCACAAAGTTAAATATATTGAAAACAAATTTTAGATGATACTTTTTTAACGTTTTAGAAAGATGTTTGTAAATTAAATTAAAATTTTGTAGTTTAGGTATAATGCTCCAGGAGCTAGCTTAGAGTGGACCTGATGATCTCATTATGATTTTTTTTTCTTTTTTTTAGTCACTTAAATGTATTCTTATTTACATTGAATAAAAACGCTATTTTGAGTTTGGTTTGATACAGGTAAAAATAAAATATATAAGGTGACTTTACAACTCAATAAATTACGAATAGTTAAAAATATATATAAATATTTTTGAAAATAAATCTAAATATATATTATAATAATAAAATAATATGTTCAAGTTAAGTATGGTTTTTCATGTGATCTGAGGTTCACAAATATACTTATGGAGAACTGTAACAGTGCAATATTGTGTATAACGACGAGCAGACGCTCGCGTTGTGACATACGAAACGTACTTTTAAATTGAATGTTGTGTGTAAAATAAAATGTATAATCATAGAAAATATAGTATGTACATTAAATAATAACTATTTATTTATCTAAAATATTAATATATTATTAACATCCATTGTTCTCGAAATGTTGTTTTCTTGTACATCCAGTAAGCAATAGAAAAATATAGATAAATAATAGAAAAAGATAAATTAGAGGCCAGTCGCGGCGCAGGAGCGCAAGCGTGTAAGCTATCTTATTGTAAACATTGATTGATTGAAAAGAGCACAATTGAACTATACCGCGACAGGTTGTGGCTTCAATTCCCACTCGAGGAGATGAAATATTTAATATTTTCATTTCTTCGTTCTGGTGAAAGCGGGATACAGCGTGAAGCTGAAAAATAAAGCTCACTGCGACAACATCTGACTGTAAACGGGATTATCGAGTTCGAATCGAAAGGGGTTCGATTCTCATTCTGATAAACCAAAGTGCAGCGATGAGTTCCTCAACTTAACAAGCAACGTCGAGTACTCCGGCGGAAAGCAAACGTTTGCCATTAAAATGTACGTATTTATTTATCAAAACTACCACTAGTAGTTTTCGTCTTTAAAAAGTAATTTTAGATTTACCATTTGTACAATCTATCTTAATATAATAAAGAGGAAGTTTCTTATTTTTTTTAAGGCTAAGGGAGAGAGGGTGTATTTTTTGTTTGTTTTCTATGAACGCTGCATTATTTAGGATAGGCTATATACATCAAACATCAAAGTTTAATTTTTAGTTAGCTTTAAATATCGAAATAACAATAATGAACATCGTCGAATTGCTTTAAGAACGTGCGTGCGTGCGTTCTCAAATTTATGAAAATAAGTCTTTCGTGATTGAATGGGCTGCTAGTTATTTTAAAATATTTAAAAAAAAAAATTTAAAAGAACAGCTTGACGGCTCTTGGATTCCCGCTCGATGAAGTGAAATATTTAATATTTTCCTTTCTTGGTTCTAGTATCGACGCAAAGCGAGGAGTTAAGTTCCTTCAGTTCCGCCACTTGACACGCAATACTTTTGCAATTCAGCGGAGAATGGTGAAAGGAGTGTCTTAACACCAAGTTCCCTCTGCCTGTCCTGCTTTGTCTAGGGCACACAAAAGATACTTGACGTTTCTTAATGGCTTTTTTCAGTAGAACTGCCAAAGTAGTTTACAGCGTACGTACGTAACATTTTCACCACTGACATTTTTATGTAACTCGATAACTAGTGCTTTGGTGGCCTAATCAAGAATATTTTCAAAAAATACTATTTATACAGAATGGAAGCGTCAGCGCTCCTTTTACGGAAACAGCATATAGGGTAAAATATTTCAAACCCATACCCATAAAGAAATTTATCACGATACTTCAACACTTTAGACGTAGGTTTTTTTTTCATTTCACGATGTTTTTCCATACTGTATTCCGTGAGACGCAGTCACGAATACCAATAACGTAAGCACATACTACTAAGCGTTGCCGATCTGCTACTTTTCATTCTCAAAACACATACTAGAACAAGAAAGGGATATGTCTCGTTCTATTTTACGTAATTTAACATCGCCGCCATTACCAACGACTCCATTTCGTGAATGAGGCGTGTGCGTTGTTATCGCTATGATAGGTTTGTCTGTGTGCGTCATTCTTAACAGAGATAATTATATTATTTTGTTTAAAAAACACAATTTTTCATTTTCGGAAAAGCCTCTTCTGTTTTAATTATGTTAGGTTTTTATAGATTAGTCAAAACTGGTTTCATTCAAATTGGTGAAGACAAAAACACTCTGTATAACCAAATTTGAGGCCCGCCGCGGCGCAGTGGCACGAAGTGTGACTGTAAAACCAACTGGCTGATTTTTATTCGGTTCGATCCCCACTCGAGGAGATGAAATATTTACTTAAATTTATATTTCCATTTCTTCGCTCTGGTGTCGAGGCCACCGCGTCGCGGCGTTGAGTTCTGCCACCAGGAACAAAGTGTCTTAACACTAGGTTGAAGCTGACTGATAACCAAATCAAACCTTAACATGAATATAGAAAACTGCTTTCAATTCTCATATTTGATTGTTTTATCATTTTGCATTTAATAGTAACAAAATATAGCATATATTTTGCTCCAGTATTCTCATTAGCATTCAATAGCAAGGTCCAGGTTTCCAATGTAATTTTCTTTAGTATAGTGCAATTTTAACAAAACGTACGACCATTACTTTTGTTTTAGTTCTTTATACTAAGGTTTAACTTGAAGCTTTTACTTTAATAGTTAATTAAAATAGAACTTTGAGTAAAAGTACAGTGTATTATGTCAAAATAATTGACATTGATAATATAGCCCACTTTTATCAATTGTCTAAAGAAATAGTTTGTTATTCCTATTAGTGCTTTCTACCACATACTCTTCAGATTTAAAATATTAATATGTATTAAATACATAAGTGAGGCCAGTTGTGGTACAGGATAGTGTGAAGATGATTTGAATGTCTAGCACAGCAGACTATGATGGGAAATGGACATGTGTAATGCCAACATATACATAGTTATAAAGAAATTGACTCTTAGCTTTTTTAATTTTAGAGTTTGTTTTATTAATTTTGTATACCGAGAAATCTTAATTTATTTATAATTACTTCAAAATAGATTGGTAAATAAAATTCAAAAAAACTGTAAACCTTTGTATTTCAGCCCACAGTTGCTTATACTAAAAATTTACAGCCTGCGTCCTCGTCTACCACCCTTCCTGCGAGTAGAGTCTGACGGTACTGGAGTTACATCTTCAATGCGACCAATTTTCATGTTGGAACGGGCCAATGCTCTGAGAGCAGACTGAGCACCGGGTCCTGGAGTTTTAGTCTTGTTGCCTCCAGTTGCTCGGAGCTTGATGTGGAGAGCGGTTATGCCAAGGGTTTTACATTTTTCAGCAACATCCTAAAATTTTATAATTATGTTAAATTGTATTTTATAAAGATTGACAGATAGGTAGATAACATAAATAAAATATTACGCAAAGTAATCATTTATTGAAATCAAAAAGAACAATTTCTTAAGAAAATAGAAGGTTAATAATGAAATAAAGCTATCTTAAAGAAAACAGTTATCATTGTAAAACTAATACTTTTTCATAAAATAAAATTTACTACATGTCAGCTGAGGCCAGTTGTGACACAGGGGTACAGGTGTGTGACTGTAAGCACAGCAGATTGTGGGTTCGATTCCCACTCAAGGAAACAAAATATTAAATATTTTGATTTCTTCGCTCTGGTGTCGATGCAGAGCTACTTAAGACGCATTGCCTCCAAAATTCGGCGCAAAAAGAAGAGTATAGTGACTTAACATTAGGCTTCCTCTGCCTGCCCAGCTACATTCGGGATAGTGTGAAGATATCAAAAATATATATAACATTACAAAACAATAATCAAAATTCTGCAGGTAGAGTGAGGTTATGGTAAACACAACATTACAAAAAATAGTTTACTTTCAAAAATGGATAGACGAACCTGAGCGGCCAACATAGCAGCGTAAGGTGATGCTTCATCACGATCAGCTTTGACCTTCATGCCTCCAGTAACTCTGGCAATAGTTTCCCGGCCAGACAAGTCGGTAACATGGACAAATGTGTCATTGAAAGAAGCGAAAATATGGGCAACCCCAAATACAGTTTCTCCGGCCAAATGTTGTGGTCCGAGAGTTACCTGTACCTCCTCTTTCGCAACTTTGTTTTTTCTCGGAGCCATGGTTTAGCCTGAAATCAACAACACTTCTATAGCACTTTTCTAACCTTAAAAAATCTAAGCAATCCGCACACTTTTCGTTTCATAAACTTGCACACTTATGAAATAAGTAATAATATATGATATTCGTATAGTATTACTTAAGTAATAACACATTAAATTAACTTTTAACATAAAATACTTCTTATACCTTTAGCTTTGAAAGCTGTCAAACACTAGAAAGACTTCCGGAAGGCAGTGTTTCCATCAACTTATGTCGAATTGACGTATTGTAATGTCATATTAATATGTGACAGCTACCTTATTTTTTTAATGTATTTCACACCGTAACAAATAATTGTTTTAATTATATGCCGTAATTATATTGACTTAAAGAATAATTATATTTATTAATATAAAAGCCCCTTACTTTTGTAATAGTCAAATATATACATAATAAGTATAATCATTATCATAAAAATATATTTTGTTTGATAAACATTTTTTTTATTTAGAAAACGTATAAAAATAAGAACGTAGCGGGACTCGAACCCGCGTCTCCTGGAAACCGACCAGGTTAAACTTAAGAATTTATGTATGATATCAATTTACCTACATTATTTTTAAGCGTGATATTGTTACAATTTTTTATTATTAAAAATGTTATATAACAATAAATAACATTTTTTTATTTTCACCAATACAGTGATAGTATAAATTTTATATTTTAGGCATCTAAAGATCATAACAGAGGTCATGCTAAATAAATGATTATGTTTAAGGAATTTATGCATGTAAATAATTTAATAACCGATTTGCTAGAGTAGGTATCTTCCAAAAAAATCACCTTTGCATTCTGCATTATTAAATATTTATAAGCACATAAAATGTATCGATAAATAGTGTAATATAAAAGTAAATTTATAATATTATAAGAACTGTTACATGTTAAAATATATATTTTTTTTATAATTTTAAAGTGGTATTCCACAAGCCTTCCTATTAGGAAAGAAAAATACTTTTTTAGAAACGTATAAAAATTTTAACCTAGCTCAATGGTTGAATTTGAACTCGCACTACTTGGAAACCGTCCAAGCGCTCTTCAATACGTTGTCATAAAGCTTCATTGAAAATTTAAACTTATTTATGTTGTTAGTAATAATAGTTTCAAAAAAGTAATTTTAAGTCATTATAATCTTGGGATAGCAAATTTCAAGAGGTGCGGGTTCAATAAAATTCCACTACGTGCCATTTTTTATACGTTTTTAAAAAAGAAAGCTGAAACTTTTATTTACTATTGATCGCTATACGCGTAATTAAATATGAATGCATCCATACAGCAGACAGTGTGACAACTAACGACTTCCGGAAGTAGTGTACGTCATTGCCAACAGATTGATATTTCGTCGTCAAGAATATCGTCAATTTTTAAGACGAAACAAATTGCAAATAAGGGCAAAATAGTGTGATAAACCTCTTTTAGTGTTAGCTAATCTAGTACAATTTTCATAAGTGAGTATTAGATTTTTTACTTTGGGGAATTTATAATCGAAGTTTCAACTACGCAAATGACGTCCTGTCATTCGTATTACCCAATTCATTATCGCAATACTACGTTTTGCGATGAATCTCTAAAGAATATATAATCATTTGCCTTGGAAGTGTTTCTTACCAGTTCAACTTTGCATTTGGACTTTAAAACACTTAATTGTCATTAGTTTTGCAAGTCACTCTAAATAATCAAATATTCTTTGTGCAAAATTCTGTGATATTATAAATTAATATAAATTATTATACATATATTATATTATAAATTAATATACATATATTTCAGATTCAAAATGTTTATTTGGGATTGGTTCACTGGCGTATTGGGATTCTTGGGTAAGTGTATTATAATAATAGTGTGTTAAAATATATTACTATAATCCTAATATTTATTTTTCATTCTCATTCATAATATGTATGTTACTTTTAAAATTATGTAGTTTCTATATTTTGTAGTCAAAAATCATATAAGTTCTATGAATTATTGTTATGCACATTCACTTTCACATTTAAAATCTAATTGGCTATTATGGAACAAAAAATCTTAAAATGTAACATTTGATAATATGATGGCAATAACTCTACTTAAGGAATTATGTTTGTTCTTTATATATATAACTTAAGGCTATATCCCTCTTTAAGACACTCTGTTCCCCACTTACCAACAAATTCTGGAGGCTTGTTCTTTTTATGCTGCACATTATTACATATATAAAATATTTATCAGATATGCATCAGATAGTACCACTCTTATAACATTTAACATGTACGTTTGGAACACCATAATCAAATAATCATACCATACCAACATTTAACATATTACTTATATGATTTCTTTTGAATACTTTCATTATTTTATTTATAATTTTTTTCTTATATGTTCTTTTTCTTCATATTAGGTTTGTATAAGAAATCTGGGAAACTTTTGTTCCTGGGCTTGGACAATGCTGGCAAGACTACACTCCTGCACATGTTGAAGGATGACAGACTGGCTCAACATGTTCCTACATTGCATCCCAGTGAGAGGCAACATTATATTCTAGTTATAAATTTTTTAAGCTGTACGTACACAGCATCTTATACAGCAAGGCTGATAAAGGAACTCTAGTGTTAAGACACTCCATTCCTCACTTTCCAGCCAATATTTGCAAGATTCCATATTGAGTTACAGAAACCAATGCTCCTCTTTGTCTTGTTCCCAGAGTGTGGAAATTAAAATATTTTAATCCCCAAGTGCGAATCAAACCCAAAATGGTTGAATGTGTTGTAACAACACTTATATTTATTACTTAATTATAAGCTTATTATCAATTATTATCTAAGGATAAAACATAAATTTTGTGGTTATCAGTGAAATATTATTATAATTTTTATTTATAGTGCATATTACTTATTTGCCAAAAAAATGTATTTAAAATATTTTTCCTAATTAGAAATAACTATAATAACTTATCTATCACAATATTTCTTTTCCACACATTATCATCAAATCTTTGTAGTGTTAAAAATATTTAAACAAAAAGTTTTGCCCAACCTTTAAGCATCTTTTTATAATATAGAATTCGAATTTAATTTTGTTTACCTTGTATGAACCTTGAAAATTTAAAGTATGTTTTTTTAATGTAAATTATTTAAAGTAAAATCATAGGAATTGGCATTATAAAGAACTTTATATATATTTTTATTATGTTAGACTGGAAACATTTGTCATGACAATTTACTTCATTTTTAAGAAATACAATAACTAATATGCCTAAATATTTATTACAAATCTATTATTCAATATTGTGTATTTTCTCACTTAAGAAATTTCAGTTTAGTAAATTATGTCTTATCATAGTCAAACATTCATTTCATTTAATAACATTGAAATATTTGCTAAACATTTTACATATATGTTATTGTACTTTATAGGAGCCAGTCATGGCTCAGGGGTATAAACATGTGTCTGCAAACACGACAGTTTGTGGGTTTGATTCCTGTTGCAGGGAATGAAATATTTAATATTTTATTTACTTTGGTCTAAATGCAAAGTGTGGCAATGAGTTCCGCCACTCAACATGCAATTACATCTTAATGTGAGCGAAGTGTATTACCACTAGGTTCCCAGGTTTCCTCAGCCTACCCTGCCATGTGTGAGATAAAGCATGAAGTTAAAACAAAATATTATTATATATGTTTTACCTATTAAGGTCCAAAAATATTTCCCACTGTATGTTATTAGTTATATAAAAAAAAAAAAATATCAGTGTCTTTATTTATTTCTATAAGAAAATATTACTAATGTTTATTTAACATTTTTTTTTCTCATATTGGTATGATTCCATTTAATTAATATTAAATTTTATATTGTTTCTATAGCATCAGAGGAACTTTCAATAGGTAGCATGAGATTTACTACATTTGACTTGGGTGGGCATCAGCAGGCCAGACGTGTATGGCGTGATTACTTCCCTGCCGTAGATGCCATCGTTTTCCTTGTGGATGCATGTGATCGCCCCCGGCTGCCAGAATCTAAGAAGGAACTAGACTCCCTCCTAACAGATGAAACTCTAAGCAATTGCCCTGTTTTAATTCTTGGAAACAAAATAGACAAACCTGGTGCTGCCAGTGAAGATGAACTAAGACAGTTCTTCAACTTGTATCAGCAGACTACTGGAAAGGTGAGTCGTCTTACTAATTAATAAATGTGGAAATTTGTGAGGCTGAAATATGGAACGGATTTAGATGGAACTTTAGAGTAATATAGGTTTATATACAATCAGAAAAACACAAAGGCTCCGATATTTTTTTATATTATTGACAGAGTAATATTTTTGAATGAATATTTTTTCAACTTTCGTGCAAAAACTATGGAATGGATGACAGACACATGAAACTTTATGGTACATCAAAATAACATATACACTGCAATTTATGTATATAAAGATTGAGTTCGTTTCTTTCGTTCTCCTCCGCCTCAGCCTCGACACCAGAACGAAGAAATGGAAATATAAATTTAGGTAAATATTTCATCTCTTTGAGTGGGGATCGAACCCACAACCAGTCTGTTTACTCTCACACTTCGTGCCGCTGCGCCACGACTGGCCTCTAAATTGAATAATTTGGCAATGATATAAGAATAAATGTGCGTGGTCGTGTTTAAGTCGTTAGTTATTTTATAAATTTCTAACAGTAGAAATATCAGAGTTATGAGAAAAGAATGATTTGTGCAATATTTTATTAGTTTGTCATCCAAGGTTCATAGATCACTGTGAAAAATATTGATAGTAGTAAAATACCAATATTTATTTTAATATTTAAAAGTAATAAAGGCTTTTTCTTATTAAAATGTTATAAATTATCATCATTTTGATTACAGGGTAAGGTATCCCGGTCGGAGCTTCCCGGACGGCCGCTTGAGCTGTTCATGTGTTCAGTGTTGAAGCGCCAGGGCTACGGCGAGGGTTTCCGTTGGCTCGCACAGTATATTGACTGAACACCTCTTCCAAGTTTCACCCCACGTAGCCTATGTTTAGTTGACACTAGTGTTGCCAGACACATTGCAGAAAGTATATGTTTATGATGTGTTCTTACAAATTACTTTTATTTGTATTGTAATGTAAACCAGTTTTAAAATTTAAGACTTAATTTAAGGAATTTAAATGTCTTCTAAAATAGTGTTTCATAACATATTATCATCTTCCGTCGCTGGATATCCCCATGCTGTTTATACAATATCATTACATTTTGGGTAACTGCAAGTTTGGCAACATTAGTCAAGGCATACTTACACGATGGGGCCAAAAATGTGATCAGTTTCGCCCATACATACAACTCTCTTCATTTTAATGTACTTTATATTTTATAGAATAAATAAAATAAACACATTTCACCGTCTTTCAAATCCTATTAAGTTTTTATAGAAGTTTTAATCTTGTGGGCTGTCTGATATTGGCCTCGCTGTAAGCAGCCTGTTTTGTCTTAATGCTCTCGGTTGTTATACGAAGCATTACATTATTTACATTTTTATAGTAACTTTTAGTAAAAATCGAATATATGTATATCATAGCACTGTTTCAGTTAACAGCAGCATCTGGCTACTTTTTCATTTATGTACAGAGTTGTGTTAACTCGCTATCTAGTAATATATCGTCCATTAAGGCTCATTTTTATATATACAAATGATATTTTTTTTTATTACTCAATTACTAATTTTTAATTATAGTTTTTTTCCATTAAATTAATAAAGAAACGTTCCCCCACAAACTACAGTGTCTATTGTTTGTAAAAGTATCTAATGTAGCTGATTAATTGTAACAAAACTTTGTTCAAATGTAACTTAAATCTTCAATGTAATGTACTTACTACATACAATATGAGAGTACAAAAATATACCGTTAATGTTTTACTGTTGGGGACGAGCCAGACGTAACTAGTTAGCGAGCTGAAATATGAATGTGGTCAAAATAACTTCGCCTTAAAAAGCTTGCAATGTATCATTGTGTTGAGCTCTCGCGGCCCTCGAACGCGCATCTACATAATATGTAGTAAATATTTCGTGAAATGATTGATTTCCAATTGCCACTTAAGATTGCTAGGAAATATTTTTTTCTTTTAATAAGTACTTCTTTAATGAACTCTTTGGTTACAATTTATATTTATTTGTAATTAAGATAATCAAATTCAGTTGAGTGTAGAACGAGGGTTCTAAAACCATTGTCGCTATGGTAGGTGATGGTGCAAGTTAATTTTTCACTGTACATTATTAGCGTTCGTCAAAAAAAATATTATCAGTGTGTATTACTTTCTGTCTTTCTGTAAGAGAATATAATCATATTATTAGTATTTTTTTAAATATTTACTTTATTTTTTTTTTCTCATTTCAATTCCATTTATCATGATTTTTATATCGTTTCAATAGTGCTCATTGTGTTGTATATCTGTGGAGGCGACATAATTATATTTTTGTAAATTACTTCTATTGTAATCATAATCTTAGTTTTTGGTGAATAAGTTGTAAAAAAAAAAAATGAAACGGCTGGTCTTATGATCTTGACATCCTCTCTATTAATAACTTCTACATGTAATAATATTTTGGAAAGCTAACCTTATAAATTCGAAGCACAAAATATTTTCAGTCTCATTTAAAAAAGTAACTTCTTAAATAACAATAATATAAAATAAAACATTGACAAGCCGTTTCAAATGATTTGTTACGATTAAGTTTTGCTTTGTTAGCATAACTTTGATTGCTCCTTCAAGTATGATTTGCAGTAAGTCCAAAAGAAAAACAATTTATAATAAAATTTATATGGAAATATGTGGTTTGATTTCATTATCCTTAAAATAAAACTATTTCTTTTTTCACATTGTGCCATACAAACTGATAAAATTTTGAAGGTATGACAAGAAAATAAAACAAAATCTATTACTTACAAATTTAATGAAAGGAAAATAATGTGATAAAAAATATTAAGTATAGAATATTTCTAAAATATATAACTTCACTAGGACTCGACAAATCCGTCCTGTGCTCGGTCAGTTCTATTTTTTAGTGTAAACAAAATGGGAATGCTTTAATAAATAAGTCGATGGACAAGCGACGTCACGTCACTTAGATCATACATACAATGCATTAAATTGTAAAAACTAATACATGATTTATATTAATTAAAAAAGATTTTTCTAACATCAGCAATATGGATATTTACAATCTGTACTGAGAGTATATTGCACATTAAACTTAAAATTAAATTGCTCGACAAAATGTTTGCAGATGGCAACCTGGGATTACATCATATAAAAAAAATCTAAACCTAACAATATTTAGTGTCCGATAAGTCCTAATTGTGTAAAACATACATAATAAATAAAATAGAATTCCAAAAGAAAACGAACATATAATAAAAGTCGTAAATTATTCGAATATTTGTGAAAAATACAGACATATTCACATCTCATTCATGAATAAATAATCTTGATAAACGAAGCCCAGATTTTTTTTACTTCGACACGAGTACATTCAGCCTGACCACTTCGAATATAATTACACAACTGATTTCAAGTTATGATTATTATTACGATTTGTAAAAAATACTATTTATAAATTACACTAGCTATAAAATCGCGCACAAATCCAACATTACAAGTTGAAACATCGAAGAATATTATATATAATACTGCATCACAAACTACTATGAGATTCTGTCGAAGATGGCGGATGACTATGAATGTGATTTATAATTTGTGACTTTTAATGTGAGGTAATTTCGATCTCATGTTATCTTCTGATTGATTCTTGAGTAAAAATCCATTATAACAATATAATATACACTACATTTATAGATCAATATAAAATATATTTTTATATGGATATAAAAACAATTCATCTGCGATTGCGTTAATTTTAACTCACGATCACCCGCCACGTTGTGAATATTGTAAAAATAAAATACTAATCTATGTTTTGGGGTAATTTTTGTAAATTGCGCTAAATCCTGGCGGAGGCACGATGTGGCGTTGCGACGCTAAATGCAAACTCGTCTATTTGGTAGTTTAACCTATAACCTACTCAGATTTACCTACATAGCTCACTTACTTTCAAAATTGTCGTATAACAAAATATGATTATTTATAAATTATACTTTGCCACCAGGGAAGTAAGTGAAATTACAACAGTACCTAGAGGACATATACAATATACATACGTAATAGAGAAAATATTTTATAAATCGATCCAACAGTAAATAAACTATAGTCACTAACAAATTAGGCGATAATAAAATGTCGAAAGATAATAAAGCATTGAAAAACATCGATACGATACACGGTACACTAATCCTAAGTATATTTCGGAACATTCACATCTAAAACGTTAAAATTTTAATAACAACAATGATGCTTACACCGATTTTTAATATGTACAAAGTCCTAACTCTATTCACGTCCCACTGTCAAAGTAAAACTATAATGATTCCTATAGTGTTCGTATAAGTAGAGTAGCTACTGTCCTAGTTCATCCACTTGCGGCAGTTGGGCGCGCCGCACATGCACATGATCTTGTGCGCGTCGTCCTCGATGTCGAACTTGTAGTCGTAGGCGAGCTCCTCGCCGCGCGCGATGCGGCGCCGCGCGAAGATGATGATGCGCAGGTGGCGGTCCACCTCCACGGTCTCGGCCACGCAGTTGGGCTGGCACGAGTGGTTGATGTAGCGCGCCAGCCCGCCGCTCAGCGTGGCGTCCACCACGCGCCGCTCGTCCAGCCGGAACATGTAGATGCCGCGGTTCTGTTGTTGTTACGATAAATATAGAAATATTCACCTACATACAGCTTCATGCTATATCCCGCAAGTAGCATAATAGGCAGAAGCCTTAAGGCATTGCGTGTTGAGTGGCGGAATTCAACGTCACTCCTTGTCTTTACACCAAAACAAAAAAATGAAAATTTCAAATATTTAATTTCTTCAAATGGGAATCGAACCCACCAACTGTCGCGTTCACAGTCGTACACTGTGCCACGACTTACCTCAATATTTTTTTCTGTAACATTGACGCTATGTGACAGACTCTAAAAAAATAAATTTAATAAAATTACCAAATTCAATTTAAAAAAAATACTATTTCAGTATGTTTTATATAACTTATTTAAAAAAATTATCATGCCTTAGCTTCATATTTCTTCTCGCGTATTTCGGACAGTTCAGAGCGTATAATCTCGCCGATGTACTCTATGACCATTGTGTGTTTTTCCAAATCTCGTGCAGCATACAATCCAAGCCCTTGGATTTTAGATCTAAAATATAAAAAATGTTATAAAAAAATATGAATTATTTAAGATTACTACATGTTATGATTAATAAAACGTTTAAAAAATGTTTTTCGAATATAACTCGATAGTATAACAAGCGTTTTACTAAAATAATAGTTTACGGAATAAGAAAAAAATCAATTTTACATTATTTTAAATTTAAATTTTAACTAAAAAATAATAATATATATATATATATATATATATATATATATATATATATATATATATATATATATATTATTTTTGTTTTGTTTTAATTTTTGTTAAAATTTTTTACAAAGCGTGTTTTTTAGTCGTAGCAGCATTATTTTATAGGAAAGCGTATTCTTATTTTTTAAGTATTATTTATAATAAGTTGTAATTCCCGTTAATCTACAATACGAAAATTGGTACGAAACTTTTGGTGGACGAGTCCGACTCGCACTGGTGTTTTTTCATATTTGTATTTTCAGTAATTAATTGCCATTTTTTAATTTAATTTCATTTAACAACATTTTATGGCACATAAGACTTTACAAGTTTCATTTTAATTATATATATAATTTATCATAATATGTGCAATGGCGGCCTTATCACTGCAAATGATTTCTTACAGGCAACCACTATATATACTGTAATTATATACACTAATAAATGCATTAAAATACTTAAAGTAGTTTTCGTGGTACTGTGTGGTTTACATTGAAAAAAAAAAATAGTTTTAGATCCTTATAATCTAAAACTATTTTTCACCGTTGCCAGATTGTTAATTGAGTAAATACCTGGCCAGATAGACGTTGTTGCGCCACTCCAGCTTCATCTTCTTGTACTGGCTGCTCTTGGTGTGCACGAACTGCTTGGAGTAGGGGCAGGCGGGGTGCGCGGCGTGCGGCGCGTCCAGCGCGGGCGGCGCGGGCGGCGCGGGCAGCGAGCGCGCCGGGCGCCGCCAGCCGCGCGCGCCCCGCGCCTCGCCGCGCGCGCAGCCCGACGGGTTCACGGCCAGCCCGCCCTCCAGCAGCGCCGAGCGCCCGAACTTGAAGCGGTAGTCCGTCAGCGTCTCGATCCCTGAGCGACACGACAACACTCGTACACGAAGTCATTTCAACGTCATCACTAGCCCGATTTAAATTATTTCATTTAACATACCAGGTAAGCTTTCCAGAACTCGGACAACTGCGGGTTCGGTGAGTCCGAAGAGATCCTCACCCGTCACGTAATTTGGCCATAGTTTTAAAACACCTTCCTCTCCTCTGCCTTCTCTCAGAGCGGCAACGGCATCTAGCACCTATATTGTAAAGCTTTTATTTTAATTGTGTAATTTTACTGTCATTTGATTTTTCGAAAAAAAATTGGTAAAATTTTGGTCTCTTGTGTAATAAAAGTGTATTGTATTAAAGTAATAAAATTGTTAATATAATTTTTTTATACATCATTTGTAATACAATTTTTTTTTGTATAATACTTTTGTATAATTTTTTGTTTTGTACACATTTGTAGTTAAGGTTATAGAAAACTTTATTTACTCAAAAAGAACAATGTTCGCTTATATTGAGCTTACATACTAATATATAACTACTTAAAGTTATCTTAAATAAACAAATTTCCAGTGGTCGCGTGTAATAAACAATTTAATAGGTATTTTTAATAGGTACTTTAATAAATAAATAAGTATTAATTCAGCAACGAGTATACATATGATTTGAGATTTTTCTTAAATTCTTTTACTGTTGTACACGTCTTAATACTATTTGGCAAGTTATTAAATAGTTGAACACCCTCAAACATAATATTTTTAATTCCGTAGCAGGTAGTTCTTGGCTTTCTTGTTTGAATTTTGTGTTTATGTCTCATTGTATGTTTATAAGTTTGAATTGTAAATTTTAGGCTCGAATGTAGATTACCGCACATAATTTTCTTTATTAAGTTACATGTTTCATACGTATATAATTGTCTTATATTAAATATTTTGGTTTCTTTATAAAGAACTAATGTATTTGTAAAGAAATCGTAATGAAATAAGATTTTTACTAATTTATTTTGAGCCGCCTGGAGCGGTTTAAGATTTGTTTCAGCGGCACATCCCCATATTTCTACAAGATATTCCAAATGAGATTTAACTAACGAGTTGTAGATGGTAGTTATTTCGATAGTTGATAGTTATTTCACTAGTTTTCAAATGAAAGGTTTAGTATTTAATTTATGCACTCTACAATATAAGTTAGTACTTATGAAGGAGCGTGTTTATATGGTCGTGTGTATGTAATCGGTACTGACGGCGGCCCAGGCGGCGCGCGGCGTGGGCGCGCTGGTCTCGTGCGGCGCGTCGTCCTGCGCGCGCACGTGGAAGCGCGGCCGCCCCTCCTCCTCCGAGATCCAGCACACGTAGCGGCAGCGGCTGTTCGCGCGCCGCATCGACCAGTAGAACCGCACCTGTCACACAAACGCATTCACCTATATTAAAGACCGCGTTGTGGGTTTGATTTGATGAAGAGAAATTTTTAATTTTCATTTTCCTGTTGTAATAAGAAGGACGATAACGAAGGACGACGTTCAGTTTCCCCTCTTAACGCGTAGTATTTCTGCAAAAAGTGTATTAACACTAGGTTCCCTCTGCTACATGTAGGATAGGGTGTGGAATTAAAAATAAGTAAAAAAACATATATCTTACAATCTTGTATCCAATAGGATATATGTAATTTGGCGTGTGGAAGGCGGCAAGCTGGTGCGGCAGCAGGTGTCCAGGACTAAGGAAGATGAGACCGCCGACGCGGATGAGGTGGTTAGTGTCGCTGTGCAGCATCACCGATGCCACCTGACGCTGCTCGTCGCGGCACACGTAAACGCGCCGCCCCACGCTCAGGGTGGTCAGCTCGTTGTCTTTCTCGTTCTAGCATTCGAGGACATATTCAATTTATAAGCACTCAATTTTAAAGTTCTTTAATGTAAATTAGCTATTATAATAATGAAAGTAATCTAATGGTAAGATTAATGCGTAGAGTAATGAGTGAGCTACCTTGGGGGCGTGGGAAGCGCAGAAGGCGCTCTTGTTCTTGTAGAAGACGCAGTTGTCCTTGACGGCGCAGCCCAGGTGGTAGACGCTGCCGCAGCGCACCTTGAAGCAGCGCACGGTGGCGCCGAGGCGGCGGCAGGCGGCGCAGGCGGCGCCCGCGCCGGCCGCCAGCGCCGCGTCCACGTTCATGAGCGCGCCGCTCACGGTCTCGTACACGCCCTCGGACCACAGCGCGCAGTTGAGGTGCACCCAGCGGTCCACGTCGCAGTTGAGCAGGCGCGCCACGCCGTCCGCCACGCCGTCGCCCTGCAGCCCGCACAGCTCGCAGCGGCGCGCGTCCGCGCCCGTGACCGGCGTGATGGCCACGCCCGTGCGGAACACCAGCTCCGTCAGCTCGCGGTCCGTCGGCCGCTTGTACTTGATGGGCGGCCCGATGCAGCCCGGCGACCACGACTTGTATCGGACGCCGCGATATTTTTCCTTTTCCACGCTTTGATTACTCTTCTCGTCTTGTTCTATACTCTTTAGGTCTTCGTCGAGGGCGCTCACGTCGTCGCCGACTTCTTTCATCAACTCGTCGTTGTCTAGTGAATCTATAAATGATAGGTCCATTTTTTCATCTTTAATGTCAGGTTTGATATCCAGATCGTCAGTTTCCATGCTTTCTGTCGACGCAGTGTCAAAATCATCTCTGTCTTTTGATAAATTGGTTTCGATATCTGATTTGCTATCCTCCTTAATAGCAGCTTTTGATTTACCATCTAAAATTATATTAGTAGGACGCCATGCGAATCTTTCATAGCATTGAGTACTACAGAAAAATAGTTCGGAGTCGCTATCACACAATATTTCCTCAGCGTTTCCTTTATTAGCTGACAGTAGTGGAAATTCTGACGCCTTGGCCCTTACTACCGAATCTAATATCACAACATCGCAATGTCGGCAAAATTTAGCGGCGCCATTGAGAATACTCTGAATGTCAATAGGCGTGCCTTCTTTTCCATCCTTACCCTTCGACCGGTACAATCCTAGTTTGTGTGATGGTGGTGTCGCGGTCCGCTCAATAATTTGATATGATGTAGGTGGCGGTATATGCAATATACCAGCAAGCTCCTTTAATACACCGAGTATATCTTCAGCAGCGCCAGAAGTTAAAGTAAGAGTAACCGTAACGTTTTCATTGTTCTCAGTACTGCTAGGGGAATCCTCAACCTTAGTTTTGAGAGGTGCGTCTGAATCTATGCATTTGAGCGACTTCTGATTATCATCTTCATCTTTGAGTTGGTATAACGACAGCGGTTTTATTCTTATTGGTATAGGAGCGATGAGTGGTATCACAGGCGACACACGGCCGGACAGAGATGAGTCATCATCTTCCTCATCGTCTTCATCATCAATTGGTTTCAGGTAAGGGAACCTATCATCGGACTCAATGTCATATCCTTCAGGACTCGAACAGCTAACAATAGTGTCTGGAGTGTCAGTATCTCTTTCTTTGCAAATAAAGTCAAGCTTCTTATCTTCTGGATCTTCTTCATAAACAATAGGCTGAAATTCTTGGTCGTAAAAACCTCTTTGAGTCGAAGTTGACAATTTTTCAGGTAAGGGTTCCTCATCGCCGAAAGGTTTAGTATTATAATAGTCTGCTACATTAGGGATTTTTGCATTACCAAAATCTCCAATCAAGTCCCCTCTAAGGATATCATAGTCTTTATTTTTAAGTTTAGTTAAATCGCCGGAACCGAATAGAGGGCACACTGCAAAATTAGTAGTCAATGCTGGTTCTTGTATTTGCATAGGAGGTAAAAGGCGGAGTTGCGTCATTAGATTATCAATGAACGTATCATAATCTTCCTCATATCTCGATCCCTTTCGAAGCCGTTTTTTAGCATTTACAGCATTCATATTATTTTCAGCCGCAGCTTTCATATGTAGTTGTAACTGTTTACGTTTCTTTTGTTGATATTCTCGCCGTTTTCGTTTTTTTGCCTCTGAAGGTGTTTCAGATGGATTGATGTCAGAGGAGTGGTCCATACTGACACTTTCAGGATATTCTTCTTTCATTGGCTGGTCCAGTTTACCCTGGTCTGACGCAGTGGATACCCCCGAAGTCGCCGATTGTTGAGAACTTTCATCAAGAAGTTCTTTTTTAACGTCTAACGGGGTAAATGGTCGGTGGACTGGACTTTGTTGTGGAGGCATAACTTCTTTTTTTATTACTTGTTGCAGCTGCTGCGTGTCCATGCTCATTGGATACATTGGCAGTGTTTTCATATTAGGAGAACACTCAGGCATTGGAGTTGTCTCCTCTTTATTAAGTAATTTTATAGGAGGTTTCCGTACATCCATCAGCGATTGGGTTGAAGAGTGAATTAAAGGTGATATAGATGAAGTAGGTATAGAAGTATGTATTGGTCTGGATGTAAAAGGAGAGCTCACCGTAGTGATGAGTCGTGGAGAGTTTTTGGGCATTTCCACTTCTTGAGTTAGTCCTAATGTGGGAGGTGGTATAGATGGCCTCGCCAACTGAGCTTCTAAAGATGGTATGGTCCCTAGCGCTGGTGCCGTTCTTTGAATATTCATAGTTCTTTGTGGAACTACATTTGATGATGTTGTAGTTGTTTGTAAAAGTTGCTTTAGTAATACATTTTGTGATTCATCGTGATTTCTTTGATTTGCAGCGGTTTGTTGGATAATTTTGTTTCCCGCGCTATCCATTGTGGTTGTAGTATTGTTGGGTTCGTCGGTCTCCATAGGTTCGGATTTAACAATAACAGACTCTACGCTATGTCGTTTTGTGGGTTGAATATGCCCAACAATGACTTCACTTTTAGGTTCGTCCGTAGACTTTGATCTTTTAAGCGGAGAAGTTAACTGTGTATGTAAGAGTTTCGATGACGTTATAAAATTAATTGATTGGGTCGGTTTGGCTTGTATTTGACCAATACCTGGGCTTAAAATACTATGTGTACGCACTGTCACATTTGGAGCAGGTTCTTTATTGCCAATTATGGTTCTAGAAGTCATCACCAAAGCTGGCGGTTGACTCGAACTTATATTTTGCGGGTTAAATTGTAAATTACTTGTATTTATTTGTCTCGTTGGTTGGAGAAGTGTATGTCCTAAAATACTTGTTGGTAAAGTTTGAGTCTTTTGGAAGCCGCTGACGCTTGTTGTAGTAATATTACTTGAATGCATCATTGACGTCGAAACAGATGAATTACTATGAATTTTAGAGAGCGCTGGCATTTGTAATATTTGTGATGACATGGAAGTTGTGCACTGAGGCTCATCATGTGGAATAAATGATTGATGCGTAATCAAAGGCGACTGTGCTGGTGATTTCATAAGGGTGTTTTGCATTCCAACGGGTGAGTTGATGGGCGAGACTGTCGGAGATTTCCTTATTTGCCCCATAGATGACAGTGTGTTTACTCTAGTGCCGATTAATTGAGCTGCGCTCATTGGAACTGTGTCCGTGCTAGAGATTGGTTGAGGTTTTTCCATTCTTTGCACAGGGGATGGACGAGATGTGGCAATTTCAACTTTAGACGATGGTAACAAGCTTTCAAAGTTGACTTGAGTCGGAGCCGTAGCATCGCTATTTTTCCTTATAATCGACTGAGATTCCACTTTTGACGAGTTACTATTTAACGACGACATTATTGTGCGCAACTGCTGTGACACATTAGCCATGTTCGAAGTTAGTTCCGATGGTTGGGAGAGGGGTGACAGCTGTGGCACAGTGGCCGACTGTAAAGCAAGTCTATCAGCTTCCCTTGTAGGAAACGCTGGTTGCTCTTGACTATCTTTGTTCTCCGGTTTAGGAGCACTGTTAGGGTTCATGTTTTGAGTAGAAACTGAGTTAGAACTCGTTGTTTTAGAAGTTGTTTGTTTCATTCCGAACGGTTTAGCGTCATCTGTTATGTTTTCAAGCATACAAAGCATATCTTCAAAAGATTCTACATGTTTCTGGTTACCTTCTACAGTTTCAGAATGTTCTCGCATTGTTATATCATTAAGATACCTTTCTTGCGAAGGAGTCGGCGAAGGTATAGATATCTGAACAGATTCTTGCGTTAAATCAGAAGTTATTTGCATATTTGAATCTATTACCATCTCTTTGGTTTGGTTTGCAATAGCTTTTATCGTTTTTACCACATTCTCTTCTGAACTATTTTCAGTAGTAGGAGCATTTGTTACAGGTGTTTCTTGTAATGATTTGCTATATGAAAGTAACAGATGATTTGGCACGTTATCTTCAGGTTTATCTTCATCATCTCCTTCCATAATATTATCAGGTATTTTTTCAGGTATTGGATCGGGACTCTTAATATCAGCCTTGCCGAGTAATAATGGTGTCCTGTCAGTTAAACAAAGAGTATGCGGAAGTTCTGTTTGCTGGCTAATCTCGCTTTCTATGTCTATGTCTTTAGTATCTCGTAAGAGGGACTTTTGATCTTTAGAGTCTTGTGAAGTAATTGTCAATAAATGTTGCGAGCCAGAAGGAGTATGTAAATCAGAGTTACTTTCAGATGTTACAGTACTATCTGGTGAAGCAGCTTCATCTTGGAATATGTTAGCAGGTAGAGTTGCGTCATGAGTGACAGCCAAACTAGAAGACTTTGTATTAGATAAAGTTAATGCCATAGGCTTTTCTATAGTTTTAACAATTTTTTGTTTAACTTGATGGTGAGTTAAAATAGAAACAGGCACCCTTGAAGCACCTGCATTTGATGTGGCAAGTGTAATCACTGGGTTCATGCTGGCATTTTTGGCAACATTGGAAGAAATAACGCTTATAACCGAACTGATCGGCTTCGAAAGTGACTGCGACGACATATTTACAGCTAACGGTGGATTACTTATGTTGAGTGGTACTTTTTTTATTTGTGATTTTGCCATACCACTGACATGGCCGGTTACATTCGCTATAGGAACCGACAGACTCTTTAGAACTGGCACTGATATTGTTTGATTCGCAATAGACACTGACGCTACAGTTGCCTGTGACACTTCATTGAGAATTTTCGTATTAGCATGGGGCGAAAGTACAGCAGCGCTTAAAACAGGTAACCGTGAAAGAGTTGCGCTTTGAGACGGATTTACTATTTTGTATTGCTGCAAATTAGTAGCTGGTTGCTTCGCCGGCGCTAAGCTAATTACCGCAACGGTTTTCGTTGTTGTTTCTGTGCGTGTGCCTTTATCTTGGGGTGTTTCTTCTTCTACTTCATCTTCTGGTTTGCCGCTATCTATCAATTCTTCAAAGTCTTCCTCGGTCGCAATACGTTCTTCTGGTGAGATTGCTCCGGGACCTTCGACTAGGACAATATCGTCATCATCTAAATGCTCATCAAATTCATGCATGTCATCGTCGTCATCTTTAGAGAAACTCATTCTTGCAGAGTCATCGGACGTACTCGGATATTCTATGCTGTCTGTAGAATACAAAACGAATTTCCTCGTATCTATTGTCTCATTAATTTCATCCGGTCTATGTTCAGTAGCTACAGTTTTGCCTGTAAATCTAAGGCGAGGCGGAGTGCGCCTTTTCAAAATAGACACTTTATTGATGTGTGTCATCCTACGTCTGTCGTCTTCTTTGTTAGGCCACACGGGGGCTCCTCCAAAGAGGCCGGGCTTGAAGTATCTGTACCCAGGCGGTATGGGCGCCATGTGGTGATGATGTCCGCCACCATGGTCGTGGTGCGGGGCAGGCGAAGCGGCGGGCGAGGCGGAGGGCGTGGGCGTGCGCGCCACGTGCGGTGAGCGCGACAAGGACGGCGACGCCGGCGCCCCTCCCATTGGACTATATTGTTGCCTTTGCAGGAGTTGTTGGCGCTGAAATAATTATACAACGTTTTTAGCTTCATGTCGTGTCTTACTGCTATAATACTTAGTTACGAAACAGTAACGGACTTAACGCCGCACTTTCTCGTATTACCAGTGTGACTAATAATAAATAAAAATAATACACTTGTCCCAGTGGGAATCGAACTCATAACCGTCGCATTATAAGATTATTAATAAAAATTAAAGACAGGTAATAAGTATTTGAGAAATAATTTATGATTGTGAAAAACATGTTTGACATATAAATATCAGAAAAAGGAGACATTCATACAGACAAGCAAGACGGCAGCCCATGGGAGTATTGTTTCCTATTTGTAAACTAATATAAGTTCTTGTTACTCTAAATTCTCACTAGCCTAACTCTCTTTAGCCGCATAAGTATGGGAAAGCCGCACTGGCTACTGCCGGGAACCCACAACCAGGTTTCACAGTCACACTTTGTGCCCCTGCGCCGCGACTGGTATGGTAATCAATACATTCGTATTAAAAACAATTCATTAGAAGCCAGTGCATTATATATTTCCATATTTCCTCATGCTTATGTGGTTTGATACTTCAGGGGATTGCATTTCCTACACATATGTAACTTATTTTATGTATACAAGAATTTATAATGTGTTGTACTTACAGTCATTTCATTATTTGAATTGCCCGGTGAGGGAAGTGGTTGGGGGCTGCCAAGTGGGGAAGTTTGTTGACGACCCACAAAAGGTACACCAACCCTCATACCTGAAAGTATGATTGAGAATTAGTAAACGTTTCTTTAAAGACAAATATTATTTAAAATAAATAATAAAATCTAATAAATATTTACCTTGTTGGTGATGTGGCGGTCTAGCAAATCGAGAAGGTAACGGTGAACATCCAGGAGCAGGTCTTGGAAATCGTCCCGTGGTATAATCATTCTAAAAATATTTTAATCCTGTTTATATATATAATGAAATATTATAAATGTGAATATTTATGTTATTTTTTTTAGCTTCACGCTGTATATAGTGTTAAAACATTTCGTTCACATCAAGACATTTCCGTTACCAAATTACCGCCGAATTCGGTAGGCATTGTGTTAAGTGGCAGAGCTCAACGCCGCGCTTCGCCTCGTCACTATAAAAATATTTAATATTTCATTTCCTCGAGTAGAAATGGAACAAAAAATCTGTCGCGTTTACAGTCTAAATATTATGAATGTGAAAATTTCTAAGGATGGATGTTGGTTTTACTTTCACTCACAACGATGAAACGACAATAATATATCAGAATAATATATTGGTTGCGTGCTGTGTGCGGCTTTGAGTTCTACCACTTAAAACGCAATGCCTCCAAAATTCGGGAACGGAGGATCTTAACATTAGACTCCCTCTACCTGCTACTCCATGCAGGATACAGCGAGAAGCTAAAAAAATAAATAAAAAATTACTTAAAATTCTAATCTTGTTTTATGTTTTAACTCACATTCTGCAACTGAGGTGAATGAGACGCCACAGGGCTTTGGATTTGTGATTGTTGATAAATCTGTAAAGAAATTGTTTATATAAATATAATTGGGAACAAATTACATATTTAAACTGTAATTTTTATACTAAACATACTTGAGGACTACGACTAGGTGTTGGCAGCTGTGGACTCGTTCTTTGAGTTTGAAATTGTGTCAAGAATTGCTGAGGTGACATCGAAGACTGCATTGGCGATTGTTGTGTATGCATCGGAGACTGTTGTAAATGCATCGGAGACTGTTGAGAATGCATAGGACTTTGCTGAGGATGCATTGGACTTTGCTGAGGATGCATCGGACTTTGTTGAGGATGCATGGGGCTCTGTTGTGGATGCATCGGACTCTGTTGAGGATGCATCGGACTTTGTTGTGGATGTAACGGACTTTGCTGAGGATGCATTGGCGAATGTTGGGCAGACATTTGACTTTGGGGATGCATCGGAGATTGTTGATGAATCGGCGACTGTTGTGGATGCATCGGGCTTTGTTGGGGATGCATAGGGCTTTGTTGTGGTAAATTGGTTTGCTGTACGTGCATCGGCGATTGTTGCGAGTGCATTGGAGATTGTTGTGTATGGAGAGGTGATTGAGTCGAGGGATGAAGTGGGGATTGCGACGTATGATGCAATGGAGACTGCTGTGAATGCAGTGGAGATTGCATCGGAGACGCCATTGGATGTAGTGGAGACTGCGGCGCAATGGAATGTAATGGGGATTGAGAATGAGGAGATTGGATGTGTAACGGGGACATGGCGGGACGCGATCCCTGCTGACGAGGCGCCTGGTTCCCTGACGGCATCGCATTCCTAACTCCAGTCAACTGTTGCTGGCTAAACTGTACGATCCCCCCCATAGACTGAGGGCGTTCTTGAACTGACGACAACTGACGTACTAATTGCTGCTGTGGGGCTCCGGCTTGTTCAATAACTAAAGTTCGTCCACCTTGCAAGATCCGTCCCTGAGTGTTTAATGGAGAGGTTACCAAGCCTATTCTTTGTTGTGATAATGGTTGACCATCTGAACCGAGTACAGTTTGTTGAGTTCTTATTAACGTCTGCTGTTGTATCGTAGAACCTTGTAGCCCTATTTGCATCGGTCGGTTTATTGTACCTTGTTGTTGCATTTGTTGTGATGATTGGTTAATGTTTTGATTTTGGGTAAAAACAGTTTGATTGGTTATTTGTTGTTGATTTATAACCGTCTGTTGGGCGAGTTGAGGATTTTGTTGGCGTTGTTTAGTCTCGTATTCCTGCAAAAATAAGAATGTAAATATACATTTTATACATACAATTTTATATAATACAAGTTTTAGTAAAACAAGTACCTGGATCAGCATACTGTGTTGCCTGGCTTGTTTCCTCGCAGCCTCCAAGTGTTTCTGAAGCGCCTGTTGCTCGGTCGACACCCGCTGCAGCTCAGCGGCGTCGTTCGGCATCAATTCATTACCAGATTTTCTCAACTGACGCTGCTTACTATTCAGCGACTGCAAACAGAAGGCAACAGTGTAACCGTGACGAGACAACGCGCACTACTCTAGCACCCCGTTAGTAAACACATACATTCGGTTAACACAGATGGGCACTCCCTCGGTACCTGAAAGAGGACGCAAACACGCGACTACGAAGCGCACGAACACAGAAGCGCACTATCACTCACCTTCCGTATCTTGCGCAGCTTCTGCACCTCCTGCTCGTAGTAGCGCAACTGCTCGGCCGCGAAGGTGTTGTACTGCTTGAGCCACTGCTCGTAGAGCAGGCGCGCGTGGTGGTCGGCCTCGGACGCGCAGCGCTCGGGCGGCGCGGCGGGCGCGGGCGGCGGCGCGGCCGCGAACAGCGGCACGGCGGGCGGCGGCGCGGGGGGCGGCGCGGGCGGGGCCGCCCCCGCGCCGCCCCACTCGCCGCCCTCGCGCTCCTGCTCGCGCTTCTCCTGCTCCAGCAGCTCCTCCAGAAGCAACGGTTGCTCCTGGTTTACGTTCTGACGGTTAAATGTCTGTTTTCACATCGCTCCTCGACACTCGCCGACTGTCGACTCTGTGATCGTCGGTCGTGAACTTATGTCTCGTTATCGAAGCCGACTCGTTGAGTGAGCGATGTATTAATCGTACTATTTTATATTCAGATTAATGATTCAACACATTGTTGTCTAAAGATTACTAGTTTATTATCCAAATACAGATTGAGCTCAATTAAAGTTTTAGAGAAGGGGATTACTTTTGCCATAATACAAATTGCCTTATCAATTTTTGAATGGCTAAAGGAAAGGTAAGTGCAATTTATTAGATTCAGGCTAACAAATCTAGAACTACACACAGTGCCAAATTTGCTTAACTGACTATAGCAAAATAATAGAAAAGAAACGAAGGCTGTGTCAATGTAATTATGTGTAATTTACATGATAGTTATTTTAGTTTCAGTTTCCATTCATTGCAATGTAAAAAAATAATTGAAATAAAATATTCCAATATTTTAAACACTACATTCATCATCAATATAGTGTAGTTTATTATAAGGTATAAATTTTTAAATAATAATAAAAAAAAAATTATTGTTATGTCTTATATAAAAAAAGGTTTGTAAATACGTACATAGTAGTTTATTTAATAATACTTTTCAATTTATTTTTAAATGCGCTTAAACGAAAAAATTACAGAATCGTAAATGCGAATGAAATAAAACTATGAAAATGTATAATTGGTTAATTGTCTCAAAACACTTTTTTTATGTACTTTGGACTTACACATAAACCGAGACCATATGATTCGTCCACCACCCGAGTTGACTTCAAAAGCGAAATTAATATGCATATCAAAAATAGTCTATGTATACGTATAATTGAATATTTTTTATTTTAGTGTTATGTTAGAAGATGCTGAAAAGAAATAAAGGTTAGTAAATACGCATGCGTGCCACGAGCAAGCAGAGAAAAAGCTCTAACTACAAGGTGATTAGTAGTGACGAGGCCCTGTAAAAAGATTTTTAGAATTAAGTGTGCTTTTGCCTATTTATATTTTTAATAAAGCTTTTGCTAGTAGGGTGAAACTGAATTTTCATCAAAATATTATCTCATAATTAGTTCAGGAAAGAAAAGGAGATTTCACACGTATGTATATTGTAGAACACGTGATTTCTAGAAATTTGCCATGCGAGCTGTAAGTCCTGACAGGGAAGTATATAAAGGAGGAAGAAAACTAATGTATAGTTGGTGTAAGTGGCAAAGTTTAAAGGATTCAGTGCAGAGTGCATTGTTGACTTCTAATATTAGAAATGAAATCTGGTCGTCGCATCACGAAGTGAGCCTTAAGAATATCGTAGGTTTAAACTAGCAGTCTAGTTATCTATAGGTAATATAGAATGTGTGGTTTTTGTCGGAAATATAAATTTTTGAGGTGTAGAGTAGGGGTACTGTGGGGGTACTGCCTACCTGCAGCAGCAGCGGGCGGCGGTGCAGCCAGTCGCCCCACGCGTCCGCGTCAAAGGGCTGCTCCACCAATCACCCACATGCAACAACACGCAGCTCACCTAACATCCTCCAACCTCCTCTCTTTCAATACGTTTCATCTCTTATTCGTACTCTCAACTAATATATTATTCTTCCCCTTTACTCCGATGACGAGAAACACGCGAAAAACGTATGAAAGTGAGGCCTAATTCGATACCCATGCAATATTAGTTTCGAAAGCACGTTATGAATCGAGCGAGCGTTTTAATTGATTTATCTGTACAATGTTACTGAACCTCCACCGATGCATGGCTCGATTAATATTGCTCTGGATATGTTCACATAAAATACAAATAAACAAGATACTGCAATGCGGTCATAAATCGAAGCGGTAAAACAATTATATACTGGATCATATTTAGAATATTATTTGATTAAAGTGATAATTACAAATATGAGCCACAGCTTTACCAGCGTACATTTAAAGCTATGAATTAGTTCCATCTCGATATTTCGGGACAGAACATATTCAATCCAAACATTTATAGGAAAAAAATTACGACATGCACAAGTCAATTATTTAAAAAAAAATCCTCCAAATATATTTAACTTTATATTGTATAAAATACAATATGAATTTTAATTTAATTAATTTATTACAAATACTAACAGCGTGAGATAAATTCCTAAATACACTAAACAGTGAATAATTTGAAGTTATCTCAAGTTTAGTTTTGTTATAATAGTTTAGAATTCCAAATGGTAGATTTACTTTGCGTTCATGATTTGAATTCCAAAACGTAATTGTTCATATTAATATCACTGAGACAAGTTAATCTACCAATTTTGATATTAATTATAAGTATTTATACGAATATAAGGAATGTAGCAAGTATAAAGTAGGTGTTTAACTAGACAAGGAATCGATCTTTAAATTTTGATTAATTTTTTTAACATTTCTTATTAAGAAAAAAAATAAGTTTGTTTTTTTCTATTGCACGCAAACGACAGAATGAATGTAAAATAAACGTGTTATATGTTTTATGTAATGAGCACTAGCTCACCTGCAGCTGCGGGTAGGGCGGCGGCGGCGGCGCGCGCAGGCCCGGGTACGGCGGCGGCGGCGCGCTGCGCACCGCCGGCGCGCCCGCCTGCGCCACGCCCGTGTTGGCTGCCAAACATAAGGAACTACTAGTTTGGATGGGACTAAATATTTTAACATTGGAAAGATCATTCAACAACGAAGTATTGTATTGACTTATAATTTGTATTGACTTTATATACATACTGCCAAGCGGTGCGACAGCTAGCGGAGTGTCTTGACGAAGAGGGGGTGGCGCTAGTTGCCGAGCACCTGCCACCATATTGCGAGCTGTTTTAACAAAAGAAACTACTGTTATGTACATATAAAGCGCATATAACGCGAAATGGAGAGCGGAGAGATAGTGGAGAGTAAGGACTTTTCAATCATCATGTCTAGATAAAAAGGTGAAGTAAATAAAGCTTCTTTTTAAACTCGTGTGTGGCGTGAATAAGTTGTTAGTCGATTGCATGTAATAAGTCTTATAAATCGTAATTACTTTTATAATATTCTTTAGTAACATAATAGGTATTTATAAAATTACAGGTTTATTTTTTAAATTAGTGTTTTATTTACCCTGTACATAAATAAAATAATCCTAACGCTAAGTATTATTAAAAAATGATGTATGTGGATTATCGACTTATTTAAACCTGGAAAAATTACAGCAACAAATTATAATGTTAGAGGCCTGTCAGAGAAGGCAGATGCAGTTGTACGTTCGATTCCCACTCGAGAAGTGAAGTGGTGCGACGGTGTTACCGGAGTGCGGCATGGCGGCGAGCGCGACGGAGCGGTCGTGGCGCACCACGCCCACGGCGCCGTCCGCGCCCAGCAGGCGCGTGCCGGGCGCGATGGCGCGCCCCGCCGCCAGCGCCGCCGACACCTGCGCCGTCATCGCGCTCACGATGCTCGCAGGGCTCGCCGCGAACTGCACGTGCTGGCCCGCGAACTGCGCCGGCGCGCGCGCTGCGCCGCCGCCCTGGCGGCAAACACAACAAACGTTACGTAACGCGGTACTACATCGAACTAAATAATATATTTAATGTGACAGACTCAAACTCACTTGTTGCAATTGAAGACCAAACATATTTGAGAAAACAGGTCGTTGCTGCCATTCGCCTTCCGGTTTGCCTTCGTCGGACTCGGCCTTCACTTCTGCCTTAACAGCCTGCATTGCATTCTGCCCCAAAAAAAAATTAATACCTTAATAATAATATGATAGTACATTGAGTTCCGTTGGCACTAAAGATATGATAGAATTTTGCCGCTTCGTCCTAGTATTCCTAAAATAATTGGTATAGTAATGTTGTGATTGTTTTTCGGTACTGATACCGAGCCACGATCCGGAGTGCTGGGCGCTCGCCTTACGTGTACCGATGAATAAAACTTGTTCTAGTTACTAATCTAATGTATAGCGATGCAGTGATTATTGAAGTGTTTGTGTCATGCGACAACAAAACATCAATAAACAACAAATATTCTTATTACTTAATATTTATGTTTACTTAATTACAAATTATATTAATTTACTGATAAAGAAAACCAGTTGTAGGTTATAAATTCGAATAAGTTATTTAGGCTTTCAAGTATTTGTGGAAAATGGCGGAAGTATGTATATTTGCGTCGTCAAAAATAATAAAAAAAAAATTAAAAAAAATATTTTTGAGTTAAATAAAAAAAAATATTTTTTTATTTAGCTAAAGGACTTAGTTGAATCAAAATTAAATCAGTTTCTTAGAGATATGGGTAGATATTTATGTAGAAGACATGTACAATTATTATTGCACCTTACTTAGGTGCAATCAACCGATTTTTTTTTTATTACCTTTTTATAATATTATATTCTGAAACAAACCTGCAGAGCTAAATGTTGGTTTTGTGAAATTACTCTTTGAATGCTCTCTGGGAACATCTGTGTCACCGTTGTAGGTACATCTGACTTTGTATCTTGGTTTTCGGATTTCACTTCCACCATTTCAACTTTAACATCAGGTTTGTGTGATTCTATGTTTTTGACAGCTTTTTGTAGTTCACTATCCATTTTATTGTCTCCTTTTGCTTCAGCATCATCTCTGTCAAGCAATAAAGCTTTCATAATTTAGGAAGTGATGTATATTTTAAAGAATACAGAATATTTAAGGAGATTATTGTTCATTAAATATTAGAACAAATTGATTATGTAATTAAATACTAATGACAAAACAAAATTATTTAATATATTTGCAATTAATTATTATAGTAATTAATACATATTATAATTAACATAAAAAGCAGTACATACTCAAGGGTACGTTTAGCATGCCTTTCAGGCACATCATCTGGTAAATCAAGCCCATCCAGCAAATGTTCGTCACCGAGTGCCGCTAGTTCAGGATCAGCATACTCTAGGATATTGAATTGTTCTCCTATTTCTGCCGTTAAAGACTCTAACAGCTCCTCATCATCCTCCCCACCCAGACCCGTTAGGATATCCACCTATTACACAATGCACGTTAAACAAGGAACGGAATCTTACGATTATATATCTAGTTTAAAGACAGACAACAAAAATAAGACAGAAAATGTGTATATTAATAAACTGCTAGCACAAAATAAGGGCCATGTTAACCATAGAAGAAAAATGTTTTTTCTTCTGAAAGTATGTTGAGCTTTTTTCATAAGACTGATATTGTATATAAAATGTTGGATGTCATAAAAAGCAATAATACCTCTCCAATATTTCCCGCATCTTGTTCGAGCTTATCCATATCTCCAATATCCATTTCATCGGTTCCGTCACCACTACTGTCTTGTTTATCAGCATTTGATGCTAAAAATATTTTTTCAACAATTGTACAGATACATTAATATCAGACATGTTATAGAACAAAATAATCAAAAGCTACAAATTTGTCGGTATATACTATAATATTAAAATTATATGATTAAACACAAGCGTTAAATAAAAATAAAATCAAATAGTATGTAATACCATGTACTCTTCTCCATTCTAAAAACAAGATTGACAATGTCTTAAATCAACTTGCAGAACGATTATGGAGATGCGCAAAACTACATCAGAGGCCGTCGTCACGCAGCTTTACCTCATCTAACTATAAACGTGACTGGGTTCGATTTCCACTCAGGGGAATGAATTATTTTTATTTCTTTGATTTGTTAAGAAGGACAGAGTCGTGCGTCGCTGAGTTCCATCGCTCAAAACACAATGTCTTGAACATTGAGCTGTGCGCGGAAATCGAAGTGTCTTAGCGCTAGGTTTATTCTGCTTACACTATATTATATGCGGCATACGCATATAGCATGCAGCTACAATGTAAAAATACATAAAAGTCACAATACACACCATTTGCCTGTGATACTGCGATTTTGTTGTCCATCATCTGTGTATTGCCTGAATTGTTAACATTTTGCTGCATTTGAGAGCCATCAGCACTCACAAAGCGGTGTTGGATTATCACTGAAAGATAATAATTTTTAAACTGCAAATATAGATTGAATGTAAAAATATCAAAAAATATAACCGTATTTTATATTTTTACGTTTTTGTTACACGCAGAATACTGCATAAAGCAGGGTAGGGAGAGACAACCTAGTGTTCAGATACTCCGTAATCCACGTCAGTGAATAGTGAAACTCAACGCTGCGATTTGTCTTGAGCTCAAAACGAGGGAATGAAAATAATTCATGCCCTAGACTCGGTAACGAAGTTACATTTAACGGCCTCGTGGGTTATTATACATTTTAGAGTATACTGACTGTGTTCAGGACGATGCAAATGAGGGTTCTGCGCGAAAGGCAGCGTGGCGCGCGTCCTCATCGGTACCGGCAACGGCGAGCGGAACGCGCCCTCGCCGGCAATACCACGGCCACCGTCGTCTGATGGCGATTCTGTTTTGTATAGTCATAATATACTATAAACATATGTATGAAAAACGTTTCATGCGTCATCAGCCTGGATCTCTATTCACTATTAATTTTAGAGATTTCTAGTCTGGCGACTGAACGTCGGCTTTATCTTATTATACCTGGGCATCATATCGCCGTAACAAATAGCATTTATACAGAGTCGGTTTTAGTACTCACGCGGCGGCCACATCTTGTCGGGGTGTCGCTGCAGGAGGTCGCGCAGCTGGCGGTTGATGTCGTCGTTGGAGGCGTAGAGCGGGAAGCGCTGCGGCGCTGCGGGCGCGTGGGGCGCGGGCGGCGCGGGCGAGGCGGGCGGCGCGGCGGCGGGCGGGCTGCCCTCCGCGCCGCGCAAGCGCTGCATCGCTGCTTGAACACACACACGCTCTGATGGAGCATAATACAATACTGAACTTTTAAAAACTATCACATGTATCTAATATATATTGGTTTAGGATGACAGTACAACAATCTTAATATCTAACATTAAAGATTATAGAGGGTGCTAGATTATGGGTGTTAAGATTACTAGATTGCATATAAGAAAAAAAGTATTTCATTTTCAGTTTTATGTTATTAATTTGCAGCTAACTGTATCATATAGATTACATAGTTTTAAGTAAATCGGTAATGGAGCTATGTGTAGTATGGACACCTTGTATGCGCTGGTCGTGAATGATCTGCTGCTGCTGTTGCGTCTGCTGCTGGCGCATCTGCTGCAGCTGCTTCCACTGGCGCTCCTGCTCGGCCTCGCGCGCGCTGCGCTGCTGGCTGCAGGCGCGCTCCTGCTCCTGCGCACCCACTCTACACTCTTATACTCGCCACTGACTAAGCGATATCTATGCCATGCACTATACTTTTACGTTACTTTATATTTTATTATTTTATTTAAATCTCAACTATTTTTTCTAATTCTTTATTTTTAACTGTTTTATATAAAATATCTAAATTAATATTTTCTACAACAAAATATTTAAAAGTGACATTTTCAGTATCTTAATTCTTTTTTCATATATTTACTAATATATTTAACGTGCGGAAACTTTCAAATACAAACAACAAAACAACGAAATAAGTGCTACCAACAATTACATGCAAATGATTACTTGCAAAGATATCCTGTACAATTTAGTGTATACGTAGCCACTTTTCTTTTCATCTATTCTTTCAAGTATTATGAACGACATTGAGTATTTACTTTTTAATATAGTATTGGTTAATGTGAACAACAACTACCATTTTTAGTATGGCATCGTCATGCTCCAAGTTAACAAACAGATTGTTCTTACTATCTTAATGTTATATTTAAGATATATGAAAAATATTAGTAAATTATATATTTAATTACTGTTAATTCATGAAATTGTATTAAACAATTAAAGTATAGTATATGGTTGATTTGATGTATTTTTGATTTTTTTAAAATATATAACTTATGCGCTAAAAAGGCTTATTTACAGTGCACGAAATAAAACTGAAATATCATTAATCAGTCTTATTCTAAATGTTACGCTATTACCTGCGAACTTATATCTAATAACAAATTCAAGAGCATAATAACGCAACGAAATATTTTTGACTACATACAGACTAGGGTTAGAATTGTTAGCACACCGATACCAGCCACCGTCCAATGTTAAAGCCAACACTACCAAGACAAAGCGAAAATTAAAATAAACAACGTTACGGATACAGAGGACGCGTCCGGGAGGCGTTCGATAATAGTGTCCTCGATTATAAAAAGCTAAATGAAAATAAAAAAAATAATCACACAGCTTACAACGCCATTTAAAAAACTGTTTGTTGGGTGACGACAATGTCTAAGTAAATCGTATTCGAGTGTAAGTCAAGGAAGGAGCGCGAGTGCAAGAGCCGGCGATCACCCAACAACGTCCGAAAGCGACTCGCATATACACCTCACTGTCGACTTGGTGTGCTCGTTGTTGAATAAATATTATTAAATATAGACGAAATATTTTCTTTATATTAATATAAATACATAGTTATATAATTAAGGAAGAAAAAAACTTATATACTTTGGTTTAGAACGTTGCATATAGAATATATAATGTTGTGATCTGTGAGTGCGTGCGCGTGCGTGTATATGCGAGGGCGGGGCGGGTGTGTACCGTGGCGGCGTGTGCGGGGGGTGGTGCGGGGGGTGGCGCGAGGCGCGGCAGCGTGCGCATGATCTCGGACGGGGTGAGCACGCGGATGTGCGCGTCCGCCTCCAGGAGCCCGCCCGCCGTCACCGTCACGTTGGGCGCGCGAACCGTTCCGCTCGGGGGCGCGGCCGCCTGCTGCACGGGGGGCGCGGGCGCGGGCGCGGGCGGCGCCTGCGGCACGGGCGGCGCGGGCGCCGGCGCCGGGCTGGGCGAGCGGCCGCCCTCCGCGTCGACGCCGGCGGCGCCACTGGAGCTCTGCCGCCCGAACCAACGCTTTATATCGTCTCCGCCGAGACAGCGAACCCGTATTACGTCCAGCTTAGTTTCTCACCATGACCGCCGTTACCAACCGTTCCCACTTGTCGGAAACCGGTCGGAATTGTGCGCCCGACACCCGTCAAGTAGGAACGGTGTTTTGTACTACGACATTCATTTTGTTTTCATTTTGAAAATCAAATCAAGACAGTCATCGTAAAATACTAAGACGTACAAACGAGATACACTTTGTATACATTAAGATACATTTTATGTATAGGGTAACACAAAAAAGTATATTTCAATTTTAAAACAAAATATTATCAATATCATATAGTTAAAATATGTAAAGTATAACTACGATATACATATATGCATATACATAATAATGGCTAACAAAATTAAATAACTAAAAATAAACAATTTATTAAATAAATACACTTATATCTTTAAATAACTATAAATAACAATTTTGCATGATTAACACTATGTGTGTATGTGTGCGCTGTAGATTCTTTTTAGTATATAGTATTTTTATATATTTTTTAATGTTCTTTATATAAATATATACTATATTCAGCTGCGTATAATTTGTGTACAAATCTAAAAGATATGATATCTTAAACTGCAATAAGAAGATATATGAATTACATAAACTATTAGGTGATTTTTCTATTTAATGATGAAAGTGTATAAACATTAACTTCTAAGGCCTATTATATTTATGTTCTACATATAAATTTCATAGTCTAATTCCAATCAACTTAAAGCCATATTTTTGTACATAAAAAAATAAGGCGTGCCCTGCCGAAATCTAGATGTTACAAGTTTTTTTATAACAAAACATTGTTACAAAGAAAATTTCAAGGAGAATGTGACTTAAATATTTTTAATTATCTCTTTCAAATATTAAAAATAGTCACAAATGTATTTATTTTACTATATAAAGCATAAAAGTTTTTAATGAGCCATTTATTTACAGCCATACTAATTCCGGCACAAGCGGAAGAATCTACAGCCCACGATACAATAAAAGAATAAAATAAAAGCTGTCATGAACTTAATGTTTAAAATAAGTATAAATAAAACGCACCTGACCTAACAAGATTTAAAAAGATACAAAAAGATTGTATAATCAATAAGAAAAGTAATAAGAAAGATATAATTTGATTATGAACATTTCTATAGTCGTACATATCATAGTCCCAAAGGCAGCTATAAAAAATAGCACCCAATGTCACCTGCTAATAAATATCTGTCGCCTATGAACAATTATATTTTAATAGTAATGTTTGTAACATTAAAATTTCTGTGAGGTACAAAAGTTAGTGATGCAGACAAGTATTTATAAGCGAGTGTCGTAGTATAATAGGTGGGGAGGGGAGGGGAGGGGGGGCGAGGGTCACACGGCAAACGGGCGCGGGCACTGTGTGATCGACATTCTACTTTTACACCATTTAATTTACACCAAATTTATGATGTAAATATAGTTTTTTAAATTTTTAAATATTATTTGATTAAAATTTTAAATCAATCAATATTTAAACGGTGATTACACCACGCTACTTCTACCGGATTACGTCATATAAGGCACTAGACGTAGAACCCTAACTTAACGATATAAATCGGAACGTCTTATTGATAGCTCCCAAACCTGGTGACTTAGTGTAATATAATCGCCGTTTTTACATTCGATCTCACAGTACCGGTGAGTACAACACAGTGAGTAGTGGTTAGCACACACGGGGAAGTGGGCAAGTGGGGGGTGGGAAGTGGGTAATTCGTACCTGTTGAGCCTTCTTCATGCGAATAGCGCTGCGGTTGTCGCGCGCGCGTTGTAAATATGGCGCCTTCTGCTCGGCGGGAAGCGCGCGCCATTTCTTTAATATCTGTTTGCAGCGATCCACCCAGTTGGGGAACTCTGTTTTCCATTCGGGATGATTCGTATTAGCGTATAGTACAGCGGATATGGTCGCTGCTGACCCTAGACCTGTGTGTTCATATCAAGAATTAGTATGTGTTGATTTATTTTAAATTTGGTTAAATGAAATAATTTTTTTTTCCATCTGTATACAACATCGATAAGTAGCTTAACAAACACAAAATATAACTAACACATTATTTTTATTTCTATAATACACTTTACATTATTTTTACTCCTATATTCATCAATTACATTAAGACTATTTTATAAGAGAATATTTTATTCTTATAAAATCAATTAATTTTTCATAGCATAATCTCATTGATACACTTTATAACACAAGTATTAAAAGTAAAATTGAGATCGTCAATCGTGGATCAGCAATAGTTTGACTGGTAACGGGACAGCACCCGTGCACATCGACTTACTTTCATCAGCACGCATCTTGTCGGCGCTGCGCTGGTTGTAGGAGGGCGGCGGCGCGGGCTGGTCGCTCCACGCGGCGCCGCCGCTGCCCCCGCTGCCACTCGTGCACTCGCCGTACAGCGGACTTAAAGCGCTACTGGAATTTTATTACACGTACTTTTTAAAGACGTTTCAATTCGATCCTAAGCACTTTAAATATTTAAGTTTAAGTTTTTATTTAATTGATAAGTGCTACCAACAATGTGTTTAAATTTTATATTGTTTATTTTAGCGAATTGAATGGTAACGCTGGACGCCATGTTGTTCTGTTGTGACGTGAGTTGGTCTTATAAATAAATGTACTGACATTGATTGACTTCATTTTGTTTACAGAATAAAAAAAATAATAGAAACTGAAATCTTAGGAGATTTTGATAAAATAAATTATTAATGTTTATGTATATTATAATTAATATATTAAATACTTTATAAGAAAATAGAAACATGCCTAAGTAAACGCATGAGTAATAAATATATTCTAATTACCCACCTGTTTCCAAATTCATTGTGATATGGCGAAGCATAATCCATAGGACTTTGCAACTGCTGACGCTGCTGGGAGTACGGTGTTCCTCCTATAGAGTTTACGTATGAAACTGACGACTCTTGTGACTCCTATACAAATAAAAAAAATAATCTAAACATGTTAAGATATTTGCGAAATCATTTTTATTCTTTACTGTTCTTTCCAAAGACTTCTTCTATGTTTATCGTTCCAATCAATTAAGTCTTTATATAATACCTGTGAGTCATCAGTGAGAACGCCTTTAAATATTTCGTCGACATCATTACTGTCCATGTCGGGAAGGGAATCGCGTACCATCGCGTCTAAGTTCACACCTAGCAGCGACAGCTCGTCCTTTGGTGATATTGTGGACGCCTGCGATGACCCTCCTGTGTCTACATAAAAATATCATGTATAATTATTATTACAATATTCTTTACTAAACCCAACCAACATACTGCTGAATACGGGAGGATACAAGAGACAGATTGAAATAAAATAGTATTTTTTTACTATTTATGTAAATGCTGCTCAAATATTTGGTATTTAGCATCGTAGGACTGAGAAAATATAGTATTAAAGCATTTTCTTTTTCATTTGGTTTTCGCATACAGAAACCTATCACAGAAACCTATAAAATTTACTTATTAAAGAAATGAACGTCAATACATATTTGGAATATTAGTAAGCACTGTCCAAAGGGAGATTTAAAGTATGTTAATTGTATCTCAGGACAACCTATACCAAGTTTGCATCAAACTACTCAAGTGAAAAAAGTCAGTAAATTAAGTCTAAAAACAATTAAAACATTCACCATTGCTAATATTTTCAGTTTTAGGTGCATGCGATGGCGTCTCTGGTGGACCTTCCGGTTCGCTCGGTTGTGGGCCTAGTATAGCATTTTTCAATGCAGTAGAATCTTCCGTATGTTTCAGTTGACCTTCTTCTAAAACTTCTGTTTTAATTTTAGTGCTATCTGTTAAAGTGCTTATAGCATCATCCTTTTCCTCCTTTGGTTTCAACGATTGAAGAAGTTCAGTTTCTTCCTAAAGTAAAAAAATATATAATTAAATACATAGTAATATGAAAAATATAGCCATCGTAAAAGAATTATTTCATTAAATTTATATTTACATTTTTTAACTTAACCTAACCCTGCTGTGTGCGGGCAACAGTGAGAAACTGACTTTTTTTGTTATATCCAACTTAAGAAAGAGGTATAGTTAGCAACTTAAATGTTATGTTTATAAAACTAATCTTCTATTTCGAATTTAAGAACATATTACAAAAGTATTTCCAAAGAACATACCGTATTAAGAGTAATAAAGACAGTTGTATCATGGTCGTTGAAGGCGGAGAGTGCGGAGAGTATGTCTTCCGCGTCGCTGTCAGAATTATCCAGGTCACGTAACTCGCGGTAGCCCTCGGGAGTCGCCATGCGCCCTTCATCGCCTAATCCTGTGCCAAATCCTAAACAGTAGTAGATTACATGTCATAATAACAAAGGCTAGTAGGCAATAGAAAATATAATATCTAGTTACTTGAACAAGAATACAAAATTATAGAACATACAGCTCTATTTATTAATGTACATGTGTCTTCTGGAGTAGAGCGGAGTGGAGTGAGCAGAGAGAATATAAATAGTGCTAAAACACTCAAAGAGTTAAATTCATAAAATAATATAACGTGATATATAAATATTTAAACGTGAATTATAGCTTACCGGTGGAGCTAACTGCGGGTCTAGATGGTTCTAGAAGCTCCTTGCCGAAAAACGCCTCTTGCATATATGACGGGAATTGCTCCATCAGCTTGGAGCGCGGTTTGCGCCGTGGCTTACGTTTATTACTTGGCGATTCTACAATACGAATATTTGTACTTTTAATTATTTAGGCACATGCATTTTTTTAATTAGCAACATATTAATATCATTAAATAAATTATCATTATTGTTAGATAGAACATTTTATTATATAGATACATAAAATAATGTTTGAAACAACACTTCACCTCCAAATCCTTGCGGTCCGTCTGCATCTTTGTCGTCATCAGCTTGGGCTTTCGCCGTGGAATGTCTCTGTCGCACAACAAAGCCACCTATGCCCAGTTTATTTAAATTTCTCTGACGTTTTCTCCTTAAGACCGTAAGGCCAGAATCCGTAGTGTAAATAGTGAAGCCTTCTGGTACTGGGCCGTCGTTAGCAACATTCCAAAGTATACCTTCTTTGAGATTTGTGGAAGCTAAGCCTGTAGGAAGTAATGTATATTGAGTTGAATATTTTTTATTTATTACTATCAAATATGAAATAAATAATTTACAATTTTTTAATAAATATGCAGTATAAAAAGTAAGCGGTACCGTACCAGGCTCTTCTTTGACGTCCGCGGTGCTGTCGGGCTTGGAGTCGTCCGCCAGCTCCCCTTCTGCGTTCTGAACCACTGTTTCAATAGATGCCATTATTTCTAATCCATATGCCAGCGTCCAACATAATAAAAATTCATGTTAGATACTTGACTATGTTTAAATTAAATGTAACATTTTATTTTTTTACGTTTATAAAAAAACATTTGCTTTTTTCTGTTAGTGTCCTAATTAACCTTAAAATTATTCTAGATTTTTACGAATATTAATATTTTTGACAAATAATATTAGAAACGCAGCTTTCGTTTTTTTAATATATAACAATCACTTAAATAATAATTCCATTAAATTAGTATAAAATATTTTTATTTTCAAACATAACGAAGTCAAATATAGCTAACCTAAAAAACTTTTAAAAACAAAATCAAATCTCACCGGCATCCTTTTCCGTATTTTCATTTTTAAATCGTCTCTTGCGTCTTGTATGGGTGATGCCCATCTCCGCCTCCAGCTGTTTCATGTGATGAGCACCGCGTTGCGACAGGCACACGTCGTCTACATAGTATTCACCGCCTAGACCAACATTTGATTTGTAAGTATCGATTCTAATGAAATATAATTTGGATTTAAGAAAGCAAAACTTGGCTTTAAGGTTATAGCATATTAAGGTTATGATGGCAGATCATATAATTCATTGTTTGGAATACCTAGACCAAGTGCCACCGGTGTTAAACGAGGTCGTACTAGTCCACGGTCAGCCATTAATCCGCCTGTGTTTCCTGCCATTAAAGCATTGCCTGTTCCCATGCCTGATGCGCACTCGATAGCTCGCGATAGATGAGGGGGCGGGATATCTCGTCCCCGGCACAGCAGACACTTGTAACTGTTCAAAGATGAAAGTATTAATCAACTATAATACTTATTTAGTGTACTAAAATATACAACATAAAAAAATCAAAACATTTAGTTCATAAAAGTGTACTCTCCATAAGAGATATCTTCAGCCAAACTGTGGAAGTAGATGGGTTAAGCAACAGTATAAATAACCAGTACAATTTAAACACAGGAGTGAAATAATATCTATATTATTTACATACCTGTATAAATGTAAATAATTTATTATATAAATAAATATCTTTATTTAAGATCTCTCTCTCTCTCTCTCTCTCTCTCTTCTCGACAACAACAATCTAGCCATGATTTAGTTTCAAAGAAAACTCACCCAGCCCGACAACAAGCTTCAGCGTCCGACTCCCCGCGTATGGCGTCGCAGGCGGCGTGCAGCCAGCGCGAGCAGGCCGTGCACTGGATGATGAGTTCCCCGTCGGAGTACGGCTCGGAGCACACGCAGCACATCACCAGTGAGGCACACGGCGCACACTCTGTCACACAACGGTCGGCATAAGTAATTCCCGCAACACAGGAGTCTGCCCGTACAGACGTGGGTACGCACCGGTGTAGTTGTCGCACCAGAGCGGCGTGTCGCGCGTGCCGCACACGAGGCAGCGCCGGCAGCGCGGGCAGCGCCAGGCGCCGCGCGGCACGTCGGCCAGCGTGGGGCGCGCGCAGTACGTGTGCCACGCCGTGTCGCAGTCGTCGCACAGCACCAGCAGCGACTCGTCGCTGCGCGAGCCGCAGCCCTCGCACACCGTGCAGTCCAGGCACCGCCAGCCCAGGCTCACTATTACTTGCGACACCTATTCAAATTCAAAGTGTTTAACACTATATCCTACCCATAAACCAGATATAGGCTATCTTAAAGGTCACGATTGATGAAATTAATATATTTTTTACAAATAACTACAAAAGAAGCAATTCGCACTGTAAATGATACTATTGAATAATTTTAGAACTTATGTAACCTTTTTAAACTTAATAAAAATCGGAAAAATCCTTTTTTTAATAATCATTTATTAAATAGTTTACATATAAAAACACACAACATATTTTCAAACTTCAAATGCACTTTTCATAGTAATAAATTATAAAATGTGACGATTTGCCATCGGTAGAGTTATATATCTGTCATTTTTATATTTCCAGACTTTCATTTAATTCTTGTTATTCCGATATTTTTTTTTCTATTTTCTTATTTTATTAAGCTTATTGCTTGTTTTGTTTGTTATATTGACGATTTCGTGGTTAAAAATTAAGTAAACCTTAACAAGCAACGACACACAACTATTGACGATGGCTATTGTTAACGTGTTTTAACACATAAAAAAGTGAGGCCCAAGAATTCGTAAAAATTTACAATTTTATTTTGAATTCCTACAAATTTTATACTATTAATAAAGATTTGAGAAGCTTTGCTTTGTTTGGTCAAATTTTGTCACAAGTCCAAATAAATAGATTACAGGTTGGACGTTTCGTTTTTAGATACTCTAATCAACGTATTTTATTAGCGTTTTCTAGTCTCTACATTAGATCTTAAATCTTTGATTTTCACGATAATCTACCTGGATTATAGATTTTCACTTTACCCAGCTTTATGCTAGATACAGCATGAAAAATCTGTCTACATTCCCATCATTCTCTATTTCACATTTATCAATTTATTTATTTTTATTTAAATGCCCTTATTACCGATAATGAAGCAGCCAGCAATATAGCTGAATTAAAAAACAAAACAGAAACAATACTCACTTTAATACTGACACAATAGGGATGATATGTTTGGCCACATTGTGAACATGCTATGAGACAACCTTCTGAATCTGTTCCAATGGCACCACACATTACACATAGATCTTGGGTTAGCACAAACTTGTCCTTACTGGAACACAACACCAATTTGTTTTCTACTCCTAAAAGCATTTTTAATTATCTAATTATCAAGACATATAGATTATATTAAATTATTTATTTGTACCCATGTTATCTACTGTTACCTTGGGCATTTAAAATATATGTGATATATGATATGATACACAAATCTAAATAGAAAGTAATGAGAATAACATATTAAATTTAACTATAATATTAATGAATACCTGGATCATCTTCTGAAGTTTTATTATCTGGAGCCTGTGGCCTTTGTAAACCCAGACCGGGAACACCAAATACTCCTCTCATTTTTGGTTTAGACCCTCTTTTCCGACCAAACTCTAAAACAGACCTCTGCCGCTTTTGGAAACCAAGTTTACCAGCAGGTGGGAATCCCCCTTTGAGTTTGTAACCCCCAATTTTCTTTTTTGCCACCTTTGATGATACTGTAAATGGTTTTCCCTTTCCGAGACCGATGTCAGGCTGTAAAGTTACCTTATATTACTTATTTAGTATAAATAACTATTAAAAAAATCACATTAGAAGAATAGCAACCCACCTTGGACTCTATTGCAAGAGGATCTTGATCTTGCGTGCTTTCATCGCCAAACGACGAATCTTGTGATGTTGAAGCCATTGTGTCATCATCAAATGCTACAAAATTTTTGACATTGAAATAATATTACTACTACTATTTCTACTACAAGTCATAGTTAATTGATTAATGAGTGTGAATGGTGAATTGATGATTTTAAAATATATAAGCTATTGATCAATATACATTGATTTTGAAATATATAAGCCCTTAATTTTAAACAAAAATATAGCATAACTCACAGCCTGATTTTGACCCAGTTACTTGCATGTTAGCTTTACATATGGGACAAGTATACTCATATCCTGGGTTTTGTTCTTTCTTTTGTCTATACTGCAAAGGCTCCGCATCGGGATCGCACATACCATGGACATACCTAAAAGAGCACCACATGTTTAAGACACGCATAAAATATGACATATTTAAATTACAAAAAACAAAATAAAAAAAATGTTATTTCTAAATAAGAAGTAGCTTTACCTGCGACAGGCCGAACATCTGATCATGTCACGGTACGCAGCCGCCCTATAGGCGCGGCGGCACAGCGGACAGCACGAGCCCTTGTTCCGCTGCTGGTAGCAGGAGTCGCACACCGTGTAGTGCGCGTGCCACCTGGAGGACGGGCCGGCGCCGGGCGAGCGCGCGCCGCAGTCCGAGCACACGCGGCAGCACTTGCACTTCCAGCCGTACTTGGGCACGGTGGCCATCACGGGGCGGAGGCACATGGCGTGGTACAGCTTGTCGCAGTGCTCGCAGGCCACGGCGCGCGTGTCGCCGCCGGCGCCGCAGCCCGCGCCCTCGCCGCGACACACCTGGCACACGCGGCACGTGCGACACGACCAGCCCGCACGGACGCCTGTCAAACAATATTATTATTAAAGCATTGACATTCAAAATTAAAAACCCTTATGGGTATTCATTCAAACTAATAAAAGTACGTTACAAAGTTACAATTTTTTTTACGAACATAATTATATTTTAAGTGAGAAAATTATTTATAATGAAATAATATTAAGATAATTTACCTGGTAACTGCTTGAGCCCAACACAAGTGCCGTGGTAGTGTGCACCACATGTTACGCATGTCATAAGATTGGACATGTCGCCGATGGTCCGACATGTTCTGCAGTCTATATCAGCTGTGCCTAAAACCAGTACATTAGTATATCAAAAAAATAATTTAACTTAGATAGGTTAATATAGAATGTATCACATATAATTATGAATTCTAATATATTCAATTAATAAAATTAGTCTTCAATTCAGACAGATTTACATTAAATTTAATTAAAATATTTTCTTTATGACATATTTATATGTAATTACACAGAACGGCGTCAATACTGACGAATTACGACTAGTGCGACAAAATCGACAACTTTTACGCTACAAAAAGACAACTGTCCTCCAGTGAACATATTAAAACCTGTATGGATGTACTGCCTCCAACTACGGGGAGCACGAGTAGCTCCATCATCATATGCATGCAAAGAATGCAAAACATAATCCTTCAAACAATCAGTAGAGTTCCATGGTATGTTACCAATGCAGAGGTTCATCAAAACCTGCATATGCCTGCAGTGAAGAAAGAAACACCCGAAGTCATTGATTCATGCACAGACTAGAAGTCCATCCTAATGCCCTAACACAGCCGATAACATAAACATAATTATGTAAAATGAAAAAAATTATAACATACTTACATATAAGTGGTGCTTGATATAGATGGTCCTTGCAAAATGAAGATTTAGTCTGAAAGTCTATAAAGCCACCAGAAGCGAGAACACAAGGCAAATGAAAATATTTACTGCAACTCATCTAGAAAAAAAATTATTATAACTTTTATTTTTCGTATATTAAATGGTTTACTAAAAAGTTGGTATGGTATGGTTCTTTGATTATGGCATTCTAAACGTGCCAGTTGAGCTTTAGCACATATCACTTCATCAATGTCGAGTTGTGTGGAGATATAAAAAAATTCTAACCCATTACAACCCATTACCCATATACAGAATGTTTTCGTCAGCACCGCTTTAAAGGAAACCACAGTTTTAAGTACTTTATAAAAGCCTAATAGAATTTAATTATTTTTTTTTTTTCAAAAATAAAAAGTGATTTATCAAACAAAATAAATAATAAAATTATTGTTGTAAAAAAAACGCCATTTGTCAAGAAAGACGCACGCATACGTACGTACACCTATCAAAGGGAAACCGTCGCATACATCTCATTCTGAAATCCAGTCATAGTTATTGTCGATAAAGTTCAAATTTGTTTAACCTTTAGTAGTATTTTTGTACTAATATGTGTTTACATTATTTGTATCTATGCGTAACTGTGTCACACGAAATATAAGAATGGATAAACATTGTTAAATAAAAAATCTGATGTCTAAACTGTTAAAGTATTATGATTAATTTCTTTAGGTTTAAAATATTTTAACCGATATGCTGTTCCCGTAAAAGGGCCGCTGACGCTTCCACCCTGTATATTGTACATATATAAATGTATTTTAAATGCCATATAATAAGACATTTTGAATTCTACCTTGCATGGGATGCTTGCACCATATCTTTGGCAAAAGGCACATTTCCGAGTCAGAGCAGCAATAACAATTCCTCTTATTCTAGCTTCTTCTAATTGTTCTTTGTCTTCTTCAGAGTTACATGCTGAAGCAACTTGCTCTTGAAATGGAGGACTAAACTCAAGGCAGCAACGGTGTAAATAGAACATTCCTGAAGTTACTACAGCTGGCAGTTCTAAAGTCTCCGAAAATCCAATTATTGATAGCTCATCTGTATGCTCCATGTTGTATAGTGGAGTCCTTTATAGGGATAAAAAAATATTATTGAGTAAATTATAACTATATATAGCATATAGAAGAATAATAGAAAAACATAAAAATGCCCTGCACTTACTTGCATTTATTAAATGCTTTTTGTCTTCTACTTAATGGCAAAACTTGTTGCTGAAGGTCTAGCAGCTCTGGAGGTGGGGAGGTCAGACCAGCAGGCAAAGGCAAAGTTGGTGTACTAGGAGTTGTAATACTTGTTGGTGTAGCACCACCAGAGTTAGTAATACTTGGTGTAGTACTTCCTTCTCCTTCAATATTACAAGCAATTTGTCGCATTTCTCCTTGTCCTAACTGACTACGTTCACTTAGATTACATAAGGCACAATTTTTTCCTGGCCTAAAAATAGAACAAAACATTATCTTATGTAATATATATATAACACCACTATATATACCAATTCTAAAAGTATAAGTGTAATAAATGTTAAATTTTTTATATTATGTAATTACCATTTTTCTGGAGTATATGGGGGCTCATCAGGTGCAGGCATAGTGAAATCATCCTCATCCATTATATCATCAATAGCTTCATCACGACTACTACGATGTCTTTTAGCTCCTCTTACAGTACCTGGTGTACCCCTATAGCTGAAATAAAATATTTATAAATATGAGACAAGAAATAAAATTCAAATAGAACCTCCGAAAACATTTACAACACACTTATTAAACAACAACAACACACTTATTATTCACAGTTTCAAAAAAAACTTCTAAATTAAAATTATTTATTTACCGTCTCACTATCTTTCCTTCACGAGCTAATTTAGCTCCCTCCTTGCGAGGTCTACCAGGGCCTCTTCTACCTGATGTAAAAAATGGGCGCGCATATGTTTGGTGATGAAAGAATGCTGGTTGTGAAACCACAGCCAGTGGAGAGGCAGGCTCTTCGCCGCGGGGTGATGATGCACATGATGTTGGAGTAGAAACAGGCCCGGTATAAAAATCTAAAAAGTTAACAAGTAATGATACAAATACATAAAAAAATACAAAATTATATTTATAATTTGTTTTTGATCTGTCGGTTTTAAGATAGTTAGATTTTAAGAGTATATTCAATTTATTACTGTACCTGAAGACGGCGGGGCTTCGCATTCTTCGTCTGACCCATCGTCAGCTAATAAATCCACATCTAAAACCCCCTCGTCTGGCGCGTCCATCTAAAATAAGTATAACTTAATAGATTATACAAGAAATCAATATGGACACTACCAGATTAATTCTAACTATATAATATTAACTTTAAAAGCTTAAACATAAAACTTAATGTAATCAGACCGCCATAATGAACGACAAGTGGATACAGACGAACTTTGCTTTAAAAACTTACCGCAACTTATTGCGATGGACTTGAAAAAAACTAAACTTATGAGAATGATTTAAAATACCAAGACAAACACATTTTAAACGATTTCATCCAAATATAAATAATGATATTACGAAAGAAGAAGTACAACATTCGCAGCTATTGCGAATGCGAACGATGCAAAACAGATTATAAATAAAACAGAAACTTGAGTCAATCTCTACCACAGAACACATATACCCAAAGGGTGATCTCTACAGATAAAATCATACTTAGAATAAAAACTAAATTGTACCTAAATAAAAACAAAGATAATTAATTTACCATAACGCTAAGGTACCTATGTTTCTTGTTTTATATATTTGAAACTATTTTTCTAAATCTCTTTAAGTCTTTATAAATAATTATTTTAAAATATTATATACAGTAGATAAAAAAAATCGTGTAAATAGCAATATAGGGCAGCAATGAAAATAGAGTCATAACTAATCATTTGAAACATATAAGTGATAAGGCCGCCATTGCACTAATTATTGTTCTTTTTTGTAAATATTATTATTATTGTTATTTTTTTTTCGTTTTTTTAGTGCAATAAAGTATTATTATTATTATTATTATATATGTAATCAACATATGTAATCAAAAACTATTCTAATTCAACAATACGTGTCAAGTTATCAACTATGAAAGGAGAGAGCTTGAAACTTGAAAGTCAGATTTGACGTTTATAGTTTAGTCGGTGTTTTTTTCTTTTTTTTTATATTTCTTCTATTAATTATTAATTTGTATCTCCTAAAATGAATTGGGCAGTAATTATCTTTACAATCGCAATATGCTTAATTTCAAAATGTAGTTCCTCATTATTTGAAAGCGACTCCTGTTATTCTTTTGGAAGCGGCAATGTTTTTCCCGGCGGCGCCAGAAAAGTCGATCATAAATTACAATTTACTAAAGCCATGAGTATGTATATATTATATATATTAAAATAAATATATATTTTACGCTAAAAATTGCTTCTTACGTTAATTTTCTTACAGTTTCAAAACCGGCTCCTGAGTGGGAGGCAACAGCCGTTGTCAATGGGGAGATAAAACAACTCTCTTTATCTAGTTTTAAAGGAAAATATTTAGTGTTCTTCTTTTATCCCTTAGATTTGTAAGTATATAAAACTACTATACTGAAGTTATTATTTTTTTTTAATATACAACTGATTTTAAAAGTTAATTTTACAGCACTTTCGTCTGTCCTACTGAAATATTGGCATTTTCTGAAAGAATTGAAGAATTTAAGAAGATTAACACTGAAGTTGTAGCATGTTCTGTTGATTCACATTTTACTCACCTAGCATGGATTAATACACCTCGTAAAGAAGGTGGACTAGGAAAAATAAATATACCACTGTTAAGTGATTTAACCCATTCCATTGCTAAAGATTATGGAGTGTACTTAGAAGATTTAGGGCATACATTAAGAGGTTTATTCATTGTTGATGATAAAGGAATTTTAAGACAGATAACAATGAATGATCTTCCGGTAGGAAGATCAGTTGATGAAACCCTAAGATTGGTACAAGCATTCCAATATACTGATAGTCATGGTGAAGTATGTCCTGCAGGATGGAAACCTGGACAAGATACTGTGAGTATATAGCATTTATTAAAAAAAATAAATTAAATTATATTAGCTTCACACTATATCCTGCGCTAGTGTTAGGACACTCTGTTCCCCACTTTCTGCCTTTTCTTTGGAGGCATTACATGATGAGTGGCAGAACTCACGCCACACTTTGCCTCAACACCAGAGCGAAGAAATGGAAATTATTTATTAAATAAGTCATTACCATTTCAGGAGTAAAAAACTTGTGTGATTTTGAAATTTGGCACTAATAATAAATAGTATAATTTATTTGTTTACAGATAATTCCTACACCTCAAGAAAAAAAGAAATATTTCGAAAAAATTGCTGATTAAATAAAAATACTAATTCAGATAAAAATTATAAAAGTCATTACAGTAGGAGGGTAGATTAGATAATTTGCTAGTTAAGAGATAATATATGATATGTTCAAAAGATAAGGACAGCTTGTTAGCCTTATTTGTAACATTTACAATTAGCTTATTAAGACTCATATTTTTATAACAATTATTTTAACAATTTTATTTTATATTTGTTTATATCCATATGTTTTAAAATACTCAATTCAGGGACAAATCACCTATAATTTTCTAAACTTATTTTACTTTATATCTAGTGTTTAAGACTGATATGAACATTGCATTTTTATCTATTTTATGGGTATGGTTATATTGTATTATAAATGAAATATATTTTTACACTATGAAGTTTGTTCTATATCTTATCCATCCAGCAATATAAATTAAATAAAACTTTGTTAGTAAAAAACATGCATGATGATTAGTCGCAAACAAACTATTCTTAGGCATAGTTCAGCAAAAAAATAATATTGAAATTCTATATATAAATTCAATATCTAAATTCTTCTCTCTCTATTATTTTTTATATTCCACTGAATGTACAATGTTCACAACCTATGAAGAATGCATAGATTTTACTTTTATGAGCACTCCTCAATATTACGAGAGTACAATTTATTATATTTGTATGCACTAGAAATGTTAAAAATCAAAATGAATCAGCTTGACGCTGTATCGCACACAGCAGGGTAGGCAGAGGGAACCTAGTGTTAAAACAATCCCTTCCCCACTTTCAGCCGAGTTCTGAAAATATTTAAATAGAAATATATTTGACAAATATAACATTTTTATTTAAATATTTTGATACCCTGCCCTAGTATGATATGACGCGGCGATTAGTTTCGACACTCAATATGATAATATCTTAAAGGATAGGTCAGCGCTCCTTTTACGGGAGTAACATATAGGTTAAAATATTTCAAACCCATACCTAAAGAAATTAATCAAGATATATCAACAGTTTAGACGTAGGATTGTTTTTCTATTTCACGATGTTTATCCATACTGTATTTCGTGTGATGCAGTTACGTATAGATAGCAATAACGTAAACACATACTACTACAAAAATACGTTGCCGATCTGCCGCTTTTCATTCTCAAAAAACCTACTAGAACGAGAAAGAGATATTTTGTTTTAACATTTTTAAAGTGTTATTCCACACTTAGGAAAGAAGAATATTAAGTATTTTGGGTACTATTTCTCGGTAGTAATGAGAGTAGAAGGGGAGCCAGGTAAGAAATTCCATCCATCAGTCCATCCCAGAAATTTTACTTACACTACATGCCTAGTCTTTTCGGTCCCAACGCGGAAACAAAAAATTAAAAACAGATTTCAATTTATGAAAAAAATCGTTTAATAGGCTATGCTCATATTATTACTAAGCTGATATTGGAACGAGATATAGAATATGGCATGCGTCGCATCCTCTATAGTAGAGAGATCAATCCAGCAGTTGGTCCATAGCATTGGTGCTTTACATTAAACAACAGTAAGAACTTTTGGTATTGAACGTAAATTAATAATTTGCCTTAGATGCAATCAAAGATGATTTCATGGTCGTGAAACTGAGTGTGTCGTAAATTACGAAATCAAAAGTTTGCAAGTTTGTCTGTTTTAATATAATTTAAGAAATCTCTGTATAAGCTTAAATATCGTGTTGTTTTAGCTTCTCACTGTATTGTGCATACACCTATTGAAATATGTAACCCAGTGTAAAGACACTCCATTCCCTGCTTCACGGTGGAACTAGGCTTGTGTCGATCATGATTGACCGAAACAAATGATTGCAATCACGAGAAGCGCGTGATTGATTCTGTCACTAATAACGAAATGACCAGGTCAAATGATCGGTGATCATATACAACCAATCATTATCAAATGATCGGTGGCGGCCATCTTATACGACGACCAATCATGAACCGCGTAATTCGGTCAAATGACCGAGAATCGACACGAGACCGATGATTGTCCGCTGTGGCTTTTCGATCTCGGTCTCAAGTGTTAATTTGACTCGCGTTCTCACTAACTGTTCGACGCGGCGAGGCGTACCTATTAACTTTTAACTTATAATTTCCGATATTATTTTTTTATATCGATATCAAATATACTTTTAAGAAATGAATATGGCTAACGAATGCTAAAACACAACAACTATGAGGAACTATTATTATATATTTATATTACAAGATTTGGAACGTTTAGAAATAATTACTAATATATTTTATTCAAATTTGCACACTGTGTGCCAACTCGAAAGATATCTCAATTTATAATTGCAGTATTATTATTTTATTACAAATTATTTGTTTATTATTACACAGTAATTTGTAACAGTCATTTTGGATTGTCTGTTAACTTCAAATAATTTTAAACAGATGGCGATGTCTATTGATTGTATGAATATAGGTAAGGATTCAATAGATGGCGCTATATTAAAAGTACAAAAGTTTTATATAACTACATAGTATTAAACAATGAATCGAATGAAACCTAAAAATATTAATGCGTTTATTAATCAGTAAATCAAGATCAAAATTATGATCTCTATTATCAAGTACTGCAATCCATTAAATATAAAGTTAAAAATAATATTATCTTATAACAGGTATTAACTGTATGTATAAAAGCAATAATATAATTAATATATTAGATATAACAATAAAGTAAAAAAGGGTACGGAAAGAAATAAAGCGTTCGCCTAAGCAAAGCGCGAGTCGCTCACTGAAAACATAAATACATTCGAATGAACGAATCATATGAACCGGTTCATTGTCACAACTGATCGAGATCGATATCAATCACGTAGATTGACCGATCGACACAAGCCTAGGTGGAACTCTATGCTTAATTGCTTAGTCTTATTACTCTCTGCCCTGGTAAAATAAAAATATGTAATTTGTTCCCGTCTTTACAATTTTTTCTACTCTCACAGATAAGTACTTTTAAATACACAGCGGCCTCTATGACTTACGGTCTTGTGAATAAAGTATCGATAATCACAGCGCAACGTTTCTTCGTAGTTAAATTTTTTACCACATAAAATTTCAAATAGATATGATGAAATATTATTCGCCAAGACTCGATTAAATCAAAATAAAAAAATATATAAATAAAAATAAATAATCGATTTTGTACAAAACACTTTTTATCTATTATATAAACATCTACGTTTTTCGTCTACCAATATTAAAACTAAGATTTATATATACAATTTATTAGATTGAACAATGATTGACCGGTTTTTGACGTTCTAATATTAAAATTAAATAATCAGATTAAAATCAATTTAAATTATATGAAAAATAACCAATTCTAAGATAAATTGCAAAGTGAATGTTCCATTAAGCTTTTAAGGTAAGGAATAAAGAAACCCAATATCATTATTATAATAAATATACAATTGTAATAAAAAATGCCGTCAAAGTCGAGTCCTCTTTTATATTTAACTAATTTTTATACTTAAAATTAAATACTTCAAGCAAAAACTAAAACCAAAACGACTACGTTGTTTGTGGTATCAGACCAAAATTAGGAAACAGATCGTTTGTTATTATTTACATACAATTTAACGCTATATCCCGAACATAGCAGGGTAGGCAGAGGAAACCTAGTATTAAGATAAATGAAAAAGCTAAATGTCAACGTTCATTTTTCGTCACAATATGTGTATATAAATAATATACACACACGCACATATATATATATATATATATATATATATATGATCAAAATATTTATTATCATAACTTTTTAGGTAAGAAATCGATTTAAACGCATATTTTATATAATCGATTAAAATAAACATTTGTTACTTTTTAACATCCCTATTTGAAGTTAAAATAATAGTTAATACTATTTCATTTGGGTTTTGGCATTGTAATATAAACAAAACTTGAAACTAAAATTAAGCAAACAAGTAATTATTATATTTCTTAATGTCTGTAATCCGAGTTCTATCATCACGTGCAGGGGCATCACATACAGTATTGAGTAAATAATAATAAAGAGAGCCTTTGTAACTTTTATCTTTACGCTTTCACATAAGAATTATAAAATTTATTTACTATTATCTTCAATGATTCTTCGCATTATGTCTTTATTACCATTGTTTTTAATGCGGGTTTATTAATAATGACTTCTTTTCAAATGTGTATATAAATTAGTCATAAATATTTGGCTAAAAGGAGGAATTTAGTTCTTTACATATCAAGGACATGTATTTAATTTTAAAGGATTTTAAAAATTTAAGAATTCACAATTATTGCAAGTAGTGGTGCACCTTTATTTCCATATCTTATGACTTTTGGAAGGTTTCTCACATTTACAACTTCAGCTCCAGCAACATAACATATGGAGTAATGGATAGCCACTTTACTGTTATGTGCTGTACTGTAATATTTATAGCAGTATAAAAAACGTATGGCTTGTACACAACATAGTGTTTACTTTGGCAATAAAATCAATGATAAAATAGAGCAAATAAAACTTAATTAATTAATAAGCTTATTAGTTGCTTTGATCATTAATAACAAATATTCCTTTTATTAAGGATCCTTTTCTAAGATGGTAGATCCTAAGAGAGTTCTTAGTTATGAAGATATGCTTAAAATTATTCATCAACCAGAAAAAGTAATTATTGATGTCCGTAATCCAGATGAGATAAAATCAACTGGTAAAATACCATCAAGTATTAATATTCCATGTATGTTTCATGTTTGTAATTGTTTTTTATTAATATAAGTATAAAAATCATAAATAGTTATAAGAAATTTTCTTTGCAGTGAATAATGTTCAAAATGTGTTAAAAACAATGTCAGAGGAAGAATTTCTTAAACAATTCGAAAGGCCTAAGCCTTCTTCCTCTGATGAGTTAATATTTTACTGCCAATCTGGAAGACGTTCCACTGAAGCTCTTGATAAAGCAATAGAACTTGGATATAGCAAGTACATGTTTTTTGTATATCATCAATTAAAATATATTTACAATAGAAATTGCATTTTATTTGTATTATAATTGAGAAAATATTTTCTTAATATATTGATTTCTTTCTTTTCCAGATCTAAGACTTACTTGGGTAGTTGGAATGATTGGTCTGGAAGACAAAAATAAGTGTCTTAATAAATACAAAGAAATTTATGCATAATGTTACTACATATTTTTATTACAATAAACATCTACATATAATTTAGGTTAAACATAAGGAATAATTCAAATGACTATATAAATGATTGAATGATCATCATCATATTACAAGGTTTTGTTTGCCCAGTCTGTCCAGCTGCCAAGATAGTTTTTCACACTGTAAAAGTTCATAAGTATTAGTATTATGTTTTATTGTAAATTTAGTGATTATAATGTATAAAAAATGTTTTTTATTATTATACTTATCCCTACTTTTTATATCCTAAATTTGCAGCATTTTGTTGTGCCATTCCTGACCTTTTCCCAATCATACAGTAAAATATTATTTCAGTGTCTTCTGTTGGTTTAGGTCTTTTAAATATATTTTCAAATTCTCTATCAGTCATAGTACCAAGAGCAGAAGATACAGTTCCTACTAAAACAATTAACAATATAATTATAATATGTGCCATGTATAATAATTTTTAACTCCTAATAATAAATACTGGGGTATAATTAGAGCAATACTAAAAAAGGCAATTTGATTCTAAAGTCAGTTTCATTTCAATAATGCACATTCTCCTAATATAAGTGATTTGGCAGTAACTCAAAATTGATAATCAAATTCATAATACAAATTTTAAAATTATTATTATTTGGAACATTCTATTATTTGGATTGTTGTGGTGACAAACCAAAACTTAAGACTACTTATTGTTCCTTTAATATTATAATTTGCTTGTATGCTTCATATTTGTTATATTTTACTAACTACTTTTATTTTTAGCTATGGGCCTGTTATTGTTTTATTTAAATAATTGTAATATGCACAATCAATATGATAACTATGATATATATAATTTACTTACATGGAATGTTGATACTATTCGGTATTTTACCATGTTCTTTTATTTCGTCAGGTTCCCTGACATCTATAATTAAAGATTTATTATCACATGCCACTTTGTTAACATAATCATAATCAACTATTAACTCTTCAAGACTAGGTTGGTGTGAATAAAATCGCTGTAACAAATGAGACTTTTTATAGCTTTTAACTGAATCTGAAAAATAAAATATATTATTTTATTAATATCGTCTTCATTACTTTATGTATATTATATAGCAAATTATAACACTGAAAAATGTAAAACAGCAATAATTTGAAATTCCTCGATACAACTTACATATTTTATGGGGATAACAAATCGAAGATCTTGTTATTTGTCTTACTGTGACCTTTATTAATTGTGCTGAAATTTGCGATGACCTCTTGACAATTCTACACAGCATTTTTAAACTCAATCAAAATCAAATTCACCTTTAAATTATATATATTTTTATCTTTATTATTTATTGTAAACTGTAAAAGTAATTTTATAAGTACAAGGCAATCAACGAAAATTATTTTTTTGGAAGTTTGAAAAATGTTGATTATTGTAAATTCAATTTCATATCGAAATTCTTCTATTGAGTTTGACAGCTTACTTTGACTTAAAGTTCAAATTTGAAAAGTAATAAAATTACAGTTTATCAATAAAAAAAAATTATAATAGTACTACAAAGACTGTATTGACAATGTTTTCAACAATACATTTATGTATAGCAGACATTAATTTAGAAGGAAATTTATGTATAAAAAGGTAGACCCCGTGTACTCTTAAATTTCAACCGAACCAAGAAATATATACTCTATAGTAGATTTTGAATTTCAATTTGAAATTTATTACTCAGTAAACATCTTCGCAAAAAAATATAATGAACAATAAATAAATAAAACAATTATAAATCGTCTTCGAAAAGGAATCGAGTTTGTTTTTCAAAATGTTAAACGATTTGAAGTTGAAATCGATTTTGATTTATCTGTTCTTAGAAGTAATTTTATCTAGAATTCAATGGGGTATATGTATAGAAATATTATAATTATTTTGATAAATATAATTATTTCTTTAAATTGAATGGTCTCTCATCAAAAATTCTTTCAATAAACATGTTTTTAGTTACATACATTACAATAACAACTCTTATGCACTCAAAAAAATTAAATTGGTGTTATTTATTTATTATTTGTTACATATTTTTGCTTGTACTATTTTTTACTTTGTTTTGTATGTATTTGTTAGATCAGATCATCCTTTGGGTATATGTATTTTGTGGTTTAAATTTCCATTAGATGGTCTATAACAGCATGATATCACAATACCTACATATTTTAAAATTAAAGAAATAAATACGTTTATTTATATCTTTTACTCTATTTAATATTGTTTATTTCTTAGCAGCGTAAAAAAACATACACCGTGTAATGTACCGTACGGTATAAGAAAACTGTGTAAAAGTTTATTATCTGTGTGCAAAATTAAAAACATAGGTATTTACTTTTTGACATCTGGCTGTTCTCAACCAATCATTAATTAAATAAATATATTTTTTCACATCCAAGAAATAAGTAATTGAGATTATTGATTATTAATATTCACTGATTAATTGATGTTGTGAGTTTTACGAACATATTATTTAAGAAATATACTGACATAAATGTAAAAACATGTCAATTTCAGTCATGTTACATGCCTGTATTATTCACGACATCGTAATGAGTCTCACTCGTTTTTCTTATTGCAATCTATTTCTATACATGAAGGTAACACAAATAAACACAATAATATAAATTTCTTTCACAGAATAATTCAAATATTTTATTCGAATGCTATTACAAAACATAGTGAAATGATTTTCACCTAAAATAAGAGATCGTGTTTCAAAAATGGGGTCTATGCGACCTACAGGAAGGTTTTTATCATTTGCAAATAATATCCAAAGAACACAGAAGCAAACTGGTAAGTAATTTAACTATCATGTTTCCTATTTGTAATATGTGAATGTCACATACCTAAGCTATGAATCATTAGTGTTATTGTGATAACATAAGCATTCACATTCAGATTATTTACATCATAAGTGACATTTTTTTAAATAAGATAACTTTATTTCCTTAAACTTGTATTTATTTAAAAAAAAAACACTAATGGCATTATTTTTGTTACAACTAAAAAGTTTATATTTTGTTTTTAATAATATTTTATAATTTTGTAATACAATATGTTATAAATTCATATGTTGTGCAATAGTGCCTTTTCCTATAGTCTATTCATTTAGGCATGAGACAAAATGTAAACAAAAAAGTACTTTATTCTAAAAATCATAATTATTGATTGAATGAAATCAGTAAGCTCTATAGACATTGTTATATTTTTATCAAAAAACTATATAATAATATATTTTTTTGATTTATTTATCTTTTATCACATGGCTCTGTGAATAGTCTATAGGTCTTTTTTGTTTAACTTAATACATTATATATATAAAAATGTGAAGCTGAAATGTAATATTTACATTTTTATCAGTTCCAAGTGGATTTCCTCAAAGCTTATCTGGCAGTGAGACAGATGTATCAACTTCTAATGAAAATCTGTCAAGAGAAGAAAGATATGTTGTGCGTCACACAGCTAGAGTTGAGCCACAAGGCCAAGAGAATCAAAGCCAGACAAATAATAATAATAGAAACTCTCTAAAGGTATTTTTGTTTTGTAATATAATAATTTTTTTGTTACATTTTTGGAAATAATTTTACTATACAGTACTTGAATACAATATGCTACAAAATACCTATTATAAAAATGACACTTTCAGAAGTTTTACAATATGAATTCTTAAGATAAAATTACACAAAATCATCAATATCTTAAAATATATTTAACATTGTATAATACAAATGGATGTTTATGGCATTTTTAAATATGTTTTTATGTATGTAAGACTTTTATTTATTCACTTTTCTGATAAACTACTTTTTTTTTGTACAAGTCTTAACACTATCAGGACACAAAATTTCAATAAAATTCTCTTCACTATTGTGACAGTAGTTTTAACTATACTGAATAGTTCAATTTGACAAATAAGCCTGTTTTTGTCTCATCTGGCTCTTTTTTAAATATTTTTTTTATTACTTTTTTCTATTACTACAGTTGTTTTAAATACTTTTTCACTTAAATTTATAATTTAGATTTTATACAATATTTATAATTTCATTTCTATTGTGTAGTATTATATTATATTTACACATTATTTGCTTGCACAACAGGATAGTGTGACAAACAGCAATCGAAACTCACTTAAGGATTCGGTGGGTGGAGGCAACAGTAATAGAAGTTCACTTGATGTATCTTCTTCATCATATAATACCCTTATTATTCATAATCAAGATGATTCTTGGTCTTCACGGCCCACACCTATTCGGTAAGTAAATTCCAAAAAATATCTTTATCAAGGTATTACAATAGTAATACATATTTAATAGTGAAGTTCAATAATGAGGCAAATCATCAGGCTGTTTACAAACTTGAATATTGTTAGTTCGATCTTCACTTTGGGAATGCATTATTTAAATTTTACTTGTAACAACCCAAAGTGCAATGTTGAGTTCCGACCAACCCACACATTATATCAAACAAATTAGGGAAATTAATGACTTTATTCTTAGGTTTTCTCTGCCTACACTGCTATCTATATATATATGCGGGATACAAAATGAACCTAAAAGAATACTTAAAAAGTGAATGTTATTCTCTCAGTATAATTTATTCATTGATAGCATAAAAATCTCTTCTTCTCTTCTCTTGAATCTTTAATGTAAATCAAAATTTGTAATAAATTAAATGTGAAATTTATAAAGGTTTAATAAAGAGTTTTGTTTCTAATATTTCCTTCTTTGTGTCTCTTCTATAAAACTCAAAAACACTTTTTTGTGTTTTAATTTATTATGATTACTATTTAAACTATAAATTATTTAATTACTACTAAAGAAAATGAGGAATGAAAAATATCTTTTTTTTAAATTGAGTGCTTTGATTATTATATTTTTTTAATAATTATAACTACATATAATATATTATATTCTATACAAATAATATTCTATCTTGCTATTATAATTACTAGCGAACACGAACGAACAAATAGTGAAGTTAAACATCCAAACACGCAGTCATCTCCATATCACACGTTAAAGAAAAGTGAAGTCGGGAAGAAACAGAGTGGCATACCCTTACCTAAAATACACAAGGAACAAGCTATTACGGCCAGTGCTAATTATATTGATATTGGTGGGCAAAGGATATATACTAGTCCACCCGATCACGGTGTACAGGTATGTATATAGATTCTTTTGTTTCCTCTTCTTCCTGTCTGAATTTTAGACATTGCGTATTTAGTGGCGAAGCTAAGCCTCGCGCTTTGTCTTGCCAGAGCGGGATAATAAGATTTATTCCTTGCCTCAAGTATGGATGGAAGCCACAACCATCACACATTTACAGTTAGAAACAGTCCCACTGACTGACTGTGAATATGACTGCACCGCAATGGCCTCAAATTATTAGGTTATATCAGTTAAATATTTCATGTGATATTAATCAATTGTAATGTAATATTTAAACAAATTTATTACAAAAATGTTTTTATTTGATTTTTTAGCAAATAACCTCTTTTTTAACAGCTTATTTTAAACTTATTGTAAAATCTGCTTAAGTTAACTTATTTTAAGTTTGCTAAACATGAATGTTATAATTTAAATATAACTTTGCTAAATTTATACGAATAAAAATTAAATTGTTTAGGACAATACTTCATAAAAAACGTAAAGGAGTATTTTTAAATTTAGGTTTTTACTATGTACAGTCTATACCATTGAAATTTTCATATGAATAGGAGATAACAGAAATACCAGATGACTTCCTGAACCAGTCGTCAGTGCTAAAGCACTTAGCCAAGGAGGTCGCCCAGTCGCCGTCCCCGCGCGGCCCCACGCCCCCCGCCTCGCCCCACACACGCAACCCCACCAAGCCCAGGGAGGAGAGGAAGGGCAAGGGGAAAGCGAAACTGAGCAAAGAGAAGCTTAATCTGTCGAGGTCTCAACCGGATTTAACTAGGTGAGTAGTGAAACAAAAAATAACAGGAATATCGGACGATTTCCTAAATCAATCATCAACACGCAATGCTTCTAGAATTAGGCGGTAAGTAGGGAACTGAAGTGTCATAATGGGAATAGAGTGTTAAACTATTGTTAAGTTTCAAGTTCCTTCTGCTATGTACAGCTACTTTGCAATGTACAGGATACAGCGAGAAGTAGTAAAAAAAATCTTCGACTTGGGAAGAAAAGGAACCCTCTCCGCACGGCTGTCACCTCAGTAAGTCCATGAAAGAGTGAAAGGCAAGAGAAAAAACACATTTAATTTGTCGAAGGTCTAAGCTTGTTTTAACTAAGATCTATCTATAGAGGTCTAAGATGAATATTCAAACAAAAACACCGGAAAGGCGGACGATTTCTTGAACCAATTGCCCGATTTCAATAGGTGACTTATGAGTATGAAAACTCATCCGCTTAAAACATTTGGGAAGGAAAGTGGCCCTTCTAATTTCTGCCTTCCCACTTCCCACGCCTGCCCCTTACTAAATTTAGGTATAGTGAAAATGGATAATAAGAAACTTTAAGCCTACTACAGTACGATCGACAAGTCTTGAAGTTAACTGAATACGGCCTCGCATATTTAATTTTGGGATTTTTCTTACTTTTGTGTTATTAATTTCCGAGTAAATAACCGAGAACAATTACATTGCATATGCAAAAATCCAAAAAGCGTAACTTGAGAGCGGCCACGACCCGTCGACCGTACTCTGTACACATTAGACAAATGTTATTTCTTTTCACAGTGTAGAATAACACTTCATTTTTTTTAAATATTGAAATATTTAGAGTTTTGGTACAGCGTGGGTGTCCGAGCGGTGCCCGGCGGCTCCGAGTCGAGCGGCTGGTGCAGCGGGGGCGAAGGCTCTTTGGAAGAGCCCGATGACGCATTCACAGCGGTTTTAGATTCGTTAGCTGCTGAAAACCATCAGTTGAAACGGCAGCTTGCTGACGCTTGTGAGAGAGTCGCTAAGACTAATAAGGTAATGATATTTAAATTATAAATAATATAATAATAAATAATATACTGCTGTAAATAATTGTAAAAAAAATATTTTTATCCAGTCGCATTTATAGTATCACTTAAGTGCTGTGGAAGTGAAATTTACTGGTTGCGTAATATACGCGTGAAATATTCTTGAACAGGATGTAAAGCGCATTCCTTTAATAATTGAAAGTCGACTTTTATCGCTTACTGCGTTTGGCTTAAACAATGTGAGATTAATATAAAACTTCTAATAAAGACATTTTGGTATGCAGCTCTTTGGTATATCTTTTAGTCACAATATATTGGATAAAAAATTTTAAACCATTCTATAGATAAGATCAAATTTTCGAAATTTTTAAAAGTTAATTGAAATAAGAACGGTTTGAATTTTTCACGCGCAAAGTTTTATATTTTAGTGTACTTATACATATATAAAAACTAGTGCATCTTTCCTGAATCCTCATCCATCCCCACAAATTTTCACATAAATAATATTATTAAAAGGTACTATGTAAGGATGTCATTTGCTGCTGAATACAGTGTTGCTCCCCGTACAATAACCGTGTATATAATACACAGCGTTTTCACGCTCAGGTTTAGATAAATATTTACATTACAAATAATATTCATTCCGCATTTTGCTTGTTTATGTTATTGGTATGAATATTTAAAATAAACCGTAAAACTGTGGTATGCAGCTCGTGTTGCGTAATTCCATTTTGACTATTTAGGTTATCAAAATAAACTGGAGCTTCGCTTTGAACACTGTTTATGTTCAAAATTTACTTTAGTTAAATTTCCTAATAAATATTCTATATGTTTATCTCAGTAAAGATAGTATTTTTTTTGGCCTAGACTTGAGACTGGTCTGTATAAACATTTCTTTTCATTTTTAGATAGTGATGTTTTATTATAATTTGATTACTATTTCATAAACATATATTATATAAAAGATTTTATGAATAGATAGCTGTTAGCACATCTACTGACAAACAACAACAACAGGTTAAAAACCTCATGGGAGGATATTTAACACGTTTTTGGTAATTAAACCCCTAAACACTTAAACAATTGTACGAGGAAATCACGCACATTTGATACGTCGCGTGAGTAATGTTTATTTTCGGGCGGCGGCGTCATTCACACAATTTGAATGAAAACCACCTCAAAGTGCGTTGCACTGCATCTCGCTGTTTTTTTTTCTCGTGTGATTCACAAAATCGTAACCTTGCTTTCGATTATTTTGTCCCATTTGTCAGATGTTTATTTTTAAACGTTTTAATGGAATGGGCAGTGAATGTGTGTCTTTTTTAAAAGCTATAAAGCATTATAATGCATCGTATTATATGAGTTCGATTCTTGTAGATGTTTAATAATAAAACGATTGTCATGATCTTAATAAAAAAATAGAAAGAGCTAAGTAACATAGTATTTATATTTTATTTTTTATTCGACACATATTTATATATACAGGATTGATTTTAATGGTTTTATTTTCAAGTCACATTCAGAGACCTTTTACATTTCCAAATATTAATTGATAGATCGGTGTAGTTTGACAAATTGTACTGTTACATTTACACCGGTCATATGACTGTGACCGGTGACGTGTTTGTAGATGTAACAGAAAAATTACATCTATAAAAAAAATTGAAGATAAAGTTTATAAGCTCAAACGAGTCTACTATCATTTTTTTTTAACGGACGGATTGGCGACGGAAGTGCAGTTTCGGAATTAATTCACTCTTATTTAGAAGAGAAGGAAAATGTCACTCAGTTACGTAAAAGAGAAAATTAATAACTTAAAATTCCTGTACTGTAAAATGTGTATTTTGTGAATAATCACATTTTATATATTGAAACAACGACATGTATAAAAGCCAAAGACACACTGAATAACGTTGTAATATAATTTTCTCTGCAGCTAGAAGAAGAAGTGGAAAAGGTCCGCACGGCGCACGAGGAGCTGGTGGGGTCGTGCGAGCGCCGGGAGCGCCTGGAGCGCGCCGCGCGCGTGCGCCTGCAGGCCGACTGCCGCCGCCTGCACGACCTCAACCGCGCCTTGAAGCAGCAGGTGCGGACGTCACAGCTGGGATAGGAAATTAATTAAGTAGTGTCAGAACGCTCGGTTTTCTCTTCTGCGCCCGAACTTGAGAATGTTTGTTTGTTTGTTGTTGTTGAACTTTGTTTTATCAGAATCAAAAAAAAGTGAACATTGCTTGCATGAATATGATCGAACAAGAAACATATAGATTCTTTATTTTAAAATGAAAGGCCCTCCTTTTATTTATGCCGAATGTCTGGCGTCGTTTAACGTCATTTTTTATATTATTCCCAAGAAAATATAACAAATGAAGCTTCCTAATTGAACGAAAGTTAGATACTATTGTATGCACCGTTATTTTCCTATTTATATGAAATTTAAATATTGGTTACTTTGGCAGTTGTTAAATTTCATATTACTTAGTACTTATCGGTGTTGAGTGTACACGCAGATAAACTTTAAGATTTCATTAATAGTAACTTAAATTTAATAAATGTCTGGCGTCTTTTAATTAAATTCAGCTCCTGAACATTTGGATTATATTTCTTTGTAATATGATATGTACAGTCACGAAAAAAAACCATGTTAATTTTTTTTATTTAAAATAAACCTATAAAGTTGATGATTTTTTTGTGTTGCAGGTAGAGTTGTTGTCGCAGGGGGTCCGCGCGGACGGCGACGGCGTCGACGCTCTGCGCAAGGAGCTGCAGAACAGGGAGATGCTTATCGCACAGCTTATTACACAAAGTTAGTATTTAAATTTTTGTATTGTTTTACATTTGTTTATTTATGTTTAAGTATGATAATAGAATTTATTCTTTTGTTTCTACTGTGGAAAACTTAGTTTCTAACCAAGATTGGGTGGATGGAGCTTTATGACCCGCGACGAGTCTTGCTGCAAAGAGCATTGGTTATTGGACATAGTGGTGTCAAGGGGATCAACTACCTTTTCAAGAATGGTTTCTTGATACATTTGTGCTCATGTTGTGATACGTTTTTCACAAAAATATGGCTTCATATCTAACACCCCACCAAACAATCACTGAAGTCGGATAATGGCCACGTTATAAAAAGCGCGAAAACAAGAAAACACAATGTACTATAGTATAAAAATGACGAGAGATTCCACATTCAATATACACATATGTTAATGAATGTTAAAAATTGATTAAATGAGTTAGTTTTAAATAACAGAAAACAACAGTAAATATAGGGTATATGTTATTTATTTACTTTTGTTTTCTGTAATATAAATGAATTGCTTTTTAACTTCACATCGTATCCTGCATATAACAGGGAAGATAAATGGAACCAAGTGTTAAGACACACCCTTCTTAATGTTTCCCGTAATGTTGGAGACACGTATTGAGGAAGTGGAAGTATACCCGCCACGCTCTGTGCCCTCAGACAAGGAGCTGGCGTGCGCCAAGGAGCGGCAGGAGATAGAGATGTCGGCGCAGCGCGCCACGCTGCAGGAGCAGCGCACGCACATCGACATCCTCGACACCGCGCTCACCAACGCGCAGGCCAACGTGGTGCGCCTCGAGGACGAGGTGACTATATCCCTTCTCTTTCAAGTTCATTCAAACGGGTTAAATGTATAGCACAACATTTCACGATGACATTTTTGCTTTATTTACAATACGGTCGACAAATCGTGGCCACTCTGAAATTAGCTGCGCAGATTAAAAGTTGTAGTATTTTTGTTACTTTTGATTATTTTATTCCCAAGTGAATCATGCGCCAGAGTTCATAAAATGAACCTTGAGGTCGGCTACGATTCGTCTACTGTACTGTATGTAATACTGTACGACCTAAACGACTTGACAGTGCCGCCACGCGAGCGGCTACGTGGAGCGCGTGCTGGGCCTGCAGCGCGCGCTGGCCTCGCTGCAGCAGGCCTCGGACCGGCGCGAGCACACCGAGCGCAAGCTGCGCGCGCAGCTCGAGACCGAGCTGCAGGCGCTAAGGTTTACACTTTTCTTTTCCTATTTTTAGCTTAACGCTGTATCCTGCATTAAATGTTTCATTTCTTCGAGTAGGGATCGAACCCACTAGGGTCTCATCTAAATTATCTAATAAATAATTAATAAATTGATTCAACTTATTTTTTTTATGTTTGTTTGCCATTTTTCTTTAAAAATGTAGTTATGAATAATATGTCTTTTTTAATATTTTTTTTTACTAAATATGTATGTCTTATTAGTTGGCATAATCCACTCGGCTATATTTACATTGAAGTATAAACTGTATACAGGAAACGCGAATGCACGTGCGGCAGCGCGGGCTCCGCGGGCGGCGCGCTGGAGGGCGCGGAGGCGGAGCTGCGGCGCGCGCTGCGCGAGCGCGACGAGCGCCTGCTGGCCCTGGAGGGGGAGTGCGCCAAGTGGGAGCAGCGGTACTTGGAGGAGGCCGCCTTGAGGCAGGCCGCGGTGTCCGCCGCCTCTATTCCCAAGTATGTGTGCACTACTAAATATAGCTGAGATTCAAGCTTTATCCTAATAAAGCACAGTGGGCAGTAACATCCTTTAGGCTCGAGACACTCCATTCTCTGCTTTCCACCCAAATTTGGGAAATGGCAATAATTCAATCGAGCACACACCCACATCGTGCTTAGTTCAAAAAGATGGTGTCGCACTGCACCACACATTTCTAATATACCCATACATCAATATAGTATAAAATCTCAATCACAAAAAGCTTAAACGTAACGAACGCCTAATAGTTTTAAAAAATATGATCAAAATATTATTTTTTTCCTTCAGGGATGTCAAAATCGCGGCTCTTGAGAAAACGTCCGCAGAATCTGAACGGCTTATGGCTGAAGCTCGAAGCGAGAAAATAAGACATATGGACGAATTACACCTAGCGCAGAAGAAAGTGGCTGACCTGGAAAGCAGGTAAAATTTGATTATTTGAGGCATTTTGGTTTAGAAAATAAATGAACAAGTTGCCTTGTATAAGAAAAAGTAGAACATATACATTGTATGATATGTATGATTATTAGTATAATACATTGTTTGTATAATATTATGCTTTATAACATTTAATTTATATATATTTTTATTTATTTAATTACACACTGTATCTAGCGTATAGCAGGGTAGGCAGAGGGAACGTAATGTTAAGACATTTTTCAAGATATTGCGTGTTAAGCGGCGGAGGTTCAACCGCATCTTGTCTTGTAAGCAGAGCGTGAAAATATAAATAATTCCTAATAATAAACGGAAATGCAACCCTCAACCATCAATCAGACAGTGCGTCACAATGACCTCTTATATTTTTATATAACAATGCTTAATATATGTTTATAGAGTAAAGGAACTAGAATCGAAGGTTGCGGAGCGCGATGCAATGATCAAAGTACTACAGAAACACACTAGCGGTGCTTCGTTGAGGAATAATTCTAGTCGGGAAGAACTCGGTAATATATTATACATATATAATTTTTAGAGAACATGGCTTAAATAAGAATATGTATATAAAATGATATAATATTAATTATGGTGTTTTAAATTTGTTACAAGCTATTTATTAAATGCTTTTTGAAAGCCTACTGGAAATAATTTATTATTATTTCGTTCTGATAAGGTAAAATGAGTTAACACACAATGACTCCAATTTTGACGGAAAGTTGAGAACGGAATGTTTTGCCGCTAGATTTTCTCGCCTTATTCTACTACGTGTGGCATAGGGCGTGAAAGGATAACTTGAGACATAACATTATGAGAGGCGGAACTCAAGACCACGTTTTACCTTGTTACCAGAGCGAAGAAATAGTGTACTATAACTCACTATTTTTATTAGAATTCGAACCGTTGCGTTTAGTCGGACGGCCTCAATAAACTCGTTTAATCTGTATTTTCAGTTGGGCTGTCGTCGGGTGCCTCGTTCTCCAGCGCGGAGGGCGTGGGCTCCACCGGCACGGTCGCGGGCCGGTACAGACACCTCGCCAGGAGGAATTATTCTCCACATAATGATAACGCTAGTGGTAAACTATTACTCGATTTATTTAGTTTTTTATATTTAATTTAATTAAGTATTACGTTTTTTTTTAAATTAAAATATGTTGCAAATATCAAAATGTTTATTGTTTGGTGATTACTCGTCTAAGTTAAATGTGAATATTTTTTTAGTATTAAAGTTTATGATATTTGAAAGAATGTAATGCAAGATTAGCGTAAACAACTGCGGCGTTGAGTTCTGTGCACTCGACACGCAATGTCTCCAGAATACGGCAGGAAGTGGAGAACGGAGTGTCTTAATATTAGGTTTCCTCTGCTTACTGATGTGTGTATGATACAGCGTGAAGCTGATTTAAGAAGGCAGGTAGTAGCGAAAATGTCACGATGGTAAAGAACAATGTACTCAGGTGGTTTGGTCACGTCGAAAAAATGAGTGAAGAAAGAATGGCAAAATAGATTAATGAAGCAAGAGTGAGTAGTAAGAAACGCAGAAGTAAACCTTGGCTTACCTTCAAAAACCTGTATGAAGAGGTTAACAATGGACAGGGCGTGAGAGGTCAGCAGTCTGTAGCATTTAACGCTCCATTCTCACTGTCTAAGAAAAACGATATATATTTTGGTCACATGTTTTATTATTTTATTTAATATACTAAGAAAGCTGTTGATTGTTATGACTAGAAAGAAACATTTATGTTTGTTTGACTATCACGTATGTAAATAGGTGACATTTTTCCTAGTATCACAATATATTGTATGAAAATAATTAGAAAATATTTTGTTCACAGGTTGTGGTTTCGACAGTTCTTCATTACGTTTAGAAGAGCAGCTTGCAGCGTACGAATCTCGCCTCGACAGGCCGCCCGTGCCCGCCGTGAGTTACCTCCCCGACGCCGCCCACTCCCACTCCCCCCACTCCCACATCCACTCCCCGCACTCTCCGCACTCCTCCCACTCCTCACACTCCTCCCACTCGTCTCACTCGCGCCCGCATGCTAACTACTATTGATCAGGCCGTATTGGTATATGATTTGGTCCTCACTATGGTAGCTAAGACTCAATAAAATATAAGATTACTGGTTATTAAAGTTATATATTGCCGGAATCAATTAAAAGAAACAATTTCTGACCTTGAAGTCTGCCCCTGCAAATTTTACATGTTTCCCTGAACTTGGCGATCCAAATACTATTCTACATTTCCACTCCACTCATTATAGATTTTTTAAAATGTTTTTATAGATCTATGGATGTCATGTTTAAATTGTTACGAAAACACCTAGACCTTATTTCAATATCACATATTACAATCATTTTTTTAAAGCAACCACAAATTATAATTATTAAATAAAACCAAAAAATACAGCAGTTTGACAGATACTTAACTAAACAGAACCAAGCTACTCTCATATCCACCTTTACGCATTTATTATTGTTTTATATGATACAATGAGATTCCTAAAGTATTTATATAGATGACATTGTATATTGCATTTCCATAAACACACAGAGACATTCCGATAGTACTGCAGTGTCAATTAACATTCCTCCAACCAATATTTAATCTATTTGTAATATAATTGTGTGTAGCTTTTGTGTTTTGTGTGTTTTAGATTGTTTTTTTCACACTTGTCTAACAATAAGCTTCTTAACCGTTAAAAATTTTGTATAAAATCTTAAAAAAAAATCAGATTTTTTTTCCATAAATAATAATAAGAAAATACTTATATTGTATAAGTTTGATTGTATAATATAAATAATAAATATTACCAAGTATATTGAAATAACAAAGTGCCTTATTCAAGGAGTCTTACATAAAATAATCGGTGCCAATATTATATGTATAGGTTTTAAGAATCTCTTGGGACAAACATATGGAATTTAACTCCACTAGTCGTTGTAGTTCATTTTTTTTTATAATATTATAATCATATTCGATATTATACAAAATATGTTGTCATAATTAATTAATATTATATAATTTTATTAATTAAATTATTTATAATTTCATTTTGGTATCTGTTTAGCAGCTATATTAGATTTAAAAAATTGGTCACAAGAGTACGCCAAAGCTAATATAAGTAAATATTTTTTTGCCTTTTTACAGTTTAATTAAATAGTTTTACTATACTTTTTTTTTATTATATGTCATTGTATTCTCGTATTTATTTTTTTAGCTATAATGTTATATTTAAGAATATTATCTGTGGATATTCTGTTTGAGAATATTTTCTATATAAGTTAATGTGATTAAGGTGTTATTAATTATTATGTTATAACTAGTTGTTACTGAATCTTTTTTATCTTTTTAAATCAAAGATAAATATATGATGTATTTAATCAAAATTTCCTTGCGACAAATTTGTGAAATATTTGTGTCTTTTATAAAAGCCGTTTTTATGAGGCTTACGATTAAGATCTTATTTTAAGGACAGTGTACGCGATATTTTATGATGATATTTTATGAAATGATTTTTGTACTCGATATATTTTTGGACGAAGCATGTTAAATAATAAAAAACATGGTTTTGTTTGTTGTAGTTTTAATAACCGTTCCTAATATTAGAAGCTTTGGAATTTGCGAGAATTAACAGTTTTTATGTGTATTTGGAATCCCGAAATTAAGCACAGATAAACTAAAGGGCATAGTTTTATTACATAATGTATGGTTACTTAATGTATGGTAACTTTTGGTTTTTTTCTCGTTTTATTCTATTTCGGGAATCCAATTCAAAAGTTTTAAATGCTTTATAACCAAAAATGGCACTGTTTTTGAACGTTCATCGACGTCGTTGCCGTTGCTTCAATATATAAGATCAGCTTCACGTTGTACACAGCAGGGTAGACAGAGGGAACCTTGTCTTAAGACACTCTGTTTGCCATATATGCTACAAAATTGCACATCAGATAATTATTATGTTAAAATATTTTATTTTATTTCATTACTGACAATAATACTATAATACTTTTATTCATAACTACTACTACTAACTTCACGCTTTATCCCTAGCGGGGTAGTCAGAGAGAACGGACGCCAAACGCTACGGTCTCTACATATCTCTTTCGCCTCGTCCACTGTCATCAACCTCTTCATACATGCCCTCCGGGGGTCCTCGTCCTTTGTACGTGACATTCCTCCAGTATCTTCGATACTGTGTTTTCGAAGGTCAACCGAGGTCTCCCCTACCTCTCTTACCGCTCACTTTTCCATCATAAATCTTTTTTGACATTCTTTGATCAGTCATTCGTTCGACGTGCCCAAGCCAGCTGAGCACGTTCTTCTTCATTCTCACCGTGACATCCTCGCTAGTACCTGCCATTCTGTGTACCTCTTCTTTGCGGATTCGATCAGCTAAGCTGACTCCGCATATCTTACGAAGAGATCGCATTTCTACGGCATTCATCTTTCTTTCATTCTTCTTCTGTAATACCCACGTTTCGCTGCCGTATAACAGAGTCGGTACCAAAACTGCATTGTGTACGGCCAAACGCGCAGCTGTGCTGACGTTTCGCCGTCTCATCAATGCAGCTAAGGCTCCGTTAACCTTGTTACCGGCAGCAATACGCCTTTCCATATCCATCTCGTATCTTCCATCTCTACTGAACATACTTCCCAAGTATACCACTTCATTCACTTGTTCTAATATCTTACCATTTACACTGATATTGCATGCCGTCCTTTCTTCATCCCTTTCAAAAATCAGAACCTTTGTCTTATTAACATTGAGGCTTAGACCATTACATTCATAAATTATTTTTATTTATTTATTTTGATCACTAGGAGAATTGGGTACTTATTTTTTGAAAATTCTCAACTATTTTTACACGTCTTACAGTTACTGAATTATAAACATTCAAAATCCACTTTGTTCATGTTTAGAAAATCAAAAATATGTTTTTTAGGTTAATCGTGGCGCAAGGGCACAAGCGTGCGACTGCAAGTGTGACAGGTTATGGGTTCAATCCAAATTTGAGGAAAATTTAATATTTATTGTTTTTTCTTCGCTCTGGTAGCGAGATAAAGCGCGGAGTTGAGTTTAGAAAGTCGACACGCAATGCCTTCAGAATTCGGCGGAAAGTTGGGAAGGAAGTGTCTTCATGGGAACAAATAAACGAAACGTGTCTTTAAGAGACATGTTTCCACTGTGCCACTATTGGCGATAGTTAACATTTAACGTTGATTTCGTTTTATAAAGTAATCAATTAGGACGCTCAATGTAGTATGTACCCTACTGCATATACCTATAGTTCGTATTAAAACGGCAAAATTACAACTTTCTTCAGCGTTGCTTCCGTAATGAGGTAAGAGTGGCTGTTTTATTCATGTTTTTTATTTCTCCATTGTCAGCTCATTAACTCTGTAATAACACGATTGCTCAAGTGAACCTACGCTTTGTTGTTTTCATTGACGTATTTAAAATTGTATGAAATTATAAATTATTTTTTTTGATATAAATTATAAATACTTAAAAAACAATTATATTCAAAATAAAAATAAATAAATCAGCTTCACGCTGCATCTCGCACACATCGGTGTAGGCAGGGGAAACCCAGTGTTAAGACACTCCATTCCCCACTTTCCGCCAAATTCTGGAGACATTGCGTGTGGAGTGTCGGGACTCAACGCCGCACTTTGTCTCGACACCTAAATAGCCTAAGTCTTATTAAATACTTAATTTTTATGAGTGATCGAATCGTGGGGATTGAACCCACAACCAATCATGTTACAGTCACATTAGATACACACATAGAACATAGAATTCGTAATTCGTATGCTCCACGACTAACCATTGGAGCAATTTTATGGATACTATTCTCACAAAATAGAAATTGTAGGAAAACATTGTTTAAGTCCAAAGCATACGATCTCAATAAGTTGATATACGTAGGTATATTTCAATAGCACACAAATGTTGGTTATTAATGTTGTATTAAATATTATACATTAAAAATATATATTTTTTATATCAACAAATAATACTAGGCTGTATAGATAACGTATCAACATTTTAGCGCGGTCTCTGCTGCTTCCCCGGCCTGACTACCGTGGGAGGACGTGCCGGTGGCCGTGGTGAAGAAGCACTACTCTTAGAACGACAAGGCCGAGCGTCTCAACAAACCCGATCGTCGAGCTTGCCGCCCCCGCCGTCGGCGCTGCCACGACCACCGCGCAAGCCGTCCGCGCGGAACACAAGATATGATAGACTTGAACATCGAGATGCGAGAAAGGTTAATACTTTTTATACTATATAGAACCAAATTTTTTTCAATTTTTCTCTCTGGTACCATTGCAAAAACGCGGCGTTGAATTTCACCACTCAGCACGCAATGCTTCGAAGGATTCGCCGTAAATTGGGGAACAATATGTAATAATCAGCTTCACGCTGTATCCCGCACACAGCAGGGTAGGCCTAGTGTTTTTTAGACACTCCGTTTCCCACTTTCTGCCGAATTCTGGTGGCATTGCGTGTTGAGTAGTAGAACTCAACGCCGCGCTCAGCCTCGACACCAGAGCGAAGAAATGGAAATATAAATTTAAATAAATATTTCATCTCCTCGAGTGGGGATCGAACCACAACCAGTCGGTTTACAGTCACACTTTGTACCGCTGCGCCACGACTGGCCTCAAACAATATGTCTTTACGTTAATTTTTCTCTTTCTCTGTCTTTCTGCGGGATACAGCGTGAAGCTGAAAAAAAATGAAGTAAATTGGAATGACTTTTTTCAATTAAAAAAAGCAATTCTTACTTAGTCTGGCATGATTTTTTTTTATTATTAATGAATGGTTGAATGGATATTTATTTACACGCAATCAATTGCATTTATCAATTATGCGTGTAAGTTGTAATGAAATCATTATGTACTATTTGTTTTGACAAGAAAATTATAATATTTTATCTTCACTCTGTATTCAACATGAAGCAGGGTAGGCAGAGGAAACCTAGTGTTAAAATACTCCGCTTACCACTTTCCGCCAAATTCTGGAGGCACAAGCATTGCGTACTGTAGTGAAACTCAACGCCGCACTTTGCCCCGATACCAGAGCGAAGAAATGAAAAGTTTTCTATTTTTTATTAAAGTCTTCGAATGGGAATTGACCCCATAGTCGGTCGAGTTTATAGTCACACATCTGTGCCCCTGCGCCACAATTGGTCTCAATAGTATAGTTTTTATTCATTACAATTATATTTCTTGCAGGATTCTGACGGCTCTGGCTCCATAGCGTCCACTACATCCCGTAGTTCCCCCTCGCCCTACGACACAGTACGCAAGTTACCTTCTGTCCCTACGTCGGCTTCGTTACCCGCGGCCGAGTCCAGAGAGTCACTGGTCCGCCCTCGAGATTCCAGTCTACCATCACCTTCAAAGCTGGCTGTTTATGCAGCCGCACGTCGTCGATCTGCGGAGTCCGCTAAAGATACTAATAAACGAACACATCACTATCGCATACAATTCTAATATTATTGATTTAGAAAATAATAGAAAGGAAATTTACAACGAAGGGCATCATTTAAATATTTGTGTTATATAATAGATTTAATTAATTATTAATAATGATTATTTATTATGTTATTGCTCAGATCAAAATTAAAAAAATTATAAAATCCAAAATGCCCTTAAGGGTGTTGGGCGTTTAGGTTTATAAAAATAAATAAAAGATTAAAATCAGAAGGTTGTAAGTAAGGTTTTTTAGGTTTCTTTATAAAATTATATTATTTCATATAGCTTTGTCACATACAACTTCTTGTGTTCATGTACCTATTTTATTAAAGACTGACATTACAGATAATAAACTTTAAGTACTCTTTAGTAGGCTTGCTTCTAATTTGAATATACAAAATTAAGTTGCATAAAGAAATACGAACGAAGTATATAAAAATATATATCTATACAAATACGTATTTATGTACATCATTATTACATAATAAGAAACCTTCTTCAATTAATTGTCGTGACAAATAAAATTACAAATAAATTATTATCAAAAGAGGAAAAATATTATAAAATTAGGGTGGACATTATTTGATCTCTGCATCTATTTCGATAAGAAATTGTTTGTTAGACGATGGTTCAATTAAGCGTGGCTCTGAAACTTATCTTCAAGAGAGCGAAGAAAAGAGAACATCATGTTCTGTGTTAGACCTTTTCTAATGCAAAATTATGATTTTAAATTAAGAATAGTTTCCTCCATGAAACAATTAAACAGCAAGTAGGTAAACAAATCATAAAAAAATATTTTTTTATTGAAAAACATTGAACAGAACAATTTTTTGAAATACCATCAAAATATTGTGACCAACGAAACGACGAAACGAAAACTTTAATAGTAATAGGACTTTTGTTTTTTTTTTATGTAAAAAAAATATAAGCAACAGTAAATAAAAAAAAATGGGAACAACTTTAAATTCTAATCAGTCATATTGTAATAACTATTATAGTATTGTTTGTTTTTGTGTTTGAAAAACATATCTGCTCATTATGTTAATATACTTTGTAAATGTGAAAATTACATAAGTGTGGCCAGTTTTAAAATATAAAGTGTGTTATAAAAATATTTGGATAACGGGATTTATATTATTTTTTAAATTATCTTATAACAATACATTAAAAAAGTACATAAAATTGTACCTTTTCAGCCTTTATGCTATTATTAAAAATTTGAGTAGGCCATATAGAGAGTGAAATAAGTAGACTTCTTATCTTTACTAGATTTCAGTAGCTCTAAAGTAATTCTGTATTTTCTAGTCTTATTTTTTACTTTTACTTCTAATTATAATCAAGTTATAAATACATTTTTAATTAAAATAATATTGTTTTTGTTTTTTTATTTAATGTTATTTTGTTTTAGGTATATGTAATAGTGATGTGACATGTAAAATTAAAAGAAAGTTGACTACATTATTAAACAAGTACCTATTTAATATTTATGTAGCAAGTTAGCGTTTGTTTTTGATTAAAATCTTAACGGACTTTTTAACGGCCCTGTCCCTTGGTGTCAAACGTGATAATATTTTTAAATAACGTAACTGTACTATACAGATCTGCTTTTGGTGACATTTTTTATATATTTTGTGAATTGCTCCTTTTATTTTAAGATAAAAGGAGAAATCTTAAAACAAAAGTTATATTCCTAATTATTTAACAAACAATCTTTTAGAGTGACGCTGTTTCCCGCACACAGTAGAGTAGTCAGAGGGAACCTATTGTTAAAACATTCCGTTACCCGTTTCCCGCCCAATCGAAGTCTAGCGAACTCGAACGTCAAAATCAACGTGCGCGCGCTTTGTCTCTTTACCAGAGCGTAGAAATGAAAATATTTAATAATTTCCTCGAGTGGGAATCGAACCCACAACCGCGTTTACAGTCACACTTTGTACCCCTGCGCGACGAATGACCACATATCCTAAACAAATATCATTTAACTACCTACACCTTTTATTATTAAAAAAATATCCAAATATTTAAAACAAAAAATATCAAGTGCGGAAATAAGCAACAAAACCGACGGCCTTGATCCTGACTTTAGATCAAAGGAGATTGAGAACGCGCGACCTCGAAGTACGCTTGCGCAACGCGTCGTGCACTGTACGGTGTACACGTACAATGCAGACGTACTCGCACGCGATGTAATAAGGACCTTAAAGGCATAAGAACATATTAAACCAATGCCTTATGAGGCCAGTCGTGGCGCAGTGGCACAAAATGTGACTGTAATACCGACTGGTTGTGGGTTCGATCCCCACTCGAGGAGATGAAATATTTACTTAAATTTATATTTCCATTTCTTCGCTCTGGTATCGAGGCAAAGCGCGGCGTTGAGTTCTGCCACTCAACACGCAATGCCTCCAAAATTCGGCAGAAAGTGGGTGGTTCGGCACAGCAAGGTAGGCAGAGGGAACCTAGTGTAAGAAACGGAGTGTCTTACACTAGGTTCCCTCTGCCTACCTTGCTGTGTGCGGGCGGGGTATAGCGTGAAGCTATTTTAATTTTTTTTTTTTCTAAAGGCTTTTACGTACGAATAACGTTATACAGTTGTTTAAGAAAAGGTAAAAATGTTAATAATGTTTGATTATTAGAATTTGTTGTGGCTAATTTAGCCACATTAAATTTCCCTTTCTATTTAGAAAGGGAAATTTAAAACGATGAATTTGTCATTATATATATACAAACTTACTTTTAATAAAACTTCTCCATGCTTTTCTCATTATGCAATATTTATTGGTCTTCAATAATGTTATTATAGATTCCACTCTACATTAATTCAATTAAAAACTGTTTGCATTTACAGTTAATATTTTTATATAGCTTAACGGTGTATTCTACATTTAGCGCGGTAGGTAGTGAGAACCTGGGATCCTTTAAGATACTTTCGTTTGCTTCCGTTCCCACTATCCGCCGAATTCTTAGAGGCGTTGTGTATTGAGTGACCTCAACGCCGCACTTTGCCTCGTTTTTAGAGCGAGAAAATGAAATTATGAAATATTTCATTTCCTCGAGTGAGAATCGAACCCACAGCCTGTCGCGCTTACAGTCGCACGCTCGGGTAAGGAGCACAACCCCTTTGGTACGACTGGTCACTATTTTATACATCTATAGATTAATTTTTAAATGATATGAAACACTTGCGATATTTTTGATCGTCCAGACGACGATCTAAATATAATCTGATCAATAAGGACAAGGTTGTATGACAATATATTCAAATGTTGATACAATATCTTACGGTAAGTACAGTAGTTTGACCTCCATTCCAGGGCATGTTGCATCTCGTTAATAATATCTCAGTTCTCCACTTTCTGTATAATGAGAGATACTACAATTTTACAAATATAATGAAATTTTGTGAAATATAATAAAATATTCCCATGAAATAAAATCAAGTGAAACAACGTGTTTGACGTGATTTTTCAATGGGTATCGCCCAATATGGGCTTACACATTTTATTAATCTTATATTTTAATTAACATACTGGTTTTAATTCTTTGTAAATATTACGTACATACTTGCAGAAATAAATAAAAATAAAATAAAGCATCAAGTGGCATATCACCTAAAATATTTTTAATAACAAAATGTGTTGAGTATATATATAATATATGTATGTATTTGTCATTCTGTTGTTGTACTTACAGACAGAAGATTTAGATTTTATATGTATTGAAAAACAGAATATTTTCTAACTACACTACTAAAATTTTATTTTTAGTGCGTTGATCGGATTTCGTTTTCAACCATCCGTTACAATGTAGTGATGACAATTACTTATTTATTGATCACTCATCAAATCGAACTGTCGGGGTCGTCTGCATAAGAAACAGACGAAACCGGTTTGCATTTTTGCAATTATAGCCGCTTGGTGGTAGAACTACTAATGAATAATTGTTTTAGCTTTTTTGTGCAAACATTTCCCGATTGAACCTATATAATTCTAATTGTATGTAAATACAAAGAAAATTTTAAAAATGCATGCAGTATGAATCAAATTCATATACAACAATTTTTTAATTTTTTTTTATGTTAAAAAAAAATATTTCGCTTCGCGGAATTGATGACAGATAATAAATAATAATACGTGTATATTTTTCATTAACTCACCTGACAATAAATTCTATAAATAAATAATCTTTTAAAGTCCTCGTTCTGGTTAGCAAAAAAATAGTTTATTACAGAACGAGGATATGAAAATAACTAATTCCTCCGAGTAACAATCGAACCCACTATCGTCCCGTTTAGAGTTAGCTGTGCCCTTATGTACGCCTTTAATTATTATTTTATAACTAAACAGTTTCCTGCATAGCAGGAGAAGCAGAGAGGGCATAACGTGATGACACTCTGTTCTTCAAGTTTCGCTCGATTTAAAGACTTTGCGTTTTGACCTGCAGAACTCAAAACCGCGCTTTGTCTTACAAATTTATATATATTTTTAATTCTATATATAACTGTATTAGTATCCACGAATCAAATGGCAATATGCAAAAAAAATGTTGCAAAAAATATTGCACAGCATATAAAATGTTTCTTCGCAAGTAATCAATAAGTCTGTTCCATCTTGGCGTTTGCCTTTTCTGTAAAGGCCAAAGGTAGCGATATAATGAGCGCGCCGCCCACTATGCACGATCTCATTATTTTACACTAATAAATATATTTCGACATCAGTGGATTGACTGCCTACTTAACCTTCGATTTACTCATGTTACTCACTAAATGTGTACCTTCATATATTTTTTAGGTAGCTTGACGCTGTAGTGAGAGAGAACGGAGCGTCACACGCCATGGTCTCTGCACACCTTTCCCACTGTCATCCATTTCTTCATATATGAGGACCCTCCATGAGTGACCCTTGGAGGGTCCTCATACTTTTTACGTGACCCTCCAGTTTCTTTGTTAATATGATTTTGAGGGTCAACCGAGGTCTCCATCCACCTCTCTTACCGCTCACTTTTTGCAACTCTCATCATTGATTCGTTCGACGAGCCCAAAGCACGTTCTTCTTCATACTCACCTCGCTAGTAGGTACCTGTCATTTTCTCTGTATACATTTTTTGTAGATATTTAATTTAATTAAATATCATCGTATAAATATATTTAAGGAGTAATATAATTATCAATTGGAAACATACAGATTGATTATTTTATAAAATAAAATAAACAAATAAATCAGCTTAACACTGTATAACGCAAATTATATTTAATATTAGATATTAATTTAGTAATTTATTAAAGTATTTTATAGTGTGTGAAAATAAGTCTCAATCCGTTGGTAAACATAGCAATGTTTTAATCACGAAATTTATATGAAAATTTCGTGCCTTTTGTTTGTCTCGTTTTTTTTTTCATTATAATCATATTAGTATTCGTTTTTAACCAATTATAAGAAAATTGTGCTGTTGTTTCTGATTACATTACACTTTATGGTTGCGAATGATGACTAAAACAAACACATTATACAAATTAGGTATATAACCTAAGTAACGGACGAAAGAAAATCTAAAATTGAATAGAAACAAATTGAGCAGCGAGACTGTAAATCGATTCCTCTTGACCTAAATCCGACGGGTCAAAGCCATGTCGCAGCTGGAATGACAATGCCGGTGTTTGAAATGCGTCAAAACAAACAATTGTGATTTTTAGACACAACAACAACACCCTATATAGACTTTGTGGAAAAATGGAATATTTTAGTATAAGTAAAGAACATCATTGATTCTATGAATCAGCTTCACGCTGCATACCGCGCAAAGCAGGGTTACTCAGCACGGCAACCTAGTGTTAAGACACTACGTCCCCCCCTTTCAGCTGAGTTCTGGAGGCATTGCATGATGAGCAGCGGAACTCAACGTCACAGTCAAGTCAAGAAATAAAATTATAAATGTAAATAATAATCAGCTTCACGCTGAATCCTGCACACAGCAGGGTAGGCAAAGGGAACCTAGTGTTAAGATACTCCGTTCCCCACTTTCTGCCGAATTCTGGAGGCATTGCGTGATGAGTGGTAGAACTCAACGCCGCGCTTTGCCTCGACACCAGAGCGAAAAAATGAAAATATAAATTTAAATATTTCATCTCCTCGAGTGAGGATCGAACCCACAACCAGTCGGTTTTACAGTCACAATTTATGCCGCTGCGCCACGACTGGCTTCGATTGCACTATGCACAGGTGTATAAGAAAATATATAGTCCATTTTATATCTTTCGAGTAATAATTATATTTAATTATAATTTATGGTGTTTTAAGCAATAGACAAGCAGTCCTAATAGACAGCGATAATATACTCATACATAAGCTTCCGCTTATTTTATTGGCATTATTCAAACGCTTGCATTATATACGAAGACTAGATATAGATAAGCCAAACGCGGAAGCCCTGCTGGAGCCAGTGTGTGGTGCACTTGTTCGGTTTTATATAGACTAACAAGCTGTAAACACGCGAATGTACTAGTCACGTCGGTATATCTATAAAGTTATAATATTTTTTGACTTTATTTAAGGATGCAACAAATGTTGAATTTATTATGTTTATAATAAATTTATGTATTATATATATATATATATACAGATCGTATGAAGATGGCGCCGTTTGATAAAGCCGTTTGTTATAGTTATCGTGCGCCGGGTCGGCTGCTTACTACCTGCTGGCGCGCACGTGTCTATACAAAACATATCACGATGCATTATTATCGTTGTTTTAAAATATTTTAAGACATAACTTAGTTATATTAGGTAAAACGGATTTTTTAATGTTTTTTTTCTCAATTATAGGCTATAAATTAAAATGTTCCTTTTGACTTATATTCATTTTTGAGGGAGGGAAGAGAAATATATCAGTAGTGTTTTAAAAGCAATAACGTTTTGTTTGTAAATTTCTAAAAATTTTATGAAAAATTAAAATATATTTTTAAGGTTATTTTGGAAAATGTAAAGTGTATGTAAATAAATATTTAGTTTGACTTGTAAGCGATTATGCTTCGGTTTGTTTCAAAAGTCCATCGGAGAATCACACGCGCTACTTGCCAGATTTAAGAAGTGTCCAATTGCCCACGCTCGTCGCCCGTCACGTTCTTTACTTCCCAGCCCATTCTCTGGATTTTTCTGATTTTAGCTATGTAGGTGCTGATTGCATTTTTTAAAAACACCCAGTGGTTCACATGGAAATAAATAAGACCACACCATAAGTTGGAAAAAGGAAACAGAGCAGGAGAATAGTAAGTTAAGAAAATAATGATATTTGCGGCTTTGGAGAAAAGATAAAAAGGGTAAGACATTTTTTTTTTCCTAAATTTCCGCTTGTCAATATTAATTTGCTTCTTTGGATTTTGTGTCCAAAGTCCTAAGTATCTAATTAATTTTGCGATAACCAAAGGCGGCTAAATCATAGAAAATAGTGTATCGCTCCTAAGAGACAAAAGATTTTGAATGTTTTCTGTTTTTTGAAATATTAAGAATGCTCTACAGGACTTTTAACTCTTGACATTGTACAACCATTCGATTCTAAAAGTATAATCGATAAACGATTATCGGTATAATCATGTATAATCGATTGATTCCGACAAACCAACATGTTCAAGACATCATCAAGAAGCAGGATTAAAGAAAAAAAATAATCGTGTCCGTGTCAAATTATCGCTTAGCATGTTAAGAGTTTATCGTTGCTATGGGACTATAAAACCGTTTTATATTAAACTGGTTATTTTCTCGAAAAGTGAAACAATGAAATGGATAACCGTAACGTAACAGTAAAACCGAGTGAACAAAAATAAATGGACAGAGACAACGGCGCGCGCGCAGTTGCGTTCGCGACTCGCATGCTAACCCAATTCTTGCGCTATCGGCTTTCACGGCGTTGCGTCACGCGAGCTGCGACTTCGACCGAGCCGGAGATGCGAACTGCTGCCTATAATATTATGTAATTAATTTCTGCTTCCACTCCTCCTATTAACTGTTCACTGAGTTCCGTTATGACTATCGCCTGAGATTAGAAAACAATTATTCATAATTAAATTTAATTGCAACGTAACAACTATTATATTTTTTTTTATATTGAGATTTTTACATTATAACTTTGTTATATTATTAAAAATATGTAAATTCTTTAGAATGTTATAATAATCTTTATAAAATTCAACAACTCTTTGTGTTTGTTGAAGAAATTTTGACTGTATTGTTTTCCTGTTGTATAATTCAACATTATTTTTTATTGGAGATTTAAATTTTAGACTATATTTATAATATAATTAGGAATTAGGAGTGAAATATATTAAAATGTACACACTAAAGTTACAAAGTACTAATTCTAATGAATGAATTGAAAATCAAAACAATTATTAAGTAGGAGTTGCAAACTGGGATCCCGTGATTCAAAAATACCGAACTACTGGACCATAAATAAGTTCAAAAATATCGATTTTAAACTTTTACAATATCCGGAATTTTTGATATTTTCGATTTTTACTAAAATAAAAGTGGAAACACAATGGATGTAATGTAAAACATGCCGGCAATTTAATTCAAGCTTTTTAAAGTTATACAATAGTTGTACTATACACTACATAATAGCACGAGATCGCGAGCAACGAGTTTAAAAGAACTTTCAAGAATTTACATTGTTTATGTTTAAAAAATTAGAGACAGCAATATGATACATTTGTTTGTGACCATAACACTCTTCGAAACTTTTTCTTCTTCTTCTTCTTTTCCTTGGCATTAATCCCGCCCTATAATGCCATGGTCTGCCTTCTTGCTCAACCTACTCCACTTTGCACGGTCCTTAGCATCCTCGGTTAGTCCATTGGCTCTATGTATTGTGTCATGCAATCCAACCAGCGCTTCTTTGGACGTCTGGGAGATCTCACACGGTAAGGCACTTCCAGGCGAGATACTGCTGACCAGCATTCACTGCCGTACAAAAGTTGTGGTTACATGATGCTCTTATCTCGCTATTATCCCATGCAACGCTTATTCGGGCATGGACATCACAACCTCCACCTCTCCTTTACACAGGCAATTCTGCAGCATGCCAAGATATTTTGCAATGCCAAGATATCGTGCTAATTTGTAGCATATGGTGATAAACTCTCACTGCATGCTCTGGTTATAGGTCTTTTACTGGCACGTTTCGCTACTATGTTTATCTTGAGGAGAGTTGGATTATTGCCATTCCTTTAATGCTTTTCATGAATCTCTTGCACCTTGTCATTCCATCACCATGTCTCCCTGTCGATGACATGTCCTCCCTTAGAAACTGGCCTGTCTGCCACAATAATTGCCGAGTAAGCTCGATCCCAAACATTCTGAGCAGTCTCAGTGTTAGTCGAAACATTATGAATTTTCACCTCTGCCAGGAAGGTATTTGGACTGCATCGGTCCATTTAGAAACCACCACTTGATCCAAGTCCTACGTTTCTCGGCTTCTTTATTCTTCTAAGTGACGTTAAAATTATAACAAGAAGACAATATTCAGCCGTTAGACTTTCACCTGGAATGACTTTACAGTTAGTTACCTGATATATGGGCACCGTCTGGTCAACGAGTAGTGAATTGTGTAGAACCTACTCTTATACGTGATAAGATGCTGAGGATTATTTTGGAAGAGCGTATTGAAGGCGGCTTGGTCGGACGCTTAGAATATTTTCTTTCTCTGTGTTGGAAGACTGTGACCAAAACCATCTTGAACACGTTCATAAAGCTCAACAGCCTTACCGACGTGGTCCTCGGCAAGTTCCCCCCAACTAAGACCACTGCGGTAGTCGGTAGTTTAATTAGGCAAATAAACACTTTGATGTGAAGGCAAGAGTGCGGATTGGTGTTTTTTGATTTGGCTATACTGCTGTTGACCTGGAATGGTCTTGACAGCGTCACCTGGCGGAGAGGGGCGAGAGTAACTCGGCCTTGAGGAAAAAGAACGAGTTTTGATGGACGCTCGTGAAGGACTGGCGATCGCAGGGGAATGTCCTACTAACGATTCTTATTCAAAATCTTTATGTAGGTCCACGTTGCGTACGTACCTTCTAGCTCAAGTCAGTGTCTTTTACAAGCTATTGGAGGAAGGGTAGTCGACGTTGTTGTAGGGTAGTCTCCTCAAGTCAAATCCCAATTTGAACAGCTCAGAGGTGAGTCTTGGGATAGTCGACTCGAAGGACTCTCGCCATCGTCCCACACGTACTGGGCGCTGTCGAGAACCTTTCGATCCGACACAGTGGCGACTATGCCTCGAGGCACAATGCTCACCGAGCATGGTAGGGTACCATGTGACCTGGATCACTTGTCGGAAGTGGACTCCGAGGTCACAGAGTGGGCTTCGATGCCCCCGACTGGCGAACCGGTTCGCCCCACGGACGTAGACGAGGTTAAGTCCATTCTCAAGGACTTAAACCCGGAAAAAGGCCCCGGGGCCCGACAAAATCCCAAATAAAGTTCTAAAGTCCCTTCCGATCCACTTAGTTACATTGCTAGTCCTAATTTTCAATGCTCTTTTAGCAGGTTGCTCCTTTCCTACCGAATGAAAGGAAGCAATAGTTATAGGCATTCGCAAGCCCAAAAAACCCGCCAATCTTCCCTCCAGCTACAGACCCATTAGTCTCATGAGTAGTTTAGGGAAAATCTACGAAAGAATCGTTCTCAGTAGGTTAAAGGAGATAGTCGAGGCAAAACAACTGTTCATCAACGAACAGTTCGGTTTTATATCCCACCACTCGTCCATACACCAAGTTCACCGGCTTACCGAACATATCGCGAAATATATATATTCCGATATAGATTAGAAGGGACACTATCGTCCCCTAGACTCGTTCGCGCCGGAGTCCCGCAAGGCTCCACTCTTTCACCTCTATTATACGCGCTTTACACCAGCGACATACCGCGTACCGATAAAGTCGAACTTGCGATGTATGCCGATGACACCGCGCTCTACACCACGGATCGCTCCACTTTGTAATATGTTTAAATAACATAATTTGAATACTTTTCACGACTAAGTCAAGATCTAAAAAATCGAGCGGTTTCGTCCAAAAATTCAGTAAACATCGATTGTTATAAATGCGGAAATAGGTAAATTAAAATAGTTTCTTAAAAATAATAACTAAAATATAAATATATAATAATAATTAATAAAAACTATGGTGGATTTTTTTTATTTTGATGAGAAAAAATTAGCTACATTTACAGTACATTCGACGTAAAACAAACGAAATACTTTTTTAAATATAACATTTTTTTCTATAAACCGATTGAAAAAAGATATGTGAAGTTTGCCAATTTAATAAAGAAAATTCATCGGTAAATCCGTTTCTAAGATTAGGATGAACACAGGCAAACAGACAAAAACAAAATACTTTACTTACTATACGTTGTTAAACGACCCCAATAACAATTTTTCTTATACATCTTTCATGTACAGACATCAATCAATTAAGATTTTATTATAAGTATAGATAAATAAAATTTCAATAAGAAAGTATGTAGAAGTAGACGTGCAAAGGTTTAAGAAAAATAAAAATGTCCAAGTAGTAGACTGTGGAAAAGCATGTTTTTACAAATAAAATATTTTGTTTGATTACTAATTATTAATCCTAGTCTGATTATATTTAGGTTGCCTTTTATATTCGAAGCGAATCAAGCTTTTTGTCATTGCTATTAGACAGGCACTAATAAATTTGAAGTAATTTATAAACAAACTTTATATATCTTATAGGACATTCTGTTGAATACATTAAGATTGTTGATATTTCTTAAATCTGTTGATACTTATAATAAACTTGTAACGGATCAGTGTCTGGACTTGGAAGATATACTAGATTTTTTTTATTGGGGACTCTCATTTATTGTAATTGATCCCAAAACAATAATTTTTAATTTTTTTGTCTTTTTGTCTGTGTGTTTGTCCAAGCTAAACTCAGAATTGGCTTAACCGATTTAAATGCAGTTTTCACTGTAGGATTCTGGCAAGCTAACATACAGGTTGTTTTATTACAATCGGTTCATAAATAAAAAAGTTACGTCAGTTTAAAGTACACAGTTCGACAATTCGTTGATTGTTATAACAGTTATTTTATACAACGCCGAATCTTTAGTTTTCAATTTGTATGATGTTAAAAATACTGAAATTTCAGGATTTCGAATCGTGATCGGAGGTTACGCCAGAAAAACCTAAGTACCATAAAGTGCGGGAAGTGGCGAATTGTGGCGAAGTTTCTTAATGGGAACCTAGTGTTAAAAAACTTTGTTCCTATGTTTTCTCCGCCTTTTTTGTAACTTTTTTATGGATACGATAAGGCAAACGGGCGTACGGGACACCTGATGGTAAATAATCTTAGCCGCCGACGGCCCCGTGCAACACCAGAGGAGCTGCAGGTGCGTTGCCGGCCTTCTATGTGCTGCCTGCTGTGTGGGAATACAGCATGAATCTAAAAAAAAGTAATAATATTCTAGCAAAAATATAAATTTGAAATATAAATTTGAAATTTAATTCTGCTAATACCTATTAATAATCACAATTCAATGTAATGTGAAAGTATTTTGTGACATAGTTTTTTTATATATTCATTTGTTATAAGGATATAGGCCAGTCGTGGGGCATGGGCACAAACGTGTCACTGTTAATGCGACAGGTTCTGAGAATCGAACTCACATTCCACACCCCGCGCGGCGTTGAGTTCTACCATTCAAAATGCCATGTCAGAAGGCTACTACACTAGGCTTTCTCTGACTGGCTTGTTACATGCGGGATACAGCGTGAACCTAAAAAAAATATTGCACCGACATTTAGTCGGAAAACTCTGCAAAGAACAATTAAATCTGTGCCCGTTGTTAAAAAGTAATACTATATTTTGAAGTCAGCTCTTACCTATCAATATAACTATAATTTTTTTTTTTAATGACTTTGAATAAGTACATGGACATACTTTTTTTACTGTGTTATTTTAATAACTTTTAACTAATTATTCAATGTAACGTTAACCCCTGTAGTATACGTTAACCCCCTTTTTAATATACCTAGCCCTAATAGCCTACTGTGTTATGTATAGTAATTCTGCCGACAAGAAACGGTACCTTATTTATTTATTAGATATTGTATAGAATACTCAGCTTCACGCTGTATCCTGCACACTGCAGTATAGGCAGAGGGAACCTAGTGTTAAGACACTCCGTTCCCCACTTTCTGCCGAATTCTGGAGGCATTGCGCGTTGAGTGGTAGAACTCAACGCCGCGCTTGTCCTCGACACCAGAGCGAAGAAATGGAAATATAAATTTAAGTAAATATTTCATCTCCTCCGAGTGGGGATCGAACACACAACCAGTCGGTTTTACAGTCACACTTTGTACCCCTGCGCCACGACTGGCCTCAAATATAGGTACAGAATACAAATTGCCAGTAACATACACATATATTATATCACTAACTGTTTTAATTTTTAAAATAACTACATAATATGGTGATCATATTCATTATATTGTCGTAGTAATAACTATAATATATTTTAATCACATTGCCCTTGGAACATATAGGTACTAATCTTGACAATTTTACCATATTCGCACATAAGAAGAAAACTTGAAATTTTATATGTGCAGAACATTATACAATAAATAAATGAAGCTCTATCGATTAACTATAATAGCATATAATCAAACAAAATTTAAGGGCGAATTAAATTTAGTTACACCCGCTCGTACATATTTACATTCATTTATTTATTATAGCACATTCAAAATATCATGTAACTTCGCTTAAGTTATCTAGAGATAGCTTAAGCTATTATCGAAATAGTGACTCGGATAGATAGAGTACACTTTATAAATTTAAAATATCCTCATACGTTCTCTATATCAAATAGTACTTGTTACCATCTACACTCTGTTAAGAAGAGACTTGGAAACTTGCTTTGTAGGAAAACATTTGAAAAGGAAACAAAAACTAAGTTCTCATGTGCTGACTTCAAACAATGCCTCGGAAAGTTGTGTGAGCGTTCTCGAGAGAAGATGAGCTTTAGAAATCAAAATATTCCTTTTTCTAGTCGGCTACTGTTAGGATCTTCAATTTGAATTTGGATTGTGTGAATACAAGAGTATTTAAAATTAAGATTTCATAGTAAAATAGACTGGTAGAACATTTTCTTGTTTATTTCTATTTTTAAAAAGGTAATTTCTTCGGTAGATGTATGTCCCATATGAGTATAGACGTTTTCATTTTTAATTACTAATACTTACCATTAAAGCTTAATCAAATAGAGTCACTGTAAAATGCTTATTAAAACTTTTTAAGTGGGATGACTATGACTTTTAAGTAAGCTATATCAAATCTATATTTTTATTATTATGTTTTTTTTTATTTCGTTCTGGATAGATGAACTCTACGTAGAGCTTTAATAGAATCGACAATAAATATGAAATGCCCATATATTAATATACATATTTTTTACTTTGCTTGCACATAGTGTCATTGAATTTAAACACATATCGCCATATAATAGTGCTAGTCATAAAAAACGCATAGAGGACGATGTCTGCACAGAGCGTTCTGAAGGTCTAAGTGCTCCACTGTCCAGATCTGTCTGGGCTCAACGTGAGTTCGCGGCCGCGCGGCGGCAAGTGGCAACGATAGCGGGATTAGTGTGCGCTCTACAATACTTCGGCCGATTTCGGAACCTTTCGGCCCCCTCCAAGCCTCTACCTCGGATGCGATTACGTGAGCCCCGCGACTCGCGAGAGCGAACGAGACCTCGACACCCCGCTACCTCCTCGCCTCCTGCCTCGGGCTGGTCGGTATCTATCGTCCATACCAGTTTTCAGTCGACCGTACGCGTGACTGTTTGTGTCGTTCGTCACCTACGAATTGATCACTTTTTATTCGTACGTCTTCTAAAAGAACTCTCAACATCGCCCTGTGCGTGAGGTGGACGGTGCACCACGTCAGTGTAGATTTTCAGCAGAAGTGTAGTGTTGGATTTGTGAGAGTGCCAGTGACTACTTTGCGACGTCGTATCGTGCTCGTCGTGGATCCTTCGACTCTCTCGAGGTAAATACCGCGACTCCTGCTAGTAAGAATGATTGCATACGTGGATGAAACCGGTGCGGTGCCGTGTTTTATACGTACTATAATTTAAGAACTATCGAATTTATCGTGAAGTCGTCCTCCGCCTACCTAACAGCGGGCATTACACGGACTAATTGTGCCGTTATCTGAAGTCATCTACTTGCCGACAACATACGATAACTTTTAATTGTGTTCTTGTGTTCTAGTTTTATAACGAAACATTTTTAATTTGAAATGTTCACTGCGTTGAACTTCATATAGCGCGATAGGAAACATTTAACATATTTCAATGTCGTTCGTTATCTTGATTTCGAGGCTGCGAATGAGGAAGTAACTATTGTTCTTTCTATTAGCAGTCATTGAACATCTGGTCTTAATTTCAAGGTCTGCATGTAAAGCTTAACAGTGGTCACGGCAAATAGCTTAGCCATAGATAATCAAATATTACAATAAGCATATGACGGAGATTCCAATTAGCCAATTCTTCTGATAAACTAACGTAAATTGCTCTCCAGCAAGCCTGGATGGGCGTGGCAAATGGCCAAGTGTTTCCAAGGCTCACGGGGACGGGTTTTTTTAAATCATCCAGCACGGATGACGAAATGGGAAATTTCGACATCGTGCTTAAGCCCCCACGATTCTGAAACAATTTCGTTCAAATATGATTGTCCGCGTTTCGCATCATACTGAATCTGCTTTTGTTCTTTCGCAGTGCGATTAACAGTTTATAACAACATATATATATATACCAGTGAAAATAGTTGTCGATATACAAACAAACAGGCAATAGAAAACAATCGATCAATCGACTCCAAGTCGGTGCGTCGTGTTGCTTTCTCAACATTTCGTCTATTTTTAGTAGGCAGAGAAGGCGCGGGCGCGGGGCTCGCAAGTAGGTCGCGATGTTTGCTCGGCCGCGACGCGACGTACGTACCTGCGCTCGCGACGTCGCTTGACTCGCTTCTTGTCACTGAAGGACACCATATCGTAAAAAATATATTAATATACATAATATTGCGAATAAAAATAATGTAAATGTGTTATAACAAAATTTATCTCGTAAATGTATGCATTACATTTCCCAGTTTCTTTTAAATGTTTGAATACTGTAGTTTCTTCAGAATCGCTTCATTTTAATTATAAAGAACTTGGATCAAATTCCAAAAAGTTAAATATAAAATAAAAAGCGGGTCACAAACACAAACAACAATAATTTATTAAATGTCTGAAATTTTCTGATTCATCTCTACAATTGGGTTTTTAGTAATGTCATATTTGCTTTTAGCTTTTTATTTCTTGAAAATATCGATATCATATCGATATCAGTTTTAAACGTTTCTTTAAATTTAGTAGTCGTAGATGTATTACTAATGTGTTTACTAAAATACTATTCTTAACGAAATATGTACATTGGTTCATTGTACGATACGATAAATTTTAAAAATGTCATATATATGGTCACGTTGCCAGCTATAAATCATAACCGATATAAAATAATACCGACATACAAAACAACAGCCACCGGGGTCACCACGACTATTAGGGACTGTGGCAGGGCCGCCGAAGAAAGGGCGGTAGTAGTGAACGACCGAAATATTGCACGAAAGATAATTTCTCCCCCATTTAAGCGATGTCGTCAGCTGATAGCCCGAGGTTAATGGCCTCGACTTTGTCTCGATGCCCGAGCACTTATCGTACTATGTTCGTACGTAATACATATGAGGTCGACGGGTTATCGGGACATTTCAAATCCAAGTCGAGTTGTAATTAAACACAATCGAGCTTTAAACTAGGACAAATTTGGTTTAATCTATTTGACTGCCGATCATTTTCTGAATTTCTCTATTTGTTGGGTCTTCGTGTCTTGAAATATCGACTAAATTAGTATACTAATAACCCTAATGCACTAAAATTTGATATCCATAAAACTACATAAACAGTATTAGTACATCGCGCAAATCCTTATTCATTGTAGATAGCGTAAGAGATATTTACTATTGTATTGTGTATTTACTTATTAAAATGAAAACGTCCGCGGTTTAAACGGCCTTCACGTGAGTCTAGTGTATTATTACATAGTTACCTACTCTATCAGTATAACTAATATGTAGTACCGAGAAACCGATTTAAATAATCATTAATATGTTATATTAAAATATATTATAATTGAATAACAATTATTTTTCTTTGTTTTCTTAAATATGGTCATAATAAAATACAATCATAATGTTTTCGGCAAGGAGTAAAAAGACAATCAACGCCGTGCAAGGGGCTTGAACACAATTCCGCCACAAGGTTGGGCTCTAGGTAATTGACCACGATTACTTCTTCCAACAGCCATGAATCATAATTCCGACTCCAACTAACATTCGCCTGATTTACGATCGTTAATGACGTTAAAACATTGCATTTTTTACATACAAAAATATTTAATGCTATATAGGTATATTGTATGTTTAAAATAAATACATTGAACATGATAACGACTCTACTATAGAATAATAAAACCGGGACAAATGACGTGACTTATTTTTAAAATATGATATCTTGATAATAACATTGCAGATAAAAAAACTTGTTTTAGATTAAATTTTGCAGATTCTTCCACAAAAAAATACATTATATGAATAAAAAATAAATAACTACAAAAGTTTTTTTTTCGAGTTCATTAACCTGTTTAACGATTAGAATAAAATGTTAGCTAAATTTCTCTAGAAAAAGATCTTTTATAGTAAGAGTAAAAGCTAAAGTTTGCAAACAGCTCCAACGATCCTGGCCATTATTCTCTTCCGCTTGTGTACGTGCATTCTAATTGAAGAGGAAATTAGGTTACGTCTTTCAAAGGAGACTGAAAGATTAAATTATCGACTAAAAGTGCTTTCTTATGGGTAAAAAATTGTAGAATGAAAAGTTAATAATTTAGTTTCATTGCACATAATAGAGGTACATAATCTACTTTAGTCCTCTAGTCAGGTCTGAGCCTACAAATATTACGTATAGAACATGTCCCAATATCGCCTCAACGGCGTCAATATAGTAAGAAACCTGGGAAGCTAGTGTTAAGGCACTCCACTTTCATTAAGATACTTTCGTTCCCTCTTTCGTCCGAGCATCGAACCCACAACATTCGCTGTCGTCATCGTTAGTCACCGTGCGTCTAGTACGTTTGTGCCTCTACGCTACGACAGCCTCTATTCAGTAGTAGGCACTAGTAGACTCATATTTTTTAATTAATTAACTTAATATATTGTAATAAAATCTCCTTTTTTTAACAATAATTGAGCGGTCAAAATACATTTGAACTAAATTATTTTAACTTTTTTTTTCTCACTTTTATTTTAAATATTAAGAAACACGCTTACAGTCGGAAATTACCCGGCACTTTCACCAGCCGCCATCTTGTCGGCAGCCATGTTAAGCGCGCGCGCAACTCATCGAAGACTTGGCATTTAGCACAATTTTATTGTTATCATGCTTATGTGACGTCTTTTCTAATAACGTAAATATGTTAATTTTTCATCTTTTCAAACAAAAAGAATATTTCAAGTGTATATCTTAATAATGTATCTGTTTAAGACAGCTTAAGTATGTAATTTACTTTTCTCAATATTGTTTCTTAAAAAAACTTGGAAAATAACTTTTCTTCATTTTAAAAATTCTAATTTTAACTATAATATTTAAGTCCCTCTTTAAAAGTTTAGCCGGTAGAAGTTACGTAAGCGTACCAAAAATATTCAGAAAAATATCTACTTCATATTTACTAATAGATTTTTTGTAAAAAAATTACATGACGGGTATGCAAACTTCATACCTGTCTGCACATTGCGGTGGCAAATATTCTTTATATTCTGACTTAAGTAACTCATTTTACTGTGAGCATTAATTAAAATGTATAATGAAATAGTTCTTGAGGCCAGTCGTGGCGCAAGGGCACGAAGTGTTACTGTAAACATGACTGGTTGTGGGTATGACCCCCACTCGAGGAAATGAAATACTTATTTAAATTTTTATTTCCATTTCTTCGCTCTAGTGTCGAGGCAAAGCATAGCGTTCAGTTCCGCTAAACACACAGCACGCAATACCTGCAGAATTCGGCGGAAAGTGAGGAGTGGAGTGGAGTGTCTTAACACTGGGTTCTCTGTGTTTACCCTGCCCTGGTACCCTCCTATGTACTTTAGCTAGCTTTCTAATTCAAAAGACCTCCAAAAGACCTATATTCATATTTAGGGTTCCATATCTTTTAAGTAAACAAAGAACCCTTATAAGATCATTTGTTGTCCGTCTGTCTGTCAAAAAATCAACATTTAATTTAAAAAAAAAGGGCATGGCCGTTTATATCGCGTATATTGACACTATCAAGGGAATTAAAATCCATAGAGTGCTTCTGGTTGACATACAAATAGTACTTGTTCATTAAAAAATCTGAAAACTATACATTTGTGGATAATTCCGAAAAAATTATATCCATAAATATTAAAAAAACGCGTATTTTGACACCATAAAAGTAATCAATATTTATATGGTACTTGCGGTTAACCTAAAATTATAAAATTTTTCATTTTGCAACTACAGGTGATACTAGTTTAAAAATAAATTCAGTACTATGCATTTGTGGGTAAATCCTAAAAAATATTAGCCTAAAATAGGGTTCAAAGTTTGGTATTAAAGCCGCTAGTTTAAGTGAGATATCAGATGAAGGGGCTCTGGATAAGCTAGAGTTGAATTTCAGAAAAAGCCCGAGACCTTCAATTTTCGTATGGAACCCTCGGTGGGCGAGCCCGACTCGCGCTTGTCGGCTTTTTTTATACATAAGTACGATGAGTCATCCGCTCATAAGGTATCTCTTTGTTTTTAGTTTTCTTTTTGAGTCTAATCATCTAACATTACGCGTATCTTATAAAGATTTGTCACGCGTTATTATTGATATTCAATTCTGAAAATATTTAAGATTTTTTTATATAAGTTATTAAATTAACAAAAAAATTTATAATATAGAATTTAAATTATTGACATAAATCGCTAGAACGTCCTATTTCCCATAACGTATCAGTGTGCGTAACAATCGAGATACAGGTGCGCGGGCGCAATGCGAATGTGCTCGTGACACAATTTGCTTAACCTAAAAAGTCATCATTTTGTTATCATTTTGCGTTTATGTTATATTTATTCCGCACTATATGATCGAATTATTAAAACTATATCTATTTTTGTTTATTATATATCTTAATACATTTTGTCTTGTTACAGTTGACTGTTGTGTTTCTCAGTAACCGTATAAGGTAAGTTCAGTAACATAATACCCCTATGCACGACTTACATAAGTTAAATTGTATCAGTAAATAATAATTATAAATATATATATATATTGACTTGGACCTGGACTTGTTTTATGTAAGTACTAGCGACCCACTCGCGGCTTCGTCCTCGTCCACCTATACTTTTATTATGCTGTATTTGTCAACAGATTGATATATTCAATCATGAGTAATTTGTTTTCATAATTTTAAGAAAATACAAGCAGTACGTGGCCATATGAGAGGACGTCATCGGGGGCGCCCCCCGCGGGACTCTAATATAAGCATGCTGCCGTAAACAGAGCGTTGAATTATTTAAATTTTACATTTTCTCGAAAAGTATAGATCCAAATTACATTCTATAAAAGCCGAAGATTATCTTCATTAAATTTCCTTGATGATGGAATAGCTTTCGCTCGTGAGTTTTATTATACATGTTAAATAAAAATCGATAAAATATCATCTTACAATCTTTCATTAATTTTTGTCACAAAATGCCTTAATGTCGCTGACTTTTTTTAGAACTAACAAAACTGAACTTTTTTGTGCAGCGCACGCCCTCAATGTAATTTGATGGCGTTTCTTACTATTGTCCTTATTATTTCGTTATTTATGGCTAAGGCATTGAAAAGATTACATAGTAATCTTTTCAATGCTTATAGTGCTTCTGAACGCAGCTTTCATTGAAAAGAAAAAAAAAGTAAATCAGACCAGTAGATCCTTGCGTTGAGATCTTAGCGTTTAAACAAACAAAGAAACAAACAAACTCTTCCGCTTTATTATATTAGTATTGATAATACTAAATACTAGAATACTTTATGCGATTAATGAAAACATAATATCAATTATCGTCTTCTTAATAAGTACAACTTCTATAATTTTATCTCAAAAGTGATGAGTTGATGGTGTCGAGGCAAAGCGCGGCGTTGATTTCCGCCACTCAACACGCAATACCTCCAGAATTCGGCGGCGGAAATGACGAGCAAGAGGTCCTAACCCTAGGTTCCTTCTGCTTACCCTGCTGTGTGAGGGATACAGCGTGAAGTGATGAGAATAATTTGGAATCGTTAATAAGAAAGTAGTTTTGGTATTTTTTTATCAGGCTGAGAACATATGTGCTGAAATCGTCGAAACCTCTCCATAATGGTATACACTCACTGAGAGTATGGGAATACACTTAAGTGTTGAGAGCTATTAGACATGTGCCTGGTAAATAGCCAGACAGCTTAATCTTGCGTTAGAAATGTACGGGAAAATAATTTACGACAATTCCGTTAAAACTCAAGTATGTAATAAGGGCTTTTTCTTTAATTTACATTCAACATTTGCTGTTATTTAAGTAAGTGAACTTGACCCAGTGGTTTAAATTGATCGGCAAGAGTAAACTGTTTTATCTCGTATTCTGACCTTAATTAGAATTATTGTTTGTCCTCTCTAAAACGTGTGGTTTTAAATCTTCAATTCACATCACATTATGTTATTTCTTATCAATATTTATTTTCTTGTCTATCTAATTTTAATTAAATAGCAAATAATGTTCATTGAAATTTGTTAAGTTGAATGCACCTAATATATTTTTTATTATTACTAACGACATCTTAAAAGCCGTTTAATCGAGTTCACTCAGCGACTGATGTTGACAAAAACGTCTCCGCTATACCGAATTTGATTCGCAGTGCAGCAATACAATGAAGTTACGGTTCGCGCTGGTGTCGGTGGGGGCGCGGGGTGCGGGGGCGGGGGCGCAGGTCAATGACGTCCCTCCGTCTGGGGCCCGCGCCTCTCCCCCCGCCTGAACCAGTTCCCGGTCGAGTCATGTAGCTTACCGCCATCTCTAGCTAGTTTACACCAAGATGCCATGCCCGTTTACCTGCCGAACATTCTTGCTAGACAACATTCTGAAAATAATTTGAGCTCATTCGTTTCCATCCATTCAGACCCTTCGAATGTAGGTTGGACTGCACTGTGGCCCCAGAAGAACTCCCACGACGACAGATATCGCGTTAATCACTATTCAAATACCGGTTTAGATGATATCGTGAGGACGTTGAGGCGTTGTCAAAAACTCGACGCGTTCGTGGCGCAACAACCGCTTTCGCAAAGTGTTTCGTAATGGTATCGGGCCCGGAATAGTCGAAAGTTTCTTCACGTATTTTTTGTTCGTACTGGGCTGTTTGTATGCGGTTGTTTCATCCAATCCACCACTAGATTGTTCGTGAGCAATAATCACCTTAATTTGAAAAAAAGAATTTTGCTACTTCTCAAACTTTAAGCATATATTATAAAAGCGAAAATGTGAAGGCGAGTACCGGAAATATCAAGTATAATTCAACCCTTGGCGAGACTCGATTCAGGTGCGACGGCGGCGAAAGCCATGAATATTTTATGATCTTAAATGTCTCAGTGCTCAAAGTACCCTTTGCATTGTGTTATTATCCAAAGCAGTAATAATTTGCACAGAAAAAGAAAAGTTTTTGACCTCTTTTCTTTAAATTATTTATCTCCGAATTAATAAATAGTTAAATTCACTTTTAAAACAGTTTTTGTTGAATAATTGTATATCGTACCTCAAAATTAAAATACCGCAACCTTGCAACAAATTCCAAGGTAAGCCAACTCGTTTACCGAGTAAGAATTATCACAACCGAATTATTTTGTTTTTTGAATTTTTAGCACATACAAAACCTGTAAGATATGGTAGGCAATTTTTTGGGTTCCGTACCTCAAAAGAAAAAACGGAATCTTTATGGGATAACTTTGTAGTCCTTCGTATTGCCCGTGTGTCAAGACCATTTATATATATATATATATATATATATATATATATGTATATATATATATATATATATATATATATATATATATATATAAGACATCAACCTTACTATCTAAAATACAGGTTTATGATCTTTTGAAGCACTGAAAAATAAAATCGTCATCAAAACCTACGTGAACCTACATTTATGAAATTTGACGCAAAGTGAGAACTAACAATACAAATCTGAAAAGTAAAAATTTTAAGTATTTCATAGATAAAAATACAAAGCTATATTTGTTCATTTCGTTCGAAATTAGTACGTATACCCGCAGACTAAAGTTTGTCGACTTTTATAAGTACACAAGTTTCCCATTCACCTACAATCCTGAAATTGATACGGAAGTATCGGTGGGAGATTTCGACTCGCACTTGACCAGTTTTTCTATTTATTATCCCCAAAGAGCTTTACAAACGTTAATTAGTGCAGATACCGATATCGCAAACAAAGTTCAAGGTTCGGCCTCGTAACGCTGTCCCTTGTTTACTTGTATGTGCATCGACGATGAATATGATCTTAATAAATCTCACGAAACAAAACAATTGCTTAAGATTTTTTTTCAGCTTCACGCTATATCCCGCATGTAGTAGGGTAGGCAGAGGGAGCCTAGTATTGAGACACTCCGCTCCCTCACTTTCCGGCGAATTCTGGAAGAATTGCGTATTAATGGCGGCACTTAACGCCGCGCTTCGCCTGAGCCAGAGCGAAGAAATGAAAATATTAAATATTTCATTTAATCTAGTCGGAATCCAACCCACTACCTGTCGTGTTCATATGCTTGTGTGCGCCACAAAATCTGACTAAACTTTTCACATATGGTAACTGCCTAGGCGCTACATTCTCATTACGAAACCCTCCCTCCCTAAGTAAACACAATCATAACGAGAATAGCACTTTAGGTAACAATGTCCATTTATTATTGAAGACATATAATCACTTTTCACCCTAAACTTCAACGTCTATAAGTAACGAAATCTTATAAAAGAAACAAATAATATTATATATAGCCGTGTCGAAATTGCGTTGGACAATTGCGATATTTATACACTTACAGCAAATTATATTTTTATAACTCAATATTTTAGAGATTTGATATTTTAAACTAAATGCTATATTTTTATAATATTGTGCTAAAGATAGCGCCTTCTTAGAACTAATCGATTTGACGCCCATTTGGAAAATATCAAAATAATTTTAGTTCCCTTACATGTCCCATGTTTGTTGTTATGACAAAGACGGAACTGATTAAAGATCAATAAAAACTATAAGTTCAAACCAAAAATGGCTCACAAAATCTAATGTCTTATGTTCTAACTAACATCTGGTTAGTAAATATATATTTGTTATATAATATTCAGCTTCACGCTCTATCCCGTACAAAACAGGGTAGGAGAGGGAGCCTAACACCTATTGAGACACTAGGTTCCCCACTTTCCGCCGAATTCTGAAGGCATTACGTGTCTAGTGGCGGAGCTCAACGCCGCCCTTTTCCTCGATACCAGAGCTAAGAAACAGAAATATTTCAGAGATTTGATATTATAATAGATATAAATTTAAATAAATATTTTATTTCCTCGAGTGATGATCGAACCCTCAACCAGTCGCGTTTATAGTCAAAGTTTGTGCCCCAGCGCCGAATTTTTAAAGTTTTATGAAATAAGATCACTTATAAATTCTAAACGAAGAAAGATATAAAGCGTCATGGATTCATTTATTATTAGCTTGGAAGTAAGAAGTTAGCAAAAACTTAACCAGTCACGGTAAGAAACACAACATTTTATTAAACCCGGAAGGATAACTCGTTTGTGAGGCGGTCCCTCTAACGGGTAACAACGGTAACTTGTGTATTCTCAGTCGTCGACTGCACTAATGACGTATATGTTGGGTGCCACAAATCTCGTACATGCTTCAAAGCAGTATATAAATATAATCTTTATACAATTTTATCACAACCTTTTCCAATGGTCGCTCATTTAATATCTATTTGACATAAAATAAAAACAAATGCTTTGAAAGTTATATCTATCAATAATTAGTCATAATAATTTAATACAATAGTTTTATTTGTTGACCGTACTGTACGTTTTGAACCCGTAAATCTACCGACAACGTAAAAATTAGTATTTTATAAATAGTTTTTGTCTTACGTAACTAAATAATGATAATGATGTATATTACAAATGGAATACTAAAATACTTACATCAATTATTTAACCCAACAAAAGCTTTGACGAATAGAAACTTTAATTTTAAAAAAGTAACCTTAGCGATCCCAATTCGTGTCTAAGAAAATCGTTCAACAATTAAATAATAATAAGAACATGAGTGAGTACGTAATTTTCACCCCGAGAGCCTCAAGCAAATGTGCCGATATACACGGATATGATCGGGGGTCAACGGTTCTCCTTGGTGGGGTGTTCACCTCGTCGACCTTAAACGACACGGCCGTACTGAAATAAAACAGCGGATATCGCTCCAATACTACAATTTGAATATTGATATCAAATTCTATAGGTTACATGTAGGTACATATACCTATACATATCACAACTATCTTCTATTATCTTCTAATTATTGCAAAGTAATTGATTCGTGCCACTGGGGTCAACATTTTGTCCGTTTTGAATCTCAAATTTAAATACGCAAGCGGTAATGTTTCTAAAAATATTATATTTTTAATTTAACTGAAATCGTAACAAATCATCCACAATGTTATTTATTATGTTTTTTTTGTAGTCAGCTACTTAACACAATTACAATACATTACAATGGGTTGTTAGTTATTACTGATGTTAATACTAGTTTACTTGTCTGTGGTCGTTGTTTTGACTAATTTAATGAATTTGCATTTAATAGGAAATATAAGTAAAAGAATAGAAATATAATTTAAATAATATGATAGTAGACATGAGTTTACTATTTCTAATAAGCCAAGGTAAACATTTTCAAAGGAACCGTCCCAATTAACTTTTTATTTTAAATATATTTATCGTTTATATTGATAAAAGTGTAAACACCAATCATAAATTGCAAAAAAAGTAACACAAGTTTCCTATTCACTTAAGTATCAAATAAACTGCAATATATGAGCATGAGCAAAACTTCACAATAAACAGGCTAAATTAATCATTTCTACCTATTTAGAAAACAAAAAAAAAATTTTCGTAGCGGGACTCGAACCCGCGCCTCCTGGAAGCCGACCAGCCTCATTTTTGTTTTTTTCTTACTTTAACACATTGCGAATTGAGTGGGAAAATTCAACGCCGCTTTATCAGTGTAGGGAAACAAAAATGAATTAGGCCCTGTAAATCGGGATCGAGGCAAAGACCATTCCGATTTTTAGTTAGTAGCTGCCCGCTGCGCCATTGTTCAACTACACGCTGTGTTGAGTGTTGAGTGGCAGAACTCAACGCCGCGCTTAACCTCGACACCAGAGCTAAGAAATGGTAATATAATTTAAGTAAATATTCCATCTCCTCGAGTGGGGATCGAACCCACAACCAGTCGGTATTACAGTCACACTTCGTGCCGCTGCGTCACGACGGGCCTCATGACTAGCCGCTGCGCCATTATAGCCATGAGTTATTTTTTTTTTTTCGTAAGTCACTTACGTGTACTATGCTGTGTAACTTTTAATCATCAATAATTTATTTATACACGTAAATTTATTTACTTAAATTGAATTGCATTAGATTGACGTATCAGGTATCAACATTTATCTAATTTACAGTTGATGTACGACGTAGATAGCGACAGGAATTAACATGGTCAGTTTCTTTGAATAGACTAATATATTTTAATTGAATTCAAGGTCTGTATAACTTTAAATCAACTTATTATGTAGCTTATTATCTTGTAATATAACGAAGACTAAGGGTTTTGGCGTCGACTTTTGAAGTATGCTCTTCTTAAAATATCCGACTCACATCTTTTACTAATGTATTTACCCACATACAGACCCCACACATAGAATTAATTGTCAATTGGTCACGTATTAGGTGTAGTATGTCATATTACAAATAGGAATTAAGCTGTGGTACAGTCTATAGTACCACATTATATTTAGTAATGTCGATTAATCAATAGATGTGACTTTATTTTTAATTCATGATTTTCTTTTGTAGTAGACCTTGGTTATCAATCGATATGTTTTGATCTGCTTTTCAAGAAGAACAAGTTTACAGAAATGTCGCCCCGATGTTTAAAAGGTCAAGGAACACAAATTCAATAAAAAATAAGTTAATTTTGCGCTAAAGCAATCCGCAACTTTACTCAGATAATAAGTTATCGGTGAATGGACGATAAGATATTTGCAACACTATGAAAATAGCGTTTGATCTGTACACTTGATCTTTTATAGCGATTTGATGAGCAATATTTGTAATGTAATTATATTTATCGATATAATTACTTTTCGGAATTTGCGTATTTAGTTGTAAAAATAAAATTTTAAAACAAATAAATAAATACAATAAAATTATGCACTTATATATAATATTTATGCGAAATCCTACAGAACGATAAATAAAAATATACAACAAAAATAAGTTGTAACAAGCGTATAAAAATTTCGACGTAGCTTGGCGAGAACGCATGGCTTAGTGGTCAGAGCGCCTGGTCGGTTTCCAGGAGGCGCGGGTTCGAGTCCCGCTGCGTTCAAATTTTTATACGTTTTCTAAATAAGTATTTTTCTTTCCTAAGTGTGGAATAACACTTTAAAAAATGTTTAAAAATATTTAAAAATAGTTTCTCTCTTGCCAAACGATAATTCTAGTAATTATCTTTGGGTAGCGGAAATTTGTAAAAATCTCCCTACAGAGAAGCTAACAACAAAAATAAGTTGTAACAAGCGTATAAAAATTTCGACGTAGCTTGGCGAGAACGCATGGCTTAGTGGTCAGAGCGCCTGGTCGGTTTCCAGGAGGCGCGGGTTCGAGTCCCGCTGCGTTCAAATTTTTATACGTTTTCTAAATAAGTATTAAATAAAAATATATTTTAATAATCGTTAACAATTTTCTACATGAATTGTGTTAGACTGTTTTTATATTTCATTAGCCTTGGTAACCACCTACATTCATATCGATTCTTCCTAGCGAAGATCTTGAGGTTTATCGAACCGGATGTAGCAATTGGGCTTAACCATTGTACGTTGACATACACCTAAATCCAAAACACGTTTATTCTGAATGTCTATGATGTATTCTTTTATCTTAACAACAAAAGTTTTCTTACCAAAGTAGGATTAGTAGCGAAGTAAAATTGTGATTATTTCAAATATTAGTATTGTGTGCCACATATTTGCATACAAGGCTCTTAGTAGAAAACATGAATCAAATTGAATAATAGTTTATAATAAATAAACAAATTGTACATTAGTCACACATAATATATTTTGATGTATTTATTTTAAAATAAAGATAGCTGTGTAAATTTTAAACTGAAAATAAATAAAAATACAAAAATGTTTTCTACGTTCTTTGTGTTTATCTTTATTAATTTTTTTTTTTTATTTAACTTTATTTCTTTATTAAATCTCGTCTTTATTTAATTTTATTTAAACATTTACTAATATTTATATAAAATGGCACTAAATAAATTTATATTTTTTCAGTATAATAACAGATATAGATTAAATTTCTGGCCAACGTCACGTCACAATGACATTTGTATTGTATTGTCAGTTCATTCACTGTTCAATTGTTCAGTGCACATACGCAAAAATGACGTGTGTCTTGCTTTTAACTATTTAATTTTTTATATTATTATTTCAAATGTCTTTTTCATTTGCCAAAATTAAATTTTTTCAAGAAGAAGATTTTTGGATACTTTCTTATTATTTTTAAATGAGATTATCTATTATTTGTAAATAAAATCAAGCTTAATGAATAGCCTACTAATTACACATTCTTATTAAGTAGTAAACAAACAAATAAGTTATTTATTCATTGGAAGGATTGAGTTAATAGAAATCTTCGAGCTCCGCCGATGCGGTGTCGTGCGCGCAACCTTGCGACGCGCGGCGCAGGTCAGATTTTTCGAAGGTCGATGACTCGCTTGTAATCGCTACGAGGTATTATTATTTGTTACATTCCCCCGTCCGCACAACCAATAAATAGAGTTAGAATCGTTTCTTTACTTTATATTGTACCACGTTTCTATTTTCTTTTGTTCAATTTTATATACTTCCTCATGTTTTTTTTTAAATCGAATAATAATTTCGTCACGATCTTTACAAATCTATTTCTAATAATCGATAAGTTAAACGTGCACTTGAAATTAAGCTTTACAACATTATTGGTTTTTATTATTTGTTAAAAAATAACGTAATCGTTGCGCCGGCACTTATCTATTTAAAACAAGTTACTAATTACAATAAATTGTCGTGGCGAAATCTAATAAATGGAAAATGTCTAATATTATAAACGTCAGATCAATTTTTTTTAAAAGAACGAATAATAAACCTTGCAATAAACAACTACATATTAAATAAATAAATAAATCAGCTTCACGCTGTATCCCGCACACAGCAGGGTAGGCAGAGGGAACCTAGTGTTAAGACACTCCGTTCCCCACTTTCTGCCGAATTCTGGAGGCATTGCGTGTTGAGTGGCAGAACTCAACGCCGCCCTTAACCTCGACACCAGAGCGAAGAAATGGAAATATAAATTTAAGTAAATAAACTTCATATTATATACATTATATTTGAATGTTTTGATTAAATATATTTTTTAAAACAAAGTAAATTTTATTTTCAGAATAGATTTTTTTGGTGACATTTTATCTTGGACAAAGTCTGGTCACACGGTAATTATATAATCGTATAGGTATAAATGGAGCGCGTCATTAGGCGACATTGTCCGCGGCATCCGACTTGCGCAACATATGTGGTAATTCTGTTTCAGTGTTGGTACATTCAATGTAGTGATATATAGGATAGGTTTTTAATGGTTTTATAATAATTTACAAAAATAATATAGGTAAGGGGGAAGTAAAAAATTAATTTCATTTTCTTGTTCTGGTAACAAGACAGAAAGTGAAGACAAGGAAGAAAATGTGGCACACGACACTACACTACATTAGATTCCCTCTGATAGGAGGGTACCTATATACAGAATAGAGGAAAACTAAAGAGCTCTACTCTATTTTCAACAAACAATATTTCAACAAAATTTGTAGAGATAATTTCAAGCTCTTTACTTCGATGTAGAAATATTATAATGAAGAATATGATATTATTCAATAGTTAACGAGACGTTAAGACTCTGTTTCACCGCGCCTGTTGCAAATAATCACATTAATATTTATAATATTAAAGGATTGAATTGAATCATTAAAATGTTTACAATAAATATTTGTATAATACTTATTTAGAAAACGTATAAAAATTTGAACGCAGCGGGACTCGAACCCGCGCCTCCTAGTCGGTTTCCGTTTAACTATTTTTCTTTCCTAAGTGTGGAATAACACTTTAAAAAATGTTTAAAAATATTTGTATAGTTTGAAAAAAATCCTGTTTTAGATTACGCCTAACTGTCGAAATGTAATTTTTTTCTACATCGGAACGATTTTTTTATAAATGTATATAGGTATGATTATCGTTAATTTATTAAATGGAGGATGACAGCATATACCTACTTAACAACGTTTATGAACGTAGTGTTTAAATAATTTATAATAAATTATGTTGGACGCCAGTCGTTGGCACAAAAGGCACAAGCGTGCGACTGTAAACGCGACGGCTATGGGTTCAATTCCCACGCGAGGAAATGAAATATTTAATATTTTCATTTTCTCCTCCATATGATATGGAGGCAGAGCGGGATGTTTCAGAATTCAGCAGACAGTGGGGAAAGGAAGTGTCTTAACACTAGGTTCCCAGATTCCCTCTACTTAATTTGCTATGTTCGAGATACAGTATTAAGCCAGTAAAAAAAATAAATTGATTATGGTTTTTATTTTTGTACAGCATTATACAAAAATAAAACATAAACTAGCAAACTACAGAGTAACATCGTAAAATCAATAATTGTTCCTGTTAAACTAGAGCTTCAAAAAATATGTTATAAAAATGTGTAAGTTGATTTTTATATTGGGGGGCTCTATCCTTTATCGGCTCCTCTTTTGGAGATCGTTCAATTTTTTTATTTAATGTCATCGGTTTTTTTTTTCATTTTTATATAAATTCATTAGGCTTGAAATTAATAAAATTTGAAGGTGCCAAAACATACGTATACGTACATTACACACAAATATACAATAATATTGTGTGCAAATATAATTTATTCCGATTAAGGATCCGTATTCCTACTAAAGTAAACTTTCGTAGACACCCCTGTGCCCAATACAGTTTCAACACAAACACCGAATTTGTAACTCAAAAGAAAAAAAATGGAACAATAGTCGTCTCCACCCTGCATCTCTTTCTTTTTTGACTTATTACAAGTGACACACGGCTTGCACAATCCACCTTATATTCATCTCTACCTGCGACGACCAGCGAAAGGCAAGTCAACTACGGAGCGGGGGTTTTTTTATCTCCTTGTCTATGGTCGATCTTTATTTATTGAGGATGATGTTAGTAAAACTAACGACTCTAGTGAACATGTGCGAGCCACAAAAAATATCATATTGGAAAGATATTCTTTTTTTCTATAGACTTGTGATAATGTAAAATCGTATTCTTTTATAGACATAACACAAAGAAGTTAAATTTAAAACTTAACTAATATGAAATATTTTTATTTGTATATACTGTATTATATATCTGTTTGTCTAAATGTACTTGAATTTAATGTAATTCTTATAGAATTCAAACCATCAAGCAATCGTAAAATGTTTCACGACAACGAAAGCAATATTGAGTGCGCGTGATGCAAAAAGTGCGAAATTGCTGACCGCGTGACCCAATTGCGTATCCGTGAGAGACAAGGTCAGGCCAGACCAATTCAAAGTGCCTTTAATGTTTTATATATATAGGCTTTCCTTTACTTTCATTATAATTTAGAAGATAATGGTTTCTCAAAATAGTACTATAGACAATAAATAAGATTTTTTTACAGAGAATGTAAATTATAGACCAGTTGACCTAATTATTTGTCCATGAGAGGCAAGGCTAGGTCAGTGTCGTTCAGCACTCGACGTACTACCCACTAAGCACTTTTAAAACCTTATTTGGCATATTATCCAGTTTAGTATACAATGTAATGAATAGCAGCTACATTTATTAAGGTAAAAAAGAGATATCCATTATTGGCCACCTTTTAAGTTATTAAAGTTGTCTTTAGTTAAAAGAATACACGATATTAATTTATGAATGTTTAAGAATGTTCCAATATTATTTTAATATATTTTTTTTACTTATACTTCATATTGTTTTGTGTCACATCAGTTGTGAAACAATATGAAGTGAAATTGGCATTTTTATGTGATTTTATAATATAACAAAACATTGTGGTATATTACTTTTATTTATATATGTTGTTAATTGTATTTATTCAAGATTTAACTTTTTTGTTATATTAATGAAGTCATCGTTAAATATAAGTACTTACTTATTTAGTTTTTTTTTATCACAACACTAAAAGGGGAAAGCGGCGATTGTCGGTGGTAGAATAAGGAAAATTTTAAAATACACAGCTACCATATACTATTTATTACACAGTATTTTGAAGTATATAAATAGTTAAACTTTATAACCGAAATAATTTCAAACAACAAGTTATATGAAATGAGTGAGTTTTTTGAGTAGAAACTAATACACAAAAATTTGCGGAAATAATGCAAAGAGTATGCATATTTTTTATAAATATGGAATTATAAATTTATCATAAACTACTTACTCTACATAACTTGTTTATATAACTTTTAATTGCCTTGTCTGGATTTTAATGCCAGCTATAAGTATAATTTGCCGTATTATGTAAGACCTAGGTTTTAATGTTTAATGTGTATAGGGAGATACGAACGAAAGAACTGTATTAAATTTTTCTGCCCAAATGGTGAACTTTACGAGTGACCCCGTTACGCAAAAAGAGGGTAACGGTAGCCTACGGACGCCCACGCCGACCAGTGCAAAGACCATGGACTAAACTGGACGACGCGACCGCTGGAAAGTAATCACTAGCTCACTTTCTCTTGAACAGGTCTCAGTCTTGTTCGAACCGCGATAGATCGTGCCCACAAGCCGCAAACCAGTATTTCAACACTGATAAATACCGTAAATTAATAGAAAAAGTTTTCTTTAAAACGTGATCGGCCTCTAAAACGATATCTTCGTTGGCATTGCACGTAACCTTGCGAGTTAAAGTTTTGCAATGTGCCAAGGAGATCCCGATATGTAAGTAAAGCTTCCTGGTTCATTAATATGTTTTGTGTTATATTAATTTTTTTTATTTATGAGGCCAGTCGTGGCGCAGCGGCACGAGGTGTGACTGTAAAAACCGACTGGTTGTGGGTTCGATCCCCACTCGAGGAGATGAAATATTTACTAAAATTTATATTTCCATTTCTTCGCTCTGGTGTCGAGGTTAAGGGCGGCGTTGAGTTCTGCCACTCAACACGCAATGCCTCCAGAATTCGGCAGAAAGTGGGGAACGGAGTGTCTTAACACTAGGTTCCCTCTGCCTACCCTGCTGTGTGCGGGATACAGCGTGAAGCTGATTTTTAATTTTTTTTATATCTTCACGCTGGATCTCGCATGTAGCATAAATATACAAAAGGAGCCTAGTGTTAAGACACTTCGCTCCCTACATTCCACCGAATTTTAAAGGCATAGCGTGTTTAGCGGCGGAACTCAACGCCGCGCTTAGTTTCTATTAATGAGCTTATTAGTTTGCACTTTGTATTTAATATTTCGCAATTACATAAATTTCTCAAGAAATCTGGTGCTATTCGTTTAGTGAAAGGTTCGCCATTTGCCTCGAGTTATGTAGCTGCCATTAAAAATAAAGAACTGGTAAGGCGATGACTCGGTATACAAGCAAAAAAACCTGAACGAGCCGAGCAGTGCGAGAGGGAAAGACGCACAGAACCAAACAAGTGCGTTACCCCCACGAAGATTATCCGCACATTTATTTTTATTTATCTCTGCGCGTAGTCGCTCAAACAAGCATTACCGTAAAGAACTTTTTTATTCTATAGTAAACTATGGGAATAAACTCTACGTATTTTTTTTTTCAAAACGCAGCAATATTAAACTAAATAGTTTTGAATTTTTATTTCTATGACATTGATATTTTCTTGTGATATACATATATATATATCAACACGAAACACGTATATACATATACATATATAGAACATATAAATCGTTATACAGCTGTTTAAAAAATAGTAAAATAAATTAAAATAATCTTAATAGATAGAGATAGAGATTGAAATAATCTTAGATCACCAAATTAAAAATAAAATGCGGAAGTACACAAGTCACGACGCTATTCAGGTAAATTTGAAATTTTAGGAACGTTATCTACGTAAATTAGCTCCAATAAATGTATATTTTATATAAGATATCTTCAACGCGCGCTTACAAGGTTGCTTCGATGAATTCGGTAAAGTAGGAAGTGGACCTGTTCAGATGTTCCATTAATACATTTGATAATTTAATGTGATAAACTTAGCACGCCCTTCAATGTCTTGTGTTTGCTTGCGTATTTAACTTATCAACTCCGTTTATCTCACTGGCGTTTCCTTCAATACGTTTCGGATAACTAACTGGTGTTATCAGCGACATGGTTTGTATCTATCTATGCGTGAATCCTGGCAGTGTCGCTTTCTCAGGTAGGGAGGGGCCTCGGTAAAGAACAGAATTGAAAAAATAGTTTTATTTGTTACCAACATTGTGATATGACCTTTACGCTCGAGTGCGTGGCCATGAGAACTCCTGAAGGTTGCTTGTGCCAGTTTGCAACACTGCAGCAACTATGGTGATTCTATCTCTTGTCTTATAGCACAAACAGTAGAGACGAGTGATTCTGAAACAATTTGAATAAATTTTTGAATTATCATTATTTGTTCGTGTCACGGTAGGCGTGAAATAAATCAGCCTAGAAACTTTACTGACAGTATATTAGTGTTTGTGTGTGTGCCATGCCAATAGGTCGACCAACCAGTCGACCAGACAGTCTCCCTCCCTCGATCTGTCCTCCGTCTGTTCTCCCCTCCCACCGTGTCCCCCGTCGCGCTGCCAGTGCCAGTCAGCGTTCGGACAGTGTCTTGATAGTACGTGTTTGAGCTCTCTCATAACGAAATACTATACGTCCCACTTAATTACAGTGCTTACTTTATTTTATTACTATTTATGTGAGTTTCGACAGTGTATTTCAATATTGTAAAGCTTTCCTAACAGTTTCGAATTATCAAACTTACTATGGCTTTGCTTTGTTACAGGTACTTGGAACTGGGTGTGAGCCCAGAAACGGTGTGTGTAGTTTTATGTAACCATATTTATACTCTTATTGAATAAACGTTAGTGTATATTTAAATTAACTCGACGGTGGTAGTGTATCGCACGGGATTGAAGTGAGTGCCGTTTGTACATAAGTGAAGTGTCCGTACGTCGACCACTATCCTGTTATTGTGCATCGCAAATAAGTGATTTGTGTCATTAGTTAATGGATTGTTAACCATTTGGATTTTAAGCAGCTCGATGGCAATTGTAAGTAATAATAGTATATTACATTTATTTATTAATTCATTAAAAAAATATGTTTATTCTTGTGTTGCGTGCTCTTTGTGTTGTAATATAGTAAATACTATGTTTTATCAAGTAAAAAAGCTGCTGCTGTAGTTTGAATGTGAAATGGATGTATTATGTTCTTGGAAAGGCGAGGCTCATAAACATAAATCTGAATATTCAGATCACAAATTCTTCCGCGAATCGTAATCGCGATCGCTTTCCATTTAAAAACTTTAATTAGCTAGAAAATTACACTTAATTATCTCCACTCAATGTACAAGAAAGGGAATAAACCTCAAATTTTTATTACACGAATAAAACGATAAATAATGTAAAATTCTGTATGGTGATATTTTTAATTTATATATTGAATGAAAATCATAAAAAAACCCACTCTATTATATATTTAAAATGTAATCACATTTTTTATATTACGCTTACGTGTATGCAAGATTAAAATGAAAAAAAAAAGATTCCAGGTACCTTTTAAATTACTCTTCTGCGGGAAGGCAATATATTTATTAAGTTTCATCGTCGCGTCCGCGCAGGTGTAGAGCACATACATTGTATGCATTTTCCCGAAAAAAGTGTCGTTGCTAGTTCTATTTAGAACATTAAAAAATAACATAGATATATTATTGTAATATTATTCAAAAAACGAGCTAAGTCTCATGTATTCTTAGGAAGTCGAAAGAGACGTAAAACGCGACCTCGTTTTAAATTTACTAATTTTGGAACATTACAAAATAAGTTCTTCCAAGAAGAAGTTAACTGAGAAATTGATATAATTAAATCTTAGTGAACTCATAATAATTTTTTTTTAAGAGAATTTAAGACGTTGGCTTGACAGATTAAAAATTTAAAAAATATATAATAAAAATTTAAAAAATAAAACATTATTACATAAAATTGATAGCCTCGTTTTATTATTTTGTTTTTGTTATGTAAAATATTTTATCTGTTTTAGTAGTTATTCTCAATTATAAACAAAATGTCATTATTATTTTTATTCTTTATTTTTTTTATAAATATCGACTTGATAACCTTATTTAATTTGAAGGTCATTAAATGGAATAAGAATTAAAAAATGGATAACGTTAACGATATCATTTTATTACATGCTTTGATAGCCTGCCATATAGCGTGAAGTTAACTTTTAAAAATATGATTAATATATTTTACATTTATGCATATAATAAATAAAATATAGAAAAAAAAACTGTTATTTTTTAAATATAAAGATCAAGACTTAATATAAAACTTCTTTAATAATGCAGTGAAGATCTGGAAAACTAATGTTATATTTATTGACGGCAAGTATGCGATTATGAGGATCATAATTTTAATATTCAGGGGTCAATTACATCTCGAAGTCACGGACGAAATTATATCCGTCTTGTAATTTAAGCACCTCTAACGACAGTTTTTTAGACATCATATTACTGCAGTCAATCAAGGTCATTTAATGTATGCCTATACATAGGAACATATGTTAAGAAAGTCTAATGCTAAATATCTATAATATATTTAGCAAAACATAATAATATATTGAGGCCAGTCGTGGCGCAGCGGCACAAAGTGTGACTGTAAACCGACTGGTTGTGGGTTCGATCTCCACTCGAGGAGATGATATATTTACTTAAATTTATATTTCCATTTTCTTCGCTCTGGTGTCGAGGCTAAGCGCGGCGTTGAGTTCTGCCACTCAACACGCAATGCCAATGCAATGGTTCCCTCTGCCTACCCTGCTGTGTGCGGGATACAGCGTGAAGCTGATTTTTGATTTATTTATTTATAATAAATAAGATAAAATATCCTTACTAAAACTTTTGTACAAATACTAATTTTTACAATTTTTTTATTGTTAAATTTTAATTGTAAGAAACCATTTAAAAACTATTTAGTGATTTGAAGAGTGCACTCAGGTTCGTGGAAAAAGCTAAAAGATAGAGATTAATCTATTAACAGAAACACTAACGCTACGAAAGCTAAAATCGTATACGCTAAAATAGATATAAGATATATTTATTGGTCACTTTTAGCCGACGCTAAGATCGAATGCGCCTTGTGGTTGCGAGAGTTAGATGTAGAGAGGCATACTTGTAAGTAGGTCAAGGCGCACTCGCGGACGGTTGCGTTTCCTACCAACGTTGCCGACGAGGAAGCGACTCGTTAAATCTACTTAAGAATCAACAGTTTCAATCATAATAACTAGGCTTAACGTTTTTTCAAAGCGTTTTAACATCGACTTCTGATAATTCACGTTAAAAATGTTTTGTAATTCTTCGAAAAGGAAATGGGTGACTCAGCTTTGTATAAAATTTGCATGATGTTTCTGTTTGTCTTTAACGTGAGTTAGTTCGATAAGTATTTTCTTAAAGATGGTGGCTTAGTAGACAAGGATGTGTCTGATAATGATATAAGTTGGTTAATTAATTTGTTTTACATATTTAAAATGTGGCAATGAATTTTACCAGGTAATATTAATTCTCCGTAAGGTGAGCGGAAAATGGCCTGATGTGTGGCCAGTTCTCTCTAATAACAATATACAATGCAAGAGATGCATAATGATAAAAAATAAGGATAAACATAATATTCACAACATGGAAAGTACTTTAACGCCAACATCGTATTAAAATAACAAGCAAGCCTTGCCTGTAGGACGCGGTGATTCACCTCGCAAGCAACACAAGACCGACTCTCGCTAAATATTTCATACTAGGGGAAATTTTATATGTAAAACTTATTTATGAAACGATGACATTTAACATTCGTACGGCGTCTTGAATACGGGAAATCGAAATGATGTACAATTTAAATTAGTATAGACATTAACAATAGCGGGTCACGCGATAATAATTATCTATTTTAAATTTAGGCCAAGGATTCTGAAGATAAGTGTATTGTTTTCATGCATATTATGCAAGCCGGAATGTAATTTAAGCCAACTTATTTAGTCGGTCCTTAGAACTATATATAGTTAAATTAATAAGACCATAACCTAATTCATAAACACCAAACGTATAATGTAAAGTAAATAATAATACGTCAAAGTACTCGAGCACTCCAGTAGATTCGCTAGTTACAATTTGATATACGTCTCTCATGACCTACTTAGATACTCTATCATTTAGTCGCAAAGGTTTCGAGAGATAACATTCCTCCGCTTTCTCTACATTCTTTTTAACATTTTTTGAATGAGAAAACTATTATTTAAACAAAATTAATGTAACATAAAAAAATATAAATGTCCTTTTTTATTTTAATTATTATATAAAATACAATTATGAAATAATCATTTTGTAATAGATTAATGCAAACTCAGCGTTATTAAATTGTCATGTAACAGAACGTGATATTATTTAAAGTGTTCATAACTGAATATTCAAATAGCCGCTATCTGTAATCGTATCGTCACGTGCGGGCTTCGGTTTCTGTAATAAGATAATAACAATATTTTATCAACCTTAGTAATGAAAAACGAAATAATAATACAAAAAATGGCGGTCCTCCATTTTTAAAAATACATTTTTTATCATATAACTGAGCTTTTAATCTACATATCCATAAACTGAAAATTAGTCAATGAAACTTATTCTTTTCATTTAATAAAACTCATTTGAGGCATCCATTAACTTTTCCCATTTATATAATAATTTATATACCCGACATCATGAGTATTATCTCACCAACATTTGATTCGATTCTTGTTAGGTTCAAGTGAGATTGATAAGAAATATATTATTTCCGTATTATTAATTAGTATAAATAATGACGTATAACACTTGAAACACAATCGTGTAACGCTATGTTTGTGGGTTCGATTCCTGCTCAGGGAACTGAATGATTATTTATTAATAAATGTCTCGAAACTGTATGTATATAAAACGCAGTGCTTTGTGATAGACACAATTATTTTTTTATCGTATTTATTAAACGAAGTTCAGTGTCAAATCACAATTATTAGGTACACCAAATATATGTATATAGTTCTATTATATATATATATATATATATATATATATATATATATATATATATATATATATATATGTATATATAATAATAATAGAGTACGGTCTGTGCCTATAACATTGACTTTCACATCTGATGTAAGCTGCGGCCGCGATTAGGTAAACGCTTTCACCGCAGCGCACTTTCACCACAACTTCCGCGTCGCTGGTGCACGCCCGGCTCGCCGTTCGATTGCGGATTACTTCACATTTGAGCTACTTACATTATTTATATATACATATACATTTATATCTATCTATATACATATATATTTATATACGTACTTGTTTAATACTCTGTGTACAGGTTCATGTTTTTATCTATGCAGGATTTTGGTGCGGAAAATGTGTGGAGTAATATTGATTATTAAATTTTATGAAAACTTTTTCCTAAAAAATAATAAAAATCAAAATTAAATCAGCTTCACGCTGTATCCCACACACAGCAGGGTAGGCAGGGGAACCTAGTGTTAAGACACTCCAGAAAGTGGGGAACACTTTCTGCCGAATTCACTTCGAGTTGAGTTGCAGAACTCAACGCCGCGCTTAACCTCGGCGCCAGAGCAAAGAAATGGAAATATAAATTTAAGTAAATAAATATTTCATCTCCTCGAGTGGGGATGGAACCCACAACCAGTCGGTTTAACAGTCACACCTCGTGTCGCTGCGCCACGACTGGCTTCAATTTTTCAAAAATATGGTTGTTTATTTTAAAATATGATCGTTTGGTTTTTTTTTACTTGATTTTAATAATATATATTGCTGTTGATTTAAACGTATTCTTTTGTTCGACTTTAATTCCTATATACATGTATATAAGCTTAGTACTGATATCGAATAGGACGCCAGAGTTTTGTAATAATAGAATGCTTCAAAACATTTCCATAAAAACGTATTTCTGGAAATTCACTTCATTCTAAAAACAACCGATGTATTTCCCATCTTTTAGAAAAACTATAATGTTTTGTCACACAAAAATGTAAACAACGAATTAACTATATTAATCATATTTTCTATGAAGTGGCCGTCCGTTGGTATTCCGCGTAACCCGACCCGCCGTGTTAGTCACCAAATAATACGATGATCAGAAATAAAATAGCCAATTGATTAGATATTATATATGTAGATATATAGTGGGAAACGGAGTGTCTTAACACTAGGTTCCCTCTGCCTACTCTGTTGTGTGCGTGATACAGCGTGAAGCTGATAGACATATAGGTTATTAATTCTAAATTATTATCACCGTTATCGCATTATTGTTGTTACGCATACTTTGTTCCTTATATATCCTATTGCGTGTATACCTATATTCATAAAATGTACATATAAAGTAAAGCTACGTATTTTAAATTTAAATTTGATTGTGGGTCCGATCCCACATGTGGGAATAAATTGTTTCCATTTCCCAGTACTGACAAGACAAAACACCACTCAACACGCAATGTGTGATGTGTTCGAAATCGGACGGAAACGGAGAATTAAGTGTCTTAACACTGGGTTCTTTAAGCTTTCTGTATTCGTATAGCTAAATGCTTTATAAGATAATGAATTTAGCTATAAATCTATATAAATAAGAAATCTTTCACTGTACGATTTGTTTAATGTAATTAATTACCATTGGTGAATCTAAATAAATAAAATATAAGCACAAGAAGGCATGAAGGCGAAAAAAATACCATATATATGTATATTACATATGCATTATGCTTGAGGTTCGATTCAAACATTACACTCACTCACGGTGAAAGTATATTAATAGTAAAACAGGGCAATCGAATAACATTAGATCTTTTAAAAATAAATAACGTTGTAGAATTGAAACTAGAGAGAATTGATTGAACTTGAGTGCAAATTTGTATAATGTTAATGAATTTCGCAGTCCTTAAAATTTGTTTTTGCAATATACAAAAAATATATCCTTTTGGAAGCAATTCTTTAGATAATAGTGTAATATAGCATTTAGAACGAGCGGCCAGGGAGCGGGCAAGCGAGTGACATTGGCCCGCTGACCCACTCACTCGGCCCGGCTCGTTTGCACAACTACGATCTTTATCGTGTCGTTGCTATCTGCTATCCACGATTTTCATATCTATTTGCGTAATCGCCGCGGTCGTTTGAACTCCGGAACTAATGTTTTATGTATAAACTGGACTTTTGAAATATACAGATGTTTTGAAATTCCAAGTTTGTGTTCGGTAACGTGCTGGCTTCTGGCATTCATTTTCAATTGCAATTGAATAAGTAAATATTCAAAGTATATCCTGAAATATGGTATATCGTTTCAATTTAACATTGATGTTAAATTGGTCGTGTCGGTCGTTCAATATTTCTTTAAATCAAACGCGCTGATTCGTGGAAACCTTGACGGTTCGCGTTCACGATATCTCTGCATTCGAGTTAGGCTTAGCTAATGTAATTTATGAACCGGTTTTAGTGTTGCTTCAAAATTCAGTAACCAGCTATTGACCCACTGACACACAAACAGAAGGAAAACAACTCGCTTGCGTGTCACAAGACGCGATCGGACTAACGACGCGACGTCTGAAAGTCACGACTGTTGCAGCGATGAGGGAAGAGGAAACTTCGGTTACTCTATTGCAAATATGAATAGGTATTTTCATATTTTTTTTGCTGCATGTAGATGCCTACAGAAAGTAATTTAAATGATTTTTTTTTATATAAGCGACTGAATATTTTACCATAATAAGACACAGAGACAAATTGTATGTTGCTGAAATCTAATACCTCATTTTAGCTAACCTGTCACAGAACCGTATTTTATTGTACTGCAAATAAATAATATGTTCTATGAATAAATAAAGAAATTATGTGTATTCCAGTTTTAGAGGAACATGTTATTAAAGTATAAGTATTTGGAATTAATCAAAGATTTTACTATAACATAATAATTAGCGGTCGAAGACATCTCTCGGTCTAAAAGTAAACTGACTTTCATCGATACTATAATTTGACGTCATAGCTTTTAACGTAAGTATATTTAATAAATATTATCGCGCATCTTGAATGTTATTTATTATTATTTCATGCAATCGTAACATGAAATTGACGGTGGGGTCAATACGGAAAGTAAACACAACAATACATTAATAAACATAATTTTCAATGTGTACATTGGACAAATTCCAAACGGACAGCTCTACTAGTTTCAATTCTTAAAATAGCCAGCAGGTATCACGACCTATTTGCGTTCGTTACTTCTTCAAACTTCAAACAGATGTGAAGTCCTTTAAATATATATGTAATAAGAATTTATCTTGCTATGTTGGCAGAACATCGACATTAATGCCTGCATTTTTTTATTGAGGCCAGCCGTGGCGCAGCGGCACAAAGTGTGGATGTAAAACCGACTGGTTGTGGGTTCGATCTTCACTCGAGGAGATACAATAGTTATTTAAATTTATATTTCCATTTCTTCGCTTTAGTGTCGAGGCAAAGCGCGACGTTGAGTTCTGCCACTTTACACGCAATGACTCCAGAATTCGGCAGAAAGTGGGGAACGGAGTCTTTTACACTACGTTCCCTCTGCCTAACCTGCTGTGTGCGGGATACAGCGTGAAGATGATTTTTTTATTTTTTTCCAACTTAGAGTATATTAAATACTGTTTTACTACATAAAAAAAAATTATAAATAATCTCCAGAGTCAAAATTGAATATGAAAATCACATATATATGTATCAACCTGCGCTAAGACGCGACGGCGACATTATAATTTTGATTTCTGTTTTATAAGATGATTCGTCTGGGATTTTTTGTTACTTTAAGGAAATAATTATACTAATTACTAATTACCCTTCTGTGCATTAATTTTTGTTTATTATAACAAGAAATACACATTAAAAATTAAATGGCTGTTAAAATTAGAATTGTGGTTAAGAAATGAAGTAATTAAAATACTTTTTTTACAACTTATTATTCGTTTTTGTTGAATACAGTTGAGGCCAGTCGTGGCGCACGGGCATAAGTGTGCGTGTAAACGTGATTGGTTGTGAGTTCGATCCCTATTCGTGGTAATGAAATATTTAATGTTTTCTGTTTATTGCTTATCACATACGATTTTGATTAAAACGCAATTTATATATTTTTTGTATATATTTATTAAACTTAAAAGTCAGATTTTGACATGTAGAAAATGAAATACTTACAGGAAACAATATTTTCGTGAAAGTTAGTCGAACGTAATAAACAATACACGTCTAATTATAGACAACGCTCGAGCGGAGTGGCGATAAATAGAACGCGATATGTGGGCCACAGGCGCGCCCGCGCATCTCGGTGATATCATAGAGCTATTAAATTCGTTAGAGAATATGCTCATTCGTCTTATTATTATTTATTTAACTGTTGTGAACTGAGATTTGCTGATACATGCTTGAACTTTATTTATATTAAAAAAAAAAAGTAATTAAGAATATTTAGAACCACATTCAAGGTTTTGTTCTATTTTTTATGATGATGATATTAAATGTATACTTCCTGGATAATATCTGAATAAGGCAATTATTTATAGATTTAAAAGATATAAATCGTATCGCTTCACTTCGTTACACCTTGGCCAATAATAGCGACAGGGTCAAAGAACACAACAGGACAATCTTAATAATTCGTATTGCTATCAAGAGACAGCGCCCTTGCCAGAGCTACTTCTTCCGTCACTAAAATTACCTTGAAGTTATTTTCTTCGTCCGTATGACCTTTCGGAATATGGTCGGCGGACAATAAGCGTTTTTTTAACTACTTTTCAATAAATTATTTTAAGTGCAAAGGAGATTGAAACGATTAATCTGAAAGTTCTATCAGTCTTGGGAATCAGAGAGCTAAGTTATTAAGAGATTTAATAAAAGTGAGATTAAGTTCACAGCACATTTAATCTCTATAAAATTGGTGATTATTGAGCAAAAAATGCGGGAAAACAAAAGCAGCAGTCGTTGAAAATATCAAACAAATGGGAAAGCACCCATAACGCTTCAAAATGAACCAAACGAGGGAAAAATGCAAAAATCATATCAGATAAGGAGTTAATGTCAAACAGCTGTCACATCTGTCATTCAAAATATGTTTGATTTTAATCGATTCAAATGGATTTCGTTTTGGTTTTTTAGTAATTAATTGACATTTACTTTATTTATACTGTAATTGTATGCACTAATAATTTACAAGTTAACAAATATTTTCTTTTCGTAGTACTGTTATCGGTTATTTATATTTGTATAACGAGTAAGGATCTAGAACTATTTTTCTATTTTTTCTCTCTCCAGATTCCTTCTCCTGATAGTCAATAGAGCTGATTTTTAGTATTGTAAGAAAAAAAATACCAACTTTTTAGACCATATCCGAGCTCATTACATTTGGGCCCAAGATTTTTCGTCCCTTTCATGTCATTTTTACTTCTATCCTATAGATTATACATTGAAATTATTTTAATAGACTGCTGATTAATAATTATCTCTATAACACGGCATTAATATAAGATTTGCTTATATTTCTTATTTAAAATACAAGTAAAATCACTACAGTTTCTTAGTTAATAAGGTAACTACGTCTAATATTTTATTATGGATATGAATATTTTGTAATTGTAATACAAAGACCAATTTAAATAAAATATACGCAATAAAGCGTTTGAATGTACGTATGTTTATTTAAAGAAATGACATATACAATTCACAAGTAAAAATAAACAGCGCATCGTTGGGAATTTTGCTTGTCGAAATATATAATATGAAAGTACATGATTTACCTCATTACATTAGTTATGTAGGAACTACCATTTGTACTTATAGTTATATTTTGAATTAATATTTTAAATATTTCCGTGAGGTTGCTTCTGAGTGACTGAGTTGCATACAAAACGCAATATCTCGGGAAATGGACAGAATTGGAGAACTAAATATATTATAAAAAAAAAAACAAAAAAAACGCAAAAGAAATATAATTTAGAAAAAATCCTTGACTTATATTTGAAATTATGGAAATAGCCTTGGTTTAAAGCTTATTTTTATAATGATACGTACAATTTTCTCGTTCATACTTCTATATTATAATTTGAAAAATCTATAATCTATTTCTTCCGTAGTTCCCCAGAAAACGAAAACCTATGTAAAAAACGTAAATATAATATAATTTTTATTTTAAAAATATTTGATAATTTTTATTTTTATTTTCATTTTGAGGCCAGTCGTGGCGCAGTGGCACAAAGTGTGACTGTAAAACCGACTGGTTGTGGGTTCGATCCCCACTCGAGGAGATGAAATATTTACTTAAATTTATATTTCCATTTCTTCGCTCTGGTGTCGAGGCAAAGCGCGGCGTTGAGCTCTGCCACTCAACACGCAATGCCTCCAAAATTCGGCAGAAAGTGGAGAACGGAGTGTCTTACACTAGGTTCCCTCTGCCTACCCTGCTGTGTGCGGGATATAGCGTGAAGCTAATTTAATTATTTTTTTTTTAATTTTCATATGTGATTACATCTTATCATAACCGAACTCACACACGTGTAACTTATCCGTCCTAATGTATATAATATATTTCAGAATGTGTTAATACCATGTTATTAATTATTTCAACCCCAAGTGCACACAATTCTGTCACGTTTATCGAACCTTTGAGACTGGGGTGTAATTTTCATTCCCCCACGAACCCTTATCAATATATATAGCTTTGCAGAATATTCGACCATTTGGCCCATCGAGCCCTCGCTATTTACTCTTAGTAATTCTATCAATGTTTACATACAATCAATAGTTATGTAAACGAGTGATTGCCAACAAGAACGTGAAAATAGTTCTGAAAAGTAATATTTGTTGACTTTTTGCGATAAAAAAGTATAAGTAATTGTTATTCACAAATAATTTCGAGTTATAAATGTCAAACAAGGCAAATGTTTTTTTCCTTGATTTACTTATCGTATAAACATTTTTTTTTAAATTTCCAATTTTAGTGAGCTGTCAGAGATAAACAACTACTAGACCAAACTGAATGAAACTTTTATGGGACCAAATGGCAATTTATTACGTATCGAACAAAAAAATATACACGTAAATTGGTTCAGCAATATCGGCGTAATAAGCGTATATACATATGGATATTTTAACCGAATTGAGAACTTCCTCCTTTTTGAATTGGGTAAAAAAGGGTAGACTTTTCTGTAAAAGTTGCATAAGGTAAAGATTTAAGTAGTTAAGATATACATACTATTATTTTTATATAAATTCTAAATATTACATTATTTATTACGATGTATAAATCGACAAGACCACGAATCACATTTCAGCGCGAAGACAAAAACGCTAGTCTTACGATTCACCTTGTTTTGCGTCGGGAGCAATGACCGGCACAGCTGTGAGCCGTATAAATAGTGCACACAAACGAAACATGTATTTGTGTGTATATGATGACGCCTTATGTGTTTCTATATATATATATATATATATATATATATATATATATATATATATGTATATATATAATCGTTCAACACATAGTATTTCTGCTATATATAAATAAATTTGTTTGACGTATTCATGTGCGCAGTTGGAAGTTTGTGGGTTCGAATACCAGTAGGTAAATACTTGTTTCTATCATCTTCACGTCACGTCACCCAGGACGTAATATATAAATTTTTTTTTTGATCACACTACCGTATGTATGACATGCGTTAAGATAAAAGTATTATTTTCCTCAATTTATTTTTTTATGTCATTTAAGCAAACACAGTTTATGTAATGGTAACTTGCAACGTATAACGTTATTCAACAATATCATTTTACAAGGCAATTCACGTGATGTGCTGCATAGTCTATAAGGCTGAATTGTATGTAGGTCAATGTCCAAGCAAACTTATAAATACTATATTCACATTATCGATATATTTGACATTAGCGACGCGGCTTGCGGCTTCGCCCGCTTAAACTACACAATTATTTATTTAGTAATCTGAATTAATATCGTATTCTCATAACATTATCATTTTAAAGACAATATCATCTATTAATTAAAAAGTAACGTTTCAATCTATTCAATAAAAGGGTTATGTTGTTAGAATTTTGTCGAACAAAATATTTTACGGTGATATTTTTATGGACCGATTGAAATAAAACAAACAATTAATGTTAAAGGGAAGTTTTCCAAAATAGAACTATGAAAACTGTATTTAAATGGATTAGGCCGTTTTTGAGCTTGCATATACACTAAAAAAAAAAAAAATTGCATAAGGTTCTATATTAATAAATGCAATAATATATATTCTCGTATATCTTTCATGTAAAGATAAACATCAATCAATTATAATTTTATAATAATATGTATAGATTAATTACATTCTGTTTTATTATTTAATGTTTACTTATTTACTTACGTTTACAAAATGACACCATAACTACGTATTGTTCCATGTTTTTATAGCTGTAGGTATATTCGCCACGTGTAGAATGGTGCCAGAAGCGGTTGGCAACGATTATTTTTGTATTAATATGAAGCTTATAACGATCGATATCTATTAATTTAACCAATAATATTTATATTTCATTTAATTGTTAAAAGTTTCTGTTAAAGTTTTTAAAAACAAGATAAAAACATATCGTCTATATGTTTCTAAATTATTCGCTCTTTGCTCTTGCTCTACGTAATTTTTTTCTTCTTCTTGTTTTACTTTTCTCATTATTTTTAAGTTTGTATTTTGTTTTATTTTTTTGTAAGTACAACAAAGTATGTTTATTATTTTTATTATTCTTTTCAGATAACACCCAATACAAAGGAGGAGACATGAACGCGATTGGGGGTTGCCACTCTCATCAAGGAGGATAGCTGTCATCGCAAGGTAAATGATATGACAATGTTTTATTTAGCAAATATTATTTAAGAGTATTTAAGACAAAAATATTTATTATTTTAGTATCGTCATCTATATAATGTTATGCACTAAAGAATCGTAATGCAAATCTTTTGGGAATTTATATGATATAACTCACAAAAATTGTCGTAGGCACTTGGCAGAAAAATGTCTATCCTTAGCCTAGCCTAGCCTTAAATCGTATCTATTTAATATGATTGGTTCTATAGACATGATGACAACTTACATAAGAGAATCCTAGATCTTGAAATGTCGGTATTTTTATAATTATACAAATAATCAGTTTACAAACAATATCAAACAACAGAACATTGAAAACTAAAAACCTAGCCCATTCAATGTAACAGTTGTATAAAATAACTCGTTTATGAAGTATCAATTTTGTCGAACAAAATACTTTAAATTGATATTAACTTTTTTATTTATGAACCGATTGTAATAAAACAAACACTAAATGTTATGTGACGCTTGCTTAAGTCCAATAGTGAAAACTGTATAGAAATTGGTAAAGCCGTTTCTGAGTTTAGCGTAAAAAAAAAAAAAAATCATTATACATAATGTTTTTTTTTCATTTGAGTTTTCTGAATTATCTTTCAAGTAATAGACATCGATAGTTACCATTTTATTATAAGTACAGACTTTTAGATATACAGAAACGCTCTACATGCATATGTATAAACTTGTAGCAATACATGACTTGACAAGGAATCCTCACAAATCCATAACATAATTACTCAATAGTTGGTACATATTGTATCCATATAAATATATAACTGGTTGGTCGTTAATGTATTCGTGCGAATTGAAACAAGTATTCAAATACTTTGTAGTGTTCACGGCATTTTCAGTCTATTTTAGCAAATGTGACGAGCATTTTATGATTTTTTATCTCATTTTTATTCTATAACTTTTTATAAAATAATATTGGACCCTCGCACCTATCTACCAAACATTATAAACGTATTTAAAAAAAAATGCAATCTAAGATATAATGTTGTTACTTCTTTAACTTTTAAATACGATTAACTATCGTTTCTTTGTATAAAGTACTTTCTTATTATTCTTCTCTTAACTATGAATCAGCATTTTTATAGTCGTTACTTTATTGCTTTCATCCTATAAGGATTACAAATAATAATATTTGTAATTTGTATAGTAACTTATATTTCAGTAGGTAAATATGGGTTACGCATTTGAGCCATCTAGGGCTTTAATCGATCGAGGGCGGTTGTCACGGAGATACGTTACGGTACGGGCCACAGGCCCGGGAGAACTGGCAAAAATAATATTGAAACAAAACTACAACATACAAAACAATTGCACACGTAATTTAGTAAATATATATAAATAAATACTTCATAGTTACACTTCCAACTATTTTCCGCTTACATTAAAATATGTTCTTAAAATATATTCTGTATTATATGTAAGATGTATAGATGACATTGACATGCTTAATAAGGTCGGTAAACTTTTTAGCAATGTCTCGCGGAAGTTTTTCCTTGTGTGCGTTAGTGCGTGTGGGTTCGTTGTAGCGGGGGCGAGGAACGCTCAAGGGCAACCGACGGGTAACGACCCCTTCACGTACCTTAGGCCCCACGTAGCGTGAACTATGTCGATTGATTATTATCAAAGCTAATGCTGAGCCCGTTTCAGCTATATCGTTTATTTAATGTGTTATACCGTTTTTACATACCCTTAAATATTTTAATATTAAATATTGTATTAAGTTATATTAGGTGTGAGAGCTCAACATTTTCTTCGTTAATTGTAGGAATTAGCGCAAAGTTATAAAAAGTAAGTACTATCCGTTTAAATTGTGAATTTCTTACTATGTATACTGGCAATATGTATACATATCTGGTATTCTATAAAATAATTAGATAATGCACAGAAAACTTAAAACGTGTAGGTAATTTATGAAGAATTTTTTAATATATTCTTATAAACTTAAAAGTTACTAACCTAATTTGCGCTTAAAAACCGAATGTAGGGACATTTGTTAGAAATCTTTAAACTTAAAAATAAGTAACCTAACATAACCTAGCTTGCACTTAAATATCGAATATTGGCCATATATATGTGCCAAAGATATATTTCTTTAGGCGGCGGCGGAACTGAACACTTTGCTTTGCCTCGTTAACAAAGCGAGGAAATATAAATATTGAATATTTCATTTCCCCGAGTGGGAATAGGAACTACAGAAGATGAAAAAATTGTATTTTCATTTCCTTGGTCAGCGCAGTTGAGGTCAAGCACGGCGTTGAGTTTCGCCACGCAACACTCAATGCCTCCAGAGTCTGGTGGAAAGTTCGGAGCGGAGCTGTTTTAGCTGCCCTGCTATAAGTGCAGGATGCAGCGCGAAGCTGAACAAAATATATAAATGTATTTAAAACAACCTTAATTTTTTACAGGTGGTAGTACTGGAGCGGGAGTGCATAGTATGGATGACAGTTTCAACAATGTGCTGTTGGAAGGGACGCGTCAGTACTTTATGGGATTACCGAAGCAGGCACAAGGAGGAAACGGCCAACAAATGTGGCCTGCAGGTTCTTCAACAGAAGAGGGCACTCCAGCATTGTCTGGGGCTCCAACACCGTCATCAAGACCGCCATCAGCAGCTGCTGCTCCACCATTAACTCCTGCGTCGACGCCCGTGGCACCACCGCGGCCGCCCTCCGAGCCTATTGAACCTGAACCACATATTATTCATAAGGCTACCGTAATGCGTGAAGCAGCAGAAAAACGTCGTGAACAGCCCGAAATTGAAGATGAAGAAGAACCGTTGGGAACACTGTCACCACCCTCTCATATAATACGGAAGCCAACGACTCATATGTTACCGTCACCGGCGCCAGCACCGGTTGTTCCAAGTCCATCCCCGGTACGACCTCCATCGGAAGTTTCTCTTCCTGCACCTACTCCGTCGGAGCAAATTGATCCTTCAATTCAATACCGTGGCACAATACATAGAGTGCAAACTCCTACAGTGAGGCCAAATGAACATTACGGTCCACGTGCAATAGAACAATATCCTACGAGTCGTCCTCCCGAGGCATTTGGACGATATCAGTATGAAGCAAATTTAATTGAAAGCGGAAGAAACTGTCATGGTCAACCAATTGCCTCTCCACAACCATCTATACCTGCGTGTCACAGTCCACAGACGTATGCAAGGATTTCAAGTACTATTCCGCAACACAATGCTAATGGTGGTCGTTATAATGACGCATCAACTCATAATGTGTCTAATCAACGTTATTCCATTCCATCAGCCCAAGCGCCACCTCCTCATAATGATAGGGTCCCACCAATACATCACCCACAACATTTACCCCCAGCCAAAAGAATGGCTTCAATGGATAATCGTGTTGCTCAAAGTTATCCGTTGCCGCAACGTCGTGAGTCTCCATCTTACAATCGGTCTCAATATGAAAGGCAACCAACTTTGCCTCAGAGGAAGTATGATCCACAGCAAGCCTACTCTGGATATCGGCCTGTAGCAACGATTCCTGTACCTGCGCCCTTACCAAATCGGAGGATAGAATCACAGCATACTGCCCAGTATAAACATGGAAATATTGAAGCTATGAACCCACATTATGCGGTTCGCCCATCTGAGCGTGTACCGAGTCAGCCTCAACTACAGGGTCATGAAATCTCGCGATTACCTCCCCGAGGGGAATATATAAGTAGAAGCAGATCCGTTGATGCAAGAAACAGCTATCATTATCAAACGCCGTCAACCTCCGCTGTTAGATACGCATCAAATACAACAGCTCCAGTAACGCAAAACACAATTCAACCCCGGCCGCAAACTCTTCAATCTAGATCTTCATATCGTACGGCTGTCGCCCCAAAGACTAATTATGATTACACAGCATCTTCTCACGTACAAATATCACCCTCTCGATCCACCGCTAAACCTGGATATCCTAGTCAACAGGCACGGATGACAGTGTCTGTCACTTCATTAGTAAATGAAATGAATCAAACAAAACAGAAACGTGAATCTCCACTTGATTTATCTGTAAAAACAGTCAAAAACTCTGCAGATTCTTCTACCACTCAAGATGACGTCATCGATTCTGCTTCAATGAAAAATGATAATATTCCATTGCAAGTCAGACCAACATCGAGTAGTCGCATTGCTTCAGTACCGGCTTACGTTGCTTCACATAAAGTAGATTTTGCCCCTGATTTTGCTCAATATAGAGAAAGAAATATTAACCACGTTCAATATAATGTGATGCAAAATGTTCATCCTAGTATGCGTTATAATGGTACTTATAATTCTCCGCGGCCAGTGCCTGAAAATTATGCCGTAGAATCTCGACCTATAAATAATGAACGTAATAAATACAATGGGTCTAATAATCAACAATCTGACTATGTCCCACGTATAGATCTAACTAGATCAAGTGGAGAAGATCGTTATTCAGAAAGTAAAATTCGAGATGATCGTCAATTAATAATTGAAGAACGAAAAAGGCCACCAGCGCCGATTGTAAACAATATTCCTGAAAAAATTGTTCGTTATGAGACATGGTCATCGGATAGTCGGATAGAACAAATAAGTCAGTCAACACGTGAACACCATGAGTTAATAAGTCAACCAGTTTATAGCTACGCCAGCCACAAGCGGTTAGATACTTATCAGAACGACCAAAAGCGATCAGCTGCCACAAGTACGTACCGCGATAATCATAGTCATCATCGTTATTCCAGTAATCATTACCCTGAAACAATAAATAGAGACTCCAGTGACTACCACAGGCACTATCATGAAAGAGTACCATCTAGTAACAGTCGTCATATTATACAGAAGATTCCGAGCCATAGAGATATACATCCACATCAATTAGATACACAGAATGGTGCTCAACCTGCTGATAAAAATGTTTTAAGTATATTACGAAATAGTTTAGAAACAAAACAAACAGCATATTTGGATCCAGTTAAACCTCCAAAAAAGATTCCTGATCTCATAGTTATAGATGACACAGATGACCCTGTTATAGTCATCACGGATATCCCTACAGACAATGAAGTTGAAACAATTCAAAATACAAATTTATCTAATCAATCGGCGCTGCCTTTAGGACATCAAATAAAAATGCCAAAAGCTGTAGACTCAATACTTAGAGATCCTGAGTACCAGAAATTTGAGAGTCCTGATCTAAAAAGGAAATCTCCTGAAGTAGATGTTGCTTCCAGAATACGAACAAAGGCTGAATTAAAAGTTATGCCACCCTCTAATGATAGTTCCGCTAAAATGGACTTAAAAGCCAATTTACTTAATTCAGAAAACAAACCCCTCCCAAAATCACAAAAACAACATCTGTTTAATCAAATCCGGGAGGATAACCTACGTCTAGAATCTGTACTAAAACACGATAAGCCTAACGAATCTAACATTCCAGATGTAAAAATTGAACCAATGAATATAGAAGAAATCGAAAAAGACGCTGTTTTGCAAATTAAAACAGAAAATATATCAGAAAGAATAGATTCTTTAGAATCAAATTTCAAATCAGAAGAATTGGATATGGACTGGGCTAATGAATGTGACAGTTTTATGGAACAACTGAAAACAGGGTGTCATAAAAAGAAAAGTTGCAAAAAGCGCATTAGTACCGTGGACCAAGAAAATGAGTGTAACACTGATCAAAATTTGAAAGATGAAACTGCAACTGAAAATATTGATCCAGAACCACTTTTAGTTGATATAAAGAAAGAGCCAATTGATGAAGATGAAGAAAAAGTGGATAATTTAGTAATATCAACTTTGGCTAAACCTGACCCTGTAACTAAAGTTAAGCCTAAAAATAAACAAGAAAAACCAAAAAATGATAAGAGAACTGAAAAAGATAATGATAAAGCCACTAAACATAAAAATAATTCTAAATCAAAACGTAGAACATCAAAACCAGAATTATCAAATAGTGTTGTTGTACCCATTAAAAAAGAACCTCATGAGATAGAACACGCAAAGACCGTTATTAAAGAAGAGCTTGAATCAAGCGATGAAGATGAACCTTTGAAATTATTAAAAGATAAACAACGATTGCTGAAAGATTTATCAGAAAAATCTGCTTATGTGAAATTAGAATGCTGTGATGATCAAATGAACTCTACAGCAAGAAAATCAACAGATTCAAATGCAAAAGATGAAAAACATAATAAAACAAAATCTCGTCAATTATCTAGGTCGAAAAGAAAGTCGATATCTATAGAAAATATTAAAAAAGAAAAGGCCAATGAAGAATCGTCGTCTGACAGCGATGATGCACTAAGTGTAGCTAGTAGACTCCGTGTACGAAAAAATAGGAAAAGTGAAGATAATAAAAACTCAACAAAAACAAAATCGTCACCATTAAAAAAAATTGATACGGAAAATAATAGTAGCAGCAATAGTTCACCTCCATTACGTAAACCTGGTTTTGGTGATGGATCAGATTTTCATCCTGGTTGGGAGGAAGAGCTGTATAGATACAAAAGATCTCTTCGGATGCCTACTAGGCTTATTGCTATTCCAAGGGGACGGTCAGGAGGTCCATTTGTTAAAGGTCCGGCTTCGCAATTTACGAGAGGGTCAACGTCGCTTCCTGATTTAGATCCTGTACCTCTATCACCAGCTCCATCATCTGCACCGTCTGCCGCAACAGATGAATTATATCGACGGCCCGATAAACTAAATCTTGATAGTGATCTTGAGTCTAACTCAAGTTGTTCAGCTTTTAATAAGCTTCATTATGATTCCGAAGCGTCTACGTCAACAGTATTTTCAGCAGTAAAAGCTAAGAAAAAAAGCAGTTCAATCGTTGATGTATTAATACAGAAGTGTGGCAAAAAAGAGGATTCGAAAAGGAAATTAAAAGACAAAGAAGAAAAGATACCAAAAATGATTCCTAAAAGTTCAAATGCTACAGAACTTCTTCCCACACCTAGTTTAGGACTTGTTAAAAACGGTAACAAAGGAAATCTTAGTGCGAAAAAGGAAAAATTGATGGAAGATATTTATTACCTTGGGGCGTTTAGAAAAGAAACTGTTACTATGTTTAGAACGGCTTTTATAAAAGATACTGACGGCTTAATAGGTGCTACAGAAGAATTTGCACCAGTGGTTCTTAAATCTAGAACAAGAACAGAGAGTAGAGTCTTAAAACAAAGAGCTACGATTAAAGAAGTTTTTGGCGATGACAGGCCAGCTTCAGCACCACCCACATCATGTAGAGATGACAGCAGTCCCGATAATGATGGTGAACAAGCTATTGTTACAAAAAAAGAACAGATTAATCAGTCTAAATTCAAACCTAAAAAAATCAATAAGGAAAAATTGAAACGAAGATCCAGTTCTATAAGAGATGGTCTAAGAAGTACAAAATCGTTAAAAACAAATGATGCTAAAGGCAGACTAATGCGGTTAAAAAAACGAAATAGTTTAATGAAATCTTTTGCACATAAGAGAAGAAAAGATATGGCAAATAATAAAGTCAAGAAAGATGTCAACACATCGACACCTAACGAAACGAACAAGGAAAATACAAGTAAAGAAGAAAGTAGCTCTCCGGGAACAACAGACGGAAACCCAAAAAAACGTATGAAACGGTTATTTGGAAGGAGAAAATTTAGCTCGGGATTTGACTATATTAGAAAAAAGAAGAAAATTATAAGGCGAGAAAATAATATGCCTAAAGTTCGTCGTGCAGCACCTAAACCGAGCCCTGAGTCTGTCCAAGATATACAAAAAGAGATCAAAAGTTGGTTTATTAACAAAAGCATAGGCGAAACACATTTACACCGTGCTGCAAGACTTGGTTTTACCGTAAGTATTGTATCTTTATCGATTGTATTGACTCTTAACCACATTACTTCTCATAAACAATTTGTTTAAGTCTTTTATACTTTTATAGGACTGCGTAGCTTATTGTCTGGAGAAAATGGAAGCCGACCCTTCAGCAAAGGATAATGCGGGCTTCACACCGTTACACGTGGCATCGGCTAAAGGTCACGTAAGAATTGCGAAGCTTCTCCTTCAATATGGCGCCAATGTCTCAGCTGCAGCTCAGGGTGGAACAAGGTAATAAAGATTGTTTGATGTAGTGTTCTTTTGAAATTTACATTATAATATAAAGGATAGATATATTAAAAGCAGAAGTGACACCAAATCTAATTTATTATTTACAGACCACTTCACGAGGCTTGTGAGAACTGTCACGTAGAAATTATAAGACTATTATTAGCGTATGGGGCTGATCCTCTACTAGGAACGTATGCCGGTCAAACTCCTGAAGAATTGGCGGAAGGTGTAGCTGCAAAGTTGTTGCGGCTTCATATACTTGATGTACAAGGACGGGCTATAGAACCTTGGAGATTTACATCACTAGCAGAAATAGTCGGTAAGTAAAAAAATAATTTTATTATAAAATATAATTTTTTTTCATATTTTACTTTTCTTATTTATAAGAAAACGTTACTTAACATAGTATATTGGTTCTCGTTAGGCTTAGAATCGTCTACGTCCGTTAAAATGTTCTATCTAATTTGATTTTTTTGTTTCATGATATGATTAACGACTTCTTTGATATGAATAGATCGCGAAGAACTCGGCTGTGACCCACTATCGTCCCCGCCACCTGCATCGCCGCCGCCGCCGCCAGACTCCATGATAGAAATTCAATGCACTGAGACGCCACTGCCCCCATTCTACAGCCTGCGGACCGCGCCTGGACAGCCAGCAGATGGGCTGTGGTGCTTATTGCAGGATGTTACTAATATTTTACAGGTATAGAGGCATTAATATTCAACAATCTAATTTGTAATGTATCGACGTACAGCATCGGAGGGAAAATGTGACGTCTGGGGACTGTGGGTTCGATGCCCATTCAAAGAAATGAATGATTTTTATGTGCTCTGAAAAAAACGGTGTTTGTTCTTCCATTCAACACGTATGTGACGAAAAATTGTGCAGAAATAAACAAAAAAATATGATCTTTTTAAATATTACTTATATTGTATTAACAACATTAAACTAATATGATTGTGATTATTTTCAGATTAAATCAAAAGACAGTCTTTTAAAGCAAATCCACTGTGGTTCTGGATCACCCAAGGAGTTGCTACGTGAAATACGAACACAAGAGTTCCTAGAGAGAGCCCAATGCCACCAATTGCTGTGCTCGGGTGAAAAAGTGAACGTGCGCGCGTCTAAAGTGTCACTTATACGGGTTACCGATAAACTGAGGCAATTACTAAAAATAGAGACCGTCCTTGTTAGCTGACATTAGTTGAAAAATGTTACCCACCTGCAATGATACTAGGCTTGTCTCAAACACATCCTTATATTATTGCAGGTGACTTTTTTTTTTCTGAAAAACATTTACTCAAATCATATTGTTATTTATTATTTTTTATTCCTGTGTAAATATTTCTATAATGTGGTATGAATCTTGTACCATATACGGTGTTGTACTAACACAGCTCTTATATATAAATGTCAACCATGTTAGAACGAAGCGGGCTTTAAATCTACTATGACTGATTTATTGTAAAAAGGATGTATCTCATTTAGGAACAAAATAACATATTTGTTTTATGAGACTGTGTAATTTTAGGCAGCCATTGTTTTGTGTCTGAGCCACACATGTGTTGTTTGAATGTGCGCTCTTTTGAAGAACTTCTGTATATAGTGTATATAGTTTTGAAAGTGTATATAATAAATATTGCTTTAATTGTATTATATTCACATGGGTGCTATTTAATGATGGTGTATGGTCTTTATGGGTTAGATGTTAAATAGATAATGGCAATGATAGAATAGCATAATAAGTAACGTAACATAATAAGAAATATAGTTACCATTAAATTAATATAAGATAGATATTAGCATAATCTTTAGTGTGCAATAGATATATACGTTCACTGTGAATACTGTAGATTAATATTCATTTCAACTGGATGCTGTATTGTAATTTATAATGTATGCCACTAAATTTGCTTAGGATATGTTTTTGTCTGTATTGTATAGTTAAACAGACAAAATTACATCTAAGATAGAGAAAAAATGTTTAAATCAAGTTTTATTGGGAAGAAGAATGAATAATACTTGATAGATAAAGTACTGCATTTCATGTACAAGTCAGCTAGGGGTTTTCTTTTTAAATATTGCTTTCAGCTGCATGTACAAGAGCCATCTGTTACAAAAAGTAAATAAATATTTAAAAATTACATAGATTGTCCTGAGATTATGCTTACCATAAGTTAATAGTAAATTATAATTTGATCTTTGATCATGGAACTTCACATTTTATTTATATTGTTATGTTTGCCGATATTATTTGTCTGTCTCATATATTTTTGTTGTACAATTGTCTCCCAACATTTATTTAAATAAAGTTGTTATTTATTTATATAATCCAATGAAAATATTAGAAAATTTTATTGAAATCTTATAATGATTATTGTGCATATCATAAAAAAAAATATTCTTTGTAAATATGTAAGACAAAAAGTAAACAAATTATTATTTTTTAACTTATGAATCAAACATATTGTCCAAATGTAACTTTAATTATTTTGTATTTTCCAGTCAATTAATAAGAGGTTTTGGAAGCAGTTAGTATATTTTCTATACAATAATTAAGCCATGGTCCGCCCTATTTTATTTCTAAATGGAGTTAAAAAAGAATGTACATGATTGATCTGTGATGAAATAATATTAGGAAAAATTGTGTAAGCGGAAAATGGTGTGACATTTTGATGAAATAATGTAAATTGAAAATGAATGTAACAATACTTTATACTATAAATTGTATACTGTAATGAAAATGAGCTGTAATTTTATCTGTTTCTTGTAAGCAGTACCTACAATGTAAGTATTATTATCGATTATGACACTATTTCTTGTTGATAACTTGGAAAATAAAGAAAGTGATCAATAACAGCTAGTTTTAATTTAACTTTCTTTAGCTTTACGCTTTATTCCGCACAGAGTAGAGTAGGAGAAAGAATTGAGGCTGTATATAGAGATTATGTTGTCCACTTTCTGTACGAATTAGATTCTAGACATGGATGTTGAAAGTTGGAACTTAACAATTTAGAACACATTGTCTTATAAATTTAAATCAAAACAATTGGAAACCGAACGAACTCAATCTTCGCATTTACAGTCGGACGTTAACCCAACGTACTACAACGACCTGTTTGATTTATACTTACCCTACCGCTGCTTCTACTGCCCCACGAAAACATGAGATAAAAGGTAAATACGTCAAAAAGGTTGTTATAGCTTGGCCGCACACGTACAGTAATATTGTCAATAATATTGCGGGTTTGCGACCGATTTTCAATATTAGAAGAAGTAGATTTTTAGAAAAGTCTGTTATTGTCACAACAATATGAGGGTTATTGTCAATAATACTGTCGAGTGCGGGCGTGCTGAAATATTTTAGTTGAAAAAAAAACTTTAATAGAGGCGAACGCTTCTGCATCTGCATTCGTGGCCCAGGTGCACAAAGTGTGACTATAAACTGTGACTATAAATCATATATTCAATATTTTCATTTCTTCGCTCTGGTGGCGAGGCAACACGATGCGCTGGGTTCCGCCACTCAACAAGCAATGCTTTCAGAAATGAATGTCTGGGGAAAGGAAGGTCTTAGTACTGGGTTCCCTCTCCCCACCCTGTTGTGTGCGACATACAGCGTGAACTAATTTTACTAACATAGAATGATTTAAAAATATATATGAGGATGAGAGATAGTCGCTTTTAAAAAAGTATTATCTCTATTTGCTTGAGGCCAGTCGTGGCGCAGTGGCACGAAGCGTGACTGCAAAACTGGCTGGTTGTGGGTTCGATCCCCACTCGAGGAGATGAAATATTTACTTAAATTTATGTTTCTATTTCTTCGCTCTGGTGTCGAGACTAAGGGCGGCGTTGAGTTCTGGCTCAACACGGAAATCTTCCAGAATTCTTAACACTAGGTTCCCTCTGCCTACCCTGGTGTGTACGGGATACAGCGTGAAGCTAAAATAAAAAAAATATATTTTGTTAGATTTTTTGTAAATATCGAATCGGGAAGCTTTTTTAGCGCACAATATTTTTAACTTTATCTTGATATGCTTAAAATTTTAAGTCTTTTTGCAACTAAAATATTGCAGCACACAATAACCCTGATTGATATTGTCGTGGCAAAAACAGAATTTCTACAAATCTATAATAATATTGTAAATTGCGTGCAATATTATTGACAATACATACTTTATTAATAATATTTTTGTAGGTGTGTGACCAGGCCTTGATAAAACTTTTTTTTTGTAAGTTAAATGCAATAACTAAAACAACAACTTATTTCATTCTAGCTTTTTTAAAATACGTACGCATACAAATAAAGCTACTGAGCGACTGCATCAGATTTTACTACGAAATATTGTTAAAAATAATGAAGTGTGGGAGGCCATATATTGAATAATATTATTGTCAATATTGTATTGAAAATAATATTGTGTGTGTGTGTGCGGCTAGCCTTGTTCTGTCATGTTTGCGTGTCAGGAAAATATTAACGCACTCGCAAGTGTGTAAATGGCATTCAAGCGCTGGTGAAAGATTTGAGATTCTGGGCGTTTGTTGAAATTCGGCAAGCGTGTAAGCGTGCCATTACATTAAATAAAATATTTTACTATATTTGAAATAAAAATAATTGAATAAATAAATGATTTGATCCTAATATTGAATACTATTACATTCAGTGTATTCAGATATTTTATTGCACGAGTTGCTAACAAGTGACAACACCGGACTATCATTGACAGGTTATGAAAACAACTGTCGGGGCGGGGCTTGGTTGTTTTAACGTATTTATGTTTTTATATTCAATGAACTGTTAATATAAATGAATTTAATGTAAATGTTTAAAAGCTTAAAAAAGTGACGTCTGTAATGCAGTTTAAATATTCACAATGCGGAAACTAAATTCAATGGGGATTTGGGCTATTCTTATATTTTTGTCTTGTGTATATGGTCAAGGATTAGAAACATCTATTCCGTACAATCCTAACTATCCTCAATCGTATCAACCGGATAATAACCAAAATGGATCTTTATATCGTCCCAATCAGCAGATACCGTACGGAGGCATTCCTGTAAATAATAACGATTATTCTCGTGCACCTCTTAGTTCATTTTATCAAGACAGCCCAAATTCTGATGTGTATGGCGATGGTGAGAATAATGTTGATCCGCAAAGTACCGCCAACTACTACGCTGGATTAGATTATGAAGAACGATACCGATGCCCTCCTAATTGGATTCGTTATAGGGAATCATGTTATAGATTTACTAAGTCTCCTGATCGTCCACGTAATGAGGCTCGAAAAATTTGTCAAGCATACGAATCTGACCTAGCCTCTATAAACAGCCCGGAAGAACATGGTTTTATTATCACAAGTTTAATGAAACTAGACCCTCAGAAAGGTTCCTGGTATGTAGGAGCTCATCAGCAATCTCCTGGATACTGGACTAACGAAGGTGATGGCTCACAACTAACTGGCTTGGAGAATGCATTTTTTGATGATAGAAAGTTGATTTATACCAGTTATAACATATTACCTAGAGATTATTTAGTATACAGGTTTTCTCAAGATGATGGTCGTTGGGGCTTAGCTCCTGTGGAGGGGACTCAGTATTTCCACTTTATATGTGAAGGGCAGACACAGAGACTACATTATCTTATTGAAGAAGAGAGGTCTTTTACTTATGGTCTTGAGACATTTGATCCTGAAAGAATACCAAGAGGTCCATTTTTCATTAAAGAGCCAGTTGACACAATTTATGATCCATTAAGAAACCATTATGTACAATTGACATGCATAGCTAAGGGATATCCTGCTCCTACTTATAAATGGTTCCGGGAAGATTACAAACTTGATAGTCCGGTGTATACAGAAATAAATCCCTTATCAGATCAAAGATTTGTCTTGAGTGGAGGAACCTTAATGATATATAATCCTGATGCAGACAAAGATAATGCTAAATATCATTGTACAGCTACAAATAAATTTGGAGTTATACATTCTGAATCAGTCCGCCTTTCCTTTGGTTTCATCAGAGAATTTAACCAAAAGAGACCTGTTGAGAGTGGGAAACAGTACTGGGGAAAAGTTATGCATTGTGATCCACCATCTTACTATCCATCTGTAAACTTTTTATGGGCTAGAAATTATTTCCCCAATCTTGTTGAAGAAGATAGACGTGTATTTGTGTCTTATGATGGTGGTTTATACTTTTCAGCCTTGGAGACTATTGATAGAGGCAACTATAGCTGTAATGTCATGAGTAAAGTGTCTGATGCTGGTCGCAATGGACCTTTTTTCCCTCTTCTGGTATATCCCAATTCTGACTATCAACAATTGAAATTTCCAAATAATTTCCCCAAAGTGTTTCCGGAGGCTCCAGTTGTTGGTCAAGAAGTCCGCTTAGAATGTATTTCATTTGGATATCCTGTTCCTTCTTATAACTGGACTAGAAAAAATGGAGGCATTCCTAAAAGGTCATATTTAAGTAATTTTGACCGAGTTTTAACAATACCTAATGTTGGTGTTGAGGATGAAGGTGAATATATTTGTGATGTTCGCAATGACAGAGCACATATATTTAACAGTGTTTTTTTGAAAGTACAGGCTGAACCTAATTTTACAATTCCTTTATCTAATAAACATGTTGATAATAAAGGTGATCTACATTGGAATTGTGAAGCATTTGGAATACCTGATGTTAATTATACTTGGTGGAAAAATGACAAAAAGCTAACCATGGATACTTTACAGACAGAAGATAGAGATAGATATGTAATCCAAGATAATGTGTTGATTATTAAGTATTTAGATCCTTCTAGGGATCCTGGCATGTATCAATGTGAAGCCAAAAATCAATTAAAAACAAAATATTCCACTGGCCAGTTACGGGTGCTCTCGTTTAAGCCATCGTTCAAGAAGCGTCCCCTAGAATCTGAGACATATGGCTCTGAGGGTGGGAATGTAACCCTCAGGTGTAATCCAGAAGCTGCGCCTAAGCCGTCTTTTACTTGGAAGAAAGACAACATAGTCATTGGGGCAGGTGGTAAAAGATTCATAACAGAAAATGGAAATCTTATAATACGCCAGCTGTCACGAGATGACGAAGGTGTATATACTTGTGTTGCTAAGAATCAATATGGTTCTGATGAAAGTCGCGGTCGGCTCATAGTACTGCGTGCTCCACGGTTCCTGGAACGATTGCCACCGCGTATAACCACTCAAGTTGGACAAGTTATTTTCTTGCACTGCATCGCTGAAATCGATCCTCTCTTGGATACAGCTTACCTTTGGAATCATAATGGAATCAGAATAAAAGACGCAGCTGATCTTTACGCAGACAAGCGGATAAAAATCGATGGAGGTGAACTGACTATTTTTGACGTAAGTTTATCTGATGTCGGTGAGTACGAATGTGTTGTTAAATCAGCAATCGGGAAAATTTCATCTCGTATGCAACTACGCATTGAGGGACCGCCTGGTCCACCTGGAGGCTTACAAGTTATTAATATACAAAGATCTTCTGTCACTCTTGAATGGACCGACAGCAATCCAAATGGTCGTCCCATAACTAACTACGTCATAACGGGTCGTACTCAATGGAATTCTACATGGTACGTAATAACTGATAATGTTATAAATGTTATTGAAGTCGACAGATACAACAGAAGAAAACGTGCTAAAATAACAACAGAACTAATGCCATGGTCGGTTTACGAATTTCGAGTCCAAGCTGTAAATAGTTTAGGCGTAGGAAAGTTCTCATCGCCTAGTCCTCAATTTTCTACTCAACCGGACAAACCTTATCAAGCTCCTTCTGGCATTGACGGTGGAGGTGGAAAAATTGGTGATCTTACTATTAAATGGAACCCATTACCGATGTCATTACAAAATGGTCCAGGTATTCATTATAAGATATTTTGGCGTAGAAATAACTCTGAAGTTGAATTCCAGTCACTTTTGTTGAAAGAATATGGCAATGTTGGTATGCATGTTGTTCACATTCCATTAGATTACTTTTTCACGCCTTACAATGTGAAAGTGCAAGCTTTCAACGATATTGGAGCAGGTCCTGAAAGTGAAATAGTTACAGTTTACTCCGCTGAGGATATGCCACAAATGGCACCGCAGCAGGTGTACGCGCGCTCGTTCAATTCTACGGCTCTTAACGTGACGTGGAATCCCATTGACCAGTCACGAGACAGGTTGAGAGGAAAATTGATCGGACATCGTCTGAAATATTGGAAACAGGCTAACAAAGAAGCGGAGTGCATATATTACTTGTCCAGGACAACACGTAATTGGGCTCTTGTAGTGGGATTACAGCCGGATACCTATTATTTTGTTAAGGTTATTATAAATTGGTTTATACATTTTTAGGGTAGTATATTCTATCAATTTTGACTTTTGTTTTGATTATTGTTGCTTGGGGCTATATATAAAAAGTAGCGCGTATTTTTGAATTATATATATTTTGGCTTTTTTATTAAAAGAGAAGCAAACTAAATTATGAACTGTAGTAATAATAAGTAAATTTTCTAAATTGAAATAATAAAAACCACTTGGTAATTTGTTAAATAAAGTGACAAAGTCAACTAAATTTGGACTAAGATTCATTATAATGTGACACATATATCTCATTTGTTTTTTATATTTATTCTTTTAGGTAATGGCGTTCAACTCAGCTGGCGAGGGCCCAGAGAGCGAGCGCTACTTGGAGCGTACATTCCGCAAGGCGCCTCAAAAGCCGCCAGCCTCCGTTAATGTGTGGGCCGTCAACCCTAGCACTATTCGCGTCGTCTGGAGATATGTTCAGCCTACTGACGAGGAGGAACCTCTTATTGGTTATAAGGTAAATTAATATACATTAAAATGTATATATGAATGTTTCATTTAATAATTTGACAGATTAATCGGCGAAACGTGAGCGGAGCTTTGCATTTGTTGAGTGATCACTAAGCAGTGTGGCAGAAAGAAAACTTTTAAAAATAACATTTTTCATTCATAAAAATTTTAAAATATATTCTACACTGGACATGTCATCATTATTTTTACCCTCCTCTGTTGTGTTAATAACAATTGGTTCCATTATCCACCATCAAGAAGAGTGTTGTGATTTGTGACTGCAAAATATTTTTGGTACATGCCAACCTTTTTTTTTCACTTTTAATAAATTGAAAATAAAAAATATGTCCTTAAATGGCAATGGAGTCAATGTTCAACATTACAGTCAAATATTTCTGAACTGCAATACAGTGGCATATTTTTATTAATTATCGGGTTGATGAAAAGAAGATGTCCAAGATCTAATTATAAATATATGTATGTTATTTTAATAGTATGTTACTTACTTTCAGGTACGAGTATGGGAAATAGATCAAGACATGAGTACTGCAAATGACACCCTGGTACCAGTGGAACATAAGCTGGAGGCCTATGTCATTAACTTGACACCAGGTAAGTCTTACAATCTCAGAGTCTTGGCGTACTCCAATGGAGGTGACGGCAGGATGTCTTCACCGCCTATAACCTTCCAAATGGGTGATTACCACAGTGATGCCTATGGATACTATGTAAGAAGCTCAGCTCCATCACAAATCCCTTACATATCTTTACTCATAACTTTTATCTCTTACATTTTAGTTCTTTAGGAATCTCTAATTATGTAGCTTTAAGTTTTCATATAATTCAATTAAATGTATATTTTGAATATTTTACATTTTTTTTCGTTATTTACAGTTTTCAACAGTTTTTGTTTTATCTGTGTGTTGTGATATACATCCGGCCATTATTTTATTATTACATATGGTACTTCTTTTTTAATTTTTTACATAAATTTATTTTGTTATTGGTTTTTATATTTATATATATATAAGTTTATGAAGGTGTAGAATATATTTTTAGACATTCTTGACAATAAGTATAATTTAAGTGAATCTCAATATTTTTAAGACAATATTTTATAATAACTATATTTTTTTTCTTGATAAATCACATATTAATTGATTCTCTATACTTGTCTTCATAATTTGATGCCTCCATCTCAATGAACTCTTAATCCGAGCCATTATAGAATAAGGTAGCTTTTGCAAATGTGAAAATTATATATTTTTTTTATATTAATCGGGTTTTGTATACATTTTTTTAATTTATAATAAGAAAATAAAATTATAACAAGTGACACTGCGTATACTGCTTAGTTAGCTTAATGAGCAGAAAAAGCAAAAGCAGCAAAATGAGCAGACAGCTCATTTAAAAATAATGAATTAACTTGTAACATTAATTCAACTCAGTTTGTAACATATTTTGTAACTTTAAAGTTATTCCAATAATTAAATTATATATTTTTTTTAAGAATAATAATATAATACTTCTTTTGTGATTGTAGTTAAAGGCAGCTATTTAAAATGAAATGGTATCTATTTTTGGTTGGGTTATATTTTCATTTGTTAAAAAAAGTATCAAATGAAAATAAGTGTTATTAAGCCATTAGCGAGATGCTATAATTTTATAACATTAATAAATATAAAACAGTACCTATACATTTAAAGTTTACAAAAATATACGTATATATATTTAGTATAGAAGAAAAAAGTTATTTGACTTACAAGCAAAATAATGTCTAAAATGTTCTGTTTATTAAATGTTCAACGCTCCATTTAATTGAAATATTCTTAAAGAACATTTTATTGTATGTTAACTTTGGCGCGAATAATTATAACGACAAAACATTTTTCGCTATATGTATATGAAATTAAAATACATGTAAGTTCTATACATAGGGTAAAGTACGTATTTTTATGCTATCGATACATTGTAATGTGTGTGCCTAAAGCACAACTGTGAGTGAAATAGCTGATTAGTTAATAGTCTATAATATGTATTATTATAATGCCTTAATAGTACCATAAAATGTTAAAATTTTGTATAAAAGATCTGTTCAATAAGATTAAATACAGATTTATTTTCATCTCGTATGTTTTATTTCATTGTTGCTATCCTAATGTAATTAGTAGTTTTATAATATATTATTTTACTACAGTAGTGACAGCTGTATTCCGCTGGTAGTATCCTGCATACAGCAGGGTAGGCAGGAGAACGGGGGAAACCAACTGTTAAGACGCACATTGTACGAAGTGGCGAAATTTGACGTTGCGGATTTGCTTTGGTGCCAGAGCGAAGAAATGAAAAGAAACAGATTAATAAATAATAATTCATTCCCTCGAGGAGAAGTCGACACACAACCATTCATTAAAAAACACATTAGTGCAAATTATTAACATTAAGTGACCTGTTCAAACTAGGCAACCCTGGGCTAGCGGCAGACAGAGCTGGCAACCCTTTTTTTTTTCAAAACCCAAATTTGGTATTACCATATAAATCTAATTAAAGATGATTCATTTTCATTAGAAAAACAGATACCTGCAGATTTAAGTAGTGGGATCTTAGGCCAATACAAGTTATATTGTAGAAGCCGTACATACGATGGACTAATTTAGAAAAGAAATAGACCGTCTTAAGAGTATGTTCAACATTAGACACGGGCCAGCGATCCATGGCTTTGTGTAGTGGTGATACATTATTTTACCATACAACAGCGGCAGGCTCATGGCTTCGCCCGCTTACCACCTGTAGGGAACTATTATATATATATATCCTTATCCCTATCCTTATCCCCCTCTCTAGTAGTATTAGTATTTAGTTTAATTAAGTGCTCGCTGCCGTAGACTGAACCAGGAAGGAGTCGTAGCGTTTAGGTTTACTCTCTTGTGGACTGTATAATTAATTCTGTACGTCTGTACTCAATATTAATGTAATTATCGTGAGTTACTATTTGTACATATAAAGTGGTGTTAAACTGAATGTTAAACGTCAGTAGACTTTTTATTAACCGCACGCGCTTGACTGTATAAAAAGGCAGCACTATGCCTCGCTATGGCTTTTAAAATATACGAGATCACTACTATATGAAAAGCCAATGAGAATATTTAATTGTACCTAATGATCAAGCTATAGTAATAGCGAAAAGTGTCGACGTCACTAGAGGTCGTCGCTGTTAAGCGACATTTCTTAATCTGAACCCTTCCTATCCGCCCATAGCTTGAACCATGACAAGTTTTTTTGTAGTTATATGTTTAAACGTACTTAACTATTGTTTTTATTTATATATAAAAATGTATAATACAAGTGTAGTATTACTAGTATTATTATTATAAAAACAAATATGTTATACTAACTCATGAGATAGGAAAATATATTTTTGTTAGTAATTTTTATTTCTCAGAGATGATTAATATACAAAATTTAATAGAACATAATTGTTTATTCGCCTCTATATTACATGTTTTAATATTATTTTTTGCTTTTAGTTTTGCGCTTTAAATGTTTAGTGTCAACTTCATTTAGTGTATCAATGCTATATGTATTTCTTCTTTTTAACAAACTTTCGTCGGCTTGCGCATGTTTTAGAGGCAGCAGGCCGACAGCAAACGGTATGTCTTCATCTAAAGTAGAACGGACATTTTGTGTATTAGGACTCTCGTTTTCCTTATTTATAGAATTTCTTTGCTGATCACGTCCATTTCAGTACCAAGATTATTTGATTTAGTCATATTCTCTATAGATGTGGAGCATTTTGATTTAAGAGTGTCCAACTCGGCATTGAGTTTTGGACTTTTTTCATTTTTACTTATTTGTTGTACACCTGCAAACTCCTCCCAATGGAACTCGTTAGAAACGTTAGTATCAAAATTTTCATTACAATTTGAGATTTTTTCTGTAGAAGATACTTCTGACTTTAACTTAAGTGTATCTGTACGTGTCTGTGGGCTGTTCTGTCCAATGATATCATCATCGCAATTTTGCATAATCTTATTCTCAATGTTCATCAAATCTTTCATAATCTCATCTTGTTCCTGAAGACTGTTATCTATATTTGGATCTATGTAGTTTCCTTGATTTTCAGTATGTTTTGGTGTTGACATTAAGCAGTCCAATGTATCTTCTTTGAAGTCATTTGCATTTGGTAACTGCAATGAAAAGTCGTAACAACTTTCATTTCTTTTCAAAACATCCGAATTATAGTGAGATTTTGTATCGAGAAGAGATATATTAAAGCTCGTATCTAAGGATGTGTTAGGACAAAATTGGTCCAGTGTCCTGGATTCATTCAGTTGTTGTTCCTCATAAAACTTTTTTACATCGTCGCTCATAGATTTAGTAAAAAATTGCATATCGCTGTCGATACTTGAAAAGTCATGAGTAACATCTTGATCCATGGCATTATTACTATTCTGTATGGATTGATTTAAAACGACATAGTTCTGCTGGCTGTCAAATGGTTCTAAATTATCTGGTAAAATTTCATTAAGGCTGTTAATAGTTTCTTCGTGTATGTTATTACTTTTATCGAAGTTGTTTGAATGAAAATTTTTCGAGCTGAGCATTTCTCCCCTTTCTATGGACCTGGATAGTTCATCTATGCTCTTAATTTCACTTGGATCTGCCACTTTTTCTATAATGTTGGGTTGTTCTATAACTTCGTACTGTATTTCGTTACTTTGAACCATATCTAAGAGTACTTGTTCGTTAACGTTAATATAAGATCCGTCGCCAGATTCAAATAAAATTGGTAAGTCTGTTGGAAGACCAGCACTTTTAAGGGCATTAACGTATTTTGACATGGCCGTGTTTATTTCATTGTTAGTATTTTCATTTGCACTATCATTTGTTGCAGTTGTAAAAGTGGATGTCATAGTATCGTTTTCGAGTGAGTCCTTCGAATACGAGATTGAATCGAGGGGATTAGACGACATAGATTGGTCCATAAACATAAGATCGTTATCCATATTGAGATAGTTACTGGAACTATCATCATTACATATGCTATTCACTGCTTCTGATAAAGTTACTCTATCCATATAATCCTGAAATATTATTAAAGTTTCTTATAACAACTAATCTGAACTATGTACCTATACCTATAATAAAAGACAGAAAAAAAAAGAGAATAATATAAAAAATTGATAATAGGCAATTTAAATACCTGCATATGTTTTGTTTGCAAATGCTTCAAGTGGTGAATAGCTTTTCGCGAGTCTTGCTCTCTGCGCATCAGAGCACGCTCTGCAGCACGCCCTATTGAATTTCCGCTTTCCCAAGTGTTAGGTCGCTAATTTTATAAACATGTAATTTATCAATATTTATAGTGTTGCTATTGACTAAATTTATAAATTTGACTAAATTGCTCATCAACAAATTGAAAAATTTTGATTTTGTTGCCTATATTTTTTAAAAGACATACTTAATACCTTAAAGCTAGGTCTTCCACGTCGCGGACGAACGCCGCGGGACGGGTCAGAGTAATCTGCTCCAGTGTTCCCTCCTTCAATGTCGAAGGGTATCCGTACTACTGAATCCTGGTTTAAGTAGATATTTCTTTTTCATATAAACTATTATATTTTACGTTTGTTTTTACTCTAGATTATGCCTATTTTTGGAAAATGAATTGTCATGTATAATAGGTAACATAGGTTAAACAGGAACAAAAACCCGAATTTGAGTTCTCCGACTACACAAAGCCGAAATTGTCTAATGGGTAAAAATAGATAAAAGTTATTATTTAACTTAAATTTAACATTATTTAGTGCAATAATTATAACTATGTAAATTTTTTACATCTGAAAGTCGTGAAGGTTGTCGGTTCAACTTTTACTCAAGGGAATGATTATATTTTAATTATTTCCTCGCTCTCGTAAATAATGCACGGGGTTGAATTCCGCCACACAAAGCACAAAGTCTCAAAAATGGAGTGGTGCGTGGAGAACGTAGTGTCTTCCCTGCTATGCGGGAAAAAGCGTGAAGCTGAACTGAAGTTTCCTTAGTTTATTCAGCGGGTCAATATGAGAGTTCTAGAAGACCACTTATAATAACTAAAATAATATAAATTAAAAATTTATATACCTAAGATTTTTTTTTTATAAAAAACAAACCTTATTCGTCCGGTTATCTGGTAACTGGTTAATATTTGTTATCTGTGATGTTTTTGATTCAGAATTGTCCTTAAAATATTTATTATCAATTTTATTAATGAGTATATATCAATATGGATTTTTGTTAAGTAAACTATTTACCTGAGAATGTAAATCGATGAGAGACTGTGGTGGTCTGTTCACTACCACAGGTGGAGTAAATATGGGTAATTCACCTTTGATAAAAATATAATATTAATTGCCATTTAAACTAAATATACGTACTGATGATATTGTGACGCAATATATTTATAAAATGAATAGTGATTACACTATTCATTTTATAAATATATTGCGTGAAATTTTTTTGCAAGTTGCAATTTTGATATTAATCAAAATTGCAACTTGCAAAAAAATTTCAACGATTTATTACACTCACTATGGTTATTTATCCCAAGACCTTCTTTTGTTACTTTAGATAAACCTTTGATTTTCAGAAACTGTGCTGCAGACACTAGTTCGTCCAAATTTTCTTCTAAGCACTGAGTTTTTCCGCAATACATAAACTCGACAAGGCATTTTAGTACATTAAATTTCATTTTTAAAATAATTAACGGCTCGCCGGTTTGCTTTTGTAAAACTTCCTATAAAATTAATTAATGTAATTACAATTTGTTTTACCATAATAAAAAAAAATAATAGTAATAGTCTTAAGCGTTCCAATCGAATATTTAATAAAATAAATAAATAAATTGGAAAACTCACTTGAAAGTAAGCGCTACTTGCAGCAAGGACTGCTTTGTGGACACGCAGAGTGTGAGAGCTACACATGAGTGTCATGTCCACTAAAGATTGCATTTGCAATAATTTACCAAAACGAGACATCAAATGTTCGGAATAGTCTTCGTAGTGCAAACAGTAACGTATCGGAGCCATTCTCGTATAATAACGATGCACTTCAGCTCGGCGACGTAAATAAATTCAATGACATGACATCTATTTATTGAGAATTTATCAAATAAATTATAACAAATGAGTTCACAAAAATGATACAATTAGAATGTCATTAATTTTTTTTAAATGTAGAGGCCAGCATTATAATGGTTAAGTGTTTTTATCTGTTTTTTATTGTGGGAAGTAATAAAAAAATTATAATGTGTTGAATTCTTTTATTTAAAAAATACAGAAAAAATAGTAAATGTTAGAAAATGAATGTATTACAAATTTGTATTTGTTTGGAACTATATTTAATAATATAAAAAAAAATGAAAACAAAAAATGCAAACTTATTCTATCACAGACTAATTAAGTACTGGAAACATTTACGAATACGTAGGTATTTTAATACTTATGTTCTTAATATATATATATATATATATATATTTAAAACGATCAATGGCTAATAATCTTGACACTAATAAATACAAGTTGACAAAATGAAATAAATAATAGAAGATTTTCAATATTACCGTTTGGAATGTAGGTAGGAATGAATTTATTTGTTCATAAGGCACTTGGAACAAATACTGAGATCATGGCCGGGGAAACTTCCCACCAGATTATTTATAATTTTTGTTCTATAAAATTAATCATCGCAGAAACTGCTTTAAATACGAACATTTAATTATAAGAAATCTATTTGCAATAAATTCAATATATCATGAACTACAAAACCATTACATAGTTCCTTTGAGTCTAATCACATTCGAGGCTTACACCAAATTCACAAACTAATTTTAGATAGACGTATATACAGTGGTTATAAAGTGTTCCACAATAAAATATTCAAAGTAGATTTGTAAAAAATAGGTTACCCGTTTGATACACGGTATGCAAATAAAATGTATATTTATTTTTTAATCATTAAACGTCAGCTTTTCATAATACAATTGAAAATATAATTGAATAACTGCTTTAAAGAATTACTATTGTAGAAATAATTTAAAAAAAATCATTAAATTTTATATAACACATGGATCAACTACAATCACTTTACAGTAGTTATCCAAATGTATTTATATTATCCGCGACATAAAATGGAAAATACAAATTTGTAACATTTTCAATACTTTTAGTATCGTCTTAGAAATTGTTTTTTATACAATACAATATCTAGCTTTATGTTACCCTTACCTCCCTATGACGAAGCTCATAGACGCTGTGGCGAGCAAGCCTTCGCGACCCTACCACTCGATTATATGGAACACATTCTGATATCTGAGATAGAATACTCCATTTCCTAACATTTAATTAAACTTACTACAAGTTACGCAACGTGTAATGATGTTTCGGAGACTAACACTGACGGGTGAACCACGGGTACTTAAGGCGCCGTGGCGTGGGTACACGACAAGAGCTGATGACACTACCCGTACAAGTACGTTTAAGTGTTAAGATAGCAGAAATTATCGTTTTATTGCTGGCTATATGGCTTTACTAAAAAAATATAAATAAATGTGATTGATACTGCCTCAGTTTGTATATACAAGACACAAAGTGACGCTTTCTGCTAAAATGTTATGTCGCGAGTTTATGTCATATCTTTTTTCTCAAACATCATAACTCGTTGCGTCGATTATACTGTCCATATACCGCTGTATTTTTACTTGTAACTTTACGTAGATATTGTACTTCCAAATAAATTATATTCCATTGAAAATAATTAAAAATTGATTCTTTTATATTATTTTTTATAACAATAATTGGCACAAATAAAGAGATAGGTCCCTTTTTGAATTTGAAGAGATTTAGAAGGACTTATCGTTTTTAATAGGCGGAAAACGTAATCCTGATGTTTGTACCTAAACAGCGTTTTAACATTAACAATGAATTTACACGTATATTATTCATTACAATATTTATATGTAAGTTAATATTGTCTCGCTAATACATCGACTAATTATTAATTCCATCCCAGATATTGCAGAACATAAAATAACAGCCATTGAGTTCGTTACGCGTTGAAGAAATACTTAGTTTCGTTAGTTAAATCCAATATTTATAGAAAAATATTATCATTTCAAGAAAGTTATTAATCTCTTAAAATTATCGAGTGACATGTTTTTTGTTAATCAAAACAAGAATCTACTTCTTTAATAAAAATTATGTGTCTGTGGACACATTACACAACCTTTTTTTGAGTAAATGACACATAATATTATAAACAATCGGTTTCAAATTTTATACAATTTAATCGTAAGTCTGTGAATAATATTTTTATATTCAAATTTAAATTATCGAATAATTTTGTCAGAATTTCAGATTCTTGTTTTGATTTCGATGACAAATGGGACAAATTTTATATAGTGTATTATTAATTTGGAGGAATATTAGTGCGGAGTATTTTATAGACATTTATTATTTATAACAGATTGACGTTTTAATTGACAGCTATTTGAAAATAAAGAGAATAACATTGTACTAAGCACTTACAATAAGATTGTTAATATAATATTATTATGACGCAATACAATCTGTAAGCTTGCCATTAAATAAAACCGACAAACCTTTATTGCATAAATAATACATATTTCATGTATTAAAATAATTATATATGAACACTTTACATAAGTATGAGTAAATTTGTACAATAGGTACATAGTATGTAGAAAAAATAGAGATTCATTTATAGAGATCGTTCAGTGAAACTAAACCATTGCCAGCAAATTGTTAAATTAATATGACATCAGTATTAACTAACTACAATTATAAGACAACATTGAAATCAAAAAAAACGATAAACCAATAGAATAATACTTAGTAACTAAAAACCAATGATAATATTTTCATATACTATGCAAGAGGAAGATCCACCACTAGTCTAATGTTAGTACATATAGCGAAACGATGTCCATATATGTTTATTATCCCTAAATACCTCAGCAGTCAATGAAACTGAGCAATGGCCTGTTTCAGTGGCGTATACCTAAAATTAGAAGCACATTACACTATTTACATCAGCCGCCAATAGATACATCTGCGATTCGTAATATACACGTCGAATATAATAACTCGTTAAAACGACTAACTAAAGTTCCACTTCAGCGACACGACAAACGATTAGTTGTCGATTATTTTTAGGAAATCTTCCGGCGAGATGTGAATACCATCGACGGCGGACGCGTCGGTGGAGTTGGGGACGGTGTTTTTGAGTTCGCCGAAAGTGTACGTGGTTCGCTTTTTATTGGGGCGGGGTTTAGACGCGCGCGGCGCCGGCAACGACGCCTCACAGTCCAATGACGCACGCTTGTTCCAGCAAAATGGCTGCCGCGGTTCCGCGCCCGCCGACATCGGCATCGCCAATTGCAATCGCGACCTGCTCAGCTCGTTATCGCTCAGCTGCCGTTTCAACTTGTTCTTCCCTACCACTAACTGGAAGCCCTTTAAACTATCAGGTGATTTCCCGAGTTCTTCACTCGTCTGTCGCGAGAGAGCGCGTTTTTCGATAATGCTGTTCTGTCTGGAGGAGTGACTTTTACCGTCGCGACTGCTGCCCGAGGAGCTGGCGGTGGCGGTGTTGGTGCCGCGGCGTAGTGTCTCTATGACGTTGTAGAAGTGGTCGGGCTCGTTGGCGCTGCTGCGGCGGGAGCGGCTGACGTTGTTAGTACTGTGTCGGAGAGGCCGCGCGTGTGCTCGCGGCAGTTGCCCGTAACTACTTTGCCGCGCGATGCCAACACTGGTCTGTCGCCGCGGCATACTACAACTCTTTGGCACGAATGCGTCCTGCGTCATTAACAGATTCTCGTACACGTGCGCGTTATCAAAGTCTTCGTGAGAAATAAGATTTTGTCGACTTTCTGTCGTTTCACGTTTCTGTCCCACTGAGTTGCTCTTCTTATGACTTGACCGAATTTTTAATTCAGGTATTTTCTTTCCTAATTTGCAATCGCTAGCGCTTCGCGGCAATAGGTTTTCGTAACCGTGAGCACCGCTCTCTTGAACTTGGATTTCAGCTTTAGGTATACTATTATTGTCGATGTTCCTCGTGGAATGAACATGTTTAAGAACTTTAGGATTAGATTTAGGGAGATCAGCGGGACATGTTTGTTGAGGTAGACTGTCATGACGTTTCCTGTCCAAGTCGGGCTTAGACGATTTATCGAGGACGACTTTTGTTTTATCACTTTTACAAATTTTAACACTGAATCTAAATGGAGGTTTGAAAACCACTTGCAATCTGGCCTTTTCGCCGGACAGCAGGTTAGTTGCACTTTTGGACGGCCTTGTTTTTCTTGTACCTTTCGAGACTTGTCTGTGAGTCCTTTCAGTTAGACCTAAAGGAATTGATTTAGATTTAGGAATGGCTGATGGTTGTGGCGAACTGAGCAACCATTTCTGTACTTTAGTTAACGCTTCTGTATCTTTAGGAGGGGAAGATGAGGAATGTTTTTGCATGGAACTATAGTCAATCGTTTCTTTCTTAACTTTCATCTTACGTTTCTTCACTTTGTTCTTATGTTTGGACAGTATGACGTGCTTTGGAGATTTTCCCTCGGCATTCGTTATAACCGCCGTATTTTCTTTTGCTGCCTTATGTTGCTCTTCAGTTTTAGATGGATTGCTTGGCTTCTGAAATAGAACAATTAGAGTTTTGTTAAGGAAATTAATAATAGAATTAATACACATTAAATGTAATGATCTTAATTACCCTTTTCTTTAATATATGCGATGGAGATGCCTTGTCGAGCTTTGCGTCCTTCTTATTGCGAGAAGCTCGTGTTCGGAGAGCCACTTTTTTCTTCAGAGGCAGTTTAGATCTGTAATATATGTTTATTGTTTATGGTTTATGGTTTATAAAGTTTATAAGTTAGAGAGGCGTTGAGTTCCACCACACAACACTTCCAGAATTCGGCGGAAAGTGGGGAACAGAAGTGTTTTTATGGGAACAGAGTGTCTTGACACGGTTCCCAGGTCCCTTGTGCCGACCTTGCTATATGCGGGCAAAAAAAATTACCTGACAGCAGTATGCACTATAAGCCCTTGGTCAGCGGCGTCTGGCAGGCGTACAGTTTCAGTGGTAGATGAGTGAATGATAGTGACTGATTTGATTTTTTTGGCATGACGTCCGAAGAAACGGGTGCTAGCTACCTGCAATTGTAGAAAATAAATTACAATACAAAGTAAAGTTTCAGAATATTCTCTAGCATAAAAACATGATGATACAATATGTACTCATATATCACTACCATAGCTATCACACATTTTGTTCATTATTTTTAGTGTCGTTCCATTTAAAGTAATTTAAAGATGAACATGTTTAAGTTATTATTAAGTACGAAAAGTACAAAAAGCTGTCAAATCGATCGAAAGCCCAAAATCATGTGGAGAAATATACTAAAAATATATGTTTCTTTATGAAAATAGATGTAGTGAGCGTTTTTTTAAGTGAGTCGAAATTATATGATTTTTTTTCCAAAGTCTATTATTGTGTATGAAGGTATGTAAACACACTTTAGCGTATAGGTTGTCTACCTTATTTTAAGTAGTATAACTACCTCTTAACTTAATTAGGGGAAACTTAAAATAGTTTTTAATTTTTATCATCCATTTCTATAGCAGCATTAAGTACTCTGCAGGAACGCTAAAGAAAAAAACAACACAAAATGAAAGTTGTATAAAGAAATATGTGTGTGTGTAAAGAAAGTAAAATAGGTACCTAATCCGCTTTAAATAAAACATTATTAATAAAATATATTTTCAAATAATTCATCTTAGACAGACATATTATTGGTGTGATTATAGACGTTCCCTAGAATATATTTAAAATTATGTTAATACACACATGAGCATTCTTATATAACATATATATTTGTCAATTGTAGAAAAAAAAAACTAAATTTCCAAACTGCAGTTCACACACCAAAGTTTAACTGTGATAAGGCTTTCGCTTTTTCGTGTTAAAACACATCACTTTCCACATGCCCTACCTTTTAATATTTATAAAACAAAATACGTAACTTACCAATAAAGCGATAACTGCAAGCAATATCAGCAGTACCGCGTACCAATGGCGGAGTACCCAGCGCTTGAAACCAGCGATGCTCTCGTCTGAGAGAAGTAGCTTCCGTAACGTTGCTAAAGGCCCTGAGGGGTCCACTTCTCGACAGCGTTGGAAAACGTCGCAGTATCTGGAAAATTGTAATATTTTAGTGAATTGTATAAAACATATGTTTAAATAAGAAAAAAAATATGAATAGGCTAATTTTATAAAATCATTTATTTAAGATTGAATGAAAAAAATACATATGCCAAAGTAAGTAGAAAACAAGAGCCACTAAAACTTGAAATTGATAGATTGGATATATATGAAATTTCGTATAAAATTATTTCTATTCCATCTGTTGCTGTGTTTCTTACATATATAAAACAACTACAGTAGAAACTGGATCATTTGGATCTCTTATATCGGATTGTATGATAAGGAAATTTGTTCGAGTATTCGAGTTTCTACTGTCTTTAACTGTAATGCGATCGATCAACGCACCCATTATAGTCGTTACACGGCGTGCCCGGTTTCGAGTACATATCGGGGACGTCGAACGGCGCTGTGTTCCAGTGGAAGGAGGACACGCAGGGTCCGCCCGGCTTGCGGCAGCACAGCTCGCACGCGGAGCGCGCGTCGTCCTTGCGGGGCGCGCACTGACACGACTCCAGGCCGTACGCGAGGCAGATGGAACCGGTACATTCCTGTCATATATAAAGATTTCGTGTTACAAATTTGTGCTGAAATTGTTTATATAGTTAGTGGTCATGGGATTTTTTGTAACAATATTGGATATGGTTATATAATTTTTTATGGATCGTTGAGTCTCTGATGTCAATTATCTAGGTTTGCCGACTCTCAGTGGTTGTAGCTTCGTTTCAATTATAAAGCATTTTCCGTCTAATTTAAAATCGAAAATATTTTAAATAGAATAATTCCTCCCAGTAAGCGTGATTGAGCCCACAACCGCCATATTTTCAATAATAATATATAATATACCTCACCGATAACCCGAAAAATGGATTAAAACTAAATTTATCATTTCATATAACACAAATCCGAGATCAGTCGTGGCGCATGGGCACAAACGTGGCAGGTTGTTGAATGGAGTATCTTAACACTAGATTTTCAGGTTCCCTCAGCTTCAGGGTTTGGGTAACCTAGTGTATATGCATTAATCCACTTACTCCCATAAAGCAAACAAGTTCCTTGTCGCATCTCGTCCGGTTGGGCTTGTGCCGGCTGGCGGGGCACGCGGCTCGCTTGCCGTCGCAGTGCGCGGCGTCGCGGCACCCGTTGTCGGAACGACACTTGTCACCGAACTTCAGAGTGCAGGACGCGGTGCAGCATGGACCCTGAAATGAGAGAGTAAGAAATCATATAAATAATTTTACTTTAGGAACCATATAAGTGCATAATATATGGTTTAACTCTGATTGAAATACCATAAAATTATGTATAGCGAAAGATATTTAAATTGTGTATATTTATAATAGAAAAAAAAAAATGTTTTACGATTAAGTTTATCAACGAGGAAAACTACTAAAACTATAAAAAAATACACTCTAAGATAGAGACCCATAATATGATTCCATCGTTTGTTTTCAGTATGTTAAAAACAGACATCTGCCCTCTAATTATTTCAATTGATTCTAACAATGTGTACATTGATTTTTTTCCGCTTAACTGCAGCTTTACGACAAGAAACATCTGAAGAGTTCGTGAACCCACCTGGCTGGGACTACAAACGCTGTGTTCAGTGAGCGTGCAGGGTTTGTAATGCGGGCGCACGGCTTGCGGGCGGCAGCACACGTCCGTGCACTCGGACGCCCAGCCGCAATCGCACTCTTCGCCTTCCTCCACTACACCGTTACCGCAGATTGCTGGCTGCGGTTCTTTAGAAGAGAAATGTTTTTTGTTTTTAGTTTCCCGCATATAGCCGGGTAGGCAGAGGGAACCTAGTGTTGAAACACCCCGTTCCCTTATGCAACGCCCAATTTTCCAGACATTGCGTGTTCAGTGGCGGAATTTAACGCTGCTGTTTGCAGTGAAATGTTAATATATTCTTTACATTAACTATTTTAAATATATTTACTGCACTAATATAGCACTGGAACAACTTTTTTACAAACGTACAAAAGTAGTTTCTTTTTAGGCGTGAAATAACTATAAATATTTTAAAAGTAACTGCTTTTTGTCTGCGATGCTTTTTGTATGATTTTAAGGAGAGATTTTTAAAATATTCTTGACATAATTCTTGCATATTGATTTTAATGTAAAATACATTTAAAACAAGAAGGTGTCTTAAACGGACAAACATTTCTGCGCATTTGTCGAATATTCGAATTAAACAAAATTTACCAGTGAAACAACCCTTCGGTGATCTCGCCTTATTGTTTAAAACGGGATCGATAGCACGGAGAGAGCAAGGCGAAAATTTATTGTTGTTTTTACGATCGCCGCTGGTTGCTCGCGCAAACATGATATAATTTCCATCTTCACCGAATGGTGTACACATTTCTGGGTCGTGCTGGAAAAGGAAAAACAATAATATAACTTTCATAGATACTGTGTGTTAGTTTTGTTAGTTGATCAATTATTATAAATTACTAGTGAAGTAAATCCATGAATTATTACAATACAATGTATTATTTAGTGATAAAGAATAACATCACTATATTTTATAAAAAGCAATCAAAAGTGCCTACATAAAAAATAGTCTTTTTAAAAATAGAATATGAATTTCTTTTTCTATTTTTAAAAATACTATTACTGCTGCTATTGCAGTTTTAAAAGTTAATAAATTAAAAAATACATTGTCAACAAGATACTACTACACAATTCACAATTTATAATTCCAATTAAATTACAAAAAAATAAGTGAAAAAAATAAATAGATATTTGTAGGTCTATAAGTTGAACGATATAAATATAATGTGTAAAATAATTTTACCGGTGAACCAAAGTTGTGTCCGATCTCGTGCGCGAGCGTGACGTGCGACACGGCGGGCGGCACGTGCTTGCCGTAGTTCAACAACGTGACGATACCCGTGTTCAGGGACTTCATACTGCCACGGTAGTGCTGTAATAGATTATTCTTTAATGTTAGTTACTATATTATATACTTTAGCGTAGAAAACTTTTCTTAAAAGTTTAAAGTACTTTTGACAACTAAACGTTCCACATAAGTGATCCAGTTAATCTCCAAACAGGTGACATTTAGCTATACCTAAATTACGATAAAATTCAGCTGTAGTATTAGATAATATAAAAAAAAAACTCATAGATACAAAAATAAAGACATAAATGAACATCAAAATAAATACAGCATTAAATAAATGTATCGTAGGTCGATATAATGATACGAGTATATAGCAGGGTAGGCAAAGGGAACCTTTAAATGTTTCACTAAATATCATAACAATCTATTTGATAGTACCATCCTCATACGTACTTATCATCTGAAGTAGGTGTTGTAAGTTCCCTAATTAGGCATGTCATAGATAATATCTCAAATCAAATTCTCCTTTTATATAGAAAAGAAGATCTGTATAATACGTAACGATGTATATAATGTTTTAAATATCACATAGTTAAAACTTTACTTCGTAATATAATAAAATACTGGTGAACTTAGTTTCTGTAAAATAATATTGTGAATGTTCATTAAAACTTTTCAATTTACGTTCGCAGTGCTTTTCCGGAAATACATGAAGGATAATTACATAGAGCGAGCTTGTACTGTATTAAACTATTGAAGTAAAAAGTAGATTAAGTTATTCATGTTTGAACATTAAAACAAATTTAGTCTGTAATTCAGTGTACTAAGCCACCTATAGGAGATTTTTGTTCTCATATATCATAGTTAGTTATGTATGTGTTTTTTTTTCATTTCCGTCGTACGAAAGGATAAAAGCGAATATTAAAAATATAAATATGTAACAAATCAAATCGAATCAAATCAGCTTCACGCTGTTTCCCGCACACAGCAGGGTGAGGCAGCCAGAGGGAACCTAGTGTTGAGACACTCCATTCCCCACTTTCCACCGAAATCTGGAGGCATTGCATGTTGAGTGGCGAAACTCAAAGCCGCGCAATGTCTCGACACTAGAGCGAAGAAATAAAAATATAAATTTAAATAAATATTTTATGTCCTCGAGTGGGGATCGAACCCACAACCAGTCGATTTTGCAGTCACACTTTGTGCCTCTGCGCCACGACTTGCCTCAACATTTAGAAATCAAATATGTAACTATGTATATTAAATTGTAATCCAGAGCTATTAGTATAAAGAATCAGAATCTATTAGTAAAAATAAATCGACGTACGCCATTTTTTTCGCAGACACCACCAGCGTTCTTCAAGTCTCCAGTCCAAGCGAGACCTAATGTGCCCATTTCAAAGTCACGGTACGTAAACATGTATGCAAGGCAAAAGGCGTCGTAGTCTTCCTCTAAAATTAGATAGAAAATTGTAATCTTTTAAAAATAGTTTAATAAATTAGAACAATATAATAAATTGAACTAAAAACTTAAAGGTTAAAGAAATACTTTATAATGTTCAAATGGTCTCTTACCTGAAAAAAGTTCCAAATATTTCTCTACACCGTAATTGTTAGGAAATCTATAGGCAGGGTCTTTGAGTGCGTCTAGCGTGTGAACTTTAATCCTCTTAATCATAAAAGTAATGTTATCCGGTTTTCCATCTTGATTAAAATCTGAAATATGTCAAATAGTACATTATTTATAACATTTACAATTATAATATTTTTTTACCTCGTATTTTTTTATTTTTTATCAAAGATTTAGAGACTAATATTTTTTTTACCTGTAACCTTGTATATGGCATTAACTTTTTGGACGTGACGTGTCATAACTTCTATACAGGCTTCCTCAGATCCATACCTCTGATAAAACATGTGATCGGCTTGTAAGTAAACTAGGCAAGTCGTTTTTCTCGGATCCACGGTTGCCCTTTTATTGACATGACGTCCATCATCACTCGCATTCGCGGAGAGTATAGTGTACCCCACTGGTTCCTTCTTAACTATGTCCTTACTAACTGTTACAACGCCAGCCTTGGTTTTTATCACTTCTACATGCGTCTTTGGTTTTGGTCTCGATTCTTCAGAATCTAGTCGCACTTTTGTAATGAGGTTACTCTTATCGATTTTGGTTTTTGGCTTTCTCGTACTTAACTTATCAAACGGATCACTATTGCTCGTGTATGGAACATCTAAGTCTAAAGGTAAATCTGGATTCTTCTTTGGCTCATCATCTTGCATTTCGTCTTCCGGAAGCCATCGCTTCTTTCGTCTATTAATTTCACTATGTAAATCATCTGTGCTATTATCTAACAGCACCTCTTTGACAGTAACATCGTCTGTAAAGTTAAACAATTCGCCTTTATAACCAAGTTTGCCTTTTACGTGTAACAAATGTGAAGCACAGTGAGTGGTGTCGCCGTTAGCGTGAGGATGGTCGACGTCTGATCTTCTATATATGACACTATGCATCGAGGGACGGTCTACGTCGTAGCGGGAGAGCGGTTCCACGTAATATTCCTCACTAGGCGTCCATATTGTTCCATCAAATAGACCATCTGCAGTTATTACACCGTAAACGTGAGAAGCATCGTCATCTGAAAAAAAATATATTATAAAATAAAAAGAGCATCTTTATCTTAGTTTTCCTTACAATTCTTTTTTCAAAAAGTTGCTATGGATGGTCATCGACATAAAAATAAATCACGATAACAACTTCCACATAGAAAAATGAAATAATGATGTCGATTACAACTTTGAGAAGGAGTCGTCTAGTATGCAAACAAATGAACTTGCTTTATTTTATGTAAAGTAATTCAAGATGCAAAGAGCCCCTGGACCCGATGAATTAAAGGACGACTTGCATTCGCAGTAGGAGGGATGAAAGGAGTTCATAAATAACCTCAATTACTGTTATTCGATTTCCTTTACCGTTTATTTTATTGATAAACGTGAAATATATATATTACGATGTTTGGAAGTTGGAAAAAATATAAAAAAAAAATTGAAATAAATGGGTAAAGTTATTTATATAAAGTTAAAAATATCCATAAGGTTTATTTTTTAATACAGTTTTGTTATTAGCATATAAGAGTTGTTGAAATACTTTATTAGCTATATATGCCCAAATATATATAGCTAATAAAGTGGTTGTGGGTTTGATTACCACTTGGGGAAATGAAATATTTTATATTTACGGTGTCCTCACACCGGAGCGAAGAAAAGCAAAGCGCGGCGTTGCTCAATACGCAATACCAATTAATATACTAAGTTCCTTTTGCTTACCCTGCTGTGTGCGGGATACAGAGTGAAGCTATAAATTATAGGTTGGAATATTATAAAGTAGACGATAGTCGTTATAAAGGATATCGTACTTTGAATAATTCATAAGCATTGAAACAGTATAGCCTCTATAAGCTATAAATATATTATCACATATAATCTTGACTTTTAATATGTGTAGCCTACTTTGTTTTTATTGTCTATTTAAGTATGTTTATGTTTGGTTTAAAATTAAATGTTATGTTATTGGATAATTATTTATTATTTTTATTGAAAAGTAAAAGTGGATTACAATAAATAGTTTGTTTTAATGATTAATTATTACTTTAATGAAATATACTTGTTAAGCTTCACGCTATATGCCTAAATAGAGGGAATGCTGAGAGAACCTAGTATCAAGATGCGTTCTTCACTTTTCGACCGATTTCAAAACATTACAAGTTGAATGGCGTAAATCAACGCCGCGTTTCGTCTGGCCAGAACATGGACGTGAAAGGACATGAAAATAATTCATTACTCTCAGTAAGAATCTACTCAACAATAATCATTTTTATAACCAATTAAATTTTTTATATATTAAAAAACGTTAGCCTCATTAAACGCTACAAACATACGTACACACGTGACTGTTTGTTTATGTATAGCTATTTAAATGAGCAGTATGTTGCTCCACCGAAGATAAGTGAAGTCAAACTCAAGAAGCATACTCCATTAAACTTGTGAACTAATTTCATCAAAATTCACTTTGTCTCGAATGTACCAGATGGGTCGCACCTTGTAATTTCATTTTGTTAAGTTTGCAACGGAATATTGAAGTTTCTTCTCGTCCTTAATTTATTATCGTGACTGCCTCGAAATATGGAAGGGGTGAGATTTAAACAGCTATTTCTAGTTAATTACAAAGAACTGTTTTACGCTCGCCGAACAAAACGAAATGGTTTCGCCACATTTGTATTCAGGGGGTTTAAGGGTGCTTAATTAACGTGGCCTATGAAATGGGAATATATAAAATTTTAATAATAGTACGATATTATTTTGTTTCATATTATATTGTACTAGATGAAGGTTGGATTAATTAATATGGATTTTCTATAATCCTTTGGTATTTAATGAAATTTTTCATATTTAATAGTTTATACATTCGATTGTTATACGAGTCAATAATTTCCGGTTGAGGCGCAGGGAAACAAGTGTGACTGTAAACGGGGCAGGTTGCGGTTTCGATTCCCAATATTTAATATTTTCTTCGCTATGTCGTCGTGGCATAACGCGGCGTTGAGTTCCGCCACTGAAAACGCAATGCCTTCAAAATTAACTTAACTTAACTACGCTAAAGCGGAATACAGCGTGAACCTAAAAAAAACATAACAATCGCTGCCTCCACATACCACGCATTATGCGAGAGATGAATAAATATAAAAATGAACACGCGACCCGAGGGCAGCATCGTCACCCGATGGGCACGTACGCTTATATGACAGCTTATTCAACTGACTAGGTGCTATGACGGTAAATTTATCGTAAATCACGGTGGATTGGCTCGAGCCGCTCACGGGCACTCCGCCGCGTGCATCTAATCAAGACATACTAATACATTCTAATCAAACTGTAAATTGGAGTAGTATGTCGCGTCTTGAATAATACATGACCGTTCTGGCAACACTATGTGATATGTTATATTAAATCAATAAATAATTTATATTTCTGTACAGGTTTGTACGTATATGTAGCATTTTTTTAGGCAACGAAATATTTTAATAGACAAATGTTATAAATATTATATATGGCAATAAATCAGTTATAATCTATAGTAAGTGTAATCTATAGTAATCTATAGTATATGTTTTTTTTTTTTAATATTTTAAAGCGTTTTTTATCGCTATATTATAAGCTTTAATGTCGTTATGTGCAAAATTTATTAGGCATTTAAATAGATGCCTAAACATCCAGTGCAGCGAAGGAGCGTCGCGTCTGAATGTAGACGCGATGGTTGTGTGTTCGATCCCCATTTAGGGGAATTAATTGTTTTTCATTTTCTCGCTTTTGTCGACAAATGGCGTATGGGGTGACTGAGCACTAAGTTCCATCATTTACCACATATTCACAATGCTTTAATTTTTTTTTTCGTAAATTACAATACTAATAAATTATAATGTTAATAAATTTTATTGGAATAAACAATAATAAATTTCATTAAAAGTACCATGTTTTATTAACAACTATATAAAGCTATAGAATGCAAAATGGTAACTTTGCGTTACACGGACAAGGTTCCTCATTTAATGAAGACCGGGAAGTTTTTAACTCGGTTAATTATGTTAGCATAAATAAATCGCTGCTTTTAATCCAGGGTTCCGTTGCCTTTTGATTTACCGTTTTGATTACATTAACGCGTAGGGGCGCCACTACTGCCACTCCTCTCTATTCTTATGTTAACCAGTTTAATTTGGTGCGTTATGGAAATTAATTTAGTTTTCAGATATAGGACGACGGGAGTTAGAATTTTAAATACATTAAACCAGAATTAGGAAGGAAGAATGTTTTACGAGATCTCTCTCTCTCTCTGTCTCTCTTGATTATTAGTGGTCATCAATAAAGTACGTCACAGGTTATGGGCCCCCTCTCCTCCCCCTTTCTCTTTTGTCGAAGTGGGACAAGGGATGGAAAGGGGTCCTAAATTTTATGACATCACATTTCAAAATATATGGTAAGTATTAAAATACAAAATTTGTGTAGCCAAAAATAAACTAAGTGTAACATTTCTAAGTAAAGAGCGACGTCAAATAGGAAGAGTCTTTCAAATGCGACTAGCTAGGAAAGGAGGGGTCCAAAATTAGGAAATTCGTGTGACGTAAATTATGGGTGGCCCCTTCGATGTAGGAAGGCAAACATATTGCGTTTTTGCGAGCCACTCTGACAAAACACCTATGAAACATAAAATATATATGTATATGTATACATCTTATAAAAACATATCATTTATAGCTACGAGTATGTTTTCACAGTAAACCTCAAGAACTTAAAAATTGCTAAATGTTCCTCATCTTCTTAATAAAAATATAATAGTATTAACAAATGCACAATATATCTTAAAATATAATAATATATACTTATAATTTGTTGCATGTATTTAATGATAGTAGTTAATATATGGAGCAGACCTTCTAATTTTCCGGAGTAGACCAACGCAGTGTTGTAATCTATGGGCCCAGACGATGAATGGAATTGTACGCCGTCCGCGAAGACAGAACTCGGGTCTGGCTGCAGTTTTAGACGGAATTCTCTGAAACCAATGAATTATATTTAGAAAGAAAAATAATTTGATACGTCTATTCTTATTAGAGTACCCCTTCACCCTGTATCTTGCACAAAGCAAGGTAGGAATGGGGAACCTAGTTTTAAGACATTTCATTCCCAATTTTCCGCCGTATTCTGATAGTATTGCGCGTTGAGTGGCGGAACTCAACGTCGCGCTTTGCCTCGACACCATAGCAAAGAAATAAAAAATATTTAAAATGTCAAGTCACACTTAGTGTCCCTGCGCCACGATTGGTCTCATTCTTAGATAATGGTGTAAAATGGTAGGTAGTCAACGAAAAGAAAATACATAGTATCTCCATACTATCGGGAGAATTGGAGAAGTACCTAATGGAGAATTTATTCAATGGCTTTTCATGCTTAATTTATTTCCTTTATTTCCAGTTAAAACGAACTACACAAGTTCTATAAACTACAATTGATCCCTCTGAAACGAACTCCAGCAAAGTTTAATCAAAATCTTACATGGATGCGGAACTTCTAAAACATATTTCAAGGTGCAGAAGGCATTCTCGCAGTCATTTAACAAGAAAAGTTCGTGTGTGTAAAACTTAGGAAGTCGATGGGCCATCATAAAGTGCTCACGTCTCGGCGGTATATCAACGTTGGCTATACGTAGGAGTACGTTGATTTATTGATGTTATAACGCTGACCCATATTTCAGCACTTAGGCTCCTTGAAGCTTCTAAGTACCTAGTACTTAGATATTCACAATATTTTTAAATGTCTAAGAAAATCTTTTCTATGTGTTGTGGAATTTTAAAAATGAAATTAAAAAAAATGGTGATGTATATTAAATAATATTTATATTTACATATAGCTTCACGCTGTATCCCGCACACAGCAGGGTAGGCCGAGGGAACCTAGTGTTAAGACACTCCGTTCCCCACTTTCTACCGAATTCTGGAGGCATTGTGTGTTGAGTGGCAGAACTCAACGCCGCGCTTAGCCTCGACACCAGAGCGAAGAAATGGAAATATACATTTAAGTAAATATTTCATCTCATCGAGTGGGGATCGAACCCACAATCAGTCGGTTTTACGGTCATACTTCGTGCCGCTGCGCCACGACTGGCCTCAATATCGGCCATCGTAATAAATAATATTTATTATATTAATATGTTGGAATACTACTCAATTTTTTATTAAGAAGATTAAAATATCTACAAGGGGCGCTATCCCTCATTTTGATAATAAATAACATATGTTTTTTTAAGTAAGCTCATTCCGAGAACTTTATGTTTTTGTAAGTTAATTAATGCTAATGTCTAAAAGCTATTCATTTACATTTCCATCTGGAAAAGCAATACCGTAATGTGGCTTCAACTACCTTAAAGGTTTAATTCCACTTGTATATGTACAATTAAAGATGTACCTACATGCACATTTAAAAGTATCCTGGTAAATTTTAATTTTGTACTTTGTTTTGAACTTCATATTTTTAATTTTTCTTTTAATATAAAATCTTTTATGACTGTAATCATGAAGATTGTGGGTTCGATTTCTTGTATGAATTAATTATTTTAATTTTCATAAGTCCATAATTGGATGGAAAGTTTGAAGCGTAGTGTCTTAACACTATGTTTTCCTTACTTACTCTTCCTACGGTAGGTGGGAAAACCACGTTATTGTTATCTTAAATTAAAGTTAAGTTATCACTATCAAACGATTAACGGTAACTATGTTTTCGCATATTTTCGAAGTATTTTTTTTATATTTGTGTTCAGCTAGCGTTTAGGACAATAGAATTCAATAGAGCGGAATTGATTTCATTTACGCTCACAACAAATCTATTCAAACAACAACAACATTCTCTTGCTGTTTGTTGTTATAATCGTTTTTTTAAACGATCGGCAGCAAAGTTTAATATAAATTTGTGCACAATCAGCATCCGCCATTAACCTAATTAATTAAAGATTAACCTCAGAAAATCTGTATCAAGTGGTTGTGACAGGTGAGTAGTCTCTAATTATTCATAAGGTTCCAAGACCTACCGTGTAAAAGTGAAGTAAGTTAGACCCGTAAAGCACCTTCGGGTGAGTTAAAGCTGGAGGCTTAAAGTGTGAGCGCGTCATTTTATTATTTACCCAATAGCACTAGCTTTGTAGGTTTTGCCTTTACACGTAAATGTTTATTTTATGTGGCAATAACTTTTTGAACAATGTCAAAATGTTATGCGATGTAGGAGAGATTCTATTTATTTTATTGTTAGTTTTAGTTTTTATAGGAACTGTGAACTTTATTTTTTTTTCGTATAAGTCTATTTAAAGTTTACCTATTTTTTTTTACTTTTTAACAAGTTTAACTAAGTATAAAGAATAAGTTTTACCTGCAATTTTATTAGCATAAAATTCTATAGAGAATATATTATTTTATTCAATAATTGATAGCGCTGTTACTTATTGATGGTATTGTATTGTATGGCTGACGCGACATCTAAATATAACTGATGAATGATTAATAACAAAATTGTGTCAAAATTGATGAAGTTATATAAATAACTTCAGAATTGTTTAGAGGAAATCAAAATTTGAAGTATATATTTTTTTTAATAATATTAGGCCAATCGTGTAATATGCAAGTGGTTGTGGGTTCGTTTGTTAAAATTATGAATCTTCGATCCCCACTCGAGGAAATTAAATATTTATTTAAAATTTATATTATCATTACTTCGCTCTGGCGTGAAGGCAAAGCACGTCGTTGAGTTCCGCCACTCAATACGCAATGCCTTCAGAATTCGGCGGAAAGTGGAAAACGAAAAATTACAAACCTCCAATGAAAATCGAAATAATAATCACATGAAATCAGAAATTTAAGTGACGTTTTAAACAAGATATAAAAATAAAATTATTTATTTGTAAAAAATAAAGTTTTATTTCAATCAATTTAAATAACATACGTTCTCATATAATATTTCATTAAAAGAATTTAATACCATAAAATCAAAACGGTAGTATAAATGAGAACGTTTTTATAAATGTATGAGAACAATCTACTTCGTACGAGACAGTAAATTATGAATCAACACGCGACGTGCTCTGAGCAATTGTACAATAAATTTAACAAATACACGTATCACTTGTAAAAAAGTTTTTAAATTAAAGAAATAAAAAGCGCTTGATTATATTTGTTTTTATATTTACTCTTGTTTTTCAGCTCCACGCTGTATCTCTGCATATAGAAGGAGAGAGGAAATTAAAATATTAAATTATTCATCCCCTCGAGTGGCACTTGAAATCACAACTTTCAAGTTTGAAGTTTTGCACTGTACTACGACAACCTCAAAAATTATATAAAGAATACGTCCCGCTACAGCTTATTTCACATAATATTTCAAAACAAAACCTAAATAAATCTTTGTTTGTCCCTCATTTCGCAGCATCTGCTCATAAAAAATAAATATAGAAAAATATAAAATTGTGGTCGCAACGCTTGTAATGCAAATGAATGCAAGCGGTTCCTAGCAAAACCACGTTCAGATACAATTATTTAATGTTTAATATTTTTTTATCCTTTACCGTTTTATTTAAAACACCTTGCGTATAAATCAAAAGTAAAATTTATTTTGTTCCATTCGCTTTAATGAACAATTTTTTTTACTCGATACTCTCGCTAATACTGAAGAAAGTATAATCAAAAGAAATTTAAAAAGTAACGAATGTTTAAAAAAAAAGTAACGGAGGGGCAAAAAATGTGACTAAAATCGACTGGTTATGGATTCGATCCCCACTCGAGGAAATGAAATATTAATTTAATTTATATTTTCTTCGCTCTGGTGTCAAGGCAAAGCGCGGCATTGAGTTCCGCCACTCATCACGCAATGCTTCCAGAACTCGGCGGAAAGTGGGGAACGGAGTGTCTTAACACTAGGTTCCCTCTGCCTACCCTGCTGTGTGCGGAATACAGCGTTAACCTGATTTTATTTTTTTTTTCATTTGAGATTACACCTAGGTATTACGAATTTTCCAAATACCAAATTTATTACTATTTACAAATTCTGCAATAAATGGAATTGTTTCGTTGAGAAACAATAATCCTCGCACTCGACGCCACGTTACTCATTTATAGTCACATATGTAGGTAGTTTTTCATGACTTTTTTTATTATAATATACAATAATTTTATTTTGAGTTATTATCAAGGGAACAAGCAATAAAATATATAATTCTGTGCAATAATTTTCTTAATTTAGTATATTTTTGCGCGTACGACTGTAGACGCGACAGGTTGTGGTTTCGATTTCCACTCAAGGAAATGAATAAGTTTAGTATTAAATAAGTTTATTAATTTCGGTACCAAGGAAAGAGCATCTTGTTGAGATCCGTCACTAAACACGCAATGCCTCGAAGGATTCGGTGGAAATTGAAGAACGGAGTGTCTTAACACTAGCTTCCCAGATCCCCTCTCCGTTCCGCCCAGATCCTCGTATCTATTTGCGACTTACAGCGTGAAGCAAAAAGAAATAGTATAAAGATGATGATCCTTACCCATGCATTAAACAAAAAGGCCATGGAGAATCGAATTCAGTATCATAACTGCCACTCAAACATGTACACATAGCGTGCTACTTCCAATTCCACCCCCACGATATAATGTGTAGAAAGTTGGAAGCGTATTATTGCATATGAAGAGGCCGTAAGTAGACGGAACCCACAATACAATAAATGCTCACAATTGACGCGAATGACGCGGATTGGTCGGCATCAGAAGCGACTATAACGAGCGGGGTAGGTAATGATGTTACTAGATCCCCACTTGTATGTTCTAACTTCGTTATAGGAGAACTTGTGAGTTGTGACTCGCTATATCCCTCTTCCCAGTCCATATACTCGTATTGTGTTGGGAATGGAAAATAAAAAACAAGCCTTCTTTGTGATACCAAATATTGTTGTGAGTACGAAGCAACTTCCGTGAAGTATTGAACTCGCTTCGAATGGCATGGGGAGTCGAAATCAATACCTACATATGTAGGTACTAGAAGGAATGAGAGCTCTTTGAATTTGTTTGTTTTTTTTTTACTTTTGTTAAAATAGATGGGTCGTGGCATAGTTGAAAATTTTGATAGAAGATTGAATATTTTTTTAACTTTCCTAGCTGAATGGCTGTCTGTGCCTCCCTGAATATCACAGACATTTTTTTTTAAATGGTATCTGTCAATCGCTTTATGATTGTAATGCAAATTATTATAAAGAAATCAATCTCTGAACTACACGTAATGCCTCAACAACTCGCGCGTAAAGTGAGACAGGAAGTTTCTTAATGGGAATAGAGTACCTTTACACTAGGTTCCCAAGTTCTCACCGTCTCCTCTGCTATGTGCGGATTACAGCGTGAAATTATAAAAAAAAACCCAGTCAAGCGCGAGTCAGACTTGCCCGTCGAAGGTTCTGTAAAAAAATTCACTATAATAGGGAAGTAGGTGTTAAAACAAAAAAAGTATGAATTTTCTCTGGTAAGCTAAATCATCCTTACTATAAGTAACCGATCAGATTTTATCGAAATGATCATTGAAATCTATGACTGACTTATGAGTTGTGAATGACTACATAAATTATAGCTTTAATTCTTAACTTATAATGTACATAAATATCTTTATAATATAGTTAGTTAGTCAGATAGTTAGTTAGTTAGTTAGTTAGTGAATTAGTTAGTTAGGGCGAGCCGCTAGTATTACAACAGTAGAGCGAAGAAAAGAAAATATGTAATATTTCCTTTCCTGGAGTCGGAATTGAACCCACGACCGGTTAAGGTCGCACACTTATGCCCCTGCGCCACGACTGCCCCCGATGTTTATTTTAAATGAAATTTAACAAGATCTAATCTATTTAACAAGATTTAATCAATAAAGAAAAATACAACCACAAAATACTTTTAGTATAAGGACAAAGTTAGATTACTCGTGAAATTCCATAAAAGTTTTGCGTTGCGTAAAAATGTGGGAGAGAAATAGGGTAAATATCAATAAAACTAATTTCCCGAATATCGGCAGGAATATACGGCGGGTAAACAGATTTTCCTTTCAATTTCTTCTTGCCAAGGCCAGGGAAAATCACTGTCTTAGTGTAGCACACATTGAATTAGGATTCTTTTGTATAAGACCGGAAATGAAGCTATTATACTAATGATAGCTATGAAAACATAGTTAAATATAGTATATAATGTAATATCTTTTTTGTTTATACATTTTTGTATCTATATTCCAATGGGTTTATGGATGGTTTGAAAGTAGGGTAATATTGGATCCGATAGCTTTTAAGAAATTATGTAGTACGTTTTTTTTTCATTCCCAGCATATATATAGCCTATGGAACCCAGTGTTAATACATTCCCCTCCCTACTTTTAGCCGAATATTCGAGACCTTACGTGTTGAGTAGCGGAACTCGGCCCCTAACCCTTGATACCAGGAAGAAATGAAAATATTAGAAAAAATAATACTTTATTACCCCAAGTGGGGATCGAACCCATAACCGTCGCGATTCAGTCACACGTCTATACCACGACGGCCTCAGCTCAATTGCAAATATTTCTAATTGTTTTTTAAAGATATTCCTATAAAATGTAATTTTTTGGATATTTTTCTTTTAAACCTGTATTATCAGGTTTCACTTCGTGTCAGATTTTACAGTTTTAACTCCACGGGAAGTGCCCTACAGATTTTGATTACGCGGTGACTTTCTTAAAAAATGCAGCAAAAGATGCATTCATTTCGTTGACTTAGAAGCTTATTTTTTCTCTGCTGCTAATTGATCATAAGCCTTGATGCAATTCAAAAAATCTTGAACATATATGGCTTGTCAAACGAACAGATGGAAAACAAAATGTTCCTACAAAGGTTCCCATTTTTCCGTTTGAGGAACCAAGCCCTAAGCAAATTTAAGTACGAACTCAACAGAAACAAGTAAGATTTAACCAATAAATGTTCTCAGTTTATCATATGTTTAACGAACGTTAATTAGAATATCAGAATCCATTGTTTGTACAATTGTTGACTAACGAAATTCCCGACTCAATCTCCGTACTAATTACCTGAATTCACTTCCATATTAGATATTTGCCTACGGTTTGTTAAATATTAATAAGTCAAATTCATCTAGGAAGTTTAGCTACTGAGGCCGGTAACAAGATTGATACCCCAAATTTACTTTGCTCTTCTTATTAGATTATTTATTTTGGCGAGGTCATCGTGGCGCTTTGGCGCAAACGTGTGGCCGTAAACGCGACGGTTGTGGGTGCGATTTCTATACTGAGAAATTAATTGATATTGATTATTATTTTCACTTTATTGTTCTGGTAACAATGCAAAGACACGGCGTTGGGATTCAGCATTCAACAGGCAATGTCTTAAAAAATCGGCGAAAACGTGAACGGGAACGGAGTGTTCCGTTCCTCACGTGTTGCGTCTCCGCCGCAGTGATAAGATACCTTAACAATAGGTTCCCTCTGCCTACTCTGCTATATGCGGTATACAACGTGAAATTACTACGATTTCCTTTTAGTACATCTGAGACATAACGGTGAGGCCAGTCGTGGCGCAGGGGCACAAAGTGTGCCTGTAAAATCGACTGGTTGTGGGTTCGATACCCACGCGAGGAGATATAATATTATTTAAATTTATATTTCCATTTCTTCGTTCTGGTGTCGAGGTAAAGCGGCGTTAAGTTCCGCCACTCAACACGAAATGCCTCCAGAATTCGGCGGAAAGTGGGGAACGGAGTATGTTAACTAGGTTCCCTCTGTTTACCGTGCGGGATACAGCGTGAAGCTGATTTTGAGATATAACGGTGTTTCATACAAATAAGTTTAATGAAGTCACCATTAAATTTAAAATATTAACAAACGATGTCTTAAAAAACTTTATAATAAATTAGCACAATGCTTTACTTGAACAAAAGAAAAATAAGTAATTTATTTTATTTCGTGACACGGATATAATGAATATTAATGGGCGGCCTTTGATACGTAAGTGCAATTTTATACAAGTTCCTACGTTCGCAAACGAGCCGCGTCCTATCTCAACATTAGCGTCTATCATTCCGACGATGATTAATACGCTTGTTTAAATCACAACAAAATGACAGCATAAATTACTAAGTTTTATATTAGGACGCCGAGCAGCATTCGCCGTCCGTCCATCCTCATTTTGGACTTCACTGAAAACTCGGAAAAGAAGTTATTAGGGAACGCAATTTCCTGAAGCCATTATTCATTTCTAGTAACAAGACGAGCTTTCAGTCCGTCCCTGGACACGTTATCCTGACTTTTAAAGAGGCAATATCGAGGGCTCTTCATAAGAGGGCTGCCATAGTAAAATTTAAAATTTAAATAAAATTTTCTTTTTAACAATCTAGCGTTGAATAATCACCTTACGCTATATTTCCGAGAACCTATATATATTTTTATTGATTTGAGAAATGTTTCCAGACAGGAGGGTCCTCCTGTCTGGAAACATTTCATGGAAAACCATTTTATATATAATTTTTGTCGTCATCCTGTTCAAATGCTAACATTTCTAGCAGATTCCTTGTGATTATTAAACATTTTGTGAACACAGAGCGTCATATGGCGGGGGACCGTACTTTTATTATGTAACTGACACCAAAACTCTGGAGAACTTTTTGCCATTTTCGCTTTCCGTTAACTCTGTTATCCTTGGGAAATATTTTTACAATTTGTCACAAAAAGTTCGCCGTAGATCTCTGAGATTAACCTTCGGCGTACAAATTCCGGATTTGATATTGTTATGAATTTTCGCAGCGTGCGATCTCTCGGACGTAAAGAGAAATACCATTAAAAGTGGTTTTAGTATAGGATTATGTAAATGTAACATAATTATATATTGTCATATCAGATATTACATAGATAAATGTTTATTTGAAATAAATGTATATATTTTTTATATATATTCTTTATTTATAAAAATATGTATAAAGAAAGCTTAACGCTAAACAGCCAAATTTATCAAAGGAGAAAATATGTATGTATGTAGGTGTGCAAAAGTACATTTGTAAATTATGTAGATGTACCTACTACATTTATATAATAAATAAATTATCAAAATACACATTTATGACTTTGCACATAGGGACATACCGTATAATGTTTACATATATTAATACAATACATTTTCGACATAAACCTAAATGATATAAAACTACCTAATTAAACATCAAAAGCCAACGACAAAGTTCGTATTAACACAACCATTAAAATATGACATTAATTATTTAAATATTTCAGTTATCTTTCGTACAACAACAAAAATATATATAGAAAATTTAAAATGTTGCATTCAGCCCAATCGGTCGGAAGAATGGCTAATCCACGGTCGTAGACGCAGCTCCCTATCCCTAATACAACACAGTCGTGTCGCTGCCCTAATAGCTTTGCTATTAATGGTTTCGATGTTTTTACGTCATTGCGTATCTTCGATGAACTGTTTTAACATTTACAAATGATAGAAGGTTCACAATGTTACAATCAATGAACTGAAAATACTATGGAACGTAGCGTAATGTCTGTTATTAGATTTGCTGTTTGTTAAATGGATTATGTGTTTCGTATGCATAGACCTATTAACTATTTTGTAGCGTATTTGGATGGAAATAGATGAATCATTACGTGTATTTTAATAATTATTATGTTTCTTTTTAATCTACATTTCTGTTTGCAATTTTCAATTTAATTTTTGTATATCGTATGGTGATGTTTACTTTAGATGACGTACTAGTAAATTTAATTAATTTTTATATATATTTCTTTCTCTAATATTTTGTTTAGTGCATATACCTACTTAAAGGCATTGGAGAGAGGCTCAAACCGACAAGCCTCATTTAATGTGTAAGATAGGCGAATCAGTTACCTAATAAGTCAGCTATTGTCACGTAAGACGTCGATAAACAATATACGGGGCGTGGTCAAATACGTGGACAGACGTGAACGCCCTACCTTTTTGTCAATGACGATAAGACGACAGTTTTTGTCAATACAGATAGATAACTAGAAATAAAAGAAATAACAGGTAATTGCTAATGGTAATTCAATTGCTTTGATGAGTTACTGTTATAATTTCGATAAAAATGGATTTCGGATTTGGATTTAGATGTTGGAATTCGTTATTAATTTATTACTTGGTGACCTACTGAACAACGTCGAAGTGCCAGCTGCAAATTCAAGTTCCGATCTACTTATTTAATTATTTATGGATTTAATTCATTTATATTTCCGATTTTTTAGGAAAATAGATTTTTTTTTTTGTATTGTATTGTAGGTAGGTGGTAGCTTTATGTTGATTAGACGATTCAAAAGTGCTTGCAAAAATATTTTTGAATAAAGAGAATTTAATAGTCTAACTTGAATTTGAGGTAATTACGTCCTTGTATTTATCAACATTTTTTTCTATATTTTTCTATATTGATATAGACAGAGATATATGCGGAGAAACATGTGGATATAATGTACAAAGTTAGATACAAATATCTATGATTATATCCAAGATTGATATAAAGAACTACTTTATTGACCTAGTTAGACTGCTCCGATAGTAAAGAATTGCTGTCTTCCTGAGCTCTATTATGGTCGTGGGCTTGTTGTTGTCCGTACAACATAGGAAAAGTTTGAAGGAATATTTTTTTCAGAATTTACCATACTTTATGTTTATGTTCTTTATATCCAAAAATGTTTACTTTGGTTCAAATTTTTAAATCAGTTCCTAAGGACCACTAAATATACATAAACAAATCCATTTGTGATTAAAATCTAATATTTAAATTATATTAAATTATGATGTAGCACTTCGTTTTTTGATTTTAAACTTTTTCAAAATATTACTTATGCCACGTTAAGAATCGATTTTCTCTCGAATAGATCTTAAGTGTTAAAAATATTTTATAAATATTTCTTCATTCGATTTTGTCATTATTAATCATATTATACGTACACTAATAAGTTGTAAGAAGCCTATTACAATTTCGACATAGCTTGATAAGAACGTATGCCCTAGTCAGGGTGCTCGGACTGTTTCCAAGACGAGTAGGTTCTAATTCCACAACATTCACATTTTTATACGTTTTATAAAAATAGCTTTACTAAAAATTTGAGTATCAAAATATTGTACCAGAGTTTTTTACATAAATTAGAGATGTCAAAACTTTCAAACAACAAATATTCGATATATGTATACATGGCCGCTTCCGCCCAGTGTCGAGCCCAAAAGCGACGAATTGATAACCTGTAGAAAAAAGATAAAAAAAGTACTTTAAACGATCTATTTTCAATGTACGGTATAAAGGGCATGAAACATCGCCATTGGTTCGATTCGGAACGTTTTAATTAAGGGAATGGAGGGTCGCCGCAGTGGCTACCTTTACAAATGGATTAGTCTGGATATCTTCGATTTGCTCAGACATGGCGAGTCTGCTCAACGACAAGTAAAAAAGTAATTATTGTTTTTGTACGTTTCCCTGTCTACGGCTGCCTTTTATTTATGTTTTCCACTTTCAACATTTTCCATGTAGGTAGGTAAACATTGTCTGTTGAAGGTGGAATATGACGAAATTTTGTTTTTGTTTATAAATTTTAACTTGTATTTTTTAGTATGACTGTTAAAAATTACAAACATAAATATACTATCTGTGTGTTTTTCCAAGTTTGTCAAAGTTACATTTTATTTTAAAATGATATAGTCTGGCTCGCTGCCGCCGATGCAACGATGTTCGGTTGTAAATTTATTTTAAAAATAAATATATCTCAAAAACTCCTGGTGTGAATCGAATAATTATTTTTGTCGATATCCATCTATCGACGAAGGATACCCATTACATTGTGATCATAATTTCGACGTAGCCTACTGAATGTATGGACAGAGTAAGTTCAGGCACAAAAATTTTAGTTATTACACATTCATGTGGGCCAAGCCGCAGGTAAAAGATAATAGGTATATCTATCTATATATGGTTTGTACAGCATACTTATATAAGTGCAAGAACGTGCCATACAAAATATGTAATAAAGTTGAGATCACAAGTGCGTGAACGTTCTCGTATACATAAGATCAACGCTAGTTAACGTTCATATAATTGGATCCGATCCCCTCATTACTCATGCGTAAAACGTAACCTTGCTTTGTAGCCTACATTCTGTAATTGTTATTAATTTCTCTTCGATATGTCTGTCGGTATCACTTGTGATATCTGAATAATTGAGGTATAGGTACACTAATTTGTATTAATATTAATTCTTATTATCAGCTTCACGTTGTATCCCGCAATAATTCACTTTTCTTTTTCAACATTCTCCTCTCTTACTAGCCTTTTCTTCCTTTTTTTCAATATTCTCCTCTCTTTGCCGCCTCTTCTTCTTTTTAATTCTCTTTAGGTAACCATATATATTTTTTTTTGGTTTAACCATGAATGTAATTTAACCGTCACATTTTAAGTACAATAATTAAACTTGTTTTATCATGAATTGCGTCGACGTCAAGTTATTAACGTATATATATATAAAAATGTAATACAAAAATTACGAATTCCATTCACTGTTCATCAAAGCAGTTCATTAGTGTCAGAGAGCATATTCGAGTTACAGTATATCGCGGTTTACCTGAGTGGTCTACAATGCGTAATTTTAAAATATAATAAGTCAATGAAAATGTATATAAAATATTTTCGGATATACCTGTAAGATTCTTTCTCAAATATTATAAATATAAGTTTATTTTTAAATCATTGCATATTTTGAAAAGCATGCAATTGCATTGCAGGTTTTGAAAAGGTAATTTTAGATCAATCAGTAATCACGAATGATATAAATTAAGCAACATTGCATCAATTGAACAAAAAATTATTAAAAATCATTATTTATTCAAGTCCTGACAATGTGCCACGTAAGAAAAATTTTGAAATTTAATTATCAACATTTTTAGCCGTATGATCCCCCACTGCTGGACAAACGCCTCCCCTAAAGAACTTCACGATGGTCGGTTCTATACTGCTCACATCGAACGACTTCTGGCAACTTTGACCAGATCGTTGGTCTATCTGGCCCACTAGGGCCTGTCCAGTGGCGTTTGGCATGAATAGATAATTTAATATCAATATTAAAAAAATCTATATTTTTAAATGAAATAAAATGTTAAAATGGTAAAAATTGTATACAGGTGCCCATACTTTATTGATCATGTTTTATATCAGTAAAACCTCAAGCTATTAGATAAACAGTAAACCTAACTAGTCACGCAACGACTCTACTTTATAATTATTATTTTCAATATCAGTAATGGGGACTGTTTGATGGAGAATTTGTAAGTAATACTATTGATCTTTATCATCTAAATATAGTTATATTTCTGCTACTGCTGCGCGTCCACGAAATGTAAAAATTGTACAAAACATATTATACATTTGGTGGTAAAATAGAATAAACTAAAATACCTACTACCAAAAGAACTACCAGATCGTTTTTAGGGTTCCGTATTTTTAAAAAAAGGGAACCCGTAATCGATCGCGATCGCGTGAAGATATCAAGCTGAAAAAGAAAAAAACAAGAAAGAGAAAACTTATAGGAATTTGTAGGAAATAAAATATTAAAAACTTATAGTTCATTTAAAAAGTGAGTGCATACACTCGCAAACTTCAGCTTTAAATTTGAATAAGATGTACTTTCCGTCTTGAAATTGGTACAGAACCCTCATTGGACCGGGGGCTAGTCAGACTCGCATTTGACACGTGTTATTTTAACCGACTTCTGTAAAAGGAGGAGGTTATCAATTCGACTGTATTTTTTTTGTACTAACCAAATGCAATAGTTCTTCTGACAATGGTTCCATGAGAAAATCACACAAGTCTTAAATTTGCACCAAGTATGTACGCGACAAATGGACTAATAACTCAATATCTCGCCAATCGACTTCGATGATTATTTTTTATGAAAAGAAAAAATACACTTCAAGGGTAGTTTGATGAAGGTTTGCTCAGGTTCTAATTATAGGATCCGGTTAAAATTCATCGGTTTACCCCCCTATATGAAATATGAAAAATGAGTGAAAATTGAGAGATTTAGTGATGTGTTTCTAGATTACTATCATTATTTCATATTTTTACGTTTAAAAATCTTAAACAGCATATACATTATGCTGTTGTAAACCTTTTTTGCATACAGTTTTATTGTGGACGGGAGATAAAACGGATTAGCTAATAGGACGATAGAGATGGAGTCGGATTTGGAACATGCTCGTAAAAAATATTTTTGTGGGGTTGCTTTGTTATTTTTTTACAGCCAATAAAGTTATCTCACAATTTTTGTGTGTTTTATCAATTTTGATAGATATATATATAATGTGTTTTATAATTATCCTTGGATATTAGGGTGAACAGTAAAACTATAACTATAATTGAGTTGCTCTGAAAAGAGATTTATTACATAAATAAATGTTCACACTTTTACAAACATTCTTTAACATCAATCAATCACAAACTTACCTGAAAAGAGAAACAACATTTAAAGCTATTGTTTCACCAGTTCGTATTAATTAAATTAAATATTAAAATATAATATATTGTTCTCCCTTGTCTTTAAGAGACGTCAATGTCATAGCTGAATGAAGTGTCACTCACTTCATTTACATCTCCCCCCCCCCATAGTTAATCATCTATTATTACTGGAACAAGTTTTGTAATATGGAAAAGATTTGATTGTAACTTTTTGTGACCCGTGTTTACTTTGTAAATTGAATTGGATATTTTCTCTACAATTTGATATGGTCCAATTTTCAATTCATCCAGTTTTTTCCGGTTTATCCGATTTCCGTTTTCAACATAAACGAAATCACCGACTTGTAATTCACAATGTCTTCTGTTCTTATCAAATCTTTGTTTGTTATAATCATGTGATTTTATACTTTTTTCTAAGGCAATTTTTCGGTCTCGTATTAGACGATGATTCTGTATTTCATATTGTTTCAGTTCATTTGGTAGAATGTCCACATTTTTCCCCTGAAGTAAATATTTTGGAGAGAACCCTGTTATACTATGTTCAGTTTCGTTGTATCTTTCCGTACATTCGTGAGCAATAGTAGTCCAAGCGATCTTATCTTTTCTTTCATTAATTTTACAACGAATTTTATTAACCAATGTTTGGTTTAACCTTTCGTTTAGTCCATTAGAAAATGGTGCATTTACTGCAGTGAATACTATGGATATACCTTCCTTTTCTAAAAAATATTTAAATTCCTTTGAATTTATGCCCGGATATTGGTCTGATAGAATCAAGTCAATCTTATAATCTTGTGTTACTTTTTGGACTAGTTTAATAAAATCGTTTGCATTCTGAGTTTTGGATGTTAAAATATAGGCGTAACGAGTAAAGTGATCTACTAGAAGATGTAAATATACTTTAGTTGAACATGCACCACCGAATCCACCTATGGTATCTATAGACACTATTTCGAACGGATATGTGGCGGGTCCTAAGTGTGACATGAGTCCAAACTTGTATGCTCCTCTCGATTTATTTTTTATACAAACGTCACAGTTTTCGCATATTTTTTTTATGTTGTCTAATAGATGTTTAGCTTGATAAAAGGGTTTTATTTTGTTTTCTACTTGTTGTCTTCCTAAGTGGCAGTAGTAGTCATGAACTTGTTTTATAATATGTTTACTGAACTCTTCGGTTAGTATTATCTTTTCATGTTTTCCGGCTTTTTTATAATATATGTTATTTTTAAAGATACATTTTTTTATATTCTGTTTTATATCTTCATTATTTTTTTGATCTTGTTGTATATCTTCCATTTTTACAAAATTAACTACTTTTAAACAACTTTCTTCGTTTTCACATGGTTCTAACACTGGGTTTCTGCTTAAAGTATCGGCCTCTACATTATATTTTCCCGGTGAATATGTTATTATAAAATTAAATTGCGACAAATAAAACGTAAGGTCTCCCAGTTCTTCATCCGTTCTGGCTTTTATATTCATGTTTTCTAAGGGTTTGTGATCTGTAAATACTGTGAATGTTTTTCCTATAAGCCAATGTTGCCAGTATTTAACTGCTTCTTTTACAGCCAGACACTCAAGATAAATTGCTTTTTTCTGTTTTTGAGAATTGTTTAATTTTTTGGAAAAATATGCACAAGGTTTTTCATCACCGTTGGGTTGTATTTGTTTTAAGATCGCGGCTATGCCTTGTATGCTAGCATCTGTATAAATATGTGTTGGAAGATCCGGATCAAAAATTGCTAAAATTGGTTTAGAGCATAGTAATTTTTTCATAGTATCAAATGATTCTTGACATTTATCAGACCAAACAAATTTTTCTCCTTTTCTTAATAAATTATGTAATGGATCCAGAATTATTGACATATTTGGTACATATTTTCCATAGAAATTTATTTTTCCCAAAAATTGTCGGACGTTTTTTTGTGTTTTTGGGATCGGAAATTCTTTTATAGCAATCAAATTATCTTTTAGTGGAGTAACCGTGTTGTTTTTTATTATGTGTCCTAAATATTTTACAGAGTCTTGTGCAAAGTGACATTTGGTAAATTTTAACTTAAAACCTTCCTTTAAGATTGCTTCCAGTAACAAAGATAAGTGCTCTAAGTGTTTCTCAAACGTTTCTGAAAATACCAAAATATCGTCTATATAATTGACAGTAAAATCTGACAGTTTGTGCTTTCTTATGATCGTACTTAAGATTCTCTGAAAAATGGCGGGTGAAGTTTTTAGGCCAAAAGGTAAACATGTCCACTGATAGTGTGCATTCTGGGTAACAAATGCAGTTTTTGGTCGATCTTCAATCTTAACTGGTATGGCCCAGAACGCTGAGTTTACATCAAATGTTGAAAAAAATTTACATTTCCTTGTTTTGACCATTAAATCCTCAATTAAAGGAAAAGGCTGCGATTGAGGAACTACAATTTTATTTAATTCTCGAAAGTCTATACAAAGCCGTGATCTTCTTCCTTCTTCTTTTTTAAATGCTAGGGTTACCGGAGCGGCAAACGGGCTATATGACTCCTCTATTAAATTATTTTCTAGTAATTTTGATACTTGATGTTCAATTTCTTTCATATCTTCAATAGAGCATCTATATGGTCTTTTACTACAATATTTATCTATCAGGAGATCAATGTGTGCTTCGTAACCTTTTACCGTACCTATATCATATTTGTCTTTTGCGAAAATTGAATTATATTTGCATATCAATTGATAAATATCAGATCTTTTTTTATGATCTAAATGATTTACCGAAATATCAAAATCGTCAACAAATATATTTTCATTAAAGTTTATTTCATAATCTTGAATGATATCTTGTTTTTCATTTTTATTTATCCCTATGTCACTACCCGAGCTGCCAGGAATTTGTTTTGTGATCATAGGTTGTTTTTCTTTGTTTTTTATGTAGTCTGTCTTTTCATTTCTTTGGATATTTTGCATAATTTCTAAATTCTCATTTTGAGTTAATTTAAATTTTTTTATACAATCTAATCCAACTAGAAAATTATAGTCAAAATTTTCTTCATCTATAACAAAAACATCAACTTGTCTTTCAATGTCAAAAATTTTTAGTTTTAAAGTTACCATTCCTATAGATTTTTTTACGCCATTAATTGTTTTCAAACCTGCTTTTTTATTATGAGTATGTATTTTTTTTAAAGCTAATAACCTTGCATTTATTAAGGACACATTAGATCCGGAATCGTAGATTCCTGATGTTTCCAAAGTGTCATTTATTAGTAATTTAATTTTTATTAATGGCGGCACTACTAGTTTTTTGGATTAATTTCATTTAGTTCTGTCTCTAATTCTGAATTGTTTACACTCCTTATTTGATCCTTTCTTGTTCTATCATTATTTTTTATTTTAAACCAACATTGGGATTCAGGGTGATAACGTGTACCTTTATTTTCTTTCTCACAAATTTTACACGGACTAACCACAGACTTCGTAGTTTTCTCTTTAATGTTAATTTCGGAAGCTGCTATTTTTTTATTTATTATTTTTTTATTTGTCATATGCTCTAGACTTCTTATACTATTAAATAGTTCTTGAGTTTCCTTTAAACTATTCCTATCAATCTTATCTGCAATGAAATTAGGTAATCCAGTGGCAATCAGATCAATTAGAGTCTGTTTATCTATTGACTTATTTATTCCTAACAGCAGTCTCTCTTTCTTTAATGCATACTCGAGCAATGACCCCTGTTTATATCTAAATAACATTGCATACCTGATTGGTGACCAACTTTTATCTGCATATGTGTCATTAAAATTTTGTTTCCACATTGCCCATTCTGAATTTATTGTATATTTAATATGCATCGAACTATACCAGTCTTTACAAGATTCATCTAAAAACAATCTAAAAATTTCAATTTTTTTGACATCTTCTTCTATGCCTACACGTGCACATTCCGCTTCAAAGATAGACATCCATTGGGACACATTGGCAATCTTACTGCTGAATTTTTCTATAACGATTTTTTCTGCCATTTTCCCTACACTAAAAGGTTTTAATGATTCCTTCTTCATTTCAGCAAAGCTTTCCATTAATCTTGTTAGATATTCTTCAGAGATTCCTGCCGTAGAAGATTTTTGTGTTTCTTTCTCTTCTAAAAGATATCCCATGAACTGCATATTTCCATCTTTATCACAATAAACCGCCTTCGTCTCTGGGCTCACTGATATCCACACCTGTCGTTTGTCATGTCGTTTTTGTAATGTAGCCTTCACTTTTTGAAAGATTTGTGTCTGTAGTATTGCATCATGTAATATTACGGGTTGTAATTTATCTGGGAACCCAAAAGTACGGCCATTTAAATCGGTAATTGACGTTACACAAATGATATTTGTTTTCACATCTTCACTGGCCCTGACCATGAATTCGAACTGTAATTTGTCCATTATTCTTGGAAATCAGCTGTAGAAATGTTGTTTTATAATGTGTTTTATAATTATCCTTGGATATTAGGGTGAACAGTAAAACTATAACTATAATTGAGTTGCTCTGAAAAGAGATTTATTACATAAATAAATGTTCACACTTTTACAAACATTCTTTAACATCAATCAATCACAAACTTACCTGAAAAGAGAAACAACATTTAAAGGTATTGTTTCACCAGTTCGTATTAATTAAATTAAATATTAAAATATAATATATTGTTCTCCCTTGTCTTTAAGAGACGTCAATGTCATAGCTGAATGAAGTGTCACTCACTTCATTTACATACTACTTACTTACTTTACTTTATATATATTTCTATATTAGTACATTAAAATACGTTTTTATAATGTATGCTAGTCCGTAGGCCTTATAACAATGTATTTAAGTAAGTCTTACTTATTAGTCGCCAGCGTAGAGAAAAAAATTATGAAATTCTAAAATTTTCATGTTAACCAAATTATTATGAGCATATAAATACCCTACCCTATTATATATAGCCAGCTTTAATCTATTTAAGTATTCTCTGTCGTAATTATATTTAATTTGTTTTTGCTACGTCAATACGTGAATAATCTAGAAGTTAATAAGCGAAAAAAAATCATGTATATAAAATATGTCACACACAATCTACAAATATCGCGTACAAACACATATTAAGATTTCGTATAGATATACGCCATATATGGATATATAATGTAGTAATTTACCTATATCTTAAACATTTTCAAAGTGTTATTCCACATGTAGAAAAGAAAATACTTATTATATATATCAGGAAAGATGTGTAGGTTCAAATCCTGCTACATTCAAATTTTTATGCGTTTTCTAAATATATCTATATACATATATATTCACCTGTTGTGTGCTGTGAAGGAGAGGCGCAAGGGAGCTGGCGGAGGCTGTGTGGACCTGCGCCGCCTCGGTCGGGCCACCGGTTCGTAACTCGCCGGCTGCCAGTGCCGCACAAATGGCGATAGCCCTGTAAACAAATACTCCTTTATATTTATGTTTCTCTTTCTTTTCTAAAAACACGTTAGTAGAACGGTGCTGTTGTTCTATCGATTAACCATTTTTTAAACCACATTACAGTTCTTACGAGGTTAGTCGTGGCGCAGGGACACAAAGTGTGACTGTAAACGCGACTGGTTGTGGGTTCAATTTCCACTCGAGGAATTTAAATATTTACTTAAATGTATATTTCCATTTTCTTCGCTCTGGTGTCCAGGCAAAGCGCGGCGTTAAGTTTCGCCATTCAACACGCAATGCCACCAAAATTCAGCTCGGCTCACTCTGCCTACCATGCTGTGTGCGTGAAACCGATAAATTTTTTCGATAACACTAATCACGAATCACAATATGTATATCGCATATATATAATTAAATATTAAAGTAATAATTAACCAATTTGACAATTTAGACGAGGTGTACATTTTATCAAAGCTCACACAAACTAATGGTAGCCCATTGAAATTGTAAACTAATAGCTAAATTGAATATATAATCGAAGGTTTAAACTGAAACGCCGCGTGGCTTTAGTTGATCGAAACGCTGAATTCTATTTAATGGAAGGAATTAATTAAATGAATCATTGTAGTAATTATGCAGATTTGCGGGAATTCAAATATATAGTGTAGGTACTTTTGTTGGTAAATACAACCTGACGTAATCCGTAGGTGCCTTAATCCTAGGTTGTAAAAACAAAATCCCACATACAGAGGTAGGCAGAGAACCCAGTGTTTCTCACTTTTCGCGGAACTCTGGAAGTATTGCGTGTTGAACGGCGGAACTAAACCTCGCGCTTTGCTGACACCAAAGCAGCAAGAAAATATGAATATATGAATATAAATAAAGATTGTAATTTCTCCGTGCACCGATTTTCCTTATACATTTGTTAAATTTAAATTTGCATTATGTAATATGAAGTATTATACTGTTCTATAGATAAATAGAATTTAGTTAAGATTTCAATCATATTATTAATTAATAATAGTTACAATACAAATCAATAAAATAACTAATAACAAAAACAATATTAATACATATATAATTTTACACAATAATAATACATATATAATTTTAGAAATAAAAATAAAATCAGTTTCACGCTGTATCCACACACTGTAGGTAAGGCAGAGGGAACCTAGTGTTAATACACACCGCTCTCTATTTTCCGCCGAGTTTTGGAGGCATTGCGTGTTGAAAGGCGGAAGTCAACGCCGCGCTATGCCTCGACACTGTAGCGAAGAAATGAAAATAAAAATGTAAGTAAATATTTTATCTCCTCGAGTGGGGATCGAACCCACAACCAGTCACACTCTGTGCCGCTACACCACGACTGGCGTCTATATATAATTTTAGTATAAATAATTTCCCGCAAAAGGAAAGATATAATGTTTCAGGAAATGGAGAAGAGAGGTTTATTAATGGGTCTATTGATGGCGCTCGCAGGTAGCTAAAATTTGCATGAAATGACCGTTAAGCGCAGCCTTTGTAGGTTTAATTAAAATTTCCAAAACGATCAGTTTCTGATATATCCCAGTGATTGATGTTGTCTTGATAGCTTTTGTATTGTGAACATTTAACGATGGTAATTTGATTTGTGAAATTGAATATTATTATTATTTATGAATAAACACTATGAGTATACTTATTTGTATATTTATATAATATAATGTTTTTTATATAATAAGATACGTACATCAAAAATTCCTTGAAATTGTTGGTAAAAATTTTAAAATTTACTTACTTTGCGAGTATTTTATTGTAAGTACGTTTGTGTTTATAAAAAATATATATTTTTACAAAATATAAATTCAAATATTTAAAAACAAACTACTCTTTTTAGAATGGAGAGAAACAATCTATTGTTTAGACACTCCCATACAAACTTTCCACCCTATTTCCGAGGCATTGCGTATTGAATGACGGAACTCCATGCCGCGCTTTGTTTTGCTACCGAGCGAGAAATTGATACTTATTTATTCCCCTTAATTGGATTCGAACACATAACCGTCGCGTTATAGTCAAATTCTATGCCGTAACGCCACGACGGCCTCATCTTTCAAACTTAAATAAATATACAAAGTTAGTATAAAACTTAGCAGGGTTTTTACTAGAATGAAAGCGTCGTAAAAACTAGAAAGTGGAGTGCTTTTTGGTTTTACGATGTTTATGTATGAAAAAGAAACTACAAGTTACTCTTGATAACATAAATTTATTTTATACCAGCGAGTGTTCAGAGTCCTTACAAAGAGAGTGATATACCTACCGTGTATATATATTTAATATCATGTATTTATAACTGTTGCGCGGCGTTGAGTTCTGCCACTTAACACGCAATGCCTCCAGAATTCGGCAGAAAGTGGGGAATGGAGTGTCTTAACACTAGGTTCCCTCTGCCCACCCTGCTGTGTGCGGGATACAGCGTGAAGCTGATTTTGATTATTTATAACTGTAACTTAATTTTTTTATACTTTTTCTAAAGTTAAATCTTTTTGAAGTTATAACAAACTATTCTATTGATTTAGAGTTCCGCAACTCAACATGCAATGCCTCTAGATCTCGGCGGAAAGTGGAGAACAGAGTGTTTTAACACTAGGTTCCCACTACTTACCCTGCTGTGTGCGGGATGCAGCGTGAAGCTGATTTTATTTTTTTTTAATTTTGATCAAAATGTGTTACTAGTTAATTAGTTACCTCAACCCCAAACGTTAATTACAGTTATAATTTTAAAGACTTTGAAAATTAAGACAATAAAGCTAATTTAGTAAAGCACCGGATCCATTATTCCACCTTTACTGGAAGCTCGTACGATATTTCTTATGTAGCCGTAAAGTTGGAATTTATTCCGTCCACGGAAATATGAGGCCAACTTTACCTAATTGGAAAATCAAGAGCCATATATTTACTGTGAGCCGCCCCTTGGGTGTACTAGGATTTATACGGCAGTGGGAAGTCTAGATTAGTGGATAGGGAACTTATTGGAGTCCTATGGAATATAAATTGGTAACTGGCAGGTAGAAGAAGTAGCGATCAGGTCGCTTCACTTTACTTTGTCAAGATGTTATACGCTGCTTTTGAAGTTATAAATTACCCTGACACTGACAATTCTCTTACATTGTTTATAATATAACAAAAGGTATGTCTAATAAACAGTTGTTAAAGGGAAGCAAGTTCAAATCATATTACGATTTTTATTATAATTTTTATTAAATAAATTTGAACAATTGCGATTTGTTAAAAAAAAATGTATTTTATCTTTTTTACTACAACACTTACGTCAGTGCTTCCTCATAAACGATGTTCTTGAATTCATATGCAAGTTTGTTTACCAATCGTATAATAACAATTTTATTTTAGACTGTTTTTATAATACAAGAATGAAATCTATCATATACAATATAAAAAAAAAGAAATCAGCTTTTCGCTGTATCCCACACCATGGACACAGCAGGGAAGGCAGCGGAAACCTACTGTAAGGCACTCCGTTTCCCACTTTACGAATTGCGCGTTTAGTGGCGAAACTCAACGCCGTACAATGCCTCGACACCAAAACGAAGTAATGAAAATATAAATGTAAATAAATATTTCATTTTCTCGAGTGGGTATCGAGCCCACAACCAGTCGATTTTACATTTACACTTTGTGCCCCTGCGCCACGACTGGTCTCAGTTATGTACCTATAACGTTGCTTTTGTGTTTTAGTAGAATGTACAACTCCATTATTAAAACTTAGTAAGCTATATGAAATAGGCTTTCAATTTAGAACTCTAATGTTCTCATACTTCAAAAAACCAAAAGAAATACACCCTAAAGTGATTCAAAGTGTACAATTTTTGCACCATTTGTTAGTGGACGTGTGCGGCGTCAGCGTGTAGGGACGTGCTTTTGGAAAACGAACGTCTTATATTCGGATTTATATTTATTTTATTCCCACAAAACAAAAATGAAATCAGAAATAATAATTTATATTAACTATAACGAAATTTGTTAAAGATAATATTAGTTGTGTTAAAGATAATATTTTATTTTAAAAGGTTTCCTTTTTTAGATCTTCATATACGAATGTGTCATTATTTAACTCAACTTTCTATAAAATTTCAATCTAAAGAAAAGAAAATATGAAAGCATAAGAGCGAACCGAAGTAGAATACAGTCTGGCAAGTTTCTAGTTCGAAAAGGGGAAATGAATCGAAAAAAGGTAAATTGCAATTTGGTTAAAGAAAACTTATTTTTCTAAAGCACTATAAGTTCTTTCCGGAGCATCGAAAGGCAATAGCGAATGCGCGTTCTAATGAAATATAGTGAATCGCCGTAACTCTAGCGACCTGCACTGTACATTTCTAAATAAATATAGGTACCCCTTCAACCATTCGAGTGAATTGAATTTAAGCGCAGCTAGAGAAACGGGCAGCTCTTGAAAATAGTATAACGAAGGTAGAAATGTTTGCGTGATATGAGCCATATTTTGCGAAGTTCGTTCAAAAGCAAAATGAAATGTAAATCGAGGAAGCCGAGCTATACAGGTGAGTTGTGAGAGGTCCCGATGCTGCCCAGTATTAATTGAGGGCGCGCAGACAAAGAGACTGCGTTAGTGGGGCTTCTTTCGGAATTCCAAGCATTTTGTGATGAATTTACCTTTATTACAGCCAGTGGAAATCGATAACTCTCTTCCGACTGCGGCTTAATTAAGACCGCTTGAATGCTTATTAGCCGGAGCGCCGACTTTGGAAGAATGAAATTTAATCGAGATAAAAGAAATCTGTCTTGTCAGCTCAACGAAACATTTAGCAGATTAACAATAATGGTTTAATGTTGCACAGCATAAGTTACAGCTTCACTTGTGTTTTTACTTAAGCTTTACTTATCTTTGAAAAATACTCACAAAAAGATTTATAAAAAAGATAAATAAATAAATCAGCTTCAAATTATATCCCGCACACAGCATGATAGTCAGAGCGAACCTAGTGTTAAGATTATAAAAGAAAGGCAAATTTTGTCTTTCTAAATGTGACTAGTCTCGAACCAATATCAAATTTTACTATTTCAAACCATATCACGTTGTTCGTAAAAAAGATCAGAGAGATCTTATTAGAGTGTCGAGAGTACGGACTCTGGTTTCACTCCGCACAAATGGCTTTCCCATTAGCAATCGTCGCAAGTCAGAACTTAGCAATGGAACTTGACAATATCAAGGTGACGTTTATCAAATATATACCTTTGCCAAAATTATTGAGAAGAAGAAATAAAAAATATTTATACGATTTTTTTGTTAACATTAAACAATTTGAGTAGGTACTTTCTATGAACAGATTATTATATAAGCTTGGGGGGGGGGGGGGGGTGGGGGGTTATGAATTATTTTATATTTTCATTTCTTCGCTCTGGTAACAAAACGTGGCGGTGAATTCCGCTTGTCAACGACTTAATGTCTTAACATTAGGTTGATATATGTGGGATATAGCGTGAAGCCAAGACAAAGGCTTGGCATTAAGCATCCAATAAGCAAGTTCACAACCTCGAGCTGAAAACAGAGAAAGAAGTGACTCTACTCTCGACACTATGTTTTTTTGCCTGTCTGCTACATGCAGGATAAAGCGTTTAGCTGAAAAAATGATTAAGTTGAAACGAATAAATCATCAAAATTATTATCAAACACATTTACAAGAAAATGCATATAAGAGAGAAAGTCAATATAAGTCCACTTGACACTTAATTGGAGGCATTGTATCTAGGTTGGCGGAATTCAGTGTCGCGTAGTGATAACCAGATCTATGACTTTTTATTGTTAAATTTCAATTTAACATTGAAATGTGTTAGTGTTTAGGCAAAAGAGTGGCGTAGAGTTCCAACTTAAGGACGTAATGTCTTCGGAATTCATCAAAAAATGAGGAACGGAGGATCTTAATGCTAGGTTCCCTCTGTCTACCCTGGTGTGTGCGGGATACTGCGTGAAGGAGAACAAAATATACAAGTTAAAGTTCTAGTTTGTACATGTTCGTAGTCACTTTAAGCACAAATATGGCACAGTGAACATAGTCACTGCTCTAACCATCTAATTCGCTCTTAGGCATCGGTACAAACTACAATTTGCATTCCTAGATCAGATTTATAAGGCCACTAAAAGTGGAATTTACTGATATTTTTTAAATAATCAATATCTATGATATTTAGGATCTAAATAAGTATTTTTCAAATTTACTAACTTTCTGGTACATGCATTATACAGATATTATCAACGTTTCGAATTAATTTGTTATAGCTTCACGCTGTATCCTGCACCTATCAAGATAGATACTTCCTCGAGAGGGGAATCGAACCTGTTGTGTTCACAGTCACACCCTTGTACCCTGCCCCACAACTGGCTAATCTATATGATTTGTCATAATAACTTTCTAAAGTATCTTGTAAAGATAACATAGATCATAAAACAATATCTAAATTCTCTATATTGCAATCAATCAAAAATATTATAAAAAAAAATATAAATCTGCAATAAATATGTCTCGATTTTCGTGGCCATGATTAACTCGCTCTAAATGTTAAGCGCTTTAAGAGCACGATGACTGAACTATGTGAAGTTTTGCTTTGTCAGAGTGCTCCACAGACTGAAGTTTAATCAGTTTACGTTTCGAGTATGCATATTTTTAATTTTCTTTTAAACAAGCAAGAGCTATAATTTAAATATCTAAAAAGCAATCTTTTAAGCAATAAACATTTTAAATTTACATCATTTAAATATAATTTATATTAGTTGCTGAAGATGCTTAATACTTATGTAGAGAACATTCCTAAAAGTTTGTAGTACTCTCTCTAAATTTTAATATCTATTTGTAAATAAAATTAATGATTTGTTTTGAAGTCTGATCTAGTTTGTTTATGTTTTACTTATATATAACTATACATTTTAAATTTCTTATGGACTTTATAATATCCTTCAGTTTTTGATGTCGACACATAGTAAAGCGAAACAACATTTTAATGATATTGTAATAAGTATAACAAGTGCCTAGTTGTGCCACAGAAAGGGTACTTTGCAAGTATTAAGTTTTGTAAAGTTCCCCTTATCATTCCTTTATTAATACCTTCATATGCATTAATCCAATTAGCAGAGTTCGAGTTGTTCAGTATAGTTATCGCCGGTGCTCGTCTGCAGCGCACGCTGCAAGGGTTGTCTTAATCGGTACTACAGTTTTTATTTTAACTGTTAAACGTTTGCATATACGTGTGTTTTAATTATAGTTAGTTCATTTTTAATCATATGATGTTTTTACGTTTATGCTGTATACCGTATATGCAATATGCGGAATACGGCATGAACGGTAGGCAGCGGCTGGCGAATTAGTGTTAAGACACTCCGTTCCCATGAAACTGCAAGCAACGCCGCGATTTGAATGAAAATATTAAATATTTAAATATTTAATGATTCCTCAGTGGGAATCGAAACCACTACTTGTCTGGCCTCAATAGTAACATATTAAAGGTAAACCAGTGACCTTTACTAAAATCATATTGAGCGTAAAAAATAATAAAGGATTAAATAGTAAGAACAACAGTTTACGCAAATGGTGTTTGCAGAACTACTAAAAAAAACAAAAATAAAATATTATATGATCTGATACATCAAAAAGCATATAGAGAGGTATAACATGCAAATACATTGTCTACCTGTAAATATTGAATGTTTAGGTATGCCCGGCGCGTCGGGCCGTCCTCGAGTGACGGCAACATCTGTTGTTTATTCATCGTGTCCTCTAGATATTGGGAACCTTTCTCGAGGCTCATGTTTGTGAATGTGAAGAATCCATCCTTAACGGAGGACCAAATACTTATGTACCAAATCCTTTCGAATATTTTAAGACCAAATCACATATTAGGAATTTTATCACAAGCTCAGATGACGCTAGCGATTATTAGATAACAAAAAAATATGTTAAAAAAAAAACAAATATTAAATAAACTCTAAAGAAAGATAATTTTGTGTTTTCTGAAAATAACAGCAACGTCTCCTTTTATATTATTAAGAAAATAGAGTGATGTTGCTAAGCTCTGATTGCAACTAATTTCATTAACGTGGGTAATTTAAGCAACTGGAATCGGATTAAGTTTCGTAGTCAAAATTAAGAAAATATTACGTTATGCGCCTGATCTTTTTAAAAACAAAATAATTTGGTTACGCTTAAAATTCACGCTTCGTCGTTGTCGCTTGTATGTTGTATGTTATTTTTATCAGATATTTGAACACATTTTCTCGTTGACTAGTTTCTATCATCTTTTTTACTCTCTTAGTGACCAATCACTCTCCTTCTGTTCTTCTTACTAAGAAAACACAAATCATAAGTTTTAAAACTTGCATACATTTTTCGATATTACGTCGAAAAATTCCTTTACATTTTGGCAATTTTCAACTTGACCGCATTTCAGTGCTGGGCTATGTAGTCTGAGAAATTCGTAGACGTATGAGACGTAACAGATTATCTAAGTTCAGTAGCACAGTTTTGTAGCAATCTATAAACATGGTGTTCCAGTATGTTAGGTACGGGTAATGGGAATGTCGTCCATCAGAGGATAAAGTGTCTTGTTTCGTCACAAGTAGTGTATTAATTTTAGTAAGGAATCAGATACACTGATGTCAAAGATGTTTGAAGATGTTTGTGATTATTATTTTTTGACAAACTAGGATTCTAAAAAAAAACATTTAGAGATTTTGTAAATGGGCGACAAAACTTAAGAAAATACTGGCTTATATAACAAACTAAAATAGACTGTAACGAAAAATGCTCTAAAAATGATTATATATATTTTTTATTATGGCCACTTTTTCAAAACTAATTCCATCACTAATCCAAATCATAAAAAAAAATATTTGATTTAAGCATAATGAAGTTTAACAAGTCTCGTTAAATAGAAACACTGAAGTACCCACTACATCCTGCTTAGTCCTAAGTACCTGTCTACAAAGTTTGGTCTACTCTGTGCTTACACAGTTCATATTAGTGGCCGGACGAGGCTTCAGGCTTAATGCTAATTACAGAACAAGTTTCAGCAGATCGCTGTGTAAACAACTGTGAGTGTATGTGGTGTTCTACATCTCTATAATGGATGTTCTTTTTTCATTTGTCAAGAAATATTTCTGTTTTCTCCTTCACGGTGACGTTTTCATTACGTGGTGAACCTTAAAACAATAATATGTTTCAGGAGTAAACGTCTGTCACACGATACTTGCGTGTAACCCGATTATAGAAAATTCTTTAATATATAAAAAATATGACTAAATTCTTAAAACAAAATTGAGGCCGGTCGTGGCGCAGTGGCACGAAGTGTGACTGTAAAACCGACTGGTTGTGGGTTCGATCCCCACTTGAGCAGATGAAATATTTATTTAAATTTATATTTCCATTTCTTCATAAGTGCGAGACGGAGTGTCTTAACACTAGGTTCCCTCTGCCTACTCTGCTGTGAGCGTGATACAGCGTGAAGCTGATTTATAATATTAATGGAGCAGGAAAGTAATTCAGACGAGAAAATAAATAATTGTGTTTTACAAGCTTTGTATTACACAAAGTTAAAATTGATTATCCTACTTTTAAGGATGTGGTTACATAAAGTGTCAGTTTGCGGTGTTAGCCGCATATTGAAGCGAATGAAAAGTGAATAGAGATATAGATCTTTTTATTATCTCACAAATTATATACCAATTTAAATACACATATTTGTCTTAAATTTCTTATAACTAAAATACTAACTGTATTTCCTGTGGTTTTCCGGAAATACCTTAATTAAGAAAATCTTAATGGCACACGAAACGAAACATCGCTTGCTCAATTGCTTTAACATTTCCACTTACGACTTTGTCTCTGGACTGAAGCCCAGTTTGTTTTAGGAGTAAACATGGCACAAAGCAACGGTCAGACTTGTTTGTGTAAATACGAAAAAGCTACTTCAAATGGCGGTTTCGATTAAAATGCACTCACAAAATTATGATTTCAAGGTAAAGTAGCAAAAAAAAATATTTATATGCAGAAGAGACATTCTACTAATAATATTGATGCAACAATTGTCGATACATTTTTTAATATTTAAAAACATTAAAGTTTCACAACAAAGTTTGGATGTATGTAAATAAAAAAAATAAATCAGCTTCACGCTGTATCCCGCACACAGCAGGGTAGGCAGAGGGAACCTAGTGTTAAGACACTCCGTTCCCCACTTTCTGCCGAATTCTGGAGGCATTGCGTGTTGAGTGGCAGAACTTAACGCCGCGCTTTTGCCTCGACACCAGAGCGAAGAAATGAAAATATAAATTTAGGTAAATATTTCATCTCCTCGAGTGGGGATCGAACCCACAACCAGTCGGTTTTACAGTCACACTTCGTGCCGCTGCGCCACGACTGGCCTCATATGGATGTATGTAAATAACATATAATGTGTGGTGTAAAGTGCTATTATAGCATTTTTTGGATAAATTATATAATTATGTATATCAAATTAAAAATGGCTTTTACAATTTTTAAAAACAAAACGCAGCTCATAAATAATCAGCAAAATTCGTGCAGTAAATTATTGAAACACAAATTTTAGCGAACAATTTATTTCGATGTAGTTTAATTTCATTAACGCGGCACTAACTGTGTTCACTGTTGAAATCAGAGTCGAGCTCCATAATTTTGTATTTAAACATTATTTTTGTTTAAATATAGACATAATTTAAAAACAAGAATGAGCAACGGTAATAACATTATACGTCGTTTTTGACTGTAAGCGCGACGGTTGTGGGTTGGATCCTCACTCAAGGGAATAATTTTTTTTTTTTTTTCATTTTCCTTATCTATTAGCCAAAGCGCGTTGAGTTCTGCCACTCACCACGAAAATTCATGTGTAATTTCTTCAACTACTTAATTAATTTTATTTTCTTTCCATCTTGAAATATTTTTTATCTCTGTGATGCCTATCACATAATGGTGGATATTTCTGAACATATATAGGACATGATTACCGTCATTTTTACTTGTTTTGTTTTTATGGAGGCACTCACTGTATCGAGATTGGTTTAAAAATAATTATGGCAAACTATTGAAACGTAACGTCGATGGGGGCGTTTCTAATAATAAATTCATTTAATAAATGCAAAATGAAACCAAGTAATTCGTGCATGAATAGTAAAAAAATACCTTGTTTATTTATACAATTGTACTTGTATGTAATGTCTATTTTTTTACTAGAAAATTATAAAAAACAAAATATTTATATCAAGAATTTAATTATAATTACTTAATTGAATTTTTATTTGACTTTGTTTAACATTTGTTCTTTGGTAAATAAAATTACAATCAAAATGTATAAACTTTATTCTAAAATATCAATGGCAATGCTTAGGACACTGGAATTAACCAAGATCCTATCGAATTTGCATCTGATCGATAACCAGATGATACGACTGTAGCTTGAGAATCTCTTGATATCTGGGTAGGAATGTATGCAAATTAGGCTCGAATGCGAACGAGGCCATCGCTTAAACTTGCACTTGCTAGGAATTTAGCAGAGCGCTTAGCCGATTAAGGTTACATATTCTATTAGTTACTATATAAAATCATCGTCGTGGCGCAGGGGCACAAGGGTGTGACTGTAACGAGAGAGTCGTGGGTTCTATCTCCTATCGAGGGAATTAATTATTTAATTAATTGTTTTTCTTTATTTTCTTTTCTTTGCTTTATCGCCAAGACAAAATCCCGCCTTGAGCTCCTCCACTCCACACGCATCGTCTCGAAAAAATCGAATTGTCTGTACACTAGGTTCCCTCTGCCCACTGGCTATATTCGGGGTACAGAGTGAAACTGATTTAATTTTATAAAATTTGTTTGTCAGCTGCAACGTGGACCAGTTGTATTGGGTTTGTGAAATTCAGCGTAGACAAAACATTTCAACAACTATCATTGACATTTTTTTGCATATTTTCAATTTATTTTACATTTCCATTTTACGTTCCACTGCGCTTTATGTTCGGCTGGTCCTGGCATTTTCGTGTTGGAATCAGTTCTTGTTTTGAAAAGGTTTGTATCAAATTTACTTTCGAATTTTTGATTTATTTTATTACTTTTATTACAAACAACAATATTTTGTTTACTAAGGATTAATTACACTCACTTTCACTCAATATCAATAGAAAAAATACGACGTTTCAAATATCTTTGCAAAAGATGAGATACGTACCTATAGTTGTAATTTGTAAAGAGTAGATAATAAGACAAAGGTTCTGATTTTTGAAAGAGATGAAGAAAGGACGGAATGCAAGATCAGTGTAAATAGTAAGATATTAGAACAAGTGAATGAGGTGGTATACTTGGGAAGTATGTTCAGTAGAGATGGAAGATACGAGATGGATGTGGAAAGGCGTATTGCTGCCGGTAACAAGGTTAACGGAGCCTTAGCTGCATTGATGAGAAGGCGAAACGTCAGCACAGCTGCGCATTTGGCCGTACACAATGCAGTTTTGTTACCGACTCTGTTATACGGCAGCGAAACGTGGGTATTACAGAAGAAGAATGAAAGAAAGATGAATGCTGTGGAGATGCGATCTCTTCGTAGGATATGCGGAGTCAGCTTAGCTGATCGAATCCGCAATGAAGAGGTACACAGAAAGGCAGGTACTAGCGAGGATGTCACGGTGAGAATGAAGAAGAACGTGCTCAGCTGGTTTGGGCACGTCGAACGAATGAGTGATGAAAGAATGGCAAAAAAGATTTATGATGGAAAAGTGAGTGGTAAGAGAGGTAGGGGGAGACCTCGGTTGACCTTCGAAAACGCAGTATCAAAGATACTGGAGGAAGGTCACGTAAAAGGCATGAGGATCCGGGGGAAAGGAATGTATGAAGAGGTTGATGACAGTGGACGAGGCGAAAGAGGTATGTAGAGACCGTAGCGTTTGGCGCTCCGTTCTCTCTGACTACCCCGCTAGGGATAAAGCGTGAATTTAGTTTAGTTTAGTTTTAGTTTAGATAATATCTACTAGATAATATATACAATTTACAATATAAAAATATTACATTAAATTATAGATAACAAACCCATATGCGATATAATTGTATGTACGGTGTACGCGGCAACTAGGTATAAAATACATTTGAAATATGCAATTTTTGACACTTCCAATTCCCACATTGAGCCGAATTCTGGAGGCATTGCGTTGGAAATCAACGCTACGCTTTGCCTTGATACCAGAACGAAATTAAATATTTTATTTCTTCGAGTAGAAATCAAACCCACAACCTATCGCGGCCGGCCTCAGATGAGCAAAATAAAGCCCAATTATATTAGCATTCCAATATTGTACCAACATATTTTAAAAGTCAAATCGATTGTAAGTGGTTCAAGATACGCAAACGAGACTACGTTCATGTTAAAAGTTTAAAGAATTGTCATATGCTAATATCGGCTTTATGCATATGTAATACGGTATATATTACTGAACAAAGGAATTTGATACACATTTCATTCACACTTCACGCACCGAATGTTACGTAGCATGTAGTTCAGTAGGTTATAAGTTACTTAACAGACTTTTTATAACAAATATCGTTGAAAATGTGAGATAAGCAATCAGCAGCTTGTGTTTATTCTAGTTTGTTAATTATATGGCATTTCATACTATTATAGGCTTTATTTTGTTTTTGGATTTTGAGTAGGGTTTGTAGATTAAAAAAAGGCTGTATACCGCACACAGCGGGGTAGGCAGAGGGAACCTAGTGTTAAGACACTCCGTACTCGCTTTCTACCGAGTGGCGGAACTAAACTAAACAGAGTGAAGAAATGCAAATATAAATTTAATAAATATTTAAAAATCAGCTTCACGCTGTATCCCGCACACAGCAGGGTAGGTAGAGGGAACCTAGTGTTTTTAGACACTCCGTTCCCCACTTTCTGCCGAATTCTGGAGGCATTGCGTGTTGAGTGGCAGAACTCAATGCCGCGCTTAGCCTCGACACCAGAGCGAAGAAATGGAAATATAAATTTAAGTAAATATTTCATCTCCTCGAGTGGGGATCGAACCCACAACCAGTCGGTTTACAGTCACACTCTGTGCCGCTGCGCCACGACTGGCCTCTAATAATAATTATAAATATTTGATTTATTAAATTTATATATAATAATAAGATTCTCCAGTGGGTATCGAACCCAAATCCAACCGCGTTGGTGAAAATGTGACTAACATTTTGTGCCCCTGCACCTCGATTGGACTATAAATAAATTGAACATTTTTCTTTGATAAACATCGTTTATTATATTCATTTTTTATTGTTTACTTTCTTGCTGAGTATTTATAAAAACATGTTTTCTTTTAACTTAGTACAGCAATTGCTGCTGTGTGCCCTACAAAAAAATTTGTGTCGTGTTATTTGGCTGATCTCCAAATATCGACCTTGGACCAAATTGCATGATCAAATTTATTACTGCTGAAAGTTTGTACAACCATTAGTTGTTAACGTCATTTATGTTGTACATTTTTGTGTATATTAATATGCTAATTTCCATATAATACAATTCATATCAATATATCAAGTCAGATAGTAGACTATTAATTTTAGATTCCATCATACTCAAAAATAGAATAAATAAATGTTAAATCAGTAAAAGTAAAAAGTCGCACATAATTATCTTTTCTTTAAAGTGATTACCGCATTGTTTGGATTCCAACATTATTCCCTATAATCCGGTCGTAATATAATTGGTCGTAATATTAACCAACTTTGACTTCGACTTAAATACAAATTATTTTCTGTATTTATATTGAATTTAATGAAATAACCACATCAATCTCTAGAAGAATAGGACGCAATCAACCAACCAGCTCATTCAGTGAGATTGGTAAATAATTCCGTTTGCTTATTAGACTAAGAATATTTTATTGAGATTCATATTATAACCACTATTCTGAGCACGAGCGTCAAAATTCAATTTCTCCTTCGAAAAATGTTACTTGAGACCTTGAGGTTTCAAGAACACAGAATGTTTGCCAAAATTATTTGCCAAGTAATATATTTATGTCCATGTTGGCGAAGTTGGATATTCGAGATTGTTGGTCAAGGCATACGGACCTTGGACTCATTTCGAATGCTGCCAGGATGACAACCTACTTACTGGATTACCGAGCCAATTTCTCTTGAAAGCCTTGTATTTAAACTTTACTGATGCTGCACAAACGTACACATACACGTATACAGTATGTGCTCTTCTTACTATTATTATTATTGTATAATGAATTCCTAATTTGGAATAACTCCATCTTGTTTGTAGATCTTTTTGCATTGGTCACAATTATCTAGGTTAGCTGGGTAAGTTTTGGAAAAGCGCCGGTTGAAGAGTTTCATTTAACAGATCTGATGTCTACTTTTTTCATAATTACGAAATGACTTTAATACGTAATGCTGTAATTATAGGTATGGTGTTGGCTGTACTTAGAGTGAGCGACGACGTAGCAATTATAATAAACAAGAGATTCAAAGAACGTTTAATAGCGTTCGTTGCAGATTCTAATTTGGATACCAATAAGGATGTTGATAAAGAATCATCTGATTTATGACTGAGCTCTCTCATTTACGTAGATGGTTTGGGTATATTTATATATAGAGATAAAATATTCCACGTTTAGTTATTATTTTAGTCTCTAACAGGACTTCTATCGCTCAATATTATTTAATATATTTTTCTTGTCGAAACCGTGTAGGCGGACTTACGTACACTTCATTTGGTATTCAACTTTGTAAGTAAACTCAACAATAGGAACAAAGAGCTGGCATTCAACATTTGTAAAGCAAAGCAAATAGTTAGCACTTGAGTATCGCTGCATTATAGAACTCGTTATTGTATCGCCCGATCCAAAGGCATTAAGAATTCATGGAACAGTAACAAGTTTGAATGCTTTGGAGAAAATAGAACATCGACAATTTTTTTTTAATATTGTATGAAAGGAAAGTTTTTTTTTATATGAAAATAGTAAAATATATAAGTTTTAATAACTGACACTATTTGTGTTTCTATTTAGTTAGTTTGTTAATATAATATAATATTAACGTCTTTGTACGTTCATGTACGTGTTCATCTCAATGATGAACTCGATAGAATCCTTACACATCGCGTTTTTCATTTGTGAAACCTTTTCAGCACCCGAAGAGCGATTCGGAGATATAATGCCGCACTGAACCAGTCAGGTGAGGAGACAGCTTCGCGACACCCGCACTTAAAAAATTCTATCATCTATGTCATCAAGAATCTAGATCAGTGCAAGTATAAACGGAACATAAGTCTTATCATAGTCATAGTCATAGTCTCTTTTAATAATAGGAATCTTGTATCTTGTGTTGTTGTGTCTTGTATCTTGTGTTGTTGTATCTTGTTATATAGAGAAATCGTTTTATAAAATATTATGACTTAAATTTGATTGTTTTTCCCATGCAGTAAATTTATTTATGAACACAAATGCTAGGTAATGTACCATTATATAGACAATAAATATTTTCAATTCACCACTTCCCACTCTGCCTTTTCTTGCAATTTTATTATTATATTAATATTGTATGACAAAAATTTACTCATAATACATAAGTTTAATATTCAAGCGAGGCGTATTTATGGCAGACGTTGAAGTTGTGTCGTTACACCTGTTACCACGATAGCGTTTTCTATCAAGCGTCGTAAAGCGGTGGAGCTATTATATACTATTTATACTCAAACTTTATGAAATTTATAAAGTAATATGTGAAATTATATTACACTTTTAGTAGAAGTAGATTAAAATTGTCCGTATATTATCTTTAAGTCTTATTAAAGTGGCTTTGTTTTTATGTATTTTGTTTTGTTAAGAGGTAAATACTTAAGTTTACAATTTTATATATGTATATAATATAAAGACACGATTTACATTAAACTACTTTAATGTTTGACGATGATTTAGGTCTTCCATTAAATAACCTAAACAAGAAAAAATATATATCATATAAGTAATTAGAAATATATACAATATGGGGGCCAGTCATGGCGCATAGGCACACGTGTGTGACTGTGAACACAACAGGTTGTAGATTCGATGCCCACTTGAGGAAATGAAATATTAAATATTTTAATTTGTTTGTTCAGGTTGCGACTCGAAGCGCGGCGTTGAGTTCTGCCACTTAACACGCCTTGTTGCTATAATTCAGTGGAAAGTAGCGAGCGGAGTGCTTGAACACTAGACTCTCTCTGCCTACCCTGCTACATGCGGGATACAGCGTGAAAGTGATTTATCCATATACAACATAACATTTGGTCACTAGACCATAAAAACTGTGTTACTGTAAAAAAAACGTGTAATAAACGTTCCGAGTTAATTTTATATAACGTTGAAGCTGCGGTAGAGCTTAATGGACACCACGACGCACGTCAGTACATAATCGGATTGGAACCCACTGCACTTATGGGATTACGGAGGGTTGCGTTTTTTCACACCACGATCGAGTTGCGTTCTATTTGCCGCTGAGCTTGTTGAGCCGTTTTGTAATTTCTTTACCAATGATTTTCTGTCGGCACACATTAATATTTCATACGTTCAATATTATACTTTCAAATTGGCATTTTGAGAGGCGGGAAGGTGATTTTTTATAAGTCAGCTTCACGCTTTATCCCACGCACAGCTGGATAGGCAGAGGGAACCTAGTGTTAAGACATTTCGTTTCCCATTTTTAACGGTTCCGCCGAGTTCTGGATGCATTGCGTGTTGAGTGGAGGAAATCAACGCCACACTTTGCCTCGACATCAGAGCGAGGAAATGAAAATATAAATGTAAATAAATATTTCATTTCCTTGATAATATTTGCATGTGTAATGTTAATGAAAATTGGAAATATGAAGCGACACAGAGGGTAATCAAATTTGTATACAACAGACTACTCTGGGAGACGCACCCCCTAGCATAAATCATTTTATGACTAAATTCTTACATTTCTTGTAGAAATTGTTAATTAGTGGCTAATTTTCATCTAGCAGGGTAGGCAATGGGAACGTAGTTTTGAGACGCTCTGTTTCCTACTTTCCATCCAATTTTCAAGATATCCGGGAGAGGAAATTAAAATAATTCTTTCGGGTGTGAATCGAACCGATAAGCGTCGCGTCACGTTACAGTCAGACGCTATGGCGCTTTTGACCTTTTTTAGGTAAAAAAGTAATATCAGTAATAATTATATAAATAGTATAGTGTGAAATATTTTAAAATTAAAAACGAAAAACAATTATAAAACCACTATGAAAATTAAAATATAATATTTGAGTTTCATAAATATACTTAACAGACGCCATAATACTAACAAAAAGTGGCCAAATTATAGTCCGAGATCTGCTTAACTAATTAAAGCAAAAGCTTAAGAAAATAAGATTTCAAATCCACAATTTTCTTAAATATAAGATAGATAGATATAATATAAATAGATATATAAACATATTTTATCTTTAAAACAGATAAAAAGAAAAAGTTTATTTTGTAAAAATTGAACAACCTAATATTTATGCTAAGTAAATGGATGATGTGATTTTAAGGTTACACTTAAACTAACAGTGGTCTATAGGCATACACTCAACAGCGCTCCTCGCATCTCTGAGCTTCCGTTCGCAAATATTTGATATGTTTCTACTGAAACAGAACGGCGGTTATATGATTTAAGGTATTAATTACTTACACATACTATCAAATTTATGTGTGGTATGTGTATGTTCTAGCATCAGTTAAAGCAAACAAAAATTTACATGGTTTTTTAATTTATAAAAAGTATTGAACTGTGGACAGTAAAAACGAGGAAAAAAACTCTAGCTAAGAAATCTCTTAAGGAAATCAATAAATATTCACATATTTATTCTTTTTCTACTTAAATTTATATTTCCATTTCTTCGCTCTGGTGTCAAGGCAAAACGCGGCGTTTAATTCTGCCACTCAATACGCAATGCCTCCAGAATTCGGCTGAAAGTGGGAAACGGAGTGTCTTAACACTAGGTTCCCTCTGCATACCCTGCTGTGTGCGGGATACAGCGTGAAACTGATTTTTATTTTATATTCTTTTAAAAAAAGCATATGAAGGCTATATGACACATTATTTATCAGGTTTAGTTGGGCATCTAACACATCCTATTCACGCTCAATAGTGTATCATGCATACCTCTTGTTTACGGGTATCTATTATGTACACATGGATGTAGAAATGATATGAGATATGAGATAACCCCCTAGAAGATGTCCCTAGCCCCTAACCCCCTAAGAAGATGCCCCTAGATACGCCCAAGTACTTATATAAGCTCGAATAATACTAGATCGAAATACACAGATGGGGAGGTTCCATTCAATTCCATCCATAAAATATTTAATTTCCTTCCTCTCCTTGCGACACGCACTCAAGTCGAACATTTACATAAGCTCACCGAAGCCGTATTTACACTAGCCGACAGTATTGTTTATATACAAATTAAATCGTTCTCGTTACAGCTTTTTTGATTTTTTTTATCTTTTACAAGTATATTATAAATTGAAATTTATTTAAATTGAATTGTTATTTTTATTTTAGGACAACGAGCGTGTTGACTTCAGCCACGCCAAAGTAAAACAGAAAGTGGTGGAGAGCGAAGTATTTTGACCCTACGTTTTCCTACCTTAACTATGCGGAGAAAAAGTTTGAAGCTGCTTTTTATTACTTAATCGCAATGTTACTTTATATTTCTCATTTTCAGTCCTCAAAATCTTCGAATATTATTTCCAATTTTTTTCAGCTTTACGCTGTATTCTGCATATAACCGGCTAGACAGAAAAATACCGCCAAACTCTCGAGGCATTGCGTGTTAATTGGCGGAACTCACCGCCTCATTTTACCTTGTTACCAGAGAGAGCAATGAAAATATTAAATATAATCTTTCCCCCGAGTGGCAAATGAACCTACAACCAACGTGTTAATAGTCACACAGTTATACTACTGTGCTACGACGACCCCAGTTAATTCCATCGAAGATAGAAAATCGTTTAGATAAAATATGTTTGTTGATAAAAAAACAGTTAAAGCAACAGTAGGCGAACGGAAAGTACGCCTTATAAAAGTTGACAAACTTAAGTTTGCGGGTATATACACTCATTTTGTATTAAATTATTTATTTATATTGTAAGTTCACGTAAGTTCAAGTCATTTCGTACCGAGCTTCATAATTGCAAGTTCACGAGACCCTACAGGTTTTGATTGCTCGACTAATATCACATAAAATGCAGCAAAACCAATACATTAATGGTCGTATCTTTTGATTGCGTCGACTTTGATGCTTGATTTTTTCTGTGCGATATTAATTTCAATTTGATACCTCCCTCCGCGTTATTACGAAATAAATGATCTCAACAAACAGACAACAACGATACGAAACACAAAAAAAATTAAACAAGAAGTTTATTTTATTCTATAGACAAAATAATTAATCATATAACTAACCTACAACCTTATTAATATAACAATAACTAAAAACAAAAAGATATTTTTTTAGATTACAATGGAGTTACGATTGGTAAATGATAAAAAGCTCATTTTTCACTGAGAACAATTTGTATGGATGTTGATAATACATGTCAACGGGCGAGGGTGGATGGAGGGTGCGAAAATTGACAAGTGACGATTCCCGTTAATGAAACATTTTTCGATTTAAAACGCATTAGTTCATATACCTTACTTGATATAAATGATATTTAAAGTGTTATTCCACACTTAGGAAAGAAAAATACTTATTTAGAAAACGTAAAAAAATTTGAACATAGCGGGACTCGAACCCGCGCCTTCTGGTAACTGACCAGGCGCTCTGACCATTACGTTCTCTGTATGGCAAAAAAATGTTAAATTTTTATACGTTATACAAATAATAATGAGAAATAATATGAATGATATTATTTCTCATTATTATTTGGTACACTTGCACAAGTGTGTGGTTGTATGACGGTTGTGGGTTCGATCTTCACTTTTTCCCACTAAATGAATTATTCTTTATTAATATTTTAATTTATTCGCGCTGGTACTTAGGCAAAAGGCCGGCGTTGAGTTTCGCCACTCAACACGCAATGCCCTCAGAAATCAGTGGAAAGTGGGAAGCGGAGTGTTAAAACACTAGGGCTACTCTGCCTAATCTGCTACAGCGTGATAAAATCGTTAATTGGAAATTACCTATTGCGATCTAGATTCTATATGCTAGATTTCAACTTTGTAGCTAGTACAAGTATAAAATATAAACGAAACAATATTATAAAGCAATAAAAATACAAATAAACAGAATACCTTACCTAACTAAATTTCGATTAAGAGTTACGAGGTACCATATTTCCATGACAGTACAATAAAAGAGATTAGGTCCACTTTATTGAGTACTAGAAATCCTCGAAGATAGAGGTAAAAGGTATTTTAGATTTTGATTCGATCGTAAATCAGTTACGATCATATCTAAGAAAAAGTTGAGAGATAAAAATTACAAATGTAATAACATTGTCTTAATATATTTTATGAAGAAATCATACAAATAATTTGAAAGAAAAGTAATATGTATTTTGTAAAAGAGAAATTACCGTGTTCAGTTGTGAAACTCAACATCGCACCTTATCTAGTTGCAGATTAAAAAAATAAGCCCTTTCTCCAAGTGAGAATCAAACTCAATTGACCTGACTGCGTCATGCTTGCGCTTTCTTTTCATAAGACACTTTATACTTGGATTTATTCCGAATATTCTAGTAAAAGATATAACATTTCTTTCTCATATAATCAGTTTTCACGCCGTTAGGCTCGGTGATGACATCTCTTTCATATATCTACGGCATACCTACATGGAAAAAATCGAATAATGTGAGGGAAACAGGGACGACAGGGAATTGAAATGACAACACCAGTACGAGCTGGCACCTGCTGCCTCACGTAATTACTGCTCCAAAGTAATCAATGACAGAGATTTTCTTTTTGTGTTTCGAAAATAAAGAAAAATTATGTAGAATTGAAGTTGAAAGTAAATAAAGGAATATTTCATTTCATATTGAATTAAATTTTGTCCAATTGTCGCTGTCTTCATGAAGTTATTCAGTATCGTCCCTAAGTACGATTAATACCTATTATTTATTAATTAATAAATATTATTTATTATTTTTTATCACTATGGTAACAAGGCAAGGCGCGGTGTTGAGTTCCACCGCTCAATAATTCAGCAGAAAGTCGGGGGGGACACGAGGAACAGAGTGTTTTTATAAAAGGTTGTCTCTGCCTACCCTGCAATATGCGGAATACATCAACTATCGTTGCTTAAATTCAAATTCTTAATAGACTTTTCCAAGCACTTTCGTAAACAATTAATGAACAACCGAGTACCCCCGTTTTGGATGGCAGTTCTGTTGAGAAGAGCCGACAAGAAACCAAAAAGTTGTTTTAAATGGAACACGAATGTCAGAAATTCGTATTTATGCAAAATCGTGAACATCTTCAATGTTATTTACCCAAAATATAGTATTTCCATAGCAATATCCTCATTACTCAAGTTAGATAAGTTTCCATCTGTCAGGCGACGTTACATAAACGTAACATCGTTTTCGTTTCATCAAATATGACGTTTTCGTGGAGTTTCGATGATATTCGATATTGTTGTTTGTTGTTGTCTTCCGCTAATTATGAAATTTCTTGATGGTTTATAAATATAAGTATGTATATTAGATACATATTGCGTGTCATAAAGTAAAATCAATATATATTTTTAATTTGAACCATCCTCTTATTATATTTGTTTGTAGCTCTGCCCTGCACTAGTTTCAACGATGCTGGAGGAATATCGAGTATACAGCATGAAGACTCCTCGGAGGACATGGATGACAGTGGATGAGGAAAAAAGGGATGCAGAAGCGCTTGGCGCTGCGTTCTCCTTCTGCGTGAAAAAATATATATTTGAGGTACAGAAATTATAATATAATAATAATATTTTGACATATAAACTCTTCTTTAGCTCTTTCTCGATAAGAGAGATCAGTCACCCTGCACCTCTGACTTTAGTTAGATTTGAACTTATGAAAACCACGGTGCATATAAACCAATACTGTACCACAATGGTCTATCTCTATAAATAAATAGCTAATAAAAAACTGCGCATTATCTAAATATAATATCTATAATAATAAAATACCGGGTCGCATCAGCCACATTCTTCCTGTACAGAATTATACCACTCGACGATACTGGTAAAGCGTACTTTACTAATAATAACTTGACACCACCTCAACTTTAATTAAATTCCAAATGGATATTGCTTTAAGCTGCTTTTGTAGCGGTTCACCGTAAAAGTAAGCTTTAGTTCCCTGTTGCTGACAGATTTTCTGTAAAAAATTATAATAAAATATGCATTTTTATTCTTTGTGTTCATTTTAAAGAATATCAATTTCTGTAAACTATATCTATATAATAAAATATATATTTTTTGCTTTAGTCTATAACGTTAATATCATACTTACTCACTTGCGCACATCAGTCACACATTCCTATATTATTCCTATATTCCTATATTATAGATACTCGATATGTGTCAGTAAAAAATAAACCATTTTAAATAAATTAAAAAAAAAAACAAAATTTTAGTTTTTACGCAATTTGTAATTCTATGTGTAGAACGATTTTTATTATTTCTTTTATATGAGTCATATTTATTTAGAGATCCCATGACAATATTTTCTCCAACGATGTCATGGCGACTCAACTTTTGCACTTTACTTAATTTCAGTCTTGTACAAAGTAGGATTCTTAATAGAAGTGTGTCATGTGTGGTTTAGTTAAAAGCATTCATGCGGTCGCAGAAAGCTGGATTGGAGAAAATAATTTAGGTAATTTTTTTTCGTTCCGTACAACCACATATTATGGAATGCTATTTTTCTTCATCTATCTCAGCAGGCAAGAGGACCTAGTGAAACATCACTCGGTATTACATCATCTTCATTTTACCATCTTATTCATTTTCATTTTTATTCACTTTCATTTTATTCACGCTTTATCCCGCACACAGCAGGATAGGCAGAGGGAACCTAGTGTTAAGACACTTCGTTCCCCACTTTCTGCCGAATTTTGGAGGCATTGCGTGTTGAGTGGCAGAACTCAACGCCGCGCTTTACCTCAACACCAGAGCGAAGAAATGGAAATATAAATTTAAGTAAATATTTCATCTCCTCGAGTGGGGATCGAACCCACCAGTCGGTTTAACAGTCACACTTTGTACCACTGCGCCACGACTGGCCTCTTTTTTTTTTTTTCATTTTATTCATTTATAATTGAAAAAAAAGGTTGTTCCGTTTTAACAAAAATACGTATCTATTAATATTGACATAGAATGTAAGGTATAAATAATTAGATTTGTAAAATGTAAGGTTAAGGAAACCCAATACCGTTGAGTCCCGGAACTCAGTGACGCGCTTTGCTTGATCATTCTCCCGAATCCCACCCACAACCAGCCAGATTCAGTGCCCCTGCTTCAATATATATATTAAAAACACTATGAATAAATCCGGACGCTGAAAAAGCTTTCACCAAACGGGTATTACATATTGTCGGAGCCATAACAATAAAACAGCAAGCTTGAACAAGACCTAATAAAGAAGTAAACCATTCCAAAAGGATTAATTAGCTCTACAGAGGCACTTGTTCTGGCTTTTACGAGGACTCCAGAGTGGCCTGCTCAGAGAGCATTCGTGAATATAGTCTGTGGGACTATAAAACCTTTACGGGCCACGCAGTTAACACATATGGTCATGCCCAGATCGCTTTAGCTCTAGATACCAAATCTCGTAAACGATATACCCGTATGCTCTTAAAATTTGGAATTTTCTTTGTTACAACGACACACTCACAGCCTATCTTTATTGCTAGGGCTAATATTTATGACCGAGATAAGGCATATATTTATAAAGGGATAAATATATTTTAGCTCTTAGCGTGTATAAAATAACATAAATGTATGGTTTAATAGATAATTATGAGGACATAATAAATCAAATCAGCTTCACGATTGAATCCCGTACACTGGTAGGCAGAGGGAACCTAGTATTAAGACACTCTGTTCCCCATTTTTTGCCGAATGAGGGAGGCATTGCGTGTTAAGTAGCGAAACTAAACCGCACTTTATCTCGTCACCAGAGGGAAGAAACAAAAATATTTAATTTCCTCGAGTGGGAATCAAACTCACAACCTACCGTATTTATAGACTGCCCCTGTAAATTGCATTTGAAGTGAAAATATTATTCTACTTGAAATAATGTAATCATTCAACCCGTAAGGAGATATTCTAACAGAATTTCTGAAACCACGTTAAGCTTCTATATAAATATTATAAAATAGAAACGCTTTTTTTCTCTGTCTGGCCTTTCTAAGCGTTCTTCCTCTAAACCACCCAACGGATTTTGATGCGGTTTTCACCATGAGGTAGAGTATTTCTCAGAGAAGGTTTGTGTATGATTTATTATATATATATTTTAATGTAATTTGACATAAATATGATAAATGTGCATAAAGTCCTACCCGTTGAGAAACTTTCACGCATGCGCTGCTTTAATGGTAAGTCCTACATGAAAACAATGTACTAGAGTATTATTCCTCTTAATAAGATCTACAAAAAAGTCAGCGACAGCATATTTGTATCTTCTAAGGATAACATACAGTGAGCATATTTCTGTCTAAAAATAATAATTTCAATATATTTTTTATTGTGAGGGATGTTTGTCCATAATGATATTAATCCTTATCCTTTTAAATACTTTATTAATTTTCTACGTAAAACGAAGATAAAATTTGCTTTTTAAACTAATTGGAAATTACGAATAGTTTTAGAGAAAAACGCATTTAATTGTTGACACATCACGCCCGCTATAAACCGTAGATTTGGCTCATGTTTCGTTTATCCCTTACTCATAAAGCATATAAATAAGTATATTAGTTACGTTGGCCATTTAATAGAGATGAAAACTGTCTTTTATTGTTTTTCATTTTAATAAGTACTTTAGAAGTTGTTACAATATCAAAATATCCTTGCTGCGAAACGGCTCACCACACGCCATGCGTCCGCGCCACGCGACGCGTCCGCCGCGCCCGTCTCCCCGCCTGTCTCTGTATCGAAGTAGATTTAGATGCGATTGTACGTATTGGATAATTAGAGTTTAATGTATTATTTCAGCGCGATATATTTAGATTCATCTTTTTTGATTAATAGAATAGTAGGTAGTCTTTCGTGTATGTTTTTTAGGAAGAGAATAGTAGGTAGTCTTTTGTTTATCATTTCTTTCGTTTAAGTATCCTGTTGTTTAAATTGTTTACTCTCCTTCTTTTTATTATTGTTTTACCTTTTTAAACATTTCCTTTTTTAATTTAATTATGCCACGAAAAAGTCGTTCATAGGTCGTAGAACAAGAAATGGCAATAACAATCGTTTAAATCTTACTAATGAAAGCGTAGAGGAGACGGAAATTAGACGGCAATTTAAATATATTTTCTTATTGTAAGGGATGTGTGTCCATAATGATATTATAATCCTTATCCTTTTAAATAAGTTATTTATTAATTTTCTACGTTAATCAAAGATAAACTTTGCTCTTTACAATATTTCGAAATTACAAATAGTTTTAGAGAAAAGCTATATCATCCCTTACTCTCAGTATATAAATAAGTATATTAGTTACGAGGCCAGTCGTGGCGCAGTGGCACAAAGTGTGACTGTAAAACCGACTGGTTGTGGGTTCGATCCCCACTCGAGGAGATGAAATATTTACTTAAATTTATGTTTTCATTTCTTCGCCCTGGTGTCGAGGCAAAGCGCGGCGTTGAATTGTGCCACTCAACACGCAATGCCTCCAAAAATTCGGCAGAAAGTGGGGAATGGAGTGTCTTACCTTTTGGCCATTTAATATAGATCAAAATGTTGTTTACTGTTTTCATTTCATTTCAATAAGTACTTTAGAAGATTAGTTCTACAGATTTAAAATTACAATTACGGTACTAAAAAATTCTTGCTGTGTAACGGCTCGCCGTCCACCACCCGTCCACCACCCGCAACCTTTTGCTTATAACAATGGATCCGCCGCACCCGCCTGTCTTCTTTCCCCCGGGGCATGCAAGGAAGGCCTGCTCATCATATTGCCCAAGGCTGGGAAGACCCCGCAGCCTGAAGGATACCGATCTATAACCCTCCTTAGCGCGGTCGCCAAGCTGTTCGAGAAGATATTCCTCTCACTTCTCCACGAAGCGAGCAGCTTGGCAAGCGGGTATACCACTCTGGTTATAGTACGCCGCAACAGTGATCAACCGAAAGGAGAGTGCAATAGTAGTCTTTTTCGACGTAGCACGCATTCGACTGCGTCTGGCACCCGGGCCTACTTCATTAAGTGCTCAGAGCCGGAACCCCCCAGCACGTCACGCATGTCTTTGCCTCCCTGCCTGCCTGCCTGCCTGTCAGACGTAAGACTATTTCCTAGGGACTTTCTATCCTCCTCTAAATCCGACTCATGAGCCTTGCATTGAACCTTGGTCGTTTAAGATGGGCCTCCCTCAGGAAACCGAGGGTCTCTCCTGACTGAGTTGACCGCCTAGATGGCATTTGATAATCCTTCCAATTCCATACTGTGTCAACGCCCAGATGTCGTTCGGAGCTACTACGGAGATGGACGAGAGAATGCTTCATTTCTGCGCCAGACTCTATAGCAAAGTTAATTTAGAAGCGTTTGCACGCATTTTGGAGCTATCCAATAATTATAATCTATTTCAAAGCGACATAGTTGGTTACATCTTTCGTTTAAGTATTTTTGGGTAAGAGAATAGTATCTAAGTGTGCTGTTGTTTATAATTTCTTTCGTTAAAGTTTTCTGTTGTTTGTGTCATTTGTTTAGGTGTGTTTTTTTAAACATTTGGAACACCCGTATTGGAACTACGAAAATGCGGGTTGCATTAAGGTTTAAATAATTTTCACATTGGTAATCTTAAGTGTTTTGCAAACATAGGTACATTACATGAATAATTCAGTAACTAAAGCGGGCGAAGCCGCGAGCGGGTCGCTAGTTATGTATAAACAACAATGAATCTAATTTAAATTTTAGCTTGACATAAGCTACTAACTTCAAAGTCACTGGAGTTTCATAAGTTTTCACGTTTTCTCATTTCCTGCACGTAAAAGGATTTAAAAGAATTCTTAAAATATTAAAAGTTTGATGAACAGATCTTATCTGGAAAATGTTTGCGACGTAAAAGCTGGCTATGTTTTATTTCTATTTACCAAAAGAACTTTCCAACTTTGTTATGCAATGGAGAATGTATGATATGAAATACTTTTTCTTGGGATGTTGTTACTCCCGTTTACTTTGTTTTTTATATCCTTTTCTATCTAAACATAGGTCAGCGAGACATTTATTATATTTTGCTAATAATAATATATATTTTTTATTTTTACACTTTATACTGCATATAAATAAGGTAGGAAGAGAGAGAGAGAGAGAATCTAGTATTAAGACAGTCTTCGCTCACCTCCACGCCCCAGTTCACGAACGGCACCCATTGTCAATCGTAGCGGGAGATGATATATAATATATATAAAAATAAAACATTCCCATTTCGGATAGAATCCATAACTATGACGCAGACAGACACCCTTCCTCATCAACCTCGATTAGAAGTATGTAGTATAATTCGAACAGGTTAATATTAAGAAATAAAATATTTAACACTCATTTCAAAGAAAATTTAAATTGGAAATTGTAAAATTGAAGGTAGCAACATAATTTCTTGCCGTGTAAAACGTTGAAATCCTTCAGTCTCTTTTGGGACCTACCATGTGAAACTATATAAACCTATATAATAGACGTGAAACGACAACTCTCTGTAGACATTTCGTCATGTCTTGTATTTCTTCAGTGAACAAGAATGTTGGAGTTGATCCTCGTGTCACAAGATTTCCTAATGTAGGGATAGCGTTCAAGCTTTTGTAACTCTATGTAATATTAACTCGTGTAACTTGATATTTGTGTATGTATCTATGTGGATGTTTATCCATAGAATTTATTTAAATAACTAATGAAGTTAGTCTCATTGCAAAATCGTGTTAAAAGAGTTAAAAATATCCGTAGGTATAAAAAAAATTTAAAAATATAAGAAAAATATAAAATTTTCTTTTTTTTCATTCTTTCTAAACGCGTATATTTCCTAAATAATTAACAAAACGTTAAAATTAAATATTAATATGTTAATTAATTTACCAAAGATTTTTTACAAGATATGATAGAAGTAAAAAGCATGAGGCAATATACGGTTGACGAGGCGAAAGAGGTATGCAGGGACCGTAGCGTTCAGCTCCGTTCTCTCTGACTACTCCGCTAGAGATACAGCGTGAAGCTAAACAAGTATTTTTTTTATAAATCTCCTACTGTGCTCATATGAAATAAACATGGATACAAATATGCTACTAAAAACTTTACACTGCTAAAACTACTATATTATTTAGTTGCAATATCGTTGCTTAATACTTGGTACGTATAGAAATGCATTCCACGTGATCGTGGAATCCACGATCTGGTTTCAATTTTGTTTCATTTCTTAAAATGGAGGCTGCACCTCAACGTAAGCTAAAGCAGACTTATGTTAATATAGCTTGGGAGCAGCTGAATGATTAAAATGTTACTTAAGACCAAAATACTGGCTTTATATATAAATGAAATGTTAATCTGATTATTTATTAATAAAAATAAAAAAATAAATCAGCTTAACAGTGTATCTGGCACAGCATTGTAGGCAGAGGGAATCTAATGTTATCTCTCCATTCTCCACTTTTTGAAGATTTTTTTCTAAGCACTCAACACGCATGTGTTGAGTGGCGGAACACAACTCTGGGCTTTTGATTTGGTTCCAGAGCGAAGTAAAGAAAATATTCATAAGTAATTCATTCTCTCAAATGGGGTTTGAATCCACAACCATCGTGTTACAGTCACACCGCATCTTTGCCACGACGGGATGATTATTTATATTTAAAAATTGAAAAAGTACTGTTTTTAATTTAAAAAAAAACCTAATAAATACATACATAAATAATAAATAAGCTTTTTTTTAATTAAAAGTAATTATGAGTAGCTCATTAAAAATTTCAACCTAACTATATACTAAATCTACAAAACGTATTAAAAACATTTCCCATTACACCATGAAAGATTTTTAAGATTTGAATGAATATAGAAATATTAAAAGAAACATAAATATACAGACATACCCATCAGGAAACTTGGACAAAAATGTAAATGTTGTATTTTTACATTTCACGCAACTCTGTCAGCCTGGCTTTGATCGAGCAGCCGTGAAATTACGTACCTGGGTCCCGTCTTCGTAAATATGTTTGCCAATTGTACGACATTTGAAAAATGTCCCATCCAAAAGTTATAGACAATACAAGAAAAAAATATCTTCCGATTATACAAACACTAAACAATAAATATAAAAAGTAAGCCAATTCTTAACTTCTTTAAATATGTATTTATTTTTTTTGGTCTACGCCACTTAAAGCAGGGTAGACAGAGAGAACATAGTATTAAGACACTCCATTCCCCACTTTCGTCTGAAATCTGGAGGCATTGTGTGTTGAGTGGCGCAACTCAACGCCGCGCTTTGACACAAGAGCGAAGAAATAAAAATATAATATAAATTTAAATAAATATTTCATATCGTCGATTGGCGATCGAACCCACAACCAATCGATTTTGCAATCACACTTACTCCTAAGCAAGCCCCTAGATTAAGAGTTCTCAAATATCTGCACATCATACATATCAAAATATCTGGAATAATTATAATACAAAGTACTATAGACGTGAGAACATAAGTGAGACTTTAAGTCTTTTAAAATCACCAATGTAGTTATTCATATCAACGCCCGGCGCCATGATCAAATTTGCAGTAAATTTTTAATAAATAAATACATAGGTAAACAAACTTCTCTAACAATCTGACTAAGTCTGATAGAGCTTGTACGTTAGGAAACTACTTATTATTAATAATATTAAATAATGGATAGAGTCCCTCGTGGCGTAGTGGCACAAACGTGTAGCGTTGTGTGTTGTGATCGATTCCTACGTTGAGAAATGAAATATTTAAATTTCTTCGCTCTATTAACAAGAAAAAGGGCGGAATTGGGTCTCCTCTTGTCTGTAGGTTCCCTCTGCCCACCCAGCTATATACGGAATACAAGGTGAAATTGAAAACCCTACTCTACAGTTTTTGAAATAAATCTATGGTGCTACAAGATTTTTAAGTCAGATTTTTTTAGTACATCAATAACATAAATAAATTCCAAAATAAGTATCACTAAAGATGTAGATTAAGCGACAATTGTTCGCAATATTTACAATATTTCTGCTATGGACATTTAAATATTTGTGGAGCTGGAACAGTATAAAGTTAATTTTAATCATAACTTCAAGTAATGAGCACTTTAAAGTATCAAGAAATCAACATTTCCCTGAGTTGAGTTGTTTTATACTCATTATATGTCTGATCTCCATAATCGCCTTTAGAAATGAAAGTACCGCAGCGATAAAAATATTTTTTGAATTCATTTGTGGACTGTAGCCTGTATCTTTTTGAGGTCCTTCTACGTTATCATATCGTAAATCATAAGTATATTAGAAATAAATCATTGACTTTTATTTATATTAAAATTCGTCATAACTGCGTATACAAAGCGTAAACATATAATAAAGTCTAATGAGTGACTAGCTTACTAAGTAAAGAAAAAAAGAATATACAGAATATGTGCACTGAAGTCTCTACAATTAGAATCAGCTATACTTACTTACTTACAAAACGTATTAAATTTTTAACGTAGCGAGACTCGAACCTGCGCCTCCTGGAAACCGAACAGAACCTGGTCGGTTTCCAGTCTAAGTGTTGGAATAACACTTTAAAGATTTTAAAAACTTAAGCTGTTCTTAATTTTTTCATTTCTATCATTTATTATCTAAATAAATAAAATTAATCTTTCCAAATTTACTTTGCAACTTAAACTGTAAATATTTTTGCTAAATAATAATAGCGAATTATTCAATAACAGCGGCCCAAACGCCGCTTCGCCCGCTTCACCTTAATGTTATACGCCCAAATTATACAAAATATTATATATAAATTGTAGCCTATTTTTTATTCTAATGTATAAGCTATACTACTATAAAGTTTCATCTAAATCTGTTCAGTAGTTTTTGCACGAAAGTCAAACAGATATCCATTCTCACAAGCTATCACATTTACAACTAAATTATTATGATATAAATGAAATGAAATTTAGAAAACTTAATGCAAATAAGCAAGTAGTGTGTACAATATAAGGCCACATTGTTGTTTAACTATTCCGAACAAAGGTAGTTAGTCAACAAATTCGTTCGCTTTATGTATTTCAGTGAATTTCGGCAGCAGCTCAGTGCTGAGGTGATTGCTAATTAATTTATAACGGCTGCGAAGCGTAAGAAACTTCGAGAAACAAATTTTCAGTCTATATTATGTTCCAGCTTACAATGTAAATACTTATTGGGATTACTTTAATTTTTTAATTTATTTAATGCTTCAAGATCAAGGTTTGCTTTCGTTTTGTAGAGAGTTTATTTTTTAAGATTTAAAAATATATATTATGTATTTTAATAGCTGGCTATATTATTATTATTTTTTTATTTAGAGGTTGGTTGGTAGGAAGGAGTGTCTTAACACTAGGCCCCATTTTCGACCCTGTGCTGTGTGCGGGATACAGCGTGAAGCTGCTTTTGTGATTTATTTATAAATTGAAGAGTAAAATAGAGTATCGCGGCAAACATGACAGGTTTATAGTCATTTCTTTGTTTATGGCTTTTAGTAGTAGCAGTTGAGTAGGATTTACTCCACCAATGCTGCACAGGGCATAATAGAGTTCCAACAGACAATAGATACGACTTCTATAAGGTAGTTATGGCTTTTGTTCGAAAAAAGATTGTGCAATATTAATAAAATATGTTCCTGTTTTTTTTTAATGTAATATGTCGTGTTTTTAATGTCTAACATTAATATCTTTTAATGTCTAAACCGTAGGAGATGATTTTGCATTTCGTCCAATTTATAGACATTATGTTCTGAGTAGAGAATCTAAATGAATTAATTGGCCTAGTGGGAATCGAACTGACGATGCACAACGCGTCAACAGCGTTACACTGAGCCACGATGGTCTCAAGAAGATAACAACATTTATAAATATTGTGTGAAATAACAAAAACAATACTGAAGCTTGTATTGAATTTCGTTTTATTACCTTAAGATAAATATAATTCCACTATCCATACTATTAAAAACATCTCTTAAGTCCTAAGAGCCTGTGTAGTCTTGGGTACAAGTACTTATAGTGTACTAAAATTGGGAACGGAGTGACTTAACTCTAGGTTCTTTCTGCCTACCCTGCTGTGTGGGGAATTCAGCGTGAAATAAATAAATTATTATTTGGACTAAAATGTGTAAATAGTTAAGTAGTAACACAAAAACATATTCCCATTATTTTGGGCACGGATGACATAAACTCCCTAACTTGCTGTTTATCTTCTTATAGATTTATTTGTACAATATACACCGTTGGCTGTGCCCAATCACGCTCCCAATACGACGGGGAGCTTCGTCCATCCTAAATAAACTTATATGGGGCCACTAAAGTCCGAATGGGGATAAAATGTATGGGTGAATGCGGCAATTCAAATATATTAGGGATATAGCAGTTATTGGTTTACGATTTTCGCTACGAGTTTGAAATGGTTAAGTAACATTGTTATAGAGTTGAGGCCAGTCGTGGCGCAGTGGTATAAAGTGTGACTGTAAAACCGACTGGTTGTGGGTTCGATCCCCACTCGAGGAGATGAAATATTTACTTAAATTTATATTTTCATTTCTTCGCTCTGGTGTCGAGGCTAAGCGCGGCGTTGAGTTCTGCCACTCAACACGCAATGCCTCAAAAACTCGGCAGAAAGTGGGGAACGGAGTGTTTTAAGACTAGGTTCCCTCTGCCTACCCTGCTGTGTGCGGGATATAGCGTGAAGCTAATTTAATTTAATTTTTTATTTTAACATTGTTATGTGGAAACAGGTTTTTGAAGGTGGATTGAATGTATCGTTGGTATCTTACGGATACAGATACTATGTTTATTTTATGGGTTTTTGTATTAAATATGGTCTATATGTTTGTTTTTATTTTATCATCATGGCTTCACCATGCATCTTTTTATCTAAAAATAAAAATTAATTCAGCTTCACGCTGTATCCCGCACACAGCAGGGTACTCCTTGCAGACTTTCCGCCGAATTCTGGAGGCATTGCGTGCTAAGTGTACAAATAGTTTTCTTTTTATAGCATGCTGAGTTAAATAATTTTAGTGGCCCAGTATTCCATTATCCCGTGAGTGTCCGCAGGTCCCGAGAGATGTTAAAGAAATACAGTCACTAAAACGTGGATCACATCCCTCTTGATAGCAAACATAAAGGATGTAATTTACTTTTGTAAAATTCGGAAATATAACCTCATATTTTTTTTATATATATTATATTTACTTTTTATACATAAATATAAACATATGTATTTATTTTTAACCCGCATGTAGCGGGTTACAGTGTGGAACTAAAAAAAAGATGGTTAGCAATGGGAACCTATTGGTAAGACATCGTACCACACTTTCCGATTTCGAGGCATTGCGTGTTGAAAGGCAAAACAAAGCATTTTTAATTATTAACAGAGCTAGAAAAGGAAAATATTGAATATTTCATCTCTTCGAGTGAAAATTGAACCCACACCAGTTGCGTTTTCTGTCACACTCTTGTGCCACTGTGCCACGGCGGTCTCAAAAACATTATTAATATTTAATAAAATAATAAAACACGTTATCAATATAAACCACCGGTACATTTTTTTTATATACCGGTGTAGCCTTCGGTTAGTTTTACGGGGAATGTGTTCTGAAAAATGAACGTGATCAGCATATTTTTAGAAATATGGAAGTAAAGTGACATTGCATCTTACAGGAGATGGAATTTGGTATTTTACTTGATATGAAAAAAAAAATGTGGTACCTTAAGTTATTAGTTCTTAATATAACAAGAAATAAATAAAATTAATAACAAAGTTTAAATTTTTATCTGCATCCGGTCATGCTGGATTTTTCCAGTGAAGCAGGCGTGAAGTCGCCTTTTGCTTTAAATATGAACAACCTCCAATTTTGTACGGTATTCTAATAATGCTTATCATGTTAACACACTACAATTCTAATCTGAAATGATATATGTACTTGTCGTATTAGTTGGTATGGCTCAAATAAAGCTAAAGTAAAATGAGTCAAGCACTTCGCAAAGTACGCTTGGGCTATTATTTAGGAATCAGATTTAGTTCTGATAACAATGTCATCAAATATAATCAGTAACTATACAGAGTGTTTTGTCAGCACCACTTTAAATGAAACCACAGTTTTAACTACTCTATAAAAGCCTAATACAAAAAAAAAACAAAATAAAAAAGTTTTTTTAAACATAATAAATAATAAAATTATCGCGTAAAAGTTGTTTAAACTTTTATAATATTTTTCTTTTTTGTGTTAGTTTACGTTATTGGTATCTATGCGTAACTGCGTCACACGAAATACAGGTATCAGGATAAACATCGTGAAATGAAAAAAAATCCTACGTCTAAGCTGTTGAGTTATCTTGATTCATTTCTTTAGGTATGAGTTTGAAATATTTTACCCTATATGCTGTTCTCGTAAAAGGAGCGTTGACGCTTTCATTCTATATATTATTTTAAAAATGGCCGTTGCATATTAAAGTAATATAAATAAAAAAAAATTAAATTAGCTTCACGCTATATCCCGCACACAGCAGGGTAGGCAGAGGGAACCTAGTGTTAAGACACTCCGTTCCCCACTTTCTGCCGAATTTTGGAGGCATTGCGTGTTGAGTGGCAGAACTCAACGCCGCACTTTGCATCGACACCAGAGTGAACAAATGAAAATATAAATGTAAGTAAATATTTCATCTCCTCGAGTGGGGATCGAACCCACAAGTTTTACAGTCACACTTTGTACCACTGCGCCACGACTGGCCTTAAAGTAATATAACATTATAGATATAATGTTAGTATGACGCTCCTACATCCTTTTGTTTCTTATAAGTTTCGCCAGGTACCATTAACGCTTTGAAAATAAATTAAAAACAAAGCAAAGTAGTTGAAATGGATAAAAACGTTGATATATCTTTATCTGTAAACGATATATTAAAAAGCAATCGCAGAAATATCGACGTTAATAAAAGGAATTCAGTGAGTTCCCTCTCACAAAGGATTGTCTATTTGCAAAACTCAGATTGCGGATTTCTTAATTCAATATTAAATTAATTGTGAAGGAAATTAAAGAGAAATTTAACGTTTTACAAACAAATAATGTAATATAGACAAATTCTATAGTACATTTTGCTTTCAGTTATTTTCAAGTAACTCTTTAGGAATTGTTTCAATCGTGTGAAATAAAACTTTTTTTTTAAATTCACGTGGCACGAACGGACGTTAAATAAAATGTATATATATATATATATATATATATATATATATATATATATATATATATATATATATATATACATATATATATATATATATATATATATATATATATATATATATATACATATATATATATATATGCTAATAAAACCTATCTTAAATTAAATCAAATCAGCTTCACGCTGTATCCCTCACACAGCAGGGTAGCACAGAGGGAACCTAGTGTTAAGACAATACGTTCCCCACTTTCTGCTGAATTCTTGAGGCGTTGCGTGTTGAATGGCAGAACTCAACGCCGCGCTTTGCCTTGACACCAGAGCGAAGGAGAAATGGAAATATAAATCAAAACGTATCTACCTTTTATCGTATGGACAAACGAACACTTTTAAAGTGTATATTTTCAGCGACAGTAATATTTAGTTTACAAAAAACAATATATTCATACAAATATAAGCAATATAGGTACATATATAAATGGAATTCCTTAACCAATGCTTGTGTGTTTGTCAAAGGAAATGTTCAAATTCGAGTCGAGTATTTCTCAAATAGGAAAGGGTCGGTTTCCACCTTATTTGGTAGCAATGGTGTTGAATAAAATTTGCGATTGAGAAAAAAAAGTACGCGTTACCAAATTTCAATTTATTCCATTGAAAATTATATAACATGATCTTATCTGGAAGTATATCACTGGTAGTGCCTGACATAAGTAAATTAAATTGCAAACGGACGGATACGCCTTTGTGGAGCACGCATTGATTGCGTATACATGAATAAACTCATAAATATCAGGTTATTTTGTGAAATTGTTGTGAAAATTCGCTGAAACATTAAAATATCAAATGTTGCTGCACGCCACACGGCGCGGTAACCTTACACGAGCGACCACAGGCCACCTGCGTGTGCCAATCTACCGTATTGGCTACCTGCATCTTGAATAACCATATTTTATATATAAAATATGTGTAAGAGGTTAACGTGGTTTAGTTACACAGTGTACAGACGGTAAGCGTGATGGTTGTGGGTTCATGGCCTGCTAAATGAATAAATCATTTTCTGGCTCTGGTAAGAAAAATGACAGTGTGGGATTCAGTTAGTTAATATGTGATTCCACAAGATCGGGTGGAGTGCGAAGAAAAGAATGTCTTATGTTATAGTTACATTATATTTTAACATATAATCCATAATTCAATTTTATTTCATTTGCATTGCAACTAACGCGTGTGGTATCAAAAACATAGAGACAAGAAAGAAGAATAGGGGTTGGGGAGAACTGCGGAAAACGGAGAGAAAGAAAAAGACAAAAAGTTTTTTGTCTTTATAAAATAAGTATGTAGCTAGCACAATATAATATTCATAGATGGCTTCGTGGCATGGTTCACATAGCCATTGTTAGCTTTATCGAGATAAGAAGAAATATGTATATTGTACGTTGTCAATCAAAATAATAATTAATATTTTGTGGGAATTATTAAAAACGTACTAAAATGTAATAAAAAATAATAACATTCGGTACATATAATCAACACTTACAAAATAAAAAAAAGGTTTTGGGTTTAATAGAAATAAATATTTGCAATTTACGGGGTATTTTGTATGTAATAATGTAGATGTCATTAGGTACTATATTTTACAGAAGAAATAATGTCAATAAAATAAATAAATTATGAAACAAAAGGGGGCACGACATTTATTCTTGAGATTTTATATATTTATTTAATTTCTAGGCAATATGATCTATTTATACGTTGAATAAGGTACAAGTTTTGTTAAAACGTATGATCTGGATTTTTTTCTTATTTGCTATGTTGAACATAAATGGTTTTATCAAAAACAAAAACAGTACGTACTTATATGCATATATAGTAAAATATGTCTCGGAAAAGTCAACACATAATAAAATATAGGATTACTTTTGGCAAATACTTTTTTTCACTCTGAAAACTTTTTGTATAACATAAAAAATATATAAAAAATAAATTAAATTAGCTTCACGCTGTGCACACAGTAGGGTAGGCAGAGGGAACCTAGTATTAAGACACTTCGTTCCCCACTTTCTGCCGAATTTTGGAGGCATTGCGTGTTGAGTGGCAGAACTCAACGCCCCGCTTTGCCTCGACCTCGAAAAAATGAAAATATAAATTTAAGTAAATATTTCATCTCCTCGAGTGGGGATCGAACCCACAACCAGTTGGTTTTACAGTCACACTTTGTACCACTGCGCCACGACTGGCCTCAAAATCTCAAAAAAAATATATAACTTTACAAATTTCTGTTAAAGTTACAAACTGTTTGGTCTTTTTGTTAATTATTCCTTGTTTTAATCCTCAAACAAACGTCCTAAACAAATACTTGAATACCCTCAATGTAAACAAATAAAAAGGGTCACAAAATTTTAACGCATTTACCTTTTATGTCGTGGTTATAAAATAGCATAATTATACTAATCCCTTTATTTTATACTTCTTTTTACACTGTTTTCGGTTTAATAACGTAAATCTAAGTTTTGACCTATAAGTGATTATGTCGCTGGAATAGTATTTGTTTTATAAATAAAAATAAAATAAAATCAGCTTTACGCTGTAGTCCTTTAACCTAGTGTTAAAACACCCCGTTCCTCGCCTTCCACAAAATTCTGAAGGCATTGCGTGTTGAGTGGCAGAACTCAACGCCGCGTTTTGCCTTCGAAACCAGAAGGAATAAGAGAAATATTAACTTAAATGACTATTTCACTTCCTCCAGTGGGGATAGAACCCACAACGAGTCGCGTCTACATTCACGCTTTGTGTCCCTGCGCCACAACTGGACTCATTTTTTTAATTTACGATATTTAAAAAATACTCTTGGAGATTATATTTATTTTCGCTTCACGCAGTATCACTTATTTCTGGAGGCACTGAGTGGCGGAAAGTAGCGCTGCGCATATATTAAATATTTAATTTTCTCGAGTAGGATATGAATCCACAACAGTCACAAACTTGTGCCACTGCGCCATGACTGGCCTCTTGCCTGCAAATTATATCTACATAAAACATGACTAAGTAATGAAAATCGTGTGTAGAATGTCATTTACTTGAAAAATGCCAATAGAATAGAGAATTCTACTTATGTAATATAATAAGGATGACCGAGACCTAAATAACGTTAAGATGGATTACAATACAAATCCGATACATAATACCTATGCATTACAATATCAATTAATTATTATGAAGCTCTATAGAATGTATAATTTTATACTTTATTGAAATATTAATAAAATATTACCAAGAGAGCATGCCCGATCAGCGTCCTAGTGTTGAGACACTCCGTTCCCCACCTTCCACCATTTTTAGGACTCAGTAAGCTAAAATAATTTAGAAAAAATCGTAAATTTTGAAAAAAAAAAGTTATGTATAAGCATTATATTCCAATTATTTTTTATCTGTCAACATAGTTAGCAGCTAGGATTGCGTAAAAGAAAGAAAAAAATGGTATAACACAAACCTTTCTAATATTCGTAACGATTTTTTAAGTGGACTGGCTAAGGTCCTGGACGGGGAGATTAAATGACAACAATATAAATGATGGAGGCGTGCAATTAAGCCCTCGGTCACATCAATCACCCGACCGAGCTGATTTGTTGCGATATTTTCATCCCCTCTCAACTAATGTAGGGATCTGCATTTGTGTACATGTATGTACATATATATAGGTATCTATTCGACCTCTATGTAGGTAGTCTGGTATTCGGTTCGATTATTGTTTCCAAGAATAACAAGGGATATCATTTAAATTAGAAATTTGTATATTAGCGGAGACAATTATTTTTATTTAATTTATATAAGCGTGTGACCGTTACGCGAGGTTGCGGGTTCGATTCCCTCGATTGATTAATATTTTCATTTATTCGCTCTGGTACCAAAGCAAAGCCGCGACGTTGAATTCTGCCACTCAACACGCAATGCCCCCAGAATTCAACGGAAAAGTCTTAAACTGGAATGGAGTGTGTGAACATTAGGTCCCCAGGTTCCCTCTGTTTATCCTGTACAATTATATGTAGAAATGAAAATGATGTATGGAGACGTTAACAAGGCGTATTGACGGAATAATAATGAGTTAATTAATTATAGTGACTAGTTTAACTATGACAGAGGTTTCATTGAGATGTGTGCTTGTTATTTCGGTACATGTGAATATTAAACTAACCCTAATTGTTAATTAAAGTAGACAGAACCAAACCTATATTACCTTACATTTTGTAACTGTTAGAGGCCGTCGTGGCGCAGGGGCGCAAACGTGAGACTGTAAACGCGACTGTTGTGAGTTCGATTCCAGTCCTGTCGGGGGAATTTAATATTATTATTTTCCTCCCTCTGGTAACGAGGCAAAGCGAGAAGTTGAGTTCCGCAACTCAGCACGCTAAGTCTCAAGATAGTACGCAACGGAAATGTTTTAATGAGTAACGAAGTGTCTTAAGCGAAAAATGTAGTGTCTTAACGCTAGGTTCTCTGCCTATTTCACTATATGTGGAATGCAGTGAAGCATTGTAAGCAAGAAGTACAGTATATATTTTATATTTTTTTATTAATAACAGAAATACAATTTATTGCTATTTATTGCATTTTATATCCGTGTCCGATTCTGTCTCCTTCGATCGAGATCATATGTGGACAACTTTTTTACATTAGGGGGAGAGAAGCTAGTTTTAAGAAATATTATCATCGTCTCCACTTTTACGGTCAATTTCTAGACGTTGCTTGTTGACTGACAGAACTTAAAGTTGCGCTCTGTCTTGCCACACCGAATAAATAAAAAAGTACACTCCGACGAGTGGGAATCAAACCAATCATCGCGTTTACAGTACCACGCTGTTCCACTCTGCCACGATACACTTTTTACTTTATTTTTCTTTTAAAATTATCTTATAATTAATTAAAAAAACATTTTTTTACATGGAGTAAAGTCGATTATAATAACGTCTATATTATCGCAATTCCCGTTAAATTTCGCTACGCGAATGATGCTTGATTTCTATATGTTGTTAATTTTCCTTCAGTAGATACTTTATTTTTTTCACGAATCATTTTAAGCTTAAAGGATCGTGTTCACTATGCAAAAATCATTTTAATTTCACAGACTCAGTGAATTTTAATATATATTTTTTATAAAAATCAATTTTGTCAACGTTTTAATTTAAAAGTCAATATATCAGTCGTTATGCTGTATTGTCTTTATTACATTTTTTTACAAAATTATTTTTACGTTTTATACAAGTTTGCACTGTAGAATAATCTTAAAAGGTAAGAAAAGAACCTAATAAATAAATAAAGCGGCTACAATAGACTAAGTAACTTAGAACAACATTAGATACATGTTTGTACTGTTTGTCAAAGAGACTGGGAACGTAAAGTTCAAAAGCTAAAAGAAAAACGCGCTTTTTTGTACAGATGGGACAAAAGGTTAAGGACTATTTTATCTAAAAATAGTATACTTAAAATAACTTAATTATAAAAAACAGCTTATCGCTTTTCTCGCATAGCACTTGCGCTTAATTTTGTTAATGAAAGTAAATTTAATTTTCACCAGATCAAACCTGCAACCACCATGTTTATAGTCACATCACTACGCCATAATGTATATTCACAATAATATTAAACTTGTCTCATTGTAAATACTTGTATTTAAAAAAAAATGCTAAATCATGTTTTTATCTTGTTTTCATTTCATAAATATCCAAATGGAGCGTCCTCCTATTCAAGCAAAGGACAGATTTAGCTCATCTGCAATTTAAATTAATCTACAACCTAATGTTGAGTCACATGACGCCATCATGTGTCGTATTTTGTATGTATATTTTAAAATGTCAAATTTACATATATTTACATTGTTTTGTGGAAAAAGAATAATTCTTTGATAAGTATAATTTTTGTATTATATTTAGAGAAATGCCCGCTAATATATATAATATAAATTATTTGCCGAGTTTAAGAACCTAAAAATAAAGATACCTGTTCGTGTAGTACTTTTCTGGACTAGAATTTTCATAATATACTGCAATTTACCTGCAAAAAAAAAGAAATACATTTTAAATAGCACATTAAAACAAAATCTTTTATACCACATTCAATTTAATCTCTCTTAAGTGCGTAAATAGAGAACTCGTTAAAAACGTGGTGAACGACCTTCCAAAATGACCAAAACGATATTCTCAAAGGACTTTGGCCTCCTTTAGCTTCGAAAGTGTCAATTGACAAGCGGGAATGGAAAAATATAGCCCTCTAACAACTTGGACATTTACACGATTCATTGGTTCAGTGAATTATAGCTTCGTTTCACAGCTATTTTTATATAAATATAAGCAAAATTAATTTTGTATTATCGTCGTGGCCATCGTGGCTTAATAGGAGAGTGTGTGGTTACGCGATGTATGAGGATTCGACACCCCGCATAGAGATGTGAAATATTTTCATTTTCCCGTCCTGACAAGACAAATTACGGCGTTCAGTTTCGCCGCTCCAACATGTCTTACATCAATAAACACTCGCATACAATAACCACTTTCTTTACATACATATATGCCATAATAAGTAGGTTTATAACTCTAAAGTTGACTTTAAAGTTTATTTAATCAATGAAACAATATCACCCGTTAAGTAAAAAATCTACATTCTTAGTATGATCACAAAAAATACCGTATAAAAAGCACTGTCGGGGATAAAACGTCGCGTCGTTTACATTAACATTTCTTTATAAAATATTTTTCCAATTCAATTCTGTCTGATATTTATTGTTTCCAACAATATTTCAAATTGATACATTCTTTGTTACTTAAGTAAGCATCTTAGACGTTTCAGACCTTTTTTTTTTAGTCTAAGCAAACTTTTTTTCTATGCTTCACGCTGTATCCCGTACACAGTAGGCAAAGGTAACCTAGGAAACTAGTGTTAAAACCCACCGTTCAATTAAAACACTTGCGTTTCCCACTTCCGTCAAATAGTGAAAAAATTGGTGCTGAGTGGCAGAACTCAATGCCGCGCTTTTGCCTAAATGAAAATATGAAATATTTAATTTCCTCTAGTGGAAATCGAGCCCACAACTTACCGCGTTTACAGTCGCTCACTTGTAACGCCATTACTGGCCATGGAGGCCAGTACCATTCCTTAACCACCTTATAACAATAAGCGAGCAAAATGCGAGAGTTCAATTAGGCGAACTGTACGCACGTGCGTAATAGTAACTCGTTAAACTCAGTTGAGCTCTCTCCCGGGACCAAGAAGACCGGCAGAACTGCCTTTTAGGCTTTAGATTACGTCAAAATGTGTATAATTTTACGTTTGAACTAAACAAAATAATTTTACGTATCTTCCTTAAAGTTATTTTAGAAATATCCAATTAATGTTGAAAAAGATGATAACGCCAGTCGTAGCGCCGGGATACAAAGTGTGATTGTTAACGTGATAGGTATTGGGTTCAGTCTCCGTTCGATCTTCGCTCTGGTATCAAGATAAAACGCGGCGATGAGTTCCGCCACTCAACACGCAATGCCTCCAGGAACCGACGGAAAATAAGGAACGGAGTGATTTAACACTGAGTTCCTTCTGCCTACTCTGCTGTGTGCGGGATACAGTGTAATTTATAAGAGACTTTTTTATTTGAATAAGCTACGCTATACGTATAAAGTATGGCCTGCGTTATATTTTTATCTAAGCATTTAATGTTTGTTTAGTTCTTACTAAAAAGATTTATCACCTCGCGAATATTTTTTATGAACATACCTACAATTTAATTATACCATACAATGAAATTATGTCATGCTGTGTTAGTATTTTTTACCACTAGCCTATTGATGGAGGGACTATGAAAGGTGGCTTTTTATGACATCTCTTATAAAGGCATGGAAGATGAGCTAATAGACAAATAAAAATCTATTTCTATTCAATTATTTTTAATTATATTATAAATAGAAAAAATAGATAATCTCTTAAAGTAGGCAGAAGGTTCCCTTAACCTAATAATTTTTTTTATTAAGCGAGCATGATTTTTACCTCATCTCATCTTTAAAGTCATTAAAGAATAATTTCAAAATTTTTAAATCTATAAGTTAGTCGTATTTTTTATTAATTATAATCTGATGCGTAAATTTCCTTGTTTTATTTTTATTTCACCTTATAAAGTGGTATAATATAAAAGGTATAATTTTCAAATAAATGCCATCTACGGCTGTATCGCTCAGCGATGCAAGAACGTTTAACATTTATTAGACCATTTCCCCCTTTAGGTCGCGTTCTCGGGGGTGGCGTTGTCAATGTCGATAGCAAGTTTTGCAAAATTCTTCGATTAATATTTAAAACTGTTCACAGCTAAGTTTCAACTAAGAGATAATACTAGTTAGTATTTGAATGTCCTCACTGTTTTGTATAATAGCTTAAAAGGGTACATTTTGTGATTTTTGGAAATAAAATTATAAGAACTATTTATGTGACAAGTGTAGTCATATGCAAACAGTGGAAAGCAGGTTACAATCGAAAATATTTATGTTAAAATTATGTATGAAAATAGAATAAAATATTGTTACGATATTATTTTATTTCAGCTTCACGCTGTATCCCGCGTACCTTTAGCAGATCGGCAAAGGGAACCTAGTGGTAAGACATTCCATTTCCCATTTTCCTTCGAAATCTCGGGGCATTGTGCATTAAGTGGAAGTACAACTGGAGCTCAAAGCCACTTTTTGCCTTATCACGCAAGTGATATATATGAAAAGATATGATTAAAAAAAAATCTCCTAACGGAAATCGAAACAGGAACCGTTGCGTGTGACGATAAATTGTTGTTATAATAAAGTTTTATTAACTTTTACTTTATCATTACATGTGTATGATACCTAGATCCAATATAAACAATATATTTGAACGCTCCTAAAACCTGACAACATAAGAAACATATCTAATAATATCGCAAAACGGTATACTTACTTAGTAATATGTATTTTGTTTTCGACATTAAACCTCTTATACACGTTCTTTTGGAAATTTTTGTTCATAATTTATTATTACACCAGAAACTGACAATCGTATATAGGGTCCCTTATTCAAAGGGTAATACGGGACCCTATTCCTAAGCCTCTGCCTGTCTGTCCGTCTGTCACCAGGCTGTATCTCATAAGTCATTATTGTAAAATATGAATTTTTCAAAGATAATGTAATTTTGTTGCTGCTATAACAATAAATATTATATAATAAAATAAATATTTAAGGGGGCTGCTATACATCAAACGTAATTTCCTCGCTCATTATATAATTATGGTATCTACTAATGGTACCTAGTGCGCGAATCCCACTCACGCTTAGCCGGTTTTTATCCTTTACTTAATCGTTCCTTTTTTAAATTAGTTTTATATATTATTTTCTTGTTTTGAGCAAGTAATAGAACGCTACGGTTGTATTACATTTAATCTATAAGATATAAAAGTCATAGTAAGTATAATTTAAATGTTCCACACATAAAATTTCTTTTCAAAATATCTTAATATAATATATTCAAAACGAATTTAAAAATATGTAACAGCCATTCATACCCATGTATTGTCGTGGGTGGACAATGCACGCTCAGCCACATTTGGGTTCGTTCACTCGCGACCCACGCGCGTTCGATCCTTTTAAGTTATTCTCAAGAAATTTCTGAGAGCGATGAGCTTATATTGACGCAGATGACCGCTTGCTATCCATTTACGCTATACACAGTGGTGATGACTGATGTTTGTGTTTAAATATTAGTCTTTGGTGAAAGAAAATAGCTTTTTTTACTTAATTACTAAAAGTAAATGTCTTGCATATGCTGAAAATATAATGATAATATGATTTTATTACATGAACCAGTCGTGGCGCAGGGACACAAGTGTGACTGTGAACGAGACTGGCTTGGTGTTCGATCCCCACTCGAAGAAAAAGAAAAGTTTAAATTTATATTATATGTATTTATAAATTTATCCATTTCTTTGTTCTGTTGTCGAGGCAAAGTGCAGCGTTGAGTTCCGCCACTTAACACGCAATGCGTCCATAATTCTGCGGAAAGTGTAGAACGGGGTGTCTTAACACTAAGTTAAAGAAAAATAGGATACTTCCCGTGAACCTACAATTATAAAATTTGGTACGAGAACTAATAATATCCGAAGTGTAAATTTCATATAAAAAAGATCAACAAACATATATTTTTGTACAAAATAAGTGCATATGTCCGCAAACTTAAGTTTGTCAATTTTTATAAGTCGTACTTCCCGTTGACCTACAATTCTGAAATGATTACCGAAGCCTCAGTGGACGAGTCTGAGTCCTTGCAAATCATTCATTTAATGTGTAAATAAGTATCAAGTTTATATTAGTATCATGACTAAGTATCTCAAGAAGAATCTCATATCACCACAGGACTCCAAAAATTACCAACCCCAATTTGTTCCGAACAAATATATTTCCCGGGGTTTATAAAAGAGTAAACTTTTGGCTAACACAAAGACTGAAAGGCGCCTTCGGGCTCCCGGGACCAATTCACTATTTTACGTTCGCACATTCACGAGAGGAGAGAATTTGCGCAAAGTATGCATGTGAGCCTTATTGAATACACTTAAGTTTACCTGCTCAATATTCATATTATCAGGTTCACAGGGAAAATGATTTATTGTAATAATATCTTATATTTTAGCTTCACGCTATATCCCGCACACAGCAGGGTAGGTAGAGGGAACCTAGTGTAAGACACTCCGTTCCCCACTTTCTGCCGAATTTTGGAGGCATTGCGTGTTGAGTGGCAGAACTCAACGCCGCGCTTTGCCTCGACACCAGAGCGAAGAAATGGAAATATAAATTTAAGTAAATATTTCATCTCCTCGAGTGGGGATCGAACCCACAAACAGTCGGTTTTCAGTCACACCTTGTACCACTGCGCCACGACTGGCCTCAATATCTTATATTTTTTGTTTGTATTGTATGATTTAAATATATCTTAAATTTATATTGCCATGTTCTTCGCTGTTATGTCGAGGTTAAGCGCGGCGTTGAGTTCTTCCACCCAACACGCAGTGCCTCCAGAATTCGGCAGAAAGTGGGGAACGGAGTGTCTTAACACTAGGTTCCCTCTGCCTACCCTGCTGTATGCGGGATACAGCGTGAAGCTGATTTATTTGATTTATTTTATAATAGATTCGTGCTGTAGCCTGATTGTGAACGAAATTACACTGTATCCCTCTCTCACAACGGAACTATTGTTAAGACACTCTGTTGCCCACTTTCTGCCGAATTCTGGACGGAATTGTGCGTTTAGTGACGGAACTTAACGCCGACATTTTTTTAACTTCAAAGTGGTGTTGACTTCCGCCACTCATCTTGATAATTACACGGAATGGAAAACTTTCCTCCGCCTACACTCATACTATGCGGCAAAAACCTATTTAATAAAATATTGGTATATTGTAGCATGCATTATCATATCAGTATAACAACATATAAATGTGAAAGTTTGAAGATGGATGTTAGTTCCACTTTTTTTATTGTTTTGAAGCACAAACTACTGAACGCTTTCTCGTACCCATCAGAGTATCACATGAGTTACAATTTACGTAAAGATTTTGTATAATTTGACTACAATATAACACTAAGTTTAAACGGGCTACACCGCGCGTGCTTCGCTTGTAAATGAATAAATTAATCGTTTAATGTGGTAGTACATATTTAAAGTTTATAATTATATAAAATATATTAGTTTGGCCAAAGGAATCGTTTTCCAACATCCATAAAGTGTCACAGCCACCATCTCCTTAATGAATTTCTTTGTGGACCTGCCAATCTCAAATCCCAGTACTAAGACTTTTCGCCAAACATTTAATGAGAAAAATATTTCTAACAGATTTTTTTTCTTGGTTTTAAATAGCAAATAAAAATTAATGAGCGTCACAAATGTCCAGCTCATTGATCAGTCACTTCTGTCGTGAAGTTTATTAAATATTAAAAGCTGAAATAAAATTTCTTGAAAACGACTTAAATGAACTATAAAATATTTTAATAACTTTGAAGGGCAATGGAATATGAATATAAAGAGAAAGTAATTAACAAAAATTAAATTTTCAGGACAGCGTTTGCTAACAGTTAACTTGTCCTATTTTGTGCTAATTTTATTATTTTTTGTTCAACAAGTGCTGTGATAAATCAATTTTAGTTTTTTCAATGTTGTTTTTTTCAAACTTGGCAGAATTAACCAGCTTATGGTTAATTCTGCCAAGTTTCGAATATACACAGGAAAAACATTATTTACAATTTATATCTACAAATAATATATTGCCATCTTCACCATAAATTTAAGCCTTAGAAGTTCTAACCAGCAATATGTACATCTAAGGTATCTCTTTGTTCGAAACGTGCCGTATAACTCGCGCCAAATAGCTCTCCAACCAATATCGTCTCGGAGATAAACCTCCAGCTGATACATAGCTCTAATATATTCAAAGTATGAAAAACGTAAAAGCCTTCGGGGCACTGAATCTTCCTGCCATCCAATTTCGGTAGGCATGTTTGAAGTTCTAGACGTCTATTATTGCTCCAAACGTCCTCGTGGAAACTTGGAGAGTATTCTCATAAAAATGGAATGTAATATAATTAGAGAATTTACAATGTTATTATGAAATTTTAATTTTAATTTAATTTTCACGTAATTTTTTACGTTTAATAAATATTAATATAATAATTCCATTATTATAATATAAATAATTAGAAATCTTGATTTAATTTTAATTTGGATAGTTACAGTTGTCTTTTTGGTTTAAGTTATAAAAATCAGCCTCACATCGTATCCCGCACATAGGCAGGGTAGGCCGAGGGAACCTAGTACTAAGACACTTTGTAAAAACCCACCCAAAAATATTTTTTGGTTCAAGTTACCTTTATAAATAATTCCATATAAAATATTTTTTATTAAAGACAAAATAATTAATAAAGAAAATAAAATATCTTCTGTAATATGAAAAGAAAAGCCGCAGGCGAACGACGACGACGTAATGAATAAAATGGGAAGTGTTCACGCATTATACAACATTTTCGGTGCTCCAGGCGTTACGGATACCTATCTACGTTGCCAAATAGTAACGAGATTCAGCAATTTGCGTACCTCGTCCTTATTTACTTGTCGAATGGATCAGCACAAACGACAGATTCTATTGAATATATTGTATTTTCGAAGTAAGCTGAATATTCTCAATATTAATTTTATTTTTGTTTTAATATTTATTTATTATATTGTTTAAAATATATGTATATTAATTAAGCCTATTGAGGCCAGTCGTGGCGCAGCGGCACGAAGTATGACTGTAAAACCGACTGGTGTGGATTCGATCCCCACTCGAGGAGATGAAATATTTACTTAAATTTATATTTCCATTTTCTTCGCTCTGGTGTCGAGGTTAAGCGCGGCGTTGAGTTCTGCCACTCAACACGCAATGCCTCCAGAATTCGGCAGAAAGTGGGGAACGGAGTGTCTTAACACTAGGTTCCCTCTGCCTACCGTGCTGTGTGCCGGATACAGCGTGAAGCTGATGTATGTAATTAAGCCTAAAAAATCACAAACATACCCGACTACCGTACATAGATAGAATAGAAATCATACACGTAAGTAAAACTTTACAGTGAAAATTGCACATTTCTGTAATAAATATATAATGTAAAACTTTTTTTTCAAGAGAGTATTAAAAAAAAATTCCAATTAAAAAAAAAGGTAACTGGAACAACTTTAGCTATAGTCTTTAAAGTTAGACCAGCACTGCTCTGTACAACATGTTGCGGCTAACGACGGTAAGTTCGGGACGAGGCAAAGCGGTCGCCACAGTTGCCCGCGACAGATTCGATTCGTCCGACTGACACCATCGACCACGAACACCATCTCGGAGCAATCCGCATCACAGCTTTAGCGTATTAACGTATGTCGTTGTGCATTTGATAACTATTTTGATTAGAAATGCTTTTTTAATTTAAATTTGTGCAATAATTTCAAACTTTATTAGTGAGAAATTGTGTTTTAACACTTAAAACTAGATTCTTTTTGCGTTCTCGGTATAATCCCTATATAGGAGACGGCGCAAGGATAAAAAATAAAAATTTTACAAGCCTAGACACAATTTTTAAAAGAATTGTACTATCATGCGACCAACACCCCACTAACAAAGCTATAAAAGGAGCAGTGAACTTGGTAACGACGGTAAAATGCATTTTAAAAACTACATTTTAAATAATGACGTCTGATGTTTGCCACCCACATTTAGCATTTGTGCTGAAATTTAAACTTTTTTTTACTCATTTGCTAAAGTTATAGTTGTAGAATATGAATGACTTCTTTGCAGAAGCTGTGGTAGTCATTACTATAATAAATTTAAAAAAAATCAAAATTCCGGACAAAACAGGGAAGGGGTCCTAGTGTTAAAACACTCCTTTTCCTCCATTTTCCGCCAAATTTTTCGAAGCATTGTGTGTTGAGTGTGGGAACTCAATACTAGGCTTTTTGCCTCGGTGCCACAGCGTTGAAATGAAGATATTGATATATAATAATTGAATGGGGATCGAACCTACAATTGTCACGTTACAATCACACACTTATGCCACTGCGCCACGACAATTTATAAAAAAAAATATACAATTTTTGTCTTTATCCATAAATATGATTTATGGAAATAATATCTGTAATTTTACGCGCGATTAACTCTCTCGGCGACAATTATTATTAAGTGAAAAATTATTTATTCATTAAAACGATCGTAAAATAACAATTTTATACATAATATTATAAAATGATAACAAAGAGTAACTATCACATAGAACCGTTTAGTGTTTACAATTCAATATATAAACGTTTACGAAAAGAATTAAAGCTACATACAAATATGGATATAACTTAGAGCACTACAAACACGCCTCGCAAACAAACCGATATTTCAAGCAAATGGAAAATTAAAACTACCCTATTGCATTTCTTTGCAATGTTTCCGCAAGGCAACTCTTTACGAGCGTCAATATAGAAGAAGGATTCGTGCGGTGGAGTGGACGGGCGAGTTCCGGGCAACGCAAACAGAAACGAGCCGAATGCTCGAGTTATACAAATTACGTTCCATTCGTCCACTGAAAAATGTGGGCTCCCCATAAAAAAGGGTTGTACGTTGCGTTGCTCTTAGTAATATTACGTTTTCGGTGAAGGAGGCGAGGGAACGTCCCCCGTGGGGTGATTGTTGTGTTGATAAATGACTGCACCGACAACAAATCAATTGCCTCGGAGCTTTGAGATCTAATGTTGCATTTAGGGAGAAAAGTTTTTGTTATACTAAACTTCTCGTTCATGTACACATATGGAAACCTTTTAGTTGCATTATTTTTTTATTTTTTTAAAGTATCCTATACACACAAATGTGGATTGTAGGTGTATAAATACGATGCACAATATTCCGATGTGCACAATTCGTTTGCAAGAGCGCTTTATTTAATTGACATTTTTTACGTTGCATGCCGTAAATAGAAGTGTAGGCAGAGGGAACCTGGGAACCTCAACATTCATTTTATAATAAAATTGATCTTTAACATTAAACACCGTTAGAGTAATTTATATTAAGTTTCCTTAAGGTCGTTTAACCAATAAAATAATTTCGTTTAAAATTACATGGATATTTTCTTTAAAGTTTAAAAGTTTCATTTAAAAATTTTATGTTGTAATTACAAGTCCACAATCCTTTGAATATTTAAAATGTAATATTTAACATGTTACTAAATATATGTATTATACTTATAAATTACTCTAATATATATACCGCTCTGTCACCGTGTACCGTAAAATAAGAAGAATTAAAATATTAGAACATATACAATGCCTTCAGAACTCAGCGGAAAGTGGGGAACGGAGTGTCTTAACACTAGGTTCCCTCTGCCTAACCACCAGTGCTAAAAAACTGTTTACATTTGTACGTACTCTATGTACACAAAACAGACAAAATTTGGACTTTATCCAATTTTATGTTACTAATAAATAATAAATAATCTACTGATGGTTTCAAACAACCACAAATACAATAATAGGCTATACGAAACACATTTTTTATGCCTTATATCACAAAGTAAGTACGAGCTATTCTGTCAAAATACTTTTACAAAAAGCTTGTCTATCCTAAAGTAGTTCATATCCATATCCAAAATCTGCAAGTGCCACACAAAAAATTACATACATTTCCTTTGTTAATATAAATTCAAATGTAATAATATGGATGGAGGCGTTGTTTAGGATGTTCACACGAGATAAATAGCGTGTACGCGTAATTTACCAAAACATTCCCATTTTAGAGCCGTCTGTGACGTCGGAGCACAAATTGGTCTACTCGCTTCTGAAAATTCCTACCATATGTCAGAGATAATGCATATTTAATTTAAAAATTCCTGTGCGTTTGGGTCACAGTAGTCCCATATTTTGACCTTATGTATTGTATTATTGAGGCCAGTCGCGTGTGACTGTAAACGCGTCAGGTTGTGGGTTTGATTCCCAGTTTCTTCGTTCTGATATCGAGGCAAAGCGCGGCGTTAAGCTCCACTACTTAGTATCTTAACACTAGACTCCCTCCGTGTGCAAAAAATACAAATATATAAACATAAATGTACTCATGATACGCAAAAATAATATTTTTTAAGATTTAAACATTTTTTTGTGCGAAAATTAAAAGAATTTTTAATATCATGACTTTTTTTAAGGAAGACAAAATTTTTACTCAACAATTTTTTAAAGTAAAGTAAGCACGACGCACGCTCTCCGTGAGAGGCGCATTCTTGAACTTTTTCAGCTCTACGAAATAATTATGGCGCAATTTCTCGCGTTTCTTAAATTTGTTTACATGAAATTATGCACCGTTTTCAGGAAGTGTTACACTAAATGAAATATTTTTGCATTAATTTTATTTCTTAATGCAATTTGCTTAATTTGAATTAAATAAATCAGTTCTGCCAACTGTGGTAACTTGCAAACTAAAATTCATTTATTATTTTTCTAATTCATAATTTTCTTCAGCTTCACGCTGATACATTCCTTACCTTTTTTATTTTTATTATATTATAAACATAGAGAGGCCGGTCGTGGCGCAGTGGCACAAAGGGTGACTGAAAACCGACTGGTTGTGGGTTCGATCCCCACTCGAGGAGATGAAACATTTACTTAAATTTATATTTCCATTTCTTCGCTCTGGTGTCGAGGCAAAGCGCGGCGTTGAGTTCTGCCACTCAACACGCAATGACTCCAAAAATTCGGCAGAAAGTGGGGAACGGAGTGTCTTACACTAGGTTCCCTGTGTGCGGGATATAGCGTGAAGCTAATTTAATAAACATAGATTTATTAATTACTACATATGGAAATATAATAAAAACAAGATTTATATTTTATATTTTAATATGTCAGAGTAAATTAATGAATAAATCAAGTTCATGTCATTAAAAAAGAATATGACGGGAATGACAGCTATCGATCGCGTGTGTGCGTGAGTGTGTGTGTTCGTGGCGACTCCGAGGTGCCAAGACTCGTAAACAACTCGAGGAAACTACGACATTCTCCTAAGTCAAGAAAAAGAAAACAAACATACTGATAAATTAATTATATTTAAGAAGACCTATGTACTTAGTCTATAATATATAAAATTTCTATATTAATTTATATTTTAATTTGTTACTGCCTAATTTAGGACTTCATAAGTATAGGATATTCTTACAACCATTTTGTAATTCCTAAATTTCTATAATTTTAGTGAAATATAGGTAAATGTTGAATTTGAAATCTGAATTAGAATAGTATCAAGTGATACAGTTCAGTATTACAGAAATTATAAGAATTTATGTTTCAAAACATTAAAACGTCTAAAATTCTATTAGTCAATAAGTATGAAAAATTTTCTTGTATTATACATTTGTAGTTAGTCGTTATTTAATATAACGCTAATAACCAATACCGATCGCGTGTGGCGCCTAATCCTGATATCGTATCATCATATCGATATGAGCGTCGTGGAATTCTTCTTCATCAAAGATGTGATAAATTTATAAATAAAGGTTTTTCATCTTATATATAGGTATATGCTTATGGTCTAGTAAAAAAATAATTTTCTGTTTTTGAGAACTATCTATTGGAACCACCACCACCTATACTAAAACGTTTTAATTGTGCGTTCAAACTTATTCGGGTAAACTACGTTCGTATTAGATATATAAGTTTCTCAATTTCTGATTAGGCTAAAGTGTTGCAATAGATTGGTACTCTGCAATACTATATTATACGAGAACCTAAGGTGAAAAAGGCAAAGGCCAGTCGCAGGGGCACAAGCCTGCGATTGTAAACGCGGAAGGTCGTGGGTTCGATTCCTACTCGAAGAAATAAAATATTTCATATATGGTAACGAACACAAAAGTCGCGGGGATTGGTGGGAATTGGGAAACTGAACTATTTTAATAGGAAAGGTTTCGTCTGTCTATTCAGCTATGTGTGAAGCTATGATAAAAAAAAATGAAATCAGTACACCCAAATAAATAATATAAAAAAACATAATAACATGAATGTAGACTGAAAACCGTCGTTCTTTATTTAAAAACAACTACTTTCCGTAACTGAAATTTATATAACATAATTATAATTTATAACATGGTTGATACTAAAATATGTTTACAAAATAACAAGACGTAAATTAACTTGACTTAATAATTTATTAAATGTACAAGTGAGCTGAAATGCCGTGTTGGTTCTTCAAGGTTACATTAAATTGGCGAAGCAGTAAGGCGCAAGCATATAATATAAACCTTTAATTAACGTTTATTTATTATTACTTTGATTGGTGCCGTCGTGGCGCAGGAGCACAAACGTGCGACTGTGCGTGGAATTAATTTCCATTTGGGGAAAAGAAATATGTAAAAAAAATGTTTCCTAGCTCTGGTAACCATGCAAAGCGCGGCGTTCAATTTCGCAACACAATATTCAAGCGTCAAGAGTTAGGCGGAAAAATTGTATTACTTTTAATGTGTTTTTCAGTTTAAAATATAAATTTAAAAGAAGTTTATACGACGCCTGTCTGGTTAAACTTCTTTGTTTCATATTTTTCTTTATTTTTTCTTGTTTTAATAAACCAAACGGATACTCAAGGTATGTGGATATCGGCCACTTCATTGCTTAGCTCTTATTATGTTAATTTAAATTGAATATGTACCTTTATTAAAAATTATATTTATTTATTGGAATTTCCATTTTTAATATTATAATTTTTTATTACCAAACCACGATGTCAATGCAGCACAAATCTAATTAAACTTAATTCAAACGATGACAGCGCGATCGCGACACAATATATAGAAACTATTTATTGATTCAGTAAAATAATATCATATCTGACGTAAATCGCTTTTCGCTCCATGAATAAATTATTTGGACAGTAAACACAGTTAATAATATACAATATAAGCAATTTATTACCGATGTTCAACGCTAAATATTGGTTCACTCAAACTTAATTTATGTAAACGATGATTTAATTAACGATAAATTTAGAGCTTTCGCTTTGTTTAGTGAAATATTACATAATGAGGCACTAGAAATATATGTTATTAGGCTATTTTTAGGGTTACGTATCTCAAAATAATAAAAACGATATCCTTATAGGATCACTTCGTTGTTTGTCTCTCGAGGACAAGCTGAAATTACTATTAAATATTTGGATTTTATCTTATCTCAACATCTGGATATTAGTCTACGATCCCTTTAGAGGGGGAGAGAAATAATCAAGCTTCTAAGTCAACACAAGAATCCCCATCCCAAGTTGTCAAATTTCTTGACCAGGCGGTGTTTCTTGAACCTTGGAAAGAAGTTAAGGGTACACCCTCCATTATCATCAAATCTAGTCTGATTTGATGAATATGGGGGGTGTACTACAAGTCCAAAGTCAGCTGTGTGAGCCAGCACGTTGTCTTAGTGAAACAGCACTCCAGGCCGCATTTGACCCGGCCTTCACTATTTAATAGCCTCTCGCAATCTTCTTGTTGGGTTGCAAAACAGTAGGATCCCATAAATGTTAATCTCTAATACTTTGAATTCATTCGGAGTCAGTTCGTCGGCTCGTTTCCATCTCATCAATTGTTGTTTAGTTTCGGATTGTTCTGGTCACCGGAGCAGTAGATAATATCGATTACATTACATTTAAGGTAACGACACATTTACAAGTTTAAATTTCTTTCAGTTTTGATGATTGCAAACTGAAGATTTTTTAATTACCAAAACATGTTGATTTTCATCATCATCATTATCAGCTTCACGGTGTATCCCGCACACAACAGGGTAGAGGGAACCTAGTGTTAAAACACAACGTATCCCACGTTTCGTTTATTATTGATTTTATTTTCCGATATGAATTTTTCACTTGTAATTTCCCTAGCCTACATTTGCTTTATCTATAATAAGAAAAGAAGTAGGTTCTTCAGTTATAGAACTTGAATTTAGGAATTGTTTGTCAAAATCCAACTAGCGATGTCCATTAGGCTGGAGCACTATTCATTAGCAGCTTTTCACTTCGTCACAGCATACACTGGCATAGAGCTGAAAACTCGCTCGGCAATTATTTTATGCCGCCTCAACTGCCGACTATGTTGAAACCATTTAAGCTGTTATTTTCTCTTAATTTTTACAACTCAAATAATAAAATATGTGAATGGTTCAATTTGAAGTAATTGGTTGTTCGGTTGCTAACAGTTGCTGTAGTGTATCGTTTACGTTAATTTCACAATAAAACAAATGTAATAACTTCTACGAAATAGGCCAGACCTGGGCAATTCTAACGATATTCTGGTAATGTAAACATTCTTATAATGAAAAGATAATTAACGGAGATTCTTGGAAAATATTTTATTTTTTGGCATATTTTTTGATTTAGTAGTCCAATCAACTTTTATTATTGCAATATATATCTTCATTGTAACGTTTGTGTTCATATTATTCTTGGTAATTTAATTTAAAATAACAATAGTTTTATCTGTATTTTTTGCCATTTATTAATATTTTTTGGAAACGGAGCTCAACGCTGCGCTTTGCCTCAATATCAGAGCGAGGAAATAAAAATATTAAATATTTTACTCCCGAGTGGGATTAAGCCCACAACCAGTCGCGTTTACAGCCGCACGCTCATGCCCCTGCGCCACAACTGTAACTTTAATATTCCATATAATTATCAAATGATAATAACATACATTATTTTACTAACTACCTAGTTATCAAACGATAAATCCAATGCGAACCCCAACTCGTTTTCAAATAAACAAAAACCAATCACACTAAATAATTCGATTCGCAGCAAACACAAAGAATACTGTTAAATAAATTCCAATGCTGGTACATTGAACTGAACAGTTTACAAGTCCTGGGAGATCTAATACATCTTATTACCAGGGCAATATCTTAAAGCTGAAACAAAGGCGGGAATGCAATTTTCTCCATATGTCAGGTGACACAACTTGTAGCATAATGCATTATTCCCCTGTGTTGAATTATTAACTTTGAAACCAGCGACAGCTCGCAGCTGCACTAATAATTGTGCTTTCTTGGTGCTGCGGATTTATTAGGTTATTGATGCTGCTGTAAAAGATTTATAGAATAACGTGAAATTTATTTTCTTTATTGAAATTTTATTTTTTAAACCAAAATGCATAGTACAGGAATACACGCAGAATAAAAATATGCAAAGAGTTAGAGAAGCAACAACACTCTTTTGAATAACGATTTCTTTAGAAGAAGTATTTGAAAACGTTATTACCGTTTAGTGGCTTCCCAATACTTCAAAGGTTGGTTCAAATATATCCTGTATTGAAGTAACGGTAAAGCACGAAATGAAACCATAACTGAAGATCAAATATACAATAACAATATACTTTTACAAATAAATATTTTTAGATGCATAAATATGAAATATACAGCACATACGAGGAGGGAAGTCGTCGCGAAGTAAGCTTTTGTAACACCGCCGTATCGCAGAAAGCTTTGACATTAAACTATGTTTAAGAATAAGGTACGGAATAAGGATTTCAATTTTCTATTTTTATCTGTGTTGCTATTTATTTTCTAATATGAATGTGTAATGGATTAAACGAGTAAAAACAAAGTTAGACAACTTTAAAAGATTGTCGTAATAAGGGTATGCCTAAATATAAAAATGGTAGACAAATGAAAAAAATTAAATCAGCTTTACGCTATATCCCGCATACAGCAGGATAAGCCAGGATAAGCAGAGGGAACCTATTGTTAAGACACTCCGTTCCCCGCTTTCCGTCGAGTTCTGGAGGCGTTGCGTCTTGAGTGGCGGAATTCAACGCCAAACGCTAAACGTAAATGTAAATAAATATTTCATACCCTCGAGTGTGAGTACCACCTATAATATTTTTGTTATGCTGCATTTGCCAATAGATTGATACATTTAATCATGAACACTACGTGGTTCTATGATAGGACGTCATCGGCGACAAGGGCGCCCCCCGCGGGACTCAAGGCTAGGTTTGCTGCCGTAAACAGAGCGTTGAATTGTTTTAATTTTACATTTTCTCGAAAAGTTTACGTCCAAATTACATGCTATAAAAGCCAAAGATTATCTTCATTAAATTTCCTTGATGATAAAATTATTTTCGTAAGTTTCAATATACACGAAATATTACCTTAATTACTTTACACTTTTTATTTTATTTATTACTTACATCAATGAAATATCACCTTACAATTTGCAATATTTTTTTGTCACGAAATGCCTTCTTCACCGACTTTATTTTAAAACTAATAAAATTGAATATTATTTCATATATCGTACCACTGACATAAAACTGACTATTTTCCAGGCCACGCGCTTAAAGCAATTCCATGGCGTTTCTTATTATTGTTATTTCGTTATTTAATGTAAGTAAGACTTACACATTAATGTCATATAGTCTATAGCACTCCTGAATAATGCAGCTTTCATACAAAATATCAAGAAAGTAAATCTGAGCAGTAGATTTTAGCATTTAAACACACAAACAAACTATTCCGCTATATTATATTAGTATAGATATTTCCATCGCTCGACGTTAAAAGTGCGCGACAGGCAAGCGCCACCACGATAGGAACTGGCTGTTTGTTAGCACAACCCGTACAAACGCCGCGCCACCACACAAAAGAATAACTTGAATAATGGTAGCGCTACATAAAACAGGAGCAGCCAAGTTTTTCAAACTTTAACAACTTTATAATTGAAGTGCAAATTCATTTTAAGTTGTTTGTCTACTTGGAAAATGGATGAATATTGAACATATTAATGCACTCTTGTATTAGTTATATAATGCCATTTTAGTAGTTCTTACTTTTTATGTCTCTACTCGTTTAACTTTTTGTACGTTTTTTTAGCTTCACGCTGTATCCCTTACACTACGGGTTAGACAGCGGGAACCTAATGTAGACATTCTGCTCCCCATTTTTATAGCATTGCGTGGCAGATCTCAATTCTGTGCCTCGCCTCGACAGCATATCGAAGAAATGAATATATTTAATATTTAATTTTATCGAATAGGAATCGAACCAATTAACTATCGCGTTTACAGTCACACGTTTGTGCCCATGCGCCACTGGCCTCTATTTCTGTTCTTTATATGGAAAAAACTTATTTATTATTACTTAACGAGGTTTAAGGTTTGTACCAAATATTTTAATTATAGTTTCTTTTTTTAGCTTAGCTTTACACTGTATCTTGCACGTAGCAGATTAGGCAGACTAACCTGGAGCCCTAATGTTAAGACATTAGGGTCCCAGGGTCATTGTGATTACAAACTTACGGTCCCCACTTTTCGCCGAATTTTGGGCAATGCGAGGTGCAACGTCGCAAAAATTAATTAATTAAAACTGTAGAATAATCGACGTTAAATTTATCGATTCACACCTTTACTTTTCTGCTAGCGTGATGTAGTTCTTGCTTCATTAGTTCATTAGTTCTATGTAGTCTAGTTAAATCGCAGTAAAAAGTCAGTTCTCACATAAAAGTGCCGTAGTTAATGTTAACAGCCGACAGTGATGAGATATTTAACGGAAACTTTTATTATCTAACTATGGATACCTGCATGCGAGGTTCAGAAATATGTTGTGAAAAGCTTCACCCAACGTGAACTTTGATCGTAAACCGGGAGTTCGGGATCTTAGAAAAGTTAAAGTTATGCTTGTCTAACTTAATATTAATTTTCCATTTAAGACGTTTACTTAAGTTATTTTATGTAAGCGTATATTGTATATGCTTGTTGTTCTAAATTATCTATATACCTATATTTTTTTTTCACCACGTTGTAACCCGCATGGAGCAGGGTAGACATGCGCTGGGAACCTAGTCTTAACACCCTTTTTTCTTATAGCATTTTAAAAATAATAGATATCTATAAAAGTTACCACGCAACGTTCTCTAAGAAACGTCTTTTGTTTCAATAGGCAAAGAATGATTTGAAATAATATTCCAGTTTATTCCCTTTTTAGATACAGTGAACTAAAACAATCGTTTACTTTTCTCATGCCAGTAACTATCAAAGCTCGACATAAAATATGAAAAATATTCGAAAAATCATTTATAGTATAAAAACTGAACTTAAAACAAAGTGTTTTAAGGTTTCGATAACGCTTAAAGTCCAACCTGTACGGAATTGACAGTCAGAAAAAAAAACTATAATTTCGTTTTAGCAAATATTTGTTAATCAAATTAATTAAAATTCCTTCTATACATTTAAGTTTCCTTTTTTATCTAAACTATTAAAAACTTAGCTTCACACTTTATCGCACACAGCAGGGTAGGCAGAGCGAACCTAGTGTTAAGACACTCCGTTCCCCACTTTCTGCCGAATTTTAGAGGCATTGCGTGTTGAGTGGCAGAACTCAACCTCCTCGACTCCTTTTATTTTGTATTGGATAATCCACATATTTAGGAAGGCTATATTGCATCACGTTAATCGTTTAGATGTGCCGACATAAATCACTGAACTTACGGTCAAAGTTTCCTGGCGCACATAGATTGTGTGATGGTATACACTTTTTCCTTATTTCCATATGACCACGGAAGGGAAGCCGCATGTAAAAGCTAGTGTTTTATATAATCAACCAAAAAAGCAAAATTTTGCCTCACAGAAGCATATCGTTATTTATAAACCTCACTTATTTTTCTGTAGAAATAAAATGCGTCATGATTTTTCTTTTCACGTTTTGCATATTAGCCACAAATTTAAAAACATAATATCCACTATGTCTTAACAAAATCGAAAAAATATCTATCTTTTTATCTATTTTAAAAGTATAAAAAATCCTATGATTAGGCTTTGCCATTTAAAACCACCCACGGTTAGATACGACAATCGACATTGCTGTTATATAACTGTATGTTTATATGCTATAGAAATTAGAACTAACAGAATTAACCCAGCGTGCCAACAATATGTATTACAGTAGAGTTGCTCATAGGATTATATAAACTGTATATAATATCAAGGAGTATAGGCAGATGTCGGGTAAATGTTTGTATCGTAGACCACAAGGTCGCATAATTTTCACATCTAACACAAACACACACGACGAAACACGAAAGCTCACTAGGATTATTTTTTTTATATTATACACATGTATCTATATAAAATTGCGTGCTTACAATTTTTTTTGCGTTTTGTTTAATTATTTAGACCAGTCGTGGCGCAAAGCGTGACTGTAAATCGACTGGTCATGGGTTCGATCCCCACTCGAGGAGATGAAATATTTACTTAAATTTATATTTCCATTTCTTCGGTCTCGTGTCGAGGCAAAGCGCGGCGTTGAATTATGCCACTTAAGACGCAATGGCTTCAGAATTCGGCAGAAAGTGGGTAACGGAGTGTCTTAACATTAGGTTCCCTCTGTTGCTGCTGATTATAATGATATAATTTATTATTATCATTATGTAGCCTTGTCATTTAAATTTGATTTGTTATCTTTTTAGATTAATTTGTTAGCTTTTTAGAATGGAGAGTGACAACAAAATTTGTCAATTAAACAAAATAACCAATAAAGTATATCCGTATAGCTAAGAAATAGTTAAAAAATATGAGCTGTCAATAACCAAAACAGTTCCTTTTGTGTTTAAAACAATTTATACGCTGTGATTAAGGTTGTTGAAAATATTGTAAAATAAGTAAATATTTATAAAAGTACCCATATAGAGTAGTCGGACTACGAAATGTACGTTTGAATGCGTGCGACAAGAGCAATTAACGATACAACTTTACTTTTACACCTTTTAAACGCGACAGTTAAAAGTGAAATTATAAACTATAAAATTTTAAAATGAGCAATGCTTTTGTAGCTTTCTCCTGACCCACATTGTGCAACATCTAATTTAATGTGACAGACAGATACATAGGTATTTTAAAATAGTTTCGAAGGCCAATTTTTTATAATATTAATAAACACATAATGGTTGTTGTTATGTAAAGCGTTAATAAAAACTAGATTAAATTAATTTGTATATTTCAAAATTATACAAAAACATTGTGCAATGGATATGTGTAATGTTCAAAAATCACAGAGTCATTCTAAATTAAAAGTACATTTGTAAAGTAAATTAGCTACTGTTTTCCGCAATTATTTTCCTAAATTTAAACTAAAAGAGTGTCAATATCAATTAGTTTACAAACCATTAATGATTTTGTTTGCTATATATAGTTATTATTTTTCAGCTTCACGCTGTATACCGCATGTAGCAGCGTAGGCAGAGAAAGCTTAGTGTTAAGACACTCCGTTCTCCATTTTTCGCCAAATTCTGGAAGCATTGCAAGTTGAGTGGCAGAACTGAACGCCTTGCTTTGCCTCGACACCAGAGCGACGAAAAGAAAACATTAAATATTTCATTCTTGCGAGTGAGAATCGAACCTACAACCTGTTGCTTTCACACTGACAGGCAAACTAACCACTGGCTTAAGTTAAATTATGACCAAACGAAATATACGACAGCGTAAACCACATCAAAACCTGCAGACAAGTGTCACACGCCGCCGAGAGGTCCCATTATGTACTGGAGACAATAAACCCTGAGGGCGTTGCTCGACTTTTGCGCTCTGACCCCGAGTTAATGTTTGCACAGCTTCCACTAAACGGACGGAGGGGTTGGAAGCATGAGTAGAGCTCGACCGCACGACAGTCTAAACTTGATGCCTTACAGGCTCGTTAACGAAAAAATTACATTGAAAATAAAACAAAATTGAGCTCATCATCCCTGTTTACTTGGTTGTTGGTCACTTTTTTTTTAGCTCCACGCTGTATATCGTAGGTAACAGGATAGACTGTGGGAGCCTAGTGTTAAGAAACTCTGTTTCACTTCAATTTTCGTTTTGATCTGAAGCATTGTGAGTTGAATGGCGCAACTTAACGCTGCGCTGTGCCTCGACACAGGAGTAAAGAAATTAAAATATGAAATATTTAATTTCCTTGAATACCTATGCTAATTAATTGTCTACTAATTGTATAATAAAAAATAATTTTAATAGAATAAATGTAATTTGAAATAATCATAACAAAATATGTGCAAGAGAAAAGGAAAAGGCTACATATTAATTTCAGGTTTATTTTCAAAACAACAAAAAAACATACGTATACAATTCTAACATTTACATCAAAAACAATTTTAGTATATTTAATAAATTAAATTTACTATTCAATTATATTTAATATCATTTAAATGTATAATTAACTAATCTAATATTAAATGTAGAATACGAGAGTTCAATTAGTGATAAATCGAATGGGGCATTAGCAGACCGAGACTGGACGCGGCGCTTAGTCACGCAGTTGCGGTCACCGGACGGACTTGACAGGGACTGTATTGATGGGTGAAACTTAATGAGGCTCTCTAATGACTATTCATTGTTGGAGGACTCATTAGGAATAAATATAAAGGCAGGCTTGGTGTGTGGTAACAGAGAGAAATAGTGATAAATTTTGAATCAAAAGAGGATTAGAGGAATAATCATCTTTTACTTTGCATTGTGTTTTAAAAAAACCCACTATAAATCAAATCCTCCAAAGCAAAAGTTTGATAATGGAAATAGGCCAAAAATATGTTTGTTAAACTTGATATATTTGTATATTAAGTATATTAGTTTTGAGTTCCACCAATCAACATACAATACCTCAAAAATTCGGCGAAAAGTGAGGAACGGAGTGACCCTCTGCCTACACTGCTAAAAAAAACTTTTTCACTTTTTCAATCAAAAAACCCTAACAGCGCGTTATTCCAGAAACTCTTAGTAAATAAAAAGTAACGAGGAAGCGGGGAACAACTCCAGCTTATCGCCGTAAGTAAATTAAAGTGAATGGGGGCACATACGTCACTCTTGTCACACGACCGCGAGCCCCCTCTAAGTGGCGCCTCGTGTCTTCCCCTCGGCGCCTCAAATCTGCCCCTACACAAATTCATTCTGATGTTTTGCTTTGTGCTGAACCCTATTGACTGAATTGGCAAAAATGTTACGTATCTAGTTTTATTATTTCCAAACGTGTTTCTTTTTATATTATAGTATTTATTTTTGTATATTTAAATTAAATTTGGATAACTTAATATTCTATTTATCTTTTTTTTTTACTTTTTTTTTGTTTATACCTAGAGTAAGTTTAAATTATATACATTTTTCCACCAACTTCTTAGCTATATAAACTCTAAAAGCAGCAACTGACGACATCTGTCATTTTTGAAAGAATTTTAAGACGTATTTATATATATATTTTAATCATCTGATCTACAATAAATCTGTTAATCATCAATATAAAGTTCCTAAAATGTCTTTAGTACGGGTTCATCGTGCACTTAAACAATTACAGGTTTCGATGTATACATATATATATATTTATTTTATTTTTGTATTTCCCATGGTTTTTGTCATATTTATCATCAATTTTACAGCGTGTTTATCCTTCAACAAGATATAAATCGTCAAAGGCGGAAGCTTTCCTGAGTGGCACCAACGCAAACTTTTTAGAAGCTCAATACGCAGATTGGATGAAATCTAGGGGATCCGTTGATGGCGTGAGTGTTTTATGAACAAAAAAACATTGACTTTTTTAATGCAAAGCACTTTAGTTATTATGACATTAAATAACTAAGAATTTAGCAATGTGATAAAGAGGGGCATCTCTCGCTTATGGTTTGTTTGTTACAAATAAAATACGATCTAAATTTAAAATCATAGACAGGTTTTATGTTTCCCGGGTATAAGCTATTGTTCTGTCTATAATTTATATGTGATACATATTTCACATATTAATAATATCCCCATAAAAATATTTTGCATAGAATTAAAGAAGCAACTGTAGTATTATTACAAATATAGTTTTTATAATATAACTGCGTAATATGGGACTTAAAAATATGTTCATTTTAAACGTAATTGATCATGTGAAGGGGCGAAAGTTAACTCAAAGATGTTTTTATACTAAATTAAGTTTTTAAAATGGCTCTTATCTGCACTCAGTTAAAGTTTCTTATTTCTAAAGTCTTTGTCTTTGTACTGTAGACGTGGGACGGATTTTATGAGAGTGTCAGTGGCCCAACGTTAAAAATCGAAGAATTTGAAGACGAATTTAGCCCTAAGTCAGTCAGTAAGTTTTATAGGAAATATTAATCCTGTTGCCTCGCATATAGTATTCATAATTTCAAAACCACCACCAAACAACGACCAGAGCCACCTTTTATTTTCGTTCATCATAATTTTCCATCGCATAAGATATTTAATTATAAATTTATCTAAAATTTACTTACAAAGTTATCATATAAACATATTTACAATAAACTATATTAGAGGCCAGTCGTGGCGCAGCGGCACAAAGTGTGACTGTAAACCGACTGGCTGTGGGTTCGACCCCCACTCGAGGAGATGAAATATTTACTTAAATTTATATTTCCATTTTCTTCGCTCTGGTATCGAGGCTAAGCGCGGCGTTGAGTTCTGCCACTCAACACGCAATGCCTCCAGAATTGGGCAGAAAGTGGGGAACGGAGTGTCTAAAAAACACTAGGTTCCCTCTGCCTACCCTGCTGTGTGCGGGATACAGTGTGAAGCTGATTTTTTATTTATTTTTAACTATATTAGTTCTAATGATAAATAAGAACACACTCAATTTCAGAGTTAACGTCAGAGAAGTCAGACGATAAAGAGGGAAAAGCACGAATTAAATTACATTTAGCAGTACAAAATCTAATAAGAAGCTATCAGGTCACGATACAAAAAAATCTAGTAGGTTAAGTATAAAGAACGAAACAAAACTCACAGGAAAAAAATTCTTGTCAAAACCTTTTTCTTATTACGTGAATTAATCAGAGTGTAATATTTTATACATTACCTAATGAAAGATATGTTATTTATTGCTTTGAATGTCTAATGAGAATGCCTTTGGATGGAGACGTTGTAATAATATATGAAAGATACTTGGGTAAATTTTTGTAATGTTCAACGATATTGACACAAACGTAGGTACTGTTTAATAGTACAAATAAGTTCAAACTACAAACTCACTACATTTTTGAGATAAAAACGATTTTTTTATTATCAGGTCACAATTTTTTTTTTATTATATATATAAAATATCGTTATATAAAATTAAACTATACCCAATGAAGATCACTATATCATATCCCTCACATCCCACTTTATTAAAACAGGTGTTTTAAATGAAATATAATTAAGTCTATAAAATTTACGACAGGCACGAGGTCATCTTCTAGCAAAAACCGATCCATTGATGCTCACAATAGGTGCTCGATGGATTCTTAAAGCGCAAAACGCACCTTTGGCCATAAAGGGTTTGGAGTGTCGTGTGGTATCTCGAGAACTTGGTAGTGTTTTGTGTATGTTGTTCCAAAACGTTTTAAATTCATACTTACTCATTGTAATAATAAAGTCACTAAGTACGTATAATACTACATATACTTTAATCCTATACATATTAAATTTGTAATAAAAAAAATATATATATATCTCAAGCATAAATTGTTTAAAAGGACGTCATTAATCGTTTGTTATTATTGGAAGGTCGATTATTATTTTATTTATTAAAATATTTAAGTTTGTGTAAAATATTTCAATTTATAATACAGAAAATTATAGAAAATATAGGGATAATAAAAAAGTTGCAAAATCTGCAAACTGATAGCATTGATCATTTGAAAGCCTTCATTATGGCAAACGTAACAGACCATTCGTGCCCTGTTATTTATTTTAAAATTGGTGGTTTTCTTAATTACAGACCGAATGGAATTGATAGCTTGTTTATTGGTAAAGTATTTTAAAATAAACCCATGTTTGTGAAATATTGAAATAAATAAATGAGCTACACACAGCAGGGTAAGCTAGTGGGAGAGAATCTAGTGTTAAGACACTCCGCTCCCCACTTTCTGCCGAATTCTGGAGGTATTGCGTATTGATTGGCAGAACTCAACGCCGCGCTTTACCTCGAAACCAGAGCAAAGGAATGGAAATATAATCTGAAGTAAATATTTCATCTCCTCAAGTGGGGATCGAATCCACAAGTCGATTTAAAGTTACACTTTGTGCTCCTGCACCACGACCGCCCTGGCCGAATATTCATAATTATCTTTATTTTAGATTTTAACCTGAGTTTAATTACAAAGTAAAAAATATTCTAGGCGATGAACATATGGATACTGTATTTGAATTACCGGAAAGAACTTTCATAGGCGGTAAAGAAACTGCATTGTCCCTCAGGTTCGTAAATTTTATTTCTCATACGTGTAAGTAAATTAGCTTAGATCATTTGTCTATATAATCGACACTTGATGATCAAAGATCTTTTACATATTTCGTAGTTAATTTTACAAAGCACAAAATTTTCCAACTTTAATATATTGCCACTATTCCTAGAGAGATTATAAGTCGCTTGGAGAAAGTTTACTGTGGTTCAATTGGAGTGGAATACATGCATATGTATGACCTGGATTGCATACATTTTATACGCGAGCGAATGGAGCCACCTGGAGTATTTGAAATGACTTCTGAGGAGAAAAGAATCATCATGCGACGTCTCACTAAGGCCGTATTGTAAGTACCGTGAACTGTGAAAGTAACTTTTGTTATAAATTGGACTGTAATTCTTGTAAATATACATACATATTTTTCACAACACAGAAGTATTCACTTTATGCGAAATTTAATGTGTGTAGGTCCACGGGAAGTAAGTACCCTACAGGTTTTGATTACTGGTGAATTTCTTACAAAATGCAGCTAAAACCATGCGTAAATGCTCGTGTCTTTTGATTGTATTAACTTGATTTAATATTTACTTTCGCTTGATACTTCCACCATGGATCTCGAGATAAAATGGTCTTGATAGAAGGAAAGACAGACAACAAAGTGATCTAACAAGAGTTCCGTTTTATTCCTTTTGTGTCACGGATTCTTAAAAAGAGTATTTAAAACAACATCAACAATGATATGATTTAAAATTATATTTAATTGTTTAAAACATCCTATTTTTAATATGTTTTTATAACATTTTTTCTTATTTAGTTTAGAAAAATACTTTGCAACAAAGTGGCCTGCAGAAAAACGTTTTGGTCTGGAAGGGGGTGAGAGTATGATAGCTATGTTAGAGGAAATCGTTGACTCTAGCACTAAGCTCGGAGTGGAGTCAATTGTTATGGCAATGCAACATAGAGGTATTAAATTTTAAATAAAGAATGTTTTATTTAACCAAATAAAAGAATTGCCATCTACGATTATTTATATTTGTAAATCTCTCTTGTGTTCTTAAGACACAAAGACAGTACTAGCGTCAACCCTCGATTTTATAAAAAGAAAATACGTAACAGGTACTCTAATTACGATTCCAATATTCAAATTTGTAGGTCGACTCAACATGTTAGTGAATGTATGCCGCAAGCAATTAACAGACATATTTGCTCAATTTAAACCAATGGAACCAAAAGAACCGGTAATTAATTATCTGTAGCATAGATATACACTTAAAAGAACCAAAAAAAATAGAATCACTATCCGAGATTACGGAAAGTTTTAATTACTTTTCTTCGTTAGGGATCAGGTGACATCAAATACCATCTCGGCACGTTCATCCATCGATTTATTCGTAGAACGAACAAATACATCAAGGTGTCTATGAGTTGCAATCCCTCTCATTTGGAAGTTGTTTCGCCCGTCGTAATTGGGAAAGCTCGCGCAGAGCAACACTGGAAAGGAGATAATAATGGCGACAAGGTATATTAAGACGGCAAAATAGATCTTTTCTCTTTTCGCTCGCAGTAAAATTACTTTCTTGAAATAGAATTCAAACAGTTTCTAAGATTCAAACATTTTCTGCATAATCTATAGCAAGTTGAGACCTAAAATAATAACATTTTTATTAGATATTTATTATTTTGCCAAATTGGTAATATTGAATTTTATTTTTAAATAAATTTATAGTTTGTTAATATGTAACAAATCTTTCACCCTAGGTAATGGCAATTATGATGCATGGCGATGCAGCGTTTTCAGGACAGGGCGTTGTGTACGAAACAATGCACCTCGGCAACTTGCCCAACTTCACCACACACGGGTCTATCCATATAGTATGTAACAATCAAATTGGCTACACGACTGACCCAAGATTCGCCAGAAGCTCACCGTATTGTTCAGGTAAAATAATTCAGCGTTGTTCCGTTGTGGCAACTTTTTGGGATTTGAAATATTCGCAAACATTTAATGTATACTAAATTAAGTTAAATTGTTGAAATTAATATACTAATAACATAGACACTAATATTATCATAATAACATAGTAATAATAATAACAATAACCAACCATATTAACAATGTAACCGACTACATAACATAATTAATAGATTTTGATTTTTTGTAGATTTTATTATTATTTTACATATATTTCTTTACACGTTATCTTCATTCTCTTTAATTTGATTTGTTATTTTCTTAAAATTTATACGATGATACGAGTTATAAAATTAATCAAATGTAAATAAGCATCTCGCACACAGCAGTTTAGATAAGACACTACGTTTCTCAATTTCCATCAAATTCTTGAGGAATTGGGAGTTGAGTGACGGAACTCAACTCCGCGCTTTGCCCCGACACCAGAGCAAAAAAAGAAAATATTAAATAGTTAATTTTCCCGATTGGGAATTGGGAACCCATAACCTGTCGCGTGTACAGTCATACTTTATACCCCTGCGCCACGACGGATCTCATGTTACATTATTTACAATTTATCAGATGTCGCAAAGTGTGTCGACGCACCAGTTCTGCATGTTAACGGAGATGATGCTGAAGCTGTAGCTCATGTCGCCAAAATAGCCATTGAATTTAGATGTAAATTTAAGAAAGACGTCGTAATAGATTTAGTTTGTTACCGACGCTTTGGTCATAGCGAAGAAGACGAGCCAATGTTCACGCAACCATTTATGTACAAAAAAATTAGGAGCATGCAGACAGGTGAGTTACCGATTTAAGATTGTACAAGTGGATTTGATGGTATCATTTTTTTCTCATCTTCACGCTGTCTCCCGCATGAAGGCAAAAGGAGCCTAGTATTAAGACACTCCGCTTTCAGCTGAATTCTAGATGTTAAATGGCGGAACTTAAGGCGGCGCTATTTGACAATGAAAATATCAAATATATAATTTCCTCGGGTAGGAATCGAACTCACAATCTTTCGCGTTTATCACGCCACGACTGGCCTCGGATTATATCATAATATTTGTATATTTATATTTTTAATAAAAGAACGCGACATATTCTTATATTTTGTACGGCGCGGCGTAGTAAAACGTAGCGAAATTATAACGCTGTTTTCTCAAACATTATATGAACAACGTGTCACTTTAACGCCTCACTTTAACATAAAGCGTTTAATAACAAAAATATTTAATATTGAACATGTATATTTTTTTAATAATCAATCAAATGTAAAAAAAATGTATAGATAAGTCATTAAATGAATTAAAATACAAACACTATTCTAGTCTTTGCCATCTGCCCGTACGATATAAACTCTTTTAGTTACTTATTTGAAATTATATATAATAAAATAATAAATAAAAAAATATTTATTTCGATATAGTTAACCTAGTTATATTTTTAGTGGACAAAATATATGCAGAGCAACTAAAAGCTGAAGGCATAGTAACAGATGCGGATATTAAACGTTGGGAAAAGGAATATATGGACACATTAAATAAGCATTTTGATCTTGCGAAAAAGATAACCAAACTGAGTATAATGGACTGGGTCGACACTCCGTGGACTGGTTTCTTTGAAGCTACTGATCCCAAGAAGGTCCCATTTTTACATAATACGTACATCATAGTCCGTTTTCAGGAAGTATTTTTTAACCCTTTGGAGTGTCGCCATTTAGAATTTTAAGTAATAAAAATGTAAGCACATAACGCTTCTTGTACTAGTAGGATTTCAGGTGGTACCGTACAATTTAAAACTAAATAAATTTCTTATTATTTACTGATATTTTTATATTTATTATTATTTTATATTTATTATATATTTTTATATTACATTTATATAAATTAGTACTTTTTAGGTGCAAGAAACTGGTATCTCAGAAACATCAATTACAACAATTTCAAAGCATTTCTGCAAGCCGCCGGAACCATGGGCATTTGAAATACATAAAGGTATTCATAAAATTTTGGAGAAAAGAGCAAAAATGGTATGCATAATATTTTTTTTAAACAAAACACTTAAAATATAATGTTTTCAAAATATTAATTATTGGAATAAATAAATTTAGTAATAAGAATAACTAGAAAGCTAACTGGTAACCGCTAGCATAAAGCTAAAACCTTAGCTAAAAATCACAAAATATTTTTAATTTGTTGGAAACGAAATAGAAGGCAAAAGTAAAATATATTTTTAAATAACTTAAAAATACTTAGATGTCATATAATATTTAGAATTGAATTAACAAGCGGACCTAATTATCTATACATAATTACATATATACATAAACCATATATTCAAACGGGATCAGGATGACAAGTCTCCTGCCGGAACTAATGGCTGGTGATACAAATTAAGTTCGATAATTACTATTATTCATGGATAATTGCCTGTTTTTGTATTGATAATAACCGAAGTTATAAAACCTAAGATTTTAGAATTTCGCCAGGCTTAGATTCAATTGTGATAAAACTATCTAGGAACGTTAAGAAAAAAAAATGGAGAATAAAGTACAATCCAAACCGATTAAATTCGCTAATTAAAGTAGTAGGATGTTATAATATAAAGACAAATATTATTTCTATGTATAATATTTTCCCTAATATATATATAAACATAATTTTGGTTTTTAATTTCATAGGCGAAGGACGGTATAGCAGATTGGGCTATGGGAGAAGCATTAGCTTATGGTTCTTTGTTACGAGATAAAATTCATATAAGACTGACGGGAGAGGATGTTGAGAGAGGAACTATGGCGCACAGGTTTAGCACAGACATATTAATTATAATATATATATATTTGATTATACATATTTAAAAGTTTATATTAAGAAAAGTTTTTGCAATACATTTAATAACGTACGTAAATTAACATTTAAACAAAGTTGTAAAATATTATAACCCAGAAAGGAAAAACTTTAAACCTAATTTAAAAATATAACTCAACAAAGAGTACCTAAACTTATTTTAAAATGTCCGATGTGAAGTTAAACTAAAACGTCTACAACGGCTAGCTCGATATAAGAATTACTTAAAACGAGAGCGTAAAATAAAGGTCACATAAACTTTTCACATTTATATTAACTCCCCGAGGTTTGCAACTAAGTGAACTTATAAACCCTCGCTAAATTGTTCATTTTACCGCAGCAGCTCGAACTAATCGACTGGAGACCAAAATATTCTTGAATTGTAGCAATAATTGGAAACAATAGGGGTACTTTAAAAAATGCACAAAGATTCAATCAGAAATTCTCAAAAAAATATCGAAATATGTCAAAATTCAACTACAAATAAACTTATCTAAATTTGATAATCTTGAAAGTAATTTGTTAATGTATCTTTAGGAAAGTGATATTTTAATTTTATATTCTTCACATTATATAGTAAGTGAAGTAGAAATTAATGATATATAATACATAGGGAAGAACTATACACGAACTCTAAGAAAATTTCTATAAACAATTTGCAAGGATGTATGTTTTTTATGTTCCTCGCTAAATTGATCATTTTACCGCAATCGGAACTTATCGACCGGGGACTTCCCGGGTATTGGACGACTAAACCCAATTCACGATTAAAGCCACAATAGCCAAACTGTTCTAGGTTTTATCCAAAAGGCTTCAATTTCCGTTGCGGGACAATAGCTTGCTGTTGTTTTTATTTCGTTTGCGCTTTAATTTAGTGCTGTATAGAGAACTGCTTCACAAATGCAGGTAGTACAAAGACATATTAGTAATTTTGATACAATCAGAGAGAAGCCTTTGTATTTTACATCTGTGAGTTCTAAATATCCAAACCAAAAACAAAATTGTTGTTTTTTTTAAACTTATCTACTACTACTACTTTGAGCTTAATATATACCTTCTTTAAAATATATGTTTATTATATAAAAAAAACAGGCATCACGTTTATCATCATCAGGGCGTCGATGGCGCAACACACAGAGTTCTAGACACATTGTACCCAGATCAAGCTTTATACAGTTTGCATAACAGTTCGTTGTGCGAATTTGGTGAGTGAAGTAGGACGTTTTTATACAATATAATATAATTATAATTGCGTTACCAAAATTAAATACTTTTTAATATATTAATGAAATGACGGATCTTGCACAAGTTCTACGTAAAGCTAACATAAAGCCGGTTGTCCGACAGTGTGTGCTCGTCAACTGGCTACTCATGTGGTTTGTCAACAATGTTTATTCATCCAGAAACCAACATACACCCACTCAAGCTCGGCGGCCGTAATATATGAGCTGCCAAGGTATTTAGGGCCATCTAACAAACTAATTATCGGGGGAACGTCTGTCTATTACGAGCACTTAGACAGTGCATCCCTTCTTGCATCATATGCTGCGTTAAACAAGCTCCTCTAGATTACATAAATCCAATATGTATTTTCTTGTTAAATAACAACATCATGTATATTTTACAATTTGCATATATGTAAGCAATATCACTAAATCGTATTTTTCAAAAGCTTTTTGCTACTTAAAGCTATATAAGATTTTTTTCAAAATTAAATAAAACCTATTTATTTATTTATTTTTTAAACAACAGGTATTCTTGGTTTTGAAGTCGGCTATTCATATTCAAGTCCCTTTCTTTTGACAATATGGGAGGCACAATATGGAGACTTCGCAGATACAGCACAGCCTGTTTTCGATACTTTTGTAGCCAATGGTGAGAGCAAATGGGTCTGTCAATCTGGAATAGTGGTGCAATTACCTCATGGAATTGATGGGGCTGTAAGTTATAGGATGTTTTATTTATTATATTTATTTTGAATTTAATATAGATATTTTATTACTTATATAAGATTTTGATATATTGAAATATAACAGGGTCCTGAACATTCATCAGCGCGCGTGGAACGCTATCTTCAACAAGCTGATGATGATGAAGATGCCATTCCAGACCTAGATGACAAAGATATGCCGTGTAATTTTTTTTTTTTATTATTATATATAAATATAAATTTATTTTACTGAAACTAATAATATTTAGAAGATAAATAACAATTATTTTATGTGACATGTCAATTAAATATGTGTGACAATTATCTTATGTGATCTAGTTGGAGATATTCTGTACACACAATTGTTTTCTTACTTTAAAATATATTTAATTTCCTCGTAAGATTATCTGGTAAGGAGTAAAATAAATAAAATAGACGAATACATAATGTACTTTTTAAATATTAATGTGATCTATTCGATAAAATTAGTTTATTTTTTAATATAATGATATATGCATTTAAAGTGAAACAGCTACGAGCGGCAAACTGGATTGTTTGTAACGTTACAACTCCAGCAAATTATTTTCATTTGATTCGGCGACAAATCGCTCTGCCATTCCGAAAACCACTCATACTGATGACGCCTAAAGTCGGTCTTAAACATCCATATTACACCTCGCCTTTTAAAGATTTCGAGTTCGGAACGTGTTTTCAGAGGTGAGTAATTACTTACTTATATTTTTATATGCAGACGATAGATATATTTTTAATGGGAAAACATATCCTGACGGTATAAAATTTGAAGCGTTTGTTTCTTGAGTATAAAATAAAGTGAATAGTGGAATATTTGATGTATTGTCTATGATTTTTAATTTCCGAGCCCTAATTTGAACCAAATAAAAATTAAATTGAGGCCAGTCGTGGCGCAGTGGTACAAAGTGTGACTGTAAAACCAACTGGTTGTGGGTTCGATCCCCACTCGAGGAGATGAAATATTTACTTAAATTTATATTTTCATTTCTTCGCTCTGGTGTCGAGGCAAAGCGCGGCGTTGAGTTCTGCCACTCAACACGCAATACCTCCAAATTTCGGCAGAAAGTGGGGAACGGAGTGTCTTAACACTAGGTTCCCTCTGCCTACCCTGCTGTGTGCGGGATATAGCGTGAAGCTAATTTAATTTAATTGAATTTTTTTAAAAATTAAATTACTGAATAATTTTAAAGGGCAATTCGAGAAAGCGGACCAGCTTCCAAAAATCCTAAAGAAGTAAAGAAATTAATATTCTGTTCTGGTAAAGTCGCCATAACAATTGACGAACTGCGCAAAGAAAAGAAATTGGAAGACAAGATTGCTTTGTGTCGCATCGAGCAACTTTATCCGTTTCCTTACGATTTGGTGCTTGAAGAATTCTGCAGATACCAAAAGGCGAAAATAACATTTTGCCAAGAAGAGCATAAAAATCAAGGACCTTGGCCATTTGTTAGAGCCAGACTTGAAAATCTTTTGGGGAAAAAAGTACAGTAAGCGTATTTTTCAATATTTGGATATATTTTCAACGACTTTGTTTGAAATATTAGATTGTTACCCATACCTGGGAACAGTATAGTATATATTTTCAAATAAAAGCAATAATATAATTTAAATGAAATGAAATCCTTTTACAGATGCATATCAAGACCACCCAGCGCAGCTTCTGCTACTGGAATCAAATGGATACACGCAAAAGAACTTAAAGAGTTAAAGGAAAACATTATAGCCATATAGCATTTACGACTATAATGTAATTACTTAAAACGCAATACCAATAAAGTATAAAATTTACGACACTTTCATCAGTAATTAAGGTACACCTGTAGAACTGTACTTTAGGTACGTCTAATTATTATAAAAAGTAAAAGTCTCGTTCGTGTATAGAAGGAAAATTTTTAAGCAGTTTATTTTTACTGACCTGTTTTTTATTTTATGTTTTGTAATAAAAAAAATGTTCCATAGCTTATTTCTTATACTGTGTATTTATTTTGTTTCACAACATTATGGCACTGGAGTAACCGCAATTCCCATTTATATTCACAGTGTCTTTTGACATTCGAAATATAAAAAAATGTAATACAATAAATGGAGAGAGCTGTACACAAATTCAACATTCATATAAATAAATGTCAACCCCAATCTAAACAAAGCCAGGATTACTGCTTGCCAGTACCTTAAATAGCTTTTATTCTAGTGTGCTTTGTGAAGTACTCTGCAAATCATACGCTTCGCAGGATAGTTTTATTCAAAAACACAACCCAAATTACTGAAATCAATGTTAATATCGTATTCTATAGAGTTAAATGTATTACTTATTTTAATTAAATGTATAATTTATTTAATTGCTTTACAAATTGCATTTATTAATTTACTTTGCCATTCTTCTTAGTATTATATATTTTTTTTGAATAGCTGAAAATAAAAAACTTCGAAATATTACAATGTCATATATGGGTTCTTTTTAAATACACAGCTTTATTTCAAAGAAACGTTCATTATTACGCCAACACATATCATAAAACCAGATCACTCACTAATAAAACTGCTAACCCCTCCGTCTGTCTACAATAATACAATATAACCAATCAAGCGAAACCCTTATTATAGCCTGACCCTTGTCCATTCAACATCTTAGACGAATGAAACAAGAAGAGCGGGTAAAGGATTCTAAGAGACGATAAAAATCTACTAAAGTGCTCTCGGCAACAAAATTATTTTATTTTCTTTATATGAACAAAAGCTTGTATTCTTATCAATTGTAAGTATTGCTAAGGCTCACAAGAAGTCAATGACTATGATCACTGACAAATCAATTTAAAAGTCAGGAACCTTCAATATGGACGCATTTAAGATGTTCTATTATAGGGCATGTTCTTTTGCAAGAAGAAAAAATGCTTTTCATTATTACGCAACAAAAAAATCTGTTTTTGTTTAAAAGAAACACATGCTTTATAGTCTTCTTACGTATGTATATTAATTTACTTAATACGCCGATGTTTGTAAGTAATGTTTGACAAACAAACATTTTGTATGATATTCAATTTAATGATAATTTCATATTTCATACTATTATTTTCTCACTCTATCTTCTGAGTTTCATGACAGGCAATTATGCTTAGAGCTAAAAAACGGACGGTAATTAATTAAAAAAAATATTATCAGCATTGCTCCGACAGAACTCGCATCTTAAGTGCTGCATAAAATCTCCATAACACTGGGGTATCTTGAGCGTTCGTTTTCGTTTACTTTCAACTTCAATGGAATTTTAATCGGAGCATAAAAATATTGTACCGTAAGAATATTATGATGCTACGCCAAGCGATACTGGTTATTTTTATTATGTAGATATATGTATTAGATAAATGTAATCGATATAGATTCATTTAAAAACTACACTGATATCAATGCATATGTTCTTTGACCTGGTACTTATCACCGAATTTTCAAACCGCACAGTACGTCAAAACAAAAACACAAACTTAAATACTATTACAAGGCAAACTTAAATATTATCCTCACCAGGATATGTGGCACTCTATTAATGTGTGTTTTAGGAACTTCAACCGTGGAATGTTTTTGGTGTTACACGTGTTCACTTACCACCCAAGGTGACCCTTGTCCTCTCATAAAAATTCTCTACAGTCTACAGCATTAAAGTTTCTACGGTCACCACTAAGTATAGGTTTCTTTAAAATTATCTCGTTCCTATTATGATGTGTCTAAACACATCACAACTGCATCGCAAATATTTAAATAAAATATTCATCACTTCGAACTACGTTTTGGGAGTTTGGACTTAATTTCTGCGAAAAACTTATAGCCGATGCTTGCAATTTACCTAAATAAATTCATAAGTTACTAGTTTCTTGTTAGATTTTCTCTCATTGCTATTTAAAATGTTGAATCTCGATTACACTATTACAAACATAAACACCTGATTAATATTGGTACTATAACAAAACAGAACTACACTTTCTTCCAAGTCGGTTACAGCGGCTCGTACTTCTAAAATGGCCGTGCAATAAAAGTCTCGAGGTGACATGAAGCGGTTTTACAGCCACCAGGACGTGTGAAGTGCGCCGCGCTTCTATAATATTCACCAGGTTTTGTGACAGGGCTATCAAACATTCTGTTATAAAAAGCATCTTGTACGACTGAACTCGTATTTAAATGGTGCCAAATATTTGAGTGAGGATGAAATACTTGCGGAGTGCAGTTTTTTATATAAAAAAAGAAATAAATCAGCTTCACGTTGTATATAGCGTGGTTCGCAGAAAGATCCTAGTGTTAAGACTACTCCTCCTCCTCCCATTTTTTGCCGAATTTTTCGAGGTAAGTGGCGGAGTTCGTGTTAAGTGGCGGAACACAACGCCGGGACCTTGCCTTGGTGCCAGAGCGAAGAAATTAAAATATTAATAAATAATAATTCACTTCCCCAAGTGGGGATCGACTTTTGCCTTACAGTCACGTCGTGCATTACTTGTGCCCCTGCACAACGACGGTCTATGCGCCACTACGGCCACGAGTTTTTTTTTATATTTTAATGTCTTATTATATTTAATGTCGATTTAGATATTTAAAAATAACAATAATGTACAATATATTATATTGTTTCTTTTTGTTTTAATAAAACAAATCTTCCTTGGTTTGTATGCTATGTGCAGAGAAGTATGAAACGTTAAGTCAATTTTTGTGGGACCGTCTATCTAATCCGACTAAATCTCGGTCGACTCATCTTCAACCCTGATAATTCAGAAAAATGCTGACCTAACCCTGATATAAACCTTTCCCAAATGTCCACCGTGGAGGTCAAATTAGACGCAACTCGCTTTACGCTGGGTACTTGAAATATGTTTGGGATACCTTAAATACGTCATTTATATTAAATATTTAAAATGAATAATCGGTTACGAGTAAAAGGAGATCAGCCGTAGGTACTGAATCATAAAATTGAGTAATTCGGTACGTCCTCTAGGGTACGACCCATTTTAATGACAATGTTTCCGATTGCACCTATAACCAGCTAGCTATTGTGAACGAAATATTTGGTGGATTTAAATTAGTTTTACTATTAAACACAGTACAATTACAATATTCAATACAATTTCAAATAATTTATTTGCGAGATTCAACTTCACGCTGTATTCCGTACATAGCAGGATAGGAAAAGGAAACTTGGACACTACTAAGACACTCCGTTCCATACTTTCCGCTGAGTTATGGCGGAACTCAATGCCGCGCTTTGCCTCGACACCAGAGCGACGAAATGAAAATATAAATGTAAATAAATATTTAATTTCCTCCAGTGAATCGAACCTCCAACCGGTCGATTTTACAGTCACGCTTTGTGCCCGTGCGCCACGATTGGCCTCAATTATTTAAACTAAATACTGCTGGTGAAGAACTATAATAAGCTAAAAATGAATATTTCAATAAAATTAGATAATCATAACGAATGTTTGTGTTCCAATTTGAATGAAATACATAAACAAGAACTATTGAGTCGTGAAAATCTCACATCCAATGTACCGTAAAGAGAGAAAGTCCAACGCAAACATCATAGCGACAAGTACATACGAAAAATGTGGTTTCATTTTCTATTGCTCTATTAGGGGACAATGGCTATGTTAAAAATTAAAAAAATCAGCTTCACGCTGTGTCCCGTTTGTAGTAGAGTAGGCAGATGGAAACTAGTAGAAAGGATTTGGAAACTAGTAGAAAGGATTGTCTTAAAGACAATCCTTTCTCCTCCTCTCCTCCTCTCTCGGATTGTCTTAAAGACAATCCTTTCTCCCCTTTCTACCCAATTTTTCGAAGCTATTCGTATTAAGTGGCGGAACTCAACGCCGGGCTTTTGCCTTGGTGCCAGAGCGTTACAGTCACACCTCTTTGCCAGTCGCCATTACGGCCATTTCATGTTAAACTTAAAATAATAAAAAAACATTAGTTATGATTGGTGACAATGTTCAATTCAATTAATCAGCCTCTGGTGTTTAAATGGTTATATTGTAAACCACGTGAAATTCTATCATTATTTGACCACATTAAGCAGATTGTTAATTATCTCTTTCAATTTATAAGTTATCATCAATGTTATTAGTATACAATTACAAAAATAGTTGTACAAATATATTTTCAAATTAAATTTAATTTAATTTAAAAAGGTAAAAAATAACATTTTATAAAATCATTTTTCTTAAAATAACAATAACAAAAGGAATAGAAAAAAATATATAATATATTTAGTAAGTAAAAACTGTTAGTTGGACTGAATGAGGTTACTTACGAAACTGCGTCAACTCTCGTCTCAACAAAACAATAGAGCAGACTAATCGAGTCCGTCACTATCGGTGATCAACATTGTTCGGTAATTGTTAAAACTCTCCCATCGTTTATTTGCGTTATGTAATATCTAATATCTGTGAGGCCAGTCGTGGCACAGGGGCGCAAGTGTGTGGCTGTAAACGCGACTGGTTGTGGGTTCGATCCTAATTCCAGGAAATTAAATGTTTATTTAAATTTATATTTTTATTTCTTTCTGCTCTGATGTCGAGGCAAGACGCGGCGTTGGGTCTCGCCAAACAACACGCAATGCCTCCAGAATTCGGCAGAAAGTGGGGAACAGAGTGTCTTAACACTAGGTTCCCTCTGCCTAACCTGCTGTACGTGGGATACAGCGTGAAGCTAAAAAAAAATATTTATATTTTCATTTCTTTTCTGCTCTGGTGTCGAGGCAAAGCGCGGCGTTCAGTTTCGCCACTCAACTGGCAATGCTTCCGAAATTCGGTGGAAAGCAAACGGAGTGTCTTAACACTAGGTTCCCTCTGCTTACCCTACTGTGCGCGGGATATAATAAGAAAACTTTGATGATACGTGCAAGGAAACTGGAAATTATTTCATTTTCCGCACGCAACCGATTTATCCACAACACAATTTGAATTTCTAACCAATTTACCTTCTATTCAAGTTTATTACTGTCACTTGGCAAGCATGGACGCTAGTGCAGCCAACGCAGTGTTTTTAAATTGTTATAAATAAGTACGACTTCTGTGTGAAACTGAATTTTATGAGGAAAATCTCAGATTTGTTACTTAATATTGGCACAAGATATAAAAAAACATCTTGTAAATAATATGCATCTCATATTCAAAGGCCAGTCGTGACAAGTTGTGATTCGATTTCCACTCGAGGAAATGAATTATCTATTCTTTTCATTTCTTCGTTCTGGTGCCAAGCGCGGCATTAAGTCCACTCAACCCGAAAGGTGGAAAGTATAGAACGGATGTATCTTAAAGGGAACGGAGTGTCTTAACAGTAGATTCCCAGGTTCCCTCTACTTACAATGTGCGTGGTACAGTGCAAAGTTAAATAAAATATTTAACTGAAAATAAATATCAGATCAAGCAATAACTTTCTATAGTTTTACAGTACAAATGAATATGGATAGAAATTGTATGAAAATAATCATATCGCTATCATATAGCCCTATGTTTGTTATAACGTATATAATTCATACAACTGCCGTCCCTTGAGCGAACTACCGAACACATAAACCGTTAAATTTAAAGCCTCACTAAATGCGCAGAGTTTGCAACTTCGTTTACAATAATGATCCCAATTTTTCATCGTTTCCATTTACCCGAACAGTAGTTACCTGAAATAAAAAAAATATATATTAAATTTTTTTATATATAAGTACTATGTAGAAATTGATATATATATATATATATATATATAGATATAGGTGAAAAAGGTTATAAAAGCAATGGGATTGTATCAATCAGCTGTTGCTTGTAGGCTACGGCCTTTATTAGAAGGTAACGTGTACGTATTTTTATTGAGTGATACGAATCGAATTCAGAATAATGAAAGAAAAAAACGAAAGAAAAAAAAGAAAGAAAAAAACATATAGCCGATATGTGATTTTATTTTTTTTTAATAAAACAATAACCGCTTTCGATTTCCAACAATACAGCAGTGAAATGCTAATGCTAAAAGTACATATTTCTTAAAGTTAAGACAATCCAAAAGTAATAAAACTAGGTATGGTGTGATTTTATTGATGTCCCGGGATTATTAATAATTAAAAAAATCCGACTACAACCGTATCCCATGATTAAAAGCTAACCAAAAACTCATCAGACAACCCTGGAAAGAGTACACTGCTTTCCAATAAAAAAAGACACATCGAAATCGGTTAGCGTAAATTATTGTCTTTTTATGTCGTTTTCTTATTGATAAAATTGGACCACACAGAAAGCACCAATTTTCAAATAAAAAAAGGATTATCAAAATCAGTTCAACAGTGCTGATGTTATCTCCTTTTAAAAATTCTTATAAAAATATAATGACATATTAAAGTATTGTACAAGAGATAGTAAGAAAGCTCTCCAGTCTGGACTTTCTATAAACGACACTAATGTCGTTAGACTCGACACCGGCAAAGTGTTCTCTAGTGCCAACAGGCGAGAAGCTCGCTACCATGGCCCGTACTTAAAAGTCAACAAATTGTCGAATAAATATACAGTACGTATAGTGAAATGAAAATATAAAGAACGTATAACAAAATTAACGATAGTAAGCGAAAGTGGGGAACGGAGTGTCTTAACACTAGGTTCCCTCTGCCTTCCCTGCTATGTGCATGTATATTTCTTGAGGGATACAGTGTGGGTGAGGATTTATTTATTTATACAACAAAATAAAATTACAAAATATAAACTTGGTTAAAATTTCAACTCAAAAAGAATAGCACGAGTTGTAAAAAAATACTATTTAAATAAATGACCCAATATATTTAAAAGTAAATAAATATGTTTATTTACCCTATTAAATTTTATTATTTTTGAAAATTATGCAAGCAACTGTGAACTACATACTGAAATTCTCGTATATTTCATTTAATTTCACGTGTGCATTGTTTGGGAAATAACGACGACAAGTTTGGAAACGATGTTTTCGAAATATTGTATTAACTGGACCCGCTATATGCGGGATTCATACAAAAATGTAAATTCTATTTATTAATATTAATATCACAGTTTAAAGATACATAACATTTTTCTTGAAGGTAAGTATATAGAACTTGCCTAAACTTATTCTATAATAACACAGGAAGAGAACATTATTGAATTACAATACAAACACCGTTGGCGAATGGAAGTCGTCGGTAACGAGTCACTGTCGGCACTCGTTTTGCGACTATTGTGAAAGTCAAAACCTACTGGCTCGGGAGTTCTAAGCTCATAACAAGATAGTTCTATAACAAATGCACTCTCCCAATTGTTTGTGGTATCAATTCAATTGGATTTTCATTTTTTATTCCAAAGAGATGTAGCCAGAGTTGTCTTCTTGTTAACTTAATAAAGAATCTGATGTGGCCACCAAATTTCATATATTACGCTAAGCGCTTGTTCCGCTTTTGTTTAAACAAAATGTTTAGATTACATTTTTTTTTATATCAAATGAAATCAAATTATTGTACCTTCATACATATATTGTTCGGTCATATTATTCTGTTTATAAAGCTTAGCCTCCCTCACAGACGTCGAATGTCGACTCTCCTTATTAATGGGGCGGGTCTGCTCGCGCTCCGCTTATAGTCGGTATTCCTAAAAGGCAATTTATCTTGACGCAAGAATGTTTGTTACACAACGAAATGTAGAAAGAATAGTGATAGATAAATGTTCGATGGTAACGGAGAAATTAACTTTTACAAACAAATATATAACTAAAGGTAAAAATATGTCTTTTATAAACTATAAAAATTCGAGATGAGATCGAACCCACAACCCTGCACCATGAGTGCTATGTTACATATTATATTATAATGTTACTTTAAAATTATAGTAAAAAGTTAAAATTTTTATTATTTTTCATAATACGAGATGATCAAAATAGAATCATCACAAATTGAGACGAGTGCTCTACATAGAGATAGTAGCGTCAAGTCAAAGCTGATAAATCAAACAACGTTGTCGCGACACGAGGCACTTTAAAATTACAATAGGTACCTACTACTAATAGAAACGAAGTTAACTGCTAGGCCTTTATTGAACGACTAAATCTACAGATTACTGAGATAATTCAAATACAAATTACATTTCATATAGTGAATTAAATCTTATGTGCCTATACTGTAAAATAAACTTGAAGAATATGTTTTATATTTAATATTATAGAAGTAAACGGTTCTGAAGCTGTCTTAGCACGATAAGTTCTCTTTCAAAATTATTGCAGGTGAAGCGAAACACTTAAGAGTAAAAATTGTTAAGTTTATCAACCTCAAGCAATAGATACACATAGATTTTTTTTTTGGATTTCATTTAGGTATGGAGGCGTTTTAATCTATTACTTTGTTTTTAAAATATTACTTTATTTAATATTTTATTAGTAAGTGAACTGATAAGTCTATTGTGAATGAAGAAAGTGACAAAATAATGACTCTAAAAGTTGTTTCACGAAAATAAGAAAATGAAAAAATATTTTAATGATATTTACCCTTTTCCTGGCTCCTCCTTTTTTTACAAAAATAAGAATTTTAATGATTAAAACAAAATAATAATAATAGCAGCATAGGCGCAGGGTCACAAAGTGTAACTGTAAAATAGACTGGTTGTGGGTTCGATCCCCACCTGAGGAAATGAAATATTTATTTACATTTATATTTTCACTTCTTCGCTCTGGTGTCGAGGCAAAGCGCTGCGTTGAGTTCGCCACTCAATCCGCAATGCTCATAACCCGGTGTAAAGTACGGTACGGTAGGTTCTCTCTGCCTACCCTGCTGTGTGCGGGATACAGCGTGACACTGATTTTGATAAGTATAAAAAAAAGGTTATAACTCATGATCTATGAGCGATATAGATAATATCGCAACTAAGTATATGTAACTTAAAACTGGTGTTATATACCTTGTTTATTGAAAAAAATAAACCAAATAAAAAAATAAAATGTAATACTAGTTAAACTTTTATTTTAAAGTTATGACACATTTGCAGCTGTGTCTTTCCAAGTGGAAAGCAGAGTATACGTTAACCTAATTATAAAAGCAATTAACAATATGAAATTTTCATGAACTGCAACAAATTGTTTACATTTTAACTTTAATTTATTTTAAATATTATGTCATTTTACATATTAAATTTATATTTCAGCAAAAGTCACGTTTATTGTGTTTAAAACAACAATGAAAATGGTTAAACTCTTTGATGGTTTCGGAATACGTGTTTGAAGCGACCGTGACCAAGCCTTCAAATGATTCAAGGAAAGGACACCAATTACTTAAGTTGTTGTTTTGTTGATTTGATTTGTTAATATATGTTGTTGAGGTTAGAAAATTACTAGCTTATTATATTCAGTATCAAAATTAAAGCTGAATCATTAATGAGAGGCCCAGTCGTGACGCAGCGGAACAAAACGTGACTGTGAAATGGACTTTGGGTTTGGATTGTGGGTTCGATCCCTACTCGAGGAAATGAAATATTTATTTACATTTATATTTTCATTTCTTCAGAGGCAAAGCGAGGACGTTGAGTTCCGCCACTTAACACGCAGTGCCTCTAGAATTCGACGGATAGTGGAGAACGGATACAGGGTGATGCTGATTTGATTTTTATTAATATTAAATTTTGTTAAGAAATTAGCTATGAATCCAATTGTCATTTACCTAATTGGGTCATATATAATAATAAATTCATTTAAATTACTTAATAAGACTATTAAGATCTTTCAACATTTTAAGAATTTATTTTTTGTATCCCGCACACCGCAAGGTAGGCATTTGGAACCTAGTGTTAAAATACACGGTTTCCCACTTTCCGCTGAATTTTTAAAGACATTGCGAGTTGATTGGCGAAATGAAAATATTAATAATAAGAATAATTTATTTCCCCGAGTGGGGATGGAATCCACAACCCTCGCCTTATAGTCACATTCTTTTCCCCCTGTGCAACGATGGCCTCATTACATTATAATATTCTCAGAAAAGTGTTAAATTTAATTGATAGAACGGACACTAACGGACATCAAAATATTTTAAACTGAACTTCATCAACTTTATCTAATTTAAAACTATAAATGGTTTTTCAGACTTAAATAATTATTATCGCCCGTGAAAATGGGAGCAGCCTCTAATGTCGCCTACTTATAAAACTTCAACTTTTATATTATCTCTTTCCATAAAACTTTTACAATTATTTAACTTTTTAACCTTTTCATTTACTATTAGTAAATTATGAAAGCATTGTTTTTGTAATATTTTATATCAAAGTGGTAGTTGAACCACAGTGTATTTATCAGCAAAAAAAATTAAATCAATAAATAAAGAAAAATAATAAAATGTTATATCAGGAATGCTTTTCCGAAACATTCCTGATATTTCACAAGCTTATTAATTGGTAACTAACCAAAATTTGGTGAACATGTCAATTATATCAACGCAGTAATTTGTCGATAACCACTTCACTACCCGTTCTCAAATACCGTAAATATTTAGAATTGCAAATCACTGTGCTATATATCATCTGAAGCAGGTTGGAACTGGATAATCGGAAAATATTTCATTAAAAGTTAAATAATTAAGAGGCTAGTCGCGGCGCAGGGGCACAAAGTGTGACTGTAAAATCAAGTGGTTGCGGGTTCGATCCCCACTCGAGGAAATAAAATATTTATTTACATTCGTTTTTTACATTATTACAGTCGAGGCAAAAGCGCGGCGCGCTCAACATACAATGCCTCCAGAACTCGGCGGAAAGTAGGGAACGGAGAGTCTTAACAATAGGTTCACTCTGCCTACCCTGCTGCGTGGGGGCGTGAAGTCGATTTAATTTCTTTTTTTTTAAATAATGTTATTTACACATTGTAATAATTGGTAACAATAGATTATTATAAATATTCATTAGGTAAGCTACGATAAGCGAATGCTACAAATATAGAAGCTAACAAAAGTGAGAACAATAACTTACTAAAGAACATCAAAATTTTATTATATTGTTACAAGGCAAAGTTCAGAAGGAAAACAGTTAGGTTTGATGGAATAGAATTGATTGAAGCATAAAGCTTGGCGGGAAATGTTGAGGGCCGATTCCCAAAAGAAATCTCATTAAACCGCCTTGCATTGAAGACTGATTAACGGCTGAATCTGTACGCCCGAGGAATACTGATTGAAAGATGTATCTCCTTCGAGTCGGAGATAACCGTTTTAATTTAAGGTTTCTATAGCTTTTGAAGATCCAGTAACTTATTTCGATGTTCCGCCTATAAAACATTTGGTGTGTATGGTTGGGTTTTCCAAATTCTTTATACATTATTTACTAATTCATCAATAACTAACTAGAAGATGAGGGACAATCAGTCTTTTATCTTTTTAGAAATTGTGTTGATATAAAATTATTAAAAAAAATCAGCTTCACGCTTTATTCCGCACACAGCAGGGTAGGCAGAGAGGACCTAGTGTTTAGACACTCAGTTCCCCACTTTCCGCCGAAATTTCAACGAAACGCTTTCCGTCGTCAACAAAGCGAAGAAATGAAAATATACATTTTAATAAATATTTAAATATATTAATCTATTAAGATAATAGAATTAAGAGGATGTAAATATTATTTATATAATATACTCTTTAAGAAAGAGCGTCCACATCGTTGGTTATATTACTTAGAAGTGCGCAAGGAGCCACAAGTACTAAGTAAATATACATACGTACTGAACTGTTAGAGGCATTTTAAAGTTAACCTTTGACTTTAGTTAGACCTTTAAAATAAACTCGAACTTATATACATCTATACGTAACCCTACTCAAAATTATTTTAGCAAAATAGTTAAGTTTCCATTTTACGAACTCGTCAAATACCTTTATATCGTGATACGATGAGGGATTTACGGAAACGGTGTAGTTGAAATTTCAGGATTTGAGAATTTGTACGGGCCGCGAGCCACGCGGTTTATTAATAGCCAACATTAAAACGCCAGGGTATTTCCAACGATAAAGTTTTATCGTTCCTCTTTAAATGTTTTGCTCACATTACTCATAGTTACTTAATTGTTTCTAGTTGTGAAATGGTTATATTATGTATTGTATATAAGACGAAAATAATATATATGTAATTAAAAAATACAGACTGAGGCCAGTCGTGGCGCAGGGTTTTTTGTGGTTGCGGGTTTCTTCACGCTTTATCCCTAGCGGGGTAGTCAGAGAGAAAGGAGCGCGAAACACAACGTAATATATACGACATAAATAATAATTATTATTTAATAATTGATATTATTGTTAAACAATAATTTATCATTCATGTTGTCAAACTGAAAACTAACTATGGCATAAAACTATGAAATGGAAATTTGGAGCGTAACTAATTAACGTTAAATTTTCTTCTATTATGTACAATTTATAACACATTTATATAGCGTAATTCACTTTAACTCTTGTTTTGGTTTAACATACGAACTACTATATTTTTAAAATGTAAGTTGTGGAAACCAAAAAAAAGGCCAGTCGTGGCGCAGGGGCACAAAGTGTGACACAAACCTACTGGTTGGGGGTTGTATTTCCACTCGATGAAATGAAATATTTACTTAAATTTAAATATCCATTTCTTTGCTCTGGTGTCTGGTTCTGCCACTTAACACGCAATTCACGCCTTCAGAATTCGGAAGAAAGTTGGGAACGGAGTGTCTTAACACTAGGTTCCCTCTGACTAGTCTGTTGTGTGCGGGATACAGCGTGAAGCTGGTTGTGGAAATAACAATAAATTTTAAAAATAAAATCGTAAATTAATATCTTCCCGTATATCATGGTACCTAAGAACACCTCTAGAGGTATCACACTGTAGAGACACTGTATTACTTTCCACCTGAATTCGAGACATCGCTTTATAAGTTGCGGAACTCAACACCACACTTTGTCTTATCGAAGTGTAGAAATAGAAAATAAATCATTTTCGCAGTGAGAATCGAACCTCTGGTTGTATTTAATTATATTTATTTGTTGTATTCAATATTTTTTTTTACAAAACGTATAAAAATATGAACTTAGCGGGACTAAGCCATACATACGTTAAAGCGATATACGACCAATAAGCCATAGTGGTCAGAGCGCCTGCTTGGTTTCCAGGACGCGCGGGTTCGAGTCCCGCTACGTTCAAATTTTTGTACGTTTTCTAAATATGTATTTTGCTTTCCTAAGTGTGGAATAATACTTTAAAAAATATGTATTATGTGAAATACGTAATGTTACAAAGATTATTTTTATTTTCGTTGTTAAATCGATTTTATCTACAACTACGATACTGTAAATATGTTAAAGTTTAGAGATTTTTTTATTTATAAGTTTGACATAATTACATTTAAATTCAATCCAGCTATATAAATATAGTTTCAAAATTATTTAAAAGGGTGTTAACCTCATTCTCAGCTCAGCGAATAAAGTAGCTGGTTGGCTCTCTATTTAGTTATATTAAAAGTTTTAATTTAATTTTCTCCACACTTATTTAGAATTTATAAAAAAATCACAGCAGGGTAGGCAGAGGGAACCTAGTGTTAAGATACTCCGTTCCCCCCCACTTTCCGCCGAGTTCTGGAGGCATTGCGTGTTGTGTGGTGGAACTCAGCGCCGCGCTTTGCCTCGACGCCAGAGCGAAGAAATGCAAATATAAATATAAATAATTATTTCACTTCCTCCTTTACAATCACACTTTGTGCCTCTGCGCCACGACTGGCCATACTAATTAAAAACTGAATATAAAGTGATTTTTTTATAAAAAATATCACTTTATATTTAGTTTTTAATTAGTAGGCACATATAAAAATAGCTATATGAAAATAATTCGAAAAATATTTCGAAAAATAAGTCGAAAATAGTTATAATTTCATTTATTTTTGGGGTTCCGTACGTCAAAAAGATTGGATCACTATGTTGTCCGTTTGTAAGACCATTTATCTACAGTCACGTGGAAGTATCAAGCTAAAATTCATTTTAAATCTACGACCCCTAAGTGCACAGAAAAAATCAAGCTTCTATATCAATCAAAAGATACGAACATTTATACATCGTTTTTGCTGGATTTTGTATGAAATTCGGTGCGCAATCCAAATCTATAGGGTGTTTATTCCCTGTAGAGCTACAGTTATGAAATTCAGCACTAATTGAGAACTTACAACACAAATAAAAGAAAAAATCCGAAAAGGGAAAATATATTCGTATATATATAATTGTAGTTCATTTTACACAAGATGATTGATTGATTCATAAAACAATTCGAGATGATTCATACAACATTTATAAGACATACTCGTTGATTAAAAATCCTGAAAGGAATACGGAACCTTAATTGGGCGTGTTCGACTCGCGCTTGTTATTTAATTAAATCAAAACGGCACAATTCACAAGTGTGTCAACCTACTACACCATTTACTAAGGCAGTCAGGACTATCTTTATTTACTTTTTTTACATAATTTTATACGTAATAATTTTAATATTACGTATTCAACTAAATTATTATTATTTAATATATTATGTAAATAGTTCAATAATTATATATTATGCAAGAGAAATTATTTATAAAATTATTAAATACTATCTCGGGATATCTCAAATAAAATAATAACGTAATATTTTCAATTTGCCGTCTAATACCCAGAATGAAAGTGAATCGAGGGGAAGAAAAGTAAATCCTTCTAAATCTGAGCCGTTCGTAGTGACTGGAGACGAACGACGGAGCGATTCTGCGTGGAGTTTCATTAAGTGCGCTTAAACACGACAAAGCTTTGCGGAACTCTTAAATACAGACCGAGAGCAAACTGAGGTTATGAATTGAGCTTTACCTCCAAGACGAGGCATAATAGAAATTAAATCCGCCCCATTGTAATACAGGTGAAACGCGCACATAAAAATAAGGGGTGTAAAATATAAACAGCTTTTGTCAAAAACACAAAAATAAAATTCAATAGGAATTAAATTTTGTTAATATTTATTTACTTATATGTTTTATATTTGAAATATTATGTATAATATAGTTTTTTTTATTATTTTCTTATTGTCTTGCTCTTTTCTATATTAAAAGATCATGTACGTAAACAATGTGACAGATGGATTATGTATATATACACAGTAATATATGAGGCCAGTAGTGGCGCAGGGGCTAAAAGTGTTACTGTAAAATCGACTGGTTGTGGCTTCGATCCCCACTCGAGGAAAGAAATATTTATTTACATTTATATTTTCATTTCTTCGCTCTGGTGTCTGGTGAAGCGCGACGTTGAGTTCCGCCACTCAACACGCAATGCCTCCAGAACTCGGCTGAAAGTGGGGTACGGAGTGTCCTAATACTAGGTTCCCTCTGCCTATTCTACTGCGTGCGGAAAACATTGTAGAGCGGATTTAATAGATTTTTTTTTTTATATAATATAAATATTGTATTATGAGAGCCAAATAAAATACGATTTGTGAAGGGCTCAAAAGTAGCTTAAACTGGTTAGTCTAAAGCACACATGGCGCGTTTACAGCATTTTAGGGACACGCTGCCGTAAAAACATGACCCAGAATTGAACAGCAATCAAAAATCACCTCACGATATCTTGTATATCAAATCATATACAATTTATTAATATTGTCCCTCTATGTTATTTCGTACTGAAAAATTGTATATTAAAAATAACAACAACAAAGCATTCCGGAACCGAAGACGTCGTGGGAACGTTGTATGATAGATAATAACGTAATAACGCGAACGCTATAATAATTTTACAACATATGTAACAGAGAAGCAGCTCGTGGAGCGTACGATACGGTTCACCTGATGGTAATAGATAACGGTCGTCGCGATCGACAGCGTTTATCTATAGATACATTATTAAAAAGTCTATTGTAATCTTGTATCTATTCTTCTACAAAATGATTGCTAATGCTGATTTATTTATTTTTTGCTACAGTTGTTCTTAACTCGCCTTGTTAGTTAGTGCTTAACTAGATATTCAAATCTTCCTCTGTATTCAAGTTCAAGGACTGCCAAAACAGTGTATCAATTGGTCGTTTTTATTCCTGTGATGAATGTAATGCAATCAAATTTAATAAAATAACAATATTATTTTTAATTATAATATTTTTTTTTTATAAAAATATAATGGGTATAATGACTGTTTTTCTTATTAAGTATTTCCTAGTTAGTGAGCCCGTTGTGGGTCAGTGGTGCAAGCGTGTGACTATAAAATGCGAAGATTGTAAATTCAATTTTCACTCGCGGTAATTATTTATTATTTTCATTTCCTCGCTCTGGTAACGTGAAAAGGTGCGGTGGTGAGTTTCGCCACTCAACACGCAATGCCTGGAGTATTCGGTGAACGGGAAACGAAGGAAGCTAGGTAGGAAACACAAGGTTCCCGCATCTATCTTGCTATATGCGGGATATTATCTATCTATATACAAGATACAGCTAAAATATATATATACATTTAAAAATTTTTCGATGTGAATCATCGATTCATTGGATATAACAACTGTTTTTGACAGAGTTGAAAAATTTGGTACATGAAGTTATTTCAAGATATTATTTTAATTTTATTAGCAAAGCGAACCAATAAAACTTATAAAACGTATCGTAAATTTTAATTTATTGCCAGAGTCAAATTACAAGGTGAACTCTATTTAACCTTTGATCGTAACCACATTGACAAAAATAAGAAACCAATAGTACTGTATTTGATTTATCTATACTATTTTTTTATACCGAGTACCTACTGTAATATATATACTGTTATTCTAATTGTACCCGGACGAAGCCACAGCGGGTTTGTAGAAATGTCACAAGGACAAATTAAACTAGAAAAACGTATTAATAGACAAATGTATCGAAGCCTACTTTTTACTCAGTTACTAGCATCTTGTCTTTCAATATTATAGTGAACAAAAATATGTTTTATAAAATTTAAAATAAAAATCCAAAGATTATCTAAAACTTTTAACTTATGCTAGGTTCTCAAAGTTTCTGCATGCAATGCGAAGTCTAACCTCACTCTTTCATACTTATAAACTTTCAACTTTCAAAGGCACTTTAATTTTATTCATTGTTTATTCTATTTATACATTTTATGTTTTATTTATTATTTTCAAGATCAAACAACGAACTTGGATGGAATAAATGATTATGAGCTCATTAAATGTATTTTCTCTTATGTATTTAACACTTTTTACTGTCATGTCACGCTGTATCCCGCACACAGCATGGTAGACAGAGGGAACTTAGTGTTAAGACACTACATTCCCCACTTTCCGTTGAATTCTGAAGGCATTGCGTGTTCAGCAGCCGAACTCAACGCCGTGCCACGACTGGCCTTACCTTAACGTATACCTTATATTACTGTTATATCCAAATAGACATATAAAATGATAATAAATTTGCCAAAAAGAGCTATACCCAATAAATGACAATGCACAAAACCCATATTATAAGCAAATACCGAATTAGTCATTGATGTAAATGAAAAACAACAATAAAGTCTTCATTCATTTAATAAAAAATAAAAATATTTTAAAGTAACGACATTTTGCGGATGTAGCACAGATACATTAATGTCAAGGCCCGTGATCAGACGAGTGTGAGATATGGAGGCTCGACATTGAAAACACGTTAGCAGATGCTCAAAGCCTCGCCCGTTCCATCAGGCCTCGTATCTAATCAAACCGGTTCCAAATTGGCCTTATTGACGCGCAACACCCGCAATAGTGTCACGTAGATAGCCATCTTTTGACCTAGATCGATCGTTCGGCAACAATATTTAAATGCCCAACTGATGACAGACATGGCAGATTGGAGAGAGGTTGTGAGGTGTCTTTAACTATAGATAGTTATTTGAAATATTTTTATGCGCGTAACACAACGTTTTGAATGAGATGATTTCTGGTTTCTTATAAGTAAGTACAAATACTTCTTTAAAGTATTAAATTATTTTATTATTATTTTGCTTCGGAAATAACATTGACAAATTGAAGGCAACACGTTTTACAGTAACAGAAGATGTAAATATTTTACTTAAACGTAAGGAAAGTGTCTCTATAAATATTTAAATGTAGAGAGGAAATTAGATAGCCGAGATAAAATTGGGAGACGCGCGTTTTGTTATGAAAGATTTCAGATAAATACATAAAGTCGTTGTTTACTCAAGAAATATTAAATAATTCACATTAAATTTGACTAGTTGAGGCCAGTCGTGGCGCAGTGGTACAAAGTGTGACTGTAAAACCGACTGGTTGTGGGTTCGATCCCCACTCGAGGAGATGAAATATTTACTTAAATTTATATTTTCATTTCTTCGCTCTGTGAGTTCTGCCACTCAACACGCAATACCTCCAAATTTCGGCAGAAAGTGGGGAACGGAGTGTCTTAACACTAGGTGCCCTCTGCCTACCCTGCTGTGTGCGGGATATAGCGTGAAGCTAATTTTAATTTATTTTTTTTTTAAATTTAACTAAAAAATATGATAACAAAATATTGTTACCGCTCCTAAATAATAGGCAAGCTTAAAACTCGACTTAAATTTGTCCAGACACCTAATACCATTTTTAAGCAAATCTAGGTGACCTCAAAAGAGTACCTCCCAACCATTCCAACTTCCAACCATTGATTAATATAAAACGGCGATCACTACAAAAGTAATTAACGCTTTCTACTGATGCCTTGCGTGACAGTAAGAAAAAGTTGTTTTTCTTTGAAACAGGTTATTTTCATTACTTTGCACCGGACACGCATGAGCCATAAAGAAATAATAGACTCTAGTTGTAATAGACTATGGAGACAGACCTATGATGAACAAATGGAAAAATTGTTTCTAATAACAGAATATCATTATCAGTAACAACGTGTGGTCTTCATATAAAAGTTGTTATATGTAAAGTTATTGCCTCGGGTGTATTATTGCGTGTAGACTATACAGTAGTTACATCATAAAATGTATTTAAACATTTTTTAAATACAGTTTAGATGCAATTTTAAATATAGTTTAATTAGATTATTATTATGAAAGCGAAAACGAAAAAAATGCCCTTTTTTTACACACACACACACAATTCAAATTTAACTTAAATTCTATTATTAATTACAAACATAAAATATTCAATTTTGATCGTACAGATAACCACAATTACCTAAGTACCTTCCTCGGGGAGGTTTATGGTTACTCATTACATGGATTAATAATAAAGATAACAATATGAAGTTAAAATGTTGAGCCCTATCTAAACTATTAAGAGTTACTACACTTACATATGATAAATATTATAAACACAAATCGATTAAATGAATTATACGTTTCGTTTAACGAAATATTAAAAAAAAAATTAAATTAGCTTCACGCTGTATCCCACAAACAGCAGGGTAGGCAGAGGAAACCTAGTGTTAAGACACTCCGTTCCCCACTTTCTGCCGAATTTTGGAGGCATTGCGTGTTGAGTGGCAGAACTCAACGCCGCGCTGTTTGCCTCGACACCAGAGCGAAGAAATGGAAATATAAATTTAAGTAAATATTTCATCCCCTCGAGTGGGAATCGAACCCACAACCAGTCGGTTTTACAGTCACACTTTGTGCCATTGCGCCACGACCGGCTTTAACGAAATATACTTATTATTATTTTTTTTATTCGTATCCTACTTAATTCTTTCTTATGCAAGTAGCCTGAACAACAACACGACCTCAGCGCATCTACGTGAGTTAGTTGTATTCAATAATTAAAATAAATAAATATGTCAGTTTCACTCTGTATCCAGCACATAGCAGGGGAGGCAGAGGGAAATCAAAAATTAAAACACTCAGTTCCCCACTTTCCGCTAAGTTCTGGAGGGATTGCGTGTTGAGAGACGGAACTCAACTCCGCGCTTTGCCTCGACACCAGAGCGAAGATATGAAAATAAATATTTGATTTTGTCGATTTTACAGTCACATTTTGTGCACGACTGACTTGGTCTGGAAAAAAATATAGTATATAAATAATATAATTAATATACATTATGGTGAGGCATAATAGAATATTATTTAGTATAAAATTATGTGAGTCAGTTATAAGGGCGACCCGACATTACACAAAACAGGTAATGAGTTAACAAGAGAGTGTCCCATAAGCATAAAAAATAGACTATTGTATTTGTCACGACATTACCAACACATCAATAGCGGAGGTCACTGACGCGTCTCGTTTCATCCAAGCGGACTAAAGGTGTATTCATGTCCATGGAAAATGTTAAAAATATATCCTTTTCATCAAAATATATATTTTTTATCCTTGTTAAGAATTACTATTGTGTACAATATTGCTTTTGTATTCCTATTCGCCAAACGGTCCGTTCCGATTCTAAAAAAATATAGTAGTTGTAATATTATCGAAGGACGATCGAATCATGTTTATATAAAAAGGTACAAAAGTTTACAAATACAAATAAATATACTTTTTTTTATCTAAAAGTAACCCGAGGTGAGTCGAGGCTCAGGGATACAAGCGAGTGGCTGGTTATGGGTTCGATCCCTACTCGTAAAAATGAAATATTCATAGTTGAATTTCTTCGCTCTGGTATTGAGGCAAAGGCGGAAAATGAGCAATGGAGTGTTTTGCACTGGGTTCGCTGTACCTGCCCTGCCGAAAGCGGGATACAAGGGATGCGTGAAACTGATTTTTTATAAATAATTATAATATAATCAGTTCCTTAAAGTATCAATCAGAAAAATACATCGAAAATGTTAGTTTAATTAATAAAAAAAAGAAAGACTCTGTTAATGCAACTTTTTTATGTTGTAAAAAAGCACACAAAGTAACACCGGGCAAGCCTTGTTAATGTGAACACAAAAGGTATCACTATTTAGTATTCAAAATAATCATCCACGTGGGCGGAAACGGGTTAATGATCCGTGATTCAAACCTTCACAGATTACCGTTAAAAGTATTGTAGTATAGGAAAATACATGGTCGCCATTTCCATTTGAAACATTTCATTTAGTCTTTGTTAGAGCAGCTTTATTATTATAATTTTAACAAAACTTTGAATCGCATTGTGTACTAGCTGACTTTGAAATAATGGTCACATCATATAAGCTTGTCTCCTTAACTCCGACTTAAATTAGAACCTACCTATAAAAAGATGTTGTCAGAAAGATGTTACGTTTACTACGATGATAATTGTTTCATATACAAAAAATACATATTAAATCTTATCAACGTGCACAAACAATTAGTACATTATACTTGCTGTTAGTTGTTACATTTAATAAAGAAGATATTTCTTTAACTCTACATTTAAAATAGTATTTTAGGTTAGTCATGGCGCATTGTTCGATTCCCATTCAAGACAATAAAATATTTAATACTTTCATAAGCGGAGCCGCTTTGGTGTCGAGGCAAATCGCGGCGTTAAGTTTCGCCATTCAACGCTCAATGCCTCCAGAATTCGGGGGGAAGTGGGGAGCGAAATTTCTTAACGCTAGGTTCCCTCTGCCTACGTGAAGCTGAATACATAATATGACTTAAATTCCGCATAATTTAAGTTACATAATTTATAGCTTCTTATTTAACTTGTAGTAATTAGATAAAAATATAAAAACAAATAGTCACGAAGGTGAAGCCGCAATTAAGACGCCAAATTTTTTAAAGAGTTATTATTAGCCGTAAGTAGTTATTACAGTCTTTGAGAAGCAGGCCTTGAGTTTACGCTCCTAATTTTGGGCGTCTCTAAGATAAATTTATGTGAATAATTTATATGTTAAATAGGTTATTACAAGTAATCTTGGTTTAAATAATAACACGGAAATATGGTTAATAGTGTACTCATTTATTTAACTAAATATTCAGTTCCATAAAATAATGGATATATATGTCATCCAAAATACATCTTTATGTATAAGTAGATTATTTTGATAATATAATTTAAAACATAACAATAATATAATTTTAAAAGGTTAAATCGACTTCGAATTGTTATAAAAAAAACAAAAACAGCCACTGAACTCAAAAGAAAAAATGAAGGATTTACTATCTACATAAATTTTCTTAATTTCCCCATATCTCTGAAACTACTCAAGCGATGCTAATGAACTTGTACTGTTCCCTAAGTTGAAGTATACCTACCTTAAATCAAAATAATCATTACGATATAAAATAAATAAAAATAAATCAGCTTCACGCTGTATCCCGCACACAGCAGGGTAGGCAGAGGGAACCTAGTGTTAAGACACTCCATTCCCCACTTTCTGCCGAATTCTAGAGGCATTGCGTGTTAAGTGGCAGAACTCAACGCCGCGCTTAGCCTCGACACCAGAGCGAAGAAATGAAAATATAAATTTAAGTAAATATTTCATCTCCTCGAATGGGGATCGAACCCACAACCAGTCGGTTTTACAGTCACACTTTGTACCACTGCGCCACGACTGGCCTCGAAATCATTACGATATGATTTTTATTTTTAGAGAAATTCGTGCACAAACATTACTTACTAAACTAAATTAAGCATACGTGCTTGAAAGCCTAAATGGATTACATACTTAAATATTGTTTAGTTCTAACAACATTACATACATATACAAATTGATAACCTCTTTTTTTTATTTTTTAATATGTGATTGAATATTTTGTTCATCAATTTTTTTACCATTTTCTTCGCACTGGAGTCGAGGCAAAGTGCAGCGTTGAGTTTCACCTCTCAACACGCAATGCTTCCAGAATTGTGAAAGTGGAAAACGGAGTGTTTGAATAGGGGTCCCCTTTTCTACCATGCAGTGTGCGAGATACACTGTGACTTAAAAAAATTAAAAATTGTTCGAGCAATTAGATTGTCAGCGTTAGTCGAAATTTACTTTTATTTAACATTTCCTACAAAACACGCACAACAACACACGACGCTCAAATAAATAAACAGCTACAAAATGTCCCTTTGAACTTGTATCTCACGTTTGACGTACGTATTTATTTATGTATTTAGACAACATTTGATAAATAAAACTCGTTACATTCACAAAGTTTTCAGGTACATTTTTCTTATTCGATTATAATTTACGTAATTAATAAAATTATAGGCCTATGGCTTTATTAAAATCAAATCAGCTTCACGATGTATCCCGCACACAGCAGGGTAGGCAGAGGGAAACTAGTGTTAAGATACTCCTTTCCCCCTTTTCTGCCGAATTCTGTAAACATTGCTTGTGGAGTGGCAGAACTCAACGCCGCGACTCCGTTAGCCTCGACACCAGAGCGAAGAAATTGAAATATAAATTTAAGTAAATATTTCATCTCCTCAAGTGGGGATCGAACCCACAAACAGTCGGTTTTACGTATGTTATATTAAGTATGTTTTTTTAATAAACTAATTAGCAATAGCAGTAACTCTGTCCGACTTCCTTTTGCTTAAATCACTTAAATATACAATTTATCAATCTTATTTAACAAGGTTCTTGGTTCAAATTAACATCAGTAGAGGGAAAGATCTTTTAAAATAGAAGCGATACGTCAAGGACAAAATGTTGTTTGAAATAAAACTTAATGCAAATATGACACCAGTTCAAGTTATTCAAATATATTCTATATTAATGATAAAATTTTGGCAATAGGTACACAATACATATGTATGTTCGTCTATGTCGATGATCACAAGTCACTTTTGAGTAAGTTGAAAGAGAGCATCGTTATATCGTTTTACATCTTGTTCTAAAAATAATTTAACAAAAAATATTTAAAAAAAAAGATATTCAAAGATACAAAATAAACGTTTTCATAAAATGTCCATTATTAACTAAGTCAGTTAAAGCTTTAGGTAAATAAATTTCTCAAGATGCGAACTTGAAACAAAACTCCGAGTAGCAAACCAGTTGATTGAGTAATTACGGTGTACCTCAGGAATGTGTGGTTGAATACACACGCAAACCAATATACGTGACAAATAACCCGTCATAATCATAGCTTTTATGAACAAAACATATTATACAATTATCTTTTTACAAAAAAATCGTCTTCGAGCTTATTTTTAGAAATTACTTAGCAAATTCGAAGTGTAATTGCAGAAATGTGTTATTTTACATAGCAGTATGAAACCATCCCACACATCTGTACTATATAATAATTTTGTTGATTTATGTCTGTACATGCAAAAACATATTAGAAAATCTAGTACTAGGGCTATTAGCGTAAAATCACCGATAGTATAAAACCAAAAATGGGTTTTAAATTTTCTGTCTGTGTGTATATGCACGCTAATCCAAAAACGGCTAACTAATTTAAATTACGTTTTCACCATTGTGTTGGCAAAATTTCCTTACCATTTAGTATTTGTTTTATATCAATCAATCTATAGTTCGATAAAATTTTTGAAAAATTACACCTGATATATGGAATCAGTTTAAAATGATTCAGAATAGAAAATAAATAATTATAAAGCAAGAGAAACCGCGAGCAGGTCTCTAGTTTACTAATATTATCTTAAAATATCTATTGTAATAAGATCGATTTAATATATTCACGGGCATGCCTAGCCCCAATAGAATATACCCTCAAAGAGTGATCGAAAGATCGAAAAACTAGAGTAAAATTTATACCGTTCATATTTTATTTAAAGGAACATTATTTATTTTTGGTTCACTATCATCATTCACTATTATTATGCTTTACAAAAAAAAAGTAAATATAAATAAGTTAATATTTCCGTATACTAATTTAATCACAACCAAAACAATATATAAGATTCTTGTATCGTGGCGCAGAGGCACGAGCGCGCGACAGTAAGCGCAACAGGCTGTGGTTTCGATATCCACTCGAGGAAATGAAATACATATGTAATATTATTGTTTCCTCGTAGAACGTAGCTCCACTCAATACGCAATACCTCCAGAATTCGGCAGAAAATGGAGAACGAAAGAGTTTTAATGGGCAAGAAATGTCTTAACATTAGGTACCCAAGTTCCCTCTGCCTACCGTGCAATGTGCGGATCACAATGTGAAGCTAAAAATATATAAAGTATTACATTATATTATATACATAAATATATTGGTCAAATTCTCTTTAATTTTATCGCAGTAATTAAAAGATAAATTAATTAAAACGCTAAGGTTTGGACCAATTCTTGATAATAAGTTAGAAAAATAATCATTGCATATTGTTTTTATGAAGTATATATATATATATAACGGAAAATAACTAATGAAAAGTTCATTTATAGACTTGCTTAATATCCAAAAACTACAGTTTTGTCTAATTAATACGAGAGAAATATAGCCTTAACTAAAATGGGAGACGAAAACTGTCTAGAGCGTTAATCCTATGGATTAACCTTTAAACTAAATTGAAAATCTTGAAAAATTAAGAATCTAGCGTCCAAGAAAGAGGGTTGTACGTAATCCGAAAACAGGATAAGACTTTCAGTTTTACTTTCAATTCTCAAAATAAAATTTGTGTAAGCATCTAAGAATAAACATTTCATATCCACACAATCTTTTCGTGCGTTGAGGTCAAACAGGTAACCTTTTCAACCTGTGCGCAGTGACCTTTATAAATGAACAGACCACAATAGGCTCTTCCATATTATTATATATGTAATAAATATCACACCTTATAGTTTAAGATAATTTTGTAACACTATACAATATATTGAGGCCAGTCGTGGCGCAGCGGCACAAAGTGTGACTGTAAACCGACTGGTTGTGGGTTCGATCCCCACTCGAGGAGATGAAATATTTACTTAAATTTATATTTCCATTTTCTTCGCTCTGGTGTCGAGGCTAAGCGCGGCGTTGAGTTCTGCCACTCAACACGCAATGCCTCCAGAATTCGGCAGAAAGTGGGGAACGGAGTGTCTAAAAACACTAGGTTCCCTCTGCCTACCCTGCTGTGTGCGGGATACAGCGTGAAGCTGATTTATTTATTTATTTTATTTTTTTATACAATATATGTTTTGCCCACAGTTGTTTCTGTTCTTCCTATAAATTACAAAATAATATTTTGAACTATTTCTTGTTTTAAGTGAAACTATGGTGTGCATCGATATTAAATTAATCTAATAAATTAAATTCTATAAAGGTGTACGTACGGTAATAAACACACGTAACGATAAACCCGTAAATCTTACCCTTGAAATCATAGAATCCAAAGAAGTGCCTTATCCAATAGAGAGAAACAAGCATTATAATGCGTTAATATTATCAATATACGTCATTCGTTCGCTCAAAATAAAAATAAATCCTTGTATAAACGAATTTTGTTAAGTTTATGTAAATTAATTTTATACAACGCTCATTTAAAATAACGAAATCATAACACGAAAAATGAGATTCAACATAATTGAAGTAAGCTTATTTGTTGAGCATTTCTAAGAAAATATATAGGAGAACGTAATTTATATATATGAAAAACAAAATAAAAGGAAGGTTCACTTTGTATACATCTAAGTTTCTTCGTCTTTCTTTAGAGATAAAGAGGTTTTTTAAATATATAAACTACTGTGTCAAGAACAAGGTCGTACAACTAGATAATTAATAATTTACAACAAAGTGCCTAAAGTCAATTAATTACACAGTAGGCATAGATATTTTTTTATTAAAAGATCCTTCAACTTTATAGATACTATTACTAACGTTCAATATGTATGAATAAGTAATTGGTATCATTTAAAGTTTCTATACCATTTTATAACAATTAATTTGTTAATAATAATTTATAATTTATTTACAGCGGCACCAAAAAGAATTGCTGATTTATAAAATAACATCGATATAGCATTAAGCATTAAGAAATGTTAAAATATATATATTTTTTTATTTATAATAGCAGCATGCGTGCCATAAACATGACATCATGGCATACCTACTCAGAAGTTGGAAAATCTTAGCATTATCTCGCATATTTCATTAAATAATCAGTCCATTGTTGTTAACAATTATGAGTGTACTGTAGATAATTTTGAAACGTATTTATTTAAAAAAATATTTATTTTCTGACCTGTTAAATTTTACGATAGTCCGCGTAATATGCGCAGTGTCTAGTGTCTTAACACTACTCTCTTAGTTTAGGGAGATGCGTAAAAATTAATGAAATAGAATATGAAATCAAAAATACAACAATATCGTACAATTGAGCTCGTTTCATAACTGTTTACAATTTCTACAATGTTTCATAAGTAAAAAAAAAGTGGTCAAATACATTTAAGGATAAACAACAATGCTATACATAGGAGTGCCTAATATTTCCTACTTCACAACTTCACTGGTCGGTAAGGTACTGAACCCACGCATGACGATGTTTATATTTTAAATGCACATAGGTTTTTCACTAATCTATTTAGTTACACAATTAAAAGAGCACGATGTCCTAATCTCTATATAGATAGACTGGGAAGGCGAGAAGATTCTATAAAAAAAAACCAAAAGATATAATTTTCAAACTAGCTTCCCGCTGTATCCCGCACACAGAAGGGTAGGCAGAGGGAAACTAGTGTTAAGACACTCCGATCTCGACTTTCTGCCGAATTCTGGAGGCATTGCGTGTTGAGTGGCAGAACTCAACGCGCGCTTAGCCTCGACACCAGAACGAAGAAATGGAAATATAAATTTACGTAAATATTTCATGTCCTCGAGTGGGGATCGAACCCACAACCAGTTGGTTTTACAGTCACACTTCCTGCCACTGCGGCACGACTAGCCTCAGACAATTTGATTTGACAATGGCAATTTTTTACAACGTATATTGAACTTATACAATACATTTAATATATATAAGCATACAAGTTTACATACATAGCACGGGTAGGTAAGTTCCAAGAAATAATATAATAAATCGTACATGGTCACGTTTTCTTTTGCCGCTTCATTTTATGATAGAACTATCTACAATGCTTCACCTTCTATGTAAATTTATTTCCTGCTAGAACTTGCTTCGTATGGCGCTACGTGACTTCCTTTATTGATGAGGTAAGGCAATGATGCGCATATAGAACTGAAATGTGATAAATCAAGATATTCGATGGTTCTAGAAATGTAATCTAATATTTTTATTTAATGGACTACTACCTATGACTAGAGTCACATTATGTTTTACTACAATATGGTTTTCCTTAAGATTTGTGATTAATTCCAAGTAAATCTTGAGTCTGAGCGATAGATAACATTTTTCGCAATTATTCCGATATAATATAAGAGGCCAGTCGTAGCGCAGCGGCACGAAGTGTGACTGTAAACCGACTGGTTGTGGGTTCGATCCCCACTCGAGGAGATGAAATATTTACTTAAATTAAAAATTAAATTAAATTAGCTTCACGCTATATCCCGCACACAGCAGGGTAGGCAGAGGGAACCTTGTGTAAGACACTCCGTTCCCCACTTTCTGCCGAATTTTGGAGGCATTGCGTGTTGAGTGGCAGAACTCAACGCCGCGCTTTGCCTCGACACCAGAGCGAAGAAAATGGAAATATAAATTTAAGTAAATATTTACTAAATTTTATTTAAGAAAATGGAAATATAAATTTAAGTAAATATTTACTTAAATTTATATTTTCATTTCTTCGCTCTGGTGTCGAGGCAAAAGTGCGGCGTTGAGTTCTGCCACTCAACACGCAATGCCTCCAAAAATTCGGCAGAAAGTGGGGAACGGAGTGTCTTAACACTAGGTTTCCCTCTGCCTACCCTGCTGTGTGTGGGATATAGCGTGAAGCTAATTTTTAAAATTCCGATATAATTGTAAACAATCAAAAAGCTAGTTTGCATGGTTCTTTATTTTTGTGAGATCTAAGCTGTTAGACGCTTACTCATATGCCATTATTACGTCAGATTTGAGAGTGTTATGAAATAGATTTTCTTATAAGTATATAGAATATTTTACATGTATGTAAATTTTTATATGAAAATATTGTATTTTCATAGTGAATCTGCCGCAAGTTGTATTTAGGAAATTAATATAGATGCTTATAAAAAAACAAGAGACCATCGTGGAATAATTGGACTGTATACGACTGTTAACGCGATTGTTGTGAGTTCATGTGCTTGAGGAAATTTATTATTATCTTGACTCGATTCAGACGGAAAGCGGAGAACGGTAGGTTTTGACACTAGGAGACACTCATTGCCTGGTGATACAGTATGAAACTCAAAAGATAAAATATGTAACACAAACATATATCAACACCACAGATTATTAACAACATAATAAATAACCTTTTTTTCGTTGAATTCTTATTATATAGTAGTACAACAATGATAAAAACCACAGATAACAATCAAAATAAACTCCATAACGTCACTTAATACATACTAATTAGCTTGTTTAATTTTAATTATCCAAGTCTGCTGGGGAGGCGGCCTTGCTTCACCTTCCTACTTCAATTGTTAATTTCCGACGAAAAATAGCGCGTTTCACTTATTAAAGTGTAAGGTACTGTTTGAAAATGTTAGCTTTGCTTCACCAACGACTCCATCTTGTATTTCTGTGTGTTTACTGTCTGGCGTTTCGTCCTTTGAATATTTGTTGCCGCTTAATCTAAAATATATTTGGTATACCTACTAGTAAACCTAATTTTATTTTTGGGAATATAGAATTTGTTATATTTAAAATAAATTATTTTATATTTTACAGGAGCTACCGATTTTTTTTTATGTTTAGCTTATAGGAGTTACCCTCCTTATAGAGCAGGATACGGAACCTAATGTTAAGACACGATTCCCTGCAATCTATTTCTACTTTTATAAATTTAAGAATGTATTCATCGGCATTATTTACAACGAAAAATATATCATAAGTTCTATGACAACCTCACACTGTATCCCGCACGCAGCAGGGTAGGCAAAGGTTAACCTAGTGTTGACACACTCCGTTTCCCCACTTTCTGCCGAATTCTGGAGGCATTGAACCGCGGCGTTGAGTGGCAGAACTCAACGCCGCGCTTTGCCTCGACACCAGAGCGAAGAAATGGAAATATAAATTTAAGTAAATATTCCATCTCGTTGAGTGGGGATCTAATCCACAACCAGTCGATTTTACAGTCACACTTTGTGCCTCTGCGCCACGACTGACTTCACATTCAAATTCTATGACATAATATATCAATATACAATTTTTATCAAAACAAAACGCAAACCAAATCAATTGAGAATAACAGGAGCAAATCAACGGAAAGCAATTGCAAATGCAAATATAGGTAATCTCGTAGACAGTCTTTCACCGACATCGGAGTCTAATGTAATTGAAGTCGTTGCACGCTTCATTACACACCGGTGATTGTTGCGACCTTGGGAATTCTGTGTTACGTGGAATAAGAAATATTTTTATAAATAGGATATTTGTGTGTTATTCAAAATTATGTTGAGCTTATTATTTTTAATACATGGATATCATTTTTAGGGTTCCGTACCCCCGTCCGTCCTCAAAACGAAAAACCGGAACCTTTATAAGATCGCTATATTGTTCGTCTGTCAAGACCATTTATCTCAAGATTGCGTGGAGGTATCAAGTTGAAATTAAAATTAAATTTTCTATACTACCCTTAAAGCACCAAAAAAAATCAAGCCTCTTAGTCAATACAAATCAAAAGATCCGAGTTATTATCTACTGCATTTTGTATTAAATTCGCCGCAATTATGAAAATTGGCAAGCGAGCACTTGGATTATTTGGTTTAAAATTAATTACTAATATATATTTTATACATATATTTAATAATTGAATAGTAAATATTCATTTTAGGATATGCCCAATCGTAGACAGAAAGATGCCAGAGGTATAACTGTATTCAATAAATTCACATGCGGAAATCTTTGTAGTAAATTACTAACCAACGTAGGCTTTTTCAATTTCCTCGTAAGCGTGTAAAAATCCAAGTCCGTTACTGCGCTCTCACGCCAGCAGACAATCGATCAGACATTATGACATTAACTTCTTATGAAAGTGACGCTATCGGGATCAATATATTATTGTCGCTATTAGTTAACTGCAAACAAATTAAAAACAAAATAAACCAGCCTCACGCCGTATCCCGCACATAGCAGGGTAGGCAAAGCCTCGACACTAGAACACGGAAACGGAAATATAAATTTAAGTAAATCTCCTCAAGTGGAGATCGAACCCACAACCAGTCGGTTTTGCAGTCACACTTTATGCCCCTGCGCCACTACTGGCCTCAAAGTTCTATAAAAAATATTCGTGATTATATATATATATACATTATTTTAAAATTTCTATACAGATAATATAAAGCAAATGAACACTGAACTCTGAAATATAAAGTTTAATTAAGCTTATCTTATTTTAGTAAGAAAACATCAATAATTAATGAAGTATAATATATACTCCATAAAGCCAAATTCTTGTTTTTTTACCTATTGTATCGTAGGTACCTACTAGGTAGATACTTCAAGTTACTGTACTTGAGGAAATAGGTAATAAATTCAGGTATAAAATATTTTCTTCAGCTTCACGCTCTATCCCGCTGAGTAAGCAAAGAAGAAAAGAAGCCGCCTGACAGCGTATTCAACTCCGCACTACGTCTCTACAGAGCAGGACAATGAAAATAATCTATTGTCCCGAGTATTTTACAGACACTGTCCCACTGCGCCACGAAGTCATGCTCATAAGTAAAATCTATTTATCTAAAGAAAATTCAATTTTCTATATTAAAGATAATATTCCAGTCGTGGCGCAGTCGTACAAAGTGTGACTGTAAAACCGACTGGTTGTGGGTTCGATCCCCACTCGAGGAGATGAAATATTTAATTAAATTTATATTTCCATTTCTTCGCTCTGATGTCGAGGTAAAGCGCGGCGTTGAGTTCTGTCACTCAAACACGCAATGCCTCCAAAATTTGACAGAAAGTGGGGAACGAAGTGTCTTAACACTAGGTTCCCTTTGTCTACCCTGCTGTGTGCGGGATAAAGCGTGAAGCTAATTTAATTTAAATTTCTTTTTAAAGATAATATTTTTTTTACGTTGAAGGACTACGAAACGGGCTAGACACGTCAAGATGTCAGACGTCGCAACGGTTAAAACTGCGTGCATAATTGTTAAAGGTCAAGTATGTAACGAGTTCCAGACGTTACCTACGATTATATATAAGTGAGGTAACATTACTTCAGAACCGGTTGCATTTCTATTAATAGCGAACTTAACTGTAGAGATGAGACGTTCCTTCAGTATTAATATGTAAGGCAATTTGAATAAACTTTAAAATATTAACACATTTAAAATACTTTCTAGATATAATCGTTTGCATATTTATAAAACATCAGTAAGCGGTGCGTTAAAATTTCTTAAAATTTACTTTTGGTTTTTCTGGAATTATAACTGAGTACATAAAAAAAAGACGAAAAAATAACCATAGTTTTATTAATTTTATTTTTACATTGCGTTATGCTTCAAAAATTATTTGAATAATATAAACTTTATTAAATTTAACGGAACGTGAAGTTTATTTATCAATATAAACTACTGTCAGTTTCTAAAGAAATAAGGATTTTGTAAAAATTTGTAAAATATGTATAATGTTATGACAAGCGTAATGTTTCTTATACACGCCGACTTCAGTGAAATAATTATACACCTGAGTACCAAAATTAATCTCAATGTTAAGAAGTAGAGGAAAGCAAAAAGATTTACTTATTTATCTTTCGATGAACCACCCAAGGAAAATCTCCAAGTCATGTTTACTTTACAAAGATTCTTTCCATTTAAAAATGTATAAAGTGCAAACTCCACCCGAAGCGCTAAAATACTTGACGGAAACTTTTAAGCCTTTTAATTCTTATTATTTATTATAAAAACACAACGTGTAAAAAGTGTTTTTGTTACAGTAAAAAATCGATACAACAAGTACAACAACTGTAAATTTTGGAACGTAATGTGATAGTAAGTAGTTTAAATTATTATTATATTTATTTTACACACTGTATCCCACAAGTAGCAGGAAAGGGAGTCTAGTGTTAAGACACTCCACTCTCTGTCCTCCTATTTTCCGTCGAATTCTGAAGGCATTGCGTGTTGAGTGGTTCCATCAACGCCGCACTTTTGCCTCAACACCAGAACGAAGAAAATGAAAATAATAAATATTTCATTTCCATGACTAGGAATCGAACTCCAAACTCCAAGTCGTGGCATTGGAGGCGTTTACACGCTCCAATGCCACGACTGGCATAATGATATGGTAATTTAAATTATTTTATTATTTCAATTTAGGAAACACTATTAAGGAGAGGTACTTCAGCATTGTTGAACTCCGAACAAAGGGCCTGCGAATATCTATTTTCATGTAAGCCTTAATAATAGAAGGGTCACGCCGCGACCCAGCAACGACCGCGCATTCTCATATAATAGTGGAATATACAAATCCTACTGACAGGCCACACAACACACGCCACGGCTGTTGTGAAACAGCCTAAATAATAAATCTTCACGTAACTCCGCCGCACAATAATGTAAATTAAGCTATGTTCACAACTCAATGGCGTATCTTCTTTACTTTAAAAAAACAATGCAGAAAATATTTGGAATTCGCCAATTTTTTTTTATTAAATAATAATTTTAAAATTTTCTTAGTAACATAAACAAAATCGACCATCGAAATATGCTCAAAACGGGGTATATTAGAAAAGAATTACTGGCAGCACACAACATTATGACAGTGGAAATTATTAAAAAAAAAAAGAGACATTTCCAAACCAAAAAATAACCCACATCGTGTGGAACCGCCATTATCATATCCGAGACCAACACAATCGCGGACTAACCTGTCGCAACATTCCCATCATTGAGATGGTGTCGTAATCTTATTATGTTTTTTACCCATACGCTTATCAAGATTTACTTACATATATTGGTTTTAAGTAATGGCAACAATGAAATTAACTTTTTGCTATTCCGTAATATCGACAACCTTGATATTATGCTTTTTTTGTTGTGTCGCCTACCACGGCGTGGGACGTGTTTAACGAGGACAATTACAATAGGTTCGAGTTCTACTTTGTGATATTCTATGACATTATTGACGACTTAAAGAATTATTTATATTTTTATTATTATATTTAAAAAAAACTGAACAAATGAATAAACAATAAAAGTCGTACATTTTTAGTATAATAGTTAAGTATTGCATTGTAATATTTCCGGTCATTTAATAAAAATAAGTCATTTTAGGTAGTCATTAGGCCAATAGCACGTTACCTTAAGTAATATAAAAGGTTATATTTTATTTGTTTAATATGTATTTTAACTGACTTCTGTAAAAAAGGAGGTAATCAAATCGACTGTTTTTTTTTACTTTTTTATATGTTATATAAAAACCCACGCAGGGTTGCGACACCAGAGTGATGCAGTGCTTAATCTGTTTATTGAAAATCCTTTTATGTAAACATTTTGCGTCATTGTAAATAGCGACATGGAAAGAAGTTAAACAAGTGCTGTTACAACGACGAGTGACAATTTTAAATTACATAACATAAATAATACTTTTTTTTTTAATATTCTTACAATTTTAATATTTGACCCATTCTCGATACATAATGTAGCTAAATTTTAATTTTCACTTTCTCTTAGATACAGCAAAACAATATAAGTGAAACAGAAAATATTTTATTGGAATATCATAATGCCAGTTAGTTACATTTATCATTAAACATATTAAATTACACATTAATCACCAGCTTTGTCTGAGCTAATGAAATGTAATTAGGTAATTGTCAACAATGAAATAAATAACACAATAATATAACAAACATAACTAGATCCGTCTCCGATGAATATAATTTGGACGTAGTCTAAATCCCCTTTGAGACGTAGGTACACGAAATAGCATCAGAGGCCTTTAACACTTGGTCTCGCCGAATGGGAGCTCGTTATAAGGAACAAAGGCGGGCGACATGAAACAACTTGGGTACTTATTTCTTTTACAGCGATAACTTTTATTTGATTTGACATCTTCTGAACTTTCCACTCACGTTGATTTATTTCGTACGTCAAACGCAATTATATATATATATATATATAAATAAATATATACAATTAACCAACTGTCTTATTAATGTTTGTCACTTAGCCGGGTTGACTTCAATACAGCAAGTTAATAAGCCGCAACATCTCCAAGTCGATCGTTCGATGTACTCGCACAGTAAATCTGTTTGAATATTGTTAGTGTACATTTTAGTCTTATTAACGTTTCTCAATAAATATAAGGTGTGATGATATTCTAAAGTTTAAATAATGTCTAGATAAAATCTAGAGGCCGTCGTGGCCCAGGGGCACAAGGGTGTGAGTGTAACGCGGCGGTTGTCGGTTCGATCCCCACTCGAGGAAATGAAATATTTATTTAAATTTTATATTTCCATTTATTGGCTCTGGTGTCGATGCAAAGCCTCGCGTTCAGTTCCGCGCACTCAACACGCAATGCCTCCAAAAATTCAGCGGAAAGTGGGAAATGGAGTGTCTTAACAATAGGTTCCCTCTGCCTACCCTGCTGTTCGCTAAATTCTAGACTTGTGTTATATTATGGAATAACTTGGAAAACAAGTTTTTTTTAATGAGTATAATGAGTAATATGAGTTTAATGAGTATTAAGTATAATATACTTTTCGATAATTTCTTACACCCATCCAATAAAAGTAAAACATAAAATATAAGGTTATTATTTGTATTTATTAGACAATTTATTTGTTAATTTTAGATAAAATCGTATTGTTAACTTATTTTGAGTTACATGTTAAAGTTGAAATTTCCATGGAAAAAGCAGTAAGTCGAGGATGTAGATAGACGAGATAGATAATCAGTGAGGCATACAGGATGAGGCCGAGCTATCTAACGTCCTATCGCGAAATTGTGGATAATGGCTGTGGATTATGCGCTTAACTGCGCCTTAGTAAATTGACCTGGAATACGTGAAAAAAGAATATGTTCAAACAGTGTTTTATGTCCGTAAAGCTTGTAACTGTTACTCGTATTATTTTTTTTCAGCTTCACGCTGTATCCCGCACACAGCAGGGGAGGCAGAGGGAACCTAGTGTTAAGACACTTCGTTCCCCACTTTCTGACGAATTCTGAAGGCATTGCGTGTTAAGTGGCAGAACTTAACGCCGCGCTTTACCTCGACAACAGAGCGAAGAAATGGAAATATAAATTTAAATAAATATTCCATCTCCTCGAGTGGGGATCGAATCCACAACCAGTCGATTGTACAGTCACACTTTGTGCCCCTGCGCCACGTATAGCCTCACTTGTAATAATAATTGTTGTTTTTAGACTTAAAATAATTATTTTAATCTTTCTTTCAAATTTCCTTAATTTTTATACAAGATACGAAAAAACAATGTATATGTAGGACATTATTTAATAACATTTAAGTAGTGTTGTTTTTCTAAGATTTAGTGTAATAATAGAAGAATCCATATATTAGCTAAAGCTTCCAGGATTCCTGAATATATAACTGTTGATAGTGTATTGATCATTTGCGTTATAATTAATAGATGCTTGACCGGCTAATATATAATCCTTTATAATTAGGCACTACAGATAACGCCATTTCCACACGAGTTACGATGTGAAGATTGTAATAAATATTGATATATTTATGTATTTTTAAATCATATTTTTGACGTAATTTTTTTTCTACAGCTCTTACAGTTTAAGGTAGGAGAATTTAGTGAGACTAACAATTAGCTTTACACTGTATCCCGCACATAGCAGGGTAGACAGAGGGAACCTAATGCTAAGACACATGAAATTCAGCGGAAGGTGGTTCCCCACTTTCCGCAGATTTTTTTTGTTCAGCTCTTCCGCTGTTGAGTGGCGGAGCTTAACGCTCGGTTTTTTTGCCTTAGTGTCAAAGCAAAAAAAATGTATTAATAAATAATAATTAATTCGCTCGAGTGATCGAACCCACAACCGTCGTGCTACAGTCACACTATGTGACTTTGCGCCACGACGGCCTCTTGCGTGTTGTTATTTCATAGTAAAAAAATATTAAAATACGATAATTACATTTAATTTTAGTGACTTAAATTAAAATAAAAAGGATAAAACGATGTTTATTAGTGAAACACGTCTAGTAGGCACGCCGTTGTTCTAACAAACTAGATATTTGTACACGCAAACAGCAAACAGGAATCGCGGTTCGTTTCCCTCCTCGATTGTTATGATTCAATTACACGGAATTATTTAACACTACATTAACATCTATTTCTAAACTAAATACACTCACCTTTACCTCGCAGTATATAGCAACCAGTTATTATAAAAAGCCATATCGATTGGGGCATTGTAACTATCAGTCACGGTCTCGTTCACGACCGCACGAAGCGGCCAAAGTATCTTTGCTTCTCTTCTTGTATAATAAGAAACAATATTTCGTGACGAGAAGTGACGCAACGGGAACTTCGTGATGAAATAGCGTGAGCGAAATTGGGCGGATGCAAATGACCGGTTGATGTGGAGGCGCAAAGTGTAACTGTAAACGCGATTGGTTGTGGGTTCGATGTCCACCCGGGGAATTAAATATTTATTAAAATGTATATTTTCATTTCTTCGCTCCTTTGTCGAGGCTAAACGCGGCGTTGAGTCCCACCAATCAATACGCAATGCCTACAGAATTCTGCGGCAAGTTCCCTACTTTACTCACACTGGTTCCCTCTGCCTAATCCGCCGTGTGCGGGATACAGCGTGAAGCGGATTTTTAACTTTAATGTATAATATGTTATTGGCGAAGTCAAGTCGATAATGCGGGTATAGGTGGAAGTATCGGTCTCCCAGCTCGCGCCACAGTCCCGTTACTTGGACGCAACACGCTTGTTATGCAACTGATGTTGTCTCGCGATCATCGCAACGCCGACCACATACAGACCGCTCTGCAATTGGGATGCTTCTATTGAATTATATTAAAACTATAATACTATAATATCAATCTGATGTGATATCAATTTTCTTTTAAAATCTGAATGTAATCGATTCTTAAATATATTTAGCATCCATTCTTTATTAAAGTCTTAGGTCAAATTTAGGAATAACATGTATTTATTTATTCAACGTGTACCTATACATGTATTTTTAGTAGAATTTTAGTAAAATGCAAAGTCATAATTAGAAATAGTTGTGTTGTATTTTAGTTATACCTTATAGTTCACATTAACGCGACTTAATCCCGACTGGGTGACGTACAAAGAGATTAATTACACAGAGCCAGCGCCATTTACATGTAGCGCAGGACGTGCTACCTGTCCTTATACAACATTCATTAGCAGACCCGCGGTGGAAACACATTCTGTCCGAAGTCATGAGCACGCTCTTTCAGACATTAATATGGTAAATGCATAATATATGGTGACTTTTCGAAAGAACTGAAAAAGCTAAATATTTAGTACAACTTACTCCAGCCCTTAGCGACAACTATCTATGTTTAGCCTATATAGAAGAAGGGGGGAACCCCTAGATTAGGGGTCGTGGCTGCCAGATTATCGTACCTCGAAGCAATTTGTAGGGATTTACGGAAGAGCCTTGCGCGAAACTAATAGATACTTTTCTAAGCTACGATAGTTGTGGATATATAGAGCTTGTGTGTGCGTGCGTGTGTTTGTTTATTATGAAAATTATTTTGAATATATTCCTATATTTCAACAATAAAAAACTGAACGGTTGAATGAACAAATCTCAGGAAGTACTAGTTAGAAATGAAAAAATATTTTTTTAGACGTTCCAAATGGAATTGACAATAAGGTTTATTATATTTTTGTAATATAGGCTACATTACAATAATATAATAAATAAACTGTATGTGCTGTCAGATAACTCTGACGGCACCTACACTTGGGTACAAAGAATATGAAGTGTGGTTTTCACAATTTTTTGTTATTACCATTCAAGTAAAAGGTCAAGAAAAGTCATTGATATAATTTGACTCTTTCATGTTACCAAGTTGAATGCGATCGCTTGAGACGCAAATCTCTTTTGGTGAAATATTTATATAGAGATAATATAGGTGTTTCTCTAATCAAAATAAATATTGCGACGAAGCTTCGACCTTCAGCCAGCGGACATAAAGAATATAAGCATGTATAAGGTTCAATTTGAATGATGACAAAATTAAAAAGATGATTGAATAGAGTATTTAGTTTTTTAAGTTATATTTATTCAATTAGTGTATTTGCAAAACTCTCTCGTAAATGAAATTCAATAAATCATCAAATAATTATTTTTTGATATAGTAAATTGGCACTTTTATGAACTTTACAATTTATCTTTATTAACGATATCACAATTTTCGGATGGACTTTTCGAACTTAGGACTTAAAACATTTTATGTGCGGAAAACAAAAAAAAATATTACAAAATACGCATGCAAAAATTACAAATAGACATATTATAAACAACGAAGATAATAGATTAGACATTTAATTTTATAATCTGAGCAAACATAAATAGGCAAATTTTGACTGGTAAATTTTTACTATATAAATTTTACTCTAATTTATTTATGTTAAAAAATTGCATAAAAAAAACTTTTACTTAAATAGAATAATAAAAGTTTTTTTTTTAAATAAATTTAGCAAAATGATATAACGTGAACTTTTCAAAACAATTTTTTATTATCCACATAGAAAGTAACAGGACATTGCAGTAGGTAGCGCATGCATTAAATGCGAATAAGCGAAAAAATATTTTAAAAAAATAGTCTTTATATAATTTTTTTTAAATTATTTATATTTATATATTGCATAAAAAAGTTTTCAATAGAATAATGAAAAGTTTTTTTGAAATAAATTTAGCAGAATGATAAAACGTAAACTTTTCAAAACAATCTTTAATTATCAAAATAGAAAGTAACAGGACATTGCAGTAGGTAGCGCATGCATCAAAAGCGAATAAACGGCCGCGTAGGAGGCAAGGTTCTTCTCTCACCTCGCAAAGTCAGTGGCGCGGGCTCCAGCGGCGAAGCCACGACCCCCGCGAGCTGCGCCAGGGCCTCAACGGTCCACAGCACACCCCACATGTCCCACAACCTCATCACAACACTCCACTATCTCATTATTGGCACAACATTCACAAAACTTAACCGATGTGAACATCTAACTATGCTAATTCCTTGTGGCACGATCATACTTTGGAAAACATCGCAATGCAGATACGTTTAATGGTGAATCGGCTTATTTACATTATGTTAACTAAGATTTCTTTGAAAAACTACTCGGAATGTTATTGAAACAAAGACAGATGCTGCACGTCATAACATTTCACCGTTGAACTCCGAAATACGTTCACTATCTACGACCCTTCACGTCTCGCTGTCGTCTAAACACTAGTGCTGTCTGTTCGTGTTGTCAGTTGTAACTCGTGTTGCTGTCGCATGACTCGAACATAAACGAATACATCCGAATAAAATCGATTTTGATATACCTTTTAAGATCCAAAAATTCATGATAATTTTCAAAATGTCTTTTATATAGAAATAGCTAAACTTTTAATTTTAGAATAATCATTTTTTTTCAAAGACTTTTTAACCTTACAAATACATATAGAGTATGGAATTAGTTGAGGTAAATCGTTTTTTTTGAAATTCATAACAATTTTAGCAATATCTTGTAAATAAGATAGTTTTACGCAAGGATCTTTTGGTAAAAAATATTTATATGCAGGTTGCCATTCACCTTTTACAAAACGTGCAGGTTGCGAAAATATACCTCCAAACGTTAATCCAAATGTCCCTGCAAAATAAAAATTTAATTGATTTGTTAAATTTTAAGTAATTAATAAATTAATTATTATTATTTTCATGAAAATGTATGTACCATTACAATGAATTCCTAAGCATAATACATAATTTGGATTTGGCTCAAGAAACCAATATTTTACTAAACTTAAGACTGCCATAGCCTTATTAATTGAAAGAGGATTATTAGCTGCTTTCTTTTGTATCTAAAATTAAAATATATTTGTTATTATATTTTTCAATATTTTAAAAGAAAAAAATAAATTGGTATAATACTTTTCGTTCTGTTACTATTTTCCATAATGTTTCATCATCAAACATTAAATATTCCATTGTTCTCATCTCTGGTGTAAGCTCACCAATAGGAAGGGTAGAATTTCTGACTTTTGAATATCTTTCATAGGGATCAAATGCATTATATTTATGAATTGTTGTATGAATGTCTACCAAATGATTTATCCCGACAAAGCCCCACACAGGTGGGCAAAAAATATTCCTCATAGGTACTTCAGCAATCTCCGCTATAACCGGTGCCACATCCAAGCCCAAATCTGATGTTGTGACAACAATGTTTGTCTTTGAAATTTTAGCTACAGATTGAGCTAAAATAGATGCATTATAGCATGCTGGCCCTAGATTTGGTAACACAATGCGCAATTTTGGCAACGCTGTAGCATTTATAGTAGTTGCTAGGTACTCCATATTTTTTTTATTCTTGTAAAGCCATTCGCCTATAGAGTATGTTGATCTACAAAAAAATATACGTTTTTGACGTTTACGTTACGTTAATACGTTGACTGTATGAAATTATAGATCAAAAATCTATGTGTAATAGAGAATTATCGTAAAATTACCTGAATGGAATATAATCAAGAATGATCAAAAGATCGGCATTGCTTAAAGCAACTCCTAATTTTTCAATGTATTTTACTACTTTTCTAAAGTTACTACTTTTCACATAACTACATTCAAGTTCAACGAATTTCATTAAATCTTGGGAGCAGTTTTCATCGTAAATCAAAATTTTTGATATTTGTTGTGAATACTCTAATAAACCTGAGATTATAAATAAAGTCAAAGGATTCGCTGCTCCAGATATACAAATTGTATAATTAGTTTTAACAGATTTTTCTATATCACTTATATCGTCAATCTTTGCTATATTTTTATTTTCTTGCTTGAGATTATCTTGAAATTGTTCATAACTATCTACTAAATTTTCAAATCTTTTAGGTGGAAGATATATATCTAATTTATAATAAGACTGACAATATTCCAAGAAATCTGAACCATTTCCAATATAAAATGGCTTGCTACCAGCCATTAATACCTCTTTCCAAATAATTGGAGAACCAATATGATGCCATTTATTTTTTTCGTTTATTTTCGATAACCAAGGCTATAAGTAAATATAAAATACTTTAATTGGTTTCAAGTACTGATGTAGATAATTTTCTATCATAAAGATACAATTTAATTGATTTATATCAAAAAGAATAATGTATTAAAATATTGCATAAAAAATATATTTATTTTTTACCTTCCATTCTGCCACAGATTTTTTTATATGGTCATAACGAAAATTCGGTAAATTTTGTTGAAGGTGATCAGCTATTAAACATATTTCTGCAAATATATTGCATTGTGATTCTCCGGCTATAACATAGCGAAATCCCATCGTAAAAAATAAAATATATGTAAATAACGACGACGATGAATAAAATAACTGTAATGGTATTCTTTTTGTTCTACTTTTCTAAAACCAACATAAATTTCCATATTTGACATAACTTCCATATTTGACTTATTCAAACGCATTTTTTTTTAAATCTACTGGTATTGTAAGTGTTTACACAAAGAATTCGATGACAATTTAGTTTAAAGCTATAAAAAGCTATTACAGGATATTATATGATAGTGTGGATTTAGTACAGCGCTTGTTGATATTCAGTATATCAATGTAATAGAATAAAAAGGAAAATGAGATGACTGAGATTACTCTACCTTTTATACATTGCCTAATTCATTAATTAAATCGATATTTTTCTAATTTTTTCATTAATAACTTTAAATTTTAATGTGTGAAATATAAGTATGAGATCAGACCGATACATCGGAATGTCAATTTAAGCATCATGTCATATTCTAAGAAATACTCAAATATATATTTTATAGTATGGCTAAATATAACACAAATATTTACAGTGAAAAATAAATAGAGAAAGAGAAACTATTTAAAAAATAAAATCTCTGCTCAGGAAAAAAATCGATTATTCGATCTGTGATCGCATGGGGACATCATTTGACGTTTATATTAAATTTTTATACTCGTGTGTAAATATCTAATAAATTAATGAACTTCATCATATCAAACTTTTAAATTTTGTGTTATTTAAAATATTGTTAATGTGAGAAACTTTTCGTGTTTAATTATTAATATAGGTAGGTGTATTTGTGTAACCAGACTTATTTATCTAACCTTATGTGACGGTAAAATGCAAAATACACAGCGAATTTGGGGATTTTGTGACCTATTTCTGGATAAAAGTTTTGATACTAGTCAACTAAATTTCATTGAAAGCCTCGGATATAACACTATAGCATTTAATACTCACGTTGAAGAAGGAAGTGAAGAACCGAAAAAAAAGAAAAAGAAACATAATTCTGTAGAAAAAAAAGATTATATACCTCCACCTATAATAATACCGGAAGATATTAAAGCCAATTGTAAATTAAACATTTTACAAAGAGTTACCATAGAATTTTCTGAATCTAGCATTGTTCACAAATTAAATCAATCTGAAAATCTTAAGAAATATGACATTGTTGCTGTTTTACCTAAAACCTTGCAAGCTTTTCAATTTGCATCAGGTACACTTGATATTGACATAATAACATTTGAAGCACAGACAAAAATTCCATTTAAAATGAGTCGTAAATTGTATAGACAAGCTGTAGAACGTGGTTTATTTTTTGAACTTATGTATGGTCCCGCAATAAGAGATTCAACAGCTAGAAGAAATATTATTAGTACTGCTCATAATTATCATGCTGTTGGAAAGTCTAAAAACATATTACTTACTAGTGGTGCTGAAAACAAAACACACTGTAGAAGTGTGCAAGATGTGATCAACCTAGGTTTTATTTTAGGACTGAACAGTAATCAATGTTTAGAAGTAATACGAGACAATCCTCAAAAACTTATAGTTAAAGTGCAAGGTCGGAGATGTGGTAAATTTTACATGGAAGTATCACCTGTAAATGTTGAAGATGAAAATAAAGCAGTAGAAGAATAATTTGTACTTTTTATTAATAGCATGTAAAAATAGGTATGAAATCACAATCAATAAATTCTATACAAAAATACTGAAGGGATATGTGAATGGACAAGAAAGAAAATGTTATATATTTAAATTCCATCATTTTTCAATCAATCAATATATATGATTCCTAATATGTATTAAAAATTTATTACATGAACAATATATATAAAGTTTATATAGTATAAAGTTTTATTTATATGATTATATGATCATTACAGTCAGTACATATATAGAGTATTGGAGATGTTTTGTAAAGTCTATAGTTTAAAATCTTTTCTTAATATAAACACAATTATATAGTTTTTAAAGCTACAATAACAAGGTATTTTAATAATGATCAAATTAAAAGATTAAATTAAGTTATAAGTTCTGTACTAATCAACTTATTCTGATTTCAAGTGTGTATCTGATTTTGATTCAGTCTTCTCTATTATAGTGGTTCTTTCAATTGAATTCCGAGATGCAGTTGAAACATTTGTTGGCAAGTTTTCGTGACTTTTGAATATGTCAGCAACCCATCTAAACCTGTACAACAATTTATTTATTAATGTTAATAGATTTGGAACCTAATGAGACTGAATTTTCCATGCACCACCCAATTTCCGAGACACTTCGTGTGGGCAGTGCAATTCAATGCTGCATTGTGGAAGGCTATCAGAGTGATAAAAAAGAATTGATTACACAATTTGAAATTGAACCCACAACTGTTGCGGTTAAGTATGTTGTGTCACCATGATGGCCTCTTATTAGACTGAAATAATTGTTACTAAAGCAAAATATTCCTAAATAATGTGAAAATGAGCTCTTGATTTTGAATGAAATTTAAAACAACAAAAATAAACTGGAAAATTGCGTACACTTTGTACTGAACATTTTTGGAAACCAATTGTTTCAAACACTTTTCAGTAGTCTGTTTCCATAGGTAGACAGATGGATGCCACTTCAGTCTACACAAAATTATCAAAGATCCTATTATCATTCAAAAGCCATTTTGTTTAAATTTATGATACTAAGTTTCATAGCTTTATTTTAGTATGAAAAGTGGTGTAACTTTTAATTTTTATGTTTATATTTTCTTTTTATGTATAATTAAAAACATCATTGTGATATGTATGAAAAAGGAATAATTGGAAAATAAGCATGGTAAAATTATAGTGATTAAAAAGTGAAATGTAAATTAGAAAAACATGGTCAATTTATTTTTTATTTAATATTTAAAATGTTAAGCAATTTATGTGTTACAATGTAAGAAAAAAATAGGAATAAATAAAAAGCAATCCAATTTTTTTCATATATTTTTCAAATGCAATCTCAACTTTTGGTACAGATAATACAAAATGTATAAAACCCACACTAGAATAATGTAGTAACTAAAACATACACACAAGGCTTAAAAGTAAACTGTTTGAATGATAAATACCTACAAATCTTTTGAAATATCATCATAACATACCATAGCACCAAAAATATAATGAATTTAAATTTGTTTCAAGAATTCATAAATTATTTAATTGTTCTTTAAAAAAAATCTTTTTTTTTCAATTCATTATTGTAATGACATTGATCACATAATTATCTATCAAAGTAATGAAATAAATGATATTAATATGTGCATTAGTAATGATAGCGGCTTATGGAATAGGCTTTAAGCTGTAAGTAGAGAGAGATCTGTGCGACTAGACAATTTAATTCAAAATGTTTTTTTGTCATTCAAAAAATATTTAAAAAATTATTTAAAATTGCAATGATATCTTTAATTGTCAGTTTCTTGTAAACTTAAATGCGATTTTAACAAAAGATTAAATTAACAAACGAGTAAAGTTATTTACTTTTAAATCATTACTAAATATTACCTATCTAAACACACAACTTTAATCATATATTTTAAGGTAACATTATTATTAGGAGCATACCAATATCAAAAATAATGTTTGAGAAATACATATATACATCAATTAAACAGTCAACAGATCTTTCGCAATTGGTTAGTAACAATTGAGCAATGCAAGACAAAGATAATATTAACGCTTTTTATTTATTTTAGATAGTAGGCCGAGAATATATTTAATATTACACGTAGAAAGTGCATACTCGCTGAAACATACCATACAATATATACTTAACAGTCTTTAAACGTCTTTTATTATTTTATATGAAAATGAAATTTCGAGTTTTGCAAAAACACATGAAATTATTAAATAATTCTAAAATCTCTTATAATTTTATCATCAATTGAAATTCATAACTCATACAAATTCAAACATACTAAAAAACCTATTTGGACACAAATTTTCCATTACATACAATGACAAAATAAATAAATTTTCGACAATTCAAATAATAGTTAACAAATTCAGTCTCATTGGTTAAAAACAAATCAAATTCACACAAAGATCTGTAATCTTTCCTCAAAAACTTATTCAAATATTATTTATACAACATGTCAGTATTGAAATAAGAAATATTAATCATTAGGAATAAAAAATATTTAAAATAAATGCAAGTGTATAAAATGCAAATTTAAAACTAAAATATCTTATTAGTAATTTCAATTATTTTATCTACATATATCTTTACTTAGAGACGGGGAAAAATAAAGACATGTTTGATTTATTTTATTTCTGTCGTACAAACATGGCTTTTGTTTTTCAATTTGTTTTAGTCTACTAGATAAGAGAATAATTCAGTATTTTTTTAATATTATTACAATTAATTACATATTAAAAATATCTTACACACAATAAGACCAGTTGGTCCTAAATATAACATGGCAAATCTACACAATCAACATTATCACTAACAATAATAATCATTTTGAATAGTATTCTATTTAACAATTCAATTTCATATTTAATATTAATTACATTTTATATCATATATAGCTCTTGCTGTCATATTTGTTTAGCATATCGACTATTATAAGATATTATATTAGCTCAAGTAAAAATAAAAAATATATGTGATGCTCATATTTTGTAATGTTTTCGTTTCTGAATATAAACATATTTAGATAGAAAAAAAAATTAAAGCTAATAAGTCATAGAGATATATTCTATTTGATCACAGAACTCATGACATGTCAAGATTTAACTAATATAAAACTATATAATATCTTACCATAATACAATACAAGACACCATGTAACTTGAACTTATTTGTTGCATATAATACAAAACATAAATTGGGGATTTTTTAATTTATTTTTCATTCATATGAAAGGGAATAAATAATATGTATAACAAGTGCACTATTTCTTCAAACTCTTTTATGTTTAAAATAATTTATTATCAAATAATAGTAAATTATTATAATATCATAAAATAGTTATAATATTGGTTCATTCCATTGGCTTAACCAACTCAGAACATTAAAATCTATATTGACAAGAGCTTGCATCCACATACTAAAAATCAATTTATTTAGAGAGGCTGTATGTTATGCAATCTTTGCCATATGTTTACTTGATTAAAATTAAAAATATACATTTTCTATAAATGTCATGTAGTAAACAGATAATAATTATTTTTTATGCTTCAATATCATCTCATTAGATTTTTTTCTTAATTAGTATAATTTAACAAAAAAAAAGAAACATTTGATCTCAAACAATATCCGGTTCAAGGTACCAGGCGTACACAAGACCGCAAGAGCTCTAGTTGTTGAGGAAAGACACACAGTGCGCGATTGTATTGACGTTTTCCACCAACCTGTTGTACAGTTCGCGGCGCACGCTCGCCGTGAACTTGCTGACGAGGCACAGTGTCACCGTGGCAGCGAATATGGCGTTGTAGAGGAGTACAAGTTTGAAATTGCCCAGCCACTCTATACGACCGAACTCACCGAGCAGATCGAAATTTGTTATACCTGCAAAATATATTGTGCACAATTGTATGATAAAGTAACCTATTAAGGTAGGTGATTAAATATTTTCTCAATTGTATATTGAAATTGGGAAATAATTTTCGTGCGGGATATTTTAAGCTAGTATACTAAAGCAGAAATAGGTATGAATTAAAACATATTGAATATGCAAGATGACTTCGTTATTCGAACCCAGTCGATTTGCAAATACTGCAGAGCTTAAACGTAGAGAGAAAAAAAGGTCTAAAAATTAACATTAAGCAACAAAATTAATGACCATTTAATTTAGGCACGAGATTAAATTAAAAAACAACACCTTGCCATACACAGATAGCTTGTTATACACATACTTAGGCCAATTCATTTCACCTGAAGAAAATTTTCTGCCGAAATTAATACAAGGATTGCTGGAAAAGAATATTCGTCCCTTAAAGAGAAAATGAAGTCTGAATTCATAAGTACGATATTAAAAAAGAAAACCTTTGGTGAGGCCTGTATTCTTCCATGCCTGACATATGAGTGTGGAACATGGGCATTGCTAAAATCTAAAAAAGAGAAAAACTTGCTAAATGTCAAAGGCCTATGAAGAGGAGGTTCCCGAGCCATATTAGGTTGAAAAAGTAATGACAGAATCAGGAATACTGAACTCCGAGCCAAAATTTAATTGGTGGACATACTGACCAAAATAGATGAAGAGAAATGGAGAAAGTAACGGAATGGTACCCAAGAGATGGTTGGTAAGTAAAGCCTTGGGAGGCGACGAAAAATGTGAGGACGAAATTAAGCTACCGGTAGGATCAAATTGAGAGTCACACGGGATAGGAAGCAGTGGAAGAAGTTACAGGAGGTCTATGCCACACTGAATGTAGAGATATTTTGTAATTTTATTTGTATTGTTTAGTATCTTAAACTTAATTTCGGAGTAAGTGGCCTTATTATTATCAATAAAGAAGCAGTCGTATTGTGTATGCCGCTAAAGTATGGGACATAAAGTATCTATAAATCCTTACCTAATATCTTCACCAACAAGGGTTGTGCTGTAGAGTGAGCGAGTAGCACAGTGCACAACGCTATGATTCTTGTCAAGGGAGTTCTTTTCGCTCGCGGTAGCACACGTAAAGCACGCATTGGAATACTAAGACCAGTGAGGGATGCCGCGTGCAAATACAGTATGAGAAACGCTTCCAGTGTAGCGCCGGCCCAACCAAGTTTTGATAGAGATGCAATTCCAAGTGTAAATTGCTGAAAAAATATTTGTTTAACTAAAATCTATATATTATATTTCATTTTATTTAATATTTTGTCATCATTATTATTTACAAGTTTTCTTTACTATAACGCTATTTATTCCTCATATTGTAAAAGTAAAACTTTAGTATAATTGTATTTTTTTTTTTCAAAAGGAAAAAAAAATACATTTTTGTTCTATATATTAAAAACAATTACAATTTATCTTACCCGTGTGCTTAATGGCAGAGCCTTTATTCCTATAAGCAGTTCCAGCGTATTCTGTAGCACCATCAGCACAGTTATGGTGGTCAACGCGAGAAGCAGCAACATAGCAAGCGGATAAACCACATTGCGTTGTAATGACGATGTTTTCCTTTGATTCTCCACTTGCTGCAAAATTGACATTAATTTTTTTTTTTGAGGCGAGTCGTGGCGCAGGGGCACAAACATGTGACTGTAAGTACGACAGATTGTGGGTTCGATTCCAACTAGAGGAAATGAAATATTTAATATTTTTTATTCTACCACTGTCGCATGTCACACATATTAATATAGCGCCACACTAGCGAATATTATTAAATTCGCAATTGTATTAAATTCAGGGCATAAGAAAGTTGTCTTGTCAATCCAAGTACTTGTATGACATTCATATAGACTTTCTTTTTTAGCGTCACAAATTATCCCGTATATAGCAAAGTTAAGTGACGGAACTCAACACAACGCTTTGTATTTTTATCAGAGTGAAAAAATGTAAATAAAATATTTTTTTCCAATTGGGAATCGTATTCACAACCGACATCAACACATAGCGTGTATGCTGTTATCAAAATCATCAAAATTGAATAAAAATTTCATATATTTTTACGACAAAAATTAAGTATGTATACACAGAATTACTACTTTAAATTGACTTAGTAAAAAAACATGATCTAATCTTTCTAATATTAAAGTACCTTTCTTAAAGCGACAATCCTTTGGAGCCTCTCATTTAATCCAGCTTGCAATGCACCGTTTTTTAATCTCAATAACGGGGTTTCTTTGCCTTTTGGTGACGATTTCCTCTCCTTCAGACTGGACACATCAGGATCAACGGGAGCTGATATGTCGCCTCGATCTGGATACATTGGTTCAGGTGATATGTATCCAACACCTGAAAAGTTCGTTACAAAATTGATAGATAAGTGTTTATTTTATTTATAAAACAAAATTATCTAGTACTAATATATTATATAAATAATATTAAAAAATATTTTTGTATAAATAGTTAAATGTGTCAACAAAAGACAAAATAGAATAAAATTGCAAATTACAATCTCCATATATAATAAAAGGATAGAAAAGTCAATTCTGTACATAAAAGATATAAAAAAAATAATAATTAGGTCGGTTAATATGTCGATTATAGAACCTAAAAAACCACTCAGCAGAATTCTTGTCTGTCTGTCTGTCTGTCTGTCTGTCTGTCGGTTTGTTTGTGCGTCAATCACGCAAAAACTACCTGACAGAAATTGATGAATTTTTGCATGGTGTTAGCCTAGGGCCTCAAGGTACATTTTTTTTGGGTTTCATTCCGAATTTCATAATAGTTTTCTTTAAAAAAAATTAAAACTGAAAAATATAAATTACCTAAAATACCGATAACTACTGTATGAAATTAAATTAATTTTGGCATGGTAATAGTTCAAAGCCTAATGTCACTTATAGGATAGTTTTTATCATGGAGTATAAAGAATTTTTTGTAGAAAAAATTACATAATTATATTTTTTAATAAAAAAAATCGACTTCTTCAATTTCAACCGGATTTCACACTCTGAACTTAACTAAACTTTCACCAAACTACCCCTTATATGTACCCTTTCTAATAAAAAAAGAATCATTAAAATCGGTTGAATTGATATTGACTTATACGTTCATTTGTCGCGCAAATACTTAATGTAAATTTGAGATTTATATGATTTTCTCATAGATACCATTGTTGGATATAAACTAAATTAAAATAAGACTACACGGGAGGCATTAGCTTTCAAATAAAAAAAGAATCATTAAAATCGGTTCATACAATCAAAAGTTCTAAGGTAACAAGGCTAAAAAATACAGCCCAATTGATGACCCCTTTTAAGAAGTCGGTTAATAGTAATCTGACATAATTAAATTACGACTATTTCATTTAACCACATTTTAAAAGAAGAAAGTAAATTGAGGCCGTTCGTTGCACAGGGGCACAAAGTGTAACTGTTGTGGGTTCGATGACCACGCAAGGAAACGAAATATTTATTTAAATTTATATTTCCATTTCATCGCTCTGGTGTCGAGGTAAAGTGCGGCGTTGAGTTTCACTACTCAGCACGCAATGCCTACAGAATTCCGAGAAAAGTAGGGAACAGAGTGTCTTAACACTAGGTGTCCTATGCCTACCCTGCTGTGTGCGGGATACAGCGTGAAGCTAAAAAAAGAAGTATAATCAATATTTGTTCAGTCTACCATAATTATTATTTTAAACGTCAACGTTGGTGATATTAACAAACATAATAAAGTAGGTATATTTAACGGGATTAGCTCATATGGCGATGTGTAGAATAAAAAGTATATGTATTTGGAAAGTAAATTCTGATTGTGAGTTCATAGTTTATAAAAGTTTATATTGTGTTTAGATGGATCACGTGGTGATGTCAATACGTTTTAATGTCATCTTATGTTATCTGTTAAAATAGCGTGAAGCTGATTAAACTTAGTGTTATATTCAAAAGAAATTAATTGTATGTAATACATAATATGTAATTTATTAATACGTTTCAAGTATGAAAAAAAGAAAAAATGCAATATAATTGCATTTGTGTTTCCTATATTTTGCATTTCTATTATTTATATCGATTTATCAGGAACGAAAATGCAGGAACAGAGTTGCATGCCATTTTAGTACAGAGTAACCTCTAAAAAATGTATTTACTAAACTGAATAAAAAGAATATGTGATTCCTCTATACAATATATTATTCTATATTATACATAAAAACTGGTTAAAACAGTGCATATGAAGGTATCCTCCTGTAGTATAACTATTTTCAATTACTATCAACACTACATTGTCGATACTAATGTGGTATTACAATACATTTTAAATATTTTTCCGCCATTATGATGACATAGACAATTTTTTTAATTTGAAAAAATAATATATTAACTATAAGAACGTTGGTAGTTTTTCAAAAGGTATAAGAATAAAAAATTGCCTAAACTATGCTTCTTCGCAAGTGGTTGTAATAACTATTGGTATCTATTCTCCAAAAAATCACTATAAATATTAAATATGCTCAATTATACAGAGTTTTTTTGTTAGGACCACTTTAAATGAAACCACAGTTTAACTACTCTATAAAAGCCTATTACATATTAAATTAAAAACCCGAAAATAAAAAAGTTATTTTTTCAAACAAAATAAATAATAAAATTATCGTTGTAAAATAAAATACAATTTGTCAAGAACGACGCACGCACACATAAACCTATCAAAGGGAAACCGCCGCATACGCCTCATTGCGAAATCGAGTCGTAGGTATTGGCGGCAAAGTTCAAAGTTCTAAACCTTTTTAGTAGTATTTTTGTAGTAGTATGTGTTTACATTATTGGTACCTATGCGTAACCGCGTCATACGAAATATAGATATGAATAACCATTGTGAAATGAGAAAAAAACCTACGTCTTCTTTAGTTCTTTAGGTACGGGTTTAAACTATTTTACCCTACATGCCCAATTGTAACTGTAACGCGACGTTGTGGGTCCGATCCACACATGCAGGATTGAATTATAATTTAATAATATTTTCATTTCGCACATCAGTCACACATTATACCCAATATCTTACGCTAAGTTGCCCTACTAAGGGTGGGATAAAGCGTGGATCTGGTTGTAACTTTATGTGAACCGATTAAAATAAAGTCCAGTCCATTTGAGGCCAGTCGTGGCGCAGCGGCACAAAGAGTGACTGTAAAACCGACTGGTTCTCTGAGTTCGATCCCCACACGAGGAGATGAAATATTTACTTAAATTTATATTTCCATTTTTTCGCTCTGGGGTCGAGGTTAAGCACGGCGTTGCGTTCTGCCACTCAACACGCAATGCGTCCAGAATTCGGTAGAAAGTGGGGAACGGAGTGTCTTAATACTAGGTTCCTCCCTCTGACTAGCATGAAGCTGCTTAAAATAAAACTAATGCTTAATATTTAAGGGCAGTTTGCCAGAATACAAACAAAAAAAGTATTTAAATCGGTTAAGCCGTTTCTGAGATTATCGTGAAGAAACGCACATATAGTAAGTATCGATAAGTTGTGTTTTTATTTCAAACATTCAATTGAAGATTCTTATGGGAGGTACGAAAATGCGACCTAAAGTTTTAACAACTTTCTCATAAAAAATCTTCATTACATTGCAAACATAAATTATAAGTATATCAAAACACGAACATAATTCAGTGTGTTTAGTAAATAATTCTGTGGTTTAAGCGGGCGAAGCCGCGAGCGGGTCGCTAGTATTAAATAATTGAATGACATGCTCGAGGCCAGTCGTGGTGCAGCGGCACAAAGTGTGACTGTAAACCGACTGGTTGTGGGTTCGATCCCCACTCGAGGAGATGAAATATTTACTTAAAATTTATATTTCCATTTCTTCGCTCTGGTGGCGTTGAGTCAACAATGCAATGCCTCCAGAATTCGGCAGAAAGTGGGGAACGGAGTGTCTAAAAAAAAACACTAGGTTATCTCTGCCTACCCTGCTGTGTGCGGGATACAGCTTGAAGCTGATAAAAAAAAATTGAATTAGTAGTTATACTAAAGCATTAACATGTACAATAGTAAAAGAGTCATTAGGCAAAAATAATCAAAATTATTTATTTATTGTTTGAAATATAAACACAGTAATGCACGCGATTCTTCATAAATAATGTATAAGGGATCGCAATGAATCATTCAGCCAAGGTCGATGCTTGTCCTTATCGGACAATAAACTTAAACAAAGATTTCTCTAATAACAACAGTTTAAGGCTTTCCTTGCTTTTCCATTTAAGGCTTTTTGAGAACGAAATCAGTCAAATTAAAAAAAAAGAGATACAAATTAACCAATCGAACTTTAATTTAATTAACGATCTGCGATAAACAATCAGTTAGTTCCAAATTACAAACAATAGCGCTCTAACTGTATTATATTTATATATTTTAACTGTAATCATTATTATCAGTCGGTAAACGAGACCATTGTTTCTAAATTATTTTCTTTAACGGTGTCAGTAATATAATTAAATGTTCGTTAACAGAATTTGGTGCGATGTCATAAAATAAAAACTTTTCTTTATTTTTATTATTTTTATTAGCTTCACAATGTATCCTTTACACAACAGGGTAGGTAGAGGGAACCTAGTATTAAGATACTCCGTTCGTCACTTTCCTTCTATAAATATCTGCAAATAAATATTTCATTTCCTCGAGTGGAATCGAACCCACAACCAATCGCGGTTAGAGTCACACTTTGTGCCCCTGCGCTGCAACTCGCCTGAAAGATAAACTTATTTCATTTAATATTATTTATCACTTCACTCCGAAACGAAATTTGCTAAAAGGCTAAAAGAACTTACTAATTCATACGATTACCATTATTATCAGCTTATGTTAATATTTCTTAAACAGGTTATATCAATTTAAAAATTTTCAATCCAATAATACTAAAAATAATACAACTAGGCGGCAGGTGTCGTCATGTCACAGTCGAAATTGGGCGGCGTACGACTATAAGAAACGCGAAAAGCGCGAGTCGGGCTCGCCCACATATGGTTCCGTACCGTACGTACGTACCGTAAATTGGTGGTCAATCAATCTAAGCTTAGCCAGAGCCCTTTCGTCTGATACCTCACTTGAACTAGCGGCTTTATTACCAAATGTTGTCCCCCTTTTAAGGGTATTATTTTTTAAATATTTAACCACAAATGATCTGAAAACGTATAGTTTTCAGTTCAGATATTTCCTGAACTAGTACTTCCTGTAGATGCTAGCTGCTAAATTTCATAATTCTAGGTCAATCGAAACTTACTTAACAATTTTGATTCCCTTTACACTGTCGAAATCCGCGTTTTTTACGATATAAATGGCCATAGCTTTCTTAAATGAATGTAGAAACACATTTTTTGAGTAAATCATGGGACCATTGATCTGAGTATATGGTTTGAATTTCAACTCGATATCTCCAAGCGTTCCTGAGATAAAAGCTCTTGACAGACAGCCAAACAGACGGACGGACGGACAGACGGTGTGACAACAAAGTAATCTTATAAGGGTTCCTTGTTACTTTAAATTTTACTAAGACCTGATGTAAATAAACACTTTGTTGTGGACTTTATATGTAAATATATACGTTATATAATAATAATAATATGTATTATAACTAGTCGGACCAAATACATGTACTATTATCCGTTTATAGAAAAATAATTATAAATATCAGCTTCACGTACCCCGCAGACAACAGGGTAGGCAGAGGGAAACTAGTGTTAAGACACTCCGTTCCCTACTTTCCGCCGAATTCTGGAGGCATTGCGTGCTGAGTGCCAGAATTAAATATTTAATTACCTCGACTGGGAATCGAATCCGCAGTCACGTTTACATTCACACGCTTGTGCCAATGCGCCACAACGTGCTCAGACAATGTTAAAAACATAATACAAAAAAATATACACAACAAAGAGCAGTGATCCTTGACATTTCACAAGTAGCTTCTATTTACCAAAAATCATAAAACGACTAACAAAATATATAATATCTAACGTAAAAACGTTTGTAATTATTTATGGTTACAAAAATCTTTGCCAATTTGGAAATTTGGGCAAAAACTTAAATATTGGTAAATAGTCAGCTTCACGCTGTATCCCGCACATAGCACAGCAGTAAGAGCAGCAGCAATGAATATTTCATTTCCTCGAGTGGGGATCGAACCCACAATCAAGTCGATTTTACAAAGTAAAAGTTTGACACTTTGTGCCCCTGCGCCACGACTGGCCTCATTTTTGACTTAGTAATTAGTCACTCACGGCTTCACCCGCTTATAGTATGCAATTATTTATTTTCTCGTCTGAATTACTTCATGATAAATTCATTACCATTTTAAAGACAATCCATACATTGAAAACGAAAGTTTTGACTAATACAATAAAACATCAAGCGTGTAGCAATATTATAGCATTTATTTATATTGACATAACTTTTTATTCATGAACTCATTTCAAATAAAACAAACATAACATCAACATCTGTTAAGAGAAGTTTGCCAAAATACACCAGTGAAAACTGCTTTTAAAACGGTGTCGTTTCTGAGATAAGCGTGAACAAACAAACTGACGAACCGACCCAAAATTTTAAAAATCCCTGTCTTAGTTTCTATTATATCATTAAATGCTCCCGATAATTAATTTTCTCATATACAAATCTCCCATGACAAACAGCGATGAGTTACGGTTTTGTTATATGAATAGATATATGTTCAATACATATTTTTAATATAGAATTATATGCATACTGAGGTACGGGATAATATGATCTACACAGAACGCAATACGTTTACTTAAATGGCGGCCATAAGAAAATTCATCATTTAATTTCAAGCGTTCCACACGCGTGGGAATCGAACCCACAGCAACCGTACTGTGAGACGGTCTCATTGCATCGCAATGGCGATTTCTTGAGTACCGTGACTTATATTATAATCCACAGAATAGCTGTGTTCACATTATTAGAACAATGGCCTTTGTAGTTCAATATCGAAGTGCGCTGAATAAAAATATAGTTCATTAAAATTCCTTACCCGTTACCAGTGAATTATTTATACGCCGCCGGATGGTGTTCTCCTCAAATGAATAGACGTAATATTCCTCATTAAGGTCCCTTAGAAACTGCGGCTTCACAAGGACGCCGCCGACCACGCCGAACAATCTAACGAACCCCAGTGGCGTGAAAACTGAAAGGAAATATTATGTTAATTAAAAAAAATAAAGTCAGTTGAAATTAAACCGTGTCCCGACAGTTATGAGTTCAAATCCAAGTGACGTGAATTATGAATAATCTTGGTCTGGTGTCCTACCATTCTCGGTCTCCCACATTGAATTTTCCAATTGTATTTTGCTTTATATATTTATTTAAAAAATATTTCAAAATATCTAATTGAACATGAACATACACGACCAGGAAGCTAATATATTTGAATATATTTTTTAAATTGATTAATGATCTATTCGACGCAACACATCCAACTAAAGACGCAGTGAAGGTCGATGTAACGTGTCACAAAAAAAATACTACAAGTTCATAATGTTTAGTGACTTTTGTTGCTTATTTTTCGAGAACAGTTGTTTAAATACAAACACCGGGTAAATCTAAACCTAAATGGATTGAGTAAAATTATATTTTGTCATTTATGATAACAAGAAATATTACGTACATATATAAATGAGTTGCGTCATATACGAGACATTCGTTTCCTCAGTATTTACTTCGCTACGAAGAAAGCAGGCGCGCCTATGTAAGCGTACGAAACTTAACAAGACGACATAACAAACATAACTAGACCAGACACATGTGGCTTTCTATTCCCATAGACTGTAAAATCTCTGCGACTCCATACGATATTTCCAACGTAACACGTCGAGATTATACAGCAGCTCGATTTTTCCCCTTGAACAGGACAGCCAGAGCCTAATAAGCTACGATCCCTAATTTAAATTAAAGATTTAAAAATTTATTATACAAACCCCTCGTGGCTTCGATTCGCTTGTAACTATAATATTATTTACTTTCTCATCTAAGTTATTTTCGTGATCTAATAACATTTTAGATTTTTTTAGTTTTAGCCAATTCAATAAAACGCTTATTTTGTGACAATATTATAATACATAAACTTTTTATTTGTAAAGCGATTAAAATAAAACAAATACTAAAGTTTAAGGGACTTTTGCCAAAATAGAATAGAGGAAACTGCATTTAAATTTGTTCAAGCCGTTTCTAAGATCAGCGTGCACAAACGCACAGATAAAAAGAATAAATTAAAAAACTTTTTTTTTTGGTTCTATTATTTTTATCTTCCATGTACATACACCCATCCGTTTTAACAATAAGTATAGATTGTCAAGTATGACAAAAGAAAATAGAATAACTTAGTCTCAATTACATTTCGTTTCCATAACAACCGTAACCATGTACATAACGATCGATATAGCGATGTCAATACTAACGATATAATATTTACATTGCTTCCATTGCTTAAATCAACATTATTATATTATTCTTTACTAAACAAATAAAGCATTTTATAAATAGAGATTTAAAAATGAGCAAAATATTATTAAACCCAGCTCTGAAGAACAATAAAGAGATAAAGTTAAACGAGGAATGGAATAATTTCATGAAAAAAATTGGTGAAGTGTCGGGCTTAGTAAAAGACATGGCGAGTGGCGACAAGGAGAAGTCAAACGCTGCGGCTCTAATGGCTGATCAAATATTAGCAGGAAAAGTTCTGTTAGATGAAGATGTAAAGCTTGTAGTCAAAGACGATCGCACCGTGATAAACAAAATAGCAATTCAGCCCTCAGAAATTAATGATAGAGTAAGTTAGTACTAATAATGAAGTTAAGTCAGCTTAATACGCTGTATCCCGCGTATAGCGGACTAGGCGGAGGGAACCTAGTGTTAAAACACTCCGTTCCCCACACTTCGACTTTTCACCCATTTTTTAGAGGCATTGCGTGTTGAGTGGCAGAACTCAACGCCGTGCTTTTGCCTTTCCGAGCGGCCTCTAGTACTAATAATGTTTCGTAGAAATACAAAAATAGTACCTAATGATAAATAGTATAATATATAAATATAAATATGTCAATTTAGTATAAATGTGAAATACATGCTAAGGACAAGTTTAAATTGGGTTATCAGAGTCCACAGTACGTGTCTAGTTCGCAACGAAGGCCCGTACCTACTCGTACCTAACAGCATACACGCGCCTAAGTTTATTTAATAAACGTTCATATCGAATGTACGTATATGGGCGAGATAAGAAATGGCTGGTAATATAGTTTAATGTTTGCAATAATTAGATTAATAATATGACTAAGTATTCAAATCGATTTGATAGGCTATTAGGTAATACATATTTAATACCCTACTTTAATAAATGTTTCTCTAAAATGCTTCTCGTCTATCAATATCCCACTGTATCGATTTGTAATATCAATATTGATAATTTTAGAGATGCTCTTGAAAGAAGCTATTTATTATCAATACCAACACAATATTTTAGTGTGTGTGTACATAATGTATCTAATTACGTAGTCACGTACACGTCAAAATAAAATATAATTAAAAATTTTATTAAATTTAATCACACAGCAGGGTAGGCAGAGGGAACCTAGTGTTAAGACACTCCGTTCCCAACTTTCCGCCAAGTTCTGGACGCATTGCATTGTTGAACGGCGGATTTAAAATATATTTATTGAAATGATTTGTATATCATATTTAATAAATATATTAATAATATTATACGTATGGTGTCTAAATCTAATCTATAGATTATAATTTTTCAACACGAAAATAATTTTAAGACAATACTATGTTAACAGTGAAAGCCATTTGGCTCGTGCACCGCTATAAATATCGGATGAAATGCGTTCTATTTATGAATTGAATAACTGATAAAGATTAGCTTTAAATGTATTTATAAATAACCTACTTTTTAGTATAATCAAAACGCCTAAAACATTTACCGATTCCCACTAGAGAAAATGGAATATTTAACATTTTCATTCCCTCATTCTGGTAAATAGGCAAAGCGAGGTGTTGAGTTCCGCCCTTCAACACACAATGGCTCTAGAATCGGCGGAAAATAGGAAATGGAAGTGTCTTAATGGGAACAGAGTGTCTTACCACTTCGCTCTCCAGGTTCCCTCTGCCTGTTAATGAGTGGGATACAGTGAAACTAAAAAAATATATAAAGATAACGAATCGTTTCTTATGTACACGTGTAGCATATCAGATAATGTTAGTAAAATAGCGTCATAATAAAGTACATCGGTAACTAACTGCATTCTAACGCATTAAATAAGTTAAGCAGGACAAAGTTGCGATGCTGAATGTTGCACAGCTACTTTGCGGTTCGGGCGCATGCTTTACAAATACCTATGATATACCTACTTTACGGGTTACGGGCGATGTTTACTTAATAACAAATTTCTCTTAAGCTTTTTTTTATTTAAAAAAATAAAATTAAAATTAGCATCACGCTGTATCCCGCACACAGCAGGGTAGGCAAAAGGAACCTAGTGTTGACACACTCCGTTTCCCACTTTCTTCAGGCATTGCGTGTTGAGTGGCAGAACTCAACGCCGCGCTTAGCCTCGACACCAGAGCGAAGAAATGGAAATATAAATTTAAGTAAATATTTCATCTCCTCGAGTGGGGATCGAACCCACAACCAGTCGGTTTTACAGTCACACTTCGTGCCGCTGCGCCACGACTGGCCTCTTTTTTTATTACTTTTTTAGTCAAAGATTTGGTTTATATCAAAGGTTGTTTCATATAGGATGAAATGGACAAGAACGTGTGGATGGCCGAGGTCAGCAAAGACGCAGAACGTCGGGCTTTAGATCGCAAAATTCGACAAGAAAAAGCCGACACACTTAAAACACAAGCTGTCAAAGCATTTCGTCGAGAGGAATACGACCGCGCTCTATCTTATTACAACCGCGCTCTTGAACAAGTTAAAGATAATTCCATGTTATATTGCGACCGTGCATTGACAAACATCAAACTTGGAAACTTTGAAAAGGTAAAAAAAACTAAACATATTTACAAACAAGAAAAATACTTTAGATAATGGTAAATTTATTTAAGATCAAGCATAAATACTATTTAAAAGTAAATATTACAATATAGCCGAGGTCAATGTCTCGAAGGAAGCTGACTGGAGTTGTTGTTTATAATATGATTGGTATATTTGTGTTCAGTTTAGCGAGGACAGGTTTTGCTCGATAATAACCAAAAGCCTCGTAATGTTGGCAATACTGTTATCTCTGACTCTGTGTTGATGGCGTAGAAGATTGAAGTAATAATTTCAATAAATTATAACATTTTAATTAAATTTTAATTTAATTTAATCAGCTTCACACTGTATCCCGCCGCACAGCTGGTTGGTGGAAACCGAGTGTTTCCGTTACCCACTTACCGCCGAATTTTGTAAGGCATTGCGTGTTGAGTGGCGGAACTCTACCGCCGCGCTTTGCCTCGACACCAGAGCGAAGAAATGGAGCGAGGAAATTTAAATAAATATTTTATTTCCTCGATAGTGGGGGGATGTAACCCACAACTGGCCTCATTTTAATGAAATTTTTGTATTAGTAAATATCGTCATCTGCTGGATGGACTTAAACAAAGATAACTAAGCAAGATGATGTTCGATCTTGTAGAATACATTTAATAAATAATTATATCATATAGCTAAATAAAATTTGAATGAAAGAACGAGATTTGAAATAAAAAATAATGTAAATCGATTGATTTGCATCTAAGTCGCGATCACGACGTGTATTTTTTAAAACTTGTTAGCATGCAATGTGAAAACACCAATTACATCCGTTAATTAAACCAAAATAGAAATAATAAATATAAAGACAAAACAGCGATAAATCGTTAATTACATATTAGAAGGCAGTCGTGGCGCAGTGGCACGAGTAAAGCGACGGTTGTGGGTTCGATTCCCGCTCGGGAGAATGGATTTTTATATATTAATATTTTTATTTCGTCGTCCGTTACCAAGGAAAACAGCGCGGCGCTGAGTTCCTCCGCCTAACACGCAATGCCTCGAAAATTAGGCGGAAAGTATGGAACGGAGTGTTTTAACACAAATTTCCCTCTGCAACCATGTTATATGCCTATGAAATTTACATTATATACCTACATTCTAATGTACTCGTTACGTCTTTTTCAACAGGTTTTTAAAGACTGTGAATGGGCTTTACGTTTAAATGAAAATAGTTTCAAAGCTCGCCTGTATAAAGCAAAAGCTTATCGAGAATTAGAAGAGTATGATAAATTGGAAGAATGTAAGAAAGAACTCAACGAGATGTTTCCACAACACGAAGAACTGATTACATACTTCCTTGATAAGAAAGAAGAGACGGATGAAGACGAAAATTGAACTTAACAGAAATTACCTAAATGTATAGTTAATTATTGTTGTGGAATGTGTTAAATTATAATTTATAATCCTTACATTTTTATTATTTTGGAATATTATTAATACTTCTTTAAAAAAAAATATGTTAAAATGCCTTGGATATAATAAAACTTAAATCAATTGAAATTAATCTTGTTATTAATCGGTTTATTATCGTAGACACTATTACGAAAGGTTTTATCTTTATAATTTAATATAATAATATTTCGGTAAGAGATAGTATAAATAATCAAATATACACATGGACATCGATAGCAAAATGACGATTCGATAGTTTTTTTTTTATCTATACAGTAAATACGTGTTGTGATAGTTAAAAACACGATTTGGCTTTGGAAAATGCTTGTATTTAACTTATTATACAAAATTTGAACAAAGGAACTAAACAATTTCTAAGAACCTACTACCATCTTAATATAAAATCAGGGTCATTGATTGTCAAAAAACACAAGCACGATTTTATAGCAGGTGTTATGTTTGAAGGTCAGTCGCGGCGCAGGGGCACAAAGTGTTACTATAAAATCGACTGGTTTTGGGTTCGATCCCCACTCGAGGAAATTAAATATTTACTTAAATTTATATTACCATTTCTTCGCTCTGGTCTCGAGGCAGAGCGCGGCGTAGAGTTCTGCCACTCAACACGCATTGCCTCCAGAGTTCAGCGGAAAGTGGGGAATGGAGTGTCTTAAAACTAGGTTCTATCTACCCAGCTGTGTGCGGGATACAGCGTGAAGCTGATTTAGATTTTTGTTATTTTTGACCTTCGAATAGGCATGTAAAAACTCACCTAATAACATCAGGACGCCGACGAATGAAACGCAGGAGTATAAAAACGGAAGGTACGTCCATAAATCTGTGAACAAGAATATAAATAGATTGAAATAAAATACACACACAGCATGTAAACATAGCCGTGGTGGTTTATACAGCACAGCACAAAACTTAGTTTATTATTAATATTATCGAGTTTGATTTCGATGCTGTAAAAAGAAATATTATATTATACTAAAGTAACACAAGGCACAGTTGGAACAAGGTGATATGCAGGTCGCGGGTTTAAATTACATACGGATTGGCTTTGTATTAAATTTTATAGATATTTTTATTAAATGCTGTCCTGTTGATCTTCTACACCTACATTATATCACTATATAAAAATACATATATATTTATTTTTAATGTGATACCGCTCTATTCCTTTTTATGCAACTTATATCTTTAAAAAGCGGCCCAGTTTCCGGTCCGCGAGCTGTGTAGCGATCATTATTGATAAGAATAAGTAATCTATATTTTCATTTCATTTTATCGGAACCAATTATGTTTTTTCTTTATTCCATTAGCATGGACGAAAAGCGAACGTAGGTTTCAAGATATTTTTTAGATAGTAATAAGAGTAAGTGTATTTTGATGATCTATTTATTTATAGCAACATGTTCATAACTGTATTTTAAAACTCTATCTTTAGAGAGTACTCGACGTAGATTTTCGTTCGTCGTCGTTTTAAACCAGGACATTTGCGTTATAGTGATGTTAAAAACGGAGCCCTAAGCCCCGATAATATAATTTATATAATAGCAACAATATTTAATAGCAACCATACCATACATTTGAGTACCTAGATAAAACAGCCTATTTACTATATATTTAATATTTATAATAACGTTCTCAATATCAATAAATGACACACAAGGGATACAAAATGTAACTGTCAACGCGACAGGTTGTGGATTCGATTCCCACTCGAGAAAATGAAAGAATTCGGTGGAAAATGGAGAACGGAGTGACTTAACACTTTGTTAAATTTCTCCGTATTCCATTCTTCCGCATACCCTGTCGTGACGCTAAAAAAATACATGTTAAACAGCTATACCAAATATACATAGATTTATTTACATATTTCATCATGCTTTCAAATTCACGGTTAGTCGGTCGGACGCACTTATCTAAACATGGCTACGAAACAATAGTAGTTCGCACACGATTCTACAGTCAATTAAGCACAAATAACACAGAATCACAATTTAAACATGCATAGAGTCGCGCGAGCGTTCTCGGTATTGTTCTATTGACCCTACAAGCATCCTGTTTGTGCTAAATCGAATCCTGTTGTACCTTTAAAACGAATAGTTTTTTTAAAGATATTTTACAAATACTATCAGCTTTCCGTTTTTTTACCTGCATCTAGCAAAGTAGGCAGTGGGAACCTAGAGTAAAAATATCCCGTTCACTACTTTCTGCTCCTTTTTTAAAGATATTCCGTGTTGAGTGGCGGAACACAATGTCGTACTTTGTTTACCACAACATAGAAACCAAGATAACTTAAAATATAATAGTCCCAGGAATGGGGATCGAATCTACATACGTTGCGTGTATGGTCATACGCCGTCCAACTGCGCTTCAACAGCCTATATTATTGTATATCGAATATTATATTAAAATATCAATAAATGAAATAACATTATGATAATTTCCAAAGTAATTTACCTGATATACTAAAGCATTACCTATGACATTGAAAAAATAAGATATGAGGTCAGTCGTTGCGCAGTGTGTGTCTGTAAACGCGGTTGGATGTGGGTTCGATCCCCACTGAAGGTAATTAAATAATTCATTAAATTTATATTTTCATTATGCATTGAGTTCCGCCACTCAACATTTAATGCCTCCAGAATTCGGATGAAAATGGGGAACAGAGTGTCTTAGCACTTTAGGTTCCCTTTGCGTACCCTGCCGTGTGCGGCATACAGCGAATTATTTTTAAACAAAATATTTGTTCAGATTAACAAAATATTGAGATAAAAGTTGTATTTAAAAATATTAGACCAGTAATGCCTGTTTTAATTAGGAACACATTTCTTACTACAACAAAAATTCTAATGTCACAACATATTAGGCTAAGTAAATATTTTTTTTCAATACAGTGTTGTGTTGTGGAACAGTTGGGTATCATCTCCACTCATGGAAACAACAATAATTATATTCATTTTTTGCAATGGTAAACTAAGTACGGTAGTGTTGTGCTCAGCTGGTAACCCAACATCTCAAAAATTGGGCCAACACTATAAACTATGTGTGAAGTTTTCTATTAATCAGAATTTAAGAGATGAATAAAAATTTACACTGTAGAAAATTATCAATTGAGTCAGTCTTTAAATTATAATAATTCAAAACATGGAATTTCTGTATTTTATTTTGTATCTCCTAGTCGCTGAGCTTACTTTTAGAATTTTTATTTAGATTACAAGCATTTTTCATTTAAAGTATTCATTAAGAATATATTTTTATATTAAAGTGTGTATTAAAGTGTACTTACTTAACAATGCATCTAGACTTGATCTATCACCTTCCAACCACGCTGAGATAACATAAGCAAGTCCCAACATAGCTATTCCCAAAAGAGCCAGAACAATAAAAGTTTCATAAACACGACCCTTCAAACCTCGGCATCCTGGGAATCCAGTGGATTCCGAAAATAAATATGCAAATGGGAGGAACACAAAAAGTGATAAGTTTGAGAATAAAAAAACATGATTCCATAGCCCTAAAACAAAATACAATAACATTAAATTAGTCAACATAAATATACATAATATACACAAACACCAAAGTAAATTAACTATTTTATAATTAAATTTTCAATTAATTTTAATACCAATGAGGAAATCTATTTTAACAAGTTATATTTCTTTGTGAAGTACAAATAAATATTATAAGGGAATATTTTGTGTTTATAATTACTTATTTTCTTAATATACATTGCTTGTTAAGAAGCAGAACTTAACACAAAGCTTTGTCTTGTTACTAAAACAAGAAATTGATTATTTTTTTTCCCAATTGCGAATCAAATCCACAACCAGTGTGTTTACAGTCAGTCACTGTATCACTGCACCATAACCATCCCTTTCTTTATATATTATAGATAAATTTTATTTTACCTTGAATTAATGAGCTATTTAACCATTTTACATAATAGCTATTTGGGTATAGTATAAGCACTTCATTGCTGACTATTGATACGGGCAGCAATAGTGCCGAGCCCAATGATACTGCAAGGGCAAATGTACATAGCCAGAGGCTTATTCTGTACACCTTAACCTCCTCTTCATCTGCAGTGGAATAATCCTCATTATCACGGCGACGAAATTTTTCGATCAGCACGAAAGAGAAGAGGTACAGCAAAATGAATAACAGCAGGAATATCTAGAATAATATGTTCCCATTATACTTTGTAAACATACATCGTTATGTGTATTTTATAATTCTAATTATAATATAATTTAACTTACAATCTGCTCCCGAACATTATTATGAAATATCTGCTCCCGTAAGACTGTCTCTTCATCATCCATCGTTTTCTTGACAATTTGTTTTTATCTTTTAATAGATTTTTCTTTTTTGTATTTAGCATAGAAATCGCACTTCATTTTCACAACTTAAACCATCCTTCGTTTAATGCACAAATTACGATCACACAAATTATTTATATTTACGGACACAGACGTATTGATAACATAACAAAGTGAATCTTCATGAGCTGGAATTACAATATTCTTTTATACAGTTTATTACAAATTTTAATCACCAAACGCACTAGCAAACGATATGAAAACTGAAAACACGACTAATTTTTTGGATCAGCTGAAGCAAATATAGATACAAACAAATGTTACATATTACAGATTATTAAGAAATATTTAAAACGATTTGTCAAATTTTATTACAGAATCTACCTACCTTCCTATCTACCTACCTACCTTACTAACGTTCGGTAGATTAGTAAAAGTTAAATAAAATACGGTGCTCATCTACCAGGACTAAATTACTTCTTAATTTTTTTAATAGAACCAGAACCCCTTTAAATTAAAATAATCTCGTGATTAATTGATTATAAAGTAATTTATCTTCAATAATTGGTAATTTTGTTTTTGTTTTTTGCTGAGACGTGCTGTACCGTACAGTGCATACTTTAGACTTTAGAGCATATTTTGAAGCACACCGTACCGTACAGTACCGACTAAAATTTAGCCACCCTATCATTAATAATGTGTGATATATACTGATAATCCTTGGATATGTCATATGTGTAACACCACCACAGAGCACATATACCATTTGGGTAACAAACTGTCAAACTACGGTGTTTTGAATTTTATTTACTATAATTATTTAAAACTTGTTCTTGCAGTTGCAGTAAAAATAATAAAATCTTACAAATAAAACAACATAAACCAATCTTCCTAAATATTTAAATCTACTTTTTTACTACATTACTTACATTTACTTGTTTATAAAATTGTGTAATATTTATCAATATTAAACAGGATTATACAAGTTTTATTGTGTGGATTGTATATCCTACTGTTATTTAACTGCCAAAGAACTCACAAAACAATATGTTACTTCTTAGGGTTGAGTGAACTTTTTGAAATGTTCTCCAGTCCAAACGACTTAATTTCTCCTATTACTGCAAGTTCCATAAAAAGTTATTGTGATACAAGTGAGTTTTTTATGTTTTCTTAAAACATCTACATTTTCTGCCTAATTCGCTAATGACAATTTGAAGTTTCAGATGAAAATGGAGCTAAACCAGAATTTTCAGTAAGGATTGTGGTTTGTGATCACTATATGTCACGTCCTGTACCAACAATAGATGTTAATTATTCTGAATTCAGAGGAACTGACATTAAACAAGTATTGATGATTTTAAAATTCTTATTTTTTATTTTTAAGATATTTTTATTTCATTAATATAAAAAAAGACTTGTTTGTTTACAATAATGAGTATAAGCATTAAAAAGGAATAACACTTTAAAGGCCCCATTTTCTAAATGTATTATTAAGCTAAGATTGATGAATATTTAAAATTATATAAATTTCAGATTATTTGGTGCGGTGGCACTGTGCTTAACTGTAAAAATATTTGGTTATAGGTTTGATCTTTATTGGAGGCATGAATTACTTTCACTTTGCTATAGCAAAACAAAACATAATGTCTTAAATTTAGACAGTTAATTTCACAGAGTGTTTTGACAATAGGTTCTTTTTGCTGACCCTGAATTGTAGTAAAAGCTGTGAAATAAATGCTGTGTGTTGCTTGCTTATTTATAAAATCTATAAAAAATCTAGAATGGAACAGAAATTGAGCTCATGGTTCACAAAATCTATTCCAACAGTCTAGGCATTTAATCTGTACACTCCTATTGAACTATCAAATTAATATAATATAATAAGACAAAACTACTTGGCAATTAGCATTCCATGGATTTTCTGTACAGTTGTGCATGAGAGTTGTTGCATCTGCAACCTAATTCTGGTGTAACTGACCCCCCAAGATGTGTAAATTAACACTCACCTTTCATTATTGAAGCTTTTCTCTTGAATAACAAGAAATTTGATATTATTCTGCTGCCTTTGGAATATGTTGTAGAAATTATTTGATGATATTATAGGTACCAATATTACGGGTGTTTGGACCAACACCGGAGGGATACAAGGCATGTGCACATATACATGGTGTGTTTCCTTATTTCTATATACCATGCCCTGCACCTAATCCAGAACCACAATTTTTGTATCAAGTGAGTTCAATGTAAATTATAATTTTTAATGTCATTCTTTCTTTTTGTTAGCTTTCCTTTCTATTTTATAACTTTATTGCATGCATTATTATATTTTTAGGGTAGAGATTATAGTTTTGTTTGCTTTTAATTTATAAGAAACAACAAATACTTTATTACAATGTTATATTTTCAGATTGCTGCCAGCCTTGACAAAGCTTTAAATATAGCATTAAAACAAGCATCCTCTGCAAATCAACATGTATACAAAATAACTCTAGTGAAAGGACTGTAAGTGCCAAAGTTACATTAAGCATTAAAAAAAATGTGTATATATATGCAGTGGCATAGGAACATTTTATTATTCTCTCTACTTTTCACATAAAAAAATATATAAAAAAAATAGTACAATGACCTCAAGTATATTTTATACTCTTTATTGTTCTTTATAAAAAAAAATACAAACTATAACATTCTTAGCACAGGCAAACATATTTTAAATAGAAATTTTATTTGTACCTGTAAAACTTATATTTTGATATAACTGTCTATGCATTATTTTAATATTTTTCTAGACCATTCTATGGATTCCACGATAAAGAACATCTCTTTTTGAAGATATTTTTATATAATCCGGGCTTAATCAGACAAGCAGTAGAACTTTGTAGCAATGGCGCTATACTGGGTCAAGCACTTCAACCCCACGAATCCCACCTAAATTTTACTCTGCAATTTTTTATTGATTTCAATCTTTTTGGAATGAGTAATATTGACTTGCAATATGTAAAATTTAGAAAGAATGGTATACCTCAAGCTAGTGATGACCCTATTCAATCTTGTGATGAATTGGGGCTGAAACCGGAAAGTAGTTGCTATTACGAAGTAGATTGTATTGCGTCACATATAATAAATCGTCAAAGAGTTGGTAGAGGTGATGGTGTAGAGAATCCAGGCTTAGAAGAAGTATGGAATCAAGAACAAGAAAGGCGAAAACAGCTTAATCTTTCAATGAACTCTAAATCGTTATCTCAAGGAAGATTAGGTGTTGATGAAACAGAAACGCATAATAAATATGAGAAATTAATTAATATGAAAATATGTAATTTAAATGATAACAATAAGTCTGTAGTAAAAAGTGAAGCTAAAGTAGAAATAGTAAACTATCCAGCCGAAAGTAAAGAAAATTCACAATTACTTAATGCTACGGACATAAGTCACCACATTCAAGATAATTCTGTTAACATAAGTTCAAATGTTACTTTAAGAAGATCTAGTGATATTTCCATGTATGATGATGATAACACATTAGTTGATGAAGATGTTGCATTAAATAGTAGTTTTTCCTTTCAATACAGTCAAATTGTGTGTAAGTATGCAATCACATCATTTTCCCATTTTTTTATATTAATCCGAGAACAATGAAAGTATCGCTGTCAAACTGCTGACTGTAAACGGCTGTGGGCCATCTCAACTCCATAGAATAATTTACGCCATTTCAAAACAAGATGCGTCGTTGAGTTACGCTCGATAAATTTTACGCAACGTCTCCTCAAGATTTAGATGTAACTTCGTAATAATACACCTTATACGAGAATAACACATAAACACACCCAATAAATATCTAAAAAAATCCAATATACTTATAATTATTTAGTTCCCAATATAAAAGCTGTATATATCATAAAAATTTTATTTTCTAGTGGACAACGATGACTTAGATCTTGTGGATATGCTTCAAGATTTAGAAGAGAAACCAGTTGAAGATGATAGTGTTATGGGAACACCAGCCAACGATTGTGAAGAAGAAAATGAATTAGATAGTGAATATTCACAAATATTTAATGAAGATACGATTCTTTTGGATCCGGAAAAAAGGTATGGATAACAACAACATTATTTTTTCTTATAGTTTTTCTCATTTTTCCGTCTAGTAGGGTAAGCGGCGGAGACGTATTTAGACATTTCGCAACACACCAACACTACCAGAGAGAAATGAAAATAAACTAAATGTATTATTACCTCTGACTGTTAATAGAGTGCACAACTAAAGTTACATTCAGATGCTGTTACTATGACCTAATAAAAATATTCTAATCTATTTGTTTGTCCTAGATATACCATTGATTTAGTTATTACATTTTTAATGTAATTTAAATAATATATTTCAGTTAATAATTACAGCACGAAAGAGAAAACTGAAGAAACACTTTCATGGCATGATTCCTTTTGGGAGGAAGTCAATATACCACAGCTAGATGGAACATGTGATGATGATCGTAAGATGATTTTTTTATTTATAATATCGTCTTAAATACTTTTGGATTCACATATTTTTTTTTGATTGGTGACTTATATTAAAATCATTAGGGATAGTCATTTATCAAATTACGAGTAAACCTTAATACACATATACCAAAAACTGCATATACATATGTCTTATCATTAAGTAAGTAAGGGCATGGCAGTCATGACAAATGAATGTATAACGTAAAAAAGTTGTGTTATTCCACTCCTATATCTGTTGAAATTCTAGGTAATATTCGTATTTTTATAGGTTTTCTGAAACCTGGCCTTACTCCGAAATTCTAGGCAACTAAATGTATATACGTGTTTTAAATTACAATTGAAAATTCTGTTATCCCACATAAACTATTGAGAAATCGCTAGACGAGCGCCTGCTACCATTGAATCTCGAAAACGAAGCCTTACATAAAGACATCGAGATATCGAGAGATCTCGTCGTGATATTATGGTCCGAAGTCAAGTCACTAAACCTGGATAAAGCAGTTTTACATGGCGTAGAAGACTGTAAACATTGTATATCACTTCGCTGAATGTTATTACACTAAAAAATGAAGATAATTTAACAGAATTAATCTACTCTCTTCAAAAAGTGAACTGGGACATCCTGGGAATAAGTGGTGTTAGAAAATTGGAAGAGCAAATTAAGGAACACCCGGACTATTTATTATACCACATACAGTCAGCCATGGTGTAGGTTTTATCATTAAACAGCATCATATTAAATCGGTAAATGGAATCATAGGTATCTCGGGGTGCATTGTAATTTTGAACCTGCTGCCAGTATATAAAGATCCATGGTCCATTATACAGTAGACCTGTACCCGCCTACTGAACAAGCTAAAGCAGGTGAAATAGAAACCCACACCATATCAGAAACAGATTTACAGCATTCCTTTAAAAACATGATTGTAATGGGAGACTTCAATGGTCAAATCGGAACCCGTACCTCAGAAGAAAAATCAACTCTAGGCCCATACTCATATAGTGACAAGCCACGAAATAAAAATGGTAAAAAAATCAATTCAATTCAATATCGGCATGAATTGCCGTCCAACATATATAAACTGTTCAAAATATATAAACTGTTCCCGAAAATAATATTAAAACTTATTCGTGTTCGTTACACTGGATGAACAACAGTCAATTGAATAAGCGCGTTGTTGCAAAATCTTTTGTGTGATAGACCACATCTACGTCGTACTCCAAATCCTAGAGAAGTGTACTGAATACCAACTGACATATTACCATTTGTGAATTATAGCAAAGCGTTTGACTTACTGACTAACTGAACACAGTTAGAAGGAAAAGTTGCTCACTCTAAGATCCAGACAGGCGTTAGATAAGGGGACCTCCTATCTCCAAAATTATTCTCAGCAGTACTGAAAGATCATGTTTAGAGGCTTTGAATGGGATGATCTGGGTATAAACATTGACGGTTGCAAATTAAATCACCTAAGATTCGCGGATGATATTGTGCTTATAGCTAAAATACCCCGGATCTGCAAGGCATGTTAGAAAATGAAATAGGAAGCCACGCCATCAGACGCGAGCCAAAGATTAATGAGGTAATCCTAAACATAATGAGACTTAAATAGAGATGACCAGTCCGGTCACACAATCAGAAGCAAAGATAAGCCAAGCAAATTAGTCTCACAATAGTACCACAGAGAAGTTAAAAGAATAAAGGGCAGACCACCAAGGCGACGAGATTCTGATATAAGATAGGTAGTAAGGAAAACATGGCACAGTGTAGCAAATAATAGAAGGGAGTAGAAAAGGTTGGAGCCTTTGACAATTGACAAACACATTTACAGACCTAAAGTAAATCACAAATAGTACAATCTAAGTGAAAGTTAGAATTTAAATGATTGTTTTAGTAATTTATTTTCAGTTAAAACAGTTTTTGAATGCTAAATAAAGGCTTTATTATTATTTTATAAATAATGAAAGTACTGTCATTGTGTAAAAGAAAAAAAACCATATTGTACTGTTTCACATTTGAGGTTTTGTGTATTTGTTTCAGATGTTAAAAAAGTTAGAAAAAGAAAAATGAGATCCTTCAAATTAGGTTTATCGCGACCAAAGGGCAAAAAGAACACAAATGGGGTTGTTTTCAGCAATAATGATAATAACAAAAATGATATAAATGATGACGATGATATTGATGAAATAAATGTTTCGAGAGAAACAATAGATGATATTTCTAGCTTACATTTAAAAAAGAGTGTTAAAAAAGAAACCCAAACACCAGTTAAAAATATTTTAAATGATGATAGTAAAGAATCAATAACAGATTTAGTTAATAAAATTAATTTTACTAGTAAAGATATACAGAATAATGAAATAGTTATTAAATACGATACAGATAACAAATTTGAACCTCAGCCAGGCCCATCCAAAATAATAGCAAAAAACGAATTATCAATTTCTTTTTCTGATACATATGAATCATCACCCGAAGAAAATAAAATGGGTATTGAAAGTTTTTATGATAAATCCCGGTTTTTCGATTTATCAGCAGATTTTACAGAACGAAATAGTTACGACAAAGAATTTTTAGGTACAGACAGTAAAGCAGAGCAAAATTTTAATATAAAAAATGAAATAACTTATGATACAATGTCTAAAGAGAAGTTAAAAAATGTAATATTGACTCCGAAAATTAGGCCACCAACATTGCTTCATATTAAATCGTCATTAGATGATTTAAAAATACCAAACCATAAAAACCCAGAACCATATTACTCTAATTATAAAGATGCTGGTGATAAAATTGAAATCGGTCAAATTGTATTAAAATTATCGAGTAAATTAGCTAAAGAACAGAAGCCCTTTGATAAAATACAAAATGTTACAAGCATAGAACAATGGCGGCAGTTACTGTTTTTACAAACGAATGAAATGTCTGAGGAGACTAAGCCAGAAGCTTTAAAATTATTACTAGCTGGAAATAGGACGTGTGTATTAAAACCCTTAAAAAAACCTCCATTAAGAAGTGAAGTTATAAAATGTATGGAAAATAATACAAATGAAGCAAAAATTTATGAAACTTGTGATGATGATAAAATAGTAAATATAGATGATCTAGAAAGCTCTCAAGCGATTGGATTAAACGAACTTGAAAATATTTTAAGTTTGGAAAGTGAAAAGGTTTGAAGCTTTGCTAACTAAAATTAATTATTAATTTCCTTTAGCTAAACGCTGAATTCCGCGTATAGCAACCTAATGTCAAGACAATCCACTTCCCATCTTCATTTTCCATCATTGATCTTTAGAGAAAAAAAAATGCGGAACGGAGTTTCTTGACATTAGGTTCGTCTATCGTGCCATTAGTGTGAAATTAAAAGAAATAATATAAAACAAAACATATAAATTTTCTCATCTACAGGAAAGTTCTGATTTAAATAATACACTTCAAGTTACAATGCAAGCTGATGGATCATATCTTTGTTTTGGAAATAGTGAATGTAATAAAGAAACCACTTTGAGTAATCCTACAATTGAGGTAAACATTTAGATTTTAGTATTTTATTCATTTCTCCAAATTCATTTAAGATTTTTATGTAATTTTGAGATTATAAATTAAAAAATCTATTGGAATAATAATAACAACTATTATTAATGTAATAAAAAAATGTATTTTACAGACTGACTTCCTTACTCTCATGTTATTAGAAGTCCACACATCAGTTAGAGGCGAATTAAATCCTGATCCAGCATTAGATCCTATACAAGCCGTTTTCATAGCAATTACAAACGACTGTCCTCCAAAGCACTTTTTACAAAGTAATATTACCGAGATGTACGTAGTAAATGAATTAAAAGATCCAAAATTCTTAGATAGGTGTGGAATTAATAGTGAAATTAATTATGTGAGTAGCGAAAACGAGGTTTTGGAGAAAGTAATAGAAAGCGTTAAAAAACATGATCCTGACATAATGTGTGGATACGAAATAGAAGCTAGTTCTTGGGGCTACGTTCTAGAAAGAGCTCAAGTTTTAGGACTCGAAATGATTAGCGAAATGTCCAGAATAACGGAGAAAAATCGACAAAAACGTTACAAACACGACGAAAATGAAATGGAAGGTCGTGTTATTGGTAGAGTGACTTTTAACGTATGGCGATTGTTTCGACACGAATTGGCATTATCGAGTTATAGCTTCGAAAATTGTATGTACGTTATATTAAATGAAAGAGTACAGAAATACACTTATGCACAGTTGTCGGAATGGTGGAACGAAGAATCTAGAATATTAAGGTGGATTCCCGTTGACTATTATATGACCAAACTAAATGGGACTGTTAGAATGTTGGAAAAACTGGATATTATAAGTATGTGTTGCGTTATAGAATGTTTTGTTTTAATTAGTTATGACCAATTATTTTACATGTATTATTTATTTAAATTTATACTTTCATTTCTCTGATATCAAGGCAATGCGCGGCGTTGAGTTCCGCCGCTCTACACGTAATGCCTAAAGAATTCGGCGGAAAGTGTGGAACGGAGTGTCTTAACAGTAAGTTCTCTCAGCCTACCCTAGTGTGCCCTGATAATTGATTTTTTCTAGTAAATTTTGCAGCATTGTGCGTCTACTGAAAAATCCTGAGTTTAAATTCTACCATGGTTAATATTTTCATATAGAATTTCAAAGCAATAAATAATTAAATTAAATATATGATTATTGTAATATGTATCTTTTCAAGATCGAACGTCTGAACTAGCTCGCCTCTTCGGCTTACAATGGTGGGAGGTGTTATCCCGAGGGTCACAATTTAGAGTGGAATCATTGATGCTCAGGGCTGCGAGACCACTTAATTTGGTCGCATTATCTCCCACTGTAAGGCAACGCGCAGCTATGCGAGCACCTGAATGTCTACCATTGATATTTGAACCGGGTTAGTGTTGGTTTTTTGATTTTTTTATTACTTTGATGGTAACTAACAAAATTGGTAAAATTTATAATGAATATATAATGAATAATACCTACTTAAGTTAAAATAAATCATCTTCACGCTCACAGCAGGGTAGGCAGAGGGAGCCTAGTGTTAAGACACTCCGTTCTCCACCTTCTGCCCAATTCTGGAGGCATTGCGTGTTGAGAGGCAGAACTCAACGCCGCGCTTAGCCTACCATAACATCAGAGCGAAGAAATGGAAATATAAATTTAAGTGAATATTTTATCTTCTCGAGTGGGGATCGAACTCACAACCAGTCAGTTTTACAGTCACACTTCATGCCGCTGCTTCGCGACTGGCCTCAAACCAAACCAAAGTGATGTGTGAAAATATATTATTAAACTGTAACATATAAAAAAAAATGTTTCTTAAATTTTCGTACATACTTACGACATAAAATTTTTAAAATTTTATAATATATCTTACTATGTTGTAAAGCCATATTGTAAAAAAAAAATTTGCAATACATGTCGGGAACATCAGAAATGTTCAAGGATTTTCTAATGCAATGACTAAATCGTTTTACAGAATCTCGTTTCTACTCTGATCCAGTAATTGTGCTAGATTTTCAAAGCCTTTATCCGTCCATGATGATTGCATACAACTACTGCTTTTCGACCTGCATTGGGAGGATTCAACATATTAATGGGTAAAAAAAATACACTTTTTATATTTATTAAATTACTATTGAATATTTCTTGTAGTTTTACACATCTTCCTAAACGAAGCTAGTGAATTTTGTTTGATCGCTAAGGGCACCTGCTCCATATCTTTTATTTACTTTTACTAGATTATTAGAGGCCAGTCGTAGCGCAGCGGCACGAAGTGTGACTGTAAAACCGACTGGTTGTGGGTTCGATCCCCACTCGAGGAGATGAAATATTTATTTAAATTTATATTTTCACTTCTTCGCTCTGGTGTCGGGGCAAAAGTGCAGCGTTGAGTTCTACCACCCAACACGCAATGCCTCCAAAATTCGGCAGAAAGTGGGTAACGGAGTGTCTTAACACTAGGCCCTCCCTCTGCCTACCCTGCTGTGTGCGGAATATAGCGTGAAGCTAATTTTTTTATTTTTTTACTAGATTATTAGTTAAATGTCTTGATATTTTTTCTATGTTACTTAAACTAGGCTGAGATATAAGATATAGGTAACTATTTATACGTATGCATGTAATACTAATAGAATCTCAACTATTTTCCTTTTTTGTATAGTTAAAAACTATCCTAGTGAGACTAGATCTTCCATTTATTATTTTCCGCTTAATTTCGAGAGATTGAAGATTGAAAACCAAACGTCCCGCATTCAACGTCCAAGTGTGCCTGTAAATCGACTGGTTGTGAGTTCCACTCAAGGAGATGAAATATTTATTTACATTTATATTTTCATTTCTTCGCTCTGGTTGCCAGAGGAAAGCGCGGCGTTGTGTTCCGCCACTCAACACGTAATGCCTCCAGAAATTGACGAAAAGTGGGGAACAGAGTGTCTTAACACTAGGTTCCCTTTGCCTACTCTGCTGTCAGGTTTTTAATTATCAATTGTATTTACTAACTTTCTGTATTATATAGTTAATTATTTACGTTTTAGAGATGCACCTTACGAATTTGGAGCTTGGCGTCTTCGTATACCTCAACCGAAATTAGAAACCCTTATCAAAAATGGCTTAGTACATTGGTCTCCAGTAGGTGTAGGTTTTATTAAGCCGTCCGTCCGTCGTGGGGTATTACCCGCTTTACTAAGAAGAATATTGGCAGCGAGACAAGCCGTGAAGAAAGGCATGAAACTGCAAACTGATGAGGCTGTCAAGAAGGCAATGCATTCTAGACAGTTAGGTGTGTCTATTTTTTTTTAATTAAACGAAATGTCATTTTTACATGCAGTTTGCAATCATCTGTAAATTTAGTCTATAGTAAAAGCTCGCAACAGTCAGTTTAGATTTTTTTATTGTATCAATAAAAAATACATGAGATATATCTCTTCATTTCTTCCTGCTAGTGATATGCTATTGAAGCTTTATGTTTAACTCTAAAATAACAATATATGTTTGGTATATAAATATATATATAAAATAATACATATTTTAAGAAAAAAGAAAATTAATGTCATCTTAAATCTCCATCCACGTAAAGTTCGATAACATAATTCTGCAACGCCGTAAGAGCTGCAATTGCGTTACATATTACTTTAAAGATTAAAAAAACAGTAAATATTCTTAATCACATATATAATTTTTAGGTTTAAAATTAATAGCGAATGTGACATACGGATATACAGCAGCTAATTTCAGTGGGCGAATGCCTTGTGTGGAAGTAGGCGATAGCGTCGTAGCAAAAGGAAGGGAAACTTTACAACGCGCTATCAAACTTGTACAAAACGGCAGTTGGAATGCTAAGGTACTAAGTTTTGTATAAATTATATTTATTGACTGTAGACTGTGGGTTTGATTCTCATTCTACGCAATGAATTATGATTTATTAGTATTTTCATTTCCTTGCGCTGATAATAAAGACAAAAGCATGGCGTTGAGTTATGTCACTCATCACGCAATGTCTCGAAAATTCGGCGTTAAGTGGGAAGCAGTGACTTAACATTACTTTACACTACCCTGCTAAATATGCGGGATACAGACAGATACAAATATTAGCTATCGATCAATGGAGTTAAACCACCCAACTGAACTATATATCTCTTACTAAGTTCTCGCTAAGTTGCTTTCCATGTAAATTTCTGAATATTTTAAATGAAACTATTTATAGTGTCAAAAAAAAATGGTGGATCAACAAATAAATAAATAAACATGTTTATTTCATTTCTAGGTTGTATACGGTGACACAGATTCGATGTTTGTCCTAGTACCGGGTGGTACTCGAGCTGAGGCCTTTGAGATTGGACAACAAATAGCTGATGCCGTTACCGCAGACAATCCATCGCCGGTCTTGTTAAAATTGGAAAAAGTAAGCATGTCATAGAGTTCTTAATATTTCTATATTACTTAACATAAAAACTTCTATAGTCTATATTCTTATTAATAGTTCTATATTCTTTCAATACTTAATATTATAAAGGTGAAGAGCTGTTTGGTTGAACGAGCTAATCTCATGAACCAGTTACTGATTCTAATCTAAGTATAGATTGATTTTTCGCGCATAGTTGTTAAAATGACACTTTATTTTAACGTTTTTAATAGCAGACATAATCATAGCTCATATACATATCTATTAATTGATGTTTATCATACTGATAATTATTGTCGTCAAATATTGAAGACGGGAATTACGTTTGCGGCAGTCAAGGGATTGAAAAAAAACCGAATAATTATTAATTATTTATTAATTATATATTAATACAATAATTTCTTAAAGCTAAGGACTGCTTTAATCGAAGTGAGAATAAAGAGTGTTAAAAAATGTATTACAATTAATAAACTAAGAAATTAAAACAATGGGGCATTGAAAGGCTAATACGGGGAAACCGCGTAGTGATCGCCTGGGAATCTTCCATCAGTTTGATCCGTCAGCATATTCGTGGGATTAGGGTTCCGTAACTCGGGTAATAATATATATAGTAATATAGTAATAATATATCTAATCTAATATAGTTGTATACCTAGCGTGTAGTCAGAACGAACAGTGAGTCTCGGTATACCACCTTTGCTTCAAGGCCAAACAAACGCCCCCCCCCCCCCCCTACCTCTCAATTTTCCGTCATAACTTTTTTGACATTCTTTATGTGAAAAGATTGCATTTCCACAGTATTCATTTTTCTTTCATTCTTCTTCTGTAATACCCACGTTTCACTGCCGTATAACAACGTCGGTACAGACACTGTTTCTTGTATTTCCACGCGCCACACTGTCACAACTGTCGAATGCGGCAGTGTTTCCAGGTCGATAGGACCTAGGTATCTTAAAAAAAAACGCATCTATCTCCACCTTAAAGGCCGGCAACCACATGTATCTCCTCTGATGCCTTGATTTTTTTCCATAAATAAAACCATTAGCTCTGTTACCGGCACCAAAACGCCTTTCCGCATCTGTCTCTTATTTTCCATCTCTCTGAACATACTTCCCAAATATACCACTTCATTCACTTCTTATAATATTTTACCATTTACACTGATCTTGCATCCCGTTTTTTCTTAATTTCTCTCAAATACCGTAACCTTTGTTTTACTCGCATTCAGACTAAGGACAGTATTGTAGTAATAAAGTCAGATTATAAATGCCAAATTGTAACAATAAAATTATTTATTACAAATGTCTGTAAATCTTGCGTGGATAGGTAGTCATAGTTAAATAAAAAAAAATCAGCTTCACGCTGTATCCCGCACACAGTAGGGTAGGCAGAGGGAACTTTGTGTTAAAACTCTCTGTTCCCCACTTTCCGCCAAATTCTGGAGCCATTGCTTGTTGAGTAGCAAAACTCAACGCCTTATTTTTTTTTGCTTAAAAAAAAATGCTGCAGTTTTTTTTTGTACCCCAGCGTAATCTATTGATCAATTGAGACAAAATGTTAACGTTTTTAAACTTTGCAGTTTTATAAAAAAATAACTACAATTGGGCATTAACCTATCAAGGAAAGAAAACCCCGCCAAATATCTTTTCTTAGCTGAATACGTGGCTTTTATCGCAAAAACCGGTACAACTACAAACCATACCATATAGGGTAGAAATTTTTCATAATAACAACTATCTAATATCACTATCTAATAATGTATCGATTGTATCAGTTAGTTATTAACTATACCTATATTAATAAAATTTCCGTTTCAGCCGAAACTGAAACCGAAGCCGAAATTTCGGCTTCTGTTTTTATTAATTGAAATTCGGTTCACTAGTTTTTAATAATTGAAGTCATGACATAATCACAGACAAATCCATTGCAGGTTTACCAGCCGTGTATATTACAAACAAAAAAACGATATGTTGGTTATATGTATGAAACTGTAGACCAAGAGAAGCCTGTGTATGAAGCTAAAGGTATAGAAACAGTTCGACGAGATGGCTGCCCTGCTGGTGTAAAGGTAATATAAATAAAATAATAATACAAAATTTTGCTCACTTAAAATTCTATATGCTTTAAGACAATAAAGCTTTATACAATTTTAACAAGAAAACCCGACTTTCACTGGATCCTATAACCAGAACCTAACCAAACTCTACGCCACTAAACACGTAATGCCAAAAGAATTAGGCAGATAGTCGGAAACGAATTGTCTTAACACCAGGTACCCTATATATATCTTGTGATACAGCTCAAAAATAGAGCGTGATAAAAACCTTAAGTTATCAAATTTTTATCGCTTTCAACACGTGATCCCACGTAACTTGAACCTACGTAATGTCTAAGTAAGCTAAGAATCTATACATATTTTTACTATAAATATAATGTAATTTTTTTAACGCCACGTATCCCGCACACAGCAGGGTAGGCAGAAGGAACCAAGTCTTAGGTCACACCGTTCCCCATTTTCCGCATAATTCTGGAGGCATTGCGTGTAAATGGTGGAAAAATAAATTTTAAATTAATATTTAATTTCCTCAAATGGGGATCGAACCCACAACCAGTCAGTTTATATTCACACTTACGTGCATCTGGGCCGCTATTGGCCGTAAATATGTAATTAATAATTATTTAAAATTTGTTTCAGCTATTACATAAGGCCCTATGCGAGTTATTCGAGACTGGAGACATGTCGCGCGTCAAACAACACGTTTGTAAAGTATTGACAAAATTAGCCGATGGATCTTTATCGTCACAAGAACTGCTTTTTACAAGAGAATATCATGGTGCTGCGGGGTACAGGCCTGGGGCTTCAGCTCCGCCTAATGAAATCGCCAAGTAATAAATTGTTTTATGCTTCTATTGTATATCGTTTGTATATGGGACAAGTCTCGGTAGTTTCTTGCTTTATAGCTATATCTTTAAACATATGACCAGAGAAGGTAAATAAATTGTTTTCATTTTCTTTGTCTTCTGTTTTGCCGATCAAGACGTATTGTCTCGTCAATTGGGCGGTGCGTATGGAACGGAGTGTCTTAAATATTAACACCAGATTCCCTCCTACCCATGCAGGATATAAGGTGAAGCTAAAAACCAAAAAAATTGGAAATGAAATGCTCGCTCCAGTCTGTTTTGAAGGTATCATTGTCACAAAAAATCAAATATTTATTGTGTGCCGGTTCATCTCAGGTCTGTCTCATTAACTTAAGTGGACTGGTGGTAAATTATTTGACGTTAAAAAATGAAGCATGTAACTTCTTATTTGAATTTGTTACTTCTAATTTGAATAAAATTATTTGAATTTGAATTCCATATTCCAGACGAGCGTTATCTCGTGATCGTCGCAGCTTACCTCGCACTGGCGAGCGGGTGTCTTGGCTAGTGTGTGCTGGGGCTCCCAACACGCCGTTAGTGCGCCTGGCGTACACCCCCCGGGAAGTGATGCGGGAACCCGCACTCACACCCCACGTCAGCTATTACGTGACGCGCGTGCTGCTACCACCTTTGCACAGATGCCTGTCGCTACTTGGTGTTGATGTGTTTAAGTGGTACTTGTTCTTTATAGTATTATATCAATCCTTCTTAATATTATATTAAATGTGTAAATTTGTGAAGATTGGATGTTTTTTATGATTCAAAAATATGCTTAAAATATTACACATTACATTTAAAATAGTTTCTAAGTTATTACATAATAAGTTCAGTCATTAAAACTACCTTGTATAGGAACTGAGCCTCGAAAATTCGTCGGAAAGTGGGGAACAGAGTTTCTTAACACTAAGTTCCCCGTGCATGCCCCTGCTGCATGCGGGATACAATGTGAAGCTGATTTTGATTTAAGGTGGCAAGAGATCGGTTGGAACCGTGAAGCGCAAATTGAAAGGACTACCACCGGCGGTATTGCGCGGTACATGCAACGCGGTCGATGCGCAGTTTGCGGTGCGAAAGGCACCAGAGCCCTCTGTCACAATTGTAGCTTGAAAAAACAGACATCTATTTCCGTTATATTGTCTAAACTAGCTCGTGATCGCACTCATATGGAATATTGTTATCAGGTATATTTTATTTTTTTTAAATAATATCTTTGAATGAACTACAATCCGCGAGGTCTAAGTTGAGCTTTGTATTTGTGTGAGTGCTCATATATAGTGTAGGTGTGACGTCACTTGGTTGGCCTAAACCGTTAACGGTTGTCAAAAACCAATATTGCTTCACTTGACCTACAACTATTGTGTTATTAGAAGAATTACATATGTAATTAATATTATTAATCTTAATATTATTATTTATTTTTCTTCTTTTTTTAAATTGAACTCAACAGTAATAATTTAAGCTTCGTTTGATGTATTCGCAGCTTCGGCGCAGCATTTAACAAGACAATTGTGGATTCGATTCCCACACGAAGAATGAATTATTTTAAATTTTTCGTTCTCGTAACAAGAAGGTACAATGTACGGCGTTGATTTCCGCCACTCAACACAAATGTCTCTAAAGTTAAGTGAAAAGTGGGGAACGGAGTATATAAAGTACTATCCTAAATTTGTTACAGATATGTCAATCATGCTGTGGGCATTCACAATATTTAAAATGTGAGAATACGGAATGTCCAGTACTTTGGCGTAGAGTATCAACGCTACAGAAGTTGCAGCAAACTCATGATATTGCAACAAACTTACCTCCAATTTACATGGAAGAGAGTCTTATATGAAAATAGTAATATATGCGGATTTCAACCTGCGCCTTTTGGACGGCTTCCAAGAGGCACAGGTTCAAATTCCTTTACTCAATTTTTTATTCTTTCTTAAGCGGAATAAAACTTTAGTAATGATTTTTGTAAAATATTTTTTCCCGAACTTGTTGTGGAATAACATTTAATAAAAATGTTACAATATTTGTACAACTTATTAATAAATCATGTAACTATTTTACATTTCACATGAACTGCATCGGTTGAATTTTGTATTTATATTAAATAGTGTCATTAAACATGTTAAGAAAATCAATAAAATTATTTATATTATAATTATTTTAAAAAACTTTTTTTTTTAATTTGCCTTTTTACAAAAATTGAGCGGACGGAGGAGTATTTTATTTTGCATACTTATAGTTTGTAGTCATTCTATGGAAGTATTGCCCGAACGCATAAGAAGAGCTCCCTCTCGTGAGGTATTCAAGCCATTTACCCTGTATAAAAGAGCATTTTTTTAAAATGTGTAAATATATAATATTCATGTATTTCATTTATTATGCAGTTGTTTGAATATGTTAGTATGGTATATATATGGTTTGTTTTTTTTTTGTAGATTATTTAGAACATCGATATTATATTATCATAATTATATATTGTTAGAAATCAGAAGTGGGTAACGATTTAATAAAAACACTTTAAAAACACACATCGTCTATATGATTCTAAACTACTAGGAAAAGGATACTATGTAATTGCAATACGTGATATGTATCACCTACTAACAATACTTCACAGTAGTTACCTTTCAATAGGGGCCGTCACTTACGAGCAACTGGCCCCCTGATTGACACAATTCTACTGCTTTTATAGTTATTTTCCACCTAAATCTACCCTCTTTAACACGAATACGCTAACAATATTATATTGCATATATAATTATGTATTTATAGAATATAAATATATGTATATTTTACTTCTGTACACTTACGCCCAATATTAATAATCTATCTCCTATCTCGGCTTAACGTCAATCTTCGATTGTTCCATAAATCAATCCAATCTCTAACCTGCGTGCCAATAACTAAACTGGACAATGTCAACTTATGTTCAATGATAGATTGCATGGCCCTCCTTGCCTGTTCGATCATTCTGTTTTACGTAGTAATTTTAAATTAACGAAATCGTAATTTATGTGCTAAAATTTTTATTACTTACAAAACTCACACTTATCACACATGACAAGGTTGGCTGGTAGAGAATTCTAAAAGGTAAACAAACCAGAAAAAGTTCACTTCACAGGTCACGATTTAATGGGGAATGGGGTTATAATATATTTTATAAAAATAACTATGGGAATAATACGCTGTAATAGCAATGTCTGAATAGCAGAACTTAAGTAACTATTTAAGATTTATTAAAAATTGAATATATAATAATATTGTACTTAAATTATTTTTAAACTTTTAATAGGCAATTATTTATTAAATAGTTGAAATGTAAAAACACCCAAACGCAAAATCAAAGCATCTTAAAAAAAAGTTCCTCAAAGTTCATACGAAATTAGTCCAATCACAGCAAAGCTCCCTGGTGCAGATTATTTACTTGCGATCCCTAAAATTAGAACGAAACCATTCAGTGACAGCAGGAGAGATGCAGAAGTGAGGAAAGGAGTAACACATCAATATCCACAGATATAAACGCGTTACTTAAGTAGTAAGTACCGAGTAAGATAAGAATAAATGATTCTTTTATTATACATCGTGAAACGAGATATTCGTTTGCATCGTCGGTGAGCATTCACCTTAATTAAAGCATAACTGGTACGGTGTGATAGATGGAAACGGGACTGGAAATTATTTAAAAGATTGTTTTGGAATAGATAGTTGGAAAGCTGTTGAAATGTTGATTTTTCAAGGAACTTCGAAAGGACCCGAAGAAGTTTTCACTGTAATTAATATTTTTTAGATATAATTTTTATTGTAATGTTTCTTTTTCGAGAAGGACAACGTATATCAGGCCCACTAGTAAAATATAATTTACTCCTCATTGGCTTTAGTAGTACGCAAACAAAAAGGTAGGTTGTAGGAAGAACAATTTAGTGCTAGAAGATTTCGTTCTACGTTTGCGATGGCGTAACGCCATCTCTTGTCTAATGATTTATAACAATCTTATCAGAAAAAGGGAATGCAAATAATTTCAATATCCGCTTAAAAATCGACGCCGTCCCATTGCGCCTCGATCGTCTCGAAATAATAATTTAATATTTCATTCATTTCTATTTGCAACAAAAAAAAAACATTAAAAATATTTATTTAACCAAATAATATGAGAAAAGTTGATCTTAGCACAAAAAGTCCACTTTCATGTTTATATAAGTATGTACTAGGAGTTGCAATAAATCTAAGTCTATAATACATTTTAGAACGCAATTATGTTTATATTTGTATATTTTGACTCTTGTTATCTTGTCAAATCTGACAGCAACATTTATTTGTGTTCATTTCGTTGCCTTTCTGTAGGCTGGGAAATCCCAAAGTGCAATTTCGTAAATCCTAGTTTTCCTTAACTGGGGGCAACAACATTTTTTCATTAACTAGAGTTCAAAATGCATTTTTTTTGAAATTATCACTGTTAAAGATTGTGCGTTTATAAAATAAAAGTTTTAAAATATTTCATCATGAACAAAAGGGACGAACTTCGCAAAATTCGCGCTGACGCACTTTGTAAAGTTATTAATATATTAGAAATTAACGATGATTGGAAACGAGTAATGTCTATTATACCAAAAAATTTACTAGATGAAAATTCTGGACACAAATATAATAATGAACACATAAGGTAAGACAGCGTTATTAAAAATGTACAACTTTTAGAAATAAAACTATAACTTTATTGTGCTTTATAGATTAATAGAAGAACATGCAAAAGCGAACAACCAAAAATGTGCAGAGATACTCATTGATGAATGGGGAACATCTGGAAGAGTTCGACCAAATTTACATCATTTAAAAAATATTTTGATAAAAGCACAAATATTTAGAGCAGCTGATGAAATAGCCAATATGTTGCAAGGTAAATTGGCTTATTATAATATATAATCAGCTTCACACTGTACACAGCAGCACATAAAATGTGTGTAAATTTATAAAAAAACTAATAATTGATTAGTGTTGGAATGTGTTCTAAGTTTGTGAATAAGGTGCTTTGGTTTAAAATAAGCCAGTTATGGCACACATGCACAAAGTGTGAATTTGAAACTGGTTGTGGGTTTTTTCCCCACTCCACGAGATGAAATATTTACTTAAATTTATATTTCCATTTCTTTGCTCTGGGTTCAAGGTAAAATGTGGCATTGAGTTCTGCCACTGACTCGCAATGCTTCCAGAATTTGGCAGAAAGTGGGGAATGAATTGTCTTAACACTATGGCTGATTTATGATTTATAAAAAAATAATTTAGGTCATTTATGATATTAAATTTTATTAAAAATCTTCTCTCTCTTCTTAAAAGGCCAGCAACACAGTATAGTATTATCAGTGCTATCAGTATGTAAAACACATTAACTCCATTAATTGTGACCTATAAAGTAACCTTTTTCTGGTTTGTTTACCTTTTATCATATGGCTCCCTGACTAGGGTATAATTATAGTGTAGTAATGTAGTGAATTTGTATAATACAGTGTAGAAACTACAATTTTTACTTCTATTAATACCAATTTGTTTGATGTTTATAAATTATTTATACATGTATGTATTATTAAGATATATTCTAGAGGTTGTATCAATGATGATAAATTTCCTTTAGAACCATTGCCTGAGCGCCCATCATATGGTCCGGCTGCATTTGTTACCACTGATCTTACTAAAATGTTAAATGAAGAGATTTCACTTCAACAATTCAATGAAATACCAACACATAAAATGACGTCTTCAAACAAGCTCTATGATAGTACAACAAGACAAATGGAGTCAGTTAGTGATATGATAGAATTTTCTAAAACTAGCACAAATGAATATAAGGATTCAAAAAAATCAGAATCAGATTTAATGATATTCTCAAAAGATACAGATACAGAAAAATCTATGAATTTACCAGCCCTAAGTGTACTTATGGCATCTAAAAATATTAGCCAAAAGTCAACTACACCTTTAACAAATAATACAGATGCAGGCAGTGAAAGCTCATATCAGAGTTATGCTGAAAATGTTTCTCAAGAGTATAGTAAATATGATATGAACAATTATCAACAGTCATTTCCAGATATTCCTATTACATCCACTGGAATAGACAGTGACATTTTACAAGACGAAAAACTGTATGATTTTGATTATCATGAATTGGAAACTATTACAGGCAACTTTTCAAATGTATTAGAAAAAGGTCCAAAAGGACTTATTGGAAAAATAGGAAGTGGTGGCTTTGGTGATGTTTTTGTTGGTAAACATCATGTTCACGGAATGGTTGCTGTGAAGAAGGCACATAGTTACCTTAAGATTGAGCGGAAACCTGATATTGCAATGAAGATTTTTAATGCTGAAGTTAAATATTTATCACTTTATAGACATAGAAACATTGTCTCGATTATAGGTTTCTCAAAAAATGGACCTACTCCATGCATTGTTTCTGAATATATAGATGGTGGTTGCTTACAGGATAAAATAGAGTCAAAAGAATTAAAAGATGAATCAATAAGAATATTTATAATGACAGAAATAGCTGAGGGTTTGAAATACTTGCACACAAGCGAACACACACTAAAAAGTAGTGGTGACATAGAATCTGTAAATGATCCAGAATTACCAAAATTGTACAAAAAATTTGTTCATGGAGATATTAAGACAGCAAATATTCTTTTAACTAAAGACTATATACCAAAGGTAACTTTATTTACTATTATTATACTATTTTTTATTTTTATAAGGCAGTGCAGCATCTGACTATAAACACGACGCCATAGGTACCTCTTTAAGTAAATACTAACCACCATCCAAGTGCATTACCCAATTCATGGTCTGTGCTACTATATCTTTTAATATCAAAATATTTCTTTTTTAAAAACATTGTTTGACTACTAAAAAAGTTGACTGATAAAAAAAATGCAAACACTTCGATAAATACCTAAAAAAAAATAACATAGGATGCAAATTGCCCAATGCACTTATTAGTTAATAATATTATAAACCTTCATAAGTTGTAGAAAAAAAGTTACTAGTGTATATTTTTTGTTTAATTTACATAAAAAACAAAGTTTTATTCAGATAGCACTCATATATATAGATAGCATATATTAAGGGAAAAAAATCGCGAGCTCAGACGCCACCGTCAACTCCCCAAATATCTGCTGTACCATTGAAAATCGTTGAACATACATTCCTATGTATGTGAACTGGATAGGTACAGAGGTTCCCCACCTATTATAGTCCACGGTTGATCCGTCGATTCAGTTACATCCTGTATATACAGGGTGGAAGTGTCAGCGCTCCTTTTACGGGAACAGTACATTGAGTAAAATATTTCAATCCCATACCTAAAGAAATTAATCATGATACCTCAACTGTTTAGACATAGGTTTTTTTCATATCTCGATATTTATCCATCGTGTATTTTGTGTGACGCAGTTACGTGTAGATACAAATAACGTAAACACATACTTCTACAAAATACTACTAAAGGTTAAACAATTTTGAACTTTGCCGCCAACACCTACAACTCGATTTCAGAATCAGGCGTATGCGGCGGTTTCCCTTTGATAGGTTTATGGCTGCGTGCGTCGTTCTTGACACTTGGCTTGATAATTTGTGGTTTCATTAAAAATTTCATCATTTCATTTTTCATTTCAAAAACACTATATATTATAATGTATGTTTGTATGTATATATTTTTCCAAGCCAGTCGTTGGGCAAAATTTCATTTAATTTTTTCATTTATTTATGTACTAAGTAAGAAAGAAAGTAGTGTCAAGTTGGAAACACTGTTCCCAACTTGACACTACTTTCTTCTTCTTCTTTCTGTCGACACAAGAGCTAAAATATTTAAAAAAACAAGTGTATCTTTCTCAGTCAGATACGCTTGTTTTTTCTAAATAGTAATATTTTAGCTTTGGTGTCGAAGTAAAGCGCGGTTTGGTGTTGAGATCCTCCCCTCAGCAAGCAAAAGAAAATGATTTAAGCCCACCTTTTGTTCTTGCATATTTTTTATATTGTTTGCAATAAAAGATTTAAAATAAAAATAAAGTATAAAGTTAGTGAGTTAATAGGTTTTGAATAACGAGTTATATGCAATTATAAATTATTGTTTTACAGCTTTGCGATTTTGGTGTCGCCAAGCAATATGATTCAACATTTATGACAACATGCTTTATGGGTACATCTGCATATATGGCACCTGAAGCTTTGCAAGGTACTGTTACACAAAAAACAGACATATTTAGCTATGGCATTGTTTTGTTAGAACTACTTACAGGTTTGAAACCCATTATTAAACACAATGGCTACAACTTTAATATAAAGCATTATGTTGAGGAGAATTGCACTGATAACGATATTACTCAGCTGCTGGATGCAACTGTTGAATCATGGACTAGAGCCAATAAAATTTTTAATTTAGCAAGTAGTTGTTTTAACAATAGCTGGAAACACAGACCTAATATTACTCAAGTATGCGAAGCTCTCAATAATATTAAAAATGATACAAATTAAAATTACCGATGAAAAATATTATGTTTGATGGGTATATTTGTTTATAAATAAAACATATTTTAAAGTTTTATTTGTTGTTTTATTGCATTTATCCTATCCCTAAAATTTGCTTTTTTTACAAGATTTGCTTTCTCTAAGTTATTCATAATTTGCTTCTGTTCTTCAGTTTTGCTAATACCTATCAATGTTACAACAAGTCTTTGAATATGTGCAACTGTTTCTTCATTATTACATTCATATAGAACTTTTAGTAAGGTTGAAATAACTTTGTGATCGGTAGAAAATTTCCAAGCACACCAACAGTATTTTATCCATTCCTCTAAGCACTGAAAATTTAAACATTCTTTAATAATTGTTAGCAAGTCGAACAGCATTACATCTATTATTGTAGTAATGATTTGATGTTCACTTTACTCATCGCCAGAACCTACAGATGTATATAAATTCTTGTCTTATATGTAAACTAATATTGACAATTTATTAATGTGATCCTAAATAACCTTTATTCAAAATTCTCATTTAAGAAAAGATCTGACTTTGAATTCCGAAGCCATCGTGGCTCGGTGGCACAATTTTAAATCCAAAATCAATTCATCATCATTATACAATAGTATTAGACTTATAAACATAAATATAAGTGAAAATCAGTCGGATAACATCTTGGTTTTGTCGCAAATAACACGCCTATTAATTCTTCAATAATTCCCTAGATGGCGCTGTTTTATTTAGTAAATTTCTACAACGCACTATTTTGAGATGTTTTCGAATGACGCATGGCAATGGAATTATTTGAACTTTTTTTGATTGATTAGATAATTTTGATTTTGTTACAAGTAAATTAATTGTAATTCTAAATATAAGTTGTAATAATCATTGTCATAAATCATTGTCTTAGATTCGAGTAAAGTATATGTAGGGAGTCATGTCGCCAGTAATGGCAACACGAATGGGCAGATACGGCCGGATTTCTACCACCCTCGACATTTAAAACCAGCGTCAAGTAGTGGTGTTCTGAAACTGCATTTCGCATTAGGCAATGCCGGGCTCCGTCACTTAACCACTACCCATTCCTGGAATTTAATAGGTGCACTGAGAGATACCTAGAAGTAATTTACCTGAAGTGTAACATCTAAGAGTATATCCGCCACCGCTTCATTAGTGCAAACATCTAAACTGTCACAAATTATCATTTTTAAGTCACTTTCACTGATACAATCTACTTGGTGTAATTGGATAATGTTCTTTGTAAATTTAAAACATTCTGTTTTTCTGTACAGATTTGTTTCAGCACTTAACTGATCCAAAATGCTGGTATACATTTCTTCTAATCTAGTGCTCTAAAATTAAAACAAACATAATTATGTATTTTTAGGATTACACTATATCCCGAATATAACAAGAGAGGCAGAGGGAACCATGCACAAGGAGTATGATTTGTTTACAAGAACGGATAATTTAAAATACATTATATAGGATCTGTTCCATAAATATGATGGCCAAACACCAAATTATAAATAAGAAAAAATATAATAAGATAGAAAAACTTCTTTATCTTCACACTTTTAAAAATTTGATATATATGTTTTAAGAAAACCTCACCTTCAATTCAGGAGGAAAAATTCTACAAAGTTCCAAGAGGCACGCATGTGTCAACTTTGTAATGTCACCATCCTTTTCGATGAAAGCCTTTGTTAAACTTCTGTATATAACTTCATAGAAATTGCCATTTTCAAAATCTCTGTATTCCTAATTTTGAAAATAAATAAATAAAATATAATCGAATGGTTTGAGGAACAGGTATCTTGTCTAAAACATAGAATTTCTTTTGCGGGACGCCAGCGTTTAGCGGCATATAATCGGGGCAGAAACTGTCAACAGACACATTGATGCTTTTGTCAGTGAGAAAGCTGGCGATCCAATGGCATAAATTGGAAGCCCGCAAGATAGAAATTTTACAAGGAGGACTTGCTACACTCGATCGAAGATTTTCGCCATGATCGAACTAACTGCTAGACTCTCTTCTCTACTTTTAATATCCACAGCCTAGCAATAAACCTAAAGTTAGTTGGATCGAAACTATCGCCTTTCTTCGTGATCAGGTGGATAAGAGCGCTCTTCCATGAGTCTTCCGTGAGACTACAGTAAGAGTGCCGAAACAAACGCGTTACCGGTGTCAGCTCAGAAGCACATTAACAGAGCACTGAACAACTTTACTTTATACTGGAAACTGAGACTAAGGTGAATTTAATGCCAAAACATTCTCAAGCAAATAATACTTGTTGAACTGTCTCTGTGGGTTGCTAAAATATAGCAGACTGTCTAGAATTATCATCAATATTTTTTTTATGTCCTTTGGTTGTGGTACTTATAGAATAATTTCAAAATCCGTGTTTTGTGTCTCACAGTCAAGGTGACAGTGGACAATATATAGAGATGAAAGGAATTTAAACATACGCTGGAGACAAAAGTCCTAGGCACTACACAAAATTTCTCCTGCAACTTAACTCTTGCTCACCTGCATAGCAATTTTATGGAATGCTAACTACACCTTTGTGAGATGCTTGATTAAGTAACAACAGGTAACTACAGTAACAACAGTAACTAAAAATTTACTTACCAGACATCTTAATATAGATAAACAACAGATTAATCCTTTGCTTTTGTTTGATGAAATGTGATCATCAATGAGAAGTAATGACACAGGAAATATTCTTTGCGGCTTAACTTTGACATTATATTTCTAAAAATAATAAGTGTAAAATTTGGTGAATGAGTTTTAATTAATTATACATTTATTTGAGTCTTTAAAGCTTTCAACGGTGATAGATATCAATATAAAATGCTTTTTGATGGAAATATGTCACTATTCTTAAACAATATTCTTTTGGTTTACCATATGTAAGGGAGTTAGATCTTCAGAATAATTCAACTAATAACAATCAAAGGGAAAAGCATAGACCAATACATCTACTTAGGAAACCAAACATTCTTCACATAACTCAACAAGGAGGAACAGGCAGAGACATGTTGCCACTATATGGTGGAAATTTTGGGCACAGAACAAAAAAAATATCAGGGAACTATAGCCTATTCCTAAATAAAATAGTTGTCTTCACATTTCTCCTACAAAGCTTACTATATGGCTGTCAAACATTTGCCATTACTGATAAAATAAAAAGAAGAATAAGAACCACTCAAAGGGCTATTGAAAGAAGTATATAGAGACTTAAAGTACAATAAATACGGAGTATGGAGTATGAGTTATAAGAGAATAGACGAAAGTGCAAGTCGCACTTATATTTCCATGGTACCTCAGCTAAAGTGGAAATGGACAGGACATGTGGCTCAATACAAGGATGAACCGTAGATACTCCTGGCAACCAGGTAGAAAGGTTCTGCTGGCAAGAGAAGTAGTACAGAAGATGAAGGGATGACATCGAAGTCATTGCAGGCTAAGACTGGCTGCTCAAGGTTAGAACCACGAAAGAATGGGATAAGCTGGATGAGGCCTACACACAAAGAGCAGGACAATTAAAAAATAAAAAACAATAATAATGTCACCCTACTAACAATACTCTTATTGTTATAATTATGTTGTTAATAATTTTTAACTAGCTTAATTTGTTGTGTAAGTTTGAAAAAAAAAATGGTTTATTATTATACTTACTCGAACATCTTTCACAATTGAACAGTATACTTCAATCTGGCCTGGATATTTTTTGAAATTATCATATGTGAGTTTGTAATGCAGGTCCTCTAAACATTTATCATATATTTCTTGTATATTAAAATGAGCATTTTGGTAAAGTATATTGTCAAGACGTAAGCCACATAATAGCTCAAAATAAATATTTAATTTTTTCGAATACTCTTGCGATTTTTCTCCATTCCCCGGACAATCACAAGATAACTCTTTGTACAGAATGAGTAAAGCAGATATGATTGATGAAGCTTCTTTTGTATTCGCCAAATCTAAATCCCCAAGATATTGTTCCAATAATTGAAAATTTTGATCTAAGTTATTATTACGAATAGTCAATTCTACATGGTTCGCAGTTTCATCAATATTTTTGGCTAGTTTGGGTATAAGACAACGGTTAATACTATCTAATAATTTTAAAATATATTTCATGTTTTAGAGTTTAGACTATATACAAAGTTCTTGCTGAAAAATAAGATATGGAAATTTGTTAGTCTTAAAGACTATAAATATTTTACAATTTATATAATAATTAATTTAGTATTTATAAAATAAACTTTGACATTCAAAAAAATTCAAGGTAAATATGAAGATCAAAATGCTAAATCTAAATCTAGTAATCGAAACTCCAATCATCAATGAATCAATGATAATAATTTTGACAGTGGATAAGACATGTCGAGTGCTGTCACATTCAAAATTTTTGCATGCTTGATGAAAATGTGCACTATGGAAAATCGAGATCTGTATCAGATCAAAAATCGATATTTTTTTTATTTGTGAAGATAAATAAAATTGTACAAGCACAAAGTGTAAAATAGCGCTTTAGGTAAAGTGCAGATATTATACTTTTATTGGGGTAAATATATATATTTAAAAAAAATATGAAAAAAAATGTTCAGTAAAGCCTTTTATTTAATTTCCTTAGTCCACACTACTTATAGTAGTAGTAATGTATTATTTAGTTAGATAATTAAAAACAAAAACTGATTAACAAGTAAAATAATATTTTTAACAATTTTAAAGTGTTACTTCACACTCAGGAAAGAAAATTACTTATTTAGAAAACGTATAAAAATTGGAACGTAGCGGGATTTGAACCAGCGTCTCCTGGAAACCAACCATGCGTTCTGACCACTAAGACATACGTTCTCAAAACGTTCTCAGAACGTATCTGCCCCTTATCCAATTCCATATATTTCTAGATATTTGTAACCGAGTCCTTGATTCTCTGGATATTGATCAGTTTTGGTGATTTTAATCTGTATACCTCCAAACCATGTCTAAGAAAGTACCTTATGTCGTACTCTTAAGAATTAATTAATATGTTAAATGAAAAATTTGTGATCTCGAATACTGCACTGTAGTATGGAATCCGTATTACGATATTTACATAAAAAAAATAGAGCGCGTGCAGAAGAGATTTCTCTGGTACCTTTCTTATTTACACTGATAAATCAATCAAAACTTATGCTGATAGACTGAATTTTTACAATATGGATTCTTTGCATAACAGAAGATTTATTTTTGATTGTCTATTTTTATTCAAATTAGTTAAACTACTTATTGACTGTCCTCAACTTTTAACAACGCTGCGTTTTCCAGCTCCAGCCAAACTACCTTGGCGTTACCCTAGGCGTTGTAGGTACGACCTATTTACCTCAACTACAAGTTCTACAAGCTTAGTCAAATTTTAATAGTATGAATAGTATATCCAAAAAGGTAGACATTGACATTTTCTTTGATAAACAGCCCTTAGTTTGTGATAAAATATTGGAGTTCTTGAGATCTAAGTTACCATGTCTGCTCATTATTGATTCGTTGTTATTATTGTTTTTTTTCTTATCTTTTAACCTTGAGTATTTGCAAATAGCTAATTCATATTTTTTTACATAAACTGGCATGCCGTCAACACCTATAATTGTGCACTTTGTATTTTGTGTTAGGTTTTGTATTCCATATTTTTTAAACTTGTTAGTGTAAGCTCTAAATAAATAAATAAATAATGTTACATGACATCGATGTTACGATGTTTCATTTAATGGAACATCGATGTTAAAACATCGATATTTTATCTGGTAACATCGATGTTCACGCATGATAATCAAGTCAATACTCAATAGTACGCGATACGCGTACAGTATCATTGTTTTGTACACTCGAGTAGTTCTTTTACTTTGTTCGCACACTACCGTAACGTGAGAATTTTGGCTGTAAAAACCGCGATATAGCGAACTTAAAATACAAAAATCAAAATTGTCTTCCCCCCAGTTTTAAGGAAGTGAATTCGACAAAAAAAAACCGTAACTAGTAAGCATACAGAAATAACATGAAAAACCAATATCGTTTATAAAATATTTGAAGAAATATTTAAACACATGTTTGAACATAAGTGATATAAGTAATGTCATAAAATGTTATACAATACATTTTAGTCATAGACGCGCAGAAAATTTTCAGTACTTATTTACTGATAATATGCTACATATGAAAAGCACATACTTTGGAAGTAGTTGTTTATGTGCTACTCACCAGGGATCATACATTTATTATAGTAATGTCATCTTGAATACAATATTCTGTGAAAATTGTAGTGAAAATAAAATTGGATAGCATTATATTCTGTGAAGTGACATAAGTGATTTGAACTTTAATAATTCTGTGATATTTTTAGTATAGGTAATGCCTAACAAGAAAAAAATAAACTCTCCTCAACAGCTATGGGAAACAATTTCTTCTGTTTTTGTTGCATTTGTTGAAAGGATATTTTATTCTCTTGGAGTAATTGTTGCAACACATCCATGGAGAATAATAGTGGCAACATGGGCGTTTGTATTCCTGAGTTGTGGTGGACTATACACATTTCATATAGAAAAAAATCCTATGAAATTATGGGTACCACCCGATTCAGACTTTTTTTTAGATACTAATTGGTATATTAATAACTTTGGAACAAATTTTAGACTTCAGAATTTGCTTATAAAAGCAGATAATGTCTTGGATCAACACATTCTCCAATTTGTTAACAATACCACTAATAATATTAACTCATTAACAATTCATTATAAAAACAAAACTTATGCTATGAATGACTTATGTTTTAAAGTCCCTGTTGTTAATAGTTTGGGTACAAATTGGAAATCTAGATCTGATGATACAGCTAATAGTACAAATAAGGTAGACTTTACTGATTTTTCTCTGTTATTAGATGATCAATTTTATTGTGATTTACTCAAAAGTTTTCCTATAACATGTTTACAATATAATATATTAGATATTTGGAAGAATAATATAACTTTATTAGAGAATGTTACAAAAAGTGAAATTATCAAGAAAGTGAATGGAGAAAAAATGAATCCTAGAACAGGTCATCCTATGGACTTCACTAAGTTGTTAGGTGGAGTAGAGTATGATGAAAATGGTAGTATAGTGAAGGCAAAATCTCTTTTATTAACCTGGTACATGTATGTAAACATGACAGATGTTAATCTTAATGATGTTGGTAACTTAGTCGGTACTGAAGAATGGGTATCAGCTCCATTAGCACTTTGGGAGAATGAATTTTTAAAATTTGCCCAATCCTTATCTACTAATAATGTCAAAGTTTATTATCAAGCAGGCAGAAGCTTTGCAGATATAAGTGGGGAATCTATGTTTCAAGAAGTAGATAAATTATTTATAGGTATAGCACTGATGTTTTGTTATGTTCTTGTAGCAGTTTCACGGTTTAACTGGTTGGAGATTAGATTAACATTAGGAAGTGTTGGTTTGTTGAATGTTGGAATGGCTTACATAAGTGCAGTAAGTTGGTGTTCTTTATTTGGTGTGCCTTTTGGACCCGTTCACTCGTCTTTACCATTTCTATTAATGGGTCTCGGTGTTGATGATATGTTTGTTATGAATGCTTGTTGGAAAATAGTTGAAGCGTCAGATAAGCATGATAGCGTTCCTGTCAGAGTTGGTCACATGTTGAAACATGCTGGCGTGTCAATTGTAATAACATCTTTTACTGACATAGTTGCCCTGTTAATTGGAGCCATCACAATTTTACCATCTTTAAAGTCATTTTGCATATATGCAGCAGGTGGAGTCTTTTTTATCTTTTGTTATTCTGTTACATTTTATGTTGCCATTTTTACCTTAGATATCAGAAGAATTGACCAGAAGAGAAATGGTGTAATCTTTTGTTATAAACACAAAAATGACATTAAAATATCAACTGAGAAAACTTTGTTCCAAAAAGTACTAGCAGTTATGTATAAAAAAGTTATATTTACAAAATCTGGGAAAGCGATTATATTATTATTTACTATAATAATGACTTGCTTTAGTATAGCATCGGTGTTGAAATTAGAACAAAGATTTGATCCCAGATGGTTTATACCAGATGGTACATACTATAAAGATTACATAAACATGCATGATAAGTATTATCCAGATGAGGGCCAACCTGGGTTTGTTTTCTTAGGTGATATGGACTATCACAATGAATTTGTAAAGTTGCATTATATGGTGCAGGAATTAAGGAACCAGTCCTACATAGCTGAGGTCTCTACATGGGTAGACAACTTTCATGGCTATGTTTTAAATAATTTTCATCGTGATTTGCTTAATTCATCAAGTTTGTCTGATGTAGAGTTTAATAAATATTTAAATAGATTTCTTTTTAGCGAAGTTGGTGGACGTTTCCAATTTAACTTTCGGTTTACAGAACCTCTTGTTTGTGGACGCTCCTTCCGTAACATTACTGTTTCATCTATGTCGTTTAGATTTACAAAATTCGAAGGTCCAAAGGAATATATACCTGCTATGAATGGTGTTAAGGAAGTGGTTAAATCTACCAATATAACGACCGGTACGGGCTATCGAAGTGTGTGGTCGAAAGCTTTCGCTAATTGGGTCACTGATGAGATAATAGCAGTTGAAGTCGAAAGAAACATTGAATTGGCTTTATTCTGTGTTATGATATGCACTGTTATTTTGATAACGAATCTTCAAATGTGTTTGTGGATATTTATTTGCGTTTTATTAACGATAGTTAACGTGTTGGGTTGGATGCAGAGGTGGGGGATGACTGTTGATATTGTTTGTTGTATCGGTCTAGAACTTGCCATCGGACTTTGTGTAGATTATGCTGCTCATGTTGGGCACACCTTTTTAACGATAACACAAGGTAATCGACATGAAAGAGCATATCAAACCGTTACGTCCATAGGCTCCGCTGTGTTATTGGGCGGTGGATCCACATTACTTTCTCTATCATTGCTAAGTATGTCAAAAGCCTACACATTCCAATCGTTTTTCAAAATATTTTTACTTGTCATAATTTTTGGTCTGTTCAACGGTCTGTGTTTCTTGCCTGTGGTTTTATCACTCATTGGCCCAGCTGGATATAAAGTTGAGGAAGAAAGAGAAAAATCACCTGAAGCTGTAGAATTAAATGATAAGTCTCACGATAAAGAAAAACAATTAAATGAGAGTTTATGATGCATTATTTATTAGGTTTAATAGCTTTACATACAATATGCACAAAAATGTTTAGTAACATAAGATTTACTCGATTGTTTATATATGAAATTGAAAACTATTTTAACTAAAATGTTATTTTTATACTCATTACAAATCTCACGAAGTAAGTATTCGTGATGAAATAGGTTTGTAAAGTATTTATAGAGAGGAAAGGTTGTAGTGCCTATTTTTTATAATTATAAATATAAATCTAATTCTTAAGTAATTAGTATAATTTGCCCCTCGAGTATTTATCATGCATGATGAAGCCTAAAATGCCTAAAACTAGCAACTAATTCTCTAAAAGTCTTAAACTAATAATTATAATTAGTTATATATAAATATTTTAGAAATACAGCGGCTTTTGCTGTATACATTTTAAAAGACAATTTGATGTACATTCAACAATATTACATTGTGATAAATCGTTTGAATTACTTCATTTAAGTTCAGTTTTGTCATTGAATTGTTTTTATAATTTCTTATGTGGCATGTTTTATGACGAAATAATAAAAGTATTTCTTTTTCTAACATGTTTTTTATTCCAATGAGTAAGTACCTTTTTTTATAATTAAGTTACAACTTTGTAATTGTGATAATTTCTTGAGGAAAAAAAAATCAGCTTCACGCTGTATCCCGCACACAACAGGGTAGGCAGAGGGAACATAGTGTTAAGACACTCCGTTCCCCACTTTCTGCACAACTTTGGAGGTATTGCGTGTCGAGTGGCAGAACAACGCCGTGTTTAGCCTCGACACCAGAGCGAAGAAATGGAATGAAATGTTTCATCTCCTCGAGTAGGGATCGAACCCACAACCAGTCGGTTTTACAGTCACACTTCGTGCCACTGCGCCACGGCTGGCTTCAAATAAATAAATATATTTAATTAATATTAAATTAATTACTAAAGTTTAAGAAGTAAATGATTGTCATTTATTTTTAAATCAACATTGGTGAAGATTGATTGTTTTCACAGCACAAACACAGTTAGACACATACACAATCAGATAGTACCTACATAATTATAGTTAATTGTTTGTTTATTTAAGTCACTATTGACTTTCATAATGTGATTTGGGCTACAGAACATTTATTTTATTTTGTAACGAAAAAAATAATAAGGTAGATCCGCCGCTCTTTGTATAAGCAGATCAGGGGTATGAAAATCTATTCTAAATTAGCTTCACGCTGTATCCCGCACATAGCAGGGCAGGCAGAGGGAACCTAGTGTTAAGACACTCCGTTCCCCACTTTCTGCCAAATTTGGGAGGCTAAATTTAAGTAAATATTTCATCTCCTCGAGTGGAGATCGAAACCACAACCCGCCCCGTCGGGCCTCTAAAATCTATTGAAATAAAATTGAGGCACTTAAAATATAGGTAAATTTTATTATTGGGTTGTTATGCGCCACAGACTTGTTGTCCGTGCCTTTTTTTTTTTTAATTGTTTATTTGAACTGTTCTTTTTTCTTTTTAAAATATGAAGTAGACATTAGTTATATTTAAAATGGCCTGTCAATATCCGAGTTTCTGGATATCGACAGACCATTCAAAATATAATTAACGTCCACGGCACTTTTATATTTAACATACTACTAAGACTAAGTAACTTTAGACGTATCTACCTATACGTATATTTACAACAAAATATCAAAATATATCATTCGATTCGTACATTAAACGGTTAGAAAACGCAACAAAATACATTAACTTACCACATCAGTTGAGTCATCGTTATATCAATTTAATGTGAGGCATATGTTTATAATATCAACGATACTACAAATATCTACGTATTATAATTACTAAATAAAAGAACAGCTGCTTGTTTTAATAGATAACCTATTTGAAACTTTTATGTTAAAGTGCATGACTCCAAGTTGAAATAAAGAGGGTCAGGTGCCTTTGTCTTTGTCTTTGTTAGTCAACATCGTAGCTATCTATATACATATGTGTATTATATATTAGACTCAAAGAAATATAATATTATCTAAAAATTAGGATTGAATCGAGGTTAAGCCTTCAGTCAAAGAAATTTTATAAAATAGGTGTCGATTTTGAAAATATCATAAGTTAGAAAGCGAGTTGATACTGTAAGTTCTTTTTAATTTATAAAATGGCATAGTGTGACTGATTCATCAATCATTGTGAGTTATGAGCGACCACACTTAAACAGAATTCCAAAGTATTAAAGATCAAAAAACGTAAACTTTGGCCAGTGAGATAACATAAATTGAGCAAAAACATTTAAGAAAGGCTTAAATATTTTCTAATTATTCTTTAAATGGGAAAAATAATCAGATACTTATATCGTTATTACTTAAAAATGGCTCAAAGTTTTTTTTAAACTAATTTCTTATGAAGCTAATTTCTTATGAAAAAATTGTAAATTAGTAGGCAATATACTACTACTCTTTATATCTAGTATACAGGGTGGAAGCGTCTGCGCCCCTTTTACGGGGGCAAAAAATATTAAGATTCATCAACTTTTCAAACGTAGGTTTTTTTTTTAATTTCACGATTTTTATGCATACTGTATTACGTTTGACGCAGCTACTAATAGTAAAACCAATAATGTAAACAACAATTACTATAAAAATACTACGAAAGTTGCCGCACTGCCTATTTTCATTCTCAAAAAACATACTGGAAAGAGAAAAGGATATCTCTCTTTCTATTATACGCAATTATCTTTTATCTATAATAAACCTAAACAACGTTCAACTTCATCGCTAATACTTACGACTCGATTTCTCGACTGAGGAAAATACGATGTTGCCGCTTTGGTAATTTTGTGTATGTGTGTGTGTGTGTTATTCTTAACAAATGGCGTTTTATTTTACAACAATAATTGATAATTTAATTATTTATTTTGTTTGTTTTAAAAATTCACTTTTTCATTTGTAGCAAATTTTGTTTTAATTTTATTAGGCTTTTAAAGAGTAGTTAAACTGTATTTTTATTTAAAGCGGTGATGACAGGAACACTCTTTATACTATGATAAAATTGCAAAATAATCACTTGATAGTCCATAGACTTACTGACGATATAATTATTACTATCTAAAGATAATGTGTTATAAGCTTAAGAAAGTATTAAAATATTTAATATAAATCACTATTAACTTTCTAAATAAAAAAAAAATCAAAAATCGAATTCAAAACTATTTATATCTACCTACATATAGGAACAATCTCATACAAAAATTAATTTTTTTTCAGCTTCACGCTGTATCACGCACACGGCAGGGTAGGCAGAGGGAACCTAGTGTTAAGACTCTCCACTACCCACTTTCCGCCAAGTTCGGGCGGCATTGCGTGTTGAGTGGCGGAACTCAGAACGAGTGAATGAAAATATAAATTTAAATAAATATTTCATTGAGAAACCAGGAACTTATTTTATTTTCAAAGTAATCGGTTAAAAATTTGCATAAAAGATACATACTATAATAAATAGGTACCTAATATTGTACCTTTTGTATGAATTATCAGTTTCATATATTATATACGGACAGCGGATGTTATAATACCTATCATATTACTCATCTTTCGTAGTTATGTTGGCTTGTTATTTTATGTTGCAAGCACTCATAGATAAATAAAACTCAATGCTCAATACTTTAATTTTTTTATATTATCACGAACTACATCGAATAATAAAATGAATTTATACAACACTAATACCGTGCTTAAATTTTAAAAGGTCAAAAGGTAAGGTATTCGCGTGAAAAACTATAAAATATTCTTGGGGGACTAGAATAATGTTTATGGACCTTGCTCCATATACTGGAAAGTGGGTTAATTATTCATGTCACGGGCATTAATAAAAAATAAAAAATAAAATCATGTAGCTGATTTTTTTTATTAAATCGTATCTCACACAAAGCAGGGTAAGACACTCCGTCGTAATCAAAGTTAATCAGCACGTTCGATATAGCTGTGCTATTATAAATAATGCCTTTAATTCATAACATACCTATTCATTACAATGTAATTAATTATATAAGCACTTAAAATTAATCATAGCTCTTTGGCTACGTATAAAATTACCACGTGGCATAGAATTTCAAAAATAACTAATCAAATAAGAATTTCAATATTATGAAAATCAATCGATCAATCTTGACGAGATCTTGAGTCTATCTGCCCCATGGTAGTGGCAGAATGGGATATCTAACTCTGAGCATTAGTGGATTTTATTGTATAGAGGATACAGAACATACTGTATGTGCCCAACGACCCCATAGTTGATTGATCACCCCATCAATGAATATTTGCTTAGTGCATTATGTGTCCTTGTCGACGTCAAAGTCGGCTTTTTGAGGCTTTTATTTCCTAGACTTTTTATTTAGCTCATTTGGATTTGTTGCTTCTTCGTCCGTTGAACTTGATCTCGTTCGTCTATCTCTAAGTACATTACACTCAGTAGACGATACGTCATCGTGTGCCATGAACACGTCGTACTATGTCAAGTTATCCGTTGTACAAAACAAACCAATAAATAAGTATATGTAGGGGGTGTGACTCGTGGATCCATTGTGCCTCCCCGTCCCATATAAGTTTCATTTAATAATTTATTCGGTAAGATTTGCAAACTATTCACCTAGTATGAGATAAATATCTAGAATAGGTTTAATACACATTTTCAACAAAAAAGCGATGAATCTATCGCGATAAATGAAATAAAAATATCTTTTTACTACTAGGATTAGGATAAAAGATGGAACTAACTTTTTGAAAAAAGTAAAGTATCTAGGTATTAGATACGTTATATATTTATCCCCAAACACAACGTATCCAAATAAAATAAACCGATATAAACAAGTCTTTTTTTTAAAATAAATTGCTTAATATATGTATTTAAGCGCCTTTGGACCGAATAAAAACTTCTCGTATTCAATTTAGTTGTTATAATTATCTTGTTTGCGTAATTTTGCATATTTTTTTGTTATTATCAACGTCCGTTTACCAGTAACACATAAATTTTAAGTCCATAACTAACCTTCAAATAAGGAAACACAAAAATAGATAGATATATACATATTATGATATCAAAATAGGACAAAGGCGTTTGAATAAAATTTACCACTTATAACAAGTTGTACAAAAGCATAAAAAAGTAGTTTTGATTATATTATATATATATATTTTATTTATTCCCGTTACTTTTTAATCTAATTAAGTCAGAAATAATATAAATAAGAAACATCTATAAAATATAAATGTATCTATAATCTAAAAATGTTCTAATATCAAATATTGTGTAATATTGTATTTTATCAATAGTACTACAAATTTATCACATTTTACTGCACGACAAGGTACTCTAGAATCGAGACATTGTGTTGAGTGACGCGCTTTGTCTTATCGGAGTGGGAAAACTAAGAAATATTACGATTATAACCGTGAGCAGATTGAACTCACAACCATTGTTAACATACAGACGCTTTAATATTACACCACTGTAGGCTCTATGTACCTACGATTGGCTTTATTTTATTAGGATAAATTTCATAATATTGTTATTAGGATAGATAGTTCTATGATATGCTACTTTATATTAATAGATAAAAAATGATTGTTACGTACCTACTTAGATTATAAAGTTGTATTTTTATTTTTTTATTCAAAGATAAACCGTACATTCAATATTAAGTATAAAAAATATAATTTCCATTTAAGAAAGGATTATCTACGTAATATTGAACTTTACATTCATATCAAATTTTAAAATTATTATTTTTTTCGGTATAATTAATAAGACTAATAAATATGTTTTTTTTTAATTTATTTAATTTAGGTAGATATGTAATACTTTTATAAACATCATTTATATAAGAAATCACATTTTAAATCCATTATGTTTATAAAGTGACAACGATTAAGATAAACCGGAATTCGAGATTTAAATTTCAAAAACATATCTTAATATATCTAATATATTTGTGATTTTTTATAAGTTTTAACTGTAAACTCATTCCGTTAGACTTATTAGACATCAGTTTAATTTCAAATTCGAAATTGTATACTTTATATTCGCATAAAAAGTATTAAATTTCGAAATTTTCTGAAAAATTTGACAATACACAAAAATACTATACTAACTATTTATAAATAAATAAATAAATCAGCTTCACGCTGTATCCCGCACACAGCAGGGTAGGCAGAGGGAACCTAGTGTTTAGACACTCCGTTCCCCACTTTCTGCCGAATTCTGGAGGCATTGCGTGTTGAGTGGCAGAACTCAACGCCGCGCTTAGCCTCGACACCAGAGCGAAGAAATGGAAATATAAATTTAAGTAAATATTTCATCTCCTCGAGTGGGGATCGAACCCACAAAAAAAATTGGAGCGTGGAATGAGTGGAAACAAAAGATAAAATGTACATGTTACTTAAATATTACATGTACTGTATACATATGTTCTATTTAGATTGGCTTAAAAGCTTATGCTTGAAATTTAAAAATTAACGATATTTATATGTAAACTTCAATCACAATTATTGAGTAGGCTGTCGTAAACATTAACATTATAAATATTAATGAAAAATTATTAACTTATTCATTGTAGATCGACCACAGTAGAACCGTGGGTGTAGGCATCCTAGGTAAAAAGCTACATTTTGTGCTCTCAGTCACGGATCCGTTCAAAATGTTATATTTTTATAATGGTTTTCCATAATTCATCGTATTAGATGTCTCTATTTAGACTGAGATAGAAATAAGTTAGGGAATGGAATTGATCCATCCTCGAAGAAATGTTTTAACATATTTAAAGTACAATATGTTGAAATAAAATGCGATGCTGTTTTAATATAATGTAATACACATACCCTACATAAACTGGTCTGAAAGTGGAAAAAAGACGACGTACAAGTTATGTTACGGTTATACTTTTTTATTTATTTTACATTTCTAAAGTGTTATTCCACACTTTATAAAAGAAACATATTTATTTATAAAACGTATAAAAATGGCCAAAAAATGCCAGGAGGCGCGGGTTCGTGTCCCGCTACGTTCAAATTTTTATACGTTTTCTACGGCCATTGTGATATGGTTTTGGTAGTAATATAAAAATATTTAGTTTGCCTTAAGTCTATATATAACATGATTTTGTTATTTATTTTAAGAAAATACAACTAGATAGCAATATTCTCGTAGTTTGCAGTTTATAACCTTTGATCTTATCTTATAGTTTGGTTTAAGCGATAAATATAATAACGTGGCTATGTAACTTGAATATTTGTTGATGATAATATTCTTAATTAACTTAAATATTTGTAATTAAGTGTAAAAGTAAAGAAAAGAGCAAAAGAGCAAAGGTTAATGATCATAACAATATGCTACATAGTTGTTGATTTGAATTAAACAAATTCAAAAACTTAAATTAATATTACTTACTTATTATATACCACAGAAAATAACATTTAAAAAAATGCTCATATCACTTACACTTTTTTTATTTAACTCTACGCTCTATTCCGCATATATAGAATGATAGGCAGATGGAATAGTGTTAGGACACTACGTTTCCCACTACGTACCGTCCAATTTTGGAGATATTGCGTGTAAGGTAAAAATTAATTACAGCCACCAATCTGTTGGGATTTTATTGTAAAAACCTATAAATAGAAGGAAAAGATTATGAAACATTTTTGTACGTGCTATACGTACGTACCATAACTTATTGTTATTGTACAAAAAAAAACAGGTTTGCAGGGCGAAAAGTGACTCATCACCAAAATAACAAACAAACCAACAATCTCTTCTTTTAGCTCCGTTATACATCTTGAAAGTCAATGCCCTAAAAATTATCGAGTTAAAAAATTTATAAAAATAAAACGAAGCATTAGCATTTAAAACCTTACACTTTACGCAGTTCCCTAATATTGCTTTCATTGGAGAGATACCTAATAATCAATAGCCTCTATCTACTGAGTTTGCCTCTATCGCTGAGTTTCTTGCGCCGGTTCTTCTCAGGTCTGAGGCACTAACTTTAGTGAACTGGTGGTAAATTATTTGACGTTCAAAAAATTAAGCATGTAACTTCTTATTTTGAATAAAATTATTTGACTTTTTTTGACTTTGACTACTTTGTTAGGTTATGGAGTTTCAACATGCTTCTCTGACTCAAAGAGTTCTGTGGAATAAAAAGCAACAGTATTTATTTGAAAAACTCACATAGTGATGGTAATAGAAGCCTTCGTTCATTTAACCAAAATCTATTAAAAATATTTTTACATTATACATCACGCTATCGTCACTTTCCTCAAGGATTAAAATTAGCCCTTTGCACTCGAGGCTTTTGCCACTTCGTATCGGCTGGTCGCCGTATCGGCGCCGCTCGAGTGGAAAGAGTTAATGCAGTTCACGCTGTATCCCGCACGAGTAGGCAAAGGAAACCTAGTGTTAAGACACTCCGTTCCCGACTTTCTGCCGAATTCTGGAGGCATTGCGTGTTGAGTGGCAGAACTCAACGCCGCGCTTTGCCTCTACACCAGAGCGAAAAAGTGGAAATATAAATTTAAGTAAGTATTTCATCTCCTCGAGTAGGGATCGAACCCACAACCAGTCACACTTTGTGTCCATACGCCACGACTGGCCTTGCTACGACTAATTTTAAAATTAAGTATAAAAGCGCACTAAAAAAATTACTACTTGATGTACACACACACACACGCAAGCACGGACACACACATGGACGGTTGGATCTTATTCTTTTTCTTTGTCTTTGTAAAAAAAAATGTTAAGTAGGTTTAAATATAAGTTTTTTTTTTAAAGTATGATGGAGTAATTGTTTGTCCTTTCTCATTTGCACCCGCTCAACTTCTAAGGAAAATTTATTTTGTTGATCATACACATCAATTAATTTTAAAATATTAAATGCTTAGGATTTGAGGTATATGTTGAAGATAACTTTTTTATTCAGAAAATATGGCAAATTTGTTATTATTCACTGACGAAATATTTGTATGTTTCATCAGTAAATAATAATATTTAAAGAAAAGATTAAAAGAAAAGAAATGAATTATGTTAATCTGATTTAATTGAAGATCCCTACATTCGCTGATGATTTTTTAACAATAATAGTTTGAGTTAATGACTTAAGTCTTACCACCTAGAATATACTTGGTTTGGTGGTAAAAAATGGCCAAGTAAAATTTTGAGCTCGTATAACGTATAATTTACTTGTAAGTTACCCATTTTTCAGCACTCTTATTTAACTGTTTAAGAAATGCTTCGGAATTTTTACGTTTCAACAAAGAATCGCAAATGGAAACACGTTGAATTAGGTTTCTTTCAGTAAGTTCATGTGGTACCCAAATGTCTGGTCTGTCTGGGTTTTTGTAACAACACTTTAAAATGTATCGAATTTCTTCTTCACATACGTTCATTTTACTTGCTTGAAATGCAATTGAAAAATGGCGGGAACTAGTTTTTATTATTTGTTTCGTCTTTGAAATGTCACATTTAAAGCCAGTTACATTCAGTACAGCCAAAGCGGTTTGATTATTAATAAGACATAAAAATACGAAATACTTTTGAAAATACCCGACCTATTATATATTATGTATAATTGTATATCATGATAGATAAAATTCATTTAGCCTATTTGAGGCCAGCCGTGGCGCATGGGTACAAAGTATGATAGTAAATGCGACTAGTTGTCGGTTCGATCCCCATTCGAGGACGAGGAGGATAAATATTACATATATTTACTTATATTTATATTTCCATTTCTTCGCTCTGGTGTCCAAGCAAAACGCGGCGTTGAGTTTCGCCGCTCAACACGCAATGCCTCTAGAACTTGGCTGAAAGTGGGGAATGGATTGTCTTAACATTGGGTTCCCTCAGCCTACACTGCTGTGTGCGGGAATTTTATTTAGCATATTTGAATATTTTTTAAATATATAAAATATATAAGATTTAACTAAACTATTTACTATATACTAAAATGAAAACAAGTAAGTACAATGTAGTATTATCTTCATATCATAATTATGTCAAGTGCTAACAGATTAAAGTAATTTATTACATTTTTTTATTATAAAAGTATATAATGAGTGTTTAGATAACATATAGAAGTATATTAATATATAATTTTATAAATCATTGTATTTTTAGGGTTCCGTAACTCATAACGTAAAAACAGAACCCACCCATAGGGCCACTTATTTTGTCTGTCTGTTTGTTCGTCTATCAAGATTAACTATCTCGGGATCGCAGTAGGGGTGAAATTAAATGGAATTCATATTAAATGTTCTAGTGTACGGTCGTACAGTCTCTTGGAGCGCAGAAAAAATCTAGCTTCTAAGTTAACACAATCATTCGTTACTTTGCTACATTTTATATGAAATACTTCTAGGTGACCATTCACTACATGTCAAAGTTCATAACTACAGTTAAGGAACTTATAATATAAATAAAGGAAAAAAATTGAATGTGAAATTATAAAGATATTTCGAAGAATTGATCTCCGTCGGGTCGCAGTAGCACAAGTGTGTGGCGTGCTTTAAACGTGGCAGGTTGTAAGTTTGATTCTGGCTCGAAAAGGTAAAATATTGAATGTTCATTTCTTTGCTGTGGTATCGAGGTTATTCAAATTTCGGCGGAAAGTCGGGAGCGGCATGTTTTAATACTACGCTCCGTCTACCTACCCTGCCACATGTGGAATACAGCGTGAAGCTGAAAAAAATCGTAGAAAATAAATATTTACAAACTTATATTGGTAGCTTATTTTGTATAAAATGAGTTCGTACGCCCGTTAACTTAAAATTAGACTATTCACCGGGTTATCTAAACTTATAGGATATTTTTCGTAGCCATACAAATAAAGGAAATATTCGTCCCGAAACTGTCTGACAAATGATAATTTATATTTCACATAAAAAGTATAATTTATAATTGTAGTTCATTTCTATTAGAGTGTAAGTGAACCTCTGGAATGGTATGCTTCACAATGGTGGTTTTAACAGAAATATGCCAAAGACCGAGTACATGCCTTGCGGGAGTATAAGGAGGGAACTCGTAAAGGTCCTGAATCAGCTGTTAACTCAGAAAACCGCACCAGGACCGCCTTAGCTAAAGAAGCTGATATTCAAGAGCGTCATCAGAGCGGTTCTTTTATACGACAGCGAATGCTGGCCAGCACTATCTAGACACACTCAGGGGCTTCACGGGAATGAGGGAACTTGGTCCAACCTTATACGTCAAATATTAATTCGAATTAAGGCTTAGAATTTGTTTCAATGACGTTACCACCAAGGACGCTAAGATCATGTAAAGTAGAGTCGGTTGAGCAGGAAATCAGCGCTTGAAAACAAGCATCAAGTTAAATGTCACTAAAAGGAAGAAGAAGAATTGCACATCATTTCATAAAAAATGAGTGCATACATCCGCAAACTTAAGCTTGTCAACTTTTAATATTATTATTTATATTTTCCGTTACTGTTAACCTTCAATCTCAAAATTTGTACGGAACCCTCGGTAGTAAAGTCTGACTTGCACTTTGCCGGGTTTTTAACTTTAACAGTTATGGCGCAGGATCACAAGCGTGAACTGTGACCGTAACCAGTTGTGGGTTCGATTCCCACTCTAAGAAATGAAATATTTTAGATTTTCATTTTTTCACTATGGAGTCGATAGATAAAAAAAATATATATGCTTTTCATTCTTCTTTTTTCTTTTTTTTTTCAAAAAAATACAAAATATACTTAAGTAATTGGCTTAAAAAAATATAACGATTTTATCAGATATTCTGTTAACAGAAATTGTATTATTAATTATTTGACAGGCTTATCGTTACGAAAATATGTTGCTCTTCATGTCACCTCTACAATTAAGAAATTTCAGATACGTATATGTACTTACTAACGATTAGATATTACAATAATAGATATTTATACAATCAGTTCATAAGCTATAGTTACTATGTGTCTATTAAATAGTATTTTGTAAAAAAAAATACGTATTATAAATATAGAGAAATAAGATATTATAATATAGTAACTTAATATTATTTTACAATAAAAATCTCATATTTCATAGTAAAATATGAAATACATTGTAATCACAATAAATGACACATAAATCTTGAAAATGTATAAAATATAAGTACATATTATATAGTTGAGGCCGGTCGAGGCGCAGAGGCACAAAGTGTGACTGTAAAATCGATTGGTTGTGGATTCGATATCCACCCGAGCAAGTGAAATATTTATCCAGAATTCGGCGGAACGTGGAGAACGGAGTGTCTTAACACTAGGTTCCTTCTGCCTACTGTGCTGTGTGTGGGATACAGTAGAAGCTAAAGCTGATAATAATATTATATAGTTGATATATTCATACTTTACAGCAGGTAGTTGGTATAAATATTTTAAAATAATATCTAATTTAATCTCCTTTTTAAGATTCAGTACAGAAATGGTAAAATGGGACCCTATTCTTAAGATAGAAGGACGGAGAGTCTGCCACAAGGTCACTCATTAATTGTCATAGTAAGACAAGAGAAATTTTATCGGATGATGTAACCACAATTACTAAAAAACCGGAATAAAATAATTTTATGAATAAGGGGTCTCCCATACAACAGACATGAATTTGTTACTGTTTTTATAGATATACCATTTTAATAGAATAGTACTGAACCCTTCGTGCGTGATTCCGACTCACCTTCGGCCGGTTTTTTGATAATTGTATGTGGGAAAAAATACTTATACCGGTCCCAGTAGAGAATAGCAAATCTATTTTCAAGAACACACGTAGCATTGTACCTATAGTAAGGCACCTTCACTTCCACAAGACCATATTGAAGAGCAAGATGCTGGTGTTATTATCCTGGCTACTTTGTTGTGGGGGATTCCCTAGATCCATGACACGCCCGACAGATGTCGATAGTGCCATCTTTCATAATATGTCTCTGATAGTTCTGTGTTTTGATAATGTTGTCCATAATTGCACAAGCAAAACCATCAGTTTCCGCGAAAAGATCCCCGCACTGTACTGATACTGTGTATCAAGATAAAGATACTGTGTATCAAGATAAAGGGGATGGGCGATATCCACATCCCGGTCCACTAGGGCTCTATGGAATCTACTCAAGCAGCTCCTTGTTCTTCCACATTGCACTCCGATCAGAAGTAGTAAGTACTAAAGGCCCACGCTAGTTCTCTTTGCCCGAGGAAAAAAGAGTAAGGCCTTTGTCAATTGTCACCACATCCTTGTGCATATCCACGTCAATGTTCAGAAAATATTCTCTTAGACTGCATACCTCGTGGTTATGGCGGTTCTGGACATTCATAAAGCCCCGACCTCCGCCATCCGCTTTCGTCTGTAATGAGACTGAGATGAGGCGCATTCAGTATGTCATCCACAATTTAGCTATCTGGCGATCTACAGAGTCCAACTCAGTCGGTCTCCATTTTACAATGCCAAAAGTATAGGCTATCAGCGTGATAACAATGTGCGTAATTTTGACGGTTTGGTTATGCACCCACCTTGTTGTCGCCAGAAAAGGCTGCCAAGCACTTTTTAAACGCTACCAAAGACCCGCTTCTTCACCAATTGCTTTATGTTCTGTTCATCAATACCCAATGCTTTAGACATTCAATGATCTGATGATTGAATGAGTCTCACCTTAATCAAGGCTTCTGAAGTAAAAAGAATCTGAAATACAAATATTATCAGATCTTATCACACTGCCTTGCACTACATACATACTCGCACGTTTATGGACGCCAAATTCCATCCTTATATCTCAACTAAAAGTTTGACTAATAATTTTACACCATTCACGTACAGCAAGTGAGATATGACCTCACTTGCAGTACAAGAATGAGTTCTGTTTCAGGAAGGCAATACGATCTGTGACATTATATATTCAAACTCGATTTTAAATTTGTTCCAGCAAATGGTCGACTTTTACAATTTGAAAATAATTAGCTTTCCAATGAGGATTTTAGGATTTCATTATTTATTATTATTTATTGGATCGGTTGATTTTGTTACTCAGGATTCACATAAATTATAAAGTGGCACCTGACAAGTACTAAGTTTTCCCCGTTTTGAGGAGAAATCGAAACTATGGCCAAAACTTACATTTTTGCCCGAAACTGGCCGAAACCGAAACTTCGGTCGGTCAGTAGTATATATCAATAATTGTCACTTTTCAGATTTTTTTTTACTCTAATTACCTTGGTCAAACAAATATCAAATTTCTATGTCACCTAAAATCGTTAACAGATAGACTCAATCTGGTATAAAATAGATTAATACGTATAATCTATAAAACATAAAGATTAACGTAATTAATACGAAGTGTTTTGTAAATGTTATCGATTATGGTGAGAAAAATATTGAGACTATAATGTGACCGGTAGCCGGGCGATGTATTAAGGCGGAGTCTTGGTGTGAGTGTGCACATTTACATATAGTGTCGTGGCGTACTCTGGCGTTATTTCTGAATAGTACTTGACGAACCTTTGCAGCATTTAAACAGCTAAAATATTTTCTTCTGATATTCACGCAGACCTTCAATTTCTCTTAGCAATCAAACTTTAAGTAAATCAGCTTCACGCTGTACCTCGCACGCAGCACACGGTTGGCTGGCACAGGGAACCTGGTGTTAAAACACTCCGTTCGCCACTTTTTGCCGAATTCTGGAGGTATTGCGTTCTGAATGGTGGAATTCAACACCGCGCTTTGTCTCGCCACCAGAGTGAGACAAATTAAAATATAAATAAATATTTCATTTCCTCGAGTTTACAGACAATTTTACAGTCCCACTTTGTGCCCCTGCACCACGACTGGCCTCTAGAGAGCAAAAAAAAGAAAATAAGATACTGAACAGAAGAAAATAAGATTCTGCCAAATTCTAGAGGCATTGCTTGTTGAGTGGCAGAACTCAACGCCGCGCTTAGCCTTGACACCAGAGCGAAGAAATGGAAATATAAATTTAAGTAAATATTTCATCTCCTCGAGTGGGGATCGAACCTACAACCAGTCGGTTTTACAGTCACACTTCGTGCCGCTACGCCACGACTGGCCTGAATTTTTTTTAAGGCTCAATAATTTTTAAAAATGAGAAATGAGTAACTGTATACCGGTACTGGTCTACAGTGACTCGACCCTGTAGTGCACAATGACTCTATCAGTAAACAGTGGCTCGGCAGTATAGTAGTCAATTAAAATTATGATGTAATTTCATTTGTGTGTTTAATGTTTTGTCTCTTGAGGCCAGTAGTGGCGCAGGGACACAAAATGTGACTGTAAAAGCGATTAGTTGTGCAACTTGAAGATATAAAATATTTATTTAAATTTAGATTTCCGTTTCTTCATACTTACTTACTACGAGTACAGGATACGGATTGAAGCTAAAAAAATAATAATATTATAATTAAAATACCGTACTGAAACAATTGTTAATAAATTAAAAAAAAAACTTTTTCTAGACTCGTTTGCGTTGTTGCTCAGGCACATTGCTCAGGAACCTAAATAATCTACATATTATATGTCAACGTTATCTTTTCCATAACACTAAATTGTAGAGAAACCAAATTTATATGATATTATTAATTTTTATATCTTTATAGAGTTAAGTTTTTAGGCTTTTAGTTAAGTTATATATTAAGTATTATAGTAATAGATTGTAATATTATTTATTTTTTAATTAAATCAACTTTACAACTACGAGTATGTGAACAAATTTAAATAAAATATAAATTGTAGAGTATAATATTTAAATTATTTTGAATTACTAAATAATAATTGAAATTATTGATACCTATTTATTGTTTATAATCCGTTATTTTTTTAGTGGTATTTTTTTTATTAAGTTTTGCTTTTATTTATTTTATGTGGTTTTTGCTCTGTGTATTAATCCTTAACACCTACGGCACTACCTAAGGCTATATGGGTGTTAAAACACCCAGGAACATTTCATTTTTAGTCGCTACACTTTTTAATATATGTTACAGCGCTTTGTACTTTAGGATACCCATATCCATCCGAGTTGCGTGTAGCTCTTGAAAACGCGTTGAAAAAGGTCAACCGCACGCGCAAATAGTGCATAGTGTGGTATTGATTAACAACAAATTTAAATTAATGCAACATGGAGATTAATTTTATGAGTCTACAAAAGTAGTAACTAGTACGAGTATATAAAATTTTCAAATCAAAACTGCATCTGCCGTCGAGCTGACTGATGAAGAGGACTTATTAGAAGAAGACATTCATCAGGAAGTGTTGATGATTAAGGATTTCCCGTTTCATTTCTACGAGGAGAATTTATGAATCGAAGTAAAAAAAAATACTAGAAAATGAGTGAGAAACGAAAAGTTCCCTAATTAAAAAAAAGAATTAAAAGATTTTTTGTTACACTTGTTAGGAAAAAGGGCAACATATGCCCTTTTCCTAGCTAGCTTTAATAAATGATATATTAAGAAGGATATAGAACTTTTTCCTAACAAGTGTAACAAAAAATCTTTTAATTCTTTTGTACTGAACGAAATAAAAACTTTTGATTTGTATTTGGATTTCATTTTGCTATAAAAAATTGAATATTATTATTTATAGTGCCCCATTGTATAGTCGGCTATTTAAGTTATATTATGAAAATGGTTTTTTTTTTTGAGTTTCTCACAACACTATATACGAATGACTAAAAATCAAAAGTCCAAATTAACTGTTAAAAGTAAGTTGTTCACAATTTCTTTCAATTTATTAATAATTTTATTACTTTTAAAAATAAGCTGTGTTATCTTTTGTTATGATATAAATTTCATTTTATTATTTATATTTCGTTAGTCATGAATTTTAAAATCAGATTACCTCTATTCCCTTAATGTCAACGATTGTTTTTGAGAAACGACAGAGATCATCATCATTTGTCCTAGTCTACTGCTAGAAATAAGCCAACCGTTGCCAGTCACAAGTACTAACAATGAGTGGTTAATACACATAAACGCTTATTTTTGGGATACGTGCCTCAAAAGAATAGAACAAAAAGTCAAAGTCAAATAATTTTATTCAAAATAAGAAGTTCTATGTTTAATTTCTTTAACCAAACAACTTACCACTAGTTAGCCAAAGTTAATGTTTCAGACCTGACGGACTGACCTGACTGAGCAACTACAGAGTTGGTCCTATTTCTACTGATATTTTTAAGATTCCGTACCATGAAAGGTAAAAACGGAACGTTTATAAAATCACTTTCTTGTCTGTCTATCAAGACCACTTATCTCAAGATCGCGTGGAGGTATCGAACTGAAATTCATATCAAATATACAAGTTTACGGCCTAACAGAGCACTGAAAAAATAAGCACCTAAGTTAATGCAATCAAGAGATATTTGACTAGTCGTTCTTACTGCATTTTGCATGAAAACCGCTGGCAAAAACGCATTTGGCACAATGTGAGAAGTCACAATACGAATAAAGGATCTGAAACCTCTTATCTGAAAAGAAAAAAAATATAAATATTTTTTAAAAATATCATTAAAAACTTGTAAATATTGCTGACAAATAGAGTACATGCTCCCTTCCGCAAACATAAATTTGTCAACTTTTATAAATTATATCCCGTTAATCCACAATCCTGAAATTGGTACGAAACTCTCGTTGGGCGAATTTAACTCGCACTTAACAAATCGCACCAAAAGAACTCTTTTGCAGTTAAATCTCTTGAAGAGCATTGCCAAATCTCGGCAATGGAACGAATAACTATGGAGGTTTGTTATTCTTTCTTTCCTTTATAGACTCTGATTCTTTTTCAGTTCTCAGTATCGTTGTTGCTTCCCAGCTGGCGTGAGAGGCATCTCGAAAACACAAAAAAAGTTAGCAATAAAATAACGGTTTTATTTTTATTTACTAAACCTATATAGCTAATTAACAAAGAAGATTATTATGAAAAATATATTTGGATATTTACATAAAATCAAATTAAATTAAACTCTGTTCCTACATGCTGGTAATACAGTTGCGGGGTAACAGAGTGGTATGCTTACGTTCCACAACACATAAGTTATAAAATAAAGAGTTAAATAAATTATGTTTTCTCTTTAACAACATATTATACCTAAAATAAAAAAAATATTAATTTATTTACATAAATAGGTAGGTAACAGAAGACATGCACAATAAAAATACGCAGACTTTTTAACGCCTTGCGGTCGATTGACACCTCAGCTCACACATCCATCCTCCAGTTATGACGGTTAACCACAATTAATAAAGACATCTCGTCTAAGCTAATACAAAGCCTAAACAGCGCCATCTCTATTTTGTTAAATGTGATTTACTCAGTAACACTATTTCAAGCAGTTTTCACATAATATACAGGACAAAATAAAAAAAAAATTGTGAATAATCAACTTTTGGCATTTGTCTTGTCTTTTAATATATATTTTATAGATATTAACAATACTCAGTTTAAAATAATAATTCATTAAAAGTAGGTTGACATACTATAAAATGCAAAAAATAAATACCACAATGTTACTTTAAAAAGAACCAAAAATATCAAAACGAAGTATTTATTTTCATAATCACCGTTTATTATTATGATGTATTTTGTATTTATTGAAAAATATGTAAGAAGTTGTGATTATTACTGGTAAAACATAACACAGTTGAGGGACTTGTTTACTCGCGCAAAATTTGACAATGACCCATATATATATATATATATTTATATGGGTATATAATGTTTTGTTGTATATAAATAAATTATTATTAATAAACAACGCCCGATTTTAAATGATCTGTATTTTTTTTAAAATGATCTAACCTGTACAATAGCTTTGTTGGTCATATTTAGAAAAGTATAATTATTAATTACAATTTCAATAATAAGTTTTATTTACGTAATAAAAAAATGTTTAAAAAAATGTAAACTTCTTTAATGATGTATAAAAATTGATATAATGTTATAATAAGTTTGATAAAAGGTTATTTACAAGTGACCTGACGAATGACCAGCGTTGTCCTATGATTGCTATTTGATCGTAATGTGGACAATGTTTTTGTTTTACATGTTTTAGTTAATTAATAAAGATATAAAGGCCAGTTGTGACAGATAATGAATTTGACTCGTACTCGAGAAAATGATATATTTTATATTTTCATTTTCCTCACTGTGGTAATAGGAGAAACTGCGGCATTGTGTTCCACAATTCAACATCCATTGCCTTCAAAATTAGGTGGAAAGTGGATAACCTAAGTGTCTTAATGGGACGGACGGTCTTATAAGGGTTCCTTTTATCCTTAAAATGTACGGAACTCTAAAAATATTATAAAAGAACAAAAACTCGGCTGCATGAAAACTAAGTAACTAAGAAGAAAACACAATCCTAGAATATATTTAAATTTTACAGGTCTTCCTGAGAACATTTAATTGATCCAGGTCACCAATTATTGTCACTGGTCAGGGACACCCGTAAGGTGGAGACGAATCGATTGACTGATTAATCATAAAATTGGTCATGCCCTTTGTTCTCTACAACTCTCTACTGATAAACACATTACCGTCCTTTGTGTCATACAATCGTGTTAAATCGTAATTATCCTTGAATGTTAAATAATAATAGTCGTGTGAAAAAAAACAATTGCTTATAGGTTTACTTGAGGCCAGTCGTGGCGCAGGGCCATAAAGTTTGACTGAAAACACGACTAACTGTGTGTTCGACCCTTACTCGTGGAAGTGAAATATTTATTTAAATGTATATTTCACACATCACGCAATGCCTCCAGCATTCGAACGAAGTGTTTTAACACTAGGTTCCCTCTGCCTCCCCTGCTAAATAAGCAAAAATATTACAATGTTTGTATAAATTTGATTCGAAATATCTTTAGATTCAAAGTCTTGCGTTAGGATAAAAAAAAGAATAATCAGAAAAATTATACACTACACATTGACTCAGAAAAATAACAGAATTGTATTAATATACAAAAAAATATATAAAAATAGAATTATATAAAAAAAAGTCATGGTCATTTGAATGAACTCCAGGCATTATTTTATCTGCGAATGTTATATAGCAATCGCGCTGGTAAGATTCTTGGCTAAAGAATGACATTCGAAACGTCTTGGTTATATGACTGTTGATAAAAATATATATTTTTGAAGCACAATTATACAATAAAGTAAACAATTGAATTGTTAATGGAGATTACGTTCATAAATCATAACAGTTAAGTTTAAGTCGTAATTAATTCAACATAGAGATAAAGAACGATTTGATCTTCAAGGAATTATCAAGTAAATACATGGATTTTTTAGTTCGTTCATTCGTTTTAAATAAATGTAAAACATTCTATCTACGTGTACACTGTAATAACTACATATTTACTAATTGTACATTTAGCCAATAATATATGTATCTAATTTAAAAACTGTACAGGAGTTAATATGCAATTATTACAGTTATTTTACAAAGAAGTTTCTGAAGCAGTAAATTGAATTATTCACTGACATCAGCACATTTAACAGAGTTTTAAAATTATGATGAGACTTACTACTAATTAACTCTATGTATATTTTATATATTTGATTTATGACATTTAAATAATTAACTCTATGTATATTTTATAAATATCAAATATCAACATTGGTCGTATTTATTAATTCAAAACAATCAAAAATTCTTATAGAAGATACTATAATGTAGTAAATAAATAATATTAGGAGTCATTATAGTTGCCAATTAATTAAACAAAATTATTAATTCAATAATCATGTAGTTTAAGCGGCCAAAGCCGCGGGCGAGCCGCCGTATATAAACAAGTTAATGTTCAGAAATTACTTGTTGTCTCTATATCTCATTCCAATCCTTAATGTAAATACAAGCATATATGACTAGGTACGATTTGGCTTTAGAGAACTCATTTTTAGAGTTCCGTACCTCAAAAGGTTAACACCATTGATCTCAAGATGCCGTGGAAATATCAAATGAAATTAAAATAAAATTTTAGATCTATTGTCCTTTTTTTAACTCCTATTCACTCCCTGGAGTGCCCCTGCGATGTAATGCAGGCAACTCAACGTTTATTTTTTATATTAGCGGATATATTAGTAATGATATTTAAAACAGCGGAAGTTACCTAATATGGTCCCTTGGAGCACAGAAATAAATGAAGCCTCAACGTCAAAAGATGGTTTATGAGCATTTATACATCGATAAACCTTCTTCCCGTGGTATATTTACGTAATAGCCATAATTAAACTTAATTTAATGTTACTTAATAAAAGAATCATCTACCTGGTGGAAACTTTCCAACATATGGTAGGTGATATGTCGTTTAAAAGCACTCTTGTACTATCAAATATGTAATTAGTGCAATAGCGCGTCTATTACCAGACCAATATTCTTTCCGGAGACGTGTTAGTTGATATTAATATATATATATATATATATATATATATATATATATATATATATATATATATATATATATATATATATATATATATATATATATATATATATATATATACTTGATGTGTTTAAAAGTAGTGAAAATTTTAATAATGGCGTTTGCGATTTTAATCCTACGAGGCACCATCCATTTATACCTTGTATCTTTTTGTAGCTTTTTTACCATCATCTATTTTTTCATATCAATATAGTGTACATTTACGTCTATAAGGTATTATTAATTACTAATTGTTCCAATCGCCTAATACTAATAATTATTTACATTATATATTTATTACTAGCGACCCGCTCGCGGCTTCGCCCGCTTAAACCACAGAATTATTTATTTAACACACTGAATTATGTTCGTGTTTTGATATACTTATAATGTATGTTTGCAATGTAATGAAGTTTTTTATGAGAAAGTTGTTAAAACTTTAGGTCGCATTTTCGTACCTCCCATAAGAATCTTCAATTGAATGTTTGAAATAAAAACACAACTTATCGATACTTACTATATATGCGATAATCTCAGAAACGGCTTAACCGATTTAAATACTTTTTTTGTTTGTATTCTGGCAAACTGCCCTTAAATATTAAGTATTAGTTTTATTTTAAGCAGCTTCATGCTAGTCAGAGGGAGGAACCTAGTATTAAGACACTCCGTTCCCCACTTTCTACCGAATTCGGGACGCATTGCGTGTTGAGTGGCAGAACGCAACGCCGTGCTTAACCTCGACCCCAGAGCGAAGAAATGGAAATATAAATTTAAGTAAATATTTCATCTCCTCGTGTGGGGATCGAACTCAGAGAACCAGTCGGTTTTACAGTCACACTTTGTGCCGCTGCGCCACGACTGGCCTCAACTGGATTGGAATTTATTTTAATCGGTTCACATAAAGTTAAAACCAGATCCACGCTTTATCCCGCCCTTAGTAGGGCAACTTAGTGTAAGATATTGGGTATAATGTGTGACTGATGTGCGAAATGAAAATATTATTAAATTATAATTCAATCCTGCATGTGTGGATCGGACCCACGACGTCGCGTTACAGTTACAATTGGGCATATAGGGTAAAATAGTTTAAACCCGTACCTAAAGAATTTAAGCAAGATACATCAACAGTGAAGACGTAGGGTTTTTTCTCATTTCACAATGTTTATTCATATCTATATTTCATATGACGCGGTTACGCATAGGTACCAATAATGTAAACACATACTACTACAAAAATAGTACTAAAATGTTTAGAACTTTAAACTTTGCCGCCAAAACCTACGACTCGATTTCGCAATGAAGCGTATGCGGCGGTTTCCGTTTGATAGGTTTATGTGTGTGTGCGTCGTTCTTGACAAATTGTATTTTATTTTACAACGATAATTTTATTATTTATTTTGTTTGAAAAAATAACTTTTTTATTTTCGGGTTTTTAATTTAATATGTAATAGGCTTTTATAGAGTAGTTAAACTGTGGTTTCATTTAAAGTGGTCCTAACAAAAAAACTCTGTATAATTGAGCATATTTAATATTTATAGTGATTTTTTGGTGAAAAGATACCAATAGTTATTACAACCACTTGCGAAGAAGCATAGTTTAGGCAATTTTTTATTCTTATACCTTTTGAAAAACTACCAACGTTCTTAAGTTAATATATTATTTTTTCAAATTAAAAAAATTGTCTATGTCATCCTAATGGCGGAAAAATATTCAAAATGTATTGTAATACCACATTAGTATCGACAATGTAGTGTTGATAGTAATTAAAAATAGATATACTACAGGAGGATATCTTCATATGCACTGTTTTAACCTGTTTTATGTATAATATAGAATAATATATTGTATAGAGGAATCACACATTCTTTTTATTCAGTTTAGTAAATACATTTTTTAGAGGTTACTCTGTACTAAAATGGCATGCAACTCTGTTCCCGCATTTACGTTCCTGATATATCGATATAAATAATAGAAATACAAAATATAGGAAGGAAACACAAATGCAATTATATTGCATTTTTTCTTTTTTTCATACTTGAAACGTATTAATAAATTACATATCCATCGTTTCTAATTCAGTAGCTTAGAGAAATAGCTGTCTCCATAGCTGACTTGGAGCCTGCGAATGAGGCTAAGGATGAAGGACCTTGTCTCTCAACGCAATAGGTCATCACTGACACACACACTGGTCCTCCTAGTTTTTCCATTTAACTACACTTCAGATAGGAGACAGCCTACATAAAAAATAAACTTTTTTAAATTATAAAACTTTTATTGAAGTTTATTCGTGTAGTAAAAAATTTTTTATGTGAATGTGTAGTCACATATATAGATCACATGTGTGAATATGTAGTCACATATGTGGACCACATGTGTGAATATGTGCTCACGTATGTGGACCACATGTGTGAATATGTGGTCTTTCATGTGGACCACATGTGAGAATGTGTGGTCACATATGTGGACCACATGTGTGAATACGTGGTCGCGTATGTGGACCACATGTGGGAAAATGTGGTCACATATGTGGACCACATGTGAGAATTTGTGGTCACATATGTGGACCACATGTGTAAATATATGGTCCCATATGTGGACCACATGTGTGAATATGTGGTCTTTCATGTGGACCACATGTGAGAATTTTTGGACACATATGTGGACCACATGTGTGAATATGTGGTCGCGTATGTGGATTACATGTGGGAAAATGTGGTCACATATGTGGACCACATGTGTGATATGTAGTCACATATGAAGATTACATGGGTGATCCTGTGGTCACATATGTGGACCACATGTGTGAATATGTGGTCTTTCATGTGGACCACACGTGAGAATTTGTGGTCACATATGTGGACCACATGTGTGAATATGTGGTCGCGTATGTGGACCACATGTGGGAAAATGTGGTCACATATGTGGACCACATGTGTGATATGTAGTCACATATGAAGATTACATGGGTGATCATGTGGTCACATATGTGGACCACATGTGTGAATACGTGGTCGCGTATGTGGACCACATGTGGGAAAATGTGGTCACATATGTGGACCACATGTGAGAATTTGTGGTCACATATGTGGACCACATGTGTAAATATATGGTCCCATATGTGGACCACATGTGTGAATATGTGGTCTTTCATGTGGACCACATGTGAGAATTTTTGGACACATATGTGGACCACATGTGTGAATATGTGGTCGCGTATGTGGATTACATGTGGGAAAATGTGGTCACATATGTGGACCACATGTGTGATATGTAGTCACATATGAAGATTACATGGGTGATCCTGTGGTCACATATGTGGACCACATGTGTGAATATGTGGTCTTTCATGTGGACCACACGTGAGAATTTGTGGTCACATATGTAGACCACATGTGTGAATATGTGGTCGCGTATGTGGACCACATGTGTGATATGTAGTCACATATGAATATTACATGGGTGATCATGTGGTCACATATGTGGACCACATGTGTGAATATGTGGTCACGTGTGTGGACCACATGTGTGTATATGTGCTCACATATGTGGACCACATATGTGAACATGTGGTCATATATGTGGACCACATGTGTGAATATGTGGTCACGTGTGTGGACCACATGTGTGAATATGTGGTCACATATGTGGATCACATGTGTGAACATGTTATCACATATGTGAACCTTTTATAAAATATATTTAATTCATTAAATGTAATATGTATATAAATAAATAAACGTAAAGAAACGTTACGTAACAACATACATAATAACAATTAAAACGTAAACTGCAGGCTAATTGATCATCCGGTAGACATTTTAATTAAATTATCAGCTGAAGCAGAATGTCTTTGTATCATCAGAGTTGTAAACCATTTGTTCGATAATTAACTTTAACAGTTATGAACATATACTATTGTTCAAAGACGTCACTATTACATTTCAATCCTATGAAAATTTATAATGGAGAGAAGAAAGAATTTCAAATAAGATAGTGGTGCACTTACTCAATTTTGCACTTTCCAATTTCTTTAGATAGTATAGCGGAACACAAGGCTTCGCTTCGTTTGTTTTTACGGGCAGAAAAATAAATATATTCTTCCACTTAGTGGGAATTTAACCTAATTAAAATACAACTAGTGCTACAACCAGAAATCTCAGTTCTCTCAATTGTACCGTCATAGCGTCAAGTTTTAGTCGAGATATTAACTTTAAACATATTAATTTTTTATCGACATATTAACCGACCTAATTTTTATTTTTTTTATATCTTTCATGTACAGAATTGACTTTTCTATCCTTTTATTATATATGGAGATTTTGTTTGAAAAAATAACTTTTTTATTTTCGGGTTTTTAATTTAATATGTAATAGGCTTTTATAGAGTAGTTAAACTGTGGTTTCATTTAAAGTGGTCCTAACAAAAAAACTCTGTATAATTGAGCATATTTAATATTTATAGTGATTTTTTGGTGAAAAGATACCAATAGTTATTACAACCACTTGCGAAGAAGCATAGTTTAGGCAATTTTTTATTCTTATACCTTTTGAAAAACTACCAACGTTCTTAAGTTAATATATTATTTTTTCAAATTAAAAAAATTGTCTATGTCATCCTAATGGCGGAAAAATATTCAAAATGTATTGTAATACCACATTAGTATCGACAATGTAGTGTTGATAGTAATTAAAAATAGATATACTACAGGAGGATATCTTCATATGCACTGTTTTAACCTGTTTTATGTATAATATAGAATAATATATTGTATAGAGGAATCACACATTCTTTTTATTCAGTTTAGTAAATACATTTTTTAGAGGTTACTCTGTACTAAAATGGCATGCAACTCTGTTCCCGCATTTACGTTCCTGATATATCGATATAAATAATAGAAATACAAAATATAGGAAGGAAACACAAATGCAATTATATTGCATTTTTTCTTTTTTTCATACTTGAAACGTATTAATAAATTACATATTATGTATTACATACAATTAATTTCTTTTGAATATAACATTAAGTTTAATCAGCTTCACGCTATTTTAACAGATAACATAAGATGACATTAAAACGTATTGACATCACCACGTGATCCATCTAAACACAATATAAATTTTTATAAACAATGAACTCACAAACAGAATTTACTTTCCAAATACTTTTTATTCTACATATCGCCATATGAGCTAATCCCAAAAAATATACTTACTTTATTATTTTTGTTAATATCACCAACGTTGACGTTTAAAATAATAGTTATGGTAGACTGAACAAATATTGATTATACTTCTTTTTTTAGCTTCACGTTGTATCCCGCACACAGCAGGGTAGGCATAGGACACCTAGTGTTAAGACACTCTGTTCCCTACTTTCCTCGGAATTCTGTAGGCATTGCGTGCTGAGTAATGAAACTCAACGCCGCACTTTACCTCGACACCAGAGCGATGAAATGGAAATATAAATTTAAATAAATATTTCGTTTCCTTGCGTGGTCATCGAACCCACAACAGTTACACTTTATGCTCCTGTGCAACGAACGGCCTCAATTTACTTTCTTCTTTTAAAATGTGGTTAAATGAAATAGTCGTAATTTAATTATGTCGGATTAGTATTAACCGACTTCTTAAAAGAGGTCATCAATTGGACTGTATTTTTATCCTTGTTACCTTAGAATTTTTGATTGTATGAACCGATTTTAATTATTCTTTTTTTATTTGAAAAGTAATGCGTCCCGTGTAGTCTTATTTTAATTTAGTTTATATTCAACAATGGTAACTATGAGAAAATCATATAAATCTCAAATTTGCATTAAGTATATGCGCGACAAATGAACGTATAAGTCAATATCAATTCAACCGATTTTAATGATTCTTTTTTTATTAGAAAGGGTACATATAAAGGGTAGTTTGGTGAAAGTTTAGTTAAGTTCAGAGTGTGAAATCCAGTTGAAATTGAAGAAGTCGATTTTTTTTATTAAAAAATATAATTATGTAATTTTTTCTACAAAAAATTATTTATACTCCATGATAAAAACTATCCTATAAGTGACATTAGGCTTTGAACTATTACCATGCCAAAATTAATTTAATTTCATACAGTAGTTATCGGTATTTTAGGTGATTTATATTTTTCAGTTTTTGTTTTTTTTTAAAGAAAACTATCATGAAATTCGGAATGAAACCGAAAAAAAATGTACCTTGAGGCCCTAGGCTAACACCATGCAAAAATTCATCAATTTCTGTCAGGTAGTTTTTGCGTGATTGACGCACAAACAAACCGACAGACAGACAGACAGACAGACAGACAGACAGACAGACAGACAAGAATTCTGCTGAGTGGTTTTTTAGGTTCTGTAATCGACATATTAACCGACCTAATTTTTATTTTTTTTATATCTTTCATGTACAGAATTGACTTTTCTATCCTTTTATTATATATGGAGATTATTTTGATGCCACAAGTTCCTCAAATTCCATCAGAGTTTCAGACATGAAAAAACCAGTTGATCTGCGACTGCAGTCCTCTCCTACTAAACCACGATTGCCACAATTTATATTCGTTGACATAATATAACGAGCGAGTTCTAATCTTTTTCTTGCATAGTTAGGCGGCTATTATGATTCTACCATATTTTATCCTGTCCATAACTAATAATTATACAACTAACAAAAACAAATTCAGTTAAAGTGAAACAGAGAGCAGTCGGGGTACTAGGGCAAAGTGTGTGACTATAATAGCGATAGGTTATGGGTTCGATTTCCACGCTACTCAACACGCAATGCCTCTAGAATTTGAAGGAAAGCGAGGACTGAAATGTTTTAACGTTATGTTCCCTTTGCCTTCCCTGTTATTTACAGGATATAGCATAGTGATGAATACATGAAGGGATAATACATACATATAGTATGTATTTTCTGTACTAGTCTTGGTGTGTTGTGGTACCTACGTTATTTTTCGTAAATATATTTAATGTACATATAATTATTATTATTATCATTTATTATAGTAATATATAATTGTAAAATATAGTTTATTATAGTTTATATATATAAGAGGTGAAGAAAGGACGGAATGCAAGATCAGTGTAAATGTTAAGATATTAGAACAGGTGAAAGAAGTGGTATATTTGGGAAATATGTTCAGTAGAGATGGAAGATACGAGATGGATGTGGAAAGGCGTATTGCTGCCGGTAACAAGGTTAACGGAGCCTTAGCTGCATTGATGAGACGGTGAAACGTCAGCACAGCTGCGCGTTTGGCTGTACACAATGCAGTTTTGGTACCGATTCTGTTATACGGCAGCGAAACGTGGATATGACAGACAGACAGACAGACAAGAATTCTGCTGAGTGGTTTTTTAGGTTCTGTAATCGACATATTAACCGACCTAATTTTTATTTTTTTTATATCTTTCATGTACAGAATTGACTTTTCTATCCTTTTATTATATATGGAGATTATTTTGATGCCACAAGTTCCTCAAATTCCATCAGAGTTTCAGACATGAAAAAACCAGTTGATCTGCGACTGCAGTCCTCTCCTACTAAACCACGATTGCCACAATTTATATTCGTTGACATAATATAACGAGCGAGTTCTAATCTTTTTCTTGCATAGTTAGGCGGCTATTATGATTCTACCATATTTTATCCTGTCCATAACTAATAATTATACAACTAACAAAAACAAATTCAGTTAAAGTGAAACAGAGAGCAGTCGGGGTACTAGGGCAAAGTGTGTGACTATAATAGCGATAGGTTATGGGTTCGATTTCCACGCTACTCAACACGCAATGCCTCTAGAATTTGAAGGAAAGCGAGGACTGAAATGTTTTAACGTTATGTTCCCTTTGCCTTCCCTGTTATTTACAGGATATAGCATAGTGATGAATACATGAAGGGATAATACATACATATAGTATGTATTTTCTGTACTAGTCTTGGTGTGTTGTGGTACCTACGTTATTTTTCGTAAATATATTTAATGTACATATAATTATTATTATTATCATTTATTATAGTAATATATAATTGTAAAATATAGTTTATTATAGTTTATATATATAAGAGGTGAAGAAAGGACGGAATGCAAGATCAGTGTAAATGTTAAGATATTAGAACAGGTGAAAGAAGTGGTATATTTGGGAAATATGTTCAGTAGAGATGGAAGATACGAGATGGATGTGGAAAGGCGTATTGCTGCCGGTAACAAGGTTAACGGAGCCTTAGCTGCATTGATGAGACGGTGAAACGTCAGCACAGCTGCGCGTTTGGCTGTACACAATGCAGTTTTGGTACCGATTCTGTTATACGGCAGCGAAACGTGGATATTACAGAAGAAGAATGAAACAAAGCTGAATGCCGTGGAGATGCGATCTCTTCGTAGGATATGCGGAGTCAGCTTAGCTGATCGAATCCGCAATGAAGAGGTATACAGAATGGCAGGTACTAGCGAGGATGTCACGGTGGGAATGAAGAAGAACGTGCTCAGCTGTTTTGGGCACGTCGAACAAATGAGTGATGAAAGAATGGCAAGAAATATTTATGATGGAAAAGTGAGTGGTAAGAGAGGTAGGGGGAGACCTCGTTTGACCTTCGAAAACACAGTATCAAAGATACTGGAGGAAGGTCACGTAAAAGGCATAAGGATCCGGGGGGAAGGGATGTATGAAGAGGTTGATGACAGTGGACGAGGCGAAAGAGGTATGTAGAGACTGTAGCGTTTGGCGCTCCGTTCTCTCTGACTACCTCGCTAGGGATAAAGCGTGAAGCTAAGTTAAATTATGTTAAGTTAACATCAAATTTGTCAATTTTTATGAGTTTTACTGTTAATTTACAAACTCGAAATTGTTACGGAACCATCAGTGGGTGAGTCCCACTCGCACATGATCGTTTTTTTATTGTTCAACTGATTAATAAAATTTAATGTAAAGCTGGTTTTCAATTGTATCCAAATAAACGGTACCCGTATCATTTAAGGGCATTAGGAGTTATGACATAGGGACAGCAAAAAACATTTTTTTATTATCAGTTACTCACTGGTTTTTATTAAATAGCATAAATTTTACACTTTTATAACATATTCCACACAAACAATATTTAATATAATACAACAATGAATCAATATTGTTTTTAATATAATGCGGTTAAAAACCCGAGTCTACCACGCTTATCAAATAAATAGTATTCCAATACGAGTATGTACAGTGTACACTAACCAACAACCTAAATATATTACCTAAAGACATACATAAATTATTTATATCACAATGGATGTCAAAATTCAAAACAGAAAAATCCTATGTACCTCAGTTGTAAGTTTCATATAAAAACCTAAAATGATTGCAGATTGAGAAGTCAACAAATGGATTGCCTGGTAATGAATTATTAATAATACATATTGAGCCATATTAAAAGTTTTACTATTATTATAATATTAATAGAGATGAAGGTTCAATATTTTTGTTTCTGTTATGCCGTTTGATATCGCAAGAGTCAGATTGTTTTAAAATGCTAAATCTATTAAATTTAATTTCGTGGCGTCACTCGAACCCAGAATTCTGGAATAGATGTGATAAATCCTTGAACTCTAGTCGCCAATTTCCTTGGTTTACCGTCTGCGGTGGAAAGTTTGAACGCTTGCATGAATCCAGCAAACACTTGGAACATTCCTTGTCTGGCGAAAGTTTCTCCGGCGCACAATCTCTTGCCTACAAATAATAATAATAATATTATAATATAAAACAATAGAAAAAGCGTGTATGTACATTTTGTATGTCTGTGCGTTATAAAAGTAAAAGGAATGATTAAAAACAAACAATATTGTTAAAAAATCCTTTAAATGTTAAAAATAAGTCTTGGAAATGCCATGAACTTGCGCTCTCAAAAATAATTAATTACATATAAAATATTTAAATTAATAATTGGCATATTAGTTTATTCTTTTTTAGGGGTTGTGTTTTACTTGGAAAATAAAAATAATGTTATCAAGTAAATAAAAATATTTTTACCTGCTCCGAATGGTAGAGATTTGTCTTTAGACAAGTCTAATTGTCCGTTTGTAATGAAACGCTCTGGCCTGAAGTTTTCTGGGTCACCCCACAGGCCTTTATCGTTGTGTAATGTTGGCAAGTTAAAGGCGACGATGGTGTTCTGGAAAAATATGACAAATTCTTTAATTACTTGAAAATATTAGGTTATATCGCGACTGGTTGTGAGTTCAATCTCCACTCGAGGAAATGAAATATTTATTTAAATTTATATTTAATTTTTTTTCGTTCTGGTGTCGAGGCAAAACCGCGGTGTTGAGTTCCACCAATTAACATGCAATGCCTACAGAAAAAGGCGGAAAATAGAGAACGAAGTGTCTTAACACTAGGTTCCCTCTGCATATTTTGCTATGTGCGTGATACAAATACAGAAAAAAAATTGTCACTTTGTGCCAAATTGCATAATTTAATAGTACTCTACGGTTTTAATTACGATTGGCGATTTTTTTACAAATTATTCCTAAGGCACGACGTCCTCAAAACGAATATTATAGGAAACAAGTATAAATATTATTAATTCCGTACCTCTGGGATATCATAGCCACCGACTGTTGTATCTTTTACGGTACGATGGGGCACACTGAGGGGCACTAGGGTTTCTATCCTCATCACCTCTCGTAGACACGCTTCCGTGTAAGGCATGCTGTAAAAAGATATATAAATAGTTAAATAAAAGTAGAATTAAATAATAATGCTTGGTTTAAATACAGGGATCCTTTTTTATAACTTTTAGCTCAAACAGTTTCAAAAACTTTATATTTTACTAGCAAACCCGGCGAACTCCGTTTCGCCACCAGATGGCTTCGTTTTTTTGTAACATTTCGTTTGGGGATAAAGATATAAACCAAAAATATATATATATTTTTTAGTTTATATTTGCAAAGAAAAGTTTTATTTTATGTCACAGCAGTAATGAATTCATTTCGATTACAAAAATGCACTTCTCTAAGTAAAAACTGTAAGTGGATCCAAAGTAAATACTGAATCGAAGCGTTATACGTGTCCGCAAATCATCCGTTTCATTGAAGTGCTCTTTGGTAAGCCACATTTTTTGTTCTGGTATGGTTTCCCAACTCGTACAACAACGCAACGTATAGCTGCCCATGTGAAAAACAATGATTTTCTAAATGTATCCCGCAAACACTAAGCGATAGGCCTTGTGATTTGTTAATTGTCATTGCGAACGCAAGGTGAACCAGAAACTGCAATCGTTTGAAGTCAAACGGAAGATCAGTCGGAATCATTGGTATTTGAGGAATACACACATTTTCCTGCGTACTTTCCGTTAATAATGGTTGCCTCAATAAGATTCGGTATAAGTATTTTCACCGCAAGTCGAGTACCGTTGCAAAGTCGCGGTGGATATCCTGGTAACTCCAGAGAGTTCAAAAATTCCGTCGGATAACTTACTACATCATCGGGATTTGTTATGGAATCAACAGATTTGTATGTCACCAAATCGCCATCGATTTTTAATTGAATGGTTAAATTCAGTGCGTGTACATCATTATTCTTTGCGGCGAGAATTGCTTGTTGGCTTAACCAAGCATAATTGTGATAATTCTCACGAATGTTTGAGAAAAAAATTTCAATGAGAGCTAATTGAGAGTCTACAAATCGGCAAAAGTCGTTGGTAAGAGTAATTAATCCAGTTGTCGCATCAACTGGGACTTTACCATTTCCAACAGCTAACAATTGTTTGGAAAATTGTGCAGCACTTTGATAATTTTGAAGTTGAACTCTCATATTAGTGGTAAGCGATAATGTTTTTATGTTATTCCACAAAGGTGATGCCTTCAGGCAAGCATTCAATTCATCTGCAAGAATCTGGATCTGATCTGAACCTGGTTCTGAAATTCCTGATCCAGATATCAGGAATTTCAGCTGATATGATGTCATCCACTTCATTTGAATGTAATTTCTTCTGCAACCATATTAGGATATGAGAATGCGGTAGTCCACGCTTCTGCCATTCCACCGAGTACGTATAACAACGTGTGTCATCAAAAACTTGATACTTAGTAAGTACATCCATCATAACTTTGACTTTTTGCTGAAACACTGGCAATTATGTCATGGCGATCTAGCGATTTTTGGCCCGGGTCCAATTCACATTCAATTTCCGTCCACTTCAGATTACATGTGCACTTAATAAATAAATCCGGGGTTCCATAATTTCGCACGTACGTCATAGCGTCTTGAGCGTATTCGTGCATGTGGGGTGGGCTTCCGATGTAAGATGATGGGAGAAACGTCAGGCGTCCAATATTCTGAACAATACCGTCTGAATAAATAGCATCACGCAAGTTTATATAGTCTTCAGATCGTAGCTTTGCCTGATTAAATCGGATGAACGCTAAACGTTCGGTCTCGACTTTGACATATATGTCGACAGCGAATTGCTGGAATACCCGACGGCACTTCAGAATGACATTCTCCTCATACGAAAGAATCATCAGACGATAGGCATAGTAATTCATTGCGCTTAGATTTATGTTCGTTGATACGCCTGAAAATGCAAAATTAAATGGATTGTTAATGGGAACCAACAATAGCAACAATACCAATAATTAGTATGTGAATATTGTACCTACAATTGGATCGACCATCTTCAACGTGATATCGTATCCGTCTTGCCCTTGCCAATAAATGATTGGATATTGTAACGAATTGCCAACAATAATTGCAGCAATATCATCAACGATGTGTGCATTGAATCTTCTCACATGTCCACCTGTTGGGGTATGATCCGCTCTTATGACAAATTTGTGCGTATCCGATGGCATTCGTTCTAATGCTATTTTGAACATATTAACAACAGCGTTATTAGCGTGAAAAAATGTTTGCAACTATCCAATAATTCGTCTCTTTAACTGTTGTGTTCCCTGTATAGTGCACCGCACATTCAGCTGATCCACCATCGACGAAATGAAATGTATTTACAGAAATTGATGAGGTTCATCTGGCGTTGGCACCATTGAACCATGCAAATGATATATTAGTCCTTGTATCTGTGATGGCAAACAATTAAGATTATTAATTAGATTAATTTATTTTTGAAAGATACGGTGTGACTTCTGATCGTGAGGTGGTATAGTGTGTGGTGTGTGGTGTATGAGTAGTTGTTATGTGTTGCAATTAATTGTGTTGGTGGGATTGATTGGTATGAGTGATTGGTTGTGTGTGTTGTATCTTTTACCTTGCAAGTCGGCATGAACCCGCTTCTCGAATAATATTAGCTCCAAAGAAAGTCATGCGAAAACAGTTATTGTATTCAAGGATGTGTTGAAGAAAATGGTGGGAATCGGGATCAGTTCCATCGAACAATGGTTTCAGTGGCTGTAGTGGTGTAAGTAATGGATCCAGTTTGACTTTTCCACGTGCGCACCACAATCCAGCCGTTTTTCTTTTGAACTTTAACGCATTGCAATATCGGCATACAGTCGTCATTGGTCCAATATCTAAATTGTCATCATCACTGTAGTTCGTAGTGGGATCATATTGGAATTCCAAGCGATTGTATGATGCCAATGATCTTCGTGTGCTCACGCGTTGTCTCAATCGGGCATTTTTTCTTATTATATTTTGTCTTTCTTCGCTTAAGTTCTGTGAATACACTTGTTGCTGGCTTGCATGTCTTGTGCGGCGGCCGATGTTCGCACGTCGTGCTCTCGGCATTTTGGATTCTCACAATTTCACAGTGAACACAATACCGGTTTAATGTATGCGTTTGAAATAACGTGCGCATAATAAATGTCACATGAAATAAACTGAGCAGAGTACAATGAATAGCTGTCAAATAATTTATCACGCACTGGCGCCATCTATTTAAAATAAAACGTACATATTTTCGTGAGGGATACTCACACATCACGTACTGGCGCCGTTGTATCAGAGATGGCGCTGTATGTTATGAAAATGATTTTGCCTAATTTCTCGCTTTTCTCCTGTTTTTTTCTAAATTTTCTTTACTTCAAACCTTACGGAGCCCGAGACCTTTCCAACAAATGCAAAATCGTGGAAATCGGTTCGTGCGTTCTCGAGTTATAGCGTCAGGAAGGAAAATCCGACTTATTTTTATATAATAGATTAAACTTTTTGTTTCGGTAAATAGTATATAATAGATTTTATTGGCTTACTCTTTTCTGTCGTCCAAAGTGGGAAGACGGTCGCGGCCGACGACTCTATCAATTTCTTCATGAATTTTGTCTTGAATTTCTGGTTGAATTAATATTCTCTCGATCAAAATTGTTAGCATAGATTGTACTGCAGAGGCTGCAGGTACCATATAGTCTACGCATACCAATTTCAGCTGGTCCTCTGAAAGGAATATATAATTAATTAGATTTCATTTTCTTGAATATACTTATATGATGTACGTTTATTGGTTTCGAAAATTTTTTCATTAATATAAGCAAAGTACGGTCCTAATTCTTGCTATACTTATATAAAATAAAATAAATCACGCTGTATCCCGCCCACAGCAGAGTAGGCAGAGGGAACCTAGTGTTAAGACACTCCGACTTTCTGCCGAATTCTGAAAGCATTGCGTGTTGAGTGGCTGGACTCAACGCCGCGCTTAGCCTCGACACCAGAGCGAAGAAACGGAAATATAAATTTAAGTAAATATTTCATCTCCTCCAGCGGGGATCGAACCCACAACCAGTCGGTTTTACGGTCACACTTTGTGCCGCTGCGCCACGACTGTATCTACTTATATGTACTTCTTAATTCTTCTCATCCATAAATGCTAAATATTTTGCATTTTTTTTTTCTTTTAACTTCACCTACCTGTAAATGTGCTGCGGTCGCCTTTCCTCTCTTCTTCTTTTATTTGTCTTATATAAGCGTCTAAAAAGTGACGATCGTGAGAATCTTCCTGGGTCTTCTTAGCATCATTAATATATCTCTAAAATAAATATTATGAACGTTAGTTTATATTCAATAAATAATTTTGTAATAAAGAAACTTATATTCAGTTAATATTTTGTCTTTGTAAATATTTAAATAAACAGTTTATTAAAATTTTTTGTTTTAATTTGTAAGAAAATCTAGAAAGACGATATAGTTTTATAAGGTTATATCTTTAAAGCTATATAAATAATTTTACTTACAGTAAAGAAGTCTAATAAAGCTTGATTTCCTTTGCGTAAGTCTTTGTACCCGCTGTAGCCCGGCATAATGTCTTTAAGCCACGGAGTAAGTGACAGAGCTCCTCCAAAATCATTGGTTCCCCTCTGGAATAGCAGCGTTTTCTTGGCTAGCTCCCACGTGATAGGGTATTGTGATCGGGGCAAGCTGGATCTGGTGAATACATGCACCATGCCGTTGATGAAAGGTGCAGCGAAATAATGCGGAAGGTAGATCAGGTCACCGTTAACCACTTCCTGGAACAATGAAGAATATATATTATGAGGACATTATTGTTTAGAAATGTAAGTCTAATAATTTTTTTTTATTCTTAGAGAAGGGTTAAATTCTATAAAAAGAATTGATATTATGAACTTTTATAAGTGGTAGTTTCCGAATCTCATATTATTATTTTTAATAATAAGTTTCAAGTTTGACTTTAATAAAAAAAAATAATAATAAATGAGACAAAAAATAGATTTGTGATGAATGGCTAAATTATAATATGATATATTATATTTTTACGCGTAAAATGAAAATATTTACCTTTTCAGCCTCGTTCTTGGTTCCGTTTATAACCATATCGATCATTTCCTTGGTGTCGTTTGCCATAACTTCCTCTAAGCTTTCCTCCCTTCTTCCGAAACCGAAGTCTCGCATATAACGCAGACTGAAACGTCTTTGTACGTGCCAAAAGTATCCATCGGTGAAGAAAATACCTGTTAAAAAATAATTTACAATTAATATAACAGTGTTTTGTTTATCTACACCAGACTAACCGATTCTCACCTCTAAATCCTAATAAGCTATATGCGCCTATAAATATGTTGGGAGCAAATAATCTTTTAACATATTAGCTAAATAAAATTATCTAATAATAAATTGTTTCTGTTTGTTACCACAAAGGAATTTAGAAGGTTACATTATTAGTGTAAGGTTTAATAGTATTTAAAATGAAAAATAATGCACAAATTGTTTATATGTTTTTACTTTCTACTACTTACCGAGTTTCTTCCAAAATGAACGCAATCGCGCTACCATGACATCAACGCGACCATCACAGTCTGGGTTATTAAGAACCTCCTTAATTAACTTGGGGTCATCTATTACGATTGCAGGAAAATTTCCAAGATACATTCCCACAACATCAGTTTTATAATCGAGGGCCAATTTCCTTAATGATCCTGCCAAGTTGTTTACCTCCCGCCAGAGCACAATCCAGTAGGCGCCATATATTGGTAGGCTTGGCGGTCCTGAAACGATAAGTTTAGTCGTTTATTATATATGACGCTGGGTTACCTACACAACTGGGGGAGGGAACTTCAAGAAACCTCCAAAGTGAATAATAGTAGATATAAAATTGAAAGTTAAATTAAATTAGCTTCACGCTATATCCCGCACACAGCAGAGTAGGCAGAGAAACCCAGTGTTAAGACACTCCGTTCCCCACTTTCTGCCGAATTTTGAAGGCATTGCGTGTTAAGTGGCAGAACTCAACGCCTCACTTTTGCCTCGACACCAGAGGAAAGAAATGAAAATACACATTTAAGTAAATATTTCATTTCCTCGTTCCATACAAAAATTAAAGGACTCAAGCTTTTCCTGAAATACAAGCTTAGCTTAGCCCTTTCTACTGATACCTCACAAATGTATAGTTTTCTGTTTTTTTCCTGAATTGGTACTACTTATAGATACTAACTGCCAAATTTCATAATTCTAGCTCAACTAAAAGTACCCTATTAACTTTGATACCCTTTATAGTGTCAAAATACGCGTTGTTTACTATATACACGGTCATTACTTTTTTAAAGTGAATAAAGAAATATGATTTTTTCGAGAAATTAAGGGACCGTAGATCTGTGTATATGCTTTGAATTTTAAACCGATATCCCCAATCGTTCCTGAAATAAAATCTATCTAAAATCAGATAGACAGACGGACAAAAAAGTGTTATAAGGGTTCCTTTCCGTTAAAGGGATGAAATAGGGGTTGCAAGTTTGTATGGATTTTTTTTTTAATTCAGCACCGATTTTTATAAAATGTATATTTCAGACTCTTAAAAATATTTTATTGAACACGTGTTTCGTGGTTTTTTTAGAATTCACCTCTAAGGGTGCAAATAAGCGGGCGAACCTGCGCGGCCCTACTAGTTTTGTATAAAAACAAGAAGTCATAAGAGGAGAAAGTGTGAACTAAAAGAGCAAAAGCATATCGTTATATTTAAGTAGTTCAAAAAACCTAACAAATGTATATATTAACGGTAAATTTTAGTGACTACTTATTTATTTACACTCCTCCAATTCCTCCGCTCCCGTATAACCGTAACGGTATTTGGTGGAAAACGAAAAACGTCGTTTCTTACACTTGGTACTCTTTGCCTGCCATTTGCTGCAAGTTTCAATCACAACAGCACGGTATATCGAAGCAACATGGCAAAAGCCATAAAGTCCATACACACAAAATTGTCACTGGTTTAATATAATAAAATGACTACTTAATAAAAGAAATTGAAAAAAAAAATTACCTGGTGGAAAATTCTTTGAGGGTCGTTTAAATGCATTTTTGTACCAAGTTACGCCTAAGTATGTAATTAAGGCAATAGAGGCGACCAGACCGATCATCTTGCTGGAGGCTAGTGGACTGATAAGTGAAGTTGGATGCGAAAAGTTATTAATATATATGTGATTTGATTATGAGTAGCGAAAAATTCAGTAATTACATACGTACACTCATGCTACCGGTACAGTTTAAAATTAGGCGTTATCGGTTTTTTCTACGTTCGATACATTTAGACAATATAATAATATTTTAAATAAACCTATTTAACCAGAATGAAACTACTAAATTTACATAATATACATTTTCAAACCCGACATTTTGACCAATTAACAGGATTCTTGAAGAATGTGCTGACTGTATCTTCTCCTCTGCTACGGTGGGACCACTTGGGAGCCCTCGTGGTGGAAAGTACTAACTGGCCTTATTGAAATTAGAATGTTTTTGTATTTCAATAGACCTTAGACCTTAGGATGTGGGGTGTATGAAACCTGATAGGCACACACAGCTGACTTTGATACATGCTCATTTTTGACATCGGAGATGTGTTCATTTATCCTAACACCGATGCTTCTCTTAGTTTGACTGACGCTTTATGATAAGCCACAGTCACAATCTAGTTTGTGTACACCTGCACATTGTAAAGATATTACTTTTCAATGGTTTTAAGAACTGGCTTAGTTTCTCGTTAGGCTTGAATATAGTTTTTATGGCTCGTCCCCTAGGTGTTTAGCGTCGCATATTATGTTTTTAAAAATATATAGGTCACTTTTGCGGTAAAGAAAGTTAAACACATATTAATAGTTTTTAATATGTTATCTTTTGTCACCGTCAACTTATTCTTTTTTTTACATCATTATCCTGTATAATTGCATCATTAAAATTACCTGCTGTGTACACCATACATATTTTATTGCACAAAATTTAAGCGACTTTCGGGTAATAATTTGCAATTACAAATAACAAAATTTGTATCATAATTCATATAAAATATATTTTTTGTATTAATAATTGGTATTTTCTCTCCGCGTGTGTTAAAATACATATTCACTTCTTTCATAAATAACTTAAAATTTAGAGAAATTTTATATCGAAACTGTTATTTCCGATAACGGTTAGTTCTGTAAAAAAAAAACAATTTCTTAATTTTTCTTTTCAATTAGATTACAGGGAAGACGGCGCAAGGATTTGGCTTGGTAGAGAGAGGAGCTCAGACTGGAGGCGCACGTTATAAAGAGTTTCAAACAGATTTGCTACCCGAAATGCGATGGGCCCATCGTCCACATGGTGAATCTTTGAAAGAAGAAGTTTTATGTAATTTTTTTGTATTTTGCAATGTGTACATTTTGACAAAAAATTATAATCAGAATGTTCGCTTATTTGTTACAAATTTTAATTACTACAACTATAGTGATAACTACAGAGATAAAAGTAAGTTAAAGGTTAGATAAAAAACTTAAATATATTGACAAATCGGCAAAAAAGTTATTGCATGTCATCTTCTCCATCCAGTCCGTCAGTGATGTTATCGCTTAATATGTTGAACGCATATTAAGTCGATTGCTATCTAAATTGGAAGGATAAAATCTTTAAAAATCGATATTTTGTGCAAATTTACAATGGCACTAAATTCATGATATGCTTACTTTTAAAGTATTTGAAAATATACTGTACCGTTTAACTATAAATACGGGAGGCACAATTATAATTGAACAGGTCATTTCCCCGTACAATGTGACATTGGCGAAATTAAATGTGCTCAACTGGCACGCTCGAAACGCCATTATTTAAGAAATCAATCAATCAATCAATCAGGTCATTTCATACAGACTAAAAATTCTGATACTAATAACAAAAAATCAGCTTCACGCTGTATCCCGCACACAGCAGGGTAGTCTGAGGGAACCTACTGTTAAGACACTCCATTCACTACTTTATCTTGTATTCTGGAGGCATTGCGTTTTGAGTGGCAGAACTCAACGCCGCGCTTTGCATTGACACCAGAGCGAAGAAATGGAAATATAATTTCTTAAACTAATAATTTTTGAAATTATTCTTAAGCGCAGTTACTGTAGTATCTTTGGAGCTAGGGGTACTTACTGGTGGTAGTCTAATATTCATTCGGCGATAAAAAAATGCAAAGCTCTACTGGAATAAAGAATATTTTAAATTGAAAATTGTATTGAATTGATAGCATGTGGAAGTCGGTAAAAAAATTATGCTTTGAGTATGTTCATAACTGCATTGCGGTTGATAAGACATCAATCACATATGATAAAAAAATAAATAAATAAATATGTATACATTTGTTTAAATATATATGATGTAATTTTATACCTTATATATATAATAAATAAATCAGCATTTTTATATTAATAAAACAATAAAAAAAATCAACTGTCATATTTTTTATTGGGGTAAAAGCGTAAGTCAGCGTCATGAACATGCAGTGTCTGAGTGTTGCTAGTCACTTTGGCGAATGAACTCACTATCTTTACACCTACAAACATTTAGCTGACATTGATTTATATTATTTATATAAATTAAATTTCAACAAGAATTATAATAATTTATCAAATACAATGCCACTTTGTGAATTACAAGGTTTTAATAATTTTGGCAAAGAAGTATGTAGTAAATACAGCTCAAGTACCAATTTTACATAAAACTCTTTGAATTAATGAAAAAATCGATCGATTTTTAACTAAGCACACACCTACATTATTACTATTATGTCTGTATAAATTTCAGCGTGTGACTGTAAACGGAACGGTTGTGGGCAAAATCTTTATTTAATTGAATAAAAATAATCAGCACGATGTATCCCGTACGCAGCAAGTTAGGCAGAGGGAATTTAGTAAACTCCGTTCCCCACTTCCGTTTGAGTCCGTTCCGTTGCGTGTTGAGTGGCAACGCCGCGATTTGCCAGAGCGAAGAAATGGAAATATTAATTTAATTTAATTTTTTATCTTTATTATTATTAAAGATTTTCCTGAAAAGATCAAAAACATTTTCATGTAAAATGTTGCGAAGACAAAATGTAGACGATAAGTTTGTCTTTTGTTTCTAAAATGTGTTTACTATTTTTTTGTATAATTAAGTGTTTTCTATCCCATTATAAAATTATTTGATTCGAAACCGAGCCAAGTTACGCTTAGTTAGATACACACGTGACAAATACATAAGGATTCCATTTTTTTTCCAATTGGCAATGGAATCTTAAAAAAAAAATCAGATAAGTGACGTGTTGTACAAAATACCTTATACTCTAAAGACGCAACCCAATATTCTAGTAATTCTGTTTTAAATTACGTATAATTATTTTATTATATCGTTGCTTCAAATTTCCTTACCCTTCATGCAATAATTATATGTAATCAAATATAGTTAGCTATACTGCAATTGGCTAAAGCCTAAATCCAGTTAATTAAGGAAATTATTGTATAATCCAATTGTAGTTAGACTTTCGATACTAAGCCATATTAACTTATCATCATTTTCATATTATCTTTTAAAGATTTTAGGCTTAGCCATGCCTTTGTTTGATAATTTAAGGAAAAAAATACTGGGCAGCGAGTTTGACTACGATGGATTTGTCGGTGACCTTTATGAATTTCACCCACAGCTCAAAATTCTCCTCGTGACTCATGGGATATTTTTTAACAATCGGGATTCTTATTGGAGGTATAGAAAAAAGTAAATAATTTTAAGTTTCACGCGTCTTTATTATGCTTTAACTAAACATATTACCGTACTTGAATAGCCCACATATCGTATTATATGATATATCATATAACACGATGTATGTGAGCTATTCCATGGGCTATATTAACAATTGGCACCCCCTGCAATTCAACTATAATGAATATAGAGGGTGGTGTTATGGCCCTCACAGGTACCGTTACCCTCTTTGATATTATTATCATTATTATTATTAGCTTCACGCTATATCCCGCACACAGCAGGGTAGGCAGAGGGAACCTAGTGTTAAGACACTCCGTTCCCCACTTTCTGCCGAATTTTGAAGGCATTGCGTGTTGAGTGGCAGAACTCAACGCCGCGCTTTGCCTCGACATCAGAGCGAAGAAATGAAAATATAAATTTAAGTACATATTTCATCTCCTCGAGTGGGGATCGAACCCACAACCAGTCGGTTTTACAGTCACACTTTGTACCACTGCGCCACGACTGGCCTCTAAATTACTTTGACATTTATACTTCATATTAAAAATAACGCTATCCAGTAAAGCTTTTTTTTTTAAACGGTACATTTATAAGATAATACTATAGGCACCCCGTGCGGCTAAAATACCGGCCTAGCGCGAGTCAGAGTCGCCCATGGAGGATTCTATATCAATTTCAGGATTGTGATTGGGAAATGCGGTTATGATGGTGTATAGGTTTTGATGATGTGGCGAATAAAATTAACAAACTTAAATTAGCGGGCATAAAGCTTTTATATTGTATGAAATTAACTATAAATATAAATTTGTAATTATTTTTTCTATGAAATATCTATAAATTTTTAAATTTCTTTCATTTGTAATGTACGAAGACGACGACGAACTAACATCTGTTACTTCGTGCTAAATTTGTGTAAACTGTCGGTCTACGGGAAGTACACTATAGGTTTACATAGCACAGTGAATTTCATATAAAATAAAGCAAAAACGATACATAAATGCTCATATTTTGCTTTTATCTGTGTTGTATTAGAAGCTTAATTTCTGTGCTCCAAGGAATTGTAAACAATGATATTACAATATAAGATATTAATTTCAGTTTTCCTCAACGCAGTTTCAAGTAAAATTTTCTTGACCGACGGACATACGGACAAGAAAGTGATCCTATAAGAGTTCCGTTTTTTCCTTTTAGAATGTTTGGTTATGCATTAAATAAATCGTAATTTAAGTGTTTTGGGAACTAATTTGATTATCGTATTTAGTACTTTTTTTCACATCAAACTTTTTTTGATCAACGACCATATATCATTGTTGGTGTCAGGGACTAGCTTGCATGTAGTAGGTATAATAAAAATACCTGTGAAAATAAAACAAACATTTCGCCTCACCATCTCCAGTCATAAAATTCGCAGACCATATTTAGGCTTCTGCGGACAAATTGTAGTCCGCGGACCACTGGTTGGGAACCAGTGGTTTAGGTAAACCGTAACTGCGCTTAAACTGTAATATATCAAATGCAAATAAAAGTGGCAGTTTGAAAGGGTTTCAATCAACATTGGAGAATCCTACATCTCGATCTATTTTATAATCATTTAATCTTGAGTTCTTTTTATCATTATAAAAATAATAATTTATAAACAATATCAAACATTGAAAACTAAAGACTTTTAAATAAAACAGTTGTATAAGATAAATCTTTTGGGAAGTAGCAATTTTGTCAAACAACATACATAAAAATATATAATTGTGTATATATATTTTTTTATTGTATTAAAATGTCCTTTATATGGCTTCACATTCTTCTCTATCTTTCAATGTTAGTCCCATAATAATCGGTTCAGGTCCGGAGGTTAGTTCGGATAAACAAAGATACAGGCAGACAAAAATGTAAAAATTTTTAGTTTTATTGTGTTTTGGTATCGTGTAAATAACTATATAATGTGCAATTGAAAAAAAAACATGCATTGCAAGTTTTTTATATTTTAGATATTAACAATAAATACAAAATTATCCCCGACAGGTTGTAGGTTCGATTACCAATTCCAAATATTTAATGTTTTCATTTCTTCACTCTGGTTTCGAGGCAGAGTTCCGCCACTCAACACGCAATGTCTCCAGAATTCCACCCTGCTGTGAGCGGGGTACAGCGTGAACTAATTCTCACAAACAATTAAATACAAACATAATATTTTTCTACTTAATGTGAATTTAAATTATATTTTATTAACATTTTTTGCAGATTTTTGTGGCCTCTATTAACCGCATCATTATCCATAGTAACTTGTTCATTTGAATTAATGTTCATCTACCATGGGGCCAAAATAAAAGACTATTCGTTTGCAACAGAATGCTTTTGTTATTTCTTGATAGTTCTCACCATACCAATCGTCTACATCGCCGTTCTGCTAAATAGAGACAATATAATGCAGATTTTGGACACGATGAATAGAGATTTTATATTCATTTGCAGTTTAGAGGCGAAGTATAGGTCTGTTTGTTTATGTACTTACCATAAAATAACTTTCTTAAGACTAACGGCTCACATATCGTTAGTCTTTAGAAAAATTTAAATATATATGTATTTTTTTTAAGAATGTAGTATATTCCTTACTTACGAACGTTTGCACCTACAATAAAAATGAACAAAGTAAAGAAAATTATATAAGTAAATAAATGTTTTTTTAAATTATATATTTGTTGTATAGTAGTCGTGGCGCAGAGGTACAAAGTGTGACTGTAAATTAGACTGGTTGTGGGTTCGATCCCCACTCGAGGAAGTGAAATATTTATATAAATTTATGTTTTCATTTCTTCGCTCTGTTGTCGAGGCAAAGCGCGGCGTCAAGTTCTGCCAGTCAACACGCAATGCCTCCAGATTTCGGCGGACATTGGGTAACGAAGTGCCTTACTAAACACTAGGTTCTCTCTGCCTACTCTGCTGTGTGCGGGATACAGCGTGAAGCTGATTTTAATAAATTTATTGAAGGAAACTAAAATAATTGTAAATTTATTTTTTTACTTATTTATCCAAGAACTTTGTTTTGAAACACAATTCTTTCAGGAACACATTTTTGCAAGGACAAATGCTTGTGAAGAAACTATGTGCGTGCTGGCTGATATTTACTGTATCAATTATACTTATGTACATATTTTCCACTACGGCAGTTCTTTTGTATCAAAGTTTGTTTGCAACTCAACATGAAAACATGGTGCGTCCCCTGATTTTCCCCTTTTGGCTACCTGCTGACGATCCGTACAGGACTCCGAACTACGAAGTATTTTTCTTCCTTCAGTGCGTTGAGGGCTTAGCTGTTCCTCAAACGTTTTCTGGTGAATATTTTGTCGAAAAATATTTTTGTTTATCTTTTATGTAAATCGTGCGTGCTCACTACTTATATATAAACTTTCGTGAAACGACATCAAAGTTGTTTGTGGTTCGATTCCCTCTCTCAACAATATGCATATTTAAAATCATTTTAATTTTTCCGATTAGACAATTGAGTGTCACGTTGGATCTTATTTTTTAAAAACACATTATATTTACAGTTTACATTTACGTGCTGTTCCATATTTTGCTTCATCATTACTATTTAATGAACATGATGATTTTCGATATTGAAGTGATTTTTCATGGTCTCGACGAGAATGTGGTCAGCTTATCTTGTTCCGATCCACGTGTGGTGGAAGTCCAAATAATTCTTAGTAACAGAATGCGAAGAATTGTATCATGGCATAATTTAGTTTTGAGGTAAGTAATTACGATATTACGGGTAGGCGGAGGGAACCTAGTGTTAAGACACTCCGTTCCCCACTTTCTGCCGAATTTTGGAGGCATTGCGTGTTGAGTGGCAGAACTCAACGCCGCGCTTTGCCTCGACACTAGAGCGAAGAATTGGAAATATAAATTGAAGTAAATATTTCATCTCCTCGAGTGGGAATTGAACTCACAACGGTCCGTTTTACAGTCACACCTTGTGCTACTGTGCCACGACTGGCCTGAACAATTGTTTTCTTCGAACACTTGTGATATTTTGATTATTTGTGATATAATATGTATAAATATACTTTGTAGAACAATTTACCAGATGTTATTTGGTATTTCCTTCTATTATTTTTATCTACTGTATGTCGATATCCTCCATATGCCTTATGACGAACCTTTAAGCGATTTAATAATTTATTACGCTGACAACACAAAAAAAGTATCTAATAATGTAACTTAAAATGAGTTACTATGAACATATAAGTCTGTTTTATATAAGTTTATCATAGAAATAGTTCAAGTATAAATTTTGCAAAATTATCATTCATCGCGTGCTTGCTGCATATAGAAGGAGTATTGATGGAAATATTGAATAATTGAGACCACTCGTGGCGCAGGGGCATAAATATGTGATTGTAAACGCGACTTGTTGTGGGTTTGGTGCACACTCGAAATGCTTTTTTTAATTTATATTTAATTTGCTTTGTGGTGTCAAAGCAAATGGCGGCGTTGAGTTCCGCCACTGAAGCTGAAAATATTGAAAATTTAAATTCAGTCAACGCTCATATTGTTTTTAATTGGCTTCCCATTGTATAAAATAATATATTTATATATGTCTGAGATTAGCGATTGTATATTTTGTAATCAGTTTCATTAGGTGATTAGGGTATATTATAGTCAATAAAAGTAATATGATAAGTATTAAAATTATTATAAAAATGATTATGTGAAATTTTCATATAATCTTGTGTTAATTAAAAAATCTTTTTGCGTGCTCCTAAAGAGAAATATCATATGAAATGTTGCGATGTCATAGTATTGATAAGCAAATAATTGAACAGATTTGAAGTAATTAAATTATTATAACATTCAATTATATATTAATATATAAAATAGTAAATATAGAACCGATACATACTGTGAACTAATGCGTCGTGAATAGTACAATATAATTTTTTTTTGTGCCAAAAAATACCGACCTCATCCATATATTCGGTATACGGATGGGGGATGGGGTTTTTTAGGTTCTTAAGACTTATGTGATTTTCTCATGGATAACATTGTAAGAAATGAGCCAAATTATATAGATTAGATAGTTTTTAGATAAAACATTTTTTTTGCAATTTTAATCATATTTAGATATTATTACTCTCATCATTACAAAAAGGTACAAAATTAAGTAATAATTATATTTGCGGGAGTCGCACCGTAGTGACATACGGGCCGCGGGTTGGCGACCCCTGAATTATACTATAACTTCGCGAAACATCCATTTACCACGAGATAAAGGTTCACTAGCCTTATCGGTTAAATGTATATAAATACGAATATACAAGGAAAAAATTACGCAATAAACTGATATTGTTTACGATAGGGATCATTAATTTTTATATTGGAATTTTTATACAAAATGATCAAGTCATTATGATCGTGAGCTTCTTATAAACAGATATTTACAAATGATATATTTTAAAATGATGAAGTAAAATCGCATCATACCTTATGTTTTGTTTGGAAATTATATGAAAATTTAAATATAAGTTTTTACTTTTTTTTTTCTCTATAACTTTATCTAATCTACATATATAATACAAACATTATATCTTTGTTCAACAAATTTAAATGCTGAATATTATCTTATCGCTACATCATTTTCATAGGTACTTAAAATTTTAATTTCTTTCGACGTGTATATACAACACCAACAACCTTGAGCGTGTCTAGCAACAAAACCATAGGCGTATATATTTTCCAGAAGGGGGCTCGAGTTTAGTTTTAGTACTGATATTTTTGTGGAAAAGGTATTTTCTTGAAAATATCTACATTACTTAACATTTTATAAATCTATTTGAATAAAGTGTTTAATGGGGGGAAACTACACGACAGGCTGTGGGTTCGATACCCATTCGAGAAAATTAAATATTATAGTAGGTATATACGTACATAAACGTCAAAGTCACGTTTAAAATTTCATAAATACTTTAGATCGAAGTTAATAAATGATATTCTTCATTGTCCAGGTCCGTTGATACTGTCTCGTCAGTGTATGGGGCGCTACTTGTCTATCAAGTCACGATCACTTCTCTGGTTACATGCTTAGTGGCTTACCAAATAGCTGAAGTAAGTATGGAGCACATAAAAAATATTAATTTATTCTTTGAATTTGAATGTGACTGTAAAACCTACTAGAAGTGGTTGCGATCCCCACTCAAAGAGATGAAATATTTACTTAAATTTATATTTCCATGTCGAGGCAAAGCGCGGCGTTAAGTCCTGCCACTCAACACGCAATGCCTCCAGAATTCGGTAGAAAGTGGGGAACGGAGTGTCTTAACATAAGGCCCCTCGCTTACCTCTGCCGGGTACTGTTGTGTGCGGGATACAGCGTGAAGCTGATTTGATTTAAATTCCACAAAATTAAACAAATTGAAGATTATTATTAGCTTAACTTTTAAAGAATGTATATTAGAGTAATATCGAAAGGATTTTAAAGGTAAACATACTTTTTTTGTTTTACAAATTACACTAGCATAGTTTTTTTTTAAAAGTTAAATACTCAGTAAACGCCCGTTTTTTTCAAAATTTTATTTTATTAGGGTGTATTTAGGAAAAAATGGTTGGTTATTTTATTATGGTTATCTATATACTGTTTGTATACACTTAATAAATTATAATTTAACAACAAAAAGAAATTGTAAAACGGGAGAACTTTAGGGCTTGCAAGCGTGCGATGTTCTCACTTAAAATACCTCCAAAGCCTATTTCCAAAGCCTAGTTTATCTTTTAAGGATAACCTACAGTAATCATCTTCTGTTTTACAAAATACAAAAAAAAAACAAAAAAACAAAAAATAACTTCGAAAGTGTTTTCTAGAATAAAGTATTATTCTTTATCACATTAACTACGTCAGATGTGTTATGCACTTTATATAGATAATAAAATTTACAGCATATCACTAAAATTGATATTTTAAAAGATAATTATTACAGTTTTAAAATATGGGAACAGGAAGGTCATTGCTTCGTAAAGCCTGCTACACACGCAACGATATATCCTAACGATTTCAAAATATGCAGGTAAATCAAACGTTCCGGTATCGACTTCAAGCGTCAGTTCTCCATAGAAGCTTGCGCAGGAATCATGTCGCCCACAACGGAAAATGATGATGCAGTTGCGATACTGGGCTTAGTTTAGCTATTTTGCATACTTTTTTTTTTGTACTGCATTACTTTGAGTGGGAATCAAACCTACAATCTGACGCGTATGCAGTCGCACGCTTGTGGTCCTGCGCCACTAATAATAGTAAAGATTAGTTTATTAAATGAGTTAAAATTCGCTACGAAAAATTGGCATAGTTATTTGAGGAAGAATATGTGAATTAAATATTTTTCTCGGGTGGAAATTGAACCTAAAACCTGTCGCGTTCACAGTTACACTTTGTGCCCATGCAACACGACTGACCTCAAATTTTCTCATCATTTTTTTATTTTTAGTGGAAATCGAATTAAAATAATCTGTTATAGTTCGTCTATCCTATATCACTATAAATTCTTATAATTGTTCGTGAAGTCTACTTCTTCTCTCTTCCGACATATTGCAGTGATACACTCCCACACTCCCACGAGTCACGTGAAGTACTGCCGAATCAAACGATAAAAATTAGACAAAATTTGAAAAATTATAACCTCCGCCGATGAACGATAAACTGTAGCAATTCGACATACACAATACCGACAAATCTATCAATCAGGTTTTCATAGATTTATCGTAAAGATATATCGCTACGTGTGTAGCAGGCGTAACGCGTGCATCGTATAACGGCAGACGACGCGAGCACCTAATGTATTAGTAATATACACATATTACATCACACATAAAAACTTATATAAACATATTACATTACATGACCTTATGGGCATTATGAGTGGAATATCCTTTGAAAATTTTGTAAAAACGGAAAAGCTCGATATGTTCAGCTGCGTGCGCAGCATGAACTTTTAAAGTTACGCAAGAATCAAGTATGAATGTATTGTAATATTTTAAGAGTTCTAAATAAAAGTTACTTTTAAATTTTACATCAACTACTTTCCACTAAATAAAATTATTATTGCTACTCTAGTAGTAAGGCAAAGACTGACGTTGAGTTCCACCACTCAACACGCTTTACCCCTTTCAGCGGAAAGTAGCGATCACTAGATTCCCTCTGCCTACCTCTTGTTATATGCGGGATACAGCGTGAAGCGGAAAAAAAAAGATATTTTGTGAAATGCTATAATAATTATATTTAAGTGCGTAAGTACTTATAGAAGCCGTCTAAATCTCTTAAGGCTCGAAGGTTCTAGAAGGTACACCTTACACCTCACCAAGTGGGAGGAAGGATTTTAAATCCTAAAAAAATATCATGTGATTAATAGACGGCCCCATAATGGGGCCTTTTATTAATCACATGACATTTTCCTTACTTTTAGTCGTTGGACCATGGCAAACTTCATATTATTTTCGCATCGGTATTTATCGCAACATGTGTACAACTATGGATCCCTTGCTATTTAGGAACTTTAATAAAAAATAAGGTGAGTTTAATGCTTTATTTATGTTAATTGTTTATGTTCAAATAAAAAAAGGAGAATCAAGCATATATTTAAAATTTCAAAGATTCTTAATAAATATAGTGACATTTTATAAATATTGATTGTATCTATTATTAGGTACTTAACTGTAATGACGGTTAAAAGGCTAATTGGTTTGAAAGCCATTTTTGCGATATTCATTTATATAGATATTTGGAATAGGCGGGATATTTTGTGTTTTGAGCTCGGTTTCATAATTTTCTACGGTTATTATTCCCTCATTTTTGAGTCCATTGTATCGGACGACATACAAATTAGTATATTTTATTAAAGAGTCGCTGACGCCCCCATTTAAAGGGTCCGTTGTTACCAACAGCGATCCTAAGCATACGTATGCGGAGTCGTGGTACATTTTACAGTTCAAATTTCGTTAAGGGTTATTGGGGTGATAAGTCCGAGACTAGGAGGTGTGAATCAGAAAGAAAACTGACGGGGACACCACTTTCATGTACCGATTGGCTCGTGGATCCCTGATCCATGAGTCCAACCGTACGGACAGGTATTTGTCAGATCACTCTCTGGATGTATTGGCTCGTTAAGTTTTTTTTTTGTCTTTACATAGTGTTGATTAAGCTACAAAAATTGCACCTACAATCAAATTATCTTGTAATAAAGGAAAGGCAATGTAGGAAATTGTCATGTGTTTTATATATTGTTCATAGGCTTTCGCCGTAGGAGAAGCAATGTGGAATAGCGGTTGGCACACAACTCCCCTAAGTCGGTTGCTGCGTTCTGACATTATAATTTTTATTAAACGCTGTCAGAAACCCGTCAGCATTAGATTCACTGGCTTACCTAATTTGGAACTGGAAACTTTTTCTTCGGTAGGTGTGTCTTTCGTGTACCAACATAACAAGGTTATTTTTATTACTGATAAAATACTTGCAGTGTAATACCAGTTACCAAAATATTAACTAGTCTACTATCTATACGTCACTCGAAAGGGAACCCTCATGAACAGATAAGAAAGTAACGCTTGTCATGATGCGATTTTATTATGAATTCGAATTAGATTTAATAATAAATTATGTAATTATAATAAACAATTAGACAAAGTTTTTTATATACTAAACAATGATACTGATAAATTTAATTACCAATATCAATATTGTTGTCATCTTTTATCACGTATGTCATCCATTTAAATGTCAGTCATAAACAGTAAACAAAATTTATTATTAAGTTTGCTATTATCGCCTATAATCACCTCCTGAGGCCTGCTAGACAAAATTCGCGCAATTTCGAGTCATATATAAAGAATTTCTTTTTTTTAATCATTATATTATCATTATATTTAATAAAACATTTTACTAGAACTGTATTTAGATGATTATATTAACATTTTACACTATAAAGTACTCAGTTAAATAAATTACATACCGCGGACTATATAACAATACTAATAAACAATAAACAAATTATACATAAACTGCATTAGGCAATTTGTATAAAGAATAAAATTACTAATTCCACGTGTTAGTGATCGTGGCGCCAACACTCATTTGTAATAAGAAAATAGATAATTTCAATTAACTTTGAAAATTAATCATAATACTAGAAAGTGGACAAACATTTAGTGTATCGAACCACAGTAACAGTTTGGGCAAATATTACATGGCGGTGTTAGACCGCCATGTAACATTTGCCCAAACGCCACGCGTTATATATATATACATATATATATGACGCTAAGCCCAGGAAGAGTAAAGTAGGGCTAAAAATTCAGCGGAAAGTGGAAAACGGAGTGTCCGACCAACCGACAGAAACCAACCGAACTTTTAGTAATGTGACTTGACATAATGACCACCGTTCTATCCCCTTTCTATAATAGGTACAACTGTGAAGAGATGAACAGATGAGAACATTAAATTACATTTGTTTTAAAGGTCCACGACAAACATACAAAACAATAGTGCAACATCACTTAAACATGTTAACGTTATATGAATTTGACCCACCTATTAGTATAATATTTTCTTAATTTATATATAGAAAGTTATTGAAATAGTTAGTTTTAGAAAAGTTTTGTTCTTTAACCATTTCTTTGGCATTAATGTGATATATATTAATATTGTTTTGTTTTTATTTTGCAATGACAGATATTTTTTTTTTCAATGTAACGGCCGTCATTGCCAGCTTTAAACCTAATAGTCATGCCGGTTACGTCACAGAGGGGATCCCTCATGACAGATAAGAGTACGAGAATTGTGCATGTCATATTGCTCCTTTACTATGATTGTCCATTTTGTTACTATTTTTAATCAGAAATTGTGATATTATTATCAACAATAATACAATATTTACATATGTACGCAATGAATATACAGATAAATTTACTGACCTATGAATAAGCGTACCGTTGCAAATTTTTGTTGTATATTTACACTGTATTTTATGCATGTCATTCATCTAAAAGCCAAACATAAAAAAAATATATGTATTTGGATTTGTGGCTTCTTATTATTATTGTATACTATAGAGCTTGATTCAGACAGTATAAACTATCAAAGGACAAAAATCCGTAACTGACTGAACTGATTACGATACATCTATATACTATATTTATATGTACATGATAATTCATATATTTTACTATACTCGTGTATAATTCGTAAAATACTATACAGTATATAACTTAAACGTATGAAGAATTATATGTCTATTTTCCAGGTCATGAGTACATCTTACTCATATTTTAACATTTTACGCCAGTATAAGTAAATATCAAATTTTCAAAGAAAAGCTTAGACTTAATATTTTATTTCATTGTGACAAAAGGAGAAACTTAAACAAAAAAAGAAACCCAAAGAGCTCCAACATCACTTATTCTAGCACAGCTGTTGAGTTGAGTTGAGTAAGAACACTTAATAAATTTTAATTACGCAAATGGTCTTTTTGTTGACGGGGTATCACCTATTTAATTTTAAATTTTGAATCTAGTAGTGAAACAAAGAATTTTCTTTTGGGTTCAGATTTTCTATCCGACGCCTCTGGTAAGCAGTATAAAAAAATTCTAATTAAAACTCTTCCAATATAGAAGAATATTAACATCAATGTGTACACAAAGTAATAAATACTATCAAAGTGAGATCAATACTATATATATTTGTTAACATGTTACCATTAATCCTCCAAATTTCATTTATATTAATTACAAAAGTTATATCTGCATGCAATGTTCTGCGAGCAATGTTCTGTTCTTTTATTATGGAGCTCCGACCGTGCCAGTTGAGCACAAAATCACTTCGCCATTGTCACGTTGTATGGAGATAACACAAAAGAGGTTTTAAATAAAACTATTTTAACCGGATTAATCGCATATATTTAGTTTTTTTATACATTTTTGGAAACTCAACGTTTCGAACACTTTGCAGTAGTCCGTGATCACGGGTAGACACGTCGGGTTTCCAAAAATGTATAAAAGACGGTGACGGTTAAAGGCGACGGTTAAAGGCGACGGTGTAGAAAACAATTAATAAGATAGAGAGCAGGACAAAGCTTGAGGAAGTTTGATAAATTTAACTATTAAGTAAATATGGTAAAAGATTGTCACGACGGATGAGGTCGGCTAACTCGGAAAGCATTGACCGTAAAGGATGGGAAGATAGCTGTAACACTTTGCTCACAAATCGGTCGGAGAGGTACTGACGGCGGACAGAGAGAGGAAGATCAACACACCTCCAGTGCATAAGTGGGATTACACCTAAAATGATTCGGTGACATTTATATTGAACTCGATTAAGTTTTGCTGATGCTATTTTATTAAAGGAGTCTAAACCAAATAAACCATAGTCAATATAACTACCAATTATTGCATGGTACAATAGTTTTAAAGTAATACCCTACCACACACCAGACACAGCTCTTAGAGCGTTTATGCCTTTTTTACATTTTTTGTTGAGATACAGCATGAGCAGTTCCGTTCAGTCGTGTGAGTATTATACTTAAAAACTTAACATTTTCCGAAAAATGTATAATAGGAACATTATGATATAAAATATTAAAATTCGGAATTAGTCTAGAGTTTTAGTCAATATCACCGCTTTACATTTAATTACTAACAATGCCAGGTCATGATCAAAAAGCCATTGGTTAAGACAGTGCAAAGTGGTACTTAAACGATTTATGTCCTCAACAAACTTTGAGCTGTAATAGAGGGTGATGTCATCAGCGTACTGAATTATATTAAAAAAATTATTGACAGACAGTCTATAAATTATACAACAGAGGACTCAGAGCTGAACCTTGAGGGAGACCTTTCCAGAAAAGTCTGGGAGGTATAGTAGCAAATTGCATATGTAATGAGACGTCTTCGGCGAATCTTACTTGTGATGTCACTCAACACAAAGTGACTTATTGACAATAGACACATCTGTTTGATAATAACTTACATTGAATTGAATTTGTATAAATTGCATTAATTTGGTAATTTTGCATTTGTAGTATTAGTAAACAATAAATATGTCGTAGTCGTTAGTATACAGGCTGTATTAAAACAAGAATTGACGAACATAATAAAATGAAAAATGACATGATTACAACACACACATTAACTATCTCTCCTATTATTACATTTTCATTAAATAAGATGCATATAATTATAGCAACACATTATTGTACACGATTTGAAAATCCTCTGATGATGTCGTGTTGTTTTGTTAAGTATAGTACTTACTTGAATTATTTGCATTTAAACTTTAGGCGTACTCTCAGCAGTTGTGTATATCAAATATATTATATTACAAAGTTATTTTTAATAAAAGATAATTTTTTGCATCGTAATGCGAGTAGTAAATATAGATTACCATATAATATTTAACATCTAATAAGTCATCCGAAGGGTGTGTCTCTTGTGAACAGATAAAGATATTGCGCTTGTCATTGTGCCAATTTGTGATGATTGTCATTTTATTTTTTAAAAATGTAATTATTTTATCAACAATTATACAATGTTTGTAATAACGACTTCATTGATACATTTATTGACCTGGCAAATAGCTTTGTCATTCCTTTGATAGTATTTGCAGTGTGTTTATATAAATGTCATGTACTCAAGTGTCAATTATGGACAATAAAGCATATTAATGCTTTCAATTAATTAACTTTATCTATAGGACTTTGCCAGCGTATGTTTTGGATGACGCACGTGAAGTGAGATTTGGCTTTAGTTTTTGTTGATATAGTTTGATTTTATTGGTATTTAACGGTATGGTTGTAGTATGTTTTGAATAAATTTCTGGTTTTAAGTGAACGTTTGTTAAATTGTTATGTATTTTAGGTAAGTTTTTTATTTTTAATTTTATTTTATATTAAGCTTGTGGGTACCCCCGGGTCCCTGAGGTTCTACTATTGCTGAGATTTTGTTTTGTGTGGTTAGCAAAGGAATGCGAACAAAGCGATAATGATATGGTGGCAACCGCTAGTCCTTCAATACAGAATGTACTCTTATATACTCCCCAGTAGGATGATGTTCCGAAATTACAGACAAATGATCACAAGAGTCGGTATGTCGACTCATTACGGTAACATAAATTAAGGTAGAAATAAGGTACCGGTTCAGTTTACTTACCAATATTTTTTTTAATGTTCATTTCGTTGACCTCACTAAATAAAAGGCGACTATTTCTACGTATAATTTAACAAGATTGGGTCTTGGGGAAAGGAGGGAGTACCTATCGACTTCTCAATGGCAGAATTTGTAACCTACAATTTTTTATTGTACCTACTTTGCCCAGACACCAGAGCGAAGACTTGAAAATATTAAATAAATATTTAATTTCTGGCCTTGACTTTCCTCAAATTAACTGTATTGATTATATTATTATTAGATTAGAGATTATAAATTAACTTTAGTAATAAGTAGATTATACTAATCCAGTGTTTATCTAAATTAATTGTATGTATTTTGTGTTGTCTTTTACTTTACAAATGGTGGCACAACTAATTAGACCTTCTATTAAAAAAAAAACATTAATTTAGTCTCTTAAGTTTTATTTCGTCTATATTTAACTGACCAATTTCCATTGTGCTTTCTTCATTCTACGTGACATTTGCAAATAAACTGAGCTCTACTAGCACGTCTAAAAGCCATAAAATAAAGAATCAATCAACTTTATCTATATCTTTGAAAACAATTTTACAATTTTATTTATGAAAGTAAATAACGTTGTTATAAGTAATGGTTAATGACCTCATTTTTCATCGGATTTTCTTGGAAATTTCGCGTTATAAAGTGCAGGCTTTCGCATGTGTTCGGAACTGCTGATCGGTAACAAAGAATACATTACTAAATATTTAATGCTATTTCTAATGTTTGGTTTGGTTCTTTGATTATGGCTTTTCGAGCGTGCCAGTAGAGCACATATCACTTCGCCAATATCACGTCGTGTGGAGAAAACACGAAGGAGGTTGTACTTTTCTAATGTTCACTTTAATCTTTATTCGGGATAAATAAGTCTCGTACTCGTACAGAATATTGGGCATTTTAGTATGGAACCATTACCCACGGCGAACAAAAATAATATTAGGTTCGATGTAAACGTGACTATATAAAAATTATAATGGTATAAGTCGCATATCTACAATATGTGTGATTCAGAAAAAAATAACTATAAAAGATAATACCTCTATGGCTAACCTACAAAAATAGTATTTTTTACTTTTTTAAGATCAAATAGAGGATGGAATGCTACATCGACATCTACAATGGTTACTTCTAAAAATGCCCAAAATAAAATCTCAGTAATTTCGAAGTTCAACTTATTTTATCTTGTTAATCTCTATTCATACAAGACTCATTTTATTATTTAATCTCTATTCATACAGTCATGATATTAAAAATATGAGCACTATTAAAGTTTTTAGGTTTTATTTCAAGTAGCTTTAAATAACATATAAATGATGAGATATATATGATTTATTCATTTTTTAAGCTTTATTCACTTATTTCGTAGCTTCATTCTTCGCGATTTATTACAAATTGTAGTCCACGCAGCAGCCATCCACGCGTTCAGAGGTAGTCAAAAAAAAAATATTTTCCACTACCGTCATAATATCTTACCTCATTCTTGGTACGACGTCTTTCTTCATTCTACGTTTCCGTGTAGTAGCCATCGCACGTGCCACAAATAAAAGTTCTTATATTTTATATATTGTAATATATGCGAGCAACCAACGAGGTTATCTCTGTCGATTATTAATAACATTATTGTGTACTCTGAGGCGAGACGGGATTTTGTGTTTGTCATACATAATTTCTCTATTTAATATTTAATTTTAATATTTTTATGGAATATATTTAGATTATTGGATTGTTAGTGAATAGTGATGCGAGCCACTTATAGGGTTGTCACTGTTACACACAACTCTTTGTCTATAACTTTTTACATTTTTATATTTATTTTAAATATACGTATACTCGTATATGTCTTTTATGATAAAAATTAAATGGTAAAAAATACAACCGTACCATTTACTATGTATATGCAGATATAATATATATTCTCTTTGCACCTAAGAAAAAATACATTTTTCGGTTTTAGAGAACACAAAGATTTAACAGCGAGATTGCAAGTGATATCAAAAGAAAGCCAAAATATCAAAGATTCAAATTAGAAGGTATTATATAAATACTTCATAACAGTCCTGAAAACTGATATTTTTTATTTAACTTAAATTTAAATGTGTCGTGTGTGTTTATGTGTGCGTGCGTCGTTCTTGACAAATTATATTTTATTTTACAACGATAATTTTATTATTTATTTTGTTTGAAAAAATAACTTTTTTATTTTCGGGTTTTTAATTTAATATGTAATAGGCTTTTATAGAGTAGTTAAACTGTGGTTTCATTTAAAGTGGTCCTAACAAAAAAACTCTGTATAATTGAGCATATTTAATATTTATAGTGATTTTTTGGAAAATAGATACCAATAGTTATTACAACCACTTGCGAAGAAGCATAGTTTAGGCATTTTTTTATTCTTATACCTTTTGAAAAATTACCAACGTTCTTATAGTTAATATATTATTTTTCAAAATTAAAAAAAATGTCTATGTCATCATAATGGCGGAAAAATATTCAAAATGTATTGTAATACCACATTAGTATCGACAATGTAGTGTTGATAGTAATTGAAAATAGATATACTACAGGAGGACCTTCATATGCACTGTTTTAACCTGTTTTATGTATAATATAGAATAATATATTCTATAGAGGAATCACACATTCTTTTTATTCAGTTTAGTAAATACATTTTTTAGAGGTTACTCTGTACTAAAATGGCATGCAACTCTGTTCCCGCATTTACGTTCCTGATATATCGATATAAATAATAGAAATACAAAATATAGGAAGGAAACACAAATGCAATTATATTGCATTTTTTCTTTTTTTCATACTTGAAACGTATTAATAAATTACATATTATGTATTACATACAATTAATTTCTTTTGAATATAACACTAAGTTTAATCAGCTTCACGCTATTTTAACAGATAACATAAGATGACATTAAAACGTATTGACATCACCACGTGATCCATCTAAACACAATATAAATTTTTATAAACAATGAACTCACAAACAGAATTTACTTTCCAAATACTTTTTATTCTACATATCGCCATATGAGTTAATCCCAAAAAATATACTTACTTTATTATGTTTGTTAATATCACCAACGTTGACGTTTAAAATAATAATTATGGTAGACTGAACAAATATTGATTATACTTCTTTTTTTAGCTTCACGCTGTATCCCGCACACAGCAGGGTAGGCATAGGACACCTAGTGTTAAGACACTCTGTTCCCTACTTTTCTCGGAATTCTGTAGGCATTGCGTGCTGAGTAGTGAAACTCAACGCCGCACTTTACCTCGACACCAGAGCGATGAAATGGAAATATAAATTTAAATAAATATTTCGTTTCCTTGCGTGGTCATCGAACCCACAACAGTTACACTTTGTGCTCCTGTGCAACGAACGGCCTCAATTTACTTTCTTCTTTTAAAATGTGGTTAAATGAAATAGTCGTAATTTAATTATGTCAGATTACTATTAACCGACTTCTTAAAAGGGGTCATCAATTGGACTGTATTTTTTATCCTTGTTACCTTAGAACTTTTGATTGTGTGAACCGATTTTAATGATTCTTTTTTTATTTGAAAGCTAATGCCTCCCGTGTAGTCTTATTTTAATTTTGTTTATGTCCAACAATGGTATCTATGAGAAAATCATATAAATCTCAAATTTACATTAAGTATATGCGCGACAAATGAACGTATAAGTCAATATTAATTCAACCGATTTTAATTATTCTTTTTTTATTAGAAAGCGTACATATAAGGGGTAGTTTGGTGAAAGTTTAGTTAAGTTCAGAGTGTGAAATCCGGTTGAAATTGAAGAAGTCGATTTTTTTTATTAAAAAATATAATTATGTAATTTTTTCTACAAAAAATTCTTTATACTCCATGATAAAAACTATCCTATAAGTGGCATTAGGCTTTGAACTATTGCCATGCCAAAATTAATTTAATTTCATACAGTAGTTATCGGTATTTTAGGTAATTTATATTTTTCAGTTTTTATTTTTTTTTAAGAAAACTATCATGAAATTCGGAATGAAACCCAAAAAAAATGTACCTTGAGGCCCTAGGCTAACACCATGCAAAAATTCATCAATTTCTGTCAGGTAGTTTTTGCGTGATTGACGCACAAACAAACCGACAGACAGACAGACAGACAGACAGACAGACAGACAGACAGACAGACAGACAGACAGACAGACAGACAGACAAGAATTCTGCTGAGTGGTTTTTTAGGTTCTATAATCGACATATTAACCGACCTAATTTTTATTTTTTTTATATCTTTCATGTACAGAATTGACTTTTCTATCCTTTTATTATATATGGAGATTATTATTTCCTCGTTCTGGTACCCTCTGCCTCCGCCTACCCTGCGTTATTGCAATACAGCATAAAGCTAAAAAAATACAGCATTTTTTACGTAAGTATTCACTTACACAATAATGCAGTAAATTCTAACTATTATAAGATATAGATAATAAATATATATATATTTTTGCTATTATTCTTCAATTGTTCAATTTTAAAATGATAGCACATAGTGGAGAAATATCACGCTAACTGGAACATTGTTTATGCATTGATTGAGTCGATGCAGATGTTGTATAAACAGTTAATCCATGGTTGATGAGCTTCCGATAATCAGTAAAATTTAATTACCTATTTCGACCTGAGATAAACCTGCTGAGAAACCTATTGAGAAAAATACAAAATAGGTGGGTCAAATGACACAGTTTACTATTTTACTCGAACATGATGTATGTAATATTGTCCACTTAAAAATCTCCACCAGTAGTTAACAATAACTAAATAACAATAAAATTAATATAAATACATAAACGCAAAAAAAAGAAAGAACTTTAAAAAAAATTAGTCTGGTAAGTAAACAAATTTCATATCACTGTTACAGTTGAATGGAAATGTAAAGCCGCTTTAAACGTTTCTAAATCCAATTAATTTACCTGTATTTGCAAAGGCTTTCCTTCTTTAATACTTATGTGACATTAATCAAAGATAATGTCATTCAATTCAACGCATGAATACTTATGAAATCTTTTTAATGTGCAAAATAAAGCTCCTGTTGCCCCGTCTCAAAATAACAGTCTTAAGACAATTAACTGTATTTTAAATGTACCTAATTTAAATCTTTAGCAAACTTTCCAGTACATATTTAAATATAAAAAGATAAAAGACAAAGACAATTTGTGTTTTTACCTACTTTTTAGAAATTCACGAACACAAACTAAAATACTATTAGAACGTACAGTTTTGTTTTCTTTAAACATTTTAACTCAAATCCATGGAGAAATTGAGATAATTAATGATTAAACGAACTTACCTGTACGTGATGTTCAATAATAATTATATGAGCAGCTTCGTTGAAACGATTTACAACCCTTCCCGAAATTCAAATACTACACTCAATCCTTAATAATAAGGAAATAAAATTGTATTTTTCGTCCAGCTTAAAATATAATGAAGTAACACGTCATACCAGTAATGAGGTAAAGTATTGTGACGGTAATAGGAAAATATTTTGTCTTTGACTGCCTCTAAATATCCGTGGATGGTTTTTAGAGAATTTCATATATTTAGATTTGAACTGATTTTAAGCCAAAAACTTAAGTTGCATGGGTTCTATTGCAATAATTTTAAAATCAGGAGGAAGGATAAAATATACCGAAACGGATTTGTTTGTTTGTTAATAGTCTTATGACTATCTAGTCAAGTTCGAACCGCCGTGGTAGGCTTTTTAAAAAGATACAATTTTTTTTAATTATAATATATTTAAAGACAACTTGTCGCTAAGACTACATGTTACAGACTCTATTTCTTAATACTAACTTACTTATTATATTACATTTCGACATCCGCTAGATGATGCAAATGTTTATGGTAATTGATATAGTTGCTTATGTTAAATGATACATATTTTATACTTGATAACAAAAAGCTTATGTTAAACGATACATGTTTATACTTGATAACAAAGAGCTTATGTTAATGGTTCTGCGAATATACCAGAGCGGCCAACGGAATGTACTTGCTCAGCACTTTGGGATGACGTAACTCCTCCCTCCTTAAGATCGAAGTTTTCCGGCAAATTAGGAGAACTTCGGATACATAATTTTAATATGAATTTATGATTTTTGAAAATTAAAATACATATAATTATTATAACTATAGTATATAGTCCAATTGTCCAGACACTAATATTTTTCACTATTTTCTGATTTTCACTATTTTCACTTATTTCACTTTTCCTTAAACTGTACGTTAAAAATTTCAAATCTGTAAGATCTATGCCTTTTATATTTATTGGTTTCAAAATAGGTTTTTCAGGAACATCTATTGAAGGTAAATTAATGACAGGTAACATTGAGTGTGTATCATTTTCTAAGAATGTTTCATGTTTTTTCAGAATTATATTCTTAATTTTCACTTCGCAAGGGTCGTCTAAGGTAAGTAAATAGGTTCCTTTAATCTTTTGTCGGTTTACTTCATTGAAACATGTTTTTGTGAGCAATTCCTCTTTTCTGATAAACAAGGTCCAGATGTTAGTTTGCAGAGGTTGTAGCAGGATGTCTTCCGTAATTACAGGAACAGGAACACACGACGTAGCGTTTTCATTATACGTCATAAGTTCTGTTACACAAGGGTCGTTAATGAATTGAAGAACTTTTCTCTCGTAGCACAGGAAACTCGCCTTATCTATTTCTTTGCAGGGATGATCCAATAACCTAGTTTTCAACCCTTTAGCTATAAGGTAAGGATATTTAGGAACAATGATGACGGTGGAACCATGGGATAGAACAGGTAAAGGAATCAATTTATAATAGATATATGTGTCATCTTTAATTATAGGTATTTCCAAAAGGTAAGTTATGTAATTTCCTTTAATATATGCTTTTATAGCAATTGTCTGTTCTAACTTTACTAGATTATCTAATGTAGGCTTATACGCTAATTTCTCTACTTTACTTATATTTAACAATGTGTTTAAAAGAATGTTAGAATTTATAATTGATTGATGTAATATTCCTAATCTACTTAATGCAAGGCTAGTTTCTATTTCATTTAATTTTACATATATGGTCTGGTAATTATGAATTAATAAATTGTAAGTATTAATGATTTGTGTTTCAATATGATTAAGGGCATCTTTTCTAATAATTTCCGATAAATTATGCCTTAATTCCTGTATTCCTAAATTAATTTCATTTATATTGTCATTTAATTGAAATGTAGAGTTCGATATAGAGAACATCATTTCAGTGATAAGAGTCATTTTATTTTTTTGTTTATTTTGTTCCGTTTTAATATTACTTATTAATGTTTCATATCTAATAGCATCATCATTATCTAGATTTCCAGTAATTATTTTAATCATTGAACCTAAGGGGTTAATTAAGCCTCGCTTAATTCTAGTGCTTGGAGAAATCTGTTCTAATTTAATTAAAGTTATATTCCTTAAATAATTTGCTTGAATCCTAACATCTATAAAATATTCTATAAAATCATCATCAAAATTATCAACTAACTTATCTAACTGAGTACATTTGTAATAATTATCTTTTAAATCTTCTAATATAAGTCTTAAATCTAATGTTTTCGCGATTATCCAATTATCACTACTCACGATGGCTTGGCCAACTCTATATGGTAATATTCCAGGGTTGTCATTTAACTCCTGAAGTTGAAGGGCCTGGGACCGCATCGTCAGGGCCAGGGTCAAAATCTGCAGGTGATACCTGTGGAGGTCGTTTAATATTTCTTATTGGAATTTTCGTATTACGATTATTAGGCATTATAACAGGGACGGTATTTTTGGATATTTCTTTAATTACTTGTGCTTTTACGTAACGCGGCTTATCTTTGCTTTGTCTTTTATTGGTATTTTTAGCAAAGATTTTATCGCCTGGTTTAATTTTAAATTCTGTCTCACCACCTTTCTTTTCTATATATTGTTTTTTTATTTTAATGGCTTTATTGGTTATGTGCTTATATAAAAATTTAGTTCTCTTTAAATGCTCTTTTATTATTTGCTGCATGTATTCTTTTTCGAAATTTACGTCAAAAGTGTTTCTCGCTTCGGTATGTCCGAATAAAACTTCAAATGGGGTAAATCCAGTGGTTGAGTGAATCGAATGGTTGTATGCCATTACCGCATAAGTCATTATGGAGGCGGCATCAGTGTATTTTTGTTCGTACTTGGCTATTCTATAGATTTCTAAGATTGTTGAATGGAATCTCTCTATGAATCCCATAGAATTTGGATTATTAGCGGTGCTTATATGTATCTCAATTTTATACATAGATAAAAACTCTTTTAATAAGGTGTTATTAAACTCGGTACCTGGGTCGGAATTAATTTTAAGAGGTACACCATAAAATGAAAAATATTTAATCAATGCTCTAACTACTTCCGGTGTGGTTCTATTCGGAATTTCGAATGCTTGTCCTAACTTACTGAATGCATCGATTATGGTTAAATAATAATTTCCTTCGATAGAAAATATGTCGATGAAAATTTCCTCCAAGGGCTTATTTTGAGTAGGGGTTAATTGTAATTTTGGTTTGAGGGGGTTTCTATCATATTTCATTTTTTTACATATTTCACAAGTGTTTATCGTACTGGCTATAGTTTGCTCCATATTATGCCAAAAATAACTTCGTTTTATATGACATAATGTTTCACGGATTCCTCTATGGCAGGTTTTTCCTTCATGATATTTTTTTACTATTTCTCTTTGATCATTTTCATCGTCAATAAAAATAACTCGTTTTGTGCATTCTCTAAATTGAACATTTTCTTTCTTAAATAATGAAATCACTATTTCAGTAAATTGTCTCCGGTGTGCTTTATCTTCAAAATAAATAAAATATTTGGTTTTGTTTCTAATGTATTCTTTTAAAAATTGTCTAACTAAATCAGGTCTATCAGTGGGTAAATGGACTTCTAAAATACGTTGTTTGGGTCTAGATAAGTTTTTTACGCTAATTTTATTTATAAGCCACGTATAAACTAAAATTTGGTTGGGCTTCGTATCGATAGCCTCCTGTAATATGGGGATACCTTCCGATTCGGTATCGCGGGCGGAATGTATGGTTTCTGTTTCCGATGCTGTCACAGTAGAACTGGACGGGCATGGTATAGAGTAAGGTGAACCATGTCGCGATTTAACTGACAGGGTCTCCTCTGAGTCTGTGTCACATAGATTAATAATTTCTTCTTTTTCTGACTCTATAATGTTGGGCAATGGAGAGCTAGGAAATACTATCTTTTTTAATTCAGCCAATTTCTTTAATTCCTCTGTTATTTTTCTTATTTCTTCATTTTGATTCTCTTCTTTATCTATATTTACTTGGGTGGACATATTCTCTTTATCTTCCAAGGCGTTGATGCGAATTCTAGACAGGGCATCTACGTTACAATTACTTTTGCCACTTCTATGTATTATTTCAAAGTTGTACTCCGATAAACGTAGCCGCCAGCGGGTTAACCTACTATTGGTATCTTTTAATGAGTTTAACCACGCTAAGGGTTTATGATCAGTGATTATTTTGAATTTGTTACCGTATAAGTAAGGGCGGAAATATTTGACGGCCCATACTATTGCCAAAAGTTCTTTTTCTGTCGTACTATATCTAGTTTCTGCACTATTGAGAGTGCGACTTGCGTAAGCGATAGGTTTATCGCTTCCTACGGGTCCTTGTGATAAAATTGCGCCTAATGCGAAGTCTGAAGCATCTGTAGTTAAAATATAAGGTTTACTAGGGTCGGGGTATTGCAATATAGGTGCGTTAACAAGGAGTTCTTTACATTTCTCAAAAGATTCTATATATTTTTTATCGGTTACAGGTGTAGTCTGTTTTTTCTTTAATCGGTTGGTCATAGGTTGTGTTATCTTTGCAAAGTCTTTAATAAAACGTCGGTAATAACCTATTAATCCAAGAAAACTTTTAATTTCTGTTGTGGTATGAGGTAAAGGGTAATTTAAAATTGTTTTAATTTTATCATTATTTGGTTTAAGTCCGTCACTAGTAATGGTATGTCCTAAATAAAGTACCTCTTTCCTTAAAAACTCTGATTTGTCTAACTGTATTTTTAAATTGGTCTGTCTAAGTCTGTCAAATACTGTTCGTAATTTAGAAATGTGTTCTTGTAAGCTAACTGAGTAAACGATTATGTCGTCGAGATAAACTAGGCAGTGGATTCCTTGCAATCCTTTAAGTACGTTATCCATAGTCCTTTGGAATGTTGCAGGGGCGGTTTTGAGTCCGAAGGGCATTCTAGTAAATTCAAAATGTCCTGCGTTTGTACTAAAAGCAGTTTTCTGTCTGTCATCTTCCTTCACTTCGATTTGATGATAGCCACTGGCTAAATCTAGTGTGGTAAAATAACAACTTCTTCCTAATTTATCAAATAAATCGGTTATATTGGGTAATGGATATTTGTCATCGACTGTTATTTCATTTAATTTACGGTAATCAATTACAAGTCTAAATTTTCTTTCGTTAGTTGCGTCTAGTTTCTTTGGGACTAAATGAACAGGGGCACTCCAAGGAGAGTGAGAAGGGACAACTATATTATTTTCTATCATCTTTTGTACTTGCTTATTAATTTCGTCATTAATTATTTGGGGTTGTCTGTAAGGTCTAATATATATAGGATCCTCGTTATGAGTTCTTATGTGATGCTTAACATTGTTTGTAAAAGTTAGGGGTAAATGGTCACTGTGAAAAATATCTTTATATTCCATACATAATGCACTTATAGTTTTCTTTTCTTCCGGATTCATGTGGTCTAATCTGAGTTTATTTAAATTTTCGGTTAATATTTCGTCTATCTCTAGACTATGGGTGGTATCTAATTTATTTACATTACATTCGCTTGGTTCGTATTTTGTAACTATAAAAGGACTAGTAATAGTTAGAGTTAATTCTATATCAAGGGTATTTTGTATAACGGTGGTTGCATAGCCATTTTTACAAGTAACTAAGGCGCTTGGCATTCTAACACCTTCGCGAAATTGTTTGTAATTTAAAATAGCATTGCCGTTTCGTAATGTTGTCGGTAACCTAACTCTTTGTTCACAACGTTTATTTAAATGTATAATATTAGTAGGGTTGTATATGATAGGTATAGATGTTGTGTTGGTATGTAATATTTCGTTTTTCATATCTACTTTAGCGTCTAATTGCTTCAATAAGTCGCTTCCAATTAATCCGTCGTAACGTCCGTCTACGTCGTATATGTAAAATTTATGATGTTCGGGAGTATGGAAAGTGGGAAATAATGGTATAATAATGACTTCATTATGTCTACTTGAGGCATGTGTGGATATAACCTCGAATGGTTCTTGATATCTAAAATCATTAAAATATTCGTTAACTTTATTTGGACTAATAAAAGATCTTGAGCTTCCAGTATCGATCATGAGATTGGCATTAATTTCAGGTATAAAAATATATGGTAATTTAAGGGTGTTACAGTTTAAATTAATTACCTCGGGATAGGGTGAAGGGTATCCATGTGAAAATTTTCAAATTGTTCAAAATTTTCGGAAAACTCGATGTTTCCAGGGTATGGCATATTATCATTTTCATTTTCTTCTCCTGGTTGGTTATACTCGTTTTCGTCGGTAAAGTCGGTATAGTCGTAATAATTATTTTCATTTCCAGTATCTATTTGTTCCACTATGTGTTCATTAAGGCGGAAACCTGGGGGTTTATTTTGAGGAGCCGTTCTCATGCTCACATCGTTGTTATTTATTTGTCGCTGAGGACGATAACCAAAGGGTTGTTGTCCTTGGTTTTGGTTGAACTGGGGTTTGTATCCAAACTGATTTTGGTTGAGTTGGGGTCTGTATCCAACTTGATTTTGGTTCAATTGTGGTTTATATCCAAACTGATTTTGGTTGAGTTGGGGTCTGTATCCAACTTGATTTTGGTTGAATTGTGGTTTATACCCAAATTGATTTTGTACGGGTAGCTTTATTTGCTTACTAGGGTTAATTCCAAATTTAAATTTTGGAGGTTGTTGAGGGTTAATACTTTGAAATTGAGGATATTTATGTGAGGGTTGGGGTTGTGTCTTTTGTTGTAAAGGATTAGGGTTGTTGTTATTTGGTTTAATCGTATTAAAGAAGGGTTTCATATATGTACTTTGTAAGTAAGGATTAGAAGATGTCATAGTATTGGAGTGAGGCTGTTTTAACATTTTGTTTCTCGAGTTATATTGATGCATGAAATTTACTTCTTCCAACACTATACTCAAAGAATTTTCTAAAGAACTGCATGCTTTTAACCGTACTATCCTAAGTAAATCTTCCGGTAAATTATATAAGAAAACATTCATCGCTAAATTGTTATAAATAATGATTTTACTTTCCTTTAAACTATTATTTGTTATTAAATTTACTTTTGCTATTAACGTGCTCTTAATATATTGTATTCTATTACAGAAATCTAAATATGATTCGTTACTATTGATTTTCAAAGTTTCTAGTTCGATAGCTATACATTCTTCTGAACGCGGATCACCAAAATGTTGCTCTAACGCTGATTTTAAACTACTCCATGTATCTAAGTCTTGTCTTTCACTAATTAATCTAGCTGCTTGACCTGTTAACTTTGATGTTATTACGTGGAAAACATATAGGTCTTGTGCTGAATTACCTTCCACTACGCACATTTGTATTACATATTCGCACTTTGATATGAAAAGTGACAATAATTTTTCATCTCCATCAAATTTTGGGATGATATTACTTATTTCTACGGGTATTTTTATTATATTTTCCATTTTTAATTATTTAAATTTTATTAAATTATTTATTTTATTTATATATATTTTTTTTTTATTCAATTCTTTTTTATACTTATAACTAATCGTCAAGAAAACCTCTTAGAATCTTTTGCGGTTTAAAAGAAATCTACGCTTTAATTGACACTTAATAACTAATTGTCAAGGAAACTTCTTAGAACCTTTTGTGGTTTGAAAAGGAATCTACAATTTAATTGACACATATAACTAAAATGAATAGGAAATAGAATATATGGGAATAGCTTTTTAGGGTCTACTCACCAAATCATTTTCCCTCGTGAGGTCTGTAGCTGTAGTCGCAAGCTGGTATGTCTTCAAGTCTTCACGCGAGTACACGAATATGACTTATTTATTTACTTGGTTCGGATTCCGTTAAAAAAACGTTAGAAAACGTTCGCACGATATAAATTTTCTTCCCCGGACGCGGAATTTATCGCACCAGATAAGTTATTTAATTTCTCGGACGCGGAATCCTACCGGCTGCGCCAGTCAAGTTCGAACCGCCGTGGTAGGCTTTTTAAAAAGATACAATTTTTTTTAATTATAATATATTTAAAGACAACTTGTCGCTAAGACTACATGTTACAGACTCTATTTCTTAATACTAACTTACTTATTATATTACATTTCGACATCCGCTAGATGATGCAAATGTTTATGGTAATTGATATAGTTGCTTATGTTAAATGATACATATTTTATACTTGATAACAAAAAGCTTATGTTAAACGATACATGTTTATACTTGATAACAAAGAGCTTATGTTAAGGGTTCTGCGAATATACCAGAGCGGCCAACGGAATGTACTTGCTCAGCACTTTGGGATGACGTAACTATCTTGTAAACAAACACAAATAAATATCTTATCAAAAAAGTACAACTATGTATATGTATATATTTTTTTATAGATTTGATTAGATATATATATATTACAATTTTTGTAAATTTCCTAAAGTATTTTTCCTGTTAAACATCTTATATAGATTATGAATTGTATCTTATAACTACTATTGTGTGGATTATAAAATGTAAAAACAAGTTTTTTTTTCCTTTTCGAAAAATATTATCTTTATCACTCCAGTAGCTCGTTTTAGCTTTCTACGCCTAATTATTTCGGCTATGGGTCGTTTGTTAAATTAATAATCAGGATGTTATGGAGGTCTTTAACCGTACTTAACCTAAACTATCTGCAGGATACCCATTGATCAATGACCATCAATATGACTTCCGCCATGGATGTTCAGCCGGTGATCTTCTAGTTTACCTAACCCACCACTGGCCTGCGGGTATCGAAAGCAAGGAAGAGGGCTGGACACGGCGAAAGCCTTCGATCGAATGTGGCACGGGGCGCTCTTGCAATGCAAAACTTTAATCTTACGGGCTTTCCGTGAATAAATAACGCTAGCTTTCTCACTGGATCAAGATCATCATCCATCATCTCCTATTTCTTCATAAATTTCATAAAAGAAACTATCATATCCGAAACCAAAACTATCCATAACCCTGACCGAACCCGATATAAAAGATTCGGATACACTAAATTCTGATTCAATTAAATCAATAGACTAACAATATTGTATAATCATGCACATAGATGTATGAAATTTATTCGTTTTACTTATCACGACATGAGGTGCCCAATTAACATAAGTTGCAACACTTGATAAGACCTAAGTTATAAAAAATAATGAGGAAAATGAACTGGTCTGACTGTTATTTTTTAAATATAAGGCACTCAATTAGTTTTAATCTCAAATTCTAGATAAGATATTATGCAATTATTAATAATGCACTTTAACGGATTCAAATGGAATCGGCAATTGTGCTTATTAGATAGATTTTTTTTAAGTTCAACTAGTCTCTTCAGATTTACATGATTATTGATTATATAAACAAAATTGATAGTCAACTATAATAACTTATAATATAATGTTTTACTACATTATCGCAATTTTTATAAGTTATTATAGTTGACTATCAATTTTGTTTATATAATCAATAATCATGTAAATCTGAAGAGACTAGAGACTGAAGAGAATATATATATATATATATATATATATATATATATATATATATATATATATATATATATATGTTGAGTTCTGCCACTACCAGAACATGCAATGCCTATAGAATTCGGCAGAAAGTGGGTCACCGAGTGTCTTAACACTAGGTTCCCTCTGTCTACCCTGCTGTGTAAGGAATACGTAAAGCTGATCTCATTTTTAAATTTACATGAACACTATGGTGTTATGATCGGAGCTAGTTATCCTCCTCCACTGTCCATTCTTGGATCGACATGAGCAGCACGTGGTGATGTTCACCACGCTCTTCTTAATTCCACACTAATCCATCACGTAAAAAATTGCTTTGCTTCGCTCATTAATTATCCCCATGCTTATGCCTTCCAATACTCCCAACGCTTCTCCCCTGTGATCATCTCGATCACTTCAGTACCTCACACTCCTTACACCTCGATATCCACTTTTTTATCACATTCCACTACTGAACTTTCGACTGGTTTGGTGCGGTTTGGCACTTATTGTACAATTCTGTACCCCAGTATAGGCTGGATGCAATCCTCAGTTCTTGGATTACCCCTCACACTCTCTTTCTTCTTGATGTTATCCTGGACAGGGATTGAGATGAGATTATCTGACTGGTGTTCCTGGGTGCCACTGGCAACAAAAGCGGGAGCTTTCAAAGTGGCTGAACCTATGTTTAGTCTCTGTGCCGTAGCCGTACTCAAGCCATCGCGAGCATTGTATTAGGGGACTGGCCTTGTACCACTAGTTACGACCCTTTGCAGGTAACTGTGTACTCTCCCCGCCTCAGTAAGTTCTTGCCAGACCTTCGGTGATACATGGAGGAAGACGTGGTTTATCAATCGTCTGGTGGAAGAAGTGGAATCCGACGCCAGTACCTTAAGCATGGCCTGCAATTTTATTCCTTAATATGCCCGGTCACGTTCGCGTTTTATGCTTTTAGGGACTAATTAATATATTTCTCATTATAACGAGTGGGTATTGTTCAGGCACTACCTTTACGCCTAGTTGCCAGATGCTCAATTGGTCCTTGATCGTCTCAAGTTCCTCCTTGGTTGCACTTAGATAGATTTATCTATCAATTCATTATTGATTATTTGTACCCTATTCATTATTTGTACATGCAAATTATTAAAAAATATTTAGACTTTATTAAGATAAATATTTAATTTACTTTAAATGTATGAGGCCGGTCGTGGCGCAGTGGCACGAAGTGTGACTGTAAAACCGACTGGTTGTGGGTTCGATCCCACTCGAGGAGATGAAATATTTACTTAAATGTATATTTCCATTTCTTCGCTATGGTGTCGAGGCTAAGCGCGGCGTTGAATTCTGCCACTCAACACGCAATGCCTCCAGAATTCGGCAGAAAGTGGGGAATGGAGTGTCTTAACACTAGGTTCGCTCTGCCTACCCTGCTGTGTGCGGGATATAGCGTGAAGCTGATTTATTTTTATTTTTATTTAAATATTTACTCTGCAGCGAAATTCATCTTCAGCACAAATTACAGAAAATAGAAGTAACCTAAAATTGGAAATTGATTTTTGAAGGACATTACAAAAGAAACAATGTCTAGTAATGTAGTTACTAGACATTGTTCACACACAACTTATACTTGTGTAAGCAGCTAATTGATTTTCTATGAGTTCAGTATGCTATATACCTAAATAGACCTAGGTGTGTTATAACGAAATAAACAAACGGCCGATGTAAAAACTGCTTCTGTCGTTTGTTTCATTAAATCTTCCATCAAATTTGGTATATACAATTATTGTGTTTCGTTAACTGTTTATTATTAAAATTATATCTTACACAATAGTCTCATGGATATTTAGTTAAAAAAATAATTTATTATTAAATTATTTAAAGATAATAATTAAAAGACGTAAGTGTATAACAAATATGGCTGTTTTTATGCTCTTCAATAAACAACCAATAAAAATGCTTTGATTAAAATATTCTCAAGGTAAAACATCGACTATCTAAAATTATAAAATTTTGGCCTGTGATTGGTCGAAGAGAAGAACCAGGGTGGTCTTGAACGATTTTTTGCTTACGCATTAAATAAGTCATGATACACGCGCAGTGCAGATTGCAACATTCTTGTCTAAATACATAATATCTGCTTTATAATAATAATAATTTAATATTTCTTTTTAATTCTACAGTAAGTAATTTTACAGTAATTTGAGGCCAGTCGTGGCGCAGGGGCACAAAGTGTGACTGTAAAATCGACTGGTTGTGGGTTCGATCCCCACTCGCGGATATGAAATATTTAATTACATTTATATTTTCATTTATTCGCTCTGGTGTCGAGGCATAGCGCGATGTTGAGTTCCGCCATTTCCTCTGCTTACCCTGCTGTGTGCGGATATAGCGTGAAGCTGAAAAGATAATACATTAGAAAATTTTGTTTTTTGTTTCCCCTACCGTTACCGTCAAAATTAATATTAAAAACAAAGCATTTATATAATTTATGATTTAGAAAAACGTTATCGGGGAATTTTCACTTCTTAATTCAGCTGGGCTTTTATAGCATGTAAAATATCTTAATCTTCTTATTTCAACTGAAAACGTAATATATAATTAGAAGTACTATAATTAATAAAGACACTAACATCTGATCTACGTATATTATTAAACCTTTAACTTAAACCACCAGAAAACAGAAGACCGCAGACTTTTTTCTGCCTATATATGTTAAAGAAAAATATAATTTATAATTACATATAATATGTACCTAATATAGCTTCCTTAAATAGATTTTTAACGACATACGAACATTGTAATTGAGCTTGCTTGGTTTAAAAGGTTAATACTGCTTTATGGCTACCGACGTGAGGCGCGGCGGTAATTGACGTAACTCCACCTCTAGTACCGATTGATAGCAACTTATTAAAACCAATTAAAAACAATTTATTAAAACCAAAAGAAAAAAATTGTACGATAACTAAATGTTACCAAAAAATAAAACAACGCTGTTCTTGGAGATATGTATAACGGAACAATTCATTATTTACAAAAAAAAACGATGTAAAAGATTGTTTTTCTTCACGCTGTATCCCGCACATAGAAGGATAGGTAGAGGACACTTGGGAACCCAGTATTAAGACACTCCATTCCGATTAAGACTCCCTTTCCTCACTTTCCGCGGAATTTTCAAGGCATTGCGAGTTTACAGTTGCACGCTTGTGCCCCTGCGCCACGGTGGCCTTTACAGTGTAGGAGAAATGATATATGTTTAACCCACTTCTGTAAAAAGGAGGTTAACAATTCATTGTATTTTTTTTATGTTTGATATTTACACGAACATATCTGTTCAAAGCAAAAGTCCAAAAGGGCGTATGCGCCCATGCACATTATATAATTGGTTTTGTTAAAAATATAATTTTTATGTAAAAAAAATTATGACCTACATTTTATAATTTTTATGGCTCTACTTTTGGTGATCAGTTCAGCTTACGCCTTAGATTATATTTATTTAAGAAAGAATTACTGCTGAGAGTGAGTTGTCACCTAAAACCGCTGTAAGTAAAGCGCACGGCCGTAATTTAACGATTCCAATTTAAATAAGTAACTTTCTATATAGATAACATGTTTATGAAAAAACGTACAATACGTTTATAGAAAAAATACAATAAATAATTTATGCCTACGTATTATTGTTGTATTGCATGGAAGTAGCATTAAATGAAAGATATATGACGCCTATTCAATTTAATTACTAATGACAATGATCACCAGAAAATGAACGCAGACTTTTCACATTATATACCGAAGTCATTTTATAAAAAGTTTGAGGCCATTTGTGGCTAAGAGGCACAGGTGTGACTGTAAACGCGACTGGTTCGATTCCCACTCGAGAAAATGAAATATTTATTCAGATTTCTATTTTAATTTTTTTGTTATTTTGCCACTTTGCCACCAAAGCGCGGCTTTAAGTTTCACTACTCAACACGCAATGCCTCCTGAATTCAGTGGAATGTTGTAAACGAAGTGCCTTAACACTAGGTTCCCTCTGTCTATCCTGCTGTGTGCGGGATACAGCCTGTAGCTGATTATTTTAGAAAATTTTAAATGATTATTGGTACATATAACCTACCTAGTACCTTTTTTATCGAGAGGAAAGCCTTTTACTTGTACGCCATCTGAGTGGGGACTCGAGCAGTTTATGTGGGACTCATCAAGGTTATCTACCGTCCATCTGGCACCACCCCTGGTTGTCAGCACAAACTGCATAAACCAGGACAAGTCCCACATGCGTGGCCCGCCATATTTGATTCATCACATCTAATATTTCTTTAATCTCGTCGTTTAAATCACGTATTTTTTTGGTTTTGGAACGGCGTTCCGGACAAATTTTAAATTCAAAATATTCTTTATTCAAATACATTTTCTCACGATGATTACATTTATAATTAGACGTTGATCGACATGCTATGATCTTTTGTAAAAAGTCCATACATATTAGATACTAAAAATATTGCCGTATCATTACAAGCAAAATGTTTCCTATTTTCTTTAAAAATAAATTTATTATCAGTATCAATTTCGCTATTATAATATAATGCGATATCAACTGTAATTTTTTACGACGTATTTGTAATCATGTAAAGGTTATTGCGTCGTAGGTGTTATTTTTTAGGGTTCCGTACTCAAATGGTAAAACGACTCTATTACTCAGACTGCTGCTTCTCTGTCTGCCCGTCAGTCACCAAGCTGGATCTCATGAACCGTCATAGTTACACCGTTGTATTGTAATGCAAATACTAAAAAACAGAATAAAATAAATATTTAAGGGGGGCCATGCAACAACCAAGTTTTTTTTGTGGTTTTTATAGAGACGGTACGGACTCTTCGTACGCAAGTCCAACTCGTACTTGGCCGGTTTTTATTTAATAACATGACATGATAATTATTTTGTTTAGTGCTTAAGTGTATTTATTAACCAAGATATAATACAACTAAGTATGACGTTATATAAATATTAATATTGTGTAGTTCTTAACATGAAATTGTTTATTTCAACGTAAATAACATTTTCTTTGATTTCAAATGCACTTTTTAACCGATTTCCATAAGAAAAGGAGGTTTTCAAATCTACTTTATTTTATTATGTTTGTTACTTCAAAACTTTTGACTGGGTGAACCGATTTAGATGATTATTTTTATTTGAAAGCTAGTGCTTCTCGTGTGGTCTCATTTTAATTTGGTCAATATCTGACAATTATCATATATTATATATAGCATGTGTGAGAAAATCAAATAAATCTTAAATTTACATTAAGTATGTGCACGGCAAATGGAAGGATAACGTTAGATCACGCCAACCGATTCCGATGATTCTTTTTTATTTGAAACGATACACTTCAAGGATTTGTTTGGTGAAAGTTTGATTAGGTTCTCATAATGTGATACGGTTGAAATTAAAGAAGTGTTTTTTTTTTAGTAAAATATAGATACTGTAATAGTAACAAGAAAAACATCGTTAAAATTAGCGAACCACGGTTTATTTTTCGTCAGAAGTGAGATTCGTCATCGTTGCATTTCTTTTCAACTGACTCTGACAAAAAGGGAGAAATTCCCAATTTGTCCAAATTTTTTTATGAACTAAAAAATTAAGTGTAAGAGTATGTGTGTGTGTGTGTGTGCGTATGCTTAGTATCATCAAATAAAATTCCATTTAGATGTCCAAGAGGTCTTCCGTCTGATCGTAGGTTAATGTTAATAACCAGTTACTACACAGTAGACAGCTTAATTTTACATTGGCGGGAAATTAACGGATATATATTTATTTTATAATTAATAGCATTGTACAATATAAGTTTACATAAAGAAAGATTGTATAATTTTGAAGACGTTGTCAAGCTAATAGTAAACAACCTTACTACAATATCCAATTGCTTGGCCTGTTTGTTATACTACTATATAAAGGTATGTCGTTGTCACCGACTTCAAAATTATTAAATCTTTCTTTAATTATTTTTGTTTAGCAAAATCAAAGTATCGTTAATCGTTTTATTTTATTTAAAACTATTTTATTACTTTTCAGTTCGTTGTTTGAAGTCGGTTTTTTTTTATTCAAAATTAATTTATCTTCACGCTGTAAGAAGTGAAGAGTAGAAGTGGTAACACATAGTAGGGAAGACAGAGGGAATATGAGAACATAGTGTTAAGACAATTTGTCCTCTTAACCGTTTCCCACTTTGTGCGGCGGAACTCACACTTTGTCTTATTAAATATGTGGAAATTTAAATATTAAATATTTCATTCCCTCGAGTGGGAATCGAACTCACAATCGCCGAGCTCACAGTCACATGCTTGTAACCCTGCATCACTGAATATTAGTATAGCACTATTCTTTGTTTATATGTCATTTTATAATAAAAGTCTTAAATTTGTTTGAAGAGCTTTAAATACTATTATAATTTCATGTAAACAATTATATATATTTGTTTAATAATTTTAATGTAATGATCCTTTATGTTCAGGTAATAAAAAATATATAGACACAGATCCTTTTGAAGTATGCACTATTTCAGTATGCTTTATGAGTTGAGTAGCTGCAAGACCATAGAGCAAGCAAGGAATACCTGTAAATAAAAAAAAAACCTGTAATTATATGTAAAGAAATCTAGAGCTAATTATGGTGTAATAATGTGACTACCTAAATTAATAACTTTAATAATTCTCATAAATTTATCTGATGTACTTAAATCTTCTTCTTCTTTTCTAGAACAATGGTATTTGATATATGGAAAACAGCCAGTCCTTAGTATTTGATAATTCGATCTGCCAACTTTCCAATTAAAGTTGGACATTCCAAATTGATCATCTTTCACACTGCTGTACTAAAAAAGAAAAAAAAATGTTATATTTTACTCTATTTTTGTCATCGATTACTATTTTTAAATTAGTAAATTCAGGGTTGTATTATATTGAGTTAAATGTTTGTCTGTTGTTTAGTAGCTAATAATAAAATTGATGTTATTAAAATATGAATTGCATTATAGTAATTAGTATGTAATTTCATTTGTTTTTAGTATCCTGCTGTATTTCACTTCTAACAGGGTAGGCAGAGGAAACTTTGTGTTCCCTACATCATGCCCAATTTACTGTGTGCATAGGTGACGAAAGTAAATGCCACCTCTTGTCTTGTTACAGGATCAAGGAACTGAAAATAATTTAATCCCACAGTGGAACCTATAAGCATTCCAATAATAATGGTAGAAAAATGTAAATTGAGGTACAACGATTATACTAAATTCATATATAAAAAATATTATCCAAAACTTCATTCACTAATAATAATTATAATTTACCTTTACAAAGTATGAAGTCCATGGTGGTTCATTACATTGTTTTAAATATGCTGATAAAACTTCAGATGATGTAGGTCGAGACAAAAAAAACCTTACAGAATACCTATAGATATTTTTAGTCAACAAACTCCTATTTATCATCATTATGTAACTAACTTAAATATATTGTGTAGTTTGAATTATGTACTAAAATAATCTTATATATATATTTTACATATTACATATGTTTGGTGCATAGGTACTATTAAAAGCTATTTTTCATAGTTTAAAGGTAAATTATATTTTAATGATTTATGTTTGTGAATCATTCATTTATTACTATAAATCAGCTGTTTCTGACATAACAGCACTATGTCCAACATTAACATACTAATCTACTAATAGTAAATGTTGTAGTAACTTACGACTCGAATGATTTAAATTTAAAGTTTAACGGTCTTATTCATAAAAAACCCTTATAGAACGTTTAAAACGTTCATTAGTTAATATGCTCTATAAGGTTATGGAACGTTCGATAACATTGCGTATTCATAACAGTTCTATAAACCTTCTATAACTAATATACGGTTTATAAGCTGAAATGTTGCCACTACGATGAAATTGGCAAGTAAGCTTGCCAAATGTACCGAATTGACTACAGATAATGTGTATCAATTTACCAAATACGTCTAATCATAGACATTATTACGGATTAAAATCATATTTTGTTGTTTGTGATATGGTATGTTACCGCCCAGTGATATATTATTTGTTTACATAGTGATCTGTGCCCCTCGTTTTATTTTAAATATTACATAATTATTGTTGTAAAATAGCATAAGAATCGAAAATTGTAGAAAGTAAAAAAAGCAAATGAGTGAGAATTGGTTGGAGGATGATAATGTTGGTTTTTCTGATACATCTGATCACGGACCACGTAAGTTTTGTTTTGGAGACATTCATACGCTTATTATACTTCAATGCTTATGCTTTTATTCCATAGATGATCTTGAAAGATTTGGTTAGAGAGAGCTTTCAATTATTGAAAATAAAACGGGAAAAGTTGGCCGCTTGGCAGGATTTACACTATAGCTACTTAATGAGATAAATTTGAATAATATAATTGAGTATTTCGTGTATATACTTACTTATTTTAACAAAGCTATTAATGTTTCAGTTCACACTCAGAACTGCTACAAATTTAAGCCCAATGGAAGTGTTATAAAAAAGAAAAATATCTAAAGAAGTACAAGTACATTGAAAGAAACCTACACCTACACCTACAGCAGAACCAGCAAGTAGTCATGGTGACCTTGCGGTGTGGCTTCCTCATGACTTCATGTTAGACTCAAATTAATTTGAATATGATAATCAGGTACCCATAAAAATATGAATTTTTGGTCAATTAGTATTACATTTTGAGTAAATAAATATTTATGTAATTATATTATTTCTTGTTTCAGTATATAACAAAGTATGATATAGAAATATTACAGGAGAGAAAAAAAACCACAAATAAAATGTTATATACCACAAAATTCACCACTTCCATGTGACAATTCCGGAGCAGAAAAAGAAATGGTATGTGTATTGTATTACATTATTTTTTATTTTTATTGAAATGATGCACACAAATACTGTCCCGTCCTATCTTATTTTATGTGTTTTATTCATACTCATTTGACATATTAAACATAATTAACTGTGCTGCATGAATAAAATAACTAAATACCACAATACCCAGAAATTTATTTTAATTTAATTATTTAAGATTTTGCAGCCAAGCCCTTCTGTACAATCTATACATAGCAACTCATCCACAATTTTGTTTATATCTAAGTGTAGAATAACATTTTAAAAATGTCAAAAACAAATGATTTAACAAAATTTAACTAAATTACACTACCTAAATAATGCTCAGAAAGAAATTCTGATAAATTTTTGTAGATACTAGCACCCACCTACACGCCACGCATACCACAATAGCAAACATGAAACTTTAGATTAAAAAAATAAACATGTATGTTGAATGAATTCATTTTTATTATTATAACTATAACTACAATAATTAATTATAATAATGTATTGTTAAAGCAATATAACATATTAATAAGTTGAAACAAATTCTCAAAATCAATCAGTACAATCTACAAGCTATATTATAATTTGTATAACAAACTTGTATATAAGATATGTTTTGAAATAATTAATACATACTTATTTGGAAAACTTAAATAAAAAAGAATAATATATACATTACATTTTTGGTTACAGCATTAAAATAAAAAAGTGCCGCTCAGCAAATTGCAGATCATGACATTGCCTACAGAAAAGAGCTGTATCAGGCCAAGATGGACAATGAAAAACAAAATACTTTTAGAAGAAATCTTTAAAAATAAAATTATATTATAAGACCAAATAAAATTTATAGAAATGTATATTTTCTTTTTATTAACTAACTCACAAAAATTTATCCTAAAAAAATTTATAAAACAGCATATATGCATTTATACTACTGTACCCCTAAAAACTCGGGACTGTTCATTTCTATTTCTTACAATGTCGTTACAAAGCATTTTTCCACAGTATTCCTGTTTGCCATATGTGCTTGATTATATTTTTTCTCTCATTGGTTTTGAGTGTACAGAATAGAACGAACTAAATTCTGTCATAATATGGTGTTCTTTAGAAAAACTACTGGGCATTTTAATAAATTAAGCAATTGAGCAAGTGCACATGCAACTCGGGCACAAATCTGGCTAGCGCTTGTATGAGACAACCCATGGTGTTCTTCAGCATCTTGATACTGTAAGGAATAAGATAATTTAGTAAGTACTTGTACACGAATACGTGTCACTTAGTATGTGTTGTATAAATAGTATATTCAAGTCAAGTAAAATAAAAATACTCACCTCTCGGCGACTCCATAATCTTCAAGTAGCTATTACTTTGATTTCATGTAAGGTACTAGAACCTCTATAATCTAATTAGAGATCATCACACCAAGTTTATTATTAACTTCGCAGTAGATTTCGTCGTTCAAGGAAAATGGTTTACTCCTACTTCTATATATCCTTCTTCGATGTGAACTGTTGTGTTTTCAATTCCTACCATCGTTTCCGAAGCATCTATGCTTTGTAAAGCTTCCATTTTAATCATAAAAGTGGCAAATTAACACAACTTGAGTATTAACTATATTGACACGTTATTTACAATATTTTGTTTACATCAAATGTCATTTTCAATATCGAGAATCGGCCATTTTTTATTTTATAGAACGGCTATAGTAGGGTCTCGGCCTCTATAACTTTATAATAGGCTTATAGCAGTGTTTAGCGCTAAAACGCTGTTATGAATACCATTTTTTGACGTTTCGCTTATAGTGGGCTTATAGAACACTTTATCTGTTCCATAACTTTTTATGAATAAGACCGTAAATATATATGTAGGGTATTAAATAAATAATATTTGTCTATTTTTAGAACTTCTATAATTAAGTAATAATTCAATATCGTAATCGATTATAAAATATATCTGTAACTTTGCAGTTAAAATTTATAAATAATAACTTGAATGTAAATAATGTAGACTTTATTTCCGAGCTTACTTAGAGTAATAGTTTTATTAATAATCTTATTATTTTTCTATTATTTCAACTTGATTAATAGCTACCATACAGTACGGTAATATAAACATTATCTGTGTGAATATTTTGTTTACTTGTCACACTGAGGTTACAATTAGGGATGTCTTTTTAGGAAAAAATCGATTCAGATAAAAAATTTAATATGCTGTCATAGTATAAGCCGATTTTTAATAAAAAATAATCAATTTTTGTTTTTTCCGCCATTACATAACTTTCCGCCATTACATAACTACAAGTTTCAGATTTGCCTATTCTGTTTTGGCTATGATATGGTCTCTCGATATGAATCTCTTGTTGGGGTGAAATAATACTATTTAATTTCAATGGCGGGAAGTCTCTAATCTTTAATGTAAATGTGATATTTATAGACTTCGCAGCGCTTCTTGTACTCCTCATTCTTTGAACCGAGTTGCGCCTTTGTCTTAGTGTTCTTAAAGCTTTACAGGGACTATTTATCTTTATGACTGTATAAAGTAAAGTAGGCGTTACACAAGTAGATTAAAATATGTCCTAAAATTGATTAGTTAAATATTGAATCGATATCAAAAATATATATTTTTTCACTACCCTACTAAGATTTGAGATGAGATGTGCTTCGGACGTCAGAGTTTGACTCTCGTCTTGTTTGACAGTGGGTTGACTTGTGCGATATAAAATAACTTAAACTTTATATATGTAAATAAACAATTATAAATTGTTTTATATTAAGTTTTGCTTTGGTTTAAAGTTCTTAATATTAATTACTGATAATTTTTGATTGACGAATAATGTGGACTACAAAAACATTTCTTACTAAAACAAAACGCGGCAATGTTTTAAAGGTTATTGAGGAGATTGAATTATGTTCATAATTAGTTTTAATATTGTATATCAATAAACTTAAATTGGTTTTAATATATCTCCATAAACTTACAGATTGTAAGAGAACATTATTTACGGGATGATTTGTTATGTGGTTCCGCGGCATGTAAAGTATGTCCACATAAGGATGATGAGTTAACATTGGACAATAAGCCGGAATCAATTTGTGCTTTGTTCGAATATGATCACTATTTAATTTTGGACACAAATGTTGTATTACATCAGATCGACATCCTTGAAGAAGATGCATTGAAGAATGTCATTATTTTACAAACTGTACTTGAGGAGGTTAAACATCAGAATACAGCTATATTTCAAAGGCTGTTGGAGATAATAGGCAATAAAAAACGAAAATTCTACTCATTTGTCAATGAACACCATAAGTAAAAAAGTTTTTCTTCTTTGGTACAACTTCCTGTCGATAGTAAGTTAGACAGAGGGAAGTGTTGTTTTAAGATTTCCGTCCAACTTTCAAAACACTTGGCAGAACTCAATGCTATACTTTGATTTATTACCAGTGCAAAGACATGAAAATAGTTCATTTCTCTGAATGGGAATAAAATACAAAAAAATTGTATTTACAGTTAGATGCTCTTGCATATCTTCATAATAGCTTCAACTAGAATTATACAGTAATCCTGAGGTCATGATATAAAACGTAAACAATGGTGAAACGGTTTCTCTATATGGCAAGATTATGTTGCTCATAATTTATGAAAAAATTGTAAGAAGATAATACCCCGATAACACTGTTGATAATAGTATAGAACCAATATCTATAAAACTTGTGTAACCTGTTAAGATTTGTTAGAATTTTTTTTTATTTTTAATAGTTATTTATTAAATAGTATATACATATGAAAACATAGGCCAGTCGTGGCACAGTGGTACAAAGTGAGACTGTAAAACCGACTGATTGTGGGTTCGATCCCCACTCGAGGAGATGAAATATGTTTACTTAAATTTATATTTTCATTTCTTCACTCTGGTGTTGAGGCTAAGAGCGGCGTTGAGTTCTGCCACTCAATACGCAATGCCTCCAAAATTTGGCAGAAAGTGGGGAATGGAGTGTCTTAACAGGTTTTAACTAGGTTCCCTCTGCCTACCCTGCTGTGTGCGGGATATAGCGTGAAGCTAATTTAATTTATTTATATATGAAAACATCCAAAAACACCTTATTACTTAGAACATATTTTAAAAATAAAAGGTAAAGAGCAAATTTTACTGTCAATAACTAAAAATAATTTATAACTGTTCATCTAATTCAAAGCTATAAATATAGTTTATTTAACTTTATTAATAATTAACACTTGTTTACAGATAAAGTTAAACTTTTTTTCTGATTTAGTCAGGCAGCTAGTTAAAGTACAGCTAGTTGCTGAAATAAAATCTTGAGAAACTTTGTTTTCTTTGTTTACATTTTGTCTCAAGCCCAAATGAATATATAGACTATAGATTGTAATAAATAAAGAAAAAGTTATATATATGAGCACAGAACCTACTTGTAACAAATCCTAAATATTCATACTTAAGCATCTTGAATTCTAGTATTGCTATAATTTTTATAGAGACACATATGTTGAACGTAAGCCTGGTGAAAAACAAAATGATCGTAATGATCGAGCCATTCGAAAGGCAGCTTCATGGTATGCTTCACATATATCAATTAAGAATATAATTGGACAATTTCCACAAATTGTGCTTCTCACGGATGATGAAAACAATAGAAAAATTGCTCAAGACGATGGAATTGTGTGTAGTTCTGGTATGTATACTTATGCTGTCAATGTTTACTTATAACATTTAAACTATTTTTAATATTAAAAACTTTATAATAGAACATAATTTATTGAATTGAGGATAATGTTAATTGATTTCCGGTGACAGTGTACAGACAGTACAGTAGTTCTTGGTTCGATCACCCATAGGTGCAATGGATTATTTTAATTTCTCTGCTCTGATTGACAAAGTGTAGCTTTCAATTCACACACACACTTTATTCAACATGCATAGTCTTAACAATTAGGTGGAAAGTGGAGTATGGATAAACTTAATAGTTTCCCTTTGAAAATTTTCAAATTGCTTATTTATTTAACTATTGTTTTTAGTAAAAGATTATATAGAGAATGTTAATGGATTTCCGGGCCTTTCTGATAAACTTTCTAAGAATGTAATACCCGAGAGCTGTACTAAAGATGCATTATATCCAGCACATTTAACACCTATGCAAATTCATAGTGGGATTAGAAATGGGAAATTGTATCAAGGAACTTTTCATGCCTCTAGAGATAATTTCTTGGAAGGAACTGCGAGTGTTAATGGATTTGAAAAACCTGTAAGTTTTAACTCATTTATATAGTTAGTTACTATGGAGCACAAGTTGCCAAATTCCACTATGTTATTTTTTCATCTAAGTGACAGTATTTTTCTTTCCTAATTGTGGTTTAACACTTTAAAAAGAGTTATATATTTTTTTTATTAGATTTTATATATTAAAATGTTAATGTATTTTTTAAAATGTTTATTTTTGATTATTTTCCAGATCTTACTACAAGGCCATATAGGTATAAACAGAGCAATAGACAGTGATATAGTGGCAATTGAAATATTACCTCAAGACGAGTGGAGAAAACCCAGTGACATTGTTTTAGAGGACAAAGCCGAGGATCCCGGTGACTTACTTGAAGAAGAATCTCAGCTTCTTAACACTAAGCCTAGTTCTGAAGATGATATATCACCTACGGGAAAAGTTGTTGGTATTATAAGAAGAAAATGGCGGCAGTACTGTGGCATTTTATTGCCTAGCAAGTTTCCTGGTGGGTTATTAGGACTTTTTTTATTTACCTTTATTACATCTTTCCAGTAAGTAGTTTATGTTATGATGCATAAATTGATGCTTTTATTTACTTATTAAGACAACTCCTACACTATAAATATGATCATATACATATGTGTATGATTAGTAAAAAATATGTTGTGATTATAATAATTGTGACTGAAGTAACAAGAAAAAGTAAGTCGGTTAATAAAAATGCTTCATTTCCCAGACCGTGGATCGAATCCACAACCATTACGTTTACACTACAATTAAAAATATTGTTTATATATTTTTTATCTGTATCTATTCAGGAGCAACACGCCATTTGTTCACACCAGCTGAGAAACGTATACCCCGTGTTCGAATAGAGACGCGTCAAAGTGACGTTCTAGCGTCGCAACGTATCCTAGTTGCTTTGGACTCGTGGCCTAGAAATAGTAGATATCCTTTGGGTCATTTCGTTAGATCCTTGGGGCCTATTGGTATGAGAACATTTTTATTTATTTTTTTTTTTTTTGTATATCGTTTTTAGTAGAATATACAGCAGGAACCTATTGTTACGACACTTTTCCCTACGTATCGCACAATTTTTGTTGAGTGGTGAAAGTTCACGCAGAACAAGTAAATGATGACAACAATATTCTGTTTTTTCGTATATATACATAATTGTCATTATTATATTTGTTATTGCGTTTAAAAATATCTTTTAACATCACACACATCTATTATTTTAATATCTCTTTTTAAATATAGCAAAATTAACAGTTAATTTCATATTTAATTAATGTTTAATTTTGATCTAAAAATGTTGAATTCAATAAGCCTCCATATTTGTTTTACTGTAGGTGATAAAGATGCCGAGAATGAGGTGATATTGTTAGAGCACGACGTTCCTCACGCGCGATTCAGCGAAGCGGTACTAGCTTGCTTGCCACCCGACGACTGGACTATATCGGAAGAGGTAAAGGAATTTTATGATAATAAATGAAAGATTAATATTAAAATAATAATTACATGACATTTCGTGTTGAGTTTTAACGGAATTAATTTCCTCGAGTCGAACTAGTAACCATTGCGTGTGCAGTTGCGCTAAGATGATCTATCGGTTTACCGGTAGCATTAAAAAATCCTTTTTAATGTATTAAGTTTTACAAAACAAAACTTTTGATTTTCGTCTTGCTAAACAACCATTTTTTTTAAAAAGTCAATAGCGCAGTTTTGTAAAAATATTTTTATTTGTGGACAACAAACACTATAACAATAGTATAAAATTGAACGGAATTCAAATGTGGTATATAGTTTAAAACTTTTATGTAAACTAAAATATGTCTCATGTACTTTTGTATAATTGTAGGAAATAAAAAAGCGCGTAGACCTCCGCTCGCTGTGCGTGTGCTCCGTGGACCCGCCGGGCTGTACCGACATCGACGACGCGCTGCACGCGCGCGCACTGCGCGGCCGGCGCGCGCACGAGGTGGGCGTGCACATCGCCGACGTCGCGCACTTCGTGAGGCCGCGCACGGCGCTGGACGAGGAGGCCGCGTCGCGCTCCACCACGGTCTACTTGGTTGACAGGAGAATTGATATGGTGCCAGGTATTGGGGATTCATTTTTTAAATGTGGTATACCTAATATATTTTATATTTTTAAAGAAATCGTAACGGTTCGGTGTCTGTACATGGAAGATATATAAGACACATTGTTATTGATGGCATTATTATTATTTTTCTTTTTTTATTTTTTTTCCGTTTGTTTGCGCTTTTGTTCACGCGTATCTTATAAACGGCTTAAACAATTCAATTGCAGTTTTCACTATTACATTTCGGCGAAATTCCCTCAACGTTGTTTGTTTTTTTTTTCAACTAGCTTTAATTTAATATCTTTTTAATATTTACAGATTTGTTAAGTTCAAACTTATGCTCATTAAGAGGTGGTGAAGAGAGGCTAGCTTTTTCTGTGGTATGGGAGATTGATGAAAACGCAAATGTACTTTCTACTAAATTCCATAAAAGTGTTATAAAGGTAATACCTTTTTTTTATAATGAATATCGTTTGGAGATTTTTTTTTTATGTTGAAATTAATTCGGAAGGCCAACAAGAAATAAATATTTGAAATGTTTCAAAAATTTATTAAATACAATCATGATCCAATCGTCATTTGTACATTATATCATTCATGTATTTTCATTTATTGGATTTGAACCTTTTTAAGTGAAAATTTACTATTTTATTTCCTGACGTACGCTCGAACCGGAACTGGAACACAGGAAACCCGACGTACACTCGGAACAGTTTGCAGGGATCCGTAGTCACGGGTATACGGCTAGAGTATAATTTAAAATTAGTAAAAACTACGAAAATCAAAGAATTTTATTTTTAAACTCATATTTAATTTACCAACAGTCCCGAGCCGCCATGACGTACGGAGAAGCGCAAATAGCGATAGACGATTCGTCCAGGAATGATGAAATAGCAGCTTCACTGCGCATATTGAACGGTTTAGCTAAGAAATTGAAACAGAAGAGACTTGACAATGGTGCCTTATTACTTGCGTCGCCGGAAATACGCTTTCAAGTATGCTATTTTTTTATTTTACGCTATGTATCGCGCATAGTAGGGATAAGGAACCTTGTACAAAAGGAACCTAGTAGTAAGACATTTCGTTCAATTTTCACGACATTCACAACTCTTCTTCGACAGTCTTCGTAGTTCGCAACACTACGTCGGCCTTGAAGTATTTTTTTTTTATATTTAAAATATTGTAATTAAGGATTTTATGTAAATTAGGTTTATTTAAATAAAAACATGAATTTATTATATTAGAAATAGAGTACATAATTTTTTTACCTTAGATTTTCTCCTATAGAGCTTTATCAAGGATATAACGTATACTCCATTTAAAGTATGCTTACATAAAATAATTATAATATTAATTGCTTCTTAAATTAAAAATTTCAATTCCTTTATACAACCATGCGTATTTTTAATCTTTGGGGGTTGCTTAATAGAGATAAGTCCTTTAAGCCAAAATTGCAAATAACTTTTTATATCGATTCTTATATAGATAATATAAAATATATTAAATACAATTAAAACTACAGGTAGATTCAGAAACCCACGATCCAATAGAAGTGCAAGCAAAAAAAATCGTAGATACAAATTCTATGGTGGAGGAGTTCATGTTGTTAGCAAACGTGAGCGTAGCTGAACAACTGGCGAAGGAGTTCCCGCAGTGTGCCCTTCTGCGGCGACACCCTGCGCCGCCCCCGGCCAACTTCCACAACTTCCTGAAGGCGGCCCGGCGACAGGTCATATCTTCTAATTCTTCCCGAACTTACTATAAAAGTAAACTAGTTTATTTGCCATCCAGTCTCCGCGTATATAAGTTGTGTAAAACGTCAGCATAAAATATTTAATTGTACTATAAAGTATGTATGTATGTATGTACTACCAATGTGTAATAATATAAAAATAGCTTGTAAAAAAATTAAAACACCACTATAGATTGTAGCATATTATAATAAAAGGTTAGCGGTCTTACAACATATGTTAGGAACCGCTGTTTTAGTTACACACAAAATTTTATGTAGTACCCTCATCTCCATACTAATTATAAGATATATCCCCTTGCTTAGTAACTCATTGCTGCGCTTTGCGTCGATATCAAAGCGAAGAAATGCAAACTATATTTTCTCATGCAATTTATTTCCTCGACTGGGAATCAAACCCACAACCTGTCACATGCTTGTTTTTGCCCCTGCGTCATAACTGGCCTCATGTTAAAAATATATTCTGATTAAATACTATAAATAGTAGTTTTGTTGTATAAGTTTTCCTATAATAATTCTAAAGTGGTCACAACAGAATTAATGAGAAGGATAACAACAATTTTATATGAACAGGAATATTTTAATGCACGTTTTAATAATAATTAGTTGAATATAAATACTTCAGCTGTTAAGTCTTTCAAAATTTCAAATCCAATCAAATCCAGTTGCGTTCCAAAATTATTTAGTAAAATTTGTTAGTTAAGATATTTTTTTAAACATTCCATTTCTATTATTAAAAAAAAATTAAAACAGATGTGAAGCGGCGGCACTGCATTGGTCTGTAAAGGCGACGGTTGTGCGTAAATTTTTTAATTGAGGGAATAAATTATTTTAATTTCCTCGCTTTGGTAACATGAGAAAGCGCGACGTTGTGTTCCGATACAAGACTTAAAATTTGGGCGGTGCGTGGAGAAACCGAGTGTCTCGATAAAGGGTTCCCTCTGCCTACCCTGCTATATTTTTGCAAACATTTACAGGGCTTCGAACTAGATGTGTCAACAAACAAATCCTTCTCCAAATCTCTCAACGAGGCAGTGATCCCCGACCGGCCATTTTTCAACACTCTATTACGAATAATGGCGACTCGTTGTATGCAACAAGCTGTGTATTTCTCAAGTGGAACCAAAACGCAAGATGAATTCTACCACTATGGACTCGCGTGCCCTATTTATACTCATTTTACATCGCCTATTAGAAGGTATGTTAAGTTTTTCATATAGTGTTTAGCGAACTTTTGGATTTTTTATAGTAATTGATTACTATCGCCTAATTTGCTAACGTATTAACTGAATCATGTACATGTAGTTTACTGGTTTCGAATAAAATAGTCTTCTTTGAAAAAAAAAGTCTTCTTCAATAGATGGACAATACAATACATAGATATTATTTTCAATTTGAACCTTACTAGTTTCTGAGATTAACACATCTCTTCACAAATACTCTTCAGTTTTATATCACTAGTTTAGATTACAAAGAAGGCACATTCTATGGGATAAGTTATCTGGATACGCAATGTATATGCGTGTTGATGGTTTATATAAATCTTTTTTTGATTTGGCCTAGTTTAGTTCAATCAGACAAAATGTGGCTGGACTTCTCAATATTAATTAAAAACACAACATAAACCCAAGAAAATATACATAGAATATCTACTTTTTTAGCTTAACCTAGTCTTAATACACTCCATTTCTAATAAGATACTTCCGTTACCCACTTTCTGGTGTGGTGTTCTGTGGCGGAACTCAACGCCGCGCTTTACGACGTATTTTACAGATACGCCGACGTGATAGTGCACCGCCTGCTGGCGGCGTGCATAGGCGCGGACGTGACGCACGCGGCGCTGCTGGACAGCAAGGAGGCGGACTCCTTGTGCGACAACCTGAACTACAGGCACCGGCAGGCGCAGTACGCGGGGAGGGCGTCCGTGGCTCTCAATACGCATGTTAGTTCCTTTTTTTAACTCCTTTTTACACACTACAATATTTATTTGTTTTTAGTTTTGAGTGAAAAATTTATCTTTTATTCTTAGTACCGGTCTTAATCTAGAATAAAACAAATAACCTAATAAAATACTAATTTCAAATGCATTTTATTTTAGATTTTATTTAAAAATCGTGAAGAGATCCAATCAGCAGTGGTGTTGGCCGTGAAACGTAATGCTTTGCAAGTCCTCATCCCGAAGTACGGACTCGAAGGACCATTGTATTTGCCATCTGAAAAATTCACTTATAATGAAGAGGTAAGATAACTATTTTTTCTTATTTAAGGTTAATTGCGTGTTTTATATATGTATTACTTTTATATACTATTACGTTTAATATGATATTTGCTTAAAATATTATATTTTTATATATTATATTTATTTTCAGCTGATTTTTATATTTATTTATATTCATTTATGATGGTTGTAGGGATTTCTACACTACTTCTAGTCTAGTTAGATAGATAAATATGAATCAGGATTAAAGAAAATAGTGACTTCTCACAGTGTATAATAGGTTATACTAAGTAAAAAGTAAGCACATACTAGCCTAATTTAAGCTAAACTTGAAATAGCGGGAATTGTAAAAATCTCCTTACTGAGATGCCTTAAAAAAAATTAAGTAAAGGTAAGACACTGTTTCTCAGAAGTGTGTTAAATGGCGGCTCAAAGCCGCGTTGAAATAAAGCCAGAGCTACCAGAGCAACTTATTCCCTCTAAGTGAAAATCGAACTTAAAACCGGAGCGATTACAGTCAACGTTGTGCGACTGCGCCACGATGACTAAGCTGATGATTATTGTTTGTATTGTATTTTATGGATTATTGTATATCTCTCAATTATATTCCAGGAAAACGTCCAAGTATGCGACGGTACTACTTTGAAGACATTTGATGAACTAACAGTAAGACTAACACTCGATAGTTCCAATTTACAACATAGAAAATTAGTTTTCCAACTTGTAACTCCATACATACCCGGAGTCAGTTATGTAAAGGAAGATATGGAGGTTGATGCACCAGAAGTGAAAATTGACAAAGTTAATGAGAAAAAGAGGAAAGATGCAAGTAACGCTAAGAGCAAAAAGAAATCTAAGAAATTGTAATTTTTTATGTTTACATTTTGTATGTGCTATTGATTTGTATATGTAATAAATTAATTTTTTTACTGATAATGGTTGGTTTTACTATTTAAATTCTTTAAGTTTATTTTTTTTATGTAAAAAGTAAATAATAATTTCTCAATACAAAAATATTATATATGGAAGCTTCGTTTATGGGAGCAGTGAATGGGGTAAAATATTAATCAAAGTTTCTCAAAACTTTGACGTAGGATTATTGTTTTTATTATATATATTTGTCCTTACTGTAGTATGTGTGACGTACAGACACAGACGTACAGAAATACTTCTACGCATTGCCGATCTGCTACGTTTCACTCACACAAATCATACCAGAACAAGAAAGGGATATCTCTCGTTAATTTCTATAATAAACAACGTTCAATTTAATTCGCTAATAGCTACGACTCGATTTTGTGCGATGTCGGTTTGATAGGTTAGTCTATGTGCGTCAATCTTAACAAGTGGCGTTTTATTTTACAACGATAATTTGTTTGAAAAAAAAAGTTATGGCAAAATCTCCTTACACATCCAATTTTGGTTATCTGAAAGAGATCACAATTTTAGTTTAGTGAAGGTAACGAAATGATACAATTTAAATTTTATTATTTATCCCGAATTAAAAAGTTTATTTTTTCAAGCAGAATACAGATAATAAAATTATCGTTGTAAAATAAAACGCCATTTATCAAGAACGATGCACGCAGACATAAAACTGTCAAAGGGAAACCGCCGCATACGCCTCATTCCGATATCGAGTCGTAGGTATTGGCAAAGTTCAAAGTTGCTTAACTTCCAGTAGTGTTTACGTAACTGCATATGCGTAACTGCATCACAAGAAATACAGGTATGGATAAATATCGTGAAATTAAAATCTAAAAACCTACGTCTAAACGGTTGAGTTATTTTGATTGCCGGGCGGCCGGTCTTTATCGATGCCCACAATAAAAATAAAGAAATATACCTAAAATGCCCCACAAATACTAAACACCATAAAAACAAGTCGCTATATGCTGTTTAAGAAAAATCACTTAAACTATTATTATTATTTTTATTCCTTTTTTTCCATTATTGCCTTGTACATAATAAAACGTAATTTTTTTATTGCTATCAAGGCTAAAGTATTTTTTTATATAAAGATTAGACTTACTAAAATTTAAGGCTATATTTTTTTTATCAGAAAATATTTTGTAATTATAATCTTTTCTATAATGTGGATAATCGTCTAGGTGGTTTGACAAAAAAACATTTATCAAAGTATGTAATTAAAGTAGGTAATTAATTATTATTAATTAATTAATGAATGTAATTAAAGTTTGATATTTTTATTTGTATTTAGGAGTCCCAAAAAAAAAGATACAGATAGGAAAATAAAAATATTCTTTGTTTTTCATAAAAAATCAGTACTACTTAACTAATTACAACATACAATTGCAAACATAATTTTATTTTAAACACAAAGTACACAATTCCTTAATAAGCGTATGAGAATAAATGAAATATACAAAATGTTGATTAACTAACTATTATATAAAAGATCAAAGGTCTCAGGTAATCAGACCCCTACACTCCTTAAAATAGTCATTGGTTTCAGTCTTGTAAGTCTCCATTTTAAATCTGCATTGAATCAACATTTACTTGAATAGGGTAATTAAAGGTTTTTTTTATTAAATAGATTAATTTTGCTTTCCACGGCCATGCTCTAAATTTTCTTGTTGAGTTTGTACAACTTCTTGATTAATGTCGTCGTTTTCATGACTATCTTGGTTTTCTTGGCTAGTTCTTTTATTTTTTTGACCTTTTTCCTGGTTTACTTGGCTAGGTTCCTGGTTTTCTTGACTAATTCTGTGATTTTCTTGGCTAGTTCTTTGATTTTCTGGGCTAGCTTCCAGATTTTCTTGTGTAATTTCCTGATTTTCTTGGCTAATTCCTTCATTTTCTTGACTAAATTCCGGGTTTTCTTTGCTAGCATCTTGATTTTCTTGACTAATTTCTTGGTTTTCTTGACTAGATCCTTGATTTACTTCATTAATTCCTTGATTGTCTGGGTTAATTTCTTGATTTCTGTACTTTGGTTGGTTAGTACTTTGTTGTACTTCTTCACTTAGATCTTCGCTATTTGTTTCCGAGACGACTTCGCTTGTTTCTTGGTTATTATTACGTTCTTGATTTTGACTACTTTCTGAAGAATTTAGTGGCGTGTAATCGAATGGCATCTGGGCATGAGCGGTAATCCTGGCAATTTCCTGGTCTATCCTCTCTACAAGTGTTTCTATAGCGGCTGGCCATCGTGTTGCAGGGACAGTATGTGATGGTCGCAGACGTGCATCGGCCATTACCGTTAACCTCACAGTATCCGCATATTGTATCAAAGTTAACGACATACCTGACAAAAAAAATAAAAGTATTGCCATTATAAATTAGGAATGACATTTATGAAATAATTCTCGGAAAACGTTGACTATTTTCAAACTTACTTATATTAGCTTGCGGGGGACGCCAATACACAATGTGATCCACAGTTTTTCCCCACAATGTCGACCGTTGAGTTGTATTTACTGGAGAATTGATTTCTGCATAAGATACTGCATATTTTCTAGATAGAATGTTCATGGTAATCTTTGCTAGGGGCGCTGGCACGGACCTAGTGAGAGCGCCGCAGCGTGTCTGTGCCGCCCAAGCTGCTGCTAATGTATTTTGTCGTGTGCATGCTTCATGAACCACTGCTGATATGCGGCGCGGGCTAGCCCCTACTGGCAGAGCTAAGCATACCATTCCTGAAACAATTAATTGATTGAAATTTTCTGGTTTACACACCGACGTACAGCTTTTGGAATAAAAGTAAAATTAGCAAATTCTATATTAATACTAAAAAATATACAAATAAAACGAAACGGAAAATAGTGAAGTTACCTCCAGTCTGTGACTTTTTGTAGTTCTTTCCGTTGCCTTCAGCGAATGTATAGAGAAAGTCCTCAGACGCCGCCCTAGCAGTGATAAGCACAGAGTCAGGTGTGTCACTCTCGGCACCTTCGAAGAATGCACGCAAAGCTTCTGTGGCAGCGTATAGGGCCACATCAGACGACGACACGCCGAGCGCCCGCGCCGCGCGCTCCATGCCGGCGCGAGACACCGGGCGCGACCATGCAGCCACCTTCAACCCACAATTATCAATATGATACGAAATTATTACAAAAAACGTAAATATTTTGGTATTTTAATTCAAGTTTAAGCGGCTTACTTATACCTACATCAGGGACAGGTTTTAAAATAAATAAAGAAGTTTAGTACTGTATATTCACCTTTCTTCCACATAAAGAAACTGTCTGTAACATATGTCGTGGTCCATCATCAGCTCTACAAATGTCATTCCAGAAACATACAGGCGCCTTGTACATTTCGACTGCAACTTTTAAAGCCTCGTTTGTTGCTTTCACGCACAGCTGTCCTATATCGCTATATTTCCATACATATGTGTTTGTTAGCCTCACTCTACCTGTATTACGCAGTTCATTAAAAGCTGTGACTTCATCTTTCACTATTATAGGTAATTTAAATATTAACAGCGTTGTATTGTAAGTTACACCGATAATCCTTTTGGGTAGTTTTCGGGGATCAAAAGTTATTAGTGGTGAAATTAGTATCTGTAACAAAGTATTTGTATAACAAAGTACATATAATTTATATAGAATGCAATTTGGTCCGTTTTTCATGGAAGTAAAAAAAACAGATTTGATGCAACTTATTATACAAAATGCCTTTCTACATTTTAGTAATTATCTTATACAAAAATATACGTACGATTTTACGAAAAAATAATCTTTACCTTAGGAACAGTTAGGTATCTTTTTACACATTCATTTTTAACAGCTGTCAAGAAGTTAATGTTTGGGGCGGGATCCTGTGCTCTGTTCATAAATCTTTGCTTAGTGACTTCTCTCAAAGCATTTGCGGCGGATACCATAACCATTCCCGCCACGTGAAAAACTCCCGGCATCCTATCAAGGGATCCGGGACTCGCAGCAGGATCATATACAGAAATAAACTCGTTCCAAATGTTTGATAAGCTTTCATTTATCTTTCCCCAAAGCTGTGGTATATATGAAGGCACGGGGAATAATTTTGACAGTGCACTTTGCTGGTAATACTCTCTTTGTTGAATGACTCTATTAGGAGGTAATTGTTCAACCAGCAACAAGTCTCCGATATTGAGAGACTTTTTCCCAGTAAGCAATAAATGATGAACTCTTATTAAAATATAGTATTTTGGTTCTTGTGATTTACAAGGGATTATAAGATATTGCCACGGTGGTTGTTCTGGCGGAAAATATTTCGATATAATTTCGCTCACGTAGTCCTGAAAGTGATTTAAGTTAAGATGTTGTGTTTCATTTAAACAACCGAAACATACCAAACGCGATAATGATTTTATAATAATCGGAGAAAAAAGAATTGAGCACGTTGGTCTTGGACCTTAGCTTTGTACAGATATGTTCGTGTAAGTGCATTTTAAAATTTTTCAAGACAATTTTTTATTAGTAAAATTTTTGGAACTTCCTACGAACACGATTGGGCATAAAAAGTCAGTACATAAACATATTTATGCTGTCAAGGTTACAAACAAAACTTTTTTAACTTTCATTACCTGTATATTGATATCAGATACATGACGACCGCGATAAACCCCTTTCGTCACAAACACGTGGTTTTCTAATACAAATGGCTGTGACCCGTCCCACGCGTAGTTTCCCCAACTGGAGACCAAGCGATGCCGTAATCTTGGAAACATCAGTTCTCCGTTCTCATCTCTACGCTCTATAACGTGGGCCTTAAGGACGCGTATAATCTCATCAGCATTGAGTGTACCTATGGAAATTTATAAATCATTATATTTTATTGTCGAGGTCAGTTGCACAGGGGCACAAAAGTGTGACTGTAAACGCAACAGATTGTGGGTTCGATTCCCACTCGAGGAACTTCTTTGCTCTATTGTCAAGGCAAAGCGCGGCGTTGAGTTCCGCCACCTAGCATGCAATGCCTCCAAAATTCGATGGTAAGTGGGTAGTGGCCTTAACATTAAGCTCCCTCTGCCTTTCCTGCTACATGCATGATGCAGGATGAAACTGAGCTGAAATGATATATTATGTTTATATTTTCCATAAAAGTTAAATCGAATATGATAAAGAGTTCAGTGTTTAAGATTTTTTTAACAATATTTAATTATTATTTTATATTGTGGTGAAGCATGATGCAACGAACTTACCCTTTATACATAGTAATACGTTAATAATTCCTTGATTTCTGTGTGTATCTAGGAGAGTTCGAATAGTGTCTGTGCCTATAAATTCAAATCTAGGATACTTGCTGGATAATAGCTTCAGCCAAAAATGTTTGCTGATTCGCACAACTGTAAAACAATAAATATATTATTACAACTTTGCGGCACAATTTGCGGTGTGACTGTAAAATCGACGTCTGTGTGTTCGATTTCCACTCGGGGAAATTAATTATTATTTATCTCTCTGATAATAGGGTAAAGCATTAACAAGAACAAGAAGTAACAAGATAAAGGCATTGAGCCCGCCATTCAACACGCAATGTCTCGAAAATTTGGCGAAACATGGAAACGACGTGTCTTAGCGCTAGGTTCACTCTGCCTACTGAATTCTGTAATATTGCGCGTTGAGTGACTTCTTTGCCTTGTCACCAGAGCGAAGAAATAAAAATATAAATTTAAATAAATAATTAATTTTGAGTAGAATCGAACCCACAACCAGTCGTTATTACAGTCACATGCTGGCAAACAAAAACAATGTTTTATAATCAATTTAATCATAACACAAGTTGGTGGATACTGATTGTGTTTCGTAAAAATATATTTGCTTTAATCGTCTTGGCCCTTTTTGTTTAGATAATTCACGCTTACACACAATTTTGGAATCTTATCGTTCCTTAATAATGAAGCCATTGACCTATGATTTTTTTGTCTAATATCACGAGATCATATTTTCATTGATAATAAAAATAATCTTTATATAAGGTATTAATTATCTTATCTATTATTATTAATTTTATTTATGCGTTTAAGATTAGGCTTAGGTTTTTAGTTTTAATAATATTATATAGTACCTATAAAAGATAAGGTGAGTGCAGGCAGCGCTGAAATTGCAACACAGAACGCACAGTATGTAAACAATTCTTCTTTGAAGCGAGTGAAAAGAGTGTGTTTTTCTCGCTGCATGTTTTTTACTTCAATTTCAAGCTGGAAATGACAAAGGGCATATTAATATATTTTTTTTTTTGAGGCCAGTCGTGGCGCAGTGGCACAAAGTGTGACTGTAAAACCGACTGGTTGTAGGTTCGATCCCCAGTCGAGGAGATGATATATTTACTTAAATTTATATTTCCATTTCTTCGCTCTGGTGTCGAGGCAAAGCGCGGCGTTGAGTTCTGCCACTCCAAAAATTCGGCAGAAAGTGGGGAACGGAGTGTCTTGACACTAGGTTCCCTCTGCCTTTCCTGCTGTGTGCGGCGTAAAGCTATTTTTTTTTAATTTTTTAATATATTTTTTTAACTTTACGCTGTATCCCGCACGATGTAGGGTAGGCAAAGAACCCGGGCAATAGTGTTAAGACACTTGCGTTCCCCATTTTCGGTCAAACTAATAAAGTGATTTTTGGTTTTATAGAATTTTAATCGGTCTTGGTGATGGTTACTCATAGTCGATAATTTTTTTTCCAGTTTTACGCTTCAATAACCGAAGAGAATAAAAAAGTGGTGGAGAGTGGAGAGTGAAAGAAAAGAGATAGAGAATAAGAGATTTTTCAATGAAAGAATATTAGAGATTTTTGGTTATTATAGACTATCTATGATCTAGATAATCGTATGTTCCCTACTATTTCCTCTCCCCGTTTTTTATACAAGTGCCTACAAAATATGTAACTATTTAAATTATAATATGATCTCGTTTGACATATTCACAAATATTAAGCTTATTTTTTAGGGTTCCGTACTTTTTTAAGGAAAAAAGAACCTTTATAACAAGACCCTTTATCTCAGGAATGCTTGAAATTCAAACCATACTCAGATCTACGGCCCCTTAAAAATCTTATTTTAATATTTACTTAGAAAAAAGATATGAGCGTTTATAACGCAAACGCGTATTTCGAAACTTTAAAAGGAATCAAAATTCATAGGGTACTTCCGGTTGACCTAGAATTAGAAAATTAGCTACATGTAATACTACTTCAGGAAAAAATCTAAAAAGTATACATTTGTGGTTAAGTATTAAAAATTTTAAAAATTATAGCCTAAAAAAGAGCAAAATCTAGTATAAAAGCCGTTCAAGTATGATAGTTTAAGTGAGGTATGAAGTGGCTCTAGCTACACTAAGGTTGAATTTCAGAAAAGTGTCGGCCTCTAATTTTTGTAGGGGAACCTCGGTGAGCGAGCCTGTTTATATACATTTCATAACAAAAATAATTTGCAAGTCGAAGAAAACACTTTCTATATCTACCTATTTAACCACTATAACATCATAAGTGAAAGGCTTTCTTTAAAATTTTTACAAATTGATAAAAAATATGTCTTTTAAATTATACGAGATACATTTTTCATTTACTTTTTGTATTTTTATAATAACGCAATCATGTGTTACCAGTCACCGTTTACTTTCTGTATATTTAATATAATCTAATATTTCTATATCTCCTCGAGTGGGGATCGAACCCACAACCAGTCGGTTTTACAGTCACACTTTGTGCCACTGCGCCACGACTGGCCTCACCGGTCTATATTATGATGAAAAATTGTACTTAAATATGTTGTACATTACGTGGTACGTGCAAAGTAAGATATATTAAAAAAACAATTGATAAGCTGCCGATTAATTTAAAAGTTCGTTAACTTTTTCAGGATGTAACAATACCACTCAAATATTTTTGAATATACCTAGTTTCACTTTAAGAAAAATATAAAACTATTTTATATACGTTTTCATTAATAAAACTGCCAGTTTAAGTTAGCAAATATTATTAATGCCTGTCATGGCGGAGGGGCACAAAGTGTGACTGCAAAACAGACTGGTTGTGGGTTCAATCCCTACTGGAGGAGATGAAATATTTACTTAAATTTATATTTCCATTTCTTCGCTCTGGTCTCCAGGCAAAAGCGCGGCGTTGAGTTCTGCCACTCAGCACGCTATGCCTCCAGAATTCGGCAGAAAGTTTGGAACGGAGTGTCTTAACACTATGGTCCCCTCTGCCTACCCGGCTGTTTGCGGGATACAGCGTAAACCTGATGAAAAAAAAATAATAATAGCAAAAACAGTAGGTAATTCCAGGCTTTAGGTCAAAGATACAACATGTGAAACTTGTGAGAGGTCACCGTTTTAGTTGACAACTGCATACATCTTTGACCCTTAGATAGTTCTATCGGCACCGTAGTTTCACTACACCCAGATAGCTATAAAATAATCAAACAAAATCGTACATCATCTCTTTCTGCTTGTGTGTATTCTCTGATAAGAGGAAGCTAATCTATTACCGACTTTTGTTGTTATTTAACATCAGTTTTATTTAAATAGTTAATTTCCCAATTTTGTTTTAAAATGTTCAATTACTAATTACCTAGTTTTCTTTGTAATATTTACAATTGATAATACAATTATATCACTACTGTATATAAAAATATTTTAAATATATAGTGATAATAACGCTACTCACTCACTGGTATTTATACTTACAGGTTTTATTTAAACATTATAAAATATTAATTCGTAAATATAATACTGTAAATCAGCATCACGCTCTATCCCGCACACAGCAGGATAGGCAGAGGGAACCTAGTGTTAAGACACTTCGTGGCCCACTTTCCGTCGAACTCTGAAGGTATTGCGTGTTGAATGGCGGAGCTCAACGCCGCGCTTTGACTCGACAGCAGAGCGAATAAATAATAATATAAATTTAAATAAATATTGTATTTCTTTGAGTGTGGATCGAACCCACAGCCAGTCGCGATTACAGTCATACTTTGCGCACCTGCGCCACGACTGGCTTCAAATACATGAATATATAAGTAGTTATATTGTTATTGTTCCACATACACAATCTAACAGGTAGATCTTGCAAAACCTGATTATTACACACATTGTTCGCCTTATAAAACATTACAAATCTAATTTTAGGTTCTTACTAAAAACACATGTAACATTCGATAATTAATTTGAAGGTAGACATAAATGTCGTTATTTTCGAACTCAGCTGTTTATTTACAATTAATTTTATTTAAATATAGTATAGTAAAGTCAAATCAGCTTCACGCTATATCCCGCACGAAGCACAGTAGGAGGAGGAACCAGAGGGAACTTGGGTTTCATTTTCTCGATGTGGGAATCGAAATCACAACCTGTCGCGTTTACAGTCACACTTGTGTGCCCCTGCGTCACGACTTGCTTCAAATTTAATATAATTTAGGTATACTGTATTAAAAAAAACCATATGAATCTCTAACATCTATCGTGTATTAACGTAATTTATAAAAGCTAGCCAATTGCACTCATTTCATTCTAAAAAAAAGTATACAACAAAGTATCCAATTAAAATTACTGCTGCTTACTGCTTTAAAAGTAGCCCAACAAAGTGTTCATACGTACATATAAGTTCACACAATTTATAATTTATATTATATTTAAAAAAAATGACCACCTACCTTTTCCAAATAAATTATAAGCACTCTTATATTAACACTAGATAGATGCAGCAAATGCTATAATTTCACTATGTTTCCACAGAAAAGTATAATTTCTTATTTTAATGGCACATCGTACAAACTAAACGCAAACCACGATTTCTAAAACTTTAAGTTAGATATGTTAAAACATGTACATTTCATACGCTCTCCAGCCGTCGAGTGACCGCGGGTGACGCCGACGAGCTTCCCTCGCTTATCGCTTGACGCTTGATCAAGGTTCAAGAACGAGCGGACACAAGCAAGACATTATTGACGTGCGACAGCTTTTTAGCTGAACGTAGTATATTGTAAATGTGGGTCAGTTTCTTTTTATTTTTACTGTATATTAATATTAGTTTTTTTTTAATTAAGGGCAATTTGAGGCCAGTCGTGGCGCAGCGGCACGAAGTGTGACTGCAAAACCGATTGGTTGTGGGTTCGATTCCCACTCGAGGAGATGAAATACGAGACAAAGCGCGGCGTTGAGTTCTGCCACTCAACACGCAATGCCTTCAGAATTCGGCAAAAAGTGGGGAACGGAGTGTCTTAACACTAGGTTCCCTCTGCCTACACTGCTGTGTGGGATATAGTGTGAAGCTGATTTTAATGAATTCGTAACTAAATGGAATATATTTGTATTATTAATTTCTATGGTATAAAAATATTTTTTTGTTGTCCGGAGTAAATTCTATAATTGTTAGGGTATTACGCACATACTTAAATAGAGCTTCACGCTGCATCCCGCATGTAGCAAGATAGGCAGATGGAGCTTAGAGTTAAGACACTTCGCTTTCCATTTTCTGCTGAATTCTGGAGGCATTGCGTGTTGAGTGGTGGTACTCAACACCGGCTTCGCCTCGACAACAGAGCAAAGAAATGAAACTATTTGAACATTTCACTTTATCGAGTGGGGATCGAACCCACAACCAGTCGCGCTTACTTTTCCACGTTTATGTCGGTGCGCCACGTCTGGCCTCAATTTGTAATTAAAGCTGTTACTGAGCTATATCTTTATGATCCCTACGGCGTAAATATATGCATTATCAGCCGAATAAAAAATCGTTGTTTTCGTCGAACTTGGGAACCAAGGAATCGGGCTACAAGGTTTGGTTGGTTGGTTGGTTTATGTTATGTTTTTAATTTAAGTTTATTAAGCTATAGAATCTAGGCCAGTATATATAAACTGCTCTCAAGTCTGACATCGATCTTGACGTGGCGTTTTCATTTACAAATTATATAAGAATGAATGAAAACAGCATCTCAAGACCGATCTTAGAGTTGACATCATTTTATATACGAGGCCGTAGTATCGCATACGGGCCTTAGTGTTGCTCTGTTCTCAAAGTGGAGATTTACCGCAAGTTCAAGACATTGAGTTCTGAATATCGACTCAACGCCGCGCCTTTGTATTGCCAGAGCAGGGAAGCCAAAAATAATATTTATTTCAGAGTGGGGATCAAACTTACAACTATCGCGTTTACATTGAGTTCTTGAATATACTTGTATATTCAAGAACTAATTGAAGCCGTCGTGAACGTATGACAGTAATTGTCGTTGTGGTATGTTCTCACTCGGGGGAATGAATATTTGATATTTACATTATCGTTTTCTGTTAATTCATTATGTTAACTTCCGCTACTCAACAGGCAGTCTCGAAAATTCTGCGGAATTGTGGGAATGAAAAAATTAATTATTAGAGACTAAAATGAAATTGAATTAAAAAGTTACAAAACAAATTTGGGGTTAAACGTTGAAATTACAAAGAAAACCATGGCAAAATTAAAATTATTTATTGAAACAAATTTGATACTTAAATTAATAGTAATATATTCTTTACTAAAGCTAAACAATAGAGGAGTGTCGAAACGTAATAAACAGACGCAAGTAGCCATAAGTACATAATACAAGGTATAATTGGTATCTATATGTATAATAGGATATAACCGTTTGCGTTTGTATGACGTGGGTTATAAGATCACACTAGGTATCAACATAGCCTTCACATTTCACTCGATTGCGACCGACCAGACCTCATATAACATTGACACATTCAGCTTTGTAATTTTATTATTGAATATACGTATTTTAAAACTAATATAATGTTTGGTTTTAGAATATATGAGACGGTTTTCAGATTTCATTTATTGTACTCGATTTTAAAGTATTAGTTTGAATTTTTTTAATTAACCATATTATATATAAATTTTTTCATATATTTTGCTTCGCATAGTTGTTATATGAGCTCCGATCAGTCGATTACACATAAAATATTTAATGGAAGATTACAATTTTCTATATTCAAACGCTAAAATACATTAAACATTAAATTTTATTACACAAATGCTTTCAAAATTACTTTGGGAATATAAAAATGCATCGTAAGCGTGTTTATACCTATTTGATACCCGACTATTTTGTCTAAGCAACATCAAATAGGAAAGAAAATTTAAATGACATTAAAATCACGTCTATACATAATACAATAACGTACATACAATTTAAACAAATAAGAGGGTTTTATATAAATTATAGTGAAGTTCTTACAGCCACTCTTATCACATATTACAACGTAACCTACTAATTCTATGATAGAAAATCTAAGATATTATCGCCTGTATAGGTACATGTTTGTAAATCAACATCTACAAAACAAAAAAAAAGCTCCCGGTTCAAGTTTCCTAACTGTAATGTACAGAAGGGTCAAATAGCGTTTGTAAAAAATAAATTGCACAAAGCAATAATAGCCTACGAAATGAAATATTTCACGTCAAACATTTAAAAATGGATATATTCATAGTGAATACATTTAATTTACATACAACGATTATAATTTGGCATCTGAAATTAAAAATTTATTTAAGCCAGTAAATGCGACCAAGCCTTGTGTTTTCTTGCCAGCTGCTGTTGTATGAGGAAAGATGGCACTACGGCGAGAGACAGATTCTCGGGTTTCATTTATTTTTCATAACATATGAGAACAACGTAAAGACTACATATTATATACATATAGAAAATTAAGTTACCATATCTATTGTTTTGTATCGTTACGTAATTTTTTAAATATTAGTGAAACCCCGAGAATCTTTCATACAGATATAATACATCCATGTACATATAAATATTCAAGGAACAGTGGACCTTTTAGTTTTGAAGTTCACTCTTCCTTGGTTATCCAATTGGCCTGCAATTTATCTCACGATTTTGAAAATCGGGAGTGTCAAACTATAAATTAAGTTCAGACGGCGCTCGCTCTCACCTGTTTAGACGATATAAACCTCTGCTCAATAGACCTACGAGGTATTCCACTCACTTTCTTCGGTGAGATATTGTAATTAATGGAGGAAGGGAGGGACTTGTAGCCGCCGTCGGAACTGTAATCTGTATCCGTCGACTGACCGTTTAAGCTTGGGCTGTGTCTATTTCCATTGACGCTCTCCTTGCTGCTGATCCTGCCGTTGTACAAGTCGCCGTACGATGTGTGATGTTTAATGCTTTCTTCGATAACCGCCGACTTTGAGAGAAGCGGTTCGGTGGACAGATAGTGTTGGTTGTGGAAATTTTCTATAGACCGCGATCTAGCCGAATATAAGTTTCTCCGTTCCGATTTCTCACCGATAGAAGAATCACGTTTGATGTATCTTCTGTTTTCCGTATTGCTGGCTAAGGCTTGAAGGTATTTAGATCCGACTCGACTATTTGACTTAAGCTGAACCGAGTCCGTTCGTTTGTCTGTCGGTCTGTCAATAAGTCCGTTCACTTTCGCACCGCACTGACATTTCACGGTCCCGTTGGTGACAGGCCTCTTTGTCTTTTGTGCATCACTGTACGGCAGCTTCCTCCCGCTAGCTTGTTCATTCCAACTGTGTATAAAAATAAATTATAAATTAAATTTTAATAAAGTCAAAAAAATATTTATTGTTTAATTTTATTTATTATTTATTTATTATCCTCAGTTGTGCCTTTTCAACTTTTATAATTGATGTAAATAAAACATCAATTATAAAAGTTACGCTGATATTGATATAATCTTTTCTTATATCTTAGATCTTTTTTTTTCTTCAACTGAGGATAATAAATAAAATTAAAATAAAATTTTAATTTTTTAAAATTTTAATTTTTTAAAATTAAAATATTATTTTATTTTAATTTTATTTATTATCCTCAGTTGAAGAAAAAAAAGATCTAAGATATAAGAAAAGATTATATCAATATCAGCGTAACTTTTATAATTGATGTTTTATTTACAAACACATTAAACGTTCATTGTATTGCTATCTAATAATAACAATTTAAAGCAATTAATAAATATATTATCTAAATCAATTTCCAAAGTCAAAATTTCATAATTTATTTGTTTCTTTCTGATAAAATTTATTTTAAAATAAAAAGTTAAAGATACCTTGACACCATTATTATCTCACCTTTACGTTCTACAGTGGCAGCGTGTAACACAGAGACAATGCTCATAATCAAGGTAAGTTACGGATTAGGCAAAAAATGGACACAATAAAGACCAATTAGATCACACAACTACCTATTTATATAATAAATCCAAACAGAAATCACAAATTATTTTTTAAAACATTAACAATACGGAAAATACTATTAGTGGTGGTGGTTTTAAGAAAAGAAAATGGAAATTGCTCAATAAATCAATTAAAAGAAAGTAGTGCGTTGAAAATGCAATATATTAAATATTTTTCTAATATATTATATTAATATTTTATTATTTATTTAATGTTTTTCTATATTCGAATTATAAAAATGCGTGATAGAATTTCTATTATAGGCATTATCTGTATCAAAAACATATAAAAGTATTTTGCGAGTGAATTAAATTATTGTGTTTTTATGTCATGTATAAATAATATTATATTTTTTGGTATATTTAAAAAATATATAAGCGTAACAATCTTAGGCCGGATACTATAAGTACATCGAATGTAACTTCTTACGCTAAACAGCTTTATAGGAACATAGTATATTAGCCATATAAGTTTATACATGTAGAAGAGGCACTGTTATTTATATTATATTTTTATATATTATAAAAATAATATATCTTTTTATTAGTATATTATTATGAAATTTTCAACAAGAGGGTGTGAGTCGGCTGTAAAATAGACTCACGACATGCAGGTCTTGATTTATAATATTTCAATGTCAAAAACTTTTAAACAGTACCGGTTTTATGCAAAAAAAACTGTTTTATGAAATGTAAATTTTAATGACATTATTCTAGATATAAAGAAAATATCTATTTTTGAATAACGGTACGTAGTGACAGTACGATTGCTAAAACCGGCTCTGCTCTCCGGTTCGATACAAAAGATGCAATAAGCATAGCACATTGATAGAGCACAAAAGGCAGATAGCGAGCAAGCAGTCGATCCACGCTACCTGATCCGACGGACGAACCCTCGTACCCAGGTGGAAACTGGTACAATATTCCAATCGAATTTACCGAAATAAAAGCAGCATGTGAGGAACAAGAGCATGATTATATAATGAATAGGGAACTTTCAAATCGAAATAAATACAGATAAACTACTAGAAAAGTGCCATAATTAAATTTTTCTTTGCATATCATTTTTTAAAATGTCGCCTACTAATATTTTAATAAAAAAAATATAATATAGCTACTAACATAAATGTATTATAACAATAAATAAAATTTTAAACAGTAATCGTTTCGTTTAAGTAACACTAGTGGCAACGTTCTCGTAAAATGCGAACAAGGCAACAACGGAATATCATATGAAAATACCCGTAAAATATGGCGACAGAGTAAGGGTGACTCTACACATGGATGTAGGCGAAAATATTATTTTTTTGTTCATATAATCTTTGAAAGCTATAATCCATTTAGAACTTTTCAGGGTGTTTGCAAAACATTGAACTTTAGTAGTTGTATCTATGGCAAACGAGTGGTACCGAGCCCTGTACTGTGTGAGATAGTGTGAAGGGATGTAAATGTACATTATGGTAAATGACGCTTGCAATATGTGTAATAGAGACTTGAGTGAATGTATCGAAGCGGCGTATAACCTAAAACAAATAAATATAACAGTGGAAGGAAAGAAAATAATAGATTTATATTTGTAAAATAAAAAGATGAAAACTATAGGGAAAAGTTATAATAAACTACTTGCCAAATACTGATATATTAAAAATATAAGGGTTATGTGGGTTGTTTGTTATATTAGATACATTTAAATATGTTACCTCACTAATCCGGAATTTTCAGAACTCGTTAGCGTTGTGCCGATCGGCGGCCGCAACTGAAATAATATTTATGCTTAAAACATCAATATACAAAAAAAAGTACACATTATCATTCTCTATATTAAACAATCTTTATAAGTATTTATATTTATAACAGGTTTAACATTTATAAATGTTTATAAAATAGGTCAAGGTGAAAGGCAGTAGTAAACGTACCCGGTCAGTCTGCGTCGCGACGTTGCAGGTGTCGTCAGCGCGGGGCTCGTGACCCTCCGCCATGCGCAGCATCTGCTGCTGCAGCACCCGCACAAGCCGGTCGCGCTCCTCCAGCTGACCCTGCAATTTACATATATATAATAACTCTTTTTATTACCTTGACTCATGTATAATAGGGAAAACGGACACGTTGGGCAACTTTTATCTATATATTATATGGATTTTTTGACTAAATTATAAATATTTCGAATAAAATGTACAATTAAATATAATATCTAGACGTGAATTTACAACGTATTTTTATAACTTTTGTTACTATATAAAATTTCCTTTTATGTTTAAATTTTAATATTTATTAATTATAACGTTTAGATGAAATATTTGTGGGTATGTTATGTTTATTAAAAAAAGAAACTGTGTAAATATATATAGGTACTAATATGGCATACTAAAAAATGATGACACAATTTCACATTTTTTGTCACATTTAGATCAGGGTGGTGTTCAATTAAAGTTAATTAATTAAACGTTGCCTCACCTTTACCTATTAAGCTTGAATTATATCATTTTCCACATTGTTGGAAATATAACTCTTTTACAAGAAAGTAAAGTGTACCAATGTATATATTAACAACTTCATTTAATTAAAGTGAATTTTATTTTACTCTACATGGTTACAAAATATATCAAAATTATCAACGGAGGTGATAATCACCTCTGTTAACTATTATAATGGTACCTAATTGATCTTTGTTTAGTACTTCTTTTGCTTTCGGAACTTATTAATATTAATATACCCATATAGTTAAGCTTAAAACGAAAATTAAAGAAATGAAGTCTATTTTAAAGTTAGTTGGCATTTCAACGAAACTTATTAATCTATATATATGTATTATATATTTTAGCTTGAAATGAAAACTAAATAAATAAAAATTATTTTAAACTAAGGTAGTGTTTGCAATATGTATATTATCCTTAGTAAGGCGACGAGTCTTGATCGCTCTGAAGTTAAATGTATGCGGCAGCGCAGATTTGATTATAAGATTTCCCTTACTTTATTTATTTTCTTTTCGAGTGAACGTGACGCCAAAGTTCAGAAAGGCGGCCACAAATCGTTGTAAGTAACAACGTCCTTTTTTTAAATTTTTAAACTGTCATTCCACACTTAGAAAAGAAAAATATTTATTCAGAAACCGTATAAAAAATTGAACGTAGCGGGACGCAAATCTTCTTCTACTCTCTCTCGAACTTCCAGGAGGCGCGGGTTCGAGTCCCGCTACGTTCAAATTTTTATACGATTTGTAAATAAACAAAATCCTACCTGCAGGTAGACAATCTGACGGCGCATCTCGGCGCAGGCGTCGGGGTGCAGCGGCGAGGCGGGGGGGCGGCGCCCGTTGCCGCGCGCGGGGCTCTCCGCGCACGCCGCCAGCAACGGGTCGAGAGTTTCACTCTATAAGTTTACCTACTATGTTAAGATTTGGAACATGAAGGTTTCTTGCTTATATGTAAGCTTACGAAACGGTACTCTTATGGATCTTTATGTAATGTTTGAGTGTTATTTATTGGTGTTTTTATTACGTATTTTAGATGCTATACATCCTTAGTACCTACTTAATTGAAGGTTACTAAGCAAAAATAAATATAGCTTCACGCTATATCCCGCACACAGCAGGGTAGGCAGAGGGAACCTAGTGTTAAGACACTCCGTTCCCCACTTTCTGCCGAACTTTGGAGGCATTGCGTGTTAAGTGGCAGAACTCAACGCCGCGCTTGGCCTCGACACCAGAGCGAAGAAATGGAAATATAAATTTAAGTAAATATTTCATCTCCTCGAGTGGGGATCGAACCCACAACCAGTCGGTTTTACAGTAACACTTTGTACCACTGCGCCACGATTGGCCTCCTAACAAAAACTCCTACTAAGAAAAAACACATTATAAAAATACTATTAAGATAAAAAGTAATAATATTGTATACAAGAATAATAATATATTTTATAGTATTAGTATAAAAAACAATAATCTATTAAATATTGAAAGGAATCCACAAACAACAAATCATATAATAAACTAACATACCGAAATCACAAAATATTAATAAAATATATCAAGAAAAAGGCGTAGTTTTAATTTATTCATAAACACGATAATGTTCGCGTTTTCATTCACCATGCGTGGAAACTTGCATCACCGGGATCTCTAAACGCACTTATTAAGGTCGATTACACGCAAATAGATTGACTTATTGGTAAAGTAGTTGCCTGTTCTGGTAACATTACATGTTTTTATGAGTTGAGTGAGTGATGAGTGTAATTATAAAAATACCAGTAAAAGAAAATCGTTTAATATGTATTTGTAGTTTATTTGAACTACATAATATTATGTAAGTAAAAATTAAATGAAAAAAAAATCGTAGGTATATGTAACCAGTGACGTGTTTGTGAAACAGGACGTGTCTAAGTGGATTTGTGGAAAAAGGAACTACTTGGTACAGCTGTGAAGTGTCACTTCACTCACGAACGAGAACACCTATTCTAAGAGTTTATAGTCTTAGTGCCAACTTTTTTTATTAAAATATGTTTTTTTTCCTTAAAAAAAAAAATTGACGGTTTTAATTAAATATTGAAGACTTTGAATGCAAATAGCTCCTTATCGAATGAGAATATAAAAAATAAAATAAATAAATCAGCTTCACGCTGTATCCCGCACACAGCAGGGTAGGCAGAGGGAATCTAATGATAAGACACTCCGTTCCCCATATTCTGCCGAATTCTGGAGGCCTTGCGTGTTGAGTGGCAGAACTCAACGCCGCACTTATCCACGACACCAGAGCGAAGAAAATGGAAACATAAATTTAAGTAAATATTTCATCTCCTCGAGTGGGAATTGAATTCACAACCAGTCGGTTTTACAGTCACTTCGTGCCCCTGCGCCACGACTGGCCTCAATGAGAATATGTTAATTAGTAACTCGTGCGTCATATGTACTCACACTCATCGAATGATGCTCCTCCCCGGGCTGAGTGGCGGCAAACAAGGCAATGCAAACAACGAAAAACATAAAAGTTACACAAAACAAAATAAAAATAGTGCAATAAGGTAAGACCAAAAAACAGCGTCAGTAATTAGCTGTTGGGTAACGCAGTGTGGTAAACAGCAAATTATAATTAGAATCACAAAAAAAATGCATTCAATAAAGCTATTAGGATATATATCAATAATATGAGTTTTTATTTTAAAAGTTAAAAAAGCAGGAAATTTAATTAAAATGTAAAACAATACACAAAAAAAAGTAAACATTGAAATATATACAGTACGGCCAACCAGTCGTTGTCGACTTCAAGTTAAGTTATCTAAATTTTACAAAAGTTAATTCTAAAATCAAATGGCCACGACTTGTTGAACTTACTGTACCTACCTACTAATGCCAATTACGAAGCCGATGTAGTATAAAAATTAAGATATAATCTACAGCTCTATTTATACGGGCAACCATCTTTTCTCACTATTGTTGCTAACAACGGCTATAGGTCTCAATGTAGGTAATCTTCGTTGGCTAACTGTAGCTAAAGAAATCGCAATTACGAACGTAGTTCCACTCGATTAAATCATGATAATGTAAGCCACTCTCATTTAAAACTCTCAATTATGGCAATATATTGTAAGAAATCTTCCTTCTGTTACATCATGGACTATTCTAAAGAAGCACGCGAATAATATGTTACGTGGGAGAAAAATTCCCTAAGAATTTATTTAGTTCTTCTTCTATGTGAGCATTAAAATTGTTAATTATATAAACTTTTTGTCTTAAACATATTCATAGACTTTAAATTTATTACACAAAGACTGAATTCGAGTTGAAGATTTCTAAAATAACAAAAAGTGTTTACGCTGTCTGCACTTGTAAGAGTGCAACGAGTACGTATTTCTCGTTCTAAATCCCATTAAAGCGATCACAATTATTATGTTCCAAGAAATCAAGTTCTTGGTATTATCTTATTCTTGGTACTAGCTGTACATGTTCTATAATTTTATATAATCTTATTAGAGACCATGAACAATGATTAACAGGTAAAAAAGGAACAGACTCAAAAACATATAACACTCAAAGCTATGAAAAAGTAATGCAGAAAAAAAAACTGAAGAGGCACTTCCATGCTAACTGACCTCCTGTAATACCCGTTTAAGCTGCAAGAGCAATGTTTTAATGTCAACAACATCTTGTAGCAATGAGGACGGCGCACGCGCAGGTGACGTGCTGCCATCGCTGATGCCGGCGTCAGAGGGTGTCTGAGTGCGGGATCGTTGCAGCAACCGGGCTGTACGTACGGGTAAGCTGGCCCTGAAACATTATATGCAAAATTAACTAAATGTTTAAGAATTAAAGTCTGTTTTAGGATACCCACACGCCTTTTACCAAAAATAATTATGTCAAAATTTAAGGTCAACAATTACATAAATCAATACATATAACTTAAATGTAACTAAACGGTGTTTGAACATGATACACGAGAGATATACAAGATATACTAGACACAATAATATTATGGGGGGATTAATTTTTTTTTTTATCGATGTTACAGAATCCAAGACAGTGACTAAAAAAAAAGATTGTCTATACGTTTGTGCAAGAACTGTTTTATAGTTTTTAGTTTTCACTCCTGTATTATAATCTGCTTCTTTACATTTATAAGTTTTATTTTAATCGGTTCATAAATAAAAAACTTTTATTGAATTGACCCAAATCTTAATTTTCAATGTATGTGTAAGTATCTAAAATGGTAATGTTATCAGGAAACGGAAGCAACTCAGATTAATAAATAAATAATTGTGTAGTTAAAGCGGGCGAAGCCGCGACCGAGTCGCTAATAATAATAAATAATAATAAATACAAAAGGTACATAATTCAAAACAAATATTAGGTATATTTGTGAAAAAAAAAAAAAATTTGTTGATAGTATGTATGATTCTTTAATTATTGTAATTTTTTTTCACGCTGTATCAAAGTAAATGTATCTCCTCGAGTGGGGATCGAACCCACAACCAGTCGATTTTACAGTCATACTTTGTGCCCCTAATTAATTTTTAATTATGATTAAATTTGATTATTTCTTTTTTACATAATTGCTTCCTTCCATGTTTTTTTATCTCGTACGTAATGTGATATGTACCAAATAACCGACTTCATTGCGGTCATGATATGTTTTTGATTTAAAAAATGCGGTCAATATATGTGAGGCACGAGTACAGACAGTGTATCTTATACATCTCGTAGGTGAAAGCAAAAATTGCTTACTATAAAAAATAAAAAGTTAAGCAATTATAGTATATTCCTTATATTAGATTTGCAAAAATATTAAAATTTATTCATCTTCAATTAAAAATTAGGGAGTCTTAAGGTTTCCGTGCTGATTATATCATCTATATAGCCTAATTGTTCTTTTAATTAGATTAGTTACACCGCGTTGCGAATTTTATTTTGTGTGGCTTCATAATTTTTGGTAGTGAAGACCCTTCTGTGCTGCGTACTATTTAAATGTGTTATTTTAAGAAACAAAAACATATATATTATTTTAAGAAGCATATAAATTCGATAATTATTTATTATATATATTTATAAAATAGAACCATAAAATAGGTAGGATGTAGCTTTAAGTGTAGTTAGGTTAGAGAACGGAGTGCACTCACTCTCTCGGTCTATCCTGATAAATATGTAAGATATATTTGTATTAAAATTCATATATTAATATAGAACTGATAGTGTATCCGGTAACTACAAAAAAATCTTAGAAAGTAAGCATTTCTTTGCTCTGCTAGTCTATTTATGTTTTATATTTTTTTATGAATGTTTGAAATAAATATATCATAATATAAGACAAACACATTCAATAGAATAATAAAAACTATATAATAAAAAAAAATAATTAAATTAGCTTCACGCTATATCCCGCACACAGCAGGGAAGGCAGAGGGAACCTAGTGTTAAGACACTCTTTTCCCTACTTTCTGCCGAATTCAGACTACAATGCGTGTTGGATGGCAGAACTCAACGCCGCGCTTAGCCTCGATACAAGTGCGAAGAAATGGAAATATAAATTTAAGTAAATATTTCATCTTCTCGAGTGGGGATCGAACCCACAACCAGTCTGTTTTACAGTCACACTTTGTACACTCGTACCTATATATATAGTTCGAAATAGTATTTTTTAAGTGTAAATAACTGTATATTCAGTAAGTTAATAAATTATATAGAATCGATTCGACTCATAAAAATGTAATTAATATAAGACAAAAATGTTACTAAATATCATTGTTTTTACTAAACGTTAATCAATTTTATTGACGAATGCAAGGTTATGATACTATATAAAATTTTAGTTCAGTGGTTGATTGAATCATTGAAACATTTTAATTTTTTTAAATAAAAACAATTGACTGGTTATGTTGAGATAATAGCAATAACCCTTAACAGCAGTTAGCAGGGTTGGTAGAGGGAACCTAGCGTCGAGATAATCCGTTGGCATTGAGTTGCGTGTTGAATGGCGGAGCTCAACGCCGCGTTTGCCTCGACACCAGAGCAAAAAAATGAAAATATCTTATATTTAATTTCCTTGAGTGGGGATTGAACACACAACCAGTTGTTTACAATCGTTTACAGTCAAACACTTGTACTCCTGCGCCACGACTGGCGTTGTTATTATTACGTACATATATATTTTTAAATATTGTGATGTTGTTGATAAACAAAGAATTAATTGGCGGTCTATACATGTATGTTTATCGTGATTTCCCAACGAGATAAGACTAAGCATATTAGATATAGAAAGGAAAAACGATAGTACCCGATTACGGCACTAAGCAATAGAGCGTGATGGAAAGGTGTAAATATGAAATAATGCAATTCAGCATTTTTAATAGCTCATTGTGTCTACAACTTAACCCATAATAATAGCCATTTTAAAATATAGTCTGATTTCATATCGTGTGGGCATTGCCATTTCAAATATATATAGGAAAATCCTTGATCCGTTTCAATTGCATTGCCTAAATGGCTATATTACACATAAACCTCTCGTTCGACCTCGTTATACCTGGCCGTATGGAAAATAATAGATGTGTCTCACTTCTGTTACGACTAGGTCACTTGGACAAACTGCGATGTATCCAGTGTTATATGTTTAAAAACATTACGCCGTCGTCTGTCACAGATAAGCGTCTTAATCAATCGTATGATATAGTATTTAACTAACTGATAGCACCCAGGAAATGGTTTCTTTGAATTTCAAAATAAAAAATATTTCATTAGTTCACCACACAAATTCACAATATCACAGAAAAATATTTCACAGAATTGACACGCGATCTTTACAGATTGATATATTGGCACCTGTATTGTTTGGCTCTCTGACTCCGTAAGCTAGGAGCAGGACTCGACGACCTCGCAGCGGGTTCAGCAACGTGGAGATCCGTTTTCTGTCTTCGGGCACCAAGAGCTGGCTGGGCACCAGCGGACGTGGCACACGAACGCATAGCGGGAGATTTTCACTGCGCGCACGCACACGGCCAACTGAAGTTTGCGCGCCCGCGCTATCGCTAGTTCCACCGCCAGCTCGCCCGGAAAAATCAGATCTCGCGACGACCCTATCCATTCACGCCGAACGGATAACAATAACATCGATTTCTTTTGTTACACTCTATTTCAAATGAGTGATTATTATTAATTACAACGTCATGATTTTAAACGTTTTAAATTACAACCGTCAAGAATGATAATTCCACTTGTCAATGCATTTAATTATTATTATTATTATTCCAACAACACGACGACGCAGCCGAGTGTGTCAGACAACAGAACGTCAAATAAAACTACCGCCTATGCAGAAGCGTCACACAACTGTACGTCACGCTCATTGCCTCTCACAAACACTTTCTTTTGCACACGAATCTTGACATTATAAGATGTCATCATCTCTGGATAGTAGCCATTGCGGTACTGTATTTTTGGTTAATTACTAAATTGAACCCACTACTGTTACTTTATATATAGAAACCGTTTTCTAAACACGACCGTTTTGGATAGGAAGTTACAGGTTAATGTCACTGTATAGTTTGTTTTGGTTTAACACAAGAGTCGCCGGTGCCGGTGTGACTTACGGCGGCGACGTATGGCGCATGCGTGGAGCCGTTCAATAATTCTATGCCCGCTACAGCTGACTCGAGTAACGAAAGGCTAATATTATATGTTTACCCACTCAAGTAATCTCTAATCTTTCTGAAATATTTCTTATAAGTGGACTTAATCGTGTAACGTTAATACTCCATAAATGTAAGTATATATTTTGTTTCTAGGGTCACGTTGTATCCCGCACACAGCAGCGTAGGTAGAGAAGGAACCTAGTATAAGACCCTTTACAGCAAATTTTGTTGCTTTGCCTCGGCACCAGAGCGAAGAAAATAAATTGTTAAATAATTTATTTTCTCGAATGGGAATTAAACTCACAGCCTGTCGCCTTTTCAGTCATACGTTTTGCCCCAACTCTACGACTGGCCTTATAAATATACCTACTGTCGGTTGAAACACTGTAAATATCACAATTACTTATAGTATATACAATATCAGGCCAGTCGTGGCGCAGTGGTACAAAGTGTGACTGTTAAACCGACTGGTTGTGGGTTCGATCCCCACTCGAGGAGATGAAATATTTACTTAAATTTATATTTCCATTTCTTCGCTCTGGTGTCGAGGTAAAGCGCGGCGTTGAGTTCTGCCACTCAACACGCAATGCCTCCAAAATTTGGCAGAAAGCGGGGAACGGAGTGTCTTAACACTAGGTTCCCTCTGCCTACCCTGCTGTGTGCGGGATAAAGCGTGAAGCTATTTTATATACAATATCATATAAGACTAAACAAAACAAACAAATGTACAGAAATATACGGTATTTAGTTTAAGCATATAAAAAGTTTTTATAGCAATTTAGGATGAACTTGTTACACTCCACGAAGCGGAGGAGTCAAAATCAGCCATGTGAATCTGTCACGGTTCTGCTTAACGGGACATTATGTGTCAGATAGTTCTGTGTTACATGGATATAGGGAATAGACGATATATAAAAGTTTTGAAACATAAAATGATATTGACCTTGAAATGATATATATTTTTTTTTTAATAATTAAAGCTGAGTTAAAAAAAGCTGCTTTAAAATATTTAAGCAGAATATTTGACCGGGAATTATATCCGTATAAATAAATACTAAACAAAATCAATAAAAACAATTTAAAATTAAGTTTTCAAATATTAAAAAAAGCTTCAAGTAGCGGTATTTAGAGAATCCAGTTCCAGTTGTGTTCTCTGCCCTACACTATCAGTAGGTTGGTATACAGTAAGTATGGATGTACATATAACCGGATCTTGCATGTCGTTTTATGGAATCAAATCACAAAAGTTGTATTTTTTTAACAAGACTAAATCCTTAACGAATTTATAAAATCATTTACATCGGCTTCATGCTACATCCCGCACTCAGCAGGGTGGGCAGAGGGAACCTAGGGTTGAGACACTTCATTCTCCATCTTCTGGAAGCAATGCGTGTTGAATGGCAAAGAAAGATGGATAATCATTTTAATGAATGAATAATCATTCATATAACTTTATAACCAATTGTTATTAATTAATTACTTCAAGAGGTGACAACCTCATAAAATTTAAATGTTTTCATTACTTTACATCGTTGACATATTTTTTTAGCATTTAGTTTCTAAAAAAAAGTTTTCGAAATATCATCATCATCATCATATCAACCTTTTGGTGCCCACAGTTGGAGATAGGCTAACGCTAAGTATCTCCACGCCGATGGGTCCTGCGCTGCCTCCATCCAGCAGCTTCCTGGCGGTCCACCTGGTGGAGAGTCAGCCTATTGTGCGTCGTCCGGTTCGCGGTTTCCACTCGAGAACCTTTCAGCCCAGGTTTCAGCAGAGGTTCTCAGTACTATGTGTTCTATTCACTGTCAATTCAGTTGAGAAATTCTTCAAGCAATGTTGGTAACCTTTGTTCTCCTACGGATGTTCTCATTTCTGATTGTATCACGTAGGGAAATACCGAACATTGCTCTCTCCATTGCCGCTTTGTGCCGCTGAGCTCTCTGACAAGACACATAGGTAGCGGCCACTTCTCGCTCCCGTATGTCATACTTGGCAACACATACTGGTCGAAGACCTTCCTCTTGAGACACTTGGGTAATTTGGACGTGAAGCTCTGTCGTATTTTCCAATGCGCTGTCCATCCGAGCGAGCGGATTGTATGAGAGATCTAGTTGTCGAAGTTTGACTTACATAGCTTGACAGCTTCTCCCATGTGTAATAATGAAAAATTTCAAAAGCAGTGTTCACAGTACTATTTGGAGTACTGGGTACGTGGGTATTTAACATGCGTTTTGTTTTATCCATATTAATCTTAAGAGCTATTCTTTAAGAGACATTACTGAGATCTTCGAGCTGGCTGAGAAGCCAGCAGTACTACATCGTCGGCAAAACGAAGATGAGTAAGGTATTCGCAATTTATGTTAATGGCGTAACCTTTCCAGTTCAGAAGTTTGAATATACCCTACTACCCAACGTAGCAAAGAACAGTAAAATAAATATCAATACTAATATATAAAGCGGGAGAGTTTGTTTGTTTAAACGCTAAGACCTGGGATCTAACTGGTCCGATTTACTTTTTTTAATTTTTTTATGAAAGTTACATTCGTCAGGAGTGTTATAGGCTATACATATAACATTACGGTGTAAGTCTTAGTTAGCTTTAAATAACGAAATAACAGTAATAATGAACGTCCTCGAATTGCTTTACGTGCGTCTGCTGCAAAAATTGCTTAATAACATTGTATGACAAAAATGTTGTATTTTATTAATTCTTAAAAAAAATCCGCAACAACCGATATCCATCTCTTATAAATAAGTCATAATAAAGGATTTTTTGACAATAAATAATTAGCAATAGTAATTGCAAGGTGATATTTTACTGTCTTTTATTTGACATGGATATTTAGATTTACTTAGCGATAGCGACTTAGCGAAAGTTGTTCCATCATCAAAAAATATTATGAAGATAAACTTTGGCTTTTATAGTATGTCATTTGGATGTTTACTTTTCGAGAAACTCTGTTTGCGACGCTAGCCTAGGTTCGAGTCCCGAGGGAGGCGTCCTTGCCGCTGATGACATCGACTTCATCGAATCACTACGCTTGCGCTTTCTCAGAATTATGAGAACAACTTGTTCACGATTGATTGTATCGATTTGTTGAGATTGGAGCATAATAAAAGTATTAATTATATGTGGTATGCGGGCGAAGCCGCGAGTAGGCCGCAGTGTATAGAAATATTTTAACACAAGCTAACCAAAGGTGTTTTTTTTGCTGTTAACTTTTTTGCATAATAAAAAAAATGCAATCGGCGAACGCTTTTGTTCTTATCATAAATGAGCATGTATTAAATTCCCGTTAAATTTACCGTGAGTAGATAACATTGAATGATATTAATTCCATATAAAATCATTTTACACCAACTTAAAGAAAATGAACAACAAAATTGGCTCAATAAAACTAGAATGTGTTTTGTATCTCAGAAAACGTCAACAACTTTTCAGATTGATCCAATTTTCAAAAAAATTACAGTTTCTTGCCAATTGTTACAACAGATACAGATACTGTGAAAGTTACATAAAAAATTCAAAAATAAAAAAAAACATAATAAATTAATGTAATATAATAAATAAATAAATACAAGTGAATAAAAAAACTAGGAAACTTGTATGTATTTGTTTACACTCTCCGTACCCGCTTCCATTTTCCGCCGAATTCTGAAGGCATTACGTGTTGAGCGGAGGTACTTAACGCCGCGCTTTGCCTCGACACTAGAGACGACCAAAAAATTAAAGTATACATTTAAATAAATATTTCATTTAACAGTTGATTGACATCTTATTAAAAGTTTGCCATAGAGCTACATCAATTGAATACATCATGTCATATAACGGTATGGCAGTCGCAAGAGGGGATTTATAAATTAACATCGCGAATTATGTCGAGCTTTGCAGATTACATAACGGTCTCATCTTTTGAAATATTTAATCATGGCGTTGTGTTGGCTAAGTTTTTTGCGTATTAAAATAATAATTGCTAGCTTGATATCGATAGATGACGGTGTCTCGAATTAGTGAATAGTTACCTTTTTTTCATCGACGTAAGTATAAGGAGGAGATTATCATTTCCAGTGTATGTTTAGGGTTCCGTACGTTTTAAGGAAAAAAGGAACCCGTATAAGATTACTTTGTCATTCGTTTGTCTGTCACGAGCTTTTATTTCTGTTCTTCTTTTATTTCTTTTATTTCTGTTGATTTCCTGTCAAAATCTTATTTCTACATTTATTTAAAAAAATATTTCGATACTACAAAGGAATTCAAAATTAGTAGGGTACTTCCGGTTGACCTAGAATTATACAATTGGACAGCTAGCATCTACAGGTAATTTTAGATTCGTGGTTAAATCCTAAAATAGCCTTAAAAGGGGGACAAAATTTGGGATTAAGGGGCCAGTTCAAATGAGATATCAGATGAAAGGGCTCTGGCTAAGCTTAGCATGAATTTCAGAAAAAGATCGAAATTTCCAATTTTCGTACGGAACCCTCGTTTTTTATATTTGTTACCTTAGAACTTTTGACTAGATGAACCGATTTTGATAATATTTAAAAAAAAAACGTCTCTTGTAGTTTAAATTAGTACATTTCTGGCAAGGCAAATATATCAGAAAGTTACATAGGTCTTTAATTATGTGCGCGATAAGTGGACGAATAGCTCAATATCATGCCAACCGAATTCGATGATTCTTTTTTTATTGAAAAGGAAACACTTCAAGGTGTACTAGTTGAATGAGTTTGGTTAGATTCTGATTATGGGATCTGGTTGAAGTCGGCTTTTTTTGTGTAAAGTTATTATAAATCCAATAGTTTTAAACATGGTGCTTTGTTTTATAAGGATGTCATCGTGAAATGTGAATAGGCCTAGAATCGGACTGTTTGTGGCATCCCTACTCAGAAAAAAATATTTTTTTCTAATTTCCTCGTTTCAGTACAAAGACAAGGGGCTCTGCGTTGAGTTCTGCCATTTAACACTCAATGTATCGAAATGGGCTTTTCAAGGAAAACTTTTCTTACTTATTTAATCTAATATGACATGTCAGTGATAGAATGGAGCTAATAATATTATAAATAGCTACTTGTTGGTCAAGATCATGTTTTTCACACGTTATTGTTATATGTACAGATTTAATCAATTTGACCTTTTAACAGTTTAATTAGAATCAAATAAATAATAATTAGTATTTAATATTTTATTTGTTCGCTCCGGTACTAAGGCAAAGCGCGGCGTTGAGTTCCACCATTCAACACGCAATGCCTCATGCATTCTAGAGAAAATGGGAAATATCTTAGACAGGACGGAGTGTCTTTAAGTTTATAGTAAGGGTTGCCTCTGCCTACCCTGCTGCACATACCCATGCAGCGTGATACAGCGTGAAGCGAAAAAAAAGACTTATATTTTTTTTAAAATCGTCATAATATGATGAAATACTCGTAGCATAATTAAAATAATAAGTAAATCAGAAGATAATAGCTATACTGATTATAATTTAGCACGATCATTTACTTATAAGGACTACAACAGTCCATACAAAATGTGTGTCATTCAGGTTAAGTTTAATCAATAAATTAACTCACACATTGGTTCCAAATAAGGATTTATATTTAACTAACGCTTTTTCTTTATTTATGCAAAGAGTTTTGTTACTATAAGGTTTTAAGGTGAAGCGGATAAATGAGTCCGTTATTTTGTAATAACTTTATAAACATTTCAAACATTTACTAAGTGTAGTAGGTACTTGCACAACATGTTTTGTATTGGAAATTAACATACATGTAATAATTAACTTGAAATTTTACTTTCTTTTTTTCTATATAATACGAGAGAGCTTATTTTATTTCTATGTTAATGTAACACTTTAAAGTGATTTAAATTTTTTATAATTTTTAATGTTTAAAAGGCGATAATAGTGATGTAACACAATATAGGCTCGAACTTGTTTGGACATTAAAACGGAAGTCGAAATATTCTCCTAGATTAACTTTATCTTTAGTATATGTACATTTAACTATTATTTTTGAGCTTCACTACGAGTATGTATCCCGCATATAGGCAGGCTAAGCAGACGGAACCTAGTCTAAAGAACTCCAACTCCATTCTCAAGGCACTGTCAATTTTTCAGACGCTGCATTTCGGGTAGCGAAACTCAACGCCGCGCTTGTCTTGTTACCAGAACGAGAAAAATAAATCATTCACCCGAATCAAACTCACAACCGTTGCGTTTACAATCAGATTGAGAATCGCTATGCCGCTGCGCCACGACGCCCTCTTTTCATTATTGATTTCATAATGTTATTAGTTACTATTTATATTCGTATTAATACTTCCTGAGAAAACAACCTTATGCATTTAGCTTATTATGTTACACATGGAAGCCACAAACAAGCCCTATGTAAATAAAACCTAATGTAATGAAGAAACTTAAGATGAATATCTTGGATGGTGTAAGTTTCATATATTTTTCGATTTATTAAATATATTTATATACTATAAATTAATGTTTACGTAGCATTTCCAGTAGGTACTTCATTGGGATCTTTGGTTCCTACTGTCAATTTAATTTTAAATATTATATTCAAGAATTTATCTAACTATAATAATAACAGAAGTAGGATATTTTAACTAACAAAATTGTGATATTAAACATTTCATTTTCAGTTTCACATTAAATAAAGCACATGGCAGGCAGACGGCACCTGGGGAAGATCCCCAGGTGTAAACGCACTTCGATCCCATTAAGACAAATTCTTGTTCCATACTTTCCTATGAATTCTGGCGACATTAGTGGCGGAATTTAACGCCACGTTTTGCCTCGAAGCCTAAGCGAAGAAAATGAAAATACTAAATATTTCATTTTATTGTCGAGTTTCCAGTCATACGCGTGTACCCTTACCCCACGACTGGCTTAAACATATGAACCGACTAACAAATGCACATATATAAATATAAAAAAAAACTTGGCTTAAATACCTTTGAGCTTGGCCATTCAGCATTGTGACCACTTGTGCCACGATCCCTTTAACGGGCGCCTCCTTCTCCAGCACAACACTAATTTTTTCCATCGTCATGACAGCACTATTTTATGTTCACTTTTTTATTAAAACACTATTTCTTTATTAATTTTAGAGAACGTTTACTAATTATGTACGTGGAACTATGAAGAAATAAATATGCGTGATAACAATTAACATTAAAAACTAATATTATAATTTATATATAGACATTATTTACTATATGTTATTAGCTTCACGCTATATCCCGCACACAGCAGGGTAGGCAGAGGAAACCTAGTGTTAAGACAATCCGTTCCCCACTTTCTGCCGAATTTTGGAGGCATTGCGTGTTGAGTGGCAGAACTCAACGCCGCACTTTTGCCTCGACACCCGAGCAAAGAAATGAAAATATAAATTTAAGTAAATATTTCATCTCCTCGAGTGGGATCCGAACCCACAACCAGTCGGTTTTACAGTCACACTTCGTGCCGCTGCGCTACGGCTGCCCTCAATACTATATGTTGATTTTAATATATTTAATTTAAATGGACATTAATTTAAATTTAAACACTTTAGTATGACTAGGAGACTTGCATAATATCTTGCTCTTATTTGGAAATAAACGTATTCTAAAATGCTAAAGTTCGGAATAATTTAACATAGAATAATCGCCAATAAAGACTAAAATTAATTGTAATTTGCAATTCCAATCTAAAAATAGAGACTGAGTGAAATGAAGAAACGTGAAAGTCAGGGTCATAGAATGTATCCCGACGACAACAGCTTGTGGTTAAACATTTTAAAATAATAACATCCAAAAACTTCAAAACATTTACAAAATATTTTTTAAAATAAACAATAAGCGTTATTAATTTTATTGATTTTTTACAAACTCTTAAACGATAATTTTTTTCTTCTTAAAATGACACATTTCTTAGGAATTCGTAACGTAATATTGAGTAATGAGATGATCCATTTTCAATACTACAGATATCTTGTTATCATTCAAAGAAGACTGATACCCAAAGATTTGAAATCGGTCAATAGATTTTTCTATATTTTTGTGAACAATTCAGATGACAATTTTGAATATGATTGTTTAAAAAAAAATACATGTTTTTTTTTTATATTTGGAATTTTAATTATTTGGATTATCTACTTTACCAGCATTATGCATGACAACTAAACGGTTAACATTCTATAGACTTCAGAGATACAGGTTTAAAGATTTTAAAAAGATTAAATTAGTACATTTAAAAGCTAAATCTTAATTTTTAAACGTCACAACCAATTTAATGAACACTTTGGACACACAATATATAATAAAATAAAATATAAGAATCTTAATAAGGGTAATTGTCAAAAATCAGCAATCATATTTAACGATATTGGTAATAAAAAAGGAAATGGTTATGCAAATAATACTATATGACAAAAATAATAAAAGAATACATGAAATTAAGTAGGTATAACTTTCACTTGTTATGTCAACTAATATTCCGATCGATTCCTTCACACTTAAAAACAAAAAGAAATGTCAAAAAATGGTCCACTAAAATGAAGTCACTCAGGGAACTGATACAAGCTCTCACTGGAAATTTCACGATAATAAAATTTTGTTAAGCTATTCAATGTTTCCATGGCAATGGGTTTTTTGAACAACAAATGGGGACGGTACGTGATATTTGTACTTTTTAAAAACTGCATATTATTAGGTGAGCCAGTACTAGAAGAATAGAAGGGATATAAATATACCTATATAAAGATGTCGAAATCTTTTTTAGTTTTTTTATATTGTTGCTCAGTATAATTTGAATCGCAAAATTTACAAACCTCCAGTTTTTACTAATATATAAATTATTCTAATTATTGGTGAGATTGATTTAGTACAATCATATAAAAAGCAATCCATCAATAAATTCAATTCTATATTTATGGTTATTAAGCGTGCGAGTTCTGCAAAATTTTCTATGCCAACACCTTATTTTGTGGCAAAAACTATACGATATTTAGTAAATAAATCAAAAATATTTAATTTTACTATGGATTTTTTATTATTTGCATTAAAATTGACTTATTCAACAAATGAGGGTATGTTGATAATAATTTATGATTGAAGATTTTTTTACGCTGAATAAATATACCATGTTAAAATATATAACTATATATTTAAAATTATACACCAATAAAAGTTAAATATAAGCTTTAAATAGAGATCGAGAGTTAGTTCGCCAAAAAACTGCATGTAATTTTTAGAAATACTAATTAACATTCCGATATTAGTTTATTAATTAGAATCAAAAAGCGGGTAGGCACAAATTCGCTATTAATATATAATATTTATCTCTTAGATTTACAATGGACGACCTATTATGTCTTTAAAAAAAAGAAGAGGGATAAATAAATCACCGTACACAAGGACCCTTTGAAACCGAGACATCTGTTCGAACAGCTGGTTGACGCTCACAGGAAATAATTACTTAAATGTATAACTATTTAAATGTATCTTTCAGTTTAGATGAGCGTGTTGTTAATAAAGTTATACAAAAATATATTAAAAAATATAATAGTATACATTAAAGAGTGGATGTTTCATACAAACAAAGCACTTTTATCGCTATCGATATGAATACCAATAAAAACTTTAAGGGAAACAACAGTGATACGCTATCTAGGCGATAGGGAAATCAGCAAAACAGTTCAAATTAGCAAACTAAATGTCAACGAACTCTCTAAATAAAAAAAAGCAAAGGTATAATAACCAACAGCTAATGTTGCCTTAAATTCCACACAAATCCAATAATGTATAATCGAATTAGTGACGTCACCGCGACACACACAAACACACGCTCATTTAATTAAAAATAATCTTAATCTAGTTACACTAATAATTGGAATAATTTTCGGCGTTCAACGACCGGTGTGTATCGCCTCGGTACAGCGTTATACGCACGTGGTTTTTTTTTTACATCCGCACTCACGACGTACGTCCGCGCGCGCGACGCATAACAGACTAACATAGCGATCCAAGGCACGCGGGCGCAGGCGAGATGGACCGAATCAGGCAGAGCCAGCTGCATCGCTCTATCGGATTACCACATAGAGCAAGGACCTTTCGACACTTCGAAGCTCACCGTAAAATTTACCTTGAAAATCAGAACTCCGGAACGTCAGTTAAATTTCTCTTGCGAAACTTATTTTGGAACAGTCACTCTCAATTAAATTGCCCCAGTGCCTAATTAAGTGGTTGTTATGACCGTTATATAGATAATAAGAACAGTACGATACTTTTCGTCCAATGTATGATGAATATTTCTGCATTTCGTTGTCGTGAAATTGTATATGCTGAGTATAAAAATAGTTTTCTACGCGTCTACGGTTAAAGTACTCGTTAAACGATCCAATTATAATTAATTGATGTTAACCCCCATTAGTTGCCATGAAATATCAATTCAACAACTCGACTATCCTTGATGTTGAGGCCAGATAGTGGTGCTGGGGTACAAGCGTGTGACTATAGGAATTCCTACTCGAGGAAATGATATATTTGATAATTTCATTTCTTCGTTTTGGTTATACGTGGGACACAACGTGAAGCTGAGTAAAAACTATACCGAAAAATATTTAATGGAGTGAACTTTTATAAGCACAAAACTAGAGTTAAAGCTTTGGAATGTAAGAGCAAAGGCTAATGCAAGCAGATGTATGCAGGTAACACCTTAAAAGCGTTGTGCTCCGCTTCGCGCATACAAGATTCGCATAGGTCGTCCTCGAGAGTCAAGACGCTAGGGAATTATTCCTATTGTTACACAACTCCCATTGTTGTTTGTTGCCGATTTAATGGAGGTCAAACGAACACTCAGTCAAAGTTAGGACTGTGACCTACAGATGAGAAACAAAGGTAAGTGTCCACAATATTTTATTTAACTGCCTATTGTGACCAATCACGCGAATTTACCTTTTTTTTTATCCAAGAATGTGAGAGTGTTTTGTAAACGATGCCTCTACGTGTAAAAGTATGAGTGTTTTTTTTTGTTTAGAGTAAATTGCATTCTTAAGCTGCTCAAGTAAGTTGTTTATAATTAGCTTTAAAAACTGGTTGAAATACCTTCAGAGATAAAGTGACTATTGAACTAAGTTACCTCGTGTTTATTTACTATGTCTGTATAAGAAATAAATGTCAAAGATTTAAGTCGATTTGGTCTTAACATAGTATAAGAGCTTAACAAATACAGGTGAACTTTAATATTTTTAAATCATTATTCCACACTTAGGAAAGAAAAATACTTTTTTAGGAACGCATAGAAATTGGTGTGCTTACTTTAAAAAAAATACATTATGATAAATTGTGGATGTTAATGCTACATATAATCTCACCAGATTGAGGCAACCCTCTTATTTTAAGTAAAATATTACCACGGGACATAGAAAACTGTGTCAAATCAAAACACGGTATTCTTACTTTGGCGCTGGTTTCGGTGCCGGCCGAAAACGACGACGAAACTTGTCAATCCTATCAGTGTCAATCAATATAAACTAAATACTTTAAAATGGATACTTTAGTTATTGGGTATTATAATATTCTTAATATAAATTTCTAACTTCTTGAAATAGTCTACTTGGGGTAGAGGATGTGAACTGAGCGGAGTCTGACAATTCACAAGTAATAAAAATCGGCACGGCCATAGATTTGGCCAATTTTGCCGAAATTTGGCCGAAACCGAAACTACAATCGTATCAGATTTTTTGGCCGAAACCAACTGAAACTTTGCTCAGTCACTAAAAATTCAAATGCGCAAAGACGCAATACGCGCCTTAAATAGTTTAATGTTATCAGAAATAAAAAGAAAATCTTGAAGAAGATTCACAATTGGTTTATTATTAAACTTATATTTACTAAGTCGTTCAATTTCTTATGTAAAACTTTGGTCGTACATATATGTTAAAAAGGCATATTTCGAAATTAATTGCTAAAAAGTACTATACTTTATTTTTTATTATTATTTTTTAAGTCCACACTGTATCCCGCAGTAGAGGGAACCTAGTGTTAAGACACTGTGTTACCCATTTTCCTCCGAATTCTGGAGGCAATGCGTATTGACTGGCGGAATTCAACGCCACGCTTTACGCTTCGACACCAGAGATAAGAAATAAAAATATAAAATATTTCACTGCGCCACGACTGGCCGTATATTATACTTTATCATAGGTATATATTAGAAATGAGAAGTTAAATTATATAATCAGTAATCCATATATTGGATTTTATCGCTCTCGAAGTTAATTTAATTTTAATAGATAAAAATCAATATTATGACCGTATAATTGTCGTGAGAAAATATGTCGCTTTCAAATTAGGTAAATATAAACAACAATATCATTTGTTTGTGTTCGTTCATATAAGCACCTTTGTGTTACGTTATCTTGTTTATTATTTTCAATAACATTGCCCACAATAGATTTCACACAGGCAGTGCTCACTGTCTGAAACACTTAGGAGAAATCGTTCCGCTACTCTACTGAAATTAATTAATTAAGAAGCTAGTAATTATAATCAAATGTATTTTAATTTAAATTGAGCTTTAGAAAACAAAACGAAAAAGTAAAAGATATATTTGGGTTTAGTTTATATTTTTTTTACCGCAAGCATAATTTTACATTTGAACAAAAATGCTTTAGCTTTTTCATTCTTTTTCAGGATTATTGAATTTTTTTTATAAGACTTTCAAGAATTTTAATGGCTTTAGCATTTCTTTAAAAAAAGATAATAAATAAGTTATTTTTATTAAAATAACAAAACCTTAAACTAAAATAAGTCTGCACTTAAAACTCATTTAACAATCAAATGCGGTCCTATGAAACCAGTTATTGCCATAAGTTACAAAGATAAGTCATCCCACACATTTTTTTCACAACATTCTTGTGCTACGATGAAAAGAAACCATACATATTATATAAATGAGCTAAGTTCGACATGCATGTAAATTGTGATTTGATGAGTGAGATTGATTTGTGGGGTTCCGTTCCTCAAAATGTAAAAAGGAAACATTTATAGGATCATTTTGTTTCATTTGCAACTTTTTATGGGCAATTTTGTTATTCATAAATCGCCCTTAAACGCAAATTTCAATAAAAAAATATGGAAAGGAAGAGGTGGGGTTACGGATTTGGATATTAAGTTTTACAGATTATTGACATTTTCCTTCCTTATTATTTTCATGCATCTCCAATTTATCATGCAAGTTATATGGCAGAATTGAAAAGTTTTCTGGTTTGAAGAATCTGAATTTATTCTAGCAGCTGCATAACCGTGTCATGTGTTTTACAAAAATGTAGTTTAATTTTTATGTAAAACATTTCATTGGTTTGATTTACTCCTATAAAATTAACACAGGTTGCTGCTTAAGCGCACGGTATGCCTTAAGATAAAAAAAATCGCTCTAGACTATTTTTTTATTAATTGGTTCGGCGTTACGTATAAATTATTACTTGAATTCGAGGCCAGTCGTAGCGCAGCGGCACGAAGTGTGACTGTAAAACCGACTGGTTGTGGGTTCGTTCCCCATTCGAGGAGATGAAATATTTACTTAAATTTATATTTTCATTTCTTCGCTCTGGTGTCGAGGCAAAAGTGCGGCGTTGAGTTCTGCCACTCAACACGCAATGCCTCCAAAATTCGGCAGAAAGTGGGGAACGGAGTGTCTTAACACTAGGTTCCCTCTGCCTACCCTGCTGTGTGCGGGATATAGCGTGAAGCTAATGTAATTTAATTTTTTAATTTTTTTATTACTTGATGATTGATATGTAACCATATATATATGTATACTACGAAAGTAACCCAGTTTAACTTAATTTACATTTATTTCTATATAAAATGGACAATAAATTATTTGAGTATATGCATACTTTCATATACTTTTCATTTTAAAAATTTGCAATATGCTTTATGCCTATGCCTGTTTATGCTTATGCCTATTTGCTAAACATGTACATTAAAAGTGCTTCTCACATTTCACAAAAAATTAAAACGATCTATATATAATACTGGTCCATATAAAGTTCATCTACTCATAATATATTTTCATCTCCTTACTAATGTTATAATTATAACATTTCTTCAGGTTTATAAATTAGAAGAAATTCTTCGGTTCAACGTGCTAAACTCAAGAACTATTGGCTCGAAATGAATTTTTTTTTTTATGTTGGATATTACAACACGTTAATCGTTTCACTGTAATCCAATGTGCCTGCGGTCACTGTTAGGTCTAGAACTGAAAATGTGACATGTACCACAATTTATACTAATTTCTATTTTAGGCAAAGCTGCAGGTAAGCTGTAAAATAGCACGGAAGTCAGTACTTACCCAATATTCGTTAGACTTGAGGTGCTTCCAGTAAGTGAATCGGGCGCAACCTTTCCTTGTGCCATGGCTGCCAACTGCCGGTCCAACAAGTTGTTCTTCTCCAACAGTTGGCTCCACTGACGCACCGCTGTCTTAGAACTTGAAAGTTCCTGCCGAAGTTGCCTCTCGTCTAACGAGTTAAGACCACTGCGAAGCGAACTGTCCAACCTGAACGGAAATAGGAATAGTAGATTTCAATTTTACTAGTTAAAATCGAGATATGCAATTATAAGCATTTTAACTATTGTTCATAAAATCAATATAACAGCTTCACGCTGCATCCCGCACATAGCAGGGTAGGCAGAGGGAACCTAGTATTAAGACACTCCGTTCTTCACCTTATGATATTTGATATCTATGTATGTATGTTTTATTAAAATTTTGAAGATGAGCAAGGAAACCATCCTAGGTTTCTTTGCTCAACTTCAAAACTTCTTCTAAACATAGTGATCATTGTAACTTCTAAATATATAATAATGTCAACGAGACAAATTGGAACCCATAACCTGCATTTATTTCATTCACACACATTTACTGCTACGAATTACATAACTAATTAATCAATAAAAGAGACGATAATATTTGACAAAATTCTCCATACTACGTGACCTACACATTTTTTTATAGGTAATAAATAATATGTAACCAAAGTGATTTTTGACATACTTAATTTACACGACTCTCGACAAGAACATGACTCATCTATTTATTTAAATAATCTTAAGCTTATTTTACATCGTAACTTTAGAAAGATACATAATCGCATCTTTGGAGGGTCAAACAAAAATTCAGTTGGCAAAGTGCTATCTCGTTTCCGTTTCATTATTATTTTATGTAATAGCTATGTCATATTATGGTAAACTTTTCTCTTGGTGAATCGTGAAAGTATTTTTTTTTATGTTTTATAAATATTTTATGTATTACATAATACTCCATGGGTGCTGCTATAGCTTTGTGCTTATCTACAAATTTTTCCATATCAAATTTATCAGCTATGAGCTTTATTCTGCACACAGGGTAGGCAGAGGGAAACTAGTGTTAAGACACTACGTTCCCCAATTTTCATCAAATTCAGAAGAATCAATTATTGCGTGTTGAGTGGCGGAATTCAATACATAAGATACATCATTCCCTCGAGTGGGAATCGAACCCACAACCAGTCGCGTTTACAGTTGTACTTGTTGACCCTGCACTCTTGACAAAATTTATGATAATAAAAAATATATACAGATAGATATATGTATTATTTATATTGGAATGAAATAATTATGTAAATAATTTTGTGACCAATTGGTAAAAACAAGATCCGTATCGTCAAATATTGACCTATCGATTACACGGAAAACAATTAAAGCTTACAATTATATTTATTATGTCATATGTCATATAATTTAGTCGTTCAGTAGAAGGTCGTTTAGATTTAAATATTTGATTTTTAGTAGAAATATTCATGACTTTAGTACAATATGTGAAAAATCAAAAATAAATGAGAAAACTTTGCTTTTTCCTATAAATTACAAATACGTAATGAATTTAATATTTTATAAATATCATCTGTCAGAAGATTTAGATAATAATAGTCAACCGTTTCTCAACTACCTTTCTTAGGAGGCGATTGAGGTCACAAACAATAAATACAACGTAAAAACTCTTTCGTACCTTTCAATGTAATCATCAACGCTTTGCAAGCTGGTTATAGATTGTGCCAAATCATTGTCCATCATGAGGTCGTCGGAGGCGAGACTGGACAGCGTGTCTAATGATGGCGTTCTCTCTGTGGCAGGATTGCGTCCTCCACCTACTTCGGAAACGTTATTCTTTTATTATTGTTTTATATTCACAAAAAAATGCTGCCGGCGCATTGACACAGCGTGTGAGTGTAAAGGTTGTGAGTTCGATTCGTACTTTGGGGAATGAATTATTAAATATTTTAACTTCTCCTAAGGTAAGGTAACAAGGCACACGCAATGTCTCGAAATTCAGTGAAAAGTGGGAACGGAGTATCTTAACTCTAGGTTTACTCTGCCTATCATAAATACGGGGTACAACGTGAAGCTACTGACTGCATATCCATGCTTGTGGGTTCAATTTCTCTTCAAGGCAATGTTTATATTTAAAATATTTCCCTCATCTGAATTGCAAGCAGAAGCAAAGTGCTGTATTGGGTTTAACCGTCATCGCTATTTTCGTTATTAAATGTGGCTGCAAGTGAAGCAAAGATAGTCTTAGTTGTATCGTGTACACATCCCTAAATTTCTATACAAATTACGATAATATAATCGAAAATTCTTAAAGTTAAATAAAAAACAAGATCAGCTTACATTTCCGACTTCTTTGTGCTTGTGGACTAGACAATATGTGGTCGCGTGACCTCCTTAATTGTTTACATGGATCCGAGTCGTTCCTTTTCAGCGATGGACTTCCATGGTTATTTTCTAAAGGCAAATAAGAAAAATATTTTAATACAAAACGCAAAATTAGGCCATCGCGGCGCAGTGGGGCACTGCTTTGATTGTGGCTTCGACACCCATTCGAGGGGATTGAAAAGCTTTTCCCCCGCTTTGATAGACAAAGTGCGGCGCTGAGTACCGCGTCTCAACATACAGTATCTTAATTATGGATGAATAGCGGAGAACAGAATGTCTTGACATTGGATTATCACTGTTTACCCTACTAATTAGATAAAAAAATATAATATTAATAAAAATGTTATAGTCACTATGCGATCCGTTATAATTTGAAATATAAATAAGCTAAAGCATTATGAAATTATTTTCTGTTATGACAACAATTACCCATAGCAATCACGTTTTTCTTAAAGTTTTTGTATTTCAAAAAGGAAAGTTTTAGTTATATTTTACTATCAATCATTTTTTTATAAATCAAGTTATAAAAACTTGACAATGACGACTTTTAACTTACTGATTTTATACAGTTCTACAAAATTCAACAAGTCATACATTTTCAAATTTTGCAATTCTTGATTTCTTGATGGTTGAAGGCTTTAACGCCAATAAATATTTTACTCTTACTGAGAACAAATATGGTATTCTTAATTTCTATTTTAATCAAACATCGAAATTATCTTACTTCTAAACAACAAAGCTGGTTGATCAGCAATCTCGTCGTCAAAGAAATCTCTGCCATCAGATAATGAAAGAGAGCCAGACGCATGCGTGGGCGTGCCCGGCGATGGCGGCGTTACGTTCTTACTATTGCTGTCGCTGGTGCTGATACTGCTGCCGGTTCCATCACTGTCAGAAAATTTAAGCTTTAGTATCATATTTAGACAATTCTATAAAATTATTTATATTTATTAAAATCAATAAAAAAAATAATTTATACTGCTTGTGAAATCGCAATCGGAATGTATAGCTTAGTTTAGAAGAAATGCTCAATTAGACGGATTCAAAAAAATAATAATTTAATATGTTTAAATTTTAATAGATACTAGTAACTAGTTTAATTTTATTGAAAGATCATTGACATTTTTTCATATATTTGCCTAATCGTTGTGTAATATTGATTTTATTTAACATTCATGAAGTACAGAAATAATAAATATATTCTAGTTGTATTTAAGCTTAAAATAAAATTTCTTTGCACCTAAGCTCCTTAAGCGGCTGCAATAGTTCTCCATCCACTTTATCGTCTTCCTCCGCAATAGGATCAGGGGTCTTAGTCTTAGTATTAGCAGTCTGATATGCACTAGATATAGAGGGGGCATCTCTATCTACGTGCAAATCGTTATTGGAGTCACTGGTACTGGTGGAGGATATCAGGCTGTCTGCTGGTGACGTCTCGTCGTCGAGAAGGCTTTGCGTAGAAGTTTCTAGAGCCGACAAGTCAAATTTAGATTCTTCTAGAGTGAGGGTCAAATTGTGGTCTGCGCTCTGGTTTGTGCATGTGCTCGTAGTGCTGTAGTTTGAACTTGTCATTGAACCTGAATGAATGAACGATTGAATGAAATTTGTTAGCTTGATTTATATATATTGTTAGAGTAACGTGTCTAATGTAAGTAAATTTAATATGATATTAGAATTTACGTATCTTCGTAATTACAAGGCTTGTTAGTACCTTAGGTATAATCTATGGTTAATTTGTAATAATACAAGTCAAAATGTATAGTGTTATTATATCTACATTTGCAATTAAAAATTAAAAAAAATATAGTATATGTACCCATCATGGAACTACGAAGAGTATCATGTTGGCTCAACGTCAAAGACTTCATCAGCAAAGGATGCGGAACCGGAGGCTCGTCTGCTATCACTATCGTCTTCATGGGCACTTCTGGCTCCTTGACTACTTCCGGCTCCTTAGCTTCCAATTTAGACTTGTCATCTTCGCAGCTCGACACGCTTAAAGCGAGAGATACGTCATCCTGTGACCTAATTAACGTATAATTATGTAAACAAGAGAACCAATTGACACACACGTATAATAATGCCACTTTATAACATATAAATGTAAATATTGTCAAAATTATGGAAGTGTGTGTAATGTTTTACTTATTGATTTAATGTACTTTGTAAGCATTATTTTTAAAAAATAGTAGGGTTCTGCACTTCTCGTACATATAAACAATAAGTATGCCAAATTTCATACTCCTCCGTCCGTGGAAGTTTTGTAAGAATGGGTTCAAAGATTTGTCCCACTGCGCCACAGACGAATTATTTAATTCTTTTATTTATTATTAGAAAGAAATAAATAAAAATAAAATATTTAGGCATTTAAGCATAAAAGTACATATTTACAAAAATAAGTTAATTACACATTTTTTTTGTGTTATTTTAAAATGTGTCTATATTACTATTATTCATAATATAAATATAATACCTATTAGCCATAGCTTCTCCAGCAGCGTGGCTCTGCCAGGCGCCGCTGATTGAATTGAAATGGCTCGCCTCGCTCTTGCACGACGGACTGGACTCCTTGCTCGAATCCACGCCTGGAGACGCCACACCACTTGATGATTTTATAAAAGATTTCTGTAATAAAAAATAATATATGATTATGTAATAAATTATTAAGATTGTCGTTTCGCAGGGATACCAACGTGACGGTTATGGGTTCGATTCCCATATGGGGGAATTAAATATTGAAAAATTAAAATTCTCTGATAAGTTCCATCAGACATTAGAATTCGGTAAAAAGTTAAGAAATGTTGAGGCCAGTCGTGGCGCAGTGGTACAAAGTTTGACTGTAAAACCGACTGGTTGTGGGTTCGATCCCCACTCGAGGAGATGAAATATTTACTTAAATTTATATTTTCATTTCTTCGCTCTGGTGTCGAGGCAAAACGCGGCGTTGAGTTCTGCCACTCAACACGCAATGCCTCCAAAATTCGGCAGAAAGTGGGGAACGGAGTATCTTAACATTAGGTTCCCTCTGCCTACCCTGCTGTGTGCGGGATATAGCGTGAAGCTAATTTAATTTAATTTTTTTTTAAATGTTGAACGGAATGAAGCTTAGAATTTTATAATACTGCTACTATTTAATTAAGAATTTTATTTATATAATTTTTGTATCGCACGAAAATAATTATATATTTTTAACCATTTTATAAAATAAAATGTTATTGAAGTCACCTGCTTATCTAAAACTTCAGGTTGTGCTCTATCCAATACAAATTTCTCTTCATCTTTGTACTCTGTTTGAATTCTACTAGGTCTGGTCCTCGTCCTGTAGCGGTCTAAGGTGGACATGGGGGAGCTTTGCTGTGGGGGTTCTACAGGATAGTCTATGGGTTTTGGAAGGATAGGGGATGGTGGGGAATAAACCGGTTCTGGCTCGCATTCAGGTGAGGAATCTTCGTTGAAGGAGCTAGGAAGTTTTGGCAATGGGATCACCGCATGGCCTGTCACTACGGCTTCATCTGTAAACAGAAAAATATTTGTGTTAATAAACTTATAAAGCATATAATTTAAATCACGTATATTGTAAATATACTTATTATATAAATGCGATATATTTTTTAATGTGATATATTGTAATACAAGGTGTATGATACATATTCTGCGCGTCAATAACCAAAAAAAAAACTCTTTTTTTTTGTAAAAATGTAGTATTATTATTTATTTACCCATAATATCTAAGTCAGCAACTTGAAGTTCTCTCAAATGGAAGTTATGAGATCCTCGCATAACCATCTCCAAGTTGCGCGGGCGTCGTCGCGAGCGCGGCGACAGTTCCCCTTCGCCACCGGTCCACACCCCCGAGTCAGTTGACACCGCGGAACCTGCACCTAACACGGAACCCATATAAATAGACTGACATATAAAATTGCATTTTAATTGTATTTGTATAAAAATACATTTTTTTTTAAGAAAAATACATACAATTTTTTATATTTTTAAATTTTGCTTCACTCTTTGTCCTGCACAATACAAGCTCATTCTTTACATTGACAATTCCGACATTAAGCTTTCCGACTGAATTCGGGAAGTAGCGTGTTGAGTGGCGAAACTCAATGCCGAAATTTGTGTTACTAAGAACTTGTGTAAAACTCCTAAAAGTGGATAAAATCAATCGTTCTAAATAAAAATAAATTGAAAATATGATATATAACTTTCTAGAGAATCTAGTGAAAAAATAGTTTTAGTTTAGTTTACTATTTTGAACCCTTTTTAGAGTACTAACAACACCAAAAAAATCACTTCAATGGGCGTTGGAATAGGTGGAACAGGGTAACATGTGCCATACAAGACTATTCAAGGTTGGGGGCTCTAGAAATTTGTAAAAAAATTAAGCCCGAAAAATAAAAATAAAAACATTTACACGAACAAATCGTTTCAAATTTAAATTCCAGCCCATACACCAATGTTCACTTTTTCAAGGTAGAATTTATTGTAGACAGAAGACACAACGTACCTCACTCAGTATTTAAACTAATATGATATCAAACTAAATAGATACAAAAAAAATTCTATCGTATTTTAAATTTTGAATGAAGACGACGACTTAGCCGCGTTTGTTCAATACTCTATGTAATATAGTCGTAAGGTGTTTGTTCATCTGTCTACATATAAATTCGTCTTAAGTTAAATATTTTTATACTTCACATTTAATATTATTTAAGATAGAGCTCAATATAGACATAATGCGTCAGTTTATTTATATACATTATATATATAAACTATATATAATATTTTGAGGCCAGTCGTGGCGCAGTGGCACAAAGTGTGACTGTAAAACCGACTGGTTGTGGGTTCGATCCCCACCCGAGGAGATGAAATATTTACTTAAATTTATATTTCCATTTCTTCGCTCTGGTGTCGAGGCAAAGCGCGGCGTTGAGTTCTGCCACTCAACACGCAATGCCTCCAAAATTCGGCAGAAAGTGGAGAACGGAGTGTCTTACACTAGGTTCCCTCTGCCTACCCTGCTGTGTGCGGGATATAGCGTGAAGCTAATTTAATTTATTTATATATAATATTTATGTATTAAAGATTAAGAAATAATTTTGTAATTAAACTTATTTCATAATCATTGTTTAAAAATTAAAATACTACATAATGCCGTTGATTGTAATATGTGGGATATTTTTTATAGTTCATATTAAATTTTAAATTTAAATATAATCTACGTAGATATAAAGATAAATAAATATATAGAACAAATTAAATATACCTTCTCTCCATCCGTCCACAGCACCAGCTTTCCTAGTGTTATTCACCACCTGGAAATATCGAACAAAACTCATTACACACGTCACTTTCACAGCACTTTCAAATAACAATTACAATTTATTAACCATATTTTCAACTATTCGGAAATCATAGCTCGCCAAACGAGAGGGCAGCTTAGCGTTACAATATACGACAGCGAATGTCCCCAACGGACGAAGATACCGCAGGTTAATATAAATAGAAGTAACATAGTAAAATTTATCTTGAGATATCATAAACTCACTTAGAAAAACGTGTTAGAAAAAATTTTATAATTATTTTGAGCACATTCTTTTAGATTATTTTCAAGTTAAAATTATTGTATAATACATTAAAACACGTGTTCGTTGACGCAAACTCTATCTTGCTCTAAAGCAAGAACGAATACGGACAATTAATTTCAACAAAAAAAGAGGTCAGTCAATTGCTAAATTACTAAGATTACATGTAATTTGCGCTTGCAATCTCTTTTTGTAATTCTCTACATAGTTTGAATTGATTTGTTTATTTTAATATTATTTACATAATGTATTATTTGTAAGAGATATGTTTACGACATTTGCTTAAACGTTACTATTTTTCAAAGTTATGAGGAAATTATAGATTCCAAATTCAGTTTGGAAGAGCCTGTCGCTTCGTTTTACCACCACAACTCAGTGCTATAGAGACGCGCAATTAGCAATTAATAGAATAGGATATAGAATATTTTTTTTTTTGAAATCAGTTTCACGCTGTATCCCGCACACAGCAGGGTAGGCAGAGGGAACCTAGTGTTAAGACACTCCGTTCCCCACTTTGTGGAAGCATTGCTCGACACCAGAGCGAATAAATGAAAATATAAATTTAATTTTTTTTTTCATTTCCCCGAGTGGTAATCGAACCCACAACCAGTCGCGTTTACAGTCACACTTTGTGCGCTTGCGCCACGACTGGCCTCAAGTATTTCGTATTAAAATATTATCAATTTTCTAACTTTAAATATAATATAATTATGTTTTAAGATTTATCCTTGCAGTTTTATATCGTGTGTTTACACTTGAATGCATAGTGCAGCGATATATTTATCAAACGGCACGGGTTTCAAAACTAACAGCCCTGAAATAGATGAAAGATGACCTACTTCATATAACGTTCAATAATGTTTCTTTTGCTGTTACAATAAAGACCATTTTCGAGTACTAATAATTATTTTAAAAATAATGTTTAGACATCTTGGTGATGATCAATGAAAGTTAGTTTAATGACTGTGAGAAAGTGTTGTTACGTAATACTTTTTTTTATTTAAATATAAATATTTTAATATTTTTTTTTCTTTTAATCAAATGAAAAGAAAGATCCTTCAATAATTTTCTATATATATAAAAGGACATGTACTGACTGACTGAGGTAAGACGCACGCACAGCCGTAACCGCTGATGGTCGAAACGTGAAATTCGAACAGATGTTCATTTTCATAAACTGGACATCAACTAAAAAGGGATTTTGAAAAATTTTAACCCTAAAGGGATGAAATTGGGGTTGAAAGTTTGTATGGAAAAAAAAATTAAATCGGCACCGATTTTTATAAAAAAATTAATTCATATTGTTAAAAATATTTTATTGAACACGTGTTTCGTGGTTTTTTTAGAAGTAACCTCTAAGGGTGCAAATACGCGGGCGAAGCTGCGCGTGCCCACTAGCTTAATATGTTTTTAAAGCTTTTAAGCTTAACATTTTATAATTGTTTTTGACCTGTATTATATGCGCAAATACATTTAAAAATTGCAACAACAATTGGACGAACAAGTAACAGTAGTGGATATAACAATGAAGTGATTAAAAAGAAAACATTAATATTTTAAATAGCTACTAACTGGAAACAAACAATTTGAACAAAATAATGAAAAAGCTAAAATTAAATATAAAAGAAAGTTGCATTCCATCAATATACTTACTTGTTTCGCAGTTTTCGGATCGATATTCTTGACAGAAGGGTACTGGGGTCGCGGTAACTGATTGGTTTGGAAGGTGTACCTCCCTGGAGGTTTTAGAGGATCGATACTTGGAGTGCGAGGAAGTGAGGTGGCACGGCTCTGTTCTGCACGTGGGGGCTTTTTTGTATCCTATGTTGATAAAAAGTATAAAATAGTCATGAAAATATATATATTGTGTGTATGTTTATATGTTTTATAATTGTCTATTAAAATGACGCCATTATACCAACAGCACAACAGTAAGAAAGCGTCTGTACGCAATAAGTATAGGTTCGAATTTCACCTGGTGAATGTTTGTACTATGCGTTTTTATAATATGCTTATTTCCTTGGCCTGGGTACACAAAAAGCAGTACTGGATTTTTTGATTACCTAACCAACACGTATCCAAAATGAAATAATGGAACATTAAGTCTGTCCATTCTGCCTGACGTGCGATATTCATAAAAATAACAAGGAAGTTACTAATTATTTGTAGTTTTGAGAATTTGAAATGGAGGCATGATTTTTTTTTAATTATTGTTTTTGAATTTTTAAGAACAAATATAAAATGTACTATAATATCTATATTTTGTAGTATGTATATATTTTTATTCATCAATGTTTCTACGCTTACATGGAGAATAATATCAGCTAGCCAGTACAAAGTCAAAGCCAAGGTTAAGATGCTTAGCATCATTACCATAAACCGATTAAAGTAAAACTAAATATAAGATGTTTTGCATTTGTTATTGTTGTCATATTATTTTTAGATAAAGAACATATTAATATAGAAATATGTTATATTTTATTTTGTTATTCCCAAAGTTCTCATCATTTCGTCCAAATGGTATAACGAAAATATAAGACGTTTACAAAAAAAACTCTATACATTTACAGTCAAAGGCACCTTAAAACTTACGAAAAAATAAAAAAAAAATACATATACGTTGCAAATAAAACATAATAAAAAATATATCAGAAGAAAAGACAAAAAATAATTTACACAAATTCAAGTATTCGATGTTAGTTAATATAGCCTTACTTGCTGCTGATACTGCTGTGGCTGATACGTCAATATCACGGTTTGCTTGGTGACGGGTTTGGGCACGCCAGCCACACCCACTATCGTGGTGACGCCGGTGGATGACACTTGAGTCGTCAGAAGTGGCAAGTTATATGGGTTTGTGGTTTTCTTATCTGGAAAGAGCAAATTCTAATCAACCTCTTGATAGAGCTTCTATAATGGATGTGTCTATAGGTACCTTTCATCCATTTAATAGTGGCAAAATCAATTATATGTGCAATAATAAATATTCAAGTTCAATTAAGTACGTCACAAAGAGTGGGAAAAATGTGGTACTTTAGCGTATTATTTATTTTATATGGAGAGACGTAATAAATCATTATGTATACGGTGATTAATTATTGATAAAGTAAATAATTTAAATAATTTGCTCGGCGTTGAGTTCCGCCACTCAACACGCAACACTTTCAGAATTCGACAGAAAGCGGAGTGTCTGAACACTAGGCTAGGCAGAGCGCCGACTCCGCTACGTTCGGGATACATACAACTAAAAAACAATAATTGAAATGAGTTAAAAGAATTGCGTACATTGAATTTAATTAATGTACGTATTCTTTAAACGTCCTTGCCGTGTCTATTTGGCATTGCTCATCCAAATATGCAGTCCAAATAAAGCTATCGAAACGTTGCAATCCGAACGGATTTAACATTGTCTATAGTGTTTAACAATAGAGCATTAAAAATAATATAAATATAAATACTGCGTCAAAATCATGTTATAAAAGGAATTTGAATACTTTTAATACATTAAATCAATTAAAAAATATCCTAATAAACTAAAAAAAATCCTTGAAGCCATGACAGCGTATCTCCTGCTTACCGCACAAACAATACACACCTAATACCTATAATAAACTTTGTAAGTTCAGTAATTAACGATTTAGGTTTTTTTGGTTTCCTGTGCGATAATTAAAATGTTGCTTAACAAAATTTATGGAGGTTTTTGATGTGTGACAACTTACTGGAGCGTCTTTACCATTTTAAATAGAAACATACTCTTCATCTAGAAATACCAATAATTTTATATAATATCTACAAATATTGATCGCCCAGTCGTGGCGCAGTGGCACAAAGTGTGACTGTAAAGTCGATTGGTCGTGAGTTCGATAGTCACTGAAAGAAATGAAAATATACATCTATACATGTAAATACATGTATATTTTCATTCCTTCGCTCTGATGTCGGCGTTGAGTTCTATCACTCAACACACAATGCCTCCAGAACTCGGCGGAATGTGGGAAACAGAGTGTCTAAACACTAGGTTCCCTCTGCCTACCCTGCTGTCTTCGGGACACAGCCTGAAGCTGATTTAATTTTATTTTATATATACATACAAACCTATAGCATTATTATTGATAGCTGTCTCCTTATCCTTAGCTGGCGCGGTGAACGCCTGCTCCGCGGCCACGCTCACGTCGGACACCTTGGCCGTCTTGTTGTGCTGTTGCCTGAAACCGAACCTAGGGAATTAAATAGCCACTGTCATATCTGTATAGTGTCTTCGTTGATGGATGCTGCTGGTGATATTAATGAATTCACGTATAGTGGCATTTGTAAAGTAATAGCATTTTTTTTGTATATATTATTTTGTATTTAAATAATTGTTATGAGATTTTATAAAAATATATATTTTCCATAATTTGTATTAATATAGGTGAGTTAAGGTAACATAATAATATAATAATAATCAGCTTTATGCTGTGTCCCGCACACAGCGGGATAGACAAAGGGAACCTAGTGTCCTGTGTGTTAAAACATTCCGCTTGCCACTTTTCGCCGAGTGCTGGAAGCATTGCGTGTTAAGTGGCAGAAGTCAACGCCGCGCTTTGCCTCGACACCATAGCGAAGAAATGAAAATATAAATGTAAATAAATATTTCATTTCCTCGAATGGGGATCGAACCTACGACCTATCGATTTTACAGTTACACTTTGTGCCCCTGCACCACGACTGACCTAATGATGATCCGTTATTCCGTTTACATTATTAAAACTGCTGCGCCTACAAGTAAATATAAGCAAATATCTTAATGGAAACATTGTGGTTATAGACAAATACATTACTTTGAGATTTGACGTAATTTATTATTTGGTTATAATTTTAATACAAATAAATATAAATTTGTTGCATAATATATCTATTAATTATAATTTAAGTTCATCAGTTTGTACTATCCTCATAATATATAATCTGTGTCACAGAGAATGTGATATAGAATTTCTTTACTGTTAATGTATTGATTCACATTTGCCATGTGAACAGCGAAAGGATGTATGTGGTGATTTCCTTTTCTGAAGAATTTGTCGATTGACTTTCTTTTTTCCGGTTACCTAAGATAGGCTTAGCCATTTTTATGATAGTTTTTACGCCTTTATACCACATTTTTATATAGGAAATACGTTTGAGACTTTGAATATATTTTAGACAAAATTTTCATTTTATAATTTTTAATTAGGTGTTTTATATGAGAAGTATTGTATTAAATTTCATAAACATATATAAAAAAACCATAATTAAAATATATTGCTTAATAATAATATATTATTATAAATATCTCAAAAATATATTTAATGGGATTCTAAAAAGCGAATGCTATGTACCTATTGGTACGGAGGGGCTGCCCTGGCGTCTCTTTACGTGGACGTGCGAGCGGTGTTGATCTTCCTGACAGCACTTCTTCAGGTCGGAGGTCCTCTGTTGAACCTGTATCAAATTATAAGTTATATAATTAACATTATAAATAGACTCGACGGAAAAAGGGAACGGAGTGTCTTAACACTACCCTCCCTGATCCCTCTGCCTTCCCTGCTGTGTGCGGGATATACCGAGAAATTGATTTATTTATTTCGTTATAGATAGTGCATTCTAATTAAAAGAAATAGACGACAGCCCTGTTTAATTTTCGAATTGGGCGGCGGCGTTAGAGTTAACCTTGAACTTTATACACTGGGAAGCTAAATAAAGCACGACACAAAACCTCCGAGCTTTTATCTTAATAACCATAAGACAACAAACGAAAGACGGTATTTTCTCATCAAATGACTATTTCAATTATTTTATGTAAAAAAACAACAGGTTTTGCAATCTTCAACCGTCTAACCTTGTAAATTAACAAACAGAATAGCCAATTACAAAATATTCTGCATAATTTACCTCCATTTCCGTTTTTATCGTGTGGTTTCTGTTTTCTGCGCGCATTGTCGTCCGCACGCGATGTGCTGGCGGGGCGGCGACGGAAGCCGAACGATGTGGCGACCCCCCGGCTGGGCTTGTTGCCGTTGCCACTCGCGCTCTTCTCCCTTTTCTTTGCTCCTTTCGATTCTGAGTGACCCTAAAAGTAAAGAAACGTAATGTTAATATATTAAAAATATATTAATATTAAATAAAAATGAGGCCAGTCGTGGCGCAGGGGCACGATTTGTAACTGTAACATCGACAGGCTGTGGGTTCGATCGTCACTCGAAGAGATGAAATATTTATTTAAATTTATATTTTTTGACTCTGGTGTCGGGGTAAGGCGCGGCGTTGAGTTCCGCTACTCAACACGCAGAATTCGTCGGAAAGTTGGGAATAGAGTGTCTTAACGCTAAGTTCCCTCTGTCTACCCTGCCGTGTGTGGGAAATAGAAATTATCTGTTAATATTATAATTGCTATCAGCGCAAAGTAAAGCAAATTGATAATAATTTAGTTTAAGTTTTCTATAATCGTTTCTTAACAGGTGTTCCTATAAAATATATAATTTAGTTGAATATAAGCTGTTAAACGTAATAAATTCCATTTTGCGCAATATGTTTATAATTTACCGCTTACTTAACTGTCACAATGTTAAAAACCAGTAATGAAGGAGTTCAAGGCAAAGTTAGAAATATGAAAATAAATAAACTGGTACTAAATAGAACATTGAGGCCAGTCGTAGCGCAGTGGTACATAGTGTGAATGTAAAACCGACTGGTTGTGGGTTCGATCCCCACTCGAGGAGATGAAATATTTACTTAAATTTATATTTTCATTTCTTCGCTCTGGTGTCGAGGCAAAAGTGCGGCGCTGATTTCTGCCACTCAACCTGATGAACCTGGAAACCTGATGTTAAGACACTCCGTTCCCATTGTGACACATCCGTTCCGTACTTACCACCGAATTCTAGAGAAAAGTGGGAAACGCATTGAGTGACGTAATTCAACACTGCAGCATTTAAAACAATTGTAATAATTAACGTGAAACAAGATCGTTTTTTTATAAAATCGATTAGGATACTCTGAATCATATTTAATAATATTAGCGAAACTAGGCGTGACTCGCTTTCCTACTTGTTTAAATACTTTTTCGTAAGCTAAGCTTCACAATTGCATTTTATAATCGTGTCAAACGCCATTTTATAAGCTTACAATTACAAAAACTGTTTACAAAATTATCTAATGATCTATAAAAAAAGAGCCCCAGTTTCTTATATTGATATAATTATTGATAAATGATTTCACGATGTTTATCTGCAACTAACTGTACTAAATATATTGTTATTGTTCAATCCCTTAGTTGATTTTGCATCGAGTTTTCTGCGTACACTGACCTAATGTTACCGGTTCTTTTTCTATTTATATAACAATTCATTTAAATGTATTCTAGTCATATACTTGCAAACAATATATTTTTATATAAAGTAAAATATATTTTTTTCAGTAATGTGATATTTTTTTGGAATAAGGCTTCAAATAGTTCGTTTTGAAACTTTTTATATTATTATGTTTTATTGAATTGCATATAATTAAAAAAACTATCAGTTATAATCAATCCCCTTTACACTTTGATTCTCTTGGCCCTTCTGTCGCAGATGTTGTCCTACATCTGACTGAAAATTCGATGGTTTTGGATTCAATCGTGGTCGTGGAACAAGAACACAACCGTACAACCGCGCGACAGGCTGCGGTTCAATCGTTACAACTCGACGAAATTAAATATTAAATATTTTCTTTTCCTCGCTCTGGTAGGCTGGGCACAGAGTTAAGCTCCGCCACACAATGCGTCGAAATTTTGGTGGTAAGTGGGGATCGAATGTCAAAAGTACTCAGCTCTCATTGCTCTGTCTACACTGCTATATGTGGAAAAATGTGTAAATTCAAAAAGAATACACTAGACATTTAAATGTGTAGGTATACAGTATATTTTTAAACTTCTTATAATATATTTTTAGATAATATTCAATTATAAAAATAATATTAGCAACATGGTAGAGTAAGCTAAAATAGAATATAGTAGGAAGCTTTAAATAAGAGCGGACGAATTAATTGAACCTTTTGCTACAAATGTCAAGGCGAACTTCTATATCTTCATAACGATGTAACAAAATATCAAAAAACATACTATATATGTATAATCCATTTATGCATATCATTCGATGTATTTGTGTCTTTAATTGTTCGAAGTAATTTTTTCTCTTCTATATTGTAATATTAGACAATATTAATAAAAGTCAAAGGCCAGTCGCGTCGCAGCGACACGAAGTGTGACTGTAAAACCGACTAGTTGTGAGTTCGATCCCCACTCAGGAGATGTAATATTTACTTAAATTTATATTCCCATTTCTTCGCTCTGGTGTCGAGCTTAGCGCGGCGTTGAGCTCTGCCACTCAACACGCAACGCCTCCAGAATTCGACAGAAAATGGGGAACGGAGTGTCTTAACACTGGTTCCCTCTGCCTACCCTGCTGTGTGCGGAATACAGCGTGATTTATTTTTTATTTAATAAAAGCTATAAAAGAATAGTTGCTAGTAATTGTCGTGATAGAATTACGCTACTTTTGGAATGAATTTAAGCACATTTGTTAGGTAATAGAAGTTAATTTTGGTTTGATATCTATTTGTGATTTCTGATAAGTCATATTTTGTGACGTAAAGGAATACTTTTCATCATAATAATGCTGATAGAAAAAATTTAATATTTCTTAAATTTGTGGTAAAATTTAAATTCCAATAACATATTTAGGTAGTTAATAATACACACCTTAATATCAGTCATTATACATAATTTTATGTTACGCGAAAATAATATTTCATGTTCGTCACGGGGTCATTTTTTCGGGAAAACACGGAACTACATATATTAAAGACATATTGATTATGAATTAAGTTACAACTTTGAATATTTTATTAGAAAGCATATCAAATGAATATCAAAAGCTGATCACGGAAGTAATTTCATACAACCATATCTAGTCTACTTGTCGGTCGCGAGAAAGCAGATATCAAATTGCGCTTTGAGTCTTAATTTCTGTAACTAATATAGAGGTCATCTATATTTATATTTATCTATATTGGCTTCACACTGTATCCTGCACACAGAAGGGTACGCAAAGGGAACCTAGTATTACGACACTCTGTTTCCCACTTTCCGCTGAATGTTTCGAGGTATTGTGTGTTGAGTGACGGAGCTCAATGAAGAACTTTTGCCTTGGCAAAAATATTAATAAATTATGCCCTCGAGTGGGAAAGAACTCACAACCGTCGCGTTACAGTCAAACTCTTGTGCCTGGGCCACAACGATATCCACTCGAGGAAATTAAGTATTTAATATATTCATTTCTTCGCTCTGGTATCGACGCAAAGCATAGCGTTGAGTTCCACCATTCAACTTGACTCAAGCTAACTAAAGTCACCATGTAATTTAACGAAATATTTGGTAACGATTACAAAAAAATTGAAATTTTAGTAAAAAAACTTCAAGAGATCGGTTTTATGAAGAGAGCTGTCATTTATGAAAATGGGAGGGGATCATTCTTAATAACATTTATTATTTTTAAATTATTATTTACACGGTACGAAAATTACAAGTTCGCATAAAATTCTCGAACGTAGCGGTACTTGAATTTGCGCTTTAGCAAATTATCTTATGTCCTTCCACACTTTTTTTGTTTTTAAAATATATTTTATTATTTTTTTCAACATTTTTAGTTCCTATGTATTATTTTTTTTTTCATTTAATAATCAAATACGTAGATATGATAAGGTACATTATAAAATTGAATATCATACGCACACTAAAACTGACTGTAAATCGACTGGTTGTCAGTTCGATCCCCACTCCAGGAAATTAAATATTTATTTACGTTTATATTTTCGTTTCTTCATTCTGGTATCGAGGCAAAGCACGGTGTTGAGTTCCGCCACTCAACATGCAACACCTCCAGAACTCCGCGGAATACCTGCTGCTGATTTGATATGCACACATTGTCAATTTAGCTAATACTAAACTATTTTATTTCACATCTTATTCTACTTGCTTTAAATGGGTAATTTAAACAATAGAATTAGAATAAAAAGAGGTGCCTATGGTCATTTCCATATAGTGATAAACGTATGGAAATACGAATGCAAGCGAAAGTATTTCAAGTTACGTCAGTTCTTATAAAACATGAGATATTAATATGTTAATTTTTTTTATGGATTTCAATCCGAAGATAACACCAAACAGTGAACAGTCAAGATGGTTTATATACAAAAAATATAACAAACGAAGCCACATTTAAAAGCATTAAATATTTATTCTTTTTAACCGTTTATTGTCTGTTGATGATATTAGAACATAATATTTTCGACGGTATACATCTGATAGAATAGATAAGAATATACAGTACCAGTAGCGTAGGGCAATGTGTTACATGACCCACAGTTAGATGCAATAAATAAGATGTTTCTAGAAAATCAGCTTTAAAGAAGTTGCAAACCTGGAAAATGCAAAAGTTTACTTTTCCAATATTTTAAAATTAGCGTTTGAGTGGTGCGACTCAACGCCACTTTTCTTCTACCAGGGCGTAGAAATAAATATTATTTATTATCGGGCTGGGAGTCGAACCCACAATAATCACACTTACATTCAGACGCTGTCCCACTGCACCACGACTGCCACAGAATTCTTTCTGTATGTAAAATTAAAAAAATCTACTAACGACCGACAGACAATGCAAAACCGAAGCTACTGCGCACAAAGAGCTACAATATCTCATCAATAAGAAAAAACGACACCGCGTTTTATAATTCATCCCAATAAATATTATAAATTACATAACAAATTCAAAAATCTTATGGCCCCGCACGGAAGTAAATCAGCTTAACGCCTGAACCTAGTTTTAAGACACTCCGTTCCCCACTTTCCGCCTAATTCTGAAAGCATTGTATGCTGAGTGGCGGAACTCAGAGCCGCGCTTTGCCTCGACACCAGAGCGAAGAAATGGAAATATAAATAAAATATAAATCAGCTCCACGCACACAGTAGGGTAGGCAGAGGGAACCTAGTATTAAGACACTCCGTTCCCCACTTCCTGCTAATTTCTGGAGGCATTGCGTGTTGAGTGGCAGAACTCAACCCTGCGCTTAGCCTCGACACCAGAGCGAAGGAATGGAAATATAAATTTAAGCCAATATTTCATTTCCTCAAGTGGGGATCGTACCTACAACCAGTCTCGTTCACAGTCACGCTTTATGCATTTGCGCCACGACTGGCCTAACGCAAGTAACACAAATATAAAATTAACAAAAAATTCTCAAACAACATTTTCACAAAATAATCAGAAATTCTTTACTTATGTCATTGCTGTGAGATTGTATTACAAAAATGGCGGTCGGGTAAGCGTGAAACGCATATTTCTACTAATTTCTCACCTGTCTCAGTTATTCAGAGCACGAACACAATGTGAATACCATTTGTTTAAATATTCATAGTACAATGTTTGATATAGCGCTGGCTCTTCCTCAAGAAACACCAGTGAAATGAAATAAAGTGAAGGTGTTATATTGTAATTTCTTTTACAAAACTCACTCGTCAAAGCGAAAGCGGCACTTTATCTAGTTTTCTGCTTCACGCTTTATACAGCCCATGGCAGAGTACGCTGAGGGAATGTAGTGTTAAGACACTCCAATCCTCACTTCCCATCGGTTGAGGCGTTGTGTTGAGTGGCGGAAATCAACGTCACGCTTTGTCTTATTACCAGAGAGAGAAAATGAATTTATTCATAAATAATAATTCATTACACCGAGTGGGAATCAAACTCGTTTACACCCACACCCACACGCTTCTGCTTCGGCTGCGATACTGATATTTAAGAAACCTTTAAAACTAACGGAAGAGAAAAGCTCGATTATGCAATATATCATTATAAAGTTACATCTAAGTAAATATAGTTAAATCACTATATTGGAATTTGTGTTTTAAAGACAAGTAGAACAGGACGCCTACATATAAAAATTAACTACCTATTTGTAATAATAGACATTCTGTGTATCGTTATATACTTCACTTATATTAAATTAATAGAGGATACTCAGCATTTACTGTGCACTGTTAAATTTTGTTCAGCTTAACTAAGAAGTAGTCGAAAGTTTTTGGCTCAGTTAATATTAAACTCCTTGTAACTTTTTCTCTAATATTGTAGAATATTTTGAAATACGGAAACAATACATACGTACCTACATGTCAGTGCAAACAAATATTCCCTTGAAGTTTTTAATTTTATTTTATTTAATATTTTTTAAAAAGAGCTTTTTTTATCAAGAGACACCAAGTAACCGTTATTATTAATAATATATTTTACGCTGTAGTTGCTGTGTAGCAGCATTGTCACTTAATCCACAACATATGATTACGTCACACAAAAATTAAGAAATTAAAAGGTTAATTCAAACACAAGGTGCCAAATACGGCAACTCTACCTCACTTGCTGAGAGTCCATTGTTCAGTTGGCATCCGCCTTGTGCCATATCTGTCTACCATAGAGATACCCATCTACGAGAACTATACATAAAACATGATGCAGATAGCGATGAACAAACTACGACGTACAACTCTCCTATATCATTGTTCCATTCTTACATAACGATTTAACAACAAGAGTATTAGAAATGGCAATTTTATAAATTAGTTGGTTGGTGCCTTTGTATAGTAAATATTTTTTACTCTAAACTAGTTTGAATAAGTCTTTTATTATTATTTTTTTAGCATAACATACAATAGCTTAGGCAGAGGGAACCTAGTGTTAATATACTCTGTTCTCCACTTTCCGGCGAATTTTTGTTTGAATTTTTGGAACTCAATGCCGCACTTTTCCTGTACACGAGACCGAAGAAATGGAAATATAAATTCTAATAAATATTAAATTTCCTGGAGTGGAAATCGAATCCACAGCTAGTTGCGTTTACTGTACACTTTGTGCCGCTATGCCAAGACTGAGCTTACGAATATTGTAAATGTATTTTCTATTTTACAAATAAGTTGGTTGTGTCATTGTATAATAAATAATCTCTACTAGAATTTAATTTGAATTAGTCTTTAAATCATAGATAAAACATATATGCCACTCTCTGAGACTCTCTATTTAGATTTTATATTATTAGTTTTATATGATAGATAATATTTTAACGTGATATTTTTAAAATAAGATTGCCTTTGACTCCAAAAGATCCAACATTAAGATAATTTTATTCCTAGAATGTTCTAAATAATATTTTTTTACAATTAGGTAAAAAATAATTTTAACTAGAATAGATGTTCATTATTAATTCATTAGAAATCATACAATTTTAATTTAATAATTAATCAGCTTCACGCTGTGTCCCGCACACAGCAGGGTAGGCAGAGGGAACCTAGTGTTAAGACACTCTGTTCCCCACTTTCTGCCGAATTTTGGAGGCATTGCGAGTTGAGTGGCAGAGCTCAACGCCGCGCTTAGCCTCGACACCAGAGCGAAGAAATAGAAATATAAATTAAAGTAAATATTTCATCTCCTCGAGTGGGGATCGAACCCACAACCAGTCGGTTTTACAGTCACACTTCGTGCCGCTGCGCTACGACTGGCCTAATCGTTACAATTTTAGAACAATCGTTAATATTGAATAACACAAAAATAGAACGCGTCCTAAGCCCTCTATATTAGACATTCGTTTGTTAATCGAGAAAGATTTTTTATCGACATCTCTAGCTTTTCTCACTGTTATGGTGAAATAAAAGCAACGCATAAACAGTATCAAATTATATACTCACGATTACTTAATTTAGATATCAAGATCAGAGTTTAGATCAACGCGTTTTTTTAAGGCCGTGAGAAATTTTCCATCATATCATATGGAAATTAGTACGTTTTTGTAAATACTTCTTGTTAATAGAAAATACAATGAAAATGTTAAAAATGAAATCTTTTAAAATATTTTGATGATTATAATTTTATAATGATAAGAGGGACATGCACTAACATAATGATACTAAAGTATCAAAGTAATTTTAAATTATAGATATTTATAATATAAAATAATATAAGCTTCACGTTGTATCCCGCACGCAGCAGGGTAAGCAAAGGGAACCTAATGTTAAGTATGACTCAACGCCTCGCTTTGCCTCGACTCCAGAGCGAAGAAATGTAAATATACATTTCAACAAATTTCACTTCCTCGAGTGGGGATCGAACCCACAACCAGCCGATTTTACAGGCACACCTACCCCTGCACCACAACTAGCCTCTACTTACAATACAACTAACAGTAATTAAAACTGAATATCTATCATAAGTACTAGTACTGGCAGTAGTAGGTACCTACTTAAATTATACTTAACGATGACTTTAAAAGTACCATCTTTTAAAACCGAGTTGTAAGTGTCAAATGTAACCAGTTTTTATTGTTGGCAATGATACCTTTTGTAAAGCAACCCGAAGCGGTGACCCCTGGGTCGCCGAGAGCCATTCGCCTGGTTTGTCCGCTTAGCATATCTCTGCTAATGTCTACGAATTTACGTTCAAGGTTTATTGACTTGCAATGTACGTGAAGAGATATTTTGTCTCTGATGTAAAACAAACGACGTTGTTAGAACATAACGTTTCTTGCGATATACAGTTAAGTTAATTTTGCAGACTGAATGGCAATCGATATCTAGACATGTAAACTGGTTAAGTGCGAGTCGGACTCACCCAACGATGATTCCGTACCAATTTTAGGATTGTAGGGTAGCGGGAAGTACAATATCAATTGAGAAACTTAAGTTTGCCTGTACACTTTAACACTTATTTTGTTAGAAATGAATTACAAATATAAGTTTGTATTTTTTTTTCTATAAGTACCTATATTTTTTTTTAATTTTCGGATATTTTAATTTATTTGTTTTGTAAGCTCTCACATCGTGCCAAATTATTGTTTGGTATTGGTTACGCGGAGAATTAAAAAAAAATGAAACAAATGCCACGCTATTTTGAGGTCTTAACAGACGGACGACGAAGTGATCCTATAAAATATTTACCTTTTGCGGTACGGAACCCTAAAAATGGGAACATATTGAATGTAAAGAATTCACAACACAAGTGCTTTGTGAATATTGTCATAAAGTTCATGCAGTATTAAATAATACAATCTACTACTAAGTGAAACTGCTTACCCAACACTTTCTGTAATAAATCCTCGTTAAAATTACAATTAAAGAAACACAATACATGAGAAAAGTTTTGTGTAACCACTATAGCAAAGCCATTCGGATACACAAAAGCCTTCACGGCCTATCAAAGTTCAATGTGACGCTTGAGATCATTCAAATGGGCCGGCTGTTTCGTGAACACGAATAATGATCACGTTTTGAATGAGCGAAAGTCATAACAAATTATTGTCATCTAACACGAATATATAAATTACTATAAACTTCAACAATCTTGACATTACTTCCTTCATTAGGTCCTTATATTGTAACTAGACCACTTGAAGTATACAAAAGTTTTTATGAACGCTGTATACAAAAATGTTCAGCTTCACGTTGTATCCCGCACACAGTAGGGTAGGCAACGGGAACACTAGTGTTAAGACGCTTCATTCCCGATTTTCCACCGAATTCGATTTGATTGGCGGAATTCAACGCTGCGCTTCGCCTCAATAACAAAGTGAAAAATGAATAGCTATTATAAATAATTTAAAAATATTTCATTTCCTTCAGTGGGAAAACTTAATAAACTAAGTAATAATAAAGAAAAAGATATAAAAAAAGAAAAACACATAAAAATTCTTCCAACATTCAGATATAACGGGAGAGAGGCGGACGCGTCTGACAGTTGTCATTTGCGGTTTAAGCATCGAACCATTGTGATATATTTCTTAAAGCTTTAAAAATAAAGAACACAATGTAAACGACGAAACGGAGCTTAAAGCTAACTAGCTCATTCAGAGCTTCGAGACGGTAATGATAGCTCATTTCCTCGCAACCTCTTGCTATAGATAGATAACCTGGAACTTCAGGACAATTCTTCTACCTATTTTGTATAAGTATACTGTAGCAGTCCTTGCCCTGTGATATTTTTATTTAATGTCAAACATGGTCAAGGCTTACAGATCTTCGTGGCTCTGGGAAACAAGGGTGTGATAGTATTTCTGTTAATATTTTCATTCCGGCGTTGAGTTCCGCAACTCAAAAGAAAAATCGGTGGATAGTGGGGAACGGAGTGTCTTAACACTAGGTTTCCTCTGCATACCTTACTGAATGCGGCATACAGCCTGACGCAGATTTTTGTGCAGATGTTACGTAAAAACAAAACATAAAAATATTTATAACAATATTTATGACAAAACTAAGGTCACACTAACAGTCCTTGAATCGATGGTGGTATTAATATTCAATGTCAAACATTATGAAACGTTTAAAGGACTGTTATATTATGCTATTGGAGACCATATCGAATAAACTTTATTTATTTTTAATAGCTCTATATTAAGAATTAAACTAACTGTATTAGTATTAAATGTTACATAAAAATAAAAAAAAAATCTTTCTAACAATATTTCAAGACAAAGTATAGTACTCGTACTGAAGTAGTAATGTCAAACTGATAGATATACCTTAAAAGTATTTAAAAATGTTATAAATGTATTTACGTTGTTTATATATTTATTTAATTGAATTAGTGCTAATGCGTAGTTAATGAATACGCATACAGTCTTAATTACATATTAGACTAATAGTCTTCAAAATTTCACCTTTTCTAAAATAACGTAGATCTGGGGGCCCTGGGATCTGATGCTTATTAATGTGAACTTACATCTTACTACGTCCATTAAAGTTCAGTTAATAATTATTGAGACAAGTAACAACATAAAAAAAGAAAGAAGATTATTACTTATTAATACACCAATTAGATTCTAGTTGTATACAGTACGATAAATGAGTGCGAAAGACACAAAAAAAAAAGAAACTTTTGATCTTCATTTCTCTTACGTAGAATCTTGTAAGAGTTTTTCGATATTGTAGTACGACGTGCATATCGACCATGATGATGATGAGGCCAGTCGTGGCGCATGGGCACAAAGTGTAAAAAAAAGTCACAAAGTGTCAAACACAACAGATGTGGATTGGTGATGACAGAGTGGATTTTGTTTGACTCGAGGAAATGAAATATTGGTTTTTTTTTGGTATCAAGGCATAGCGCGGCGTTTAGTTCCGTCACTAAACACACAATGTCTCCAGAATTCGATGAAAAGTGGGAAACTGAAGTGTTTCAATGATGATTTTTCCGGATGCAGCGTGAAGCTGAAAAAAATTATAAAGGAATAGGTTCTCATTTTAGTTCACTATTACCCAATAACACTCACCCACTATATAACATAAATTCCTATAAACGGTTACTCACAATGAAAAGACAATTTTTGCTCATCATCGATAAACCAGTCTCAATTGCATAAGCCTTATTAAGGGGCTCGGTTGCTGTAATAAATTGATGTAAACCGTTAACGCATACCACACACGCGGACTGTGCGAAACATTTTACTTACATATTTTTTAAATTACCGAACAATATATTTGTAAACAAATTTTTAATTAGCAAATTTACTTTTTTACCTAGTTCTAGGATAAGAATGTAATATAATAGATATTTATTATATTTCTATCATTATTGTATCTAGTATATTGATGTAATATTTAGAATTCTACAATGTTTTTGTTTAATGTATACAAACGACACACAATATATTCGATTACGTTTACCAAGAATCGCTATAAGCTGTCCTGTAGCGGCTGATAATAACTGCAAATTGCATTATAAAACACCTACTGTGCGAGGTGAAAATAGTCGATACTAAAGTAGATAACAATATATCACTTTTACCAAACTGTTGTCGTGTGACGGCAGTCGAACAACTGTGAAATTGGTAATGACATCATCAATAATAAATTTGCGCTGCAAATCTTGTACTATTAACGTGTCAAAGACATTTTGAGGCCAGTCGTGGCGCAGCGCCACAAAGTGTGACAGTAAAACCGACTGGTCGTGGGTTCAATCCCCACTTGAGGAGATAAAATATTTACTTCAATTTATATTTCCATTTCCTCGCTCTGGTGTCGAGTCAAAGCGCGGCCTCTGCCTCCAGAATTCGGTAGAAAGTGGAAAACGGAGTGTATTGACATTAGGTTCCCTCTGCCTACCCTGCTGTGTGCGGGATACAGCGTGAAGATGATGATGAAAGACATTTTTTAACTAGTTTACAATGATATATTATAGGTACTTTACAATCTAAACGTGTTAGTACTATATACTGTTTTTTTTTGTTTTATTACAGCTTCACACTGTAACCTGGGTATTGCAAACTAGACAGAGAGAACTAAGTATCAAGAATTTTGACTTTCCGCCCGAATTCCAGACAATGCGTGCTAAACGCCTGAACTCAACGCTGCGTTTAGTCTCAGCAGAACATAAAAATTTAAAATAATTTATTTCGACGAGTGAGGATCGGACCTACAACCATCACGTTTTATATCACACGTTGTTCCATTGAGGCTTGTGTTTTTTTTTAATTTAAAATTGTATATTTTAAACCGATTGTAAATTTTCACATAATATATGTATGTGTTACTCAATAATAGCATTATAATGTGTTCACTGTGCATGTGAACAATCGTTGCTATTGTAATTTTCATATTCGACTGTTGAAAAGCTAAAAATATGTTTAAATTATGTTTTTAGCCTTATACGTATATTAATCTACCTATATTTGTCGTAGCGCCCACAAAATTTATATTAACATTGTACAGTACCAACATAACTAATGTTAATATCACATATTTCATCATAACGCAGACGACAGAGGATGTTGTGATTGATTAATGTCATTTGATATCCGAGTAATTGTTGAGATGCACTTACCAGTGCTTGGATTGGTTTCGTAGTAAGTTTCTTTTTTTTTCAGCTTCACGCTGTATTCCGCACACAGTAGGCTAGGCAGAGGGAACCTAGTGTTAAGACACTCCGATCCTCACTTTCTGCCGAATTCTGGAGGCATTGCGTGTTGAGTGGCAGAACTCAACGCCGCGTTTAGCCTCAACACCAGAGAGAGCGAAGAAATGGAAATATAAATTTTAAGCAAATATTTCATCTCCTCGAGTGGCGATCGAACCCACAACCAGTCGGCTTTACAGTCACACTTTGTGCCCCTGCGCCACGAATGGCCTCAAGTAGGTCAAGTCCTGTAGTAAGTTTTTAAAAGAATATCAATATAAAGTCTGTATCAAACAACAGAAAATAAGAAAATGTTGTTAAGATATTTTATTTACTTTTAAAATCTCTATTAATAAGTATCTAACGTAAAAGCAGTTTAATTAATAACATTTTAAAACCTATCACTGTCAGCTATAGATCGTAGTCTAAACATTGTATTTATTTTTGTTAAAATGAATCTGTATAATGTCTTTAAATACCAATTTTTTTTAATTTTAATAGTAGTTAGCATCCTGAACTTGCATATAAAAGTGCAAAAAAATATTGTATAATAAAATAATAATCGTGGGAGCAATTTAAAACTATTTGTTAGACAAAAAAAAACATTTAATCATTATCAAAATAATGAGTTCTTGAACTGAGCGAACAACGTTATAATTAAACAAGACTCGAAACACTATACCTTCATTTCAAACATAAAATATAGTTATGAGTTACCTTAAGGTTAGCTATGGGAAGGTGTAATTTATTCCATGTTTCTGTTAGATGCAATCAAAGGCCGCGCCGTTCACCATAATTCATCCACTGGGCACTGCGTTCACACAACTCAAGTAATTTGATACAAACGTTGGAATATCTGCTTTCCATTCTTAGAGATGTTAGAACGATTTTATGATTTACGACTGATAGTATGACATAAACCTAGTCGGTTTTTACTTATAGGAAATCAAATCGAATACATCAGTTTCACGCTGAATCCCGCACGCAGCAGTAGGCAGAGGGATCCTAGTGTTAAGACACTCCGTTCCCAACTATCCGCCGAATTCTGGACGCATTGTGTGCTGAGTGGCACAACTCAACGCCGCGCTTTGCCTCGACACCAGAGCGAAGAAATATAAATTTATATAAATATTTCATTTTCTCGAGTTGGGATCGTACCCACGACCAGTCGCGCTTACTGCCACACTTTGCGCCACAACCGGCCTCAAATTTTACTAATAGCGGATTTTCAATTATGATACAGACAGTAACATACAACAGTTATGTGGAGTAAATTTGAGTATAATTCCTTAAATATTGAGAAATTATATTTAACAACTTTAATAGGTCTACCTACTATTCTAAAGATGGTCGACAGGTCGAATCTTTGAATTCAATCGTCATTTTTTATTTAAAAACAGAAAGAAAAAAGAGAACTTGTTTATACATAGTTTAATGATTTATTTAACATAAAAATAATCTGTCTTATGACTTATAACTAATGTAGCCCAAACGTTTAAGTGACCAGGTGTCAAAACATAACGTTGACACCACAATTAGATAATACGGTCTAGTTCAAGTAAACCTGTAATATAATAGGTCAGCGCTTTTCTATCCGCGTCGCGTGTTCAGGATGTGTGTCGGCCTCGTTATAATGGCGTGGAGTTACAAATCGATAGTGCTAAGCATTGTCTAGCCTGCTGCAGCTTCACAATGTCTACGAGACTGAAGAGATTCTATAGAACTTGTGCTCTAACTTCCACTTTTGTTGGTAATGCACCAAACTAGGACATCCTCAAAAATGTTGCAAAATATATCCTGAGTGTCGTAAAACACTTTTAAAAAGTCTAAAAATAGACTAAAATATAGTAAGAGATATTGAAATGTAAAAAAAAATGCCCAAAATATGTTTATTGTTATGGAATATTACCTTATATAAATTATTTATATTTTCCATACTATCGTATGCTAATTTCAAACATTATATTCTTAAAGAGTTTATTATTTAATAAACGTAATTTGCACCTAATTAAAGAACTCATGTAAAGCTTAACTACTTACTAGTTTATATACAAGTTTAAGCAACAAATACATAAGTTGAAGAAATAAGAGGGTTACTTGTTTCTTTTAATTTAGCTCTATTTAAGGAAAAAAACATAATATCATTTTAACTTTAGTACAAAATGAAATGAATATTTCGAGGTCAACAAAAATAATAAAAAACGTGCGTACTATTAAGGCTTATCTTCTTATTTTAATTGCAAATATACAACAATCCTTGAACCATGATAGAGTTCTGTCTTATTATCTTTTTACTTGTAGTTTATTATTATTATTAATAGTGTATTTATAAAACGTATACCCAATTCCTCGATGCAATGCTGCATCTGTATAAATTCTTTTATAAAAATTAGATGCTTTTTTGTTTTTATTGGTTTGGATGAACTAAGTTCTAAGACACCTAAATTGTGCCTTGTCATGTGCCTAAATATAAAACCTACAACATTAAAAATATATAAAATATTATTTTTTCTGAAGGTCAAAGATAACACAGTTAAAATACTTTCTTATATTTACTTTAGGCAACGCGATAGTATTGTTAATTAAAAAAAAATCGTGCCAACTTTGCCAGAAAAGTGTTATATAAAATGTTAAACAGCACCTATTATATTTCAAGTTGGAATATAACGCAAAATCATAGTTATTTTATTTATTAGGTTCACGCTGTATCCCGCACACAGCAGGGTAGGCAGAGGGAACCTAGTATTGTTTAGACACTCCGTCCCCCACTTTCTGTCGAATTCTGGAGGCATTGCGTGTTAAGTGGCAGAACTCAACGCCGCGCTTAGCCTTGACAACAGAGCGAAGAAATGGAAATATAAATTTAAGTAAATATTTAATTTCCTCGAGTGGGGATCGAACCCACAACCAGTCGGTTTACAGTCACACTTTGTGCAGCTGCGCCACGACTGGCCCCAAATCATAGTTATGGCAAATGTAATTGTTATACAATAACAATGGCGTGGGTGCGTGAACATACAGATTGATTACCCACGAGTCCCCAGCGTTGCGCCGCTTCCCCAGCTTTCACTAGAAGAAACTTATTCAAACAAGATTTAATTCATTTTTTGCACTGACTATGGTCTATTGTTAACGAGCAAAGATAAATTTAAACTATAGAACGTTGTTTTTTTTTTGTAATTACTTTGTCGACATTACTATAATAAATATGAAGAAAGTTTCTGGATTTTTGCAGAAGTAAAACTCAGTGTGTAATTTAACTCCGAAATAGATGTTAGATAAGTTTTTCAATTAACCAGACGCAGCTGGATTATAATAGAAATTGTAAGTAAATCGAAATAGTAAACTATATTTTACTTTAAAATTATAAATAGAAGCAACGTTTTACCATTCACGCTTACAACTTCCTGGACACAATCAAATAGCTCCAAATATATTGTGTACATATAATTCGATGTACGAGTACCAAAATTGTTTTGTTTATGTTAATAAGATAGTGCTTCTATTAACACAACCAAATTTTATGGTGTACATTGTAGTATTTTATTGAATACTCACTGTGTTTATAATTCATGTGACTGAGTATTTTATTCAAGAGGTGCAGTGTATTGTCAAAGTAAAGACGTCCGTGTCATTGGGAAAGTAGATATTGCACTATGACGAAATAGGACGTCCATTTTGTGAAAATTTTAAAAGTGCTTTTTTCATAGTTACGTAATTCTTACTCTTAATAAAAATAAGCTTAGATAACTTTTTGTATATAGTAAATATAATATAATTCATTAATATTTGAAATCCTCTGTTAGTTTTCATTTAGTTAGCATATACTCACCATATCGCACTGCGCGTCACCGTCGTCGTCGTAGAAGATGCTGCAGTCATCCATCCCTGCTGCTGGTTGCGCAGGCCTCACTAAGCCGGGTCCCTGTACCCGCTCATCAATACGGCCCTGGACGGCCGGTACTCCGGCATCCGAAAGCACTATCACACCCGACACCGATTGTAGGAACAATTAACCGAGCAAATCGAACGAACGAAACCAGTGGGATAATCCGATGAGTCACGCAATTCTTAAGCAACTGAAGGTGCAATGGTGAGAATTGGTAGTGGGCGCGTAGGACTTCTAATAAATTGAATCTATTTTAACTGGTGATGATGATGATGATTGTTTTGGACACTGATTGTTGGTTAAAAACAATTGAAAAATGACGAATTAACTGAAGTTTTCACTCAAGGGTGATTCGATGTGCGAGCTCGGTATTACAGATGTGTTTTTTGTGTGGAACTGCGTAGATAGCGGTGGCGCGGTGGGGCGAGGGTGGCGCGCGCACTCCGCCGGGGTGCATTGATCGCACTACTGCGCATGTCTCCCCAAAGAATTTCTCGACTGTTTTGACATTTACTCGCCGGTCTAGGGTCACTTTACAATATAAGGCCATCAATGTCGCCATACATTGCGGGACACTTGACATTATTTCGTAACAATATAACTATTAGGAAAATTTTACATACGCTACCTATTCCATTAGAAACACTGCATAATAGAGGGAAAATATGTTCCTACATAGGAAACAACGCGTATTCTCACGTTTTTTCCACTAAAATACTCTTTACGCTGGTTTCCTTTCTTGGAATTCTTGAGAAACTTTCTATACATTATTATTTGCTAAAAATATTTCATAACCTACCTCAAACTTGGTACCAAAAATATGCTATTAATAAAATATATAATGTTCTTTTTGTAGTTATTAACCTTAAAGGATATAATAAAGATATGTGTCCTCCATTTGTTTACGTAAACGAACGTTTGCGATGAACATTATAGAGAATGTCTTAAGGAAGAATACGATATAAATACACAAATATAAATAAAAAAAAATCAGCTTCAGGCTGTATACAGCACACAGCAGGGTAGGCAGGAACCCAGTGCTTAGACACTCCGTTCTCCATTTTCTGCTGAATTTTCGAGGCATTGCGTATTAAATGGCGAAACAAAACGCTGGGCTTTTGCTTAACTGGTAGAGCAAAGGACTGAAAATATTATAATTATTTAAAATATCAAATATATTTTAAATAATGTGAATATAATTAAAATGTATTAAATGATGTGGGCAGGTGGTTAGTATGAAAGAGTCAAACCGTGAATAACTATGCCAAGGCACTCGGGACTTACGGACATTCACTATAGTAAGCGTCTTCCTTGATGGCTGTATGGTCTATATTGTGGCCATAGAACAGCTTTTGTATTTCATGATGTAAGAAATATTTTATGTGGGAATTTTACTCATGAAAATATGTATTAGTCAAAGAAAAGATGATGTTAATATTCTATTACATAAGGTTGATTTTCTATTAACAATTCAATAAAACATATATTTAAAAGTACATACGTTGATCATCATTTCGTTCAGGAAATTTAAATGGCAAGTTGCATTTTTTTATTGCGGGCAATTATTTCTAAGGTTTCAACAACTAAGCGCAAGTGAATCGTTTTTTTATATTTGGTTTACTTGTAGAGATATTTTATAATAAGCTTTGTAATGAAAAAAGATACCTCAACCTCCCTTAAAACCTAAAGTTAAATTAAAAAATTAAATTAGCTTCACGCTGTAACCCGCACACAACAAGGTAGGCAGAGGGAACCAAGTGTTAAAACACTCCGTTTCCCACTCTCTGCGGAATTTTGGAGGCAATGCGTGTTGAGTAGCAGAACTCAACGCCGCGTTTTTGCCTCGACACTAGAGCGAAGAAATATTTCATCTCCTCGAGTGGGGATCGAACTCACAACCAGTCAATTTTACAGTCTCACTTCGTCCCACTCCGCCACGACTGGCCTCATTTTTGGCACTTTCTTAAATTGATTTAGATTATTTACTTTGTATATTTGGTTGAAATCGTGACAGAGTTTATATGATTATAAAATTTATTTCCGCTTTCTGTATCTGAATGTAATTGTACCTAAAACAGCTTTGATTTGCTTATGAGGTGATATTTTTTTATTTAGCTAAGCGGTAACAAATAAATAATGTTTCTGTAGTATCTTCATTATTACTTCGTTTTACAAAAGAAGTACAAAATGTTTTCTACTGTGGAAGTTGTTTTCCTCTGGGAAATTTCAGGTCATATAGAAATCAATCAAAGGGGAGGTTGGGTGGGAAAATGCAGCGATGTGTGTATTCTATGTCGACTGCGTGTGGTGTATACTTGTAATTTTTATATCAATGTAAATAAAAAAACTAAATATTAATTATTTTTTTTATGTGCCTATAACAAGTGAAGAAGCTTTCATTACAAACAAAAAATTACCTTTTGTAAATTAATTTTTTTCTTTATCTTCACGCTGAATCTCGTTTATAGCATGGTAGGCAGGGGAACCTCAGATCCTAGTGTTACGACACTCTGTTCCTATTAAGACTTCTGTTCCCAATTTTTCGCCAAATTCTTGAGGCGTTGCATGTTGAATGGCAAAACCGAACACCATGCTTTGGCACCAAAGTGAGAAAATGAAAATATTAAATATTTCATTTTCCCAGGTGGAAATGAAACCCACGACCGTCGCGTTTACAACCGCGCCTCGACAGCCTCAAGTAATAATAAAATTAAAAAATTTAATTAAATTAGCTTCACGCTATATCCCACACACAGCAGGGTAGGCAGAGGGAACCTAGTGTTAAGACACTCCGTTCCCCACTTTCAGCCGAATTTTGGAGGCATTGCGCAAGTAATAATAACATTGTAAAAATATATATATAGACTGGAATTAAAGAAAATGACAAAACTTTACCATAAATGAATAAAATAACCAAGTATTGTGTGTGTATCTACAATTCCTTATATTTTAACTGGCGTGAAACCAATAGGATAATATCTTCCATAAGAGTTATGCCATTCTTATACTTTTGTACGGTTTCAGCAAATATAGACAACCTTGACAGGTTGCCTTTTACGCTTCTTCTTATCATAAGTCTCGATACAATTTTTTTATGATCTTATTTACACAGACACTTTAATTTTTTTAATATTTTGTTTAAATTATTTTAGATTTTATATTTGGCTTCTTCAATTATCTTAAAAAACTAAAATAATAATGTATACTTCTATACATTTTTATTTTAGTTTTTTTTTGCTACATTTGCTTGTTGTATATCTACAATAATCGTGCCTGGTACGTTAAAATTTACGTCAAAATTATATTAGTATTAATAGTACGATAATTACGCTTCTTTTTTTCTTTCATTACAAGAATATGATAATGGAAAAGCTAATTTGAATTTGAAATTGATGGCATTTACAATGATAGAAATGTTTATGTAACATCATGTTTAAAATATAGGTACCTAAATGAGAGATTATTTTTCTCTGTATCCTGCATAGCAGGTGTTAAGACACTACTTTCCACCGAATTCAGGAGGCATTACGTTCTGAGTGCCGGAACTTAACGCCGCGCTCGACATCAAAGCGGAGAACTAAAAATATTAAATATTTTATTTCCTCGAATGGGACTCAAACCCACAACCTGTCGCGTTTATACGCTTGTGTCCGTGCGCCACGACTGGCCTTAACGGTTTTTAACGGCTACAAAAAAATACTTTTTCAACGATAGTATAATAGTGAGAACAGTTTCTAAGAGCCGTTCAAATAAAAGCTTTATTTAAATAAAAGTCTATAAAATAATGTTAGCTAGAAATGCGTGTGTGCATGTTTGTGTAATGAGCATGTCCGGTCATTCCCTTCTCGCGAGACCACATTCCACTGGGAGCTAGCACTGACTTGGCTGACGTTACGTCAAATAATTTGAAAATACAACATTATAATATTTAAAAAAAAAAATTAATTACATTTAAAAAAAATACATGTTTTTTTTATTATATTTGATTTCATGTATTAGACGACTTTTGCAGTGTTTGGGTTAATCTAAAAAAATATAAACTTAAATTTTAGATTGATGATAGATGTATGGTAGATAGATGTAAGGTACATTTTATTAAATTTTAAAATAAAAAAGTATTACTGTAGTTACTATTGGCAAAAGTTTATAATGTGTAGAAGTAGTCGCTTGAAGCGATTTTCTAATTTTCATATTTTTCTTACAAATCGCTGAGAACCACAAAAATAATAAGATTTCTATACATTAGCCTTATTAACTAAGTTTTTTACCTAATGTTTTGATTTGATTTGATATAATTTTGAGTCAACGTCGCGAGGCGTGCATTTTCTGAAATTTTAATTTATTACTAGAACAAAATGGAAATTACACGTTGAGTAGTTGACTTCTTTTAGTTATTTCTTTAAATTTTAAATAGTTTATAATTTGGAGCATTAACAATTATCTTTGATATTCGACTTTTGCTTCAGATAATTCACTTAGGTACATTGCTTAAACTAAATCATTAAGGTCAATAATTAAAACATTTAAAATATGTATTATTTTTCGGTTTAATATTTTTATAAAAGAGTTAATATAATTCTTTAATTTTTTGCTTCTTGTTCTTAAAATTTACTATAAGATAGTGTAATGTACAATCAACACACCACACAGCATTAAAATCAATAAATTAATGCTTCATCCTCTATTTTATTTAAGAACCGAGAATTTTAATTTATTTAATAATTGAGAGAGAATTTCCTGAAATATTCTATTGAATAAAATGTCAAGATCAGACTTTGTTAAAAGTTATGCGTGATCGATGATCATATATTAAATTCAGCGAATCAACCGTCAGTCATCCTGTGTTCTTACCTCATGAAGTGAGACTCTGGAATTCGAGACAAACTCTATCCAATAAAAAAATATTCAAAATCGAATTTTAATAAAACTCTTATAATAAAAAATATCATTAAGTATAAGTATGCTATAAAAGCTTAAGAGGAAATATTTACATTATTTTATATTAGGATCATCAAATTACAGGTTGCAAAAAGCGCATTGGAATATAGGTGTTGATAATTTACAAGGGTCCGGTCTTATATTACCCGCCAGACCACATTCCGATGGGAGCTGGACTGCATGACATGCTAATATAACGTCATATTGCCATTTCTTAACTTGAATATTTTTATATGATTTTAATATGTTTACTTTCTCGAAGTGGAAACTGTGGGACTGTGTGTCTTACACTAGGTTCCCTTTGCCTACCCTGCTATATGCGGGATACAGGAAGCTGATTTATTTGATTTAATTTTCATTTACTTTCTCAAATATAAAATTTTAATTATTTGAAAAGTAACTATTTTTATTTTTTGATGAGAAAAAATTCACATAAATACAGGACTATTCCAGTTTATAGTACACCTATATATTTTGGATTTTACTTATAATTTCATTTATCCTCCAGTCTAAAATGCTAGTTACGATAATTAGGAAGTCCTTAAGCATGCAATTAAAATACTATGATACCATGACTACTTGACTAGAGAAGTAAGAATATTTATAGTTAAAAAAAACTTACATTAAATATAAGGAATGAGTACGGTATCAATTTAAAGATAATGGTTAAGTAGAAATTACAGATTCTAATTTTTATAAATATATTCAAACAAGTACAGTAAAATATACATTGCTACGCTCATTTACTTTATTACAATAATAAAAAAATGTAAAACTTTATATTAGTCTGTGGTTAGCAAAAATATTAATTTGTTTAACAAAAAAAGAGTTAATGAAATTATAAAAAAAAAACTGTATATTGCTTTTTTGTTAAACACCTCAAACCGGTTATAAAGATGCGGGTGGATATGTTCTTCCCACACGTATATTAATTAAATAACTGCGCAGGCGCATCGCCATTTGTGCTCGTGTGTGAAAATGTGATTTGTTTGTACATATGCATAATTTGTATAAATTATAATTGTAAAAAATGTAACATTGAGGCCAGTCGTGGTGCAGTGGCACAAAGAGTGACTGTAAAATAGACTGACTATGGGATCTAAAATCGAGGAAAAGGAATATTTATTTAAATGTATACCTTAATTTCTTCGCTCTGGTGTCGAGGCAAAACGCGGCGTTGAGTTCCGCCACTCAACACGCAATGCCTTCAGAATATGCCGGGAAGTGGGAAACGGAGTGTCTAAACACTAGGTTCACTTTGCCTACCGTGCTGTTTGTGGGATACAGCGTGAAGTTTATTTATTTTATATATATAATATATATTTTGATTGTCATTTGATTTACAATCTCTTATACGTGATTCAATTACTATTTAAGGGAACAGTACGTGACACCGTGATAAAATATTTATGTTAGTACGCGATGGTTGATGGTTCAAATTCCTTCTATGAGAGAAACAGAGGAAAGAGATATATTAAAAATAACTATGTTTTTTTACACATTTTTTACTAATCATAAGACTAGTCTATATTGTTATACATTGTATATTTAATTAAATACTAAAATGTCTCGATATAAATTTATTTACTTATATTACATTTCACCAGATGCAAAGCCTGATGCGATGCTAAACATAAACAGAACATACAGGTTCTAATAATCACCATTATAATAATTTATACGAAGTGAAATTAACTTTAGGTCAAATTTCAGTACCTACGGGTAGTAAAATTTGCGTTAACATCTCAGGGATTGTAAGTGAAAGGGCTAAAGCTTTCATATCATATAATACATCCAATACAACCATAAGTTTCATTGAGTTGCTTGAGATAAACGCGTTTACTTTTAATGCCGTAAAAGGACTGGATGTAATTCACATGGTGACTTCAACTTGCACCTTAAAACGAAAGTGGTTTGTATTAAACATATTTTTCTTACGCAAGCCAGAGTGGAAAGGTTCTTAGTTGAAATCTCAGCGATCAGCGACCGTAGCGCAGCGTAACTTCGATTGTTGTAGGTTCGATGTTCGAGATTCGAGGAAAAAAACAATGAAGAAATTTAATTTTCTTAGTAACCATTAAGTTCCGCCTCTCTATACACTAAGTTCTCCGTGCACCCTTCATCTTATTTGAGATAAAGCATTAAATGTTCATCTTCACTCGACCTGCGCAGACGAAGCGTCTCCAAAATATACAGAGATCGGAGAATTAACGAAAGGTTTTATTGAGAATTTGTAACGGAAAATAAAATAAATAATAAATATTTAGATTAGAAAATAAAATTAATATTTTTAAAAAATATTGGCTTTATAGGCCATAGTAATTAATCCATAAACGATAAACAGTAGTATGATACATCACTCAAAATTCACAATGTGAATACGTAAAACGTCTACAAAAAGGCAACTACTTAATGTTAAGTAATTGTAAATAAATTGAAACCGTTTGAAAATATCAAAGGCTACATAAAAACTACAAAGAAGTCACGTATATTCACAACGAAAAGTTTTTTGCGAAGCCGTTCATACTAAATTTACTATCAAAATTTTAAGTTGGTATATTTTAAATTAAACTGACGGTACTAAATTAAATTTTGCTGTAGTACGAGAAAGGTAAATTTCACGTAATAAATTTATAAGTGAAATGTGTAATTATATTATAATTAATATTACAAGTCCATTAGGGTGCACCAATATATTTACAAGCAGACTTCATTAAAGCAACGTGAATTAAATATGGCTTACAACGCTTTTATATTAATCTTGTTTTGTAAGTTATGTTTTAGTACTCCTATTTTACCTTTATCTCTAAATATAGTATTTTTTCACCAAAACTAAAGTAAAGTATACAAAAACGAATTTAAAACTTTATGCAATTGCAAAATGTTGATTTATAATTTTAAAAAATAATCTACCATTAAAGTTTCTAATTCGTTTTAGCTTCGCTGTACATAGCAGAGAGAATCTGGAAACCTGGTAGGAGAGTATTTTAATACTTAAAATACTCTCCTACCATTAAGACACCTCGTCCCTCATTCTTCACCGAATTCTGGAAACATGTCATGTTGCAGAACTCAATGGCACTCTTTGCCCCTGACACCAGAGCGAGGAAATAAAAAAAATAAATGTTTTATCTTCTCAAGTGGTAATCGAACCCACAACCTGTCACGTTTACACTCACCCGCCCCTGCCCCACGACTGGTCTCAAATTGATAAATTTAAATACAAATAATACTATAAAAAGTTAACTTATAGTTAATTTAACCATTTTTAAAATATAAATTTGATATCCATTCGTTGTTTGCATCTATATTCCATATCCGTAGTGCCAAGAAGGTAAAGTATCGGAACGTCTGCAATATTACCCGGCATGCATAACTGCACAGAGCTTTCTCTTAATCTAGTATCTACTCGATCATCTCACATGTAAATGCTTGCATACCATATTAGTTTTTGCTTGGTGCTTGGAAAATTAATGTAACAACAATCTAACATATCACTTGTCGTAATAAAGTAATGTGGAGATTAATGTTTATTAGTGTTAACAATTTTTATTTATTAACTAACGACCCGCTCGCGGCTTCGCCCGCTTGGATTTCACATTTATTTATTTACTAATCTGAATTGTTTGTAATAATGAATATGATGTGGACATTTTGAAGACAATATCTATTATGTATAAATTGGAAACTAAAGCTTCACTTTAGTTTCCAATGTATAAAACAGTTATTTTGTAGCAATTTTGTGCAACTAAAGTCTTTATATTCACATAACGTTTATATTTGTGAAATGATCTAAAGAAAACAAACACTTAATATTAAATTTATCGAACAAAAATAAGAAAACAATTATATAAAAGGGTTAAGATGTTTCTGAGATTCGTGTGCACAAACGTACAGACACACAGATAAACAGACAAACAGATAAAGAAGACAAACAGAAAATAATTATTTTTTATTACATTGTTAATAGAGCCTCCAATAATAGATATATTTTTTCCATGCATGTTCCATGCGCAGACAGACATCGATCAGCGATTTGTGGATTGTTATTTTAAGAACACAACATAACTATATTTATTATTCTTACGTTATTATTTAAAAAGTATGATTTTTTTTAAAGTTATGCGCTCCTTACTAATATGATCACCTATTTACACCAAAAAAAATATCGTTCCAAGCCTTTATTTTAATGGTGTAACAATTTCACTTTGTTTAAACTTTATAATATAGTATAATATATATTTTCTATAGAGATATAGCATTATATATGAACGTAAAATAAACCCATTTCCCCGTAGCTTTATTAATTAACGATACGTAGATACATTTTAAGACAGCGGTAGACAGAACGGAAGTTTGCAATACAATTTATCGTTTCTTCTCCAGACATTCATTTATTTACAACAGGGGTTCCCAATCTTTTCTTGATCAAGGGTCACTTTTATATCATTCTTGGTAGCAGGGACCACTATGCATATAGGTATAATAAATATTAACTGTGATAGTCAAACAGAAACTTCGCCTCACCATCCCCAGTCATATAATTTAAATTGTTCGCGGGCCATGTTTAGGCTTTAGGCTCCGCGGACCACTGGTTGGGAACCAGTGATCTAGAACAATAAATGAGTCTTGTTTGATAATACTTAATTGGATTCTATCTAACTTTACAAGATACAATTGTCTACAATTGGCCTAGTCGTTGACTTCTACTGAAATATTTTTCATGTAAATATCGCATGAGGCCAGTCGTGGCTCAGGGGCACAAGTGAGACTGACCCTAAACGCGACTGGTTGTTGGTTCGAACCCCACTCGAAGAAATGAAATATTTATTTAAAATGTATATTTTTATTTCTTTGCTCAGGTATCCAAGCAAAGCGACGTGTTGAGCTCCACCGCTAAATTCAGAACTCGGGAGAAAGTAGGGAACGGAGTGTCTCAACACAAGATTCCCTCTATCTGTTAAGTTTATTTATTTATTTTATTTTATTTAAATATTGTAAAAATAGATTCTTAAAAGCTTGTATAGCGAGTATAATTAATTGTAATAGATAAAAAATGTATGCGCCTTTAAGCAATATCTAATTTAGGTAACTTTATCCAAGAAACCTATAAAATGTACTTTAAAGTTGTACCTAATTGAACGAAAATGAGATCGTTAACATCATCGTGCAGCTTATATTAGGTCTCTGGTTGACAGAGACCTCTCTGGTTGTGGATTTATATTCTTAACAGAGAATATTTATAGTAAACTAGAAGTAAACATTAATTATCAACGAATTATATCATATAAGTATTAGTAATATAAGCAGGCCGTCGTAGCGCAGCGTCGATTCCCGACTCGGGGGAATGAAATACCTTTTTTTTTAAATATTTTTTCATCGCTCGTGTAACAAGGCAAAAAAAGTGCAATACGCAATGCCGTCAAAAGCGAAACGTGGGTGGTTAAAATATTTATAAAATTCGCTTTCAATATAAGAGACAAAAAGCTTGTACCAATGTTTCTCACAGCCAAAGAAAACGCAAAGCCGTAGTTCTGATATTAACCATTTTCTTCGTTTCTACCTTAATTTCATAAAAAAAAATGATGTAATTAAACTTTTATATACTAAATTAAATTTAAGTTTTTTTAATAAAATATTTAATTAATGTTGTCAATATTTAAATAAAAATAATTCGATAAACTAAAAAAATATATTCTCAGAAATTACAAAATAAATAATAAATCTATTTTAAATAATAAATAATAAACGTTTATTTAAAATGCCGTATGCCATGTACAATCGAAAAGCGTCAATTCCTCTTATAAAAGACGTTTTATTGTTATTGTATAGCGGTTCACCTAACAGTCTACGTCCAAAGCAAATTACATTGTGGCCATTACAAAAATGATTGCCCATATTCCTAATTGATATATTCTTTAAAGGAAATATATTATATCAATTAAGTAATGGATATATATAACAACTAAGCTAAGTGGGTAAGTGGTGGCTGAGTGGTCATAGCCCATAGTTGGTCTACAGGAGGCGCGGACTCGAGTCCCGCTAAAATTTTTTAAATTTTTATGCGTTTTCTAAATAAGTATTTTTTTTCCTAAGTGTGTGTTTTTTTTCCTGTAATGTGTACATTTCAAAAATGTTAAAATCTCAAAAATCGAAAAGACGAATCCTACTGTATGTGACAGGATATATAACAAAACAGGGTAAGCAGTGACAACCCAGTGTCGAGAATCTCCTTTCTCTATTTTTTTTTGTCCGAATTTAGCACATAATAGGATTAGTAATCGTAACTTAGCACCGACCGAGTCAAATAGGAATACTTGCTACGTATAGGAATCAAATCCACAACGATCTCATTTACAATTATTTATTTTTTTTCTTTGCGCCACCATGTCCTATATATATCTTGTACACAACTTTTAAGAGCACCTAGTTTTACATATTAATTTTAGTTGCAAGAAATCATGAACTACAAACTGCAAGTTAAAAGGAAAAGTCTGTATAAGTCTAAATGAATAAGTCATGGAGCTCTTAAGTCTAGAAATCCAATACCGGTTGAAGTGATCTACGGGTCATTCCGTTATGCGATTGAATTTAAACCGCGATATACAATCGCATTTTTTTATATACATATACCAATATTCATGGAATATGTGGTTTACGGTATTGTTGATATTAATATCATTTTATATGGAAATTACAACAAAAGCCTAGGTTTTTTTTCTTATTATTTTGATTAAATTAGGGAAATGTAGTAATTTATAGATTTTGTGACTTTATTATATATATTATATTCTACTTCAATCTTCGTCCATGCCTTAACTTATAAATAATGTAAAAAAAATTAAAACGATTATTTTGGTGATTTTATCGGTTTCCGTTGATAGTCTTTGCAAAATAAGTAGAAGCACGTTGGTATTATCGTATTGTGGTGAAATCAAAGAACAAGTAAATTATCGTGGCTATCGTCACGACCCTGGACACTCGTGCGGACGTGAAAATACAATAAATAACGCGCACCCAACAATAAAATATTGTCCATTCGTTCGCGTTCACGGATAACGGTTCTGAGATAATGAGATTCATTAACAAGATATAAATATAAACTATTCTAATAATTTCATGTATTTACAATAAAATTTACAAGTTTTGAGATGTCGAGTTATGTCAAATTTAATTGTATATGAGTATGGAATAATGATTTTATATTATAATCAGCTTCACGCTGTATCTCGCACGCAGGGTAGGCAGAGGGAACCTCGTTAAGACACTCTATTCCTCAATTTCCAACGAATATTTGGATACATTGCGTGTTGAGTGGCGGAACTCAACGCCAGGCTTTTGCCTTGGTGCCAGACCGAAGAAATGAAAATATCAATAAATAATAATTCTTTTTCTCATCGAGCAGGGATCGAACCTACTAACGTTGCATTATAGTCACACCCTTGTGGCCCTGTCCTCCACAATAATTATTTTAACTTATAAGAATTTTGAAATGTCCTTTAGAAAGTTTATTTTGCTAATTTTAAATATAAAATGATTTATTTTAAAAATAAGTAGAAGAACATTTTTGACCACATTGAGGCCAGTCGTGGCGCAGTGGTATAAAGTGTGACTGTAAAACCGACTGGTTGTGGGTTCGATCCCCACTCGAGGAGATGAAATATTTACTTAAATTTATATTCTCATTTCTTCGCTCTGGTGTCAAGGCTAAGCGCGGCGTTGAGTTCTGCCACTCAACACGCAATGCCTCCAAAATTCGGCATAAAGTGGGGAACGAAGTGTCTTTACACTAGGTTCCCTCTGCCTACCCTGCTTTGTGCGGGATATAGCGTGAAGCTAATTTATTTAATTTTTTTTATTTTAAAAATATTGAATGAGTACTTCAGTTTTCTTTTTCTTCAAATCTAGCGTGCTCGCAGTAGATGCGAGACGTATAGTAAAATATAAACTTTTCAATCCGACTATATAGACAACATATCGAATAGCTGTGAGAAAGTCAACTTGGTAACAATATCCAATATCCACATAACACCATTTTTTCTCCAACAAACCGCATTCGCATATATACAAAGGTAAATTAATCCGCCACAAGAGCGAAAGTTATGCGTGCTTCACATCGTATAAATGTTTTTACTGTATAAAATAACAATATGGAAATACAAAAGCTAATATATCATCTAATTTCGTTTCAATACGAAATCAATATCTATATTTTATTGGTAAGTAAACATTAAGATAAAAATATATATATTTAATATTCGAGCATCGGAAAATAAATATATGGATTTATAGCGCTCCGTACCTCAAAATAAAAACGGAACCCCTATAGGGAGATATATTCCATGTTGTTGTTCGTTACGCCTTTAGTCAACACATTAGATTGTCTCAAGATCGAGTGCAGGTCAAGCTGAAATTGCTGTTATTTATTCAGTTCTACGGTACCACGGAGCACAGATACTAAATAAAGCTTCTAAGCCAAAGCAATCGTTAGGAACCCAACGATCTGGGAATGGCTTGAAATTTTGGCTTTGCTAAGAGACGTCTCCCCACTGTGCGTTCCGTACACATTGATCGTGGTAAATGATCTATAATTGTTCTAGAACTGTTTGATCTGTTACTTGCCGCCGAATTCTCTAACCGCACAATACGTTAAAAGCTTAAAGACCATCCACACCATCTGAATACGTGGCACTCCACTACTACTAGCACTAAAACAAAATAATATTTCTCTAGATTTTCTTTATGTAATGGCTGATATATGTTAAAATAAAAAGCATATTCATTTTATAGCACCAATTTGTCATTTGAAAACACATTAAATCCACAATTTATGGAGATCAACAGAGGTAGTAAGATTTTAATGAGCTCCTTAAACAGAATATAATAATTACAATTTAAAAATGCCTATTAATAAAGATAAAGAAAAAAAACTATTATGGCTAATTAAATAGTATAATAAAGATTAAAATTTATATTAAAACAGTCGAAATAAACTAGTTTCTAAGGCTTTGCTCAACATAGGTAAGCCGCTATAGAACCAAATTCTCTTTTCTTATGAAAGAAAATTACTTAAATTTTGTAATTTCTGAAACAACAATACGCAACAACCGTAATTATAGATATGTGTGTGTAATTATAACTCTATATTAATAAGAAGTACAATATTTTAGATGTGAGAGGCTGATATATTATTCATCTAACAACCAGTTTCTTACACGGTTTTTTGTAATTTTACATTAAGCTTATAATCTACTTTGTTTTATATTACGTAATACATTTCTAACATTCGAAATTACTTAAAGACAACTTTCAATATGTTTGTGAGATCTTTGGATATAATTTATTATGCATTAGTTGCTTCAATACTTATGTATAAGATATAAGTTATATGATGTCGATAAAATGTCGCTAAAAGTCGATTAACAACCACTTTCGGTTCACCCATTCGTGTTTATTAAATATATGTTTATCTATAAATATATGTTTTAAAAATATAAAAAGTTACATGATATTAAGAAAAAGTGCTAGCTTTGTTATTAATGTCCTTGTAGAATTTTACTTTTTGTATTTATCAAGAAAATTAAAGGGTTAAAAAATGAATATGTTTTCTATACGTAAATTTTCCTAATATCGTACTTTTTATAGTCATTCCAATCGTAGCGCAGTGGCACAAAGTGTGAATTGACAGTCACACTGGTTGTGGGTTCGATCTTCACTCGGAGAAATGAAATATTTATTTAAATGTATATTTCCATTTCTACGCTCTGGCGTCAAGGCAAAGCGCGATGTTGTGTTTCGCCACTCTGTTGAGTGCCTCCAGAATACAGTGGAAAGTACAGAATGGAGTGTCTTAACACTAGGTTCCCTCTGCCTGCCCTTTTGTGAGCGAGTTACAGCGTGAAGCTGATTAAAACCAATTCTATGAAACTATATTAGAGGAATTTAAATGTTTATTTCCTCACCAACAAATGAGAGTCGGATCTCCTAAACAAATTACGATCTACATCTTATATCTTTTATCTCCAGCATCACTTATAGTTAAGTAATTTCTAGGAGAGAAAAAATATAATATACAACATACTAAAATTAAGATGAATTACTAGAAATACCGACATTTTAACGTGTCAGTGTATACTTTAGTGATTAAGTTGAGCATCCAGTCGGAAACCTACTTGCACCCGTAACTATCGCGATGGTGAAAACGTAATTACGACATTATATCACACATCAATCACCTGTTTCTCATTAATTTGTCAAGATGTCTTTAATTTTCCATGCTTACAAGAATAGCTAACACTCATAAATTTAATTTTATATTTAGTTATATGAGTATATGCATTATGGTTATAAAATAGATTTTCAAAACTAAATAAAAATCAGAATTAAATCAGCTTCACGCTGTATCCCACACACAACAGTGTAGGCAAAGGAAACCTAGTGTTAAGACACTCCGTTCCCCACAAAAATAAATAAAACCAGCAATATGTAATACAATCAATTAATTCATAAGATTTGGATTATTATAGCTTTTAAATGTTGGTAATTTTGAATATGTTTAATAATTTAAAATATATATATAAATTTTGTGGCCAGTTGTTGCGCAGGGGCACGAAGTGTGACTGTAAATTCGACTGGTCGTGGGTTCGAACTCAAAGAAATTAAATATTTATTTAAATTTATATTTCCATTTTTTCGCTCTGGTGCCAACAAGAAGCGCGGCGCGCAGTGCCTCCAGAATTCGGCGGAACTGAAATTTTGAAACAAGAATAAACGGAGAGAACCTTGGCTTAGTTGATTTTTAATAGCGCTTTGAAAAATGTTTTAAGTAAATTATCAATCTGATTCAATCGCCATAGAATTCCACATTAGAATAGAAAGTAAAGAAATTAAAAAAAAAACCTCTTCAAAGAGCGCAATAGCTTAAAGATATATTTTCATATATTAAACTATGAAGAAACTCTAACAGAAATGGAGAACGGAGAAGCATGATATAAAAAAATATTACGGCGTGGACATAATTTTACTAGGATCAGTACTAAATGATATAGTAATCAGGTCACTGCCTCCGATTGTGTATCAACAATCATGCACCAGTACCAGTTAATTGTTATTTCTGGTGTGCACGAACCACGTCATCTACCTGCCAACGAAACACTGGGTCCATTCATCCCCCGTCACGTTTCGAAAGTTCCATCTGATATCTTAAAACTGGTACAAGGTTGACTGAAAACATCCATTTATTGTGCAGATTCTAGATAACTAGCAAAAGGTCACTTTGTTAAAGGTCTTTTGTTCCAGTCATTGAAAAATTATTTTGTAGATCGTAATAAATAACAATCGAGAATGGAATTCGTAAGTAGAGTTTCCACACGATAGGTTTGATTTAGATTTATTGAAATTTATTATTATAAAAGAAGAGATACTACCACTATGATTGTATCATTAAAATAAAAATAAATAAATCAGCTTCACGCTGTATCCCGCACACAGCAGGGTAGGCAGAGGGAACCTAGTGTTAAGACACTCCATTCCCTACTTTCTGCCGAATTCTGGAGGCATTGCGTGTTGAGTGGCAGAACTCAACGCCGCGCTTAGCCTCGACACCAGAACGAAGAAATTGAAATATAAATTTAAGTAAATATTTCATCTCCTCGAGTGGGGATCGAACCCACAACCAGTCGGTTTTACAGTCACACTTCGTGCCACTGCGCCACGACCGGCCTCTGTCATTAGATTGGAATAAATGGAGATTACTACCAGAAATCGAAGGTTTAGTTGCAAACAACGCGTTGAATCGGAGGAGGTCGTTTTTTAACATGTTTTGCGGATGCGGAACATTTTTCGCATTATTTAAGCGCGTCGAGGGACCTTATTGATAAATCTGACTGAATGACTGACAGACACCGTTTTAATTTTTTAACGTAGAATATATTAGGGCTAACGATACAAACGCTTTTATGAGCTTCGCTTATGTGAAGAGAACTTTATCGAATGAATATAGCCATTTCTATCGAATTTGATAAAAAGGCATGTATTTTTCTTGCAATGTTAAATGTTTATTTCTCCTGTGCAATAAGGATTTTTATAAGTAAGTTTTAATATAACTCGCTTTCAAGTTCAAGCATACCCATATTCCTACTTTATTTGAACGAGATTTCGGATCAGACATTATATTTTTATAAAGATATAATACTAAATTAATAAAAATATTATTTGATAAAATTACCAACCAGCCACTAGGTATACATTAAGTTTATATATATAAAAACTATTTATTTTGTATTCACCATGTTAAATAAGGAAGTATTTTCTATTAGATTTTATTATGTAATTGTAATTCTACTACTATAAATAATATTAAGCCGTCGTAGCGGAGCGGCACAACTTCTGAATACAAATGAGATAGTTGTGGGTTCGATGTCCACTCTTTTAAATAAATTATTTTAATTTCTTCGCTATGGTAATGAGACAAAGCGCAGCAGTTGAGTTTTATTCCAAAATCCGTAATATCCCGCACACAGCGAGATAAAACGACATAAAAAATTATATAAAATAATAGTATGATTTTATTTATTAATACAAAAAAAATATAGGGTAATAAATATTTGACTAAGTGACTCACTGTCTGATTTTCCTGATGATCTAATCGAAGCAGTTCTTTGTTTATATGTCGCACGTAATTTATGTGTGCATGTATTAGAAGCCGGTGAACGTTGGCTGTTATTATAATTTGATAAATAAACTTATCATAAGTTTTTAATACTAAAAAAAGAAAATGCTATATACATGTATCACTAATACATTTAAATTACAAAATATTTTATTGTAATATTTTAAAATTTTAACAATTATTGAATTATTAATAAAAATGTTTTTGAATGTGTAATATTTAGATTTCCTTTTGAATTCGAAGTGAAATTTATTCAATTTGATTTCATTAATTTACCACTACTATATTAATTATCTATTTATGTATAGGTTATGTTTATTATATAGAGTAGTAAATAACAAAACAGATAAATAAAAAAAAATTATAGCCGTTTACAATATAATTAATTTTAAATAATAAGTATAATAGACCAATTATAAATTGGTCGTTGGAAATTTATTGTTTGACTTAATTAATGCGTTTCTTATGCTAATTTAATGATTATTGAGATAATTCCGTAATAATTTCAGATAGTGGTGAAATTTATATCATTTCTTTCATTATGATTAATTATATTTTTTTCTAAATAGACACGATCATACAAACTATCAATATTACTAAATACATTGCTTATACTATTCAACATTGTACTAAAATTGGATGAGTTAAACTGCCTTTTAGTTTTTAGTCACTAACAATTTATCTTATTTCATATTATTGTATCATACTCACTTTCCTAGTACTCCCGCTAGCACTGCTGGCGAGACTCTCCGCGTCATAATGACGCGCGAACGCGTATGAGCCCGGATGGTCCCGGGATACACATTGCCCCATAAGCCCGCTCCCACAGAACACAATTAAGAACAATGCACTAGGACCAATCACTATAAAAGGTTTTTTGAACCCACTTCACACTTCATGTAGATCCTGTTTTACAATAACAGTAATTGTTCACATTCTAATGATATAATATTATTTAAAAGCTTTATTTCTATATTTAAATTATTACAGTCAGATTTAAAATCATATTTTCTATAAATATAAATACACATATTTACTAAACAGAGTTGTTGTCGTAAAATAATACTAATACGAGCAGGTAAATATTTTTATTTGTATTAATAAAATTCTTACAACAATAATGTAATAACAAACATTGAATTAAAAAAGTAAGATATTGATTAAATAATATTTGAATTCAAAATTACACCAAGTTACTAATATCTCAATTAACATGTGCTCGAGGGTCTATAGCTCAACGCCGCACCTGCTGACGGTGGGTGACGGAGCGCGTAGCGCGCACTGCGCTCGATATACGACTGTGACCTGCGCGGGCGCACCCGCGACGCCGCGGACAACGGACCTTGCACAGCTGTTGATTGACTCATGCCATACATCCGTAGTGTGCCCCTAACTTAAAGGGAACCTGTCATTTTATGTTACAAGACGCTACTTTTGTTTTCAATGTATTTTTGAGAATGCAAATGCATTTATTTGTATATATTATGTATAGTTAGTATAAGTAATGTTTAATTGTTTTATTACTTCATAACAAAATTAAACTTTTATAAATTATTGTTTGAAAATTACAACAACCGCCAGTCCAGTCGAGTCGAGCCGAGTCCAGCCGTGGCACAGTGTCACCAAGTGTAACTGTAGATGCGACTGGTTGTGTTCGATCCCCACTCGGGGAGGTCCCCACATAACTCGCTCGAGGCCCCACACTAGTGGGGCCTCGAGCGGGTTATGTGGGTCTCATGTGGGGCCGGCACATGAAGAATGTTCACCATATCCACTAAAACCTCACGGCGCTCCTCTTCGATCGCCAAAGGGGGAGTTACGGAAATCAGGAGATTCTTGACTGCCGTAGCGCCAACCTGTCGCGATCGAGGTGGGGGGACCCATGCGGAGAATAAGAAACACCTGCCACGATTGTAAAATGGACAAATGCTAGATAATAATATTTATAGATGTTGAACTTTCCGTAATTTATCGTTTATTATGTAAGTACTATTGTGTACGTGTTTCAAATTCAATATTGACATGTTTGTTATTTATTTTTATAGCTATTGAAGCCGGTGTGGCGCAGTGTATCAGTGTCCAACTCTATATGAGATTAGTTAGTTTAGAATTCATTCCACATTGGGGTTAATGATTATATTCATAATATATGTACCGATCAGTACAGCAATAATATACAACTATCCCAGATTTTAAGTTAAGTTAAAATAATGGCTTAACATACACTATGTAGTATGTAAGAACTATAGTACCTACTTGCTACATTTGTGCATCGTGCATAATGTCATGTATCGTGTCTATACTTTGGCAGTCTCGGACAAAACTGAGCATCTTTCAACTGGGAGAGAAATAAATGTCGAGCTGTAAAATTATTCGAATCCCCCATTGGCACTAAGATAAAAAAATCGAAAAAAAAAGAAAATTGTACCAATATTCAAAATTTGACTATTTTGTTAAAAGCTCTGGACTATCTACTAATTTGAACGCCAAAATCCCTTGAAAAATAATAAACTCAAAATGCAAAAACCTCTGCACTTTAGAGGGACTAGTATGAAAAAATACTAAAAAAGGTTGAAATATTAGAATTAGAATGACATTAACATATAATAAGCGATAAATTTTAACAATTATACTTATTTATATTCAAAGTTGGTACAAAGTGTGACTGTAAACACGACTGGTTGTGGGTTGTTGTTGATGCAACGCCTTCAGATTTCGGCGGAAAGTGTGGAACGGAGTGTCTTAACATTAAATTCCCTCTGCCCACCCTACTGTGTGCGGCTTATATGCCCTAATCAAGGGCAACGACTTGTAACCTATAAAAATGCGAATAGGAAAAGAATAATAAAAAATAAGAAAATAAAACTCACTATCACAGTAACCATTTATATCACAAGCGTAATACGGAATGTTGTTGACAAGTAAACTAAAACATGTTTACATGTCATGTTGACAGCTGCTAAGCCGACAATAGCGGTGACTTAAAATTTTATCTTTTTCTAATCTTACAATTAAAATTACAAAGGCGCAAATCAACAATATTGTATTTTAGAAAGAAAATATTATTCTATGTCGGGAATGATAACTCGCGCCAGGGCCTTCTCCACACAAGCGCTGAAGGTTATCAATAATGTTGCTAAGCAACAATTTGTTGTGACTCTGGACAGTGGTAAGTAAATTTTCATCGTTATTTTCTTCAAATTTCTTTATAAATAAAAATTCGAAAAGAAACGAAACATTTATAACTTTTAAAAATTTTAAATAGATAGGCTTTAAAATTTGAATAAATTTAAAAGCCATTTATCTTTTTTTATTATTATTATTATTTTTTTTAACTTTGTGGTGGATAAATTTATATAAATTGACATATTTTTCTACAACTTTTTCTTAGATATTTATTAAATTTAATAATAAAATTGTATTAACAGCAGAAGCAATAATAAGTTATGACAAGAAAGATCAGCAAATAACTTTTATTCACACAAATGTTCCAAAAGAGTTTCAAGGGAAAGGTGTTGGAAAGCTGTTAGCTCAGGTACAATATTTTTTTTTTTAACTTTACACTGTATATTGTATGTACTGACATCTGCTGAATTTTGGAGATTTTGTGTATTGAGTAGCGGAAGTCAATGCCACTTGCCTGATACCAGAGTGAAGAAATGAAAATATTAAATGTTTAATATCTTCAAGTGAGACTTGAAAACAAAACCTGTCATGCTTACAGTCACACCCTTGTGACCATAACTGGCCTCTGGAATTATTGTTATTTTACTTAATTGTAATATATTTTTATTAATTTAAGATATGGGTCCTTTTACTAATCTTTAACCATAATTATTTCTTAACTTTTATCCCTTTGCTGCCTGCTTATAGAAGGGAAGGCAGACGGAATGCTAACAATCCCTGTTTCCCACTTTCCCTCAATTTTCTAGACATTGCATATAGAGTAGCAGAATTATATACTTCTCTTTGAATTCTTACCAAAAACATGAAATAAAAATAATTCATCGCCCCGGAGTAGTAATCAAATCAACAACTGTGTTTATCGCTTCAATCAATGATGGTTTATACAAATTTCATTTATGGCTGATTTCTCAGTAATTTTATTTTCAACAGCATGCATTTGACTTTGCTCTGGAAAACACACTGAATGTGATTTGTAAATGTCACTTTCTTGCTAAATACTATGAAGATAATATAAATAAATTTAAAGATATTGAGGTTAAATTTGATTTAGAATAAAATGGATATATCTTGGTACAAGTGTAACATACATTATTATATAAGAGAAAAATATTATGGAAAAGCTAAAACTATAGCAAAAGAAGCATCATCTAATTATACAGAAAGTGCAGAATTCTTATTCTATCATGGCATATCCAACATTTTGGAAGGACAAATACAAAAAGGTATAAATGATTTAAGGCCTCTTCAATCTAACAAAGATATAAAATTTGCTGTAATAATGGCGCTAATATATGGATACAAATTACTTAATACTTATGAAAGAGATGACCTATACAATTTAGAATCAAGATTAAAGGAAGAACGTAAACTGGCTACTTCTTTATCCTTCTACTATACTGGTCTATTTCTGTCATTTGGAGAAAATTATGAAAAAGCATCTGATTATATAAATAAAAGTCTAAAAAAAGATCCCAATAACTTGGATGCTATAATCCTCAAGGCATGGAATGATATGTACTTAAGTATTGGTGAAATTCAATCGTCTATTGTAGACTGTTTTGAATTAGCGCTACAAAAAGATGACGGAAATGTATGTGCTTTAATAGGATTGGCGAAATTTAAGTATTTGGTAAGAGATTTTGATGCTTCTAACCTATTATTAGACAAATTAATAGTTAAAAATCCAAGCCAAGTTGTACCTATAGTTGAAAAAATGAAAAATGAGTTTGCTAATCAAAAATGGGATGCAGTATATGATGCTTTAGAAAGAGTGTTTTCCTTAGAGCCAAACAATGTTGATGCACTAAGAATCCGAATCTTTTTAGCTCTTTGCAAAAATGCTGATTATATTGAAGCAGTTGATATACTTAATAATTTCTTCACTGTTTTGGAAAACGAGGAGCCTTCTAATGGATATCTCTTTTGCAATACTGCGCAAATATTTTCAAAAATATGCGCAAGATCTAGTGCAGTTCTTTCTCAAGTATATAGATTTGCACAATATGCATCTGAGATGTATTCTAACAATGTTGATTATCTAAGTGAAGTTGGATATCAATGTATTTTGCAAGGCAAATATAAAGACTCGTTAAGTTTCTTCAAAGCTGCAAGTAAAATTGATAGCAACTCCATAACTGCCTTATGTGGACTTACCCTCTGTCAAATGTTTGAAAATGGTTCAGTCGACCAAATTGCCCAACAAATCGAACTTTTATATGAGATGCAAGGAAATCAGAAATTTCCAATTTTATATCTACTATCAGCACAATTGAATAGCAAAAATTCAAATGCAGTATCATTCTTAAACAAAGCAGTTGACACAAAAATATTACTGGCCGACGTTTATCCCTACAGCTTAGAACACATTAAAAATTTAGATCCAGATTTCTTAATGGAAGTATATAAAGAATACAAAAAGCATTTACCCAAAAAACCATTTGTAATTATCGGTCATTTGCTATACTCACAGGATGAAAAGAACACTTTAGTATCAAAGTGTATAAGCCTATTGGATACTATTTGCAAAGCGTGTCCAGGATTAATACCTGCTTTGTTTGAACTGGCAAAATTGAAATTCTTATTTGGCTATGCGAACGAAGCACGAAAATTGGCTCAACGGATTATTGATATTGATAACACGCATGGAGGTTGTCAAGTTCTGATTGCACAAATCAATATTGAAGAGGGGGCTTTCACTAAAGCAGCTCAGTGCTTAGAAATGTGTCTCAGTTACAACTTTAAAATACGCGACAGCGCTATGTATCATTTCTTGAATGGTATTATTTTGAAAAACTTGAATCAATCGCAAGATGCCTTGTCAAGCTTTAATACGAGTCTTCAAATATTAACAAGTAGAAGTAACATAAACAGGCAAAATGAAGCTGATTTAAATATAGTTGATAAAACTACATTGTTTTTGCAAATAATTGAATTACAAACAGCTTTAGGACTTTATGGGGAAGCTGGCAAGACAATGCAGGTAAATATTACGAAAATATATTTAATAACTATCAGGTCAAGATTTTATTTAAATAGTTTACTAATAATTAGTTACATGTAGAAACTGTATGATTTATGTGACAATACTAACCGGTTTTTCGCTGAGTGGCGAAAAAGTAGGTAGATTTTTCTTATAATATTAAAATATGCCAGCAAATAATTGCGATTACCAATTGCTTACAATGTAATGTTTCTTTTTTTTCATGATTTTCTTCTTTTAGGAAGCCATTCAGGAAATAGCGTATACAACGGAAGAAAGCCGTTTACTTATAGCTCGGGCAGACTTAGCATTACAGAAAGGCGATATCGACAATGCCATAGAGATTCTTAACGAAGTCAAACCTGGTCAGCCTTATTATTTCCAAGCTCACAGCAAAATGGCGCACATTTATTTGAAAGAGAAAAACGATAGGGCCATGTTTACATCGTGTTTCAAAGACATTGTTAACAATCATCCATTGACAGACGCACATGCTATGATGGGGGATGCCTATATGTCGATTCATGGTTAGTAAAAATAATGTTTATAATTTATACTGTAAATTGTCACTCAGCCAACCTTCTCTTCTTGTCTGGTTTTATTTTTTTCGACGGTCAATAGGCTCAATTCTCACTCGATGGATTAAAGTATATTTTCATATCGGTCTCGATCTGGCAAGATGACAACGTGGCGTTAAGTTCCGCCAGTAAACACGTAATATCTTCAAATATTGCGTGGACAAAGGGGACTTTCTGTCTTTACGCCAGGTTCCCTATGCCTACCCTGCTATATGAGGGATACAGCTTAAAAAAATATTAATTTTTAATTGCAGAACCTATACAAGCAGCTGAGTCGTATGAAACAGCGTTAAGAGGGAATCCTAAAGATATTCAATTAGTGAAGAAACTTGGCACAGCGTTAATTAAAATGCACGAATACGACAAGGCGACATTGCACTATGAGAATGCCATCAAATTACTGAATGACGACGAATTGAGATTTGAATATTTTGAGCTACTTATAAAGGTATAAATTAGAATATGTATACTAGTCATACTTTCAAAGTTATATTAAAAATTAAAATTAAATTAGCTTCACGCTATATCCCGCACACAGCAGGGTAGGCAAAGGGAACCTAGTGTTAAGACACTTCGTTCCCCACTTTCTGCCGAATTTTGGAGGCATTGCGTGTTGAGTGGCAGAACTCAACGCCGCGCTTTGCCTCGACACCAGAGCGAAGAAATGAAAATATAAACTTAAGTAAATATTTCATTTCCTCGAGTGGGGATCGAACCCACAACCAGTCGGTTTTACAGTCACACTTTGTACCACTGTGCCACGACTGGCCTCAGTTAAATGTTACTGTTAAAATAAATAAATCAGCTTCACGCTGTATCACGCACACAGCAGGGTAGGCAGAGGGAACCTAGTGTTAAGACACTCCATTCCCCATTTTCTGCCGAATTCTGGAGGCATTGCGTGTTGAGTGGCAGAACTAACGCCGCGCTTAGCGTCGACACCAGAGCGAAGAAATGCAAATATAAATTTAAGTAAATATTTCATCTCCTCGAGTGGCGATGGAACCCACAACCAGTCGGTTTTACAGTCACACACACATGTTACTGTTATATCATATAATATGCTTTTTATACAACCGTAGTGAAATTATTAATATATTTTTTTAAATTTAGGAACTAACACTAAAGTATTATTCGTCTCTTAAAAATCATCCAACGGTTAAGTCTCCCATAGATTTTTATAGTCGCCGATTCTAGGCCCGCTCTATAAAAAGAAATCTAATAAATTTCTTTTAAAAATGTATCTCTCCATATCTATTGTATTGTATTCACAATATATTTTTTTAGCTCAAACAATACAGCAAAGTGGATTCCGTAATAACCTCAGAACTAAACCAATTGTACAATAAGGAAAAGGATATAAGCACTTTAAAGCGTCGCGTACGTCTGTTACTGACACAAGCTAAAAGTCGCGACTTAAAAAACGCACAAACCAACACCAACTTAATTCTGCAAGAGGCTAAAGATTTACAAATGGCCATCCTTAATAGAATAGAAATAGATTCCAGGGGAGATTTAGAAGAGGAGAAGAAGCGGTTGTCAATGATTTTGTGTTCGTTGGCGAAGATTAAATCTTTAAAAGAACCGGCTGTTGCTGCTAATCTTTATTCTGAAGCACTAATTCATGTTCCAAGGCACGCCAATATTTTGTTGGATTTGGCTAAATTGTATGCGCAGGTGAGTGCGTTTCACGTTGTATCCCGCATATAACAGGAAACCAATTATTTAAACACTCCATTTATCACGCACCACCCAATTTTAAAAATTTTGCTTGTTTTATTAATATATTCCCTTTAGTGAGTTACGAAGTCTGTGTCGCTGACCCAAACGGCAATAGTAATGCTGTCGTTGTCTTGTTGGTACATGTTTAACTAAAAGACATTATTTACAATTTACATTAATTGAATATAAACCTACTGTTTATATATTTAGTTACAAAGTGAGGCTAGTCGTAGCGTAGGAGCACGTGTACGCACGCACTATAAACGTGACAGATCGTGGGCTCGATTTCCACTTGAAAAAGTTAATTTTTTTATATTTTTATTTCTTCGCTCTGGTGTCGAGTCATAGCGTGGCGTTAATCTCCAGAATTTGGCGGAAAATAGGAGAGGCGGAAAAGATACGGAAGTGTCTTGATGGGAACGGTGTGTATTACCACTAGGTGCCCACCTCCCCTCCCCTTATTCTGCAATGCAATAAAAATAAAATGCTAACTAAATTTTATGTTGTTAAGTTTGTGTTTTTAATATTATCATCGTGCTCAGCAAATGTAAGTGCAGATATAGAAAAAAAACTCACGATAAGTAAGTAATTTGTTTTCAGATGAATAATTCAGAAAAATGCGAACAAACGTGCACTGTGCTCTTGAACGCTGATCCAAACAATGAATCTGCTGCTGTTATGATGGCCGATTTGGCGTTTCGTAAAGTAAGTACAGTTTTGCTAAGTTTTGCGAGCCCGTCGTGGTAGAAAGGTGCAAAATTTTGCGATTGAAAGCGACGGTTATGAACTCGATTCCCACTCGTGCGAATGAAATCTCATCAGACCAGATCTCTTCTCATATCCGAAACTAACTAAAACTTTTATATCAGATTCGGTTATGGTTATGTACGTGGTTGTTTTTATTTCGGATATTCGATAGGTATAGCCCAACAAATACTTTATGACGCTTGTGAACACAGTCACGAATCAAATGCGCGCTTCTTTACTTTATGTTAATAATAATATATGAACATGCTTAAATTATTTAAATGATACTTACCGCCGTGCTCTACTGGCGCAGTGGCACGAAGTGTGACTGTAAAACCGACAGGTCGTGGGTTCGATCCCTACTCGTAGAGGTAGAATATTTACTTAAATTTATATTACCATTTCTTCTCTCTGGTGTCGAGACTAAGCGCGGCGTTGAGTTCTGCCACTTAACACTCAATGCTTCCAGAATTCAGCAGTAAGTGAGGAACGGAGTGTCTTAACGCTAGGTTCCCTAGGAGTTAGGAGTTGTGCGTTTATGGTTACGGAGCTCAACATCCCAGATCTATTCACAGGTGGATTTGGAAACAGCACAACGTCACTTAGAGCAGATACTGTCAGTGAAAGCGACTAGTTGGGAGGCGCTCGCGCAACTCATAGAGGTGCAGTGGCGACGCGGTAAACTGTCCGAAGTGGAACAACTCATTGAGAATGCGAGGAATTTGATAGACAGTCGGGAGGATACTGGTAAATATAATTATATGGTTTATTATACGGGTTTTAGAAGGTACATTTTGTATAGTATAATATATACTCTTATTACAATTAAAATACGTTAATATTTAATTTTATTTAGGTAGGTATACCTACTATATAAATATAACAAGGACCTTTAAGCTTTTTACACATTGGATAGTGAGATACCTAGTGTTAGGATACTCCATTCTACGCTTTTATCCCGATTTTGAGAAATTGCGCAGAGCAGAGAAATGATCGAGATATTTCATTCAACTGAATGGAGATTAATGAATCCACATCCATCACGTTTACTGGATCTGTCTGGGATAACAACTTGTCATGCAAAAAAAAACGCTGAGTTCCCTACCAAACCTACTTTTAAATATGTCGTGAATTGATCGTGACGCATTGGGACAAAGTCTGGCTGGTCTGATGGTTATTGGTTCAATACCTACTCTGAAAAATTACTTAATTTTAATTTACCCCGCCTTGGAGAATTTATTTTTTATGTCCTAAAAGTTGAGTAACTCAAGACGAAATATTTCAAATTTGAACGGAAAGTAAACAACGAAATATGATTATGTTTAATCTGTGCAACCTGCTGTGCGAAATAAAATGTGGTTCCCTGCTAAAAAAATATGTGTAAATAAACATAAATACTCCTACAGGCTTCTCCTACTGCCTCGGTATATACTCAATGTACGAAGGTAAATTAAACGCCGCGCTCCGACACTTTAACCAAGCCAGGAAGTCCCGTTGGGGAGGTCCGGCCGCCAGGCGCATGGTGCTCCTGTGCCTGTCGCAGCAGCCAGATGTTAGTGAAGCTATGGTGGGAACTGAGGAATCGTAAGTATGATTTTCACTTAGATTCTATTTGATGTATACAGTTTGAGAGAGTTAAGCTGATTTTTGTATCTGTGTGAGTAATTATAAAGCCATGGCCAGAAATACTTTTAAAAATAATCTACTTAACTTACTATTAGAAATCAATAAAAAATATTCTAATTCATTTACTCCGGGCATCCTCATTATTTTTACTTTCGTCTGTTGTGTCGCTTGAGTTAAAAAATATAATAAAACTTATATCCACGGTTAAACGACACGTCCATAGTTTTTTTATGCTGCTCTTTATAGTCAAAATTTAAATAAATCAAAAGTCTGTGCATAGGATATGTTTATCTTCAAAAAAAATTACCTCGGTCTTATTAAAAAGTCTTCTGAATGGAGGAAAACAAAAAAATACTTTTTTTATTGTACTGAATTCAGAAGACTACGTGCTTCTTGCATTATCTATACCCGAAATACAAATATTATGAGGTTTTGCTCTTTATTTACAGCGACACTCGCTTACTGGCTTTAAGAACAGCAGAAAAGCTATTGGCGGAAGTATCACCAACGGAACGTAAAGCGCTTCAAGCGCTTTTGCAGCTAGCTACTAAACAGAAATCAAGCGCTGAACGAGTGCTCAATGAAATATTGCCACTGGCCACTGAAGAGGGATTTCAAGATGATCCTTACCTTATACTAGCTATTGCTAATGCGTGAGTTGTACAGTACGGTTGATGAGTCGTGGCCACTGAAGTTATCTGTAAATGGCTGAGCAGATTTGGTTTTAGTATTTAAAAAAAAATGTAAACAATGCACAAGTTTACAAAGACTAACTTAGGGTGGTCACAACTCGTTGACTGTACTAAATAAAATTCATCTTCTAATGCTATCTATATATGTTGTTGGAAAAAGGCTTGTAATTAACAACAAAATATCGACATTTGTATTAAAGATACAACATAGTGAAGCAACCAACTCGTGCGAAAAACATACTAAAACGGACAATATCTTCTATTCCTTGGACACCTGAAAAAGCGGATGGCTTAGAGAGGTAATTTGACATATTATTTTTTTTCCAAATAAAACTATTTAATATTAAAGTAAAATATTTAATATATTATAAAATCTCAAGATTTAATTGTAAATTATTTAACTACAAAAGTCTCATCATTCCAACATTTACTTTTATAACATATAACAATATTTCTTTTAAGCATAATCATACTTAATAAAATCAATTACTGCACCATAGTAATTAGTAAACTGGTCACTCATTATACATAATTTGATTTCATTTCATATAAAATGTTTATACAGCAGGGTAGGCAAAGGGAACCTTGTGTTAAGACACTCCGTTCCTCACTTTCAGCCGAATTTTTCGAATCAGTGTGTATAAAAGTATATAAAAGATAGAAAGAAGGTATGATTATTTTGGGGTGATATTATAGTCTCTTAATATTCGACTATTATACAAATTTTAGGTGTTGGTTAGAAGTTGCAGAAAATCAAATAAATTCGAGCAGAATGGATGCCGCTAAGGAGATTTTAACTAAAATAATAACGCATAACAACTCGTGCGCAGCTGCATTCCAATACTTAGGTAATAACGTTAATCACTTTAGACTGAGGAGTTCGTGCTATAAATATTTTAATAATAAAATCTGTCATATTTTGCTAATGACATACATACATAGGTACAAATTTTCCATCGTATATTATGCATTATTCCGATTTTTTGAGGTATTTATATGTCTGTCTGATCAATGGCGGAACTCAACGCCGCCCTTCGCATTGTTCCCAGAGGCATTAAAAATATTAAAATCGACAACCGTCGCGTTTTACAGTGGCACGCTTGCGCCCTTGCGCTGATCTCTTTCAATAATTCTAAATTAAATACATTACCTAAAATGATATATGCTCATAAAAAAAAGAATATACAGCTTAACGCTTATAATTGAAGGAAACGTTATATGAAATATATAAATATATAAGAAAAAAGAAAATTCATTATCTCTTTTGTACCGTACAAACCTCCTTCGTGTTTTCTCCACACAACGTGACATTGGCGAAGTGATATGTGCCCTACTGTCACGCTCTAAACGCCATAATCAAAGAACCAACAAAAAAGAAAATTAATTAATCAATTGAAGCAAAGTGAGCATTTGAAAGTAAATAATTTCCTATATTTCAGGTTATATAGCGGAAAAGGAGCAAAATTATAAAATATCAGCATATAATTATGATAAGGCTTGGGTCCACACCGGCAAGAATGATTTAGCTGTTGGATACAAATTGTCCTATGCATACTTAAAGTTGAAAAAATACCCAGAATGTATAGTCGTTTGTCGACATATTTTGAAAATTCATCCAGATTATCCCAAAATTAAAAAAGAAATTTTGGAAAAGGCTAAAACTAATTTGAGGACATAAAACTGTAATATTGTCATTTACTAAACTTTTTTTATCAAATTTTTCGTACGTTGTGTTATTTTTCTCTGTGTAATAATTTTAAAGAATACAAAAGTATCGTTTAAATAAAATTCTCTATATCATATTATTGTTTTTTTTTTTCAACCTATCTGTATACTAATTATAAAGTATGGATTTACTAAATATATATTAAGCAGTTGAGATTGACGGATGCATGTTCAATAATGAAAGTTTAATGACCACACATGCAGTATATTTATATTAAAGAAAGTAGATCTTTGACTGCAAGCGCGGGTTCTGGGTTCCATTCTCGCTCGGAGAATGAATTATTGTCTTTTCTTTGCTCTGCTAAAAAAAGCGCGGCTTCGAGTTCTTTCACTCGATACACAATCTCGTAAAAATTGGCGGAAAGTAGGTGAGTAGTAGTGACAGGAATGGATCTTGACGCATCAGTAGAGAAAAAAAGACGATTTTTTGAGTTATTTTCTGTGTACATTAATTAATTTCCTAATTCGTCCGTAAGCGTTGTCATTTCATAAATTGCTATTAAATAATAATAATTATAAATATTACTGGTATATATGTAAATGGTGTCAGTTCTTAAATGGAAATGGACACATTTTGAAAAAATGTCAACAGTGTTTAATTCTTATAGTGACATTGGAAAAGTTTGAAAAGGCAATCTCGTTTGTGAAATCATAAATAAAAGAAACAGATTAAATATGCACAAATATTTTATTCAACAACTATGCATTGTGACCTTGCACCTATTGCATTAAAAAACTGTATGCGAAAACTGTGGCAATCTATACTAAACTACATTTTTCAAATGAAATGTTAATTGATATATTATGTTTAATTGAATTAATCTTCATTCTCATCTTGTTCGAGGATTGTCTTGAAGCAGAAAGGTTGGAAAATATAACCCAGACCCGAGTAGAACTTGCTCATGAACTCTACCCTGTAAACATAAACAAAACATATTTTTTAATAATATGAAGAAATAAATTATTAAATAAAATAAATTATTTAAACACTTAGTGCCTATATGTGCTACATATCTACGGTCGTGGAGAACGATGTTTTGTTTGTTGTGATCAAGACAGTTCGTTCTTCACACTTTCCAGACATAGCGTTTTAAGTGGCGGGATTCAATGCCGCGATTTGTCTTACCCAAAAACTAAAATGACGCACTTCCAGAGGAATCGAGCCCAAAACCATCATGTCTACAGTCAGACACTACCCTACTATTCTACGATAGCAAAACAAAATTAAATAATAAATACCTCAAAAATAAGAAATATTAGGAGTTGAAATTGAGAACTATCTTCCGAGGTAGTGTGATATTCATATTGCTTCCAAAATTCAAAAACGATCATAAAAGTCTATATGAATAAAAAATATAAAGATTTCGTATTGATTAAATTTGTAAATATAATACTGACCAGTGCAAACGCAATGTGTGCAAGAAAGCGGAGAGTCCTTCCATCATAACCAATATGGCCAAAGTGAAGAGCGCCCAGAAAGTGAACGCTACATACAGTTTTATGGCACCAATGTAGTTATGATCCTTGAGTCCGAAACTGAGCACCATGTTCCATAACACCTCGGACAATTCTGAAAATATTTTATTTTTAGTTTCACACTGTATCTCACATATAGCAGTATATAGAGAAAAGAAATCAGCTTAATCTGGCTATTGATTAATACCATCCGCATCTCTTTAAAACAACATTTAAGAACATAATTTTTTAAGCTTACTTATGTAGGATGCCGTATCCCACGTGGATTAGGCAAACTTAGTATTAAGACTCTGTTTCCCGGTTGCCGCCAAATTTTCGAGAAATTTGTGTTTAGTAGCGCGTTTTTTGTTACCATATCGAGAAAATAAAATTATTAATAAATCATTCAGTCGAGTGGGAATCGAAACCACAACCGTAGCATTGACGCTGTATCATTGCGCTACGACGTCTTCGTAAAAAAATTTATTAATATATAAACAACTATAACGAGTAAATACAATTACCTGCGTGAGCAAGAGACAAAGCCCACAAACGCAGATATGAGGCTGTATGCGAGATAGTACTGAGTACATATTCAATGGTATGAATGGCTTGATGGATCATGATCTCGCTGAAAGGCTCGTCGTCGTGGTCGTGGCCGCCGGACGACTTGGCTTCAGGTTTGGGGGCAGCACTGATATCGGTTTGTTCTTGCATTTCAATTCCTTGGTTTACACTGCCGTTCGATTGTTCAGGCTGCAAGTTTTTATTTATTTAGATTATTATTAATCTCTAATGATAATAATTATACAATATATGAGATAAGTTTTACTTGAGTGTCTCAAGTAAAACGTATCTCAAAAATTGAGTGGAAAATGGCGAATGGAGTGTCATAACATTTGGTCCCCACCGCTAGTCATTTTCCTGTCATACGGAAAGATGAGGCTAAAAAAAGGTATATAGGATAGCATAATTTGACATAAAATACTTCCAAATTGTACAAATTATATATAATACAAAAAAAATATATTATTATGAAAGTACTTATGTATATCTTTCTTTTCTATTCTGTATTCTGATCTTAAAGAAATTTTGTAAGGAAAGAATCTAAATATTTCAAATATCTATTAAATTTATCTACTATGGCAAATTTAAAAGTTTTCAGTTTCACAAATATAACAGTGTAAGCGGAGGAAGCCATTCAAGACATTGAATTCTCCACTTTCCTTATCAGCAGAGCTCAACGCCGCAATCTGTCTGATCAGAGCGAGGAAATAAATAATGCATTATCCCAAGTAAAATTGAACTCACAATCATCAAGTTACTTCATTTGCTATTTAAATGTGTTTTTGTAATTTGTATTTGTCGTGTAAACTAACCTTAGCATGCTCCTTCTTACTTGCGGATAACAAGTACAGAGGTTTGCCCAACAACATGACAGGCACGCAGCAAAGAGCCACAAGTACGAACACTCGTTGAACCAGACCCTGGCCGTCGAACATAAACTCATTACAACCTTCCTCCGGCTCCGTTCTGGAGAACAACATCATGTTGATGAAGAGGATCAGGACAGATGGTGCACATCCTTGAGTGTAGGCTTGATCTGGAAACAAAAATATTTATTCTATAATAAGTATTAAAAGTTAATATAGTTAAACTTCTTTTTTAGGGTTCCGTACCCCAATACAAAAACAGAACAGAAAAGTTTTTTTGTCGGATTCATGTATTTCATGCATAGCAGGGCAGACAAAGAACTACTAGATAACTAGTGTCACAAATATCGTTTCTCCAATTTCTGCCCAAATTGGAGAAGTCGCTTTATCCTCCTTCTTCTTCTTAAATCAATAGCTGTTTCTAAGTACATTTTTTTTAAACTTCATGTTGTCTCATACATATTCGGCAGAACAAACGTAGTGTTAAGACTTTCCGTACTCCACTCTCTGCCCGTTTATTATTCTATTTATGCATATGTATGACTAAGTACACTACAAAGAAAAAAATAATATAATAAATACCTTCATTTAAAGTACTGTAGGCAACCCATTTGTAGAACATCATGAACACCATGTACAAGAAGAGGAGACATAAGAAAACGACTTGTGGGATGAACTCCAGGATAATTGAGTAGCGACGCTTGAAGAAACTAAAAATAATAAAATTAAATTGTTATATTATTTTAATTTCTAAATATATCAATAAAAATTGAATATTTAAAAATATTTTTTTTTTTAGCTTGAAGCATGTGCTTACAAATTAAAAGAGAAGGCAAAGGAAGATAATGACATGAGCTACGAGGAGGACTCATAAAAATAATTGAAATTATAAAAAAAGTTCCAACTAAATGTTAACTTACTTGTAGTTAACGACACTCATGCAGACACCGAAGATCATGTGGACGACACCGAAAATGATGGACAGTTTCATTTTGTACGAGTTCAAGAAAATGATCTTGTTTTCAGCAGTCTAGAAAAAAAAAATAGGTAAATTTTTTATCCCGCTTATATTTCCCCATCGACACATTGCGTATTGAGTGGCGGAACACAACACCACGCTTTTTTCTGTTCCCCAGAACGAGAAATTGATAATAACTCATTCTCCCGTATAAGAATAAATCCCACAGACACTAAAACGTGGAATATGAATTTTTAAACTGTTATAATTTGAAGAAGTGTAAATTAACATTAACAAAAAAACATATTGTTATTGTTATAAAATAAATAATTCATAATCAAGAAAACAAATACTTACTTGCCAAATAGGATCAATACCGATGAAGTATGGTGTGTCGATATATGAAGTTTTCGGGTCCATCGACAAAGCGGCGTTCGATTCGAGTGTTTCATTATTATAGGGAACGACCCACGACGTACCGAATATATTCATCGACTTCGAGAAAATGTCGTTGTATACAAGTCCAGTGTACATGGAAAAGCAGCCCATGAGAAGAATAATGTAGCGACCAGCGAAGAAAATGTTCCAAATTTCATTGTTAGATTTCTTAGCGGCAAGGGAGACTTCTTTGATGACCATCCAAGCGCCAAACATGGCCATGATCAACCCGTGGCCTAAATCTCCGAACATCACAGCGAAGAGGAACGGGAACGTGATGATTGTGTAGAGTGCTGAAGGAATACAGAATAATGTTATTAGATTGTATTTGATATTAGGTTTTTATTCTTTTATAACTGATTTACTTTTTGATAAGACGTATATACGCTGTATTCTAGCATATCTATTAATTGCAAATCATAAACATTAAACGAGAAATTAGTACCTATACTAATATTATATAGCTAAACAGTTGAAGTACAAGTTAAATTAAACAACGTTTATACTCTCTACGTAATTTTGTTATTTCTATTTGACCGCGGAAAATGCTTAATTTATTGAGCGTGATACAATATATGTTTTACTTTACCTGGATTACATTCCCTGTAAGAAGCGACACCGTAGGAATCAATGAGGGTCTGGAATCCGCGAGTGAAGCGGTTTGTGCGGTTGAATGTAGGCGGCACTTCGTCCGTTTCGATACAGTTGAGGAATGACGGGATGGAACTTCCGCATGCGTTCTGTTATTAAATAAGTTGAATGTATTAACTATTTGGGAAATGTTTTGCTTATGCTTATAAATAGAAGAAAAAATGGAGGTATATTGTGATACAGTATGATTGATGAATCTTTGCCGCCCTAAAGTTGTGCTTTCTGAACATTTCCGTACTGTACACCCGGGAAGAAAATAATCAAAAGTAAGAAATATCATAGAATCAAATCTGCGCTACATACAGACTACAGCTAACTTCACGGCGGTCACGACTTGTCGGTGAGACTGTACTATTTGCGATAAAGGGGCCGTTCAAGTATTACGTAAGCTCTGTAGGGGGGGGGGGGGGGGGGGGGGGGGTTTGGGTTTGCTTATTTTTGACGTTTTCAATGAAATATTTCTTAGAGGATTGCTTATTTTTTATGGCATAGGGAAGGGGGTGGTCAATAATTGCAAAAGAACTGCTTACATAATACTTGAACGACCCCAAACAGGAGATATTGATTTTTTTCAGAAGTAATTACTTGAATAATCTTGGAAATGAAGTTAAGCCACGCAAAACTTTTAACGTTACATAATAGCTTCATTAATAGTTATGATTTGCATTTCGAGTTATGACTCCAAATTTGACTTAAATTTTTCCTTTGAAGACTGGCTCATATTGAGTTAACATTGTTAAAATATTAGATTTTTTTTTTCAATAAAACAATAAATATAATAATATCGACGTAGCTTGAAATCCGCTACCAATATATTTTTTTTGTTTTTTAAAAAACTATAATTTATTTAATGCTCTTTAGTTTCGCTTTAAAAAGCATTTTGGCTTCAAATGAATATATAATACATACCGATCCATCGGCTAGCGCCTTTTGAACATTAGGTAAATCAGCAGTAGGCACCCAGCATTCACCGATAAGGCATTTCTTGGTGACGTCCATGTTGAATAAATTCAATGTATGGTAGATGGCCTTCATTTTACGGACCATGATGGACCAGCTGCCAAGCTCTTTGGCGACGCTCATGAGAACACGTTGCCTGTGGTCCCGGGTTTGATTTAGTACCTGGTTTACAATAAATATTATAATATATTTAGTTATATTTAGTTTTAACGATTATGAGGCCAGTCGTGGCGCAGTGGTACGAAGTGTGACTGTAAAACCGACTGGTTGTGGGTTCGATCCCCACTCGAGGAGATGAAATATTTACTTAAATTTATATTTCCATTTCTTCGCTCTGGTGTCGAGGCTAAGCGCGGCGTTGAGTTCTGCCACTCAACACGCAAAGCCTCCAGAATTTGGCAGAAAGTGGGGAATGGAGTGTCTTAACACTAGGTTCCCTCTGCCTACCCTGCTGTGTGCGGGATACAGCGTGAAGCTGATTATTATATATGTATTCAATTTAATTTTATTCGGATATCATACCATGTTAAGATCTTCCAAGCGAGTCCTGACTCCCTTAACCATGTCTTGTCTCTCGGTGTTGGACGGTGGGCACGGGTACAAAGACGCGTGGAACCCAGTACATACTTTCTTGATGCGGGATTTTAATTGTTCACCTTGGAAGAACGCGACGAACACGGTTTTGTAGATTTCGTTACCCTGTCAACATGAGTGTTAAATGAGTTCTCACTAAGTTTGGTTTTGTAAGTTTAGATTACAAGATTGCTTAGTCAACTAGCGTACAAAATAATTTTTAAATGAGTACAGTAAGAAAGAGATAGATAATTAATAAATAGGTATTTAAGTATTAAAAAAAATGATTTTTGCTTTTTTAATCCAATTATTATTCTTTAGCTTTATTTTTTTTATATGATTCGCTCTCCTTATTCAGTCAAAAAAACAATAATAGCTTAAAAACCTGTTAATTTGTTTTCACATAATATGTTTAATTGTATAACTTTAATATTTTAATAATAAACAATATTACCGTATTAGGATCTTCCAATGGTTTCTCAAGCTCGGCGCGTCTCAAAAACACATTGCCTCTGGAAATACGCCACAGCATACGTTCGAAGGCGGGCACGCGCTCGCGCTGCACCACGCCCGCCACGAACCCGAGACGGCCGCGTGCCGCTGCTTGCTGGCCAGTCTCGTCGGATATTAGCGACCTTTAGAGGATTTAAAGTTATTATATTACTAGAGGCCAGTCTTGGCGCAGTGGCACAAAGTGTGACTGTAAAACCGACTGGTTGTGGGTTCGATCCCCACTCGAGGAGATGAAATATTTACTTAAGTTTATATTTCCATTTTCTTCGCTCTGGTGTCGAGGCAAAGCGCGGCGTTGAGTTCTGCCACTCAACACGCAATGCCTCCAAAATTCGGCAGAAAGTGGGGAACGGAGTGTCTTACTCTAGGTTCCCTCTGCCTACCCTGCTGTGTGCGGGATATAGCGTGAAGCTAATTTTTATATTACTAGATAATTGAGGACAGTCGTGGCGCAGTGGCATAAGCGTGTGGCTGTAAACGTGACAGGTTGTGGATTCAATTAATATTTTCATTACTTCGCATCAAGGCAAAAAGACAAAGCGCGCCTTTAAATTCCACCACTCAACACGCAATGCCTCGAGAATTCGGCAGAAAGTGGAAAACAGAATGTTTTAACACTAGGTTCCCTTTCTGGCTCACTTTTGTTATTTAATAAATTATTAAAATGAATGTGTAGTTAGACAAAATGCGGCGCCGTATTATATTTGTAGTGTGTGAGTTTCAAGCTGCACTGTTTTTTTGCAACTTCACACTTTTACAGCATAATATAATAGAGTAGTCAGAGAGAACTTAAGTCTAAGACACTTGGTTCTCCACTTTTCACCAGGTCTTTGAGATATGACGTTATATTACTGTTTTAAATTAATGTAATAAATATATATATTTACCAAAGCCATAAAAAATTAAAAAAAAGGAATATTGCATCTAATTTATTTTGCAAGTCGTCAAAAGTGACTGAAAACATACAAAACTAATGTAATTTCGTACTACCAGCAATATTAAGCAATAAAAAAATCACTCACTTTGTCAATGAATCGATTCCAATTTCCTCTTGGGCTACGAAGAAAGCTTCAGTTTTCTCTAAGACATGTCTTAGTTCAGTCAATTCTAGATAGTTTTGTTTTAGGTTTATAGCGTTGTGCGATAGCTCCAGAATTTCATTTTCCGTTTTTTCCAAATGGGCCTGTTAAACAAAAATATAACAATAACAGTTAATGTTTTAAGACACGTTTGACTTATACGAACTGATATATTTACTTTCAAATAAATTGAATTAAATCAATAATTCAATTTATTTGATTAATCGCCCGATTGCTCACAAGATTTTTTTTTTTTTAAATATATAAAAAATTTAACATTGTTTATGGGATTTAGGCGATCACATTTTTATTAAAAAAAAAATCTTTTCTAAATGTGGAATAAAATTTTAAAAAAAAGTTTCTTTCGGCTGCACAACTACTATGTGAAAAAATTGGTATGTGTAGCATTATTGTCGATAAGTCACGTAATTATATCACGTTATTGCACACTATATTTAGAAGTTATCAGTTTTATTACTAATGGTTTCATATTTTGGTAACATTTTCGTGGTTTATATAAGCAGGTACTACCTACATATATCACGAGACAATGGTGGGTTCAAATTACTAAAAGAAAATGCATGTAACGGGGTCCCGTTACCCCTCTGTCTACAGAGGGAACCCACTGTTAAGATACGTTCCCCACTTTCCGCCGAATTATCGAGGCATTGTGTTGAGTTAAACAACATTACCATATTATTAATTAATTAATTAATTTTAATACTCAGTAAATTAAGGAACATAAAAAGTAACCATTTTCGAGACGATACAACAACACCTGTCTTGTTACCAGAGCAAGGAAATGAAAATATTAAATCATTCATTCCTCCGAATGGAGATCGAACCAATAACCTTCACGTATACAGGTACACGCTCGTCACTGCACCGTTAATTTTATCATATCTTACCTCAAGGTCGATAATTTCCCTGGGGTTGGGTGCGCGCGGCATGTCCTTAACCGGCGGTACGTGCACCTTGTCCTTATGCACCTCAGCCTCGATGTAGCGCAGCTTACGTTCCATTTCATCGCAACGACGCACTTCGTTCACGAACTTACGTTGGAATGCGTTTACGTCGGGGTTTAACTGTGAAATTTAAAAAAAAAGTTTAATATTTTTTGTTCGTTCGTAGTTCGTGTTGTTCGTTATTAAAGAAAATAAATTAAAATAAAAAAATTAAATTAGCTTCACGCTATATCCCGCACACGGCAGGGTAGGCAGAGGGAACCTAGTGTTAAGACACTTCGTTCCCCACTTTCTGCCGAATTTTGGAGGCATTGCGTGTTGGCAGAACTCAACGCCGCGCTTTGCCTCGACACCAGAGCGAAGAAATGAAAATATAAATTTAAGTAAATATTTCATCTCCTCGAGTGGGGATCGAACCCACAACCTGTCGGTTTTACAGTCACACTTGGTACCACTGCGCCACGACTGGCCTCATTAAAGAAAATATAGAAAGAAAATATATGAATTGTACAGATATTACTGCATTATAATAAAATGACTACATATAATGACAATAAATAAACTCAATTAAATAATTATGTTTATTTATTGTAAAGTTGGACTCGAAAAGTTTAAAAGTTATTAGAAGAAACTAGTGCTCGTGAATGATAATTTTATGTATTTTTAATATATTTTCAATAAAATCTGTGATATTTTTATTTAAAATTTCACATAAAATAAGACCGATCTAAAACTGTTGTCACAAAAGTATCCATGTATAAGTACGAGTAGTTAACGCGCCACTCAGGCGGTGGAATTTGTTTAATGATTCAGATTGCCTTTTTGTTTGATCCAGTGAATCCCGTTTGTCCAGGGTCAACAACTTGATTGCTTTCAAAGTGGGATGTGCTTACAGATTAGAAGGTATGAGTCGTTTTCTTACTGCTTGACACACTCTTAACCGAGAGCAATTTCATTTGTTCATTTATTTATTTTGTAGAGACCAAATTCAAAGAAAAGACATGTTAGATCCAGTGAAACTTTCATTTTGTACTTAATTATGTTCAAAAAGTATATATATTTACCAAATATTTGTTATTAACAGAAAAAGAAAATCTATCTATTTATATCTATATCTATATATTAAATTTCAATCGTAACACCAGCTGACTATATAAATTCATATACAAATTGAGAAAGAAAATATTTATTTTCAAAAGTCACCTATATTCTTAAAAAAGTAATTCAAATACGAAAATTTCAATTATTTATGTGATTTTTATATTTTATGTTCTTACATTTCTACAAGTGTCCCATAAATCGTACTACGAAAGTTGTAAGAGGTTCACCTTGTCAAGTACCACCTTCAAAATAACTCGTTAACCTTTGATTTTGCGTGAATGATTGTCCAAGTTCACATAATTTTATATTAAATATTAATGTTATGTAAAAGTTGTCTATATTTTTTTAAAACTATTTTCTCATTATTCACTTTGCAGCATAGCAAAATCACTTAACCAAAACTTGAACACGCCTTTTTTTTTGTATTTTTTAAATACTAGATATTAAGTTAATCGTTACATGAAGGAAGATACAAAAATAAGTTAAAACGCTTTAAAAGAAAATAATATGTTTTTGTCACCAATATAATTAATAGACCTTTTTGTAACAACGAAACTTGGTTTAAGTATAACAAATTAAAATACTATTAGTTCTTAGTTTCACTCTTGACGAATTTCCCAGTAAACTACAGTAAGCACTCAATTAAAAATAATTTGACGTCTTTAAACAATGTGTTTGTTCATGATAATATTTAAACAAATATTTCTTGTTGGTCTAATAGTTAGTGATTACGAGTCTTGGGTTTGCTTATTTTTGATTTGTTGTATGAAATATTTTTAAGAGGATTGCTTATTTTTGATGACAAAGAAAGGAGGGGTGGGGGGTGGTGGTGTGTTTCAATAATTGCAAAAAAAACTGTTTACATATAAAAATTATGTTGAAGGAAGTAATTTGTTGAAAAGAGGAAGTAATTTGTTCGGGTTTTGTGAAATTAATAGTATTCGAAAACAGATACAGATCTAAGTACTAAGATACTCATAAAGTAGATCAAGTGCACTCTGAGTGTTTGCATATCAACAGTTTTGTAATCCACATTCACGCATCTTACATAATACTTAGGTATACAGTACCAATAAACTAGATTTAGTTGTACGACTGGTTTGAAAATCAAAAAATACGCTTACTAGTAATATATGTAGGTTAATAAATGTTAACTTTCAATCAATGACATTCTTATTAACGACCAATCGGCGCAATTACTGACTTTTTTTCCAGCTTGACACTGTATTCCGAAAATAGCATGTTAAGCAGAGGGAAGCTAGTGTTAAGACACTCCGTTCTCCACTTTCCGTCGAACTTCCTACTAAATCCAACGCCGTGTGTTGCCTTGTTACCAGGAAAGAAGGAATGAATTCAATTAATTTCTCTGGCTGGGAACCGAACCCACAACCGTTGCGCGAATAAAATTTGTTTATTCTTCGGCCACTTACATCTCTAAACTGTACAGAACCAGCTTCACCAAGTTCGGAAACGGAAGTATACGCCGCTTCAGGCTGGATGAAGAGCTGGCAGAGCGCCATCTCCTCACTCCGGAACATCGCCCCCATTTTGGTGGTCTATGTGTTCCTTTTGCGTCTGAAATTAACAAGAAATAAATTTGTAAATATCTTCAATATAAATGGTGGATATTTTATTATTAATTTTCCTTGTATTTGTAAATAACATTTAAAACATTTAACTTATTTCAATGTACACATTTTATCATTACGGTAAGGTAATAAAAAGTGAAACTCGTTAATGTTAATAAAGATGTCAGTCGAGATAACTTACACCGAACACGTCACTTCTGCTAATTATTTCTTATAATATAGAAATACAAATAGTACAGTAAAACAAATTAAAATTTATAAAGCAATTAAAATATATCTGTACTAATATTTTAATACTTAGTAGATGTTTATATCTATTGTAGTAAAACTGTAACTCATCGCGTGTGTATATAGATGATATCTTAGTAAATCTATAATTGACGACATTTATCAATGTAATACAATACAAAATAATGAATTTTAAAAAATTTTACTGTTTTTGTTTTTCTATAAATCTTAGTATAAATGCAGTTGTTGTTTTATTCGCTTTTGCTGAAACTTTACTGTTAAATGTATGGAAATTGTCTTTAAAACGAAACATTACTAGAACAGCAGAAAGCTGCCTCTGCTAATAAAAGAAACATTTGGAAAAATCACTTGCAATCATTTACTACAGACCATTCGGACCTGTATCTCTAATATTTCAAGGATGAGACTGGTCTAGATATCTAGAATGGGGGCACGGTTGTATCAAGTACCAAGTGGATCACCTTTCTACGTCGCAAGGTTAGAACTGATTGCCTCAGTTGTTATTATTGTGAGTTGTTACGATCAATTGTTACTGTGACGACCGACGTGATAACAAGATAATAGTTTGTAAACTGATTTAGAGAATAATTTAAACTCTAATAATTTAAATTAATACTCTGATGGCGTATTCTGGTGGCGTTGAGTTCTGCCACTCAACACGCAGTGCCTCCAGAATTTGCCACAAAGTGGGGAATTTAGTGTCTTAACACTAGGTTGCCTCTACCCTGCTGTGTGCGGGATACAACGTGAAGCTAATTTAATTATTTTTTATATATATATATATATATATATATATATATATATATATATATATATATTTATATATATATATATATATATATATATATATATATATATATATATATATTCAATGTACCTACAGGTTTGTTGTGTGAGTAAATAATTTTGATACTCTGCCTTCTTTACTTGGATTCGATTGAGGAATGAATATGCTAAAAATGTAAAAACTGTCCCGCCCCGTCTGACTTGATTAATATAATATATACAATCAAAATTATGATTTCCATTTCTTTGCTGTGGCGTCGTTGCAAAACCTCCACAGTTCCTCAACGCTAAGTTTTTCTGCCCACCCTGCTGTGTGCTGGACACAGCGTGAAACAATTTTTTTTTTCGTAGCTAACATATTAGTTGTATCAAAGAGCAAACAACAAAACTGAATAATAACGAAAGGAAATTAAATTGTTAGAACGCACGTCCTTGTTAAGGCTAAAATGTCATGTAGGCCGAGTAGCCAAAGTTGAGTATTAATAAGCAGATTGGACTCATATTGATTTTGTACCAATCTTTTTCTTTTTTATTATTTAATTGTTATGCGATACAGACTTTTTGCGCCCGTTCTTTTAGCTTTTGTTCTTGTATCTATCCATATTTTGAAACTTCACTTTTGGAAAATTTTGAAAGGAAACACTTATCTAATATTGTACAGGGAAAATTATAAATTATGTAACATAGACATATCTAATATTTATTATTGACTGTAGCATCCACTTCTTCAAAAATATTTCTATGTATATTGGTAAATGTCGTTAGGCCTGTTTGGAAATGGTTAGGTTTCTTTAGCAAATAAATAAATAAATCAGCTTCACGCTGTATCCCGCACACAGCAGGGTAGACAACGGGAACCTAGTGCTAAGACACCCCGTTCCCCACTTTCTGCCGAATTCTGGAGGTGTTGCGTGTTGAGTGGCAGAACTCAACGCCGCGCTTAACCTCGACACCAGAGCGAAGAAAATGGAAACATAAATCTAAGTAAATATTTCATCTCCTCGATGTCATGTAGGCCGAATAGTATCGAACCCACAACCAGTCGGTTTTACAGTCACACTTCGTGCCGCTGCGCCACGACTGGCCTCAAATCCTCTTTAGCAAATATTTTTCGTAAATGAAGTAACACAAAGTTTCTATTTTAAACAGGAAAATAAAGAGACTATCAGTTCTTATTACATAGATAAATATATTTATTTAAAAAGACTGCTTAAAATATAAACATTCATTATATAATAACATACTCACACACCGTGAAAATGACGAAAAATATGTACCGACTCGAACTGTGTCAATTAGTACCGTAAAATTTGATCAGATGGTTTCTTAATTAATATCATTTTGATTATCGTATTAATAGTTAAAGTAATTTTTATTTTATTACATTATTAATATATGTGAGAAAACTAAAATATTAAATATTATTAACTTAATTTTTTTTCATCAATAAAAATTTAATTTATAATAAAAGAAAAAAATTTGCTATTTTTTACCGATCAAAGATTTATAGGTTTCCGTGCCTTAAGCTTCCGTTGGTCTAAACGGAACCCTTATAGGATCTTTTTTGATCCATCAGTCAAGACCATTCATCTCGGGAATCTCTCGGGTAGAGCTATCAAACTGAAATTAATATCAAATATTTGGGTCTATGGTCCCTTAGCGCACAGCAAAAAATACGAGCATTTATTTATTCATCGATAATCCAACATTTTGTTCCTACTTCCCGTGATCAGTTATGAAATATGACATGACAACTTTCATTAAAAGAAAAAACACTAAAACTTATATTTCCAGTTCATTTCATGACAAATGAGTGCATATGCCCGCAATCTTGAGTTCGTGAAATTTTTTAAATTGTATGTGTAATGTTAACCCACAATTTTTAAATTGGTATGGAAGCTTTGGTGGGTGAGTCTGACTCGCACTTAATCGTTTTTAGAGAACCTAGTGTTACGAATTGCCATTTGCCACTTACCGCCGAATTCTGCAGGCACTGCGTACTGAGTGGCAGAACTCAATGCCGTGCTTTGCCTCAACACCAGAGCGAAGAAATGAAAATACAATTGTATATAAATATTTCACTTCCTCGAGTGGAGATCGAACCAACAACCAGATTTTACAGTCACACGTTGTGCCTCTGCGCTACGATCGGCCTCAATTTTATTGTATTAGGAATCTATCTATTTTATCTTAAAAATCTTAAAAAATGCTCACAATCCGTCACTTCATATTTCATAAGTACCCATATATTTGTATAATTTTTGTTCTTTATAATTAATTGCATATGTTTCATATATTATTCGTCTGTGTTCTACCTCCAATTTGTATGGACATACGATGACGTAAACGATGAAAATTATATTAGGAAAATTACCTCTATTTTAATATTTATTACCTTTACTATAGCCATTAAGCCAATTGTAATATTGCTTAAGCTTCCGGTACTAAAAAAAACTATTCTTTTTATATAAAAAAAACACTAACGTACTTTTTGTCTAAATTATACGTCCATTTAAATCCGCTCAATGAGACGGCTACTCTATGACCCGACAGAAGGTTAGTTTTTGTGGTAGCCATGCTTTTTCTTATGTATACTGTTAAGTCAACCGAATCTTCGATAGTTTTTGTAAGATGGTGATTGTAGGAAATCGTGTGCAGTTGATATCCGAATAGGAAAACATAAATAATGTTTCACTTAACTAGATATAGTTAATTACCAGCATTATTGAGGCCAGTCGTGGCGCAGCGGCAATAAGTGTGCCTGTAAAGCCGACTGGTTGTGGGCTCGATCCCCACTCGAGGAGATGAAATATTTACTTAAATTTATATTTCCATTTCTTCGCTCTGGTGTCGAGGCAAGCGCGGCGTTGAGTCCTGCCACTCAACACGCAATGCGTTCGGAATCCAGCAGAAAGTGGGGAACGGAGTGTCTGAACACTAGGTTCCCTGTGCCTACCCTGCTGTGTGCGGGATACAGCGTGAAGCTGGTCAGCATCATTGATATTTTAAAATACGTAACGTAAATCATTGTGACATATCTCCTGCATTTACTAAGCTCGGGTTATTCGAATCACAAATGATACGTGACTGAATTCTGCATAATGTTAGAAGTATTCATCACGATAGAAGTTAAAAGCAAGCTATATACATTCTTAAATAAACAGGTTTACAGGATAAACTTCCTTGCACATAAAAGTTATGGCGTCTAAACTGTTCGCAAGCCGCACTTCCAGAAACAAAGTTGCGTTTCGAGTATAAATAGAAATTGTTTTACATTACCTAAACTAAAATTATATGGATAAAATGAAACTAATAAATTATTAATAACATATTAATGTTTTAATATTTTATAATGAACTATTTCTAAATAAGTAAATAACTATAGGTATTTTAAATATTTACGTAGAATAGAGGCCAATAGTGGCACGAGCATGTGACTGTAAGCGCGAAAAGTTATATGTTCGATTCCCACACGAGAAAATAAAATATTTAATATTGGAAATTTTTCTCTCCGGTGAAAATGGCTAAAAGTGGGAATCGGAGTGTCCTAACGCTAGGCTCCCTCGGCCTACTCTGCTACACGCAAGATACAACGTGAAGAAAAAAAATAGTAAAAACCTTTTTTTTCATACACGCTGTATCAAACCATTACGCACAGCCATGAATCACAGGCGTTTCATACTTATAGCGCTTAAATTTTAAAATACAAACATATTGTTATGAGATTAGCTGAATGACAGCATAAAGGAAATTAGTAACGTTTATCCAAACACAGAATAAATAGCCCAACCGCCATTATTTGGCCGGTTAGTCATGTAAGTCAAAAAGTGACCTTGAAAATTTAACGCTATTTTTTCACTTCAACTTTAATTATTGTTTCTCTAATAATAGATATGAGACTTGCATATATATTTATATATATATATGAATATGATTATTATCATAAGTAAATATTAAAATTCAAAATCGTCCAAAATAAAATATACTTCACTATAGGTAGTAACCTTACTTTATACGACTTTTGCAAGTTGAAAACAATAAGGCCAGTCGTGGCCCAGGGGCCGAAGGGTGTGACTGAAACGCGAAGATTGTGGATTCGACTTCCACTCGAGGAAATGAAGCATTTATTTAAATGTATACTTTCATTTCTACGCTCTGGTGTCGAGGCAAAGCGCGTCGTTTTGTTCCGCTACTCGTAAACACGCAACGCCTCCAGAATTCGGCGGAAAATAAGAAATGAAGTGTTTAAAACTAGATTTTCTCTACGTACCCTACTGATAGCGGGATACAGCGTGTAGCTGATTATATACAATCAAATATCAATTGCACCTTTAGAAGGCAATACATACTATATATAACATTTTAGTATATCACCTTATGGTCTGGTGATCAGTATTGAGGAGTGACATTTAAAATTCTTATCCATGCAGTGGTGTAGAGGCCGCCGTGCCACAATAGTATTTTTCCGGTATAATTATCCGGCTTCCGATGTTGTGACCTTTGTCTTGTCGATCTTTTTAAACTCGTGTCCAACTAGGCAAGTTTTGAACTTTCTATATAAATGTAACTCTTTTATACTATTTAATTGTGTGATGGAAATAGATAAAGAAAACATAGAGGTCATCGTGGCGAAGGGGTGTAATGGGTGAATGTAATGTGACAGTTGTTGGTTCAATCCCCACTCGAGGAATAATTTTAATTTCGAAATATTTTATTTTTCTCTGGCACCAAGGCAAAAGCCCGGCGTTGAGTTCCACCACGCAACACGCAATGCTTCTGCCTCATGAAAAATTCGGCGGAAAGAAAGAATGGAGTATCGTAACACTAGGTTCCCTCTGCATACTCTACTGTATTCCGGATACAGGGTGACGCAGATTTTTTCTATAAAAAAAATCTACTCATTAGGTTTCCAAAAATTGCATAATAGGTACAACAGCTTCAAGAAAGCTCTTTTGAAATAAATTGTATTAAATTATTGATAAGTGATGTAAATTAATTTTTTAAAAACATATGCGCCCGACATAAAAAAACGCTCTGTGTTATCTCGATGTCGGTCTTTCGGCACAAACGAATTTGGAACCTCCACAAAAGATACAGCAAAATTATAACAGATTATTTTTATTATTCTGCAAGCCATTCTTGGATAAAGACGGAACGTTTATATAAATATATAAAAATAAATCAAAATAAATCAGCTTCACGCTGTATCCCGCAAACAGCAAGGTAGGCAGAGGGAACCTAGTGTTAAGACACTCCGTTCCCCACTTTCTGCCGAATTCTGGAGGCATTGCGTGTTGAGTGGCAGAACTCAACGCCGCGCTTAGCCTTGACACCAGAGCGAAGAAATAGAAATATAAATTTAAGTAAATATTTCATCTCTTCGAGTGGGAATCGAACCCACAACCACTCAGTTTTACAGTCACACTTCGTGCCGCTGCGCCACGACTGGCCTCTGTCTGGACTTATATAAATACATTTAAAAATATATAATTTATGTATTTGAACACCACCTCGAATGACATTTTAATTAAATCTTCACACACGTTAAGCAGTTTTAGACACTTGTCAGCTGTTCTAAAACCTGCGTCATTTTAAAAACGGATATAATGTACTGCATTTTATTATATTACAATGATATTGCATTTTTTACAACAAACTCTTAGTACAAAATTACATAGCTTGAGGCAAATCGTGGCTGGTTATGGGTTCGATCCCCACTCGAGGAAATGACATATACATTTAAATAAATATTTAATTTCTTCGCTCTGGTGTCAAAGCTAAGCGTGACATTGAGTTCCACCACTCAACACGCAATGCCTCCGGAAATCGACGGAATATGAAACGGAGTATTTTAACACTGCGTTCATTCTGCTTATCCTGCCATGTGTGGGATACAGCGTAAAAACTAATTCAATGCATAAGAAAGCCAAAATCTGGACGCTGTACAAACTACAAAAGCTAATCGGTAAACAATTGGTGTGTGTATTGGTGGGTATTGTAAACCTACTAAATTTAGGCGATACAACAGGTATCCGACGATGACGGCATGTTAATATTGTTGTACAGCTTTTTGTGCCTTGAATATATTTATAGCGAATTCTATGTAAAGAATAGAATTTATATTTTGCTATTTACATTAAACCACTCTTAATAGGTATTATTTTTTTATTTCTGCTCAAACCATTAGTTAATTTTATATGGTTGGTTGCTTCTTGAATATGTATATACAACAAAACAGTACTCGTAGGTACTAAACATTCCAGATTTTTTTTTAATAAATTATCTCAACTGTAAAGTTAAAATATTAAGAAAGATGTCGCTAACTTAACACACATTCGTGGATTTTGATTTTATTATTTATATGATATTTAATTATTAAATAGTTCCTAGAGTTGGCGTAAAGCTTTTTTACGATACCTAGAGAATTTGTCACTATGTACATTATACATTCTCTTACATTCCAGAAAGTGGGGAACGGAGTGTCTAAAAACACTAGGTTCCCTCTGCCTACCCTGCTGTGTGCGGGATACAGCGTGAAGCTGATTTATTTACATTCCATAAAATGCAAACGATCGAATAAAAATATATTGAAAGTTTCCAAAACAAATATTTACATTATCTTGTATTGACACAGGTTACTTTTATCATCTAAATTTCCGGGGCGTTGGTTGTTTAATTATACAACATTATAATCTTTTAAACATATTTTTAAAATCAAAACCTCGAGAGCTTAACTTCAATTTAATGTCACATTTCAAAATCTGAATATTTAAATTGTATGTTGTATTTAGGTGCGTTAGTTGGCTGTCCAACGTTTGGTCGTGAACAATGGTATGTACAGTACATTGTAAATTGTAAATAAAAAGAAATCCGTTTGTGCTGCCGTCATTATATTATTTTTATAGAGTAGAACTATCGCATTACGCACCCTACAAACTATTTCATAGTTTACATAATATTTAGCTTTTCGTAAAATATGTTGACACGGTGTAAAAGATATTACAAAGTAGGTAGATATTTATATCTAAACGTAAAAGTTTTGAGATGCCGTTTACATTCATAAATAATAATCAAGCTCGATCTCAAGATCGATCTCAGAGTTGAGAGCGATTCATAAATACGTTCCTTAACGTCTAACTTAAAAGTATGATGATAAACTCTGCAAGCGATAACTGGTAAGATCGAATTGAAACCCTGATTTCATTTTGTGTTTCTCATTTTTTATAAACAATGCAATTCTTTAATTTTAGCTCACATAATATACCTATATTTTGTCTAACATACATGATAATATCAAAGAGGGAAAACTAGAGGGAAAGTTAGTGTTAAACCACTCCTTCCCCCCACTTTCCGCTCAATTCAGGAGGCATTGCGTGTTGAGTGGCTGAATTCAACGCCGCGCTTTGCCTCGACACCAGAGTGAAGAAATGAAAATATAAATAAATATTTAATTTTCTCGAGTGGGGATCGAACATGATACTAACTTATATAAACAAAATAAGTGATTTGTACACCACATTTATCGTACCGAACCTTAGGACAATATTAGTTAACATTAGTCACAGAGTTCAACTGACACACTTCTATCATATTGTTATTACAGTAATTTACGTCATTAAAAAAAACCAATAAGTAGTTCTAATATTTTAGCATCATCGATTTCGAAAAAAAAAATTTTGTAATATATATATTGCCATAAAAATCGGAGCCACAGAAGAAAGTGACTGATTATATAGTAAAAACTAAAGAAAAAAAAATTTGATTCATATATTTAGATTGATTTGATGTGAAAGTGCAAAATTATGTGCTGTTAAGACAGTCCGTTTCCCGGACGGTGTGTCTTAATACTAGGTTCCTGCTCCCTACCCTGCTGTGTGCGGGATACAGCGTGAAGCTGATAAAAAAATGCACTAAATATAATGGCTTGGTTCTGTACCATTAATAACGTCCTTATATTTTATAGGTACAATATCTCGTAACCAATTAAACTACATTTATCCTCCATAATATAATTTATTTTAAATAATGATAATACAGTCACTATCGATGTAGGTGTTCTTAATTTCGTAAAATAAAAAAATATTGGTGTCATTATTTTACGATCATAAGAATTCAAAGATGTATGACAATTTGATTAAATAAGACCAAACAGGCGTTGCGCAGGGGCATAAGTGTGTGACTACTAACGCGACTGGTTGTGGGTTCAATCCCCACTCGAGGAAATAAATTTTTATATGAATTTACATTTCCATTTCGTTGCTCTGATGTCGAGACAAAGTGCGGCGTTGAATTCCGCCACTCACACAATGCCTCCAGAATTATACGGGGAAGTGTCACTAGGTAAGTGTCCACATATTCACTAGTTTTAACGGAACATAACACCACAAATGTGGCTATATGTAGGACACGTTATAATCTTAAAATATATTTGGTAAAAACGCTTGAATTTTGTTTAAATTTAATATGAACTTCTTAGTTTACAGATAAGAATTTCTTAAGCAAACATAAGTGTAAACGTGCTGCCTCAACCGATAAATCTTATCTATCCATATATAAGATATTTCAAAGCAATGTCAGATTGTGAGACACGATGATGAATTACATCTTGTCTCGCGATAAACTAATATGTTAATCTTAATTTAAACTAATACGAAAGTACTAGTTTATGTAGGATTTTGTTGTAAAAAACGCCACACTATCTACTATTTCCATTAAGAGCCGAATCATATACTTTTTTAATTAAACAGAATTACTAACTATACCAGAAAGTTAACTAAGATGTTTCAAATTCTTTCCAGAAATTTCCAATGATATCACAAGATATAATAAATATAATAATTGAATTCGAATGTTTAAACAACGAATTTTTCTATACATAAATTATATAGCCCAGATCCCAGGACCGCCAGACCTACGCTATTTTAGCAAAGCTGAAATTTTGAGGACTATTAGTCTTATATATAGTTAAGACAGTATGCGTCTTCACTAACTTAAAAGTGGAGCCATTTTAGAGGTAGCTCCAAATAAAGGTAAATCTCTGTCTGGGAGGATGATTGAGCCATCGTCCATGGTCGTGATTATAGGGGGTCTTAAAATAGTACATAAATAATATATGAAAAATTCAAGCTTGCTAGTATAACGTATTTTGCCCCATCTTTAAATAATCTTTAGAACGTCTGGCAGGAGTAAAGGTCCACGTAAAGAGCCCGGTAATAATAAATATACATTTTTCAGATTAATCTTAACAACATATTTAAACACCACCGTTTCTACTTTAACGGAGGTGAGCGTGTACCTTAAGTTAGCGCAACCTCTGCAAAGGCCCCACTTTCAAGTTACCGTCGTACGTATACCGTCTTAACAACATATTAGACTTTTCATCTTCAAAATTTCAGCTTTGCTAAAATTACGTAGGTCTGGGGGCCCTAAGATCTCGATTTACTTAATACCTTCTTAGCAGTTAAAGGCATAAAATGTAAAGGTAACATAACGTACTAATAATAGTTTCTTGGGGAATTAGTATAGTTCTCAAAGCATTGCGTAAAATGTATGGTGGTAATAAATTCAGTACTTTTTTAAACTTTATCTTTCTATAAACATGTAGGTATCATCGCATAAGCATGTCGGGCCGGTAATTTTTTTTTATTAGCTTCACGCTGTATCCCGCACACAGCATAGAGAGTACCTAGTGTTGCGTTACGTGGTGAGTGACGGAACTCAACGCCGCGCTTCGCCATGACACTAGAGCGAGGAAGCGAGGAGCATGAAAATATAAAATATTTTATTTCCTCGATCGATCGATCAAATCCACAACCAGTCGCGTTTACAGTGCACATAGTGCCCTTGCGCCACAACTAGCCTCATTATTTTATTTCTATAAATATATAGATACAGTTCATACATCATATTATATCTTTTTAAAAAACATACGTTACCGCGTACCGGTAATGTTTTAAGTATGTATTGTTTCAAATTATAATTAAGAACAAATAGAGAAGTCGTTATAACTTGAGTCTTAATAGACACGACTAAGTTTTAATAAAATGTAAATAAATAGAGCATATTGCAAGCAAAATGGTAATAACGCAAGGGCAAACCTATTACCTTGTGGACATTTAAATCTTGTTGTATATTTGTTATTTTATATGAAAATTCAATATAAATAATTTCCATAACAAAGTTTAATATTGACAAGATTATGTACGTAAATAGTGATTTGAGAGATTTTCTAAAACAAAAAGAATTGTTTTGTTTGGATTTTTTTTAGTGTTAAATGTATAGAGAGTAAAACAATAATTTGCATTATTAATAAAAAAATATGAATCATAATTTTCCTAATTTTAAATAACTCACACTCAAAAGAGCCGCGGGCAAAGCTTGTCATTATAGCAGGTAAATATAGAAACATATTAAAGATTTAAAAAAAAAAGTATAAAAGCGATATCACAAAAAAATATATATTAAAACTACAAGAATTCTTTTATAAATAATACACACATTTGCATAGGTGATAAGTAATAATGTTAAGTAGACATTAAAAAAGATATATGGAAATGAAATATTGGTCATTCTGCATAAACAATTATTTTTTTAAATTTAAAATTGCAAAAAAAAAACCTTAACTACTCATAAAGTAAATTAATTCTATGCTCTCAGCAAAGTCAACTGATAGGAAACCAGTATTTAAACGCTTTTGCCGTACCGCATATAATAAATTTCTATGGAAATAAGGCGAAAATACTATTGTTAATAACATTTAAATTTAAATATGGCTTATTAGCTAGATAATAAGTGTGAAAATTGTATTTTAAAACGCACCAGTTATCGTGTTTTGAGTGTTGAGTGACACCACAACGTACGTACAACGCGACGGACGCGCGAGAACAAACTGAATTGAATGGCGGTTATGTTGGTGCCCCCGAGCATGTGACTGAGGCAACTTCATCATTACTACGTTAATTTGCTCATTGAAAAGCTAGATCTAGATTTTTTTTATTTTTTTTAACGTATTGTACTATATGGCATATAAAATATGTGTATAAGTTTTAGCTTTCATTAAACCCTTTTCTTATATGTATTAAGATAAGAAAAGAAAAGGGAGTTTTAACAGCAAAGGAATTTGAACGCAATGTCAATTTCACGTAATATATCATAATTAAATATTACATGCAACCATAAACTTAAAACTGTATAATATAAATAAATATCCTTAGAAAAATACTTACTTAATTATTCCTTAGTTGGCCACTAAAATGAACCTGAATCACACAAGATCCCGTGCGCAAGTCAACCAATATCAGCTGACGATAAGGAAGATGAGATATATCTCGTGATCGCGGCGTAACGTTGGTAGCACTGCGCCCGCGCAGCCTCCGCGACCTCGACTCGGTGTGTAAACAATAGCATACATTGCTAGTTGCTGCTAATATCCCATTCACGATATAATATCATATAAAATGGGTGACGTTACCATTTTATTGATGACGTATTAGTATTATGGGTATTAATTGTCGGGCTATCGATATATGTATCTTTAATACATAATTATGTTTATTTATGTTGTAAGAGAAAAGAATCATCTTCTAGTATTATCAATAATCTCTACTACTTAGTTACTATTTATTATTCAAGGTATTTAAGGCTCAACTGGATCAAGATATAAATTTGAAGTAAAATAATATGAAGATAAGTGGTAATTTAGATCATACGTTTTACTTGCATATAATATTATAAATTTGAAGTGTTTGTTTTGTTGAAAGCGTTAATCTCTTTCAACAAAAGAACCTCTGTGTTATGTTCTAATTAAAAAATATATTTCAAAGTCCATTCGTGGAGGAAGGCTGTGTGTACCTCATACTTCACATTAGTCGTCTTGATATAACCGCTTGTAATTGCGGTCAGAATTACGTCAGGCACTTAGGGTGTGTTCACACACTCTGTTGTTTCCATTTGATCATTTGGATAGGGAACTGCGATTGTAGGCTCTCCGGCTATTTGTTAAACATAATATCAGTTTTAAATTTTTAAATTTAGCCTTTAGAATTTAGACAAAACCTGCGCCAATCTGGTCAATCTGGTAATAGGATAAATGTATTTTACCTACTCCAAAAGATTAATACTTATTGAGAAATATATGATTATTTTAGATATGAAAGAAAATATTTTAGTTTCGTTATATTATTAAAAATATTACATTTATTGTTAATTATTTATTAGCTTTTAATAAAGAGCGCCTTTGCCGAAATGGAAATAACTGAGTAGTGATGGCATTTTATGTGCCCGAGTTAACTATACTATTGTAATATATATAGCATATAGCTTTTCAGCATAAATCCAATACAAAAAGTTTTTTTTCATTCAAGATAGAAGTTCCTGTGACTAGCGCGTTCAACCAAAAAATCTCTTCAATGATCTTGCCATAAATAAATATTGATACAAAGATAAACATTTTTGTTATTGTACGTAACATTTATTATTTATTACAGTATGTTAATTTAATACTACGAATATAAAAAGATAAATGATCATAGCGTTTAGAGCAAGACTCTATAAAATTGACAATAAAACATTTGGTGGATCCAGTTTTATGACCTGGCGTCGAGTCTTTGTGAAAGGCCTATTCTTGGTTATTGAAGATCACGTTGTCATATTGTACTCTGTTGACTAGTTGAATACGGTAATTTAAAAAAAAACGTCATTAAATTAAAGATTGTAAAAAAAATCTAGTCCGTAAAATATTTTATCTGTGACCTCCCTTTGCGTACCACTTAAGTAGTCGTTTTAATTTTACCACCCTATTATCTATCTTTTCCAAAATAATTTATATACACATCATTATATTTTATACTAGCGACCCGTTCGCGGCTTCGCCCGCTTAAACCACAGAATTATTTATTTAACACACTGAATTATGTTCGTGTTTTGATATACTTATAATGTATGTTTGCAATGTAATGAAGATTTTTTATGAGAAAGTTGTTAAAACCCATAAGAATCTTCAATTGAATGTTTGAAATAAAAACACAACTTTTCGATACTTACTATATGTGCGTTTCTTCACGATAATCTCAGAAACGGCTTAACCGATTTAAATACTTTTTTTGTTTGTATTCTGGCAAACTGCCCTTAAATATTAAGTATTAGTTTTATTTCAAGCAGCTTCATGCTAGTCAGAGGGAGGAACCTAGTATTAAGACACTCCGTTCCCCACTTTCTACCGAATTCTGGACGCATTGCGTGTTGAGTGGCAGAACGCAACGCCGAGCTTAACCTCGACCCCAGAGCGAAGAAATGGAAATATAAATTTAAGTAAATATTTCATCTCCTCGTGTGGGGATCGAACTCAGAGAACCAGTCGGTTTTACAGTCACACTTTGTGCCGCTGCGCCACGACTGGCCTCAACTGGATTGGACTTTATTTTAATCGGTTCACATAAAGTTAAAACCAGATCTCTTAGTAGGGCAACTTAGTGTAAGATATTGAGTATAATGTGTGACTGATGTGCGAAATGAAAATATTATTAAATTATAATTCAATCCTGCATGTGTGGATCGGACCCACAACGTCGCGTTACGTATATTTAGTGATTTTTTGGAATTGAATACAAAATATAGGAAGGAAACACAAATGAAATTATATTGCATTTTTTCTTTTTTTCATACTTCAAACATTCAAACGTATTAATAAATTACATATTATGTATTATATACAATTCATTTCTTTTGAATATAACACTAAGTTAAATCAGCTTCACGCTATTTTAACAGATAACATAAGATGACATTATAACGTATTGACATCACCACGTGATCCATCTAAACACAATATAAACTTTTATAAACTATGAACTCACAATCAGAATTTACTTTACAAATACATATACGTTTTATTCTACACATCGCCATATGAGCTAATCCCGAAAAATATACCTACTTTATTATGTTTGTTAATATCACCAACGTTGACGTTTAAAATAATAATTATAGTAGACTGAACAAATGTTAATTATATTATTTCTTTTTTTAGCTTCACGCTGTATCCCGTACATAGCAGGGTAGGCAGAGGGAACCTAGTGTTAAGACACGCTGTTCCCTACTTTCCGCGGAATTCTGTAGGCATTGCGTGCTGAGTAGTGAAACTCAACGCCGCACTTTGCCTCGACACCAGAGCGTTGAAATATAAATTTAAATAAATATTTCGTTTCCTTGCGTGGTCATCGAACCCACAACAGTTACACTTTGTGCCCCTGTGCAACGAACGGCCTCAATTTACTATCTTCTTTTAAATTGTGGTTAAATGAAATAGTCGTAATTTAATTATGTCAGATTACTATTAACCGACTTCTTAAAAGAGGTCATCAGTTGGACTGTATTTTTTATCCTTGTTACCTTAGAACGACTTAGGACGAACTTAGAACGATTTTTAATGATTCTTTTTTTATTTGAAAGCTAATACGTCCCGTGTAGTCTTATTTTAATTTAGTTTATATCCAACAATGGTATCTATGAGAAAATCATATAAATCTCAAATTTACATTAAGTATATGCGCGACAAATGAACGTATAAGTCAATATCAATTCAACCGATTTTAATGATTCTTTTTTTATTAGAAAGGTTACATATAAGGGGTAGTTTGGTGAAAGTTTAGTTAAGTTCAGAGTGTGAAATCCGGTTGAAATTGAAGAAGTCGATTTTTTTTATTAAAAAATATAATTATGTAATTTTTTCTACAAAAAATTCTTTATACTCCATGATAAAAACTATCCTATAAGTGACATTAGGCTTTGAACTATTACCATGCCAAAATTAATTTAATTTCATACAGTAGTTATCGGTATTTTAGGTAATTTATATTTTTCAGTTTTTATTTTTTTTTAAAAAATTAACATGAAATTCGGAATTAAACCCAAAAAAAATGTACCTTGAGGCCCTAGGCTAACACCATGCAAAAATTCATCAATTTCTGTCAGGTAGTTTTTGCGTGATTGACGCACAAACAAACCGACAGACAGACAGACAGACAGACAGACAGACAGACAGACAGACAGACAGACAGACAGACAAGAATTCTGCTGAGTGGTTTTTTAGGTTCTGTAATCGACATATTAACCGACCTAATTTTTATTTTTTTTATATCTTTCATGTACAGAATTGACTTTTCTATCCTTTTATTATATATGGAGATATGGAGATGGAGATTAGTTAAGACATGATCAGCGTGTCTTTTATAGACGGCAACCCTAAGTCATCTTTTAAAATACACGACATATTCTATTCTAGGTGCTATCTTCATCTAATGAGATAAAATCAGTCTTCGGGAAAGTTCTTCGTAATTTATCTTTTACTGCCGCAATAGCCAGGTACAACCATTTGGCTAATACCCAAGCGTATGGAGAAGTTGGAAGTTGGTTAAAGTTTCTTTTTTGTAATTTTCAGAGCAAAATTTTTGTTAGTAAAATTTGTGGGGCACCAGACTATTCTGGGGTGGGCACAGACCACCCAGCACCTCATCCATTTTTTTTATTTTTTTTTTATGGAAAAGGACAAGGCAAACGAGCGTTCGGGTCACCTGATGGTAAGTGATTGCCGCCGCCCACGGCCCCGTGCAACACCAGAGGAGCTACAGGTGCGTTGCCGGCCTTTAAGGTGGAGAAAGACGCGCTTTTTGAAGGTACCCATGTCATATCGACCTGGAAACACTGCCGCGGGTAGGCCATTCTACAGTTCCGTGGCGCGTGGAAGGAAGATCCTACGAAACCGCACAGTAGTGGATTGCCACGTATCTAGGTGGTGTGGATGATATTTTAGCCTATGACGTACCGTGCGGTTAGAAAATTCGGCGGCAGGTAACAGGTCAAACAGTTCTTCAGAACACTCCCCATGGTAAATGCGATAGAGAACGCACACCCATGTTAATATAGTATATCGTGTAAATATACATTCACTGTAGCCTGTTTAAACTATTTTATAAGGCAGATGGAAGCTAGTATTGAAACAATCCGTTCCCAAATTTCTGCCAAATTTTCGAGACACTGCATGTTGAGTGACGGAACTCAACTCATCACTTTGCCTTGGTACCAGACGAGGAAAAATATAAAGAATATAGAGAAAGCTTGTTTTTCACTTTTCGTGCGAATAATTTAATAGGGGTCCATGTTAATAAAATGAAAATAAAACGAGACATTTCAGTTATAAATAATAAAAAATTAAATGTTTAATTTTATAAAACAAATTAAATTGACAATCATCACATCACATAAAAGACATGTCAAATGTTACAGATAGGTATATTCTAAATTTTAAAATTAAATATTCCTTACTGGGAAAACAACAAATTTAATGGTTCGACATTTAAAAATTGTACAAAAAAACTAAAATAAAATAAATAAAAAAACTAAAATTTACTAGCTATTTTATACATACCAATATTTTTTTCTAATAATATTTTTACCTAATTATCGTATCAAAACAAAATATTATACAAAAATTAAATAAATGAAAATTGAATTAAAAAATAAAATAATAATTTCTAAAAACAATTTCCAGACTAATTACGTATTCATTATATCAAAGTTCATTGTCTGTGATCCGCTTGTTTAAAGCGAAACTATTAACAAATAGAAAACTATGGCTTATCTTGTGGTGTAGGCATCTCTGCCTGTTGTTCATAACACTAAGAACTCTCGTATTCACTGTTAAGACAATTTGCTTTCCAATCGAATTTGAGTCGCGTTCTGAAAGGCGGAACTCAACGCCGCTTCTTCTTTGAATATTCACTTGAATGTTCTCATGAATATTCTTCCAAGAGGAATCGAACCCACAACGCTACAGTGGCCTCGTATAGAAATTATAACTAAAAATATGTAACGAGATATAAAATAAATTAATGTAAGTAGCTTTGAAGTAACAATTTCTCCTATTAAAGCTAAATTTAACCTAATACCCAAATTAATCATACACTATAATGGAATCACCAAGATATTGTGGTAGCGTGACTTTATTTACCTGAAAAAGAATAAATTAAATAAACATTAAAATATAAATTTATTTACTGCAATAATTTTATTATATTAAAATTCAGCAAAAGCCAAAAAGCACTTGGTTTTTACCAAGTGCAATAATATTTTCTACAGTAACTGTGGAGTTATTGAGTTTAAGTGAACTTTTACTTAAAATCATTACAAAAGTCTTTTATAAATTTACTTCGTTAAATAAAAAACAACACGAATTGATTATTGAAAGCTTAAAATAAACAGTAAGTTCTTGTAATCTAACAAATTTTACTCACTCACTAAGCCCGGTACTTTCATAGCCCATAATAATGTGTGACTACATTTGATCTTCACTTGTTCCGAACCATCGAAGGCATTCGATGTGCTGACTATTCGACCATATTTTAATTGTTGCTTATCTGTAAAAAGAATAGAGTAACACGATCAAAAACCTTTTTAAATAAAAAAATACATGCGAAAGAAGAGTCACTGCGTCTGACTGTAAACGCGACTGTTGGTTCCCACTTGGGGAGGAGATTTTTTTTTATTTTCTAGTTCTGATAGCAAGACAAAGAGCAGTGATGAGGTCCGCCACGCCACACGCTATAAAATTTTGCTGAAGGTGATGAAAAATTGATTAAGACTTTCATTACATATTTTCGGATTGAATCGAGTAGATTTTTTGTGCAAATAAGATCAAGAGTTTACTTTAGAAAATATTTAACAAGATTATATACATATATATACATATATTACTCCACACGCAATGCCTCCAAAATTCGGCAGAAAGTGGGGAACGAAGTGTCTTAACACTAGGTTCCCTCTGCCTACCCTGCTGTGTGCGGGATATAGCGTGAAGCTAATTTAATTTATTTTAATTTTTATATACATATATATTTATTTCATATTAACCATTCATTTATTAAATAAACTAGCAATCCTATTAAGATTTTTGTACAATAATAAAAAAAACTTTTACAGTATTTTAAAGAATCAAGGAGCTTCACTTTTTATTTAAATTTCAAATAAAAATTACCTAAATTCCATTTCAATCCACTTGTAGTAACACTTTGGCAAGCTTCACCTATAGGAACCAATGCGCACCAAGCTTTTTTCACTTTTCGACTCTCTTCTGGAACATTTATAATATGGTCCCCAGGTTCCAGAAGCCAGGATATGGAGTCGTCCGACAAAATATACATTTTAGTATGCGGTTGAAATAAATTCATCTCCTTCACTAAGTGCAAAGTTTGAATATTGCCTAAAATTTGATCAATCCTTCCTGAACTTTGGACTATCGCGATTACATTGTCAAGCTGCAAATAAAAAAAATAATAATTTAACAAGAAAAAAAACACTTTATAATATAGTGAGTCGATATGAATAGAGAATAATTAAGTTAGCTGAGTTACGATAAATATTACAGAGAAATAAACAATTCACTGTCTCTTTACCCTCACTATCCTATGATAAAAGCTTCAATCTCATATCAAAACAATAATAATTTGCATATTTATTAGATTTCTACATAAAAAAAGCATAAGGAGCCCCCGGGAAAGCATGTATGAAGAGATTGATGACAGTGGACGAGGCGGAAGAGATAGCGCAGAGATCGTAGCGTTTGGCGCTCTCTTCTCTCTGGCTACTCAACTAGGGTGCATATAATAACGTGAAGCTAGGTTAAATTAAAGTAGGTTCTATATAAAATAACTTTTATATCAAATCTGACCTTGGTCTGCCAATATAGAAAAAACCATATATATGATAATGGCGCGATTATGATTTAGATAATCATGTATTGTTATCAGTGATGCAACTAATCGAAGGGGCCGGAAAAGTAGGTGTGTATAAATAAATGGCGATATTGGAATTTTGCTGCTTCATTCTTTTTTATGTTCAATTTGTATTGTAGTAGTATTGTGACTTCACCGAGTGGTCTACACAATTAATACTACAAAGATTTAAATGGAAATATCAAATTCTTGGAGCACTCAGTCTTTTAGTTAAAACGGAACGAAGGTCCGTTCCGTAATTTTAAAGATTCTAAGTTCATTGATGGGAAATTATTTTGTTACATATTATGTGAAAATTAAATTCGCCACTTAACACGCTATGCCTCCTAAGTCCGAAATATACACTCCCAGGTTCCCTCTGTCTACCCTGCTACGTGCGGCATACAGCGTGAAGCTAAAATAAATTATTTAATATTTCTATAGTATTGGTACCAGCCTGATTGTAATATTTTTTTGTATTTTTACAAGTTTTGAACCTCAAAATATTTAAAGTTAATAGAATAACACTTACTTGTACATCAGTCTCTTTGCAGTGGCTGTTTAACTGCATTAGCGCTTTCGTGAAGTCTGTATGATTTTGATCTGGGGTGTATATTGCCTGAAATTCAATATGTAAATTATGTTAAATTATAATATAACAAACAATTTAAAAATTACGTCCACAAACTATGCACCCGTATATGCCCTTATACTTTAATAGTATAAATGCCAAAGAAACCCAGGCAGCCCACCCTGCCAATGCCAAGACATTGCACAACAATTTAAATTTTTCTCAAAAATATATGTTTTATTTATCAGAAATGTGACTAACTACATAAAATTTAACAGAAGATTAATTTACATAACTATATATTAACATTACAAAAATACAATATAATATAACATCAAACATTATTTTATGAAAAAATAACAAAAATATTTATAAAAAATATAAAAAAACCATCCCAGTGTAGAGTACCGTTAAATAAGTTGTTTACAAATGTTAGCTTATAACTTACATTAAAGTCATGCAATTAAGTCCAAAAATGAAATAAATTAACTAACAAATACAGAAAAAAAATACCCATTAATTCGAAACACGCAATATTCAATAATTAAGATAACGCAGGAAGCATCCTTATAGAATAAAAAGACTCAATACCTGATTACAATCTTTATAATTTTCTACTTCTATCAAGCCTCTTTCTCTAGATAATATCAACTCTTGTTTCGAAATCAAAATGTCTATAACAAAGAAATATTCAACTTCTACAAGCAAATTCTAATTTACGTACATTTTATTAAAATTACATACGAATACAAATAAATATTTAAATATTTTATTATTAATTGAATTTATTAAAGAACTATAAGTATAATATTATGTATAATTATTAAAGTCAATCTAACTAGATAGAAGATAGACCAGATATAAAAAAAATAAAACAATAAACGTATGTACTATGTACATACATTGGGGAATTTTAGGATAAAAAATTGTATAAGATTAAACATACTTTTATCAAGGCTCATAATTTATATGATTCCAAAGATTATCTTATTGTCTTAATAATAAATGATTATCATAGAAAATTCCAAAGAGACTAAAAGGAAGGAAGGAGGTTTTTTTAACTATTTACTATGGATACATTTGTATACATATTGTATGTAATATCTAGTTCTACTTTATCAAATTAAGTTTTAGGAACTATTGGCCTATCTAATATTTTCTAATATTATACTCGTAATATTGTATCGTACATTATCTATCAAGAGTCTAATGATGTTTATTACAGTATTGATAAATGTTCGTGAAACAAGACACAATGTGCGGTATGATGTAACTACAGTGAAAAAATTGATAGTCGTTCAGTATCAAATTATTTATTGTAATTTAAATAACTTTTATAAGCAACTGAGAAAAAAATATGTCTATATAATGAATGGCGTCAACAACAGTTATTCAAATAAAATAGATAAAGAAGACTGAGCGAAATTGGTCCATGAACATATAGAGATGTCGTAGACGCCTTCCCATAAAACATCTAAACACAAATATTGTATAATACAGCGTTATCAACGTTAGTAGGTATTTCAATCCTAAAATAAATTGATTCAATAACACGTAAACAATTCTATTTGGCTCGGTACTGTCGACATACCAGAAAAGGGTTTTTTAATGGAAAAAGACAATGCAAGCGAACGTACGGTTCAGTCGATGGTAAGACGCGGCCCTCGACCCTGTGTGACCCCAAAGGTACTGGTAACGCACCTGGCGTTGCCGGTTTTTAAAGTACATAAAGACGCGCTTTTTTAAGGTATCCAAATAGTATCAATCTGGAAACACTGCCACATTCAGGCCATTCCTCAGTTGAGTGGTGCATGGCAGGAAGTTCTTACATAATCGTCCAGTGCAACGTATCCAGGTGGTGTTTAGAGAATTAGGCGGCAGGTATACGATCAAACAGTTTCTCAGAACATGATAAATGCGGTAGAGAACGCACAGCGAGACGTCTTTTTAGGAAAATTGTGAGGATGGTCTGAAGTTTGGCATAGGTATTTTTGATATAGAGAAGGGGTGCAAAATACTAATTTTAAATTAATATAATGCATAAATTTAATAAAATAACGCTTTATTCATTGCTACAGAGTAAAAATACATAAAAGCATAAAAGCTAAAGCGTGAAGTGACTGTCACCTATAAAAAATTATGAAGAGAAATATAGCAGATTTACGAACTCTATTGACTATAATTTGTAGTACGCAAGAACGACACTCAATAGCACATACTCAATTATTCAATACGACTAGTTACTCTTAAGTAACGGGCAGATTGTTTTCACTATAAATAATATTTTTATTTTTTATTTTAATAAATATTTAAATTATTTAGGCATATGTGTTGTTTAATTGTTGTAATATGTCAAGTAGTTACTATACATATATACATGAATATTACATGAATAAACTAGGCCAGTCGTGGCACAACGGCACAAAGTGTGACTGTAAAACCGACTAGTTGTAGGTTCGATCCTCACTTGAGGAAATGAAATATTTACTTAAATTTATATTTCCATTTCTTCGCTCTGGTGTTGGTGTCGAGGCAAAGCACGGCGTTGTTCTGCCACTCAACACGCAATACCACCACAATTCAGCAGAGAGTGTGTCTTAAGACTAGGTTCCCTCTGCCTACCCTGATGTGTGCGGGATACAGCTTGAAGATGATTTCTTTATCTATAAAGTATTACAATTTATTGTGCCTTGTGTACACTGTGAGAACAAAATAGTTGTCAAAACGAAACTACATTTTAATTTCAGTTATTAATCACTCTCAATTGTGTAAAACGGCATCTCAAGTTCGATCTCAGACTTGAGAGCGATTTATGAGTATGGAACTAAGAGCGAACATAATCTTATGTAATTGAAGCTTATAAAGATAGCTTGATAAGCCTTTAATATTTTTTAGAGCCGAATATGATTACAAATGATAATATGAATACATAAGTGATAATTTCCGTAAACTAAAAACCTACATACATTATCATAAGTTCTTGACCCTGACCTACAGAAAAAAATATATATTTAGTATTTACAAATTTTAATAACATTTTATTTTGAAGAAGATTATAAAAATAGAGCCCACAAATATATAATATATAGATTTTATTCCCACATTAGAATAAAAACTAGGGTGTGAGACTATAAAAACAGAAAATAAGATGGAAAAATTACCTAAATTAATTGACCTATTGTTGTGTCACTGTTATTGGGAAATAGTTTAATAATAAATATAAAATGATAAAACCAATGAAAAGTTAATGTAATTATCAATTTTCTAAAGACAAAAGTAATCTACAATCATGCATATTAATCAAACATTTTTCAGGGCTGTTGGGCAATCATGACATTGTACTATTTATTGTTATTATAGAAAAACATATATTTGTGAAAGCAATAGATAAACTTATGTAATGTTATACTTCCTTAAGTCTCTGTTAGTTTTTTTTTATATAAATGCCAAATGCTACTACAAAGTAGTAAATTCTTAATGACATTAAATTTTGTTTCAGTTTGTCAAATATTTTTGGAGTAATTTACTACATGCAGAGAAATTACAATGAAATATGAATGTGACCCCTTATCTCCTTCTCAATGAGTGGAGAATGGTTATTCACAGTAGTGTTTCTTTAGTAGTCAGTGTATTTCATTATAGTTGACATAACATTCTAAATGAAAATTTCGATAACCATAAAGAAATATTTATAACATTGTAAAAAAAATTTACAACTTGATAAATAATTGGTGTATTAAATTGTAAAAAAAAAGATGAAAATGATATGAATTTCTATTGCAACAAATTAGTTTGAAAATATATATTTTATCTGTTGAGTGTAAGATATCTTAAGTTAGTATCACCTTACAACCTTTCTTTTTATACTTTTCTAAGACTTCCTCTGTGATAGAATCAAAATCTCCTGTAATATAGTCAGGTAGCTTCATTGTTTTTTGTAAGTTTTCAGGCAAAGTATTCAAAAATTTGTCCCAGTGCACTGTTCCTCCATCAACTGTCATTCTAACAGTTGCTAAAACATATACAAAAAAATATATAATACATAACTGAATAATGATATTAGTTTTTATAATTTAAAGGAAATGCATATGCATATTTTATATTAGGGATGTTTCAGATTTTACACTTCTGGTATGGAATGTTTTTCTCTAGAATCCTAAAAGTCTCCCATGTTTATCATATTGTATATAACAATGTAGTTAAGGAGAAAATATATTCACAAAAAGTAGTACATGTTAATTTTGTGTTTTCCTATTTTATATAACAAAGTATACTTAATATTACATTATTGTACAATACAGTTACAGTTGAAAAATGTATTTAAATAAGTTTATATACAATGAAAAAAAATCAAATCTAACCCAATGTATTCCGCTGTATTGCATGTTGAGTGCCAGAATTCAACGCTGAGCTTTACCTTGACACCAGAGCAAAGAAATGAAAATATTAATGTAAATAAATATTTAATCTCCTTGAGTGGGTATTGACCAGTGGATTTTACAGTCACACGGTGCCTCCGTGCCATGACTGGGCACAAGGAATTCCCTATTTCCTTCATAATGCCTAACAAAAGGCATAAAGGAAATAAGAAATTAATCTGTATGAATCCTGTTTGTAACTAAATAACTTTTTTCCTTAGTATATAATAAAGTACTCTAAAAATATTGCACAATAAATTATTCATATGTATAGTATATTTAATTGATCTTATAAGCTTACCATTATTCCAAAAGCCTCTAATAAAGTCTTGATTTTGAGAAATGGTTCTGTTTAATACAAGAACAGCATATTTTGTATCGAGTTGATTCCGAATAAACTCATAAACATCCCATTTCCAACATTTAACCACATTATTTGTGTGACAAGGACTTTGCTGTAGATAGAAGATATTAAATAGTTTATGTACCTACAAAAAAAAATTATTAACTACAAAAAAATTCTACAAAATAAGGGCGTCTAAGAACATGTGCATTCATGTGATAAGTTGCAATATTATACAACTTATATATTTTTTCCTTTCTCTTTATACATGTAAAATCACGTAATTTAAATTAAATACTTAAAAACTAGTAAGCTGACTACAAACCTTATTTAACATTCCGTTGGTTGACATTGTTTTACTAATTTTTATATTCTATAAATATTTTAAATAAATTATACACAGTATATATTCGTAATAAATAACATAAGAAAAAAATAAAAAAATAATTATAGCGCACTGATCACAGTTCACAAACTTGTCCTCGTGACATTGTCATTTACGTTTTGACGATTTTACATATGTCGTCATTAGACTTGAAACCGACATTCGACATAGTGTGGAAGTAACAAAATAATTAAGCTACATAATACATACCATAAATTAAATAGATACTCATGATATCTAATTTTATTTCACAAAACATATTCCTATATTTTTACAAATGTTGTAGTAGCCGTAGAAATTAACCACCCTAACCTATTTTCTATTCGCGCCACGAATTGGAGTCGTGTCTATTGACCCTACAAATATTCTAAATTGAAATAACATATATTTTTTGTATTTTATAGTAATTAAAAAGTAGGAAAACACTTTTTACTGTGTAGTAAATGTAAAATCAGTATTACTCATTCTACAATATACATTTTTTTATATTTAAGTCGGGAGCATTGTTCATATTTTGTCGTAATATTTACACTCACTTACTTGGTTTTTACTGTAAACCCTACACGTTACGTACGTGTGAAGATGCAACATTAAAAATAACTTAATCCTTTTGGAGCCGTAAGGACATGAGAGATTCTATTGATATAAAAACATGATAAAAACATACATCGTTTACATTTTTCTAAACTATTTGGAAAGAGAATAACAATACTTGACACGAGTCTCCTTTCGATAATGGCTGTTGCTTACAAGCAACTGCCCCTGATTGCCTTTTTTTTTCTCGCATTGGTAATATTGCTGTTGACCTGGACTGATCTTGATAACGTCACCAGGTGGGAAAGAGCGAGAGTAGCTCACCCCTGATGAAAACGCACGAGCTTTGATGGACGCTCGTGAAGGGTTGGCGATCGTAGCATATTTTGCTAATTTCGCCCGATTGACATTTTTTTTCTTCGAATAGGCTTTATTGCTATTGACCTAGACTGGTCTTAACAGCGTCACCTGGTGAGGAATGGCGAGAGTAGCTCGCCCCTGATGGACGCAATTCCACACCTAATATATTTTCTTTTACACGAGTTCGCTAACAATATAATAGTTACAACTAATTCGAATGAACCACTGTGCACCTAAAACACATATGATTTTTTTTAATTAAATTCCAGTACAGCAGTTTTCAGCCTCTCGCTGTATCCCGCACACTGCAGGGTAGGCAGAGGAGACATAGTGTTAAGACACTCCGTTCCCCAATTTCCGCCGAGTTCTGGAGGCATTGCATGATGAGTGGTGGAATTCAACGCCGCGCTGTGCCTCGACACCAGAGCGAAGAAATGAAAATATTGTACATTTCATTTCCTCGAGTAAGAATCGAATCCACAACCGGTCGCGTTTACAGTCACAACTTGTGCACCTGGGCCACGAATGTCTCCGTTAGTTGTAGTTCATTAATAATATAGAAATTATTAAATTCAGTCATCATTTAGTCTTTGATCATTGTTTCTCGAAGTAAGCTAAATACAATGCATTGTATTGCGTAGAATGCGGAATTTATTGACAATATTTCTACTTAAAATCTGACACAGTCGATCAGAACAAAAAAATTACTTTAGTAATTTACAAAAAATAAAAAATATGATAAGATAATGATGTGTCTTTAGGCTTAAAACGATTTATCAAAATAATAGACGTTAAAAATAATTTTTATACCTAGACACACTTTATATTGAAATTCTGAGTGAGGAGATGGTTCATTTTCTCCAGGAAGTCAGTCACGGCACAGTGGCATGAAGTGTGACTGTAAAACCGACTGGTTGTGCGTTCGATCCCCACTCGAGGATGATGAAAAAGACTCTGGTGTCGAGACTAAGCGAGGCGGTAAGTTCTGCCACTGAACACGCAATGTCTCCAAAAATCGGAAGAAAGTTGGGACTGGAGTGTCTTAACACTAGGTTCCCTCTGCCTACCCTGGTGTGTGCGGAATACAGCGTGAATATCATTTTAAACATACTGGTATGAATTCTGAGCCCTAGTAAGTCATTTAAAAATTTATTGATACAAAATAACACTAATGCTTTTTATAATTATATATTTATTTATTTTTAATCACGGATTACCGTATCCACGTAGTCATGAAAGAGTAATTTTTTTATTGGCAATTTTAATTATTTCAATTTAATTTCAGTGTTGGAGTGGCAGCAAATAAAATACCATGTACCATTGTGTACAGGTATAATATCTATTGTTTAAAAGAATATATTATTAATACATAAATGTATATGTTACTGTATTTTGATATTAGCTATATTTTTACCGTATGTTGTTTACCGTTTTCCTATTTTTAAAGAATGTAATTTAACAATATTTTTATTTAATTGTAGCATTTATTATTTCAAAATACATTTTACTGTATAGTTCATGTTTTGAGATAATATATAGTATATACAATGAATATTTTTTTTTTACAGCATTTAATGGCAACATTATAAATATGTCAAATTTGTTGTGATTTGATATTTCAGAGTTGTGATTAATAAACTGAACGGGAATTCTAATAAATATCTTTTTTATAGAAATTACTAGAAGAATATTAAAATGAACAGATTATTTGGCAGAGGGAAGCCTAAAACTCCTGGGCCAAGCATAACAGATTGCATCAGCAATGTACGTAACACTGTTAAACAATCTCAGTAAAGTAGTAGTATAAAGAGTGAATCATCTATAATACAAAAACATGATTTCAGGTCGATAGCAGAGCAGATAATATAGAACAAAAAGTTCAAAAATTGGATACAGAATTAAGAAAATATAAAGAGCAAATGGCTAAAATGAGGGAAGGACCAGCTAAAAATTCTGTTAAACAAAAGGCAATGAGAGTATTAAAACAAAAAAAAATGTATGAACATTTTTTATACATTAAAAATATTTTTAGTCAATTTATTTTTAAATAAGTTATTAAGTATATTTATTACAATCTGACAGCAGTATGTGAAGTATTTACAGCATAATTCCTTAAGAGTTTGCCTCAGAATGTTGTTTTGTGCTTGTCTGGTCCAAGTAATGTCATCCACTCATTATGATACGTCTTCTTCCTGGCATTAATCACGGCACACACAATCTAGTTCTCTTTAACTCTCGGTGATTAGACCATTGGCTCATGTCCTGTGCACACCATTTAACCAGCGCTTTATTAGTTGTCCCGGAGAGTTCACTCCAGGGACTGATATAGCAAGGCACTTGCAAGGCTGACTTCCAATTTAGTTCTTAGGGTAGCGAGTAATATTGCAAAACCATCTCAGTCGATCAGCCATGGAGGAGTCATATGTTAAAGACAATTACAAGCTTTTTCAAGGGTTATTAGGGTTATAATTCTGAGGTCTGACGGTGGGTTGTATAAAGGCTGCATAGATGCTGAGCATTCGGCAACTCCTGGAAGTAGCTTCTCCATTTCTCCTTCTCAGAGGTATGACTACAGAGCAGCGTGCCCTGGGGATCTATAATGCATGCATGCATAGGCATTTTGCGATATCTTGCGTTGCGTTATCCTGGGAACATGCCAGTTTGTGAATGAACTCCTAGAATTGGATGGGTATCCATTGTTTCAAGTTTATCATATAGTGGTGATAAACTCTCACTGTGGGCTCTGGCTGCAGCTCTTTTACTGGCACATTTATTTACTATGTTTTTCAGTAAGTCTTCAGGAGAGTTGGATTGCTGCCACTTCTAAAAGGCAATCTTCTGTTCTCTAGTCACATTCTGCATCTTGTCATTCCATCACCATGTCTCCCTGTCGATGACACATTCTTCCCTAAAAACACCAAGAACTCGCCCGCTCCAACGATTGCCGACTAAGCCCAATCTCATGCATCCTGAGAAGTCTTGGTGTTAGTCAAAGGATTTGACCTTTCACCACTTTCAGGAAGTCGGTCTGCATCGGTTCACCAACAACCACTTGATCTGAGGCTTACGTTTCTCATCTGCTTTCTTCTTAGGATAATATTGTAAAAGAATGTAGTAATGTAAGTAAAGTCTTCCAAAATGGAGTTATTGCACAGATACTTCTTATTTATACCATAGTAACGGCCCACTAGTATAAGTTACTAAATCATATTGTATGGAGTGAAGTATGGGCATAAATATTAATTTAAAATTTTTCCAATACTCTGCAAATCACATTTCTCATATTTCATAGCTGTAGCTTCACGGTTCACACAGCATTATATAGGTTTAGTTTACATGGCAAATTTCATACCAAAATACAGCATAAATGATGCATAAATGTTCATATTTTTTGTTGGTTGACTTGGATGTATGATTATTTTCTTTACTCCCATGGATTGTAGACCTGAACATTTGATATCAATTTTAGCTTGCGCCGATGCGTTCTCCAGATCAATGCTCTTGACCGACAAATAGAAAAATCACAATAGAATCCTATAAGACTGCTTTTTTCTACAAAGTAACTTAAGAGGCCACTTCATACATTTATCTTCATTTTAGGGCAGACAGAAAACCTTAGTGTTAATATGCTCCATTGCCAACTTTTCAGGACATTGTAATGAGTGATGAGAAAATTGAGTAATGCAGATTTTACCATCCACAATGGACTCGTATTATTTTGGAACATTTGTCTCTTTTATTATCATGATTATGTTTTTAAATCATAAATTGTTGTAACTTGTTATGCAGGTACGAACAACAACTTGAAAACTTGCGAGCTCAATCCTTTAATATGGAACAAGCAAATTATGCAACACAAACTCTCAAAGATACTCACGCTACAGTATCTGCCATGAAAGATGGTGTAGCTTCAATGAAAAAGGAATTTAAGAAGATAAATATAGATCAAATTGAGGTATGCATCATTTTTATGTTTTAAGGGAATAAAAAAATTTTGATGTCAAAAATATAAAGATTCATAATAGTTTGTTCAAGAAGTTCTGATCTTCTGCAATTTTTTAATGTCAAAGTTAGAAATTATGAACTATTTAGCATAATGCTAAAATGGAGAATGATCAGTCACTTAACACTAGGTGATCTCTGTCTACTTAGCTACATACAAAATACATCATCAACCTATAAAATAATACTTCATACATTACATGCAGTTCCTCAATTTCTTGAATGCAGGACATTATGTGTTGAGTGAGTGAACTCAACACCACAGTTTATTTACCAGAGTGAAATCAAAGTCAGACAACATCCATCTATGGTACATTGGCTTTAAACTTTCAATTATATTTTATTAAGTAATGAAATTAAATGATATCAGTATTAAATATTTTTATGTTGTAATATTTATAGGATGTCAATGATGAATTAGCGGACATGCTTGAACAAGCAGATGAAGTACAAGAGGCACTTGGTCGTCAGTATGGTATGCCAGAGATTGATGATGATGAGCTGGCTGCTGAACTTGATGCTTTAGGTATGTATAATTAAATGGTTAATTATTTTTTTGAGGTTGTTGTAGTGTTTGATTAAATGAGGTTGTTGTAGTGTTTGATTAAATGAAACAGCTATAGGTTCGATTCATACGCAGATAAATCATTATTTTAATTTCCTCACACTGGTAACTATTATATTATGATGCATATTGTATTAGCCTCTTCCTCCTTTCCTCCATTTTCCTCTTCCATCTTCAATGTTTTTATGTCTTGATCTTTGATAATCCATTTATAACCAACTGTTTTTTACGGTTTTGTCGACCCATCTTTTCTTTTTGTGTCCCTTTTGGTTTTCCCGCAATAGCTGATGTCCACCTGGTATCTTAGTATTTAGCTAGTTGGCCGGCCTACTTCCATCTCAGTCATGACATGTTACAGATCAACCTTAAACTTAGTTTCGTTGCGTCTATATTACGTGTTTTATCTATTTTCTCAGTTTTAGGATACTGCGAGAAATTATTTTGTTCTTAACATACTTTCTTGTTAGGGAATTTGTATTAATTTAAAACCCAGCCACAGTGTCTGGCTGAACACGATGATTTTGAGTTCGACTCCCACTAGGGGGCGTGAACTATTTTCATTTCCTCGCTCTGGTAAGAAGGCAAAATTCAGCTTTTGATTCCACCATTGCTAATGGCGTTTTTTTACACTAGAATGTTTAGCTAAAAAAATTTACCTAAAAAAATATATTAAATGTTAATCGCTTTTTCTTAAATAACCACTTTTTCTTACAGGCGATGAAATAGCTCTCGATGATGACACGTCATATTTAGACGATGTCGTCAAAGCTCCCGCGGCGCCTGACAAGGAACCGGGCGCGGACAGCATAAGGAATAAAGATGGCGTCCCAGTCGACGAGTTCGGCCTGCCGCAAGTACCGAACGCTGCGCAAACGTCACGCTAACGTCCATCTCAGCTGTCAATATGCCGCCATTTTGTTTTAAGTGTCATTTTGAATTTATCATCTTTTATTTGAAATAGTTCATAATTAAATAAATTTATTTGCCCTATCTCCTGCCACAAGCTTATATGGCATTAAAAATCTCAAAATAATTTGCCTGTTTATAAAGAGTATTATAATTAAAACTCATTATGCGAAATTAATTATAGTTACACAGCTTCTTATATTTGGAAATATAGTGTATAGCTAAACTATTTATAATATATTGTTTTTATGTTGACGTGAATGAAAATGTATCATCCGTTATTACGTAAGAGGATTTTTAAGAAAAATTGATGTCTGTGGGGGGTGTGTAAATTGTGTTTTCTTTTAAATTAAATATAAAGAGAAACATTTTTTATATTATGTAAGTCACATGTAAGCTCACCCACCCCATTAAATCATTAAACGTAATAACGGGATGAATCCGAATCCGATTAAATTAATATCTAACAGTTTACATCATATCATTTGTTGGGTATCATTTATTATTAAATAGGTTTTATAATTTAGCACGTAGTTGTTATGTTATTCTCTTACTACAGCGCAACAAAATACTAAAATTATTCAAATAACCACTTTAAAAATTGTATCTTTCATCTAGATTTAACTAATATTAAAATATTATAAAGTTATGAACCAAATTATGAATATATGTTAATTTGTAGCATTTGCCATCAAATGATATTTGGAGGTTGTCAAATTTTACGTCATAAATGGTGATTTCATTGAAAATATATATGGAAAATGTTGTTGCTTTAACATTTGTCACGTGTAAATGTAATCTATTCATGTTTCTAATAAAATTTATTAAAAAAATATTTCGTTTAATTTATTGGTTCATATTGTCTTCAGTTATTTTTTAGAAAGTTATTACGTATATTGTTTATTGAATATAGTTGTAATTGACATAGTTTTTTTTTCCTACTTGTATGTATATTTCTTATTTGAAAAATACTGTGTAGCCATGATAAAAAAAATTGCGGAAGACTATATATTATAGAATATTATTCTCGCATATAATTAGACAAAAATGTACAAGCATACACAGTTTGGTTGTCATGTGGACACAATTTTCACGCATGACCAATAAATAACAGGGTTAAAAAAATAAAACAAACCAATAAGGAAGGCAAATGAACCTTTAATAACAATAATAATAATTTAAGAACATTATATTACACAGTCAACTCTAAAATACTGCTCATCTTACTTTCAAAACATTGTAATACTGAATCACAGTAAATGGTAACGGTAAGGAACGCACGCGGTGCACAACCTCGCGTTTATTCTACGGACAATAAATAATAATACTTAGTCCACATATTTACATCTTATTATGTACACTCACTTCTGTTTTGTTCTACTACAGTCTAAATTGTACTAGCTAGCTTACAGTAAACACGTGATTAGTCGAGCGCCTCTTGTCCTGTCTTTGGCAAGAAGAAGCAGAGGATGCCAGCAACTGTAATGTGAAATGTTATAATTAAATATACAACCATAAGTTATTCATTTAGAAGAAACAATATGTATATTTTTCAATTTATAGACATCGCGATACTTTTGTGTATCTTGTAAGTAAAATATACTATTTTTTGTTAATTATAATTTTTAATTTTATAAAGTTTTATAATAAACAAAGAAATACCTACATGAATAAAAGCAAAGAATGAATGTTAAATAAACATATAAAAGGTACTTGGACGTTTAAACTATCCACAAATTGTTTATCAATTGCGCATACAACGTCGTCGATAATTCATGACATTGGACTTTCTCCACCTTATAGTTAAATTAAATAACTGGATATATGTATTTTATCTAATAATTTATTAACGCTCTGAACGTATGGCTTAGATGGTCAGAGCGCTTGGACGGTTTCTACAGAGGCGCGGGTTCAAATGCCGCTACGTTCAATTTTTTTAATCGTTTTCTTACTAAGTATTTTTATTACCTAAGTGTGGAATAAAACTTTACAAATGTAAAAAAATATCTAATAACTTACTAAACAGGAATGCTGAGAAGACCACAATAGGTATGACACAATTGATGTCGATCAAGTAGCCGAAGGACAAGTTGCCTATGAGACCACCACCTCGACCGGCAGTCAGTGAAAGCGCGGCAGCCATTACCCTGCGAAATGGTTAAAATATAACATATACAAAACGGTTGTGGGTTCGAATCCCACTCGGGAAATAAATTATTTGATATTTTCATTTTCTTGCCCTGTTAACAAGACGAAGTGCGACGTTGAGGACAGTCACACAACCAGCAATGTCTATAAATTCGGTAGTAAGTGGGGAATGGAGTGTTTAAACACGATGTTATCTCTTCCCAACATGTTATATGCGGGATGCAGCGTAATGCTTTAAAAAAATATAATACATCAAATAACAACAATATTTTTACCTAAGATTTGTCGGGAACAGGTCGACCAACACGCAGAACACAAGACTGATGGCGAGCGAGGTGAGGGCTTCGAAGATACACGATAGCACTAAATTCTGAATGGAGTTCTGTACAAAGTACAGACCGACGGTGACCACTCCGGCGAAACCGAGGGAGAAAACTGAGAAAAGAAAAGAAGGTGTTTTAAGAAGCTAATTAATCTTGTTTTTATTCTCTGGATGATGACAAGATCATTAGGGCCCAGAGGCACAAGCGTGTTACTGTAAACGCGACGCGACAGGTTGTAGGTTTGATTCCCACTCGAGGAAATGAAATATATAATATTTTCATTTCCTCGCTCTGGAGTCAAGGCAAAGAGCACGGCGGGGAGGTTCGCCACTGAACACGCAATGCTTCCAGAATGCCGCGGAAAGTAGAGTGTCACACTTCTCTCTCTCTCTCTGCTACATGCAGAATGGAGTGTGAAGGTGAAAAAAATATATTAATTCTGTAATCCGCCTACCATCAATTATACTTTTTATACGCCTTTTATTCTTTCACATACATAGTGTTAATTAGAAACAACATTTAACAATAATATTTTTTTATTGCAATCACTCTAAAATAAAAAAAAAATGTTAACTAATAAATATTAAAAGTAACTCACTAAGGAAGAACTTAGCGCCAAGTTTGTGCACGCAGAGCGGCAACCACAGAGAGGTGGGGATACAGGCCAAACCGACGATCAATGTGTGAGTATATACACTCTGGTCGATAATCTTCTCGCAATCGTAAGGATCGAGGTTTGTATCGTCCTTCACGACGATGCTGGAGACGTCGCAAACCGACGCGGACGTGTTCGGGAAGCGGTGCTCGAACTCTTCGTAACGGTTGAACAGTTCAGGGAACCAGATCATAAGCGTGTAGTAGCTGAGGGATTCAGAATCTTAATTTGAGATAACTGTGGTTTCTATAATATGCAAGTATAATATGTATTATATTTTAGTAGTATAATTAAAAAAATGTGTAAATGAACTATAAATTATATTGATTGAAGACATGATTGGACTTTTCTCTCCACAAGATAAATAATAAAAAATATGTAAAAAATAAAAAAAATAAAATAAATTAGCTTCACGCTATATGTAAGACACACCGTTCCCCACTTTCTGCCGAATTTTTGGAGGCATTGCATGTTGAGTGGCAGAACTCAACGCCGCGTTTTGCCTCGACACCAGAGCGAAGAAATGGAAATATAAATTTAAGTAAATATTTCATCTCCTCGAGTGTGGATCGAACCCACAATCAGTCGGTTTTACAGTCACACTTTGTGCCACTGCGCCACGACTGGCCTATGAAAAATATGTATGTTGTTTATATTCGTATGCAACTAAATTGCATTTATGAATAAAATCCGACATATCGACATTTATTTATTCATATTTCTATATATATAGAAATATATAAATAAGTAACGTATTTAAATGATTTATATAAGGGGAACGGAGTGTCTTAACAATAGCTTTCCTTCGCACCTTCGTGTGCGGGATACAGCGTGAAGATGATTTTATTTTGTAAAATTATAATTTTTAATTCTCTATACCTGGTAGTTAAGCCAAACTGGATAAGGCAAGTGAGTATTGTGTATTTCAGGTAGGGTGCCCTGCAGAGCGCCTTCGTTTGAGTCCAGATTTCACTGAAAAGTCGTTTCAGATCCTTGGGCTTACGCATGCTTAAGCTGCGCACAGATTTTTGTGAGCTCTGCGATGCTACGGAAATTGTACGGACTTTTTCTTTAAGACTTTTGATCTAAGGAGAAAAATATGTATTAAGATTTAAGATTGCGGAACTACTTGACGGTTTAACGATAAAACAACTCAAACGATTTTCAGTAAGCCTTTATATACACACTATAAGGGGTATTAGAAAGGACATAGGCTACTTTTTATAAAAAAAAATATATATATAAAAAAATATTAAATCCTTTAGCTATAATATAAAAATAAGTAAAGCGAACGAAGCCCCGTTTGAATCTCTAGTAATATATTTCAATACCTTTACTTTACTTTAATTATAACAATAAAAAATAAGATAAATTTAAAATATATTAATGTAACAAATTAAATGTATGGCAAACGTTATGCAAGTAGGTGTCTATGAAGGTAGTATATAAAAAAGGTATTACCGGGTAGTTGTCAGGATCATCGCCGGTATTTTGTCTGTAGATGCTCTTGAGGCAGGCGAGGGCGTCGTCGTAGTCTCCGCACTCCATCATGAACTTGGGGCTCTCTGGGAACGAGAACAGCCAGAAACCAAGCAAGAGGGACGGAATACCGCACGCCGCCACGAACCAATTCCACGAGTCGTAAGAGAAGCTGCCGTTTTCGATACGAATGCCTTGGATGGGGATGATGCCCCACGCAATTACTGTGGAATTTAATTATAATGTATCGAGTTTTTATTTTTTCGTATACTTAAAGCTAAGCTTCATTAAAAGTTGCCTAAATTAGTTTAGATTTACAAAATATTCTGAAAATAAAATATTGAACTGTATCAAGTGTTTGTAAATATATAATTATTAGTGTGTCTCCTTCTGGTTGTCCCTACTTATCATTTATATTTCAATTAATTTTATTTAAATTAATAGAAAATAATTGTATACTTTAAATAAATATTCCTTAATAGAACTTACATGGCAACAAAATAACACCGAGGGTCCAGAACATTTCCATCCAACACAGGATCTTTTCTCTGTATTTGGTTTGTTGGAATTCTCCCAAGTATGGGAAACAGATACCCATTGCGCCTGCGACACTGGAAGAAAAAGTACGTTTAAATTATTCATTTTTCTACAAAAGAAAAAAAAGGAGCTTAATGCTCTATTTTTTTACTATATGCCTTATTAATACACTGTCCTCTTCTCTAGACTGGTTTAGGATGCAAAAGTTAATGCCTTTTGTTACTAGAGAATTTAAAAATTTAAGTAATGTTTTTCCCGGACGACCTAGATACTGACCATTGTGTCACAATGGCATCGCAATATAGATTTTTGATTTATATATTTTTAATAGTATTAACAATATTGTTTATAATATTAATATTTTTGTAATGTCATTATAAAAATAAATATATTTTAAGTGAATAACTAAAACTTACGCGAAACCGTTGACAAATCTGCAAGCCATGAATATGGGTAAAATTTGGACAAAGGAGGAGATGATACCCACAAACCCGTCGAGGAGCAGAGTCGAAACCAATACAACTTTACGTCCTTTAGTGTCGGCTAAGCAACCCCAGAAGTATGAACCGAGAACCATACCTGGAAAAATATAAATCTTTTTGTAATCTATAAAAGAAAAAAAAATGGTGTTTACATAAACATTCTTTTTTTAATTTAATTTTTTTTTTACAAATTGAGTGGTTAACGTTAACAATTAATTATTAGATGTAAAACTAAATATATTTATCTATTATTAAAATATGTAATAATTTGAATTGACTAAACTTACACAATTTTAAATTTTCAGCGACTAAGTTATGCATACGTATATTTAAATATGATATATAGTATGTTAAAACATAAATTATTTTCCTATAAAAATGTAAAAAAAATATTTGAGAACTACATATAAATATTATATATAACCTTATTACCTAACATAGGGGCGGCAGTCAGCCAACCCTTATCGGAAGATGTCATACGGAAGTCACATGTCGCAGCGGGCAACACAAACGACACGATTGTGATGCCAATGGCCGTGTTGGCGTAGATCAGCCCCGTGATCGCCAGCAGACAGAAGTGGAAACGGCCAAAACCTACAAATTATTTATGTTCAAACATTCCATAAAAATGGAAAGTACAAGTAAAAGGAAAAAAATAATTTATCTTCAAATATTTTACTTCATTACACTACATTATTTTACTTCATTGGCCAATTGATGATAGCTATAATATTATCATACTTTTTTTTAGCTGTAGTCCGCCGTAGCAGAGTAGGTAGAAAGAACCTCCAAACTAGGTTTTTAGGATGTTATAATACTCCAATCCCATTAAGAGACTTCCGTTCCCCAATTTCCGCCAAATCGCCAGGCGTTGGTTTACGTGTTGAGTGGCGAAACTCAACATCATGCTTACCAAAGAGAGAAAATATTAAATACTTCATTCCCACTACATGGTCATCGAATCCACAGCCGTTACGTTCAAGTAACTCCACAGAGGCCATTTTTATAATAATATTGTCCTATAATGGTTATCAATTACATATATAGGTGAATATTTATTAGTAGGTAATTAACTATGACTATAGCTGACGTTCTAGAAAATTTTTCACTTACCATATTTGGTTTAAGGGAATGCGTGAAATGTAAAGAACGCCACGTAATATTATTACAATTACAATATATAATAAATTGTTGCACAAAAGTTATCAGAGAATCATTTACTTATTATTTAAGGTGACGAGTAGGAGTTCTTAAAAATGTATTTAATTATCAAAATATTTTAGATCTTAGAAAAGTCAAAACTTCCTACAATAAAAATTAAGTTTCACCGACATTTTGTCTATTTCATTTACATGAAATAAATATATAAATTTTACATATTTACGATAAATAAACACGGTGCTTTTTTAGCAAATTTTAATTTTAACAAATATTTCGTCTTATAATAAATAAAAAGAAACAGAAACAGCTTAAGTATTTTCTAAATGCCAAAATTAACTTACCGGTCGCCGAAATGGCGGCTTCGAAGTCCGCTCCATGTTCTAAAAAGTCTAAACCTGTAACAAAGAAATAAAAGTATAAATACAACACAAATATCGCAAATCTTGTTATTACCTAATCTAAAAATAGAATTATCTGCTTAAACTTAACTGATAATACAGGTCTAATGCACCTCGTCACTGTAATATGGGCTTCAACAGTCATTATTAGAGAACAAACGATATGATAGCTACGTTAAAATCATAATTTAATATAAATATATCAAGTTTTTGCCCAGTCTAACCAAATATTGGCAAACCACGGGAAATAAGAAAATAAGAATGTCATTAGCATAAAAGATTTTAAAAAATATATACGACTACCCACCAATATTTATAAAAAGTCTACAAGAATAATTGAAATCATACGCAAAAAATACCTTACACAATCTGGAACTACTAAATATGATAAATTTGATATCTGTTTTTCTTCATAAAAAACGTATTGTAAATAATTTAAAACTAAAACTTATGTTTGAGGCTTTCATTTTTTTAATTAATGGAGTAACAATTTATAGACAAATTATGTTTCACATTACGTTAGATATATACTGTTAATATAATAAGATTTTTGATTTTCGTGGTTATTACAGATTTTTAATGAGACCAGTCGTGGAGCGGAGCTGGTTGTGGATTGGATCCCCACTTGAGGAGATGAAATACTTTCTTAAATTTCTATTTCCATTCTTCGCTCTAGTGTCGAGGCAAAGCGTGGCGTTGATTTTCGCCACACGCAATACCTCCAGAGTTCGGCGGAAAATGGAGGACGGAGTATCTGAACACTCGGTTCCCTCTGCCTACTTTGCTGTCTGCAGGATACAGAGTGAAGCTGATTTCATTTATTTTTTTAAATGAGACTGTTTCATTCGTTACACCCGTGACCACAGACTATAAAAATATATAATACAAAATATAGGAATATGGATAGAGTTTTATATAAAATCTTGTTAAAAGTTTAGGTTCCATTTCAGTATAAGTTATTGATAGTTAAAATAAAGTTGACAACAACTTCGGAAGCAGCGAAAATATTTTAACATTTGATAATATCGAATCTTGTCAGAAGCACTCAGCATATCTATCTGCGCTTAAGATAACGATTTTGTAACAATATTCACAAATAACGGGGCGTAGGTATATTATGTAATAATATAGACAAATATTATTAAATTATTCCTATGACACTGTTTTCTAACATGTTTTTTATCTTCACGAATCTGGTGCACCATGCCTTCGTGATAGAGATTTTCTTAGACTGCATAAACAAAAATATTTTTAATATATTTTTTTATGTGGAAATCGAATCTACAACGGTGATGAGTACCGTCATAAGATTTCAACCAGTCAAAACGAATGCGAATGGCGAAAAATGAATTTAATTATTATTGAAGATATCAAATTCAAGTATGTTTACTAAAGCTTATCTGAGCGAAGCAATTGAAAATGTAGAAATAGTCATGATTCAATTGAACTAACCGTTTGGGTATTAGTTGTTAAGATCATGAATTACAAAAAGTTCTTATGTGAGAATATCTAATGAAAAAAAACCGGCCAAGTGCGAGTCAGACTCGCCCAACGAGGGTTCCGTAACAAGTCAAAGAAATTTACAATATATAAAAGTTGACAACCAGACAAAATTTAAGTTTTCGGGCGTATGCACTTGTTTTGTATGAAATAAATTATGTAGCATGCAGCAAAAACGATGCATAAATTCTCATGACTTAGAAGCTTACCACCAGTGGTGCGCAGAAGCCTAAATGTGGTCCGCGAACGGTTTTCATTTTATGACTGGGGATGGTGTGGCGAAGTTTCTGTTTGTTTATATCATAGGTAATTTTTTATTATACCTACATGTATAGTGGTCCCCACTACCAAAAATGATATAAAAGTGGACCTCGATCAAGAAAAGGTTGGGAACCCCTGGTCTAGACAGATACACGGACAACAAAGTGATCTTATAAAAGAACCACAAAAAATACATCGATATAGTTATGTACTACCTATATTTTAGTATGTAGATATATATTGCAATTTTATTTTATTCAATTTTAAGCTTCCGTGACCCGTGTGTTTTTTCTGCTCAGGTCTTAGGTCTTCACTTTAAGATGATGGCTTGTATTTAGTAAATGTCAACAAATTCGGGATTATCCATGACGCATATTACAGGAATAGAAACTTTGAATAACTTATTTAGAATCATATACAAAACAAATGCAAACATTGTCTATTCATTCAAACGTAATACCTTAAAATCAAGCAGAATAAACTTACGTCCGACGTTATCTTATCTAATTACACAAGTAGCATCTGAATCAATTTTACAAAATGAGATGAGGGTTTTACCATTGTAAATAAATCATTTGTGACATATATAAACATTCGCGTTATCATTTGCTTGCTCTACAGCGGCAAATATGAGCGACAGTGGCACGGTCACTTTATGGCATTGTAAGTACGTCAAGGTGTTTTCGAAACATATTTAACTTTAAATATATAATAAACAAATGCAAGGAATAAATCAGCTTCACGCTGTATCCCGTATACAGCAGGATAAGCAGAGGGAACCTAGTGTTAAGACACTCCGTTCCCTCCTTTTCCCAGTTTTTCGAGGCATTGCGTGTTGAGTGGTGGAACTTTACGCCGGGCTTTCATGGTGCCAGAGCTTTTGCCATGGTGCAGAGGTGGCAGAGCGCATGGAATATTTATAAATAATAATTCATTCAATGGGGATCGAACCCAAAACTATTGTGCTCCTGCGCCACGACGGCCTCAAAATAAATATATGTATAATAAAGTATACAAGAATGTTTCATGTTGTCCACAATTGTTTTTCACATCTTCATCTCATCCGGCTTATCTAGTTCTGAGTAATATTTGATAACTCAGTGATAAAGTTATTAGAGATTACAGAAATGGAAATAACCACTCAATTTTTTGTTATAGGTTTTAAGGTTTCTTTTTTGGGACAATTCTTAATTGTTTTTTATATTATTCATCGAATACTTTAAAGCAAAAAAATAGATTTTAACAAAATGAATTTGCATGATATAAATTTGCCCAATAAAATATAATATTATAATTCAAATATATCAATAAAAAATATGTTTTTACCATTTCAAAAATGTCTTATGTTCAATGTATTTACAATTCCTTTTTTTAGGAATGATAACTCAAGGATCTTCTGCCGATGAAGAAGATATACAATATTATATTTTTTCTTCTTCTGCATATAAAGCATTTTCCAAAAGTCACAAAATTAATTAATTATAATTTAGATAAATGAAGACGCTAGGGTACAAGCGTGTGACTTGCGTGAAACGGGACCAAATGAAGTTATTTTGTAATTACAAATAAAAACTTTAATAATTTAGAAACTTTAATTAAATTTTTTAATGGGAAATGGAGTTAACACTTGGTTCCCAGGTTCCCTCTGTCTACCATGATATGTTCTGGATACGGATACAGTACGGCTTACGGTTTTTAAGTATATTTAAGTTAAGTTAATAATTAAGCATATTTAGGTTAGCTTACTTTTATTTATTTAGTGGTAGTTTCAACGCCGCCCTACCAGAGAGGGAAACTAAAATGATTTGTTCGATGCCCACGCACCGAAGCAATAGCCAATAACCATTGCTCGTCTACGTTGAGACGGTGCGGTGTCCCACTGCTCCAAATTGGTCTTAAATTTCTTATTTAGATTTTAGATTATTAATTCGATTTAAAGAATACCTAAGCACTTCTAAATTACCGGAGGAGGTCCTTGTTTTATCACATAAAAGTTGTCATGTAAGTTTTGCTTTACATTGTTGGTGTAGCAACATTACGCGACTTTTAAGATTGATTATAATATATATTTTTTTAAATCTCGACAATATCAAAACGAGGGGAAATTTTAAATAATTCTGTAAATATATAGGTATTGTCAAATGATTATTTTGAAAAAATATCAGCGCACTACAACATAGTATTTTAGAATTTTTCTTTTTCGCCTAACGCTCTAATGAAAAAACTGAAATGAAGTTTTCTATTAAGGTAATTTATTAATTTTTCTTTAAACAGTTATAAATTATTTAGTATTATAATTATTGAGGCCAGTCGTGGCGCAGCGGCACAAAGTGTGACTGTAAACCGACTGGTTGTGGGTTCGATCCCCTCTCGAGGAGATGAAATATTTACTTAAATTTATATGTACATTTTCTTCGCTTTGGTGTCGAGGCTAAGCGCGGCGTTGAGTTCTGCCACTCAAAAGAGAATTCGGCAGAAAGTGGGGAACGGAGTGTCTGAAAACACTAGGTTCCCTCTGCCTACCCTGCTGTGTGCGGGATACAGCGTGAAGCTGATTTTATTTTATTTTATTACCATTAATTACTAATCTACTTGTAGAAGAAATGTAATTAAATCTTTCTTAAACAATATAAACATTTATTTTTCTCCTAACAGTCGGCAAAGCGGGACTTGTACATCTTTTGTGTAAAATTATTTTGTAAGAAAATAATGAAAAATTGAAGAACGATTGCGAACAAAAATTTTTGCAAATTTAAGATACATTAGCTTTATTTAGTTCATTTCATGTCAGTCAATTCTTTAAATCATTTTTAGTCATCGCGACGGCTGTCTCTATTTTCGTGAGAACAATACGTAAAGATTTAGTCTTAAATGATTTAAGTAGATATTGTCATAAAGTGTGAGTGACAGGCGTGTGGCTTCCGAATTTTGTAATAAACAAATGTTTCGCTCTCATTGTGTGTTTGTCTTTGTGCGCGGGCAAACCTGCTGAACTTGACTTTTCAACAACATTCAAATTGCATAAAAATTGTAATGAACCTTGTAACTCCAGGAATATACATATATATGTTTAGTGTTTACGTCACTAAGTTGCTAATTTAGCGTAAACATAATAAGAACTATGGTTATAAAGGCCGAAAATATCTAAAGTTAATTGCATTTTACGATACAAAAGTAAAAAAAAACTATACACAGAAACTCGTATATAATATTTATAGGTATTATACTAATGTAAATTAAAACAAATTAATAATCCCTCAATAATACGTTCCTGAACAAACAACAATTAAAAAAAACATCAAACATATACAAAATCAACTCACCCATGTTTAAACAGAATAATAATTCACTTCACAATTAAAAAAAAAATAACGTCCGTTCGAGATCAATCACGTTATATGGCCTACCGGCGGCGTTGCATCGTCACCTGAGTGCAGCGTGTGCGCATGGGCAGGAGCGCTCGTACGCCACGAAGGATGTCGCGTGTCGTCCACAACGGCTTCTATGCGAATGTCGACTCACTACCGGCTCCTACTGAGGATTCCTTGCATGCTGATAACGATAAGGTCGCCCGATCGCTCATCTCGCGTTATCTAGACGGTGGCCGCGATCAATCTCCTTACGTGACTTCTTAGCCTTCTTCACCCGTTAGTTATGTAAGATCGACGCAAGTTCGGCTTTGTATCTAATTGCTTTAATATGAACATTGGTTTTTGATAGGACGTTGAAAGTCGCCGAAGCAACACTGAACTGGTCACATAGGATACTGGACTTTTGTTGAATGCATATATGACTTAGCGAGGTAGCCAGAAAGAATGGAGAGCTCAACGCTACTGTAGCGTTTAGCCCTCCGTTGTGATACGGCACAGAAAGATAAGTACAACAACATTAATAAAACAATGTGAAATAAACAAACAAATAGAATTATTAGTGTAATTTAGCAGGTATCGCACACTACATATTTTATATATATTTTGGAGGTATTGTGTGAAGAGGGGCGGAACTGAACGCCGTGATTTATATTGTTATCAGAGCGAAGCATTGAAAATATTAAATATTTTATTTCCTCGAAAATGAATCGAACCCAAAACATGTCACATTTAAAATCACCTGCTTGTACCTCTGCGCCATGACTACGACGACGGCCTCTATATTTAAAACAACAATTACAAAATCACCTAATTTTTCACAACCCGCTCACAAGCTCCTCGTGATGGAGAAACCGCTGCATAGCTGTCAACATCATCATCAATACACTGGTTTTGCGCTGAAGGCATAACACCGCCTTGCGTGAGGTCCATTTAGGGGAAAGGTATTTGCCAAATTAGAACTTTATTAAAACAATAATATAATAGAATTTATTAAAAAAACAAACGTCCGTTAATCTCATGCAATAGCAATTCCATTCTATAGTCCCCATTTAGCTTTTTCATTTTCCACAGTCCCCATGTATTAACATGCGTTTAAGATGAAACATTTTATATAAGATTCTCTAAGTGGTCTCTACGTATTGGACATGACTCCCCATGCAAGCCTTCCGAAAGACAGGTTTAAATGTAGCCCGAGATCCATAGAAGAAGAGACACATAAAAATAATAATAAGTAATATTTTATTGCACTAAAAATAAAAAAATAAAAATTCAAAAGATAAAAAATGTGTAATACAGAAAGGTGCAAAAAGCACTGATCAATTCACAGTGACTTAATATAAATAGCAAAATATAATAAATAAACATCATATTTATAAATCAGTTATCTACATTGATATAAGCACAAACAAATTCCTATATAAATACAAATATATACACACATACACATACATAAATACAAATAGAGGAATTAAAAGTATCAGCTTTAGTTTGAAATAGCACTGCTTAAGACGTCTTTCATATAAATATAGAAACCGATTGGCACCGTCTCACTTCCAGTGGCAGCTAATTCCAGAGTTTTATTTTCCTCTCAATAAAAGAGTTACCACAGTATTTCGTGCAGCACAACAGTACTTCCAGAAAGTTGTTATTAAGAGAACGGAGGGTTTGGGTTTGGGAGTGTTGAGTGTCCGACTCCAGGAACTTAAAACGTTCCTTGTGGTACCGTGATGCAACAGGGTTATACAGGTGGCGTAAGGTACGTTATGTAAGGGGATGTAAAAAGCGAATATGTTTTATTTTTGAGTTGATTTTGATTTAAATCTTATTATCATATTTTGCATTCGCTCAAGCTTACCAAGCAGTTTCTATATTATTTTATTTTTCATAAATTATACAAAGTAAAATAAGTAACAAAAAAAAGTACAAAATTGCTTACACAGCAAAAAATATTCTTCAATTAACCATGTTTCTTGATAAGTCTCTTACTTCACAATCAATTTAAAATGTCTCGGTTTTAATCAAGCAAAGTCATTTCGTCCCAAGGCGACCCCGAGGATTGGGCTGCAAAGCCGCAAACAAACTCTAATGAACAACGGCATAAGACGATTTGCCCCCCTAGGAGCATACTGTTTAACTGACTGCTGAAGCTTTTTATAAATAAGAGTCAATGGCAAAATTGAAAATTCAGAGGAAAAGATAAAACATAAGCTTGTAATTTATTAGCCTTTGTATAACAGATTTTTTTAGATTCACCCTGTATCACGCACCTAGGAAAGTGTTTTTATGGGAACGGAATGTCATGTAGAGGGAACCTGACACTTTCGTTCCTCACTTTCTCTCTCTCTGGAAACATTGCGTGTTGAATGGCGAAACTCAATGGGAATCGAATACACAACCTGTCGCATTCACAGTCGCACGCTTGTGCCCTTGCGCCACGACTTACCTAACGTAGCGCATATTAATACAAATTAATTGTTAATTGCAGAAATTTATTACTTTGAGGGAAATGCAAAAAGTTTCATACAACACTTCAAAACAAATAAGTACTTAGTATTAAAAGTTTAAAAAAAGATACAATTTTTATCGTTTCACAGAACCCAACAAGAGACACACACACACACACACATTCAGTAGTTACATTCAGTAACGCTCGTACCCCTATCAGCGCTAGCCTCGGAATTAACCAACACAAGCCCAGCCGACCTTTTGTCATGGGCATTTTTAATAATAAAAATAACTGTGCAGAATTAGAAGCGTTCATAATTATAGGGGCATATGAATTATTCCTAGTTTATACAGTCATACACTGTGGTAAACGATTTTGGTGTTGATTTTAAATATTTTCTTATACTACTCTTATTTGGCACGGGATTACTCTTATTTTAGAGGCGCGGGTTCGAGTCCCGCTACGTTCAAAGTTTTATACGTTTTCTACATAAGTACCAATAAAATTATTAAAAAAGGTGCGAATCGAAACAAAGCTATTTTATACTTTGATCTGTTCCAGTATTTTTGAAAGTGTAAAACATTAAGAAGAATATATAAATCATAAAAAAAAACGTATACCAACATGACTTCCTATTTATTTTTACATCCTTCAATAAAGTATCTCATAATATCTTCCGGTATTTTAACACTATTCATAGTTTATTTAAATACATATCAATTCCAATATAAAATTTCCAACATAAAATAATAATTGATTAATAATACTAACATAGTTATTAATAACATAAACGGTATTTAGGTAACAGAAGAGATGTATGATTGAAAATGCGTAGTACGGCTACGACACGGCTCAGGGCCGTGCAAGGCTTCTCGTCGGTCAAGTGCGCCTACCTGCCTTGTTTAGAGATATAGGTAGTTAGGCTACAGGAAAAACATTAGCGCCTTATCAAGAATAAACGTATCGATTTTATATTGTAATAAACAATATGTATTTAAAAAATTGTTATATAACATTTTTGTGTAAAAATGTGAATCATAAATTTGTTCAAATCTCATATAATGTATTCATTTCATTCAAGTACAGTTATTTCTATGATTATAAAATTAAGTTATAGTAGACTATTGTTTTATGACGTCGGAAATAAAAATAAAATTATGTTTATTTTTTAATTATAAGTACTTCTAATAAAATTTATGTAACAAAAAACCGACTTCAAATAACAAATTAAAAAGAAAAAAAAATACTTAATATGAGGGAAAACGTACTTTGATTTTGTTGAACAAAAATAATTAACGAACATTTTTATAAGTTGACTGTATTTTATTTTGTCATCATATTTTCATATAAAATGCATAAATATTCAAAATATATTAATATAAAAATAAAATAGAGAAATATTCAAAAAATAAATGAATCACTGCCATATTGTAGGATTATCTAAATCTTATTTCCTTGTCAAATATAAAAGTCCCTATCTATACCTATTTAAGAAAATCTAAACCAGAATCAATGTACAGTTAACATCATGATAAATCAATTTTTATCATGATAGATGCTGTAGACAACATAGAACAAGTCTAGACGATAGTCATTTATGAGATAAAAAATAAATGTCGAGTATTTACTTACTAAAATTCATTTACCTACAAGAATCGATTGAACTTTTTATAACTATCTTAGAAATTAGTTATATTAAAAATAATTATTATTCCAATAAATAATATCACCTTCACGCTGTATCCCGCACACCGCAGGGTGGGCAGAGGGAACTTAGTGTCAAGACACTCCGTTCCCCACTTTCTGCCGAATTCTGGAGGCATTTCGTGTTGAGTGGCAGAACTCAACGCCGCGAAATAGATATATAAATTTAAGTAAATATATAATATATATAAAAAATATTTTTTCTTGGTATTTCTAAATTTGTTTAACGAAATAACTACAATTGCAATTAATCAAAATACTGAATTTCAATCTATCTAAGCAAACGTCGATATCGATAGATCGTTGAATGGAAACCATTGCTCAAAGTGCCCATGGAAGCGGGAATATGTTTGTTTGGTTCAATCCATATCTAACAACTGTAATACCACCTTATTTAAACAGATAAATAAATAAATTAAATAAAGCTTTACGCTGTATCCCGCACACAGCAGAGTAGAGAGATGGAATCTAGTGTCAAGACACTCCATTCCACACTTTCCCAAGGAATCACATCATATAATAACAAATAAAAAATTCACGCTCCGTATACAACATTAAAACATACGACAGTGCAATAAATTTCGACTCTCATTAGACGACATTTGCATTTGTATGCAAAACGACGTTTGGCGCGTCCTTTGAGATCGGTTTCGACATACCCTGAATTTAACAATCAATGTCCTTAAGTCGAAGCGAAATGAAAATAAATCATTCCAAATACACGCGTCGCTAAGAATCCGCTTAATTCCATCTTATTTTTATTGCGTGAGGCCGTCGTGGCGCAGTGGCACGAGGGTGCGACTGGAACGCGATGGTGAAAAATCCAGTGGAATGTGGGGAACCGAGTGTCTTAACACTAGAGTGCCCTCTGCCTACCCGGGTATGTGCGGAATACAGCGTGAAGTTGTTGTTTTTTTTTTTAATTTTTATTGAGTGACATGCTATGAAGTGGAGGTCAAGTGATTGTTTGTTGATTTGTGATTTACATATTAAAATTGCAAACCAGTTCATATTGTACAATTATTATCTGGCAATTTAGTGCTATAACTCTTCCGTTCTTCACTTTCCGTCGAACTCTAGAGGCGTTGCGTCTTGGGTGGCGGAACTCAACGCCGCGCTTTGCTCGTTACCAGAACGAGGAAATTAAATTATTAAATATTACCTCTACTGGGCATTGCATTCACAAGCTGTCGCGTTTATAGTCGCACCACTTTTGCGATTTAGCCACGACTGGCCTCGTATTTTCATATATTTTATAGTAAAAAATAAATATTAATTGTTATTTATTATGCAATACAGGTTGCGCTGTGTTACAGCGTATAGTTGAAATCATAGTGATTGTGGGTTCGATCACCATTCGAAAGAATTAATTAAGAATTAATTAATTAATTATTTATATTTCCTCGCTCAGGTATATGTAATATGTACGGTGGCGTTTACTTCTACTACTCGAAACACAAAGTTTCAAATTCGGGCGATAGTGTAGAACGGAATATCTTTGATACTAGGTTCTCTCTGTCAACCACATTGTCTCCGAAAGAAGCCTGAAGCTGGATTTTTTAAAAATAATATTTTAAATGAAACACAAACAAGATCAAAATTTTATGTGATTAAAAATGCAGCATTTTTAACTTCTATAACTTATTAAATCGAATAGGCGAGCAGAAATCCTTAGACCGATTATCCAACCAACAAGTTACCTCAATCATTAAATCGTCGTTGTCGATATTACCTGTTAGTTTATATAAAGATAAAGGTGTAAAGAAATTGGTAATAAATATGCCACGTAATCGGAGGGTCGACGTTGCTACGACTGGAATAATAAAACCTTAAAGGAAACAAACAGTGTGGACCTCGACCTCTTTGCAGATTACAACATAAAATTCCTCCATATGATAATAATGTCGGTGGTTTAAGTATTTTAATTTAGGCTTTTCAAATTAATTGTTTGTAATATATTTATTTACAGAGAAAAAAAAGGAAATTGTTTATATATTATTTGAGGCCAGTCGTAGCGCAGTGGCATAAAAAAATATAAGCGACTGGTTGTGGGATCGATCCCCACTCGAGGAAATGAAATATTTACTTAAATTTATATTTCCATTTCTTCGCTCTGGTGTCGAGGGAAAAGCGCGGCGTTGAGTTCTGCCACTCAACACGCAATGTCTCCAGAATTCGGCAAAAAGTGGGGAATGGAGTGCCTTATGACACTAGGTTCCTTACCTTACCTGCGGTATGCGTGGCATATTTATTATCAATGAATTTAAAAATCTTTTAATATAACTGTTACTTCGTACTAACGATTAAAATAACAAACTATACATGTTTCGATACAAAACCAATCAACTTTGTAAACGGCATTTCTAGAAGAAACGAAAAAGTCTTTTTGATGTTTATTTTCACTTTATTTATTAATATTGTAAAATACATAGGAATAACGTCATATCTACTATATAACATCCAAGGCCTTATGTCGTTCAATATGATATCGAAACTGCGATGCTTTTAAATTTAGGTTTGGTGCGAACCCATCAAGACCATAATTGGCCTTGTAAAGAATAATTGCTTATTGTCTCTATTAACTTCCACAACGTTACAAGTTAACTACCGTTTGTATATTGCTTTACTTGTATTTAATATAATAACACACCAGACTTCTATTGATATGGCAATAAAATTTATAGCTCTACTTTTTTGTCAAATTAAAGTGAAGAACGGAGTGTCTTTAACACTAGGTTAGCCCACTGCCTACCCTGCTGTGTGCAGTAATAATGTTTTATTTTTAAGACTCTTGGGTATCTTTCTATTATCTATGTCCCATAGATATATAGTGAGTGTATGGTTTGAATTTCAACTCGATATCTCCAAGAGTTCCTGAGATAAAGGCTGTTACAGTTGCTCGTTGCTCTTTAAAGGTACGGAACACAAAAATTCAGATTCACGTTTTCGCTATAGTATACCAGGATAGACAGAGGTAACCTAGTGTTAAGATACTCCGATCACCATGTTTCAATCAATTTTCGAAATACGTTATGTTAAGGGGGGATCTCAACGCTTCACATTGTCCACCCAACCTGCTCAACATAATACTACAAAAACGTAACTAAGTAAAGACATGCAAACATTTCTATATAGACATTTGTATCCAGATTAAAGCCAGCTGGCGTGTTAATATCAATTACCTAATAATTTCTACACTGTCGGTAATGTGACACTCGCGTCGTATACGGAAGGATATCAAGAACATCGACAAACATAATGACTTGTTTCAACGTAAATGGTGATATAATACATATTTTCAAGTAGCTCGTTGTTTACTTCCTTTGGGAAGAAAGTGTTTCCGTATTCTATTTAATATGTTTTTTATTTTTTTATTATAAGTGTATACATATATTAAATGTATATAATATTTAAAATTTAACTTAACTTAGGTACACTCTATATCCCGAGCGGATTAGTCAGTGAGAGTGGAGTGTTTTACGCTACGGCCTCAACGTTTATTACCAATGTCTTATTTTCCAATTTTCCAATGTCTACCGGGGTTTCCCCCTATCTCTCTTACCGCTCACTTTTCCACCATAATTTTTTTTGCCATTTTACACATTACTCATTCGATCGACATGCCCAAACCAGCTGAGCACTTGCCTTTCTGTGTATCTCTTAATTGCTTATTCGAGCTAGACTCTTTTCGGTACCTATTGACCGCTAAATTCTGGAGGCATTGCGTGTTAAGCGGCGAAACTCTACGCCACCCTCTGTCTCGTTACCATAGCGAGGAAATTAAAATATAAAATATTTCATTTCCTGGAGTGAGAATTGAACCCACAACCCTTCGCAATTACAGTCTTGCATACTTTTTTTATCTTTGCACGCAGTTTCTCGGACGAATTTGGACAAAAATTATAGAACATAATATCTTGATTTGTAATATTTGCTATGTTTGTTTATTTTATAGTGAAAGGCTGACTTAACTATTGAAATTTTAATACTTAAGGATTATAAATACAGGATATATTTGTATAACTTCTTATCATTCGTTTCACATAAACACAAATCTACATGTTGTGGAACCCAAATTGAAATTGGCATTGAAACTTAGAGGAAAGTGTACGGAAATAAAATATATTGATATTTTCCTATTCTATCCCATATTCGTGTGTACTTCCTTTGTACTCGAATATTTTACGAGTTGCACTTTGTCCCACCATATTGGAGATTGTTTAAGAAAAGTATATTAAAGAATTGGTTAAGTCAAGGATTAATCATTGGCGGTTAAGTATATAGGCTATTTCTTATTATTTTTCTGAGTTCAAGATAAAAATTATAAGCTGTGAACTACGAATACTTGATAAATAAATTACTATTACATGAAAATTCACATAAAATAATTAAAAGTTAAATTTTTTATAAAAAAAATTAAGTTCCAACGATTATACAAGAGTTAAAGACTGTTATTATTCACCAACTTTTTCCTACATAGTTTTATAGTGTTTTATAATAATTAATAACATTTTATTTATTTAGATTCACGATTCATTGATAATTACATTAAACAAATTATCAAAAAAATCTCTCAGCAATTCTCTTTTCGTATGACTAAATGCAATACCTTTTAAGGTAAAAATATCTTTAACTCTTATTGCGTATACAATTAGTTCAGGTAGCCGTTATTTTCATACAAGATTTACTTACCGTCGTTCAAATATGAAAAAAACAGTACGGTGTATCCCGAAGACAGAGGGAACCTAGTGTTAAGAAACTCCGTTTGCCCCTTTCCACCGAGTTCTGGAGGCATGGTGTGTTGAGTGGAGGAACTCAACGTCGCGCTTTACCTCGACACCATAGCGAAGCAATAAAAAAATAAATGTAAATAAATATTTTATTTCCTCGAGTGGGGATCTAACCCACAACCTGTCGATTTTACAGTCACGTTTTGTGCTCCTGCACCACGACTGACCTAGTCATTCAAATATTTTTTTCTTAAACAATTATCGGTAAAATAATTCCATTCCTGAAATGGAAACACCAGCTTAAGTACATTATCTTGTACTTATATAAATATATCTTTTATTACGTAAAAGAGAAGTAAGCATGTGACGTACAATGTATGTATGTACATGTTTCAGTTTAGCCGTGTCTGATGAAGCCCCGCGACCTATCGATCCTATTAACACACGCTTAGCTACTTTTAAAGTCGTCTATCAATAACACAATATACATATAAAAAAAGATATATATATATATATATATATATATATATATATATATATATATATATATATATATATATATATATATATATATATATATAAAATAAAAATAAAAACGTACGAGGCCGTGGTAGAGTAGGGACAGTGGGGTTGGTGATGGCTGTGGGTTCGGTTCGATCCTCATTCGGGGGAATGAATTATTAATTATAAATATCTTTGTATCTTAGCTCTGGTGTAAAGGCAAAGAACGGCGTTGAGTTCCGCCACTCAACACTCGAAAAATGCCGTCTACACTAGATTTCTTCTGCCTGCAATGGTTCGGTGCTACTTGCGGGTTACAGCGTGAAGCATTTTTTTATTATAAAACATAAGAAATTGAAACCATCATCTCGTCATGTTTGTACAAGCTATAGGTACGTATAAATTATTGTCACTAAAACAATAATCAATTTTTGATAAGAATCCATACAAAACAGGAAATACATTATCATTCCACAGTTACATCTCATATCAAATAATGTCATATTGTTCTAACATGGATAAAGTTCTGTTTGTTTGATTTAGCACTAACAATTCAAATTTGTCTCTTTGAAAACATACACGTTACCAGTGTACTAACATTTTGACGGCGTCTCAGAACTTTATTTACCGATTTTATAACTATGTTTTGATGCAGATATAAATAGCGAACGTTATTGAGTTCCACAAAGTTGCGATAGTGCATCAAGAAGCTGTTTGTGAAGCTATTATGTTTATTAAAGGCGACATGTATCTAGACGTATCCGGTCTTTATGCATCATTTTACGTCAAAGGCAGTACTGATGGTACTTTATTACTATTATAATCTTATTATGACATAATGATACATGATTTACTTTTTAATAACCAATTCGAAATCTACCATTTTATCTGACTTGGGAAAAAACGAAGAAGAAAATTTCTTACTTAGCTTAGTAGATAGTCGAATATTCGGTTAGCAAAATGCTATTTTTTTCGTTTTAATATAAGTTGAATAACCAGCATTTCCTAAAAAATATTAGTGACATTGCGACACGGATTTTCCAGGTAATATATAAGGACAGGTGGAAAAGCTTATCATACAGAATAATCCCAGTCATAAAAACATTACTCTCCATCGCGTCAGACAGTCGGGTAAAAATGACTCAAACGAAGAGAAAAATAAACAGAGAGAGATCGTGTCAATTTTAAAAGATTGGAAACATATGAATACGTCACAATCTTTCAAATCTATGTATCCAAGCACTGATTGGACTATGAAAATTTTCAGATATTTTTTTAAGAATAAACAATGCATAATCTAAATATTGAGGAACTTATAACGCTGATAAGAACTCTCTCTGTTATCACTGTAGTCGAGATGTCGCCTGTCAGCGGGTGATTGATTGGCGAGGCCGCCTACGAGGAGCTATGGAATTGTTCACATTCGAGACCAAGGTTGTGGAGACCGTGAAAACATGAAATTAGCTTAATCTGTAAGCAACATTATAAATTAAGAAATTTTAAATCAGTACTTCCGAAGTTGGATATTGTTGTTACGATTTAGAAAGAATATGTGGTTCATTTTAAACATAGCGCTGTGTAGAGTGGCTCTATTAATATTTGTTACGGACGTCACGCTTACCAATAAATTAAAATATCTTACCCTTCTCTTAATTTAGTTTATATTGAAAAAAAACCCACCGCCAGAGAATGTAATAATCTGACATAACATTTGAAATTGATGAATGGATGAGCTTGAGGTATATTAGTGAAATGTAAAGATTTAGTATTAAGGTTGACTATAACATATATATATATGTCCTCCCACAAACAATATAGGTAATGTAGATATCTTCTTAAGGAAGAAGTTTTAAGTAATATTTTATTTACGTTTTATAAAGGTAAATCGTATTTGGATAACAAATTTAAGTATAACGTTGAACAAACACAAATAACGCCGAAAAATAACATTTAGCAAAACTAATTATCATTTTACGACAAATGTCTTTTGAAATGCGAATTTGAATTTTATGTTTCCTAATCAATCAGGAGTAAGTATTCCTTTTCACGGCTTAATTATATAACGACACAAAGACATTTAAATGAGTCTACGGAGACGTCTGTCACGAGGGGTGGCTGTAGGTAGTTGATTCGTGTCGAATGCAGCCTTGTAGACTATAAACTATTGTAATTAGCACAATTCAAATTTAAACAATACATCTCCATGCAAATATCGCCGTGTAATTTATAAATGGTAAATAATATGAGTAACACAGAAGAGCGGTAGTTGCAAGACGGCTTTCTGTAAGCATTTATTGTTTGCACCGTACACGCGTTTCTTCTATATGTAGTTATTAATATCGTATTGTAATAATTAATAATATAATATAATTAACATGAAGCCAGTCGTGGCGCAGCGGCACAAAGTGTGACTGTAAACCGACTGGTTGTGGGTTCGATCCCCACTCGAGGAGATGAAATATTTACTTATATTTATATTTCCATTTCTTCGCTCTGGTGTCGAGGCAAAGCGCGGCGTTGACTTCTGCCACTCAACACGCAACGCCTCCAAAATTCGGCAGAAAGTGGGGAACGGAGTGTCTTAACACTAGATTCCCTCTGCCTACCCTGCTGTGTGCGGAATACAGCGTGAAGCTAATTTAATTTTTTTATTAAGAAAATATATATATAATTGAATGACTTACGTATTAATCTGTGTAGCAATCCGTTGATATAACTCAGAATAAACATAACACCGTTTATAAGTTCGTAAATTACACATTTTACACAATTTTCGAGTAAAGCAGGGAATAGCCACTGAGATGTTTAATTTTGTTTATTAAAAAATTACAAATCATTGCAATAAATAAAATAAGGAAAAATATAAAACAATACATATAAAATGACATATTGATAAGGTTTATCTATGACTACAAAATGATAGACAATCGATAAAAACCTTATTGTCTTAAATTGAACTATAAATTGGGCGGTTATGTTTGATTCGTCAAACATAAACGCTCATTTGTAGGTAATAGGTAATAGCCATCAATATTTTTAAGGAATAAAAAACACCTTTAAATTTAAATCTGAATTCGCTTTTATTGTTAAATTATAAAACTACAGTAATCTAACATGTCGTTACATGTAACAAAATAACACGATTATTCTATTATGCTGATATGCATATCGTCTGTCAAACTTGATTAAATCTCGTAGTGGCTGAACCGGATATTATTTTATATAAATATAAAAATAAAAAACTAAGATAAGCATATATATACACATGTCCTATAACTTAAAAAAACTGGGCAAATGCTACACGATTGTATGTGTACGGAAAGTACAATTTGAAGTTAACAAACTTATGTTTGCGGACGTATGCACTCATTTTGTAAAGAATTAAAGACAATTATAAGTTTGTAATTATTTTTTTCTATGAGATATCTATTATCTATCAATTATAATTTTACAGGTTTTGATTATGCGGCGAATGTCATACAATTTTCATGCAGCATAAAAAGCACAAGCGCTTGTATCTTTTAATTATGTTTACTTGGAAGCTTGACTTTTAGTGTGTCCCGTGGGACTGTAGACTTAGATATTTGACATTAATTTTAGATCAATACGACTTCATACATATATATCACGCGATCTACTCCTGTCTTACCTCTTGAGGTACGGATCCCTGAATACCTGTCAATAAACTTATATGCAAGTTTATGATGCAATTTTGTAAGTTGTATAAATAAGCAAACGATTCGAATCCAAACATATATTAAGCATGCATACGACAACAGTTCACGGCGGTATAATCTTTTAATTATCCAACGAAAGGAATCTTTTTTGTTTTCTAAAAGAATTAACATAAGCAAAAAGAATCGGCAATAGAATGTAAAACACGAATAAAACGTCAATAAACAGCTTCAGTATGTCTTCATTTGGCTTTACTTTACAGTACGCGTGGGCAGGGCGAGGCGTATAACAAAGAGGGTAATAAATGAAATAAACTGATTGTTTATATAGGAGAAAACAATCTCTCACCCCCTGGGATGCAATAAGTGTAATCCGCGAAACCAAAGATGTTGCGGTTACTTGAAGCGTCTACAGATTATTTATAAAGCAAGTAACGTTAGTGAAGAGCATTTTGGAAAATTAGAAAATATCTTAAATTATTAGTACAAAAGCAGAAATAAATTTATAGATTTATATAGAAGATGCATCGATTTTCCTGCAACTAGCTAGAGTACTTCCTGTACTGTACACGAAATGAGAATGAATGAATGAACCAGTACTGTATACAAATAAATGCAAAAATTCAAAGACTGAAAAATTGTAGGTATTTAAATTACAAACTCACATATATTTGTAGTTTATTTCATACAAAATGAGTACCTACACCCGCAGACTTAACTTTATCAATTCTTGTAAGTAGGTACCCCCCGCTGACCTACAATCCTGAAATTGGTACGGAAGCTGAGTGACTTGGGCGAGTAGGACTCGCACTTAACCGATTTATTACATACAAGTAGCATAATTTGTTTTTGAATATTACAATTATATAACACCTAATAATAATACCTCTATTCCCCACTTTCCCCCCAATTTTTGGAGGCATTGCGTGTTGAGTAGCAGAACTCAACGCCACTCTTTGCCTCGAAACCAGAGCGAAGAAATGGAAATATAAATAAATATTTCATTTTCTAGAGTCCCCACTCTCAAATCGAACCCACAATCGTCGCGTTACTGCCACACCCTTGTGCTCCTCGGTCACGACGGCCTCAATGGTGGGGAACGGAGTGTCTTAACCCTAGGTTCCCTCTGCCTACACTGCTATGTGCGGTATACAGCGTGAAGATGATAAAAAAATACCTAAATGAAAAATGTATTGCACGATACGCAATGTTTTTACAGTTTAATAGTTGATTGACATATAAACCACACCCATGTCCAAAATGTACTTCAGCGGTAAGATAAAAGACAATAGAGTTCTTGAAACAACGCTGCGTGATTGTTTTGTTTGTTTGTTTGTTTATTTTTCTTGTTTATAATTGAGTCGATAGTTATAGAAAAATGGAAAAGATATGTAATTTATTTTTGATATTCTTTTATTAATTATGTAGTCTAAACGTAATATAGTTTTTTTACGTTGCATGTAATCTTATGGTTATATTTTTGGTTTTTGTAATTATGATATTTTATATCACCGATGCCATCGTGGTGGTGCAATGCCTAACTGTAAATGTGGTAGTTGTGGCCTTGCTCCCACACTCAGGGGAGCGAATAATTTATACTTATCGGAAACTGAAGTAGTAGTACCTTCAAATTATTGAAATTGAAATTAAGTGATTTTTATCTACTGTATCCTGCTCACAACACGATAAGCAGAGGGAACCTATTGCTTGGGCACTGCTATCCCCATTTTTCACTGAATTCTGGAGAAATAGCGTCAATTAGCGGAACTAAACGCCAGGCCAAGGAAATAAAAAAAAAATAACAAAACATGGTAAATAAACATTATATTTAGAATACAGTCACCACGATAAAGAAAACAATACGGCATGGATTAGATTAAATGAATTGCACTTGTGAAAGATTATTTTATGATCATTTGTCCCTTAGAATGGTGGGCTCTTAAGATTAGATGTACTATTGATCTTTTAAAGGCATATAATCTTCACTTCACGTTTCATGAGTTACAATGTGCGTATTGAGAAAAAAAAAATCTTAAAAAACATTATTTTGTATTATAAGTACCTTTATAATTATATGTGCTTATTGGTAACTTAACTGCAGAATTCGGCGAAAAGTGGGGAACGGACTGACTTAACACTAGGTTCCCTCTGCCTACCCTGCAGTGTGCGGGATGCAGCGTGAAGCTGATTTTTTAATTTTTTTTTATTGGTAACTTAATGCCAGACTTATTTAATAAGTATAAAACATTCCATCTAAAAAGATATGAACTTGCAAAAAGTTACAAGATCTTATTTTTTTAGAAAACGTTTAACAGTTTAAGAACCAAAAGTTTTCTAAAAACGTATTTCTCTTTTCTAATCTCATTTTAAAAATGTCATAAATATTATAAGATTTTCTTATACGAGAACACACAACGATTTTTCTATTGCTATAAAGTGGCATTTCTAGTTTGTTTTATAAAATGTGTGGGCGGCAGGGCGGGCGGCCGTGACTGAGGGCGGCGCGCGCGCTTCAGTCTCCTTCCGCCATGCGAACCAGAACAGTCTAACTGTTGACTAGTGGACTAACAACTTCTCTCATTACACATTTCCTCCTGATAATATGAAAAAAAATTGTTAAGTTCCAGTAGAGTTTAAGTGTTTTGTTAACCAGATCCGATTAAGTTTTGTAAATTGCGTTACATTTGCTTTTGTGTCATTATTTTAAATTTAATTAACAAATGTGATCGTTATGTTATTAAATACTAAGAAATAATAATAACTAATTATCGAAAAATATAGTACTAGTATCGTTCAAATTTATTTAACATAGGCATAATGTTGAACGTGTAATTGTGATAGTAATAAATATCTTCGTTTCATTGAAATGGCTGACAAATTAAATGAATATCAAGGTGTAACTGGTAGATTGCACTCTACGAGGGATAAGTGCAAAGAGAGATGGGCTCAATGGAAAGAGGAACATCCCCAAGGAGTACGGGAAGCTGTGAGGGAAGCCCTTTTCGCCATACCCTCGTCTGATGATGCACCTGAACGCGTTGTTCGCGAGGGCCAGTATAGCGATCTATTCAGGTAAGTAATAGGTAATTGCTTTTTAAGAGAATAGCTTACCTTATTTTCATGTATAAAAATTGTATAAACGCCCTATAAAATGTTGTACGGTTTTCAAACAGGAGAAAAAATCGACTAGAATTAATGAGAATATCAGCAGCTGTAATGGGTATTGAGTTTTCATATGCTGGAGAAACTGCATTTGTTTCTCCGACTCTTCTTCAAATTGGAGTTCCTCACCAACAGATGACTCTTGTGTGGGCTCTCTCTCCGCTTATAGGTTTCTTCATGACCCCGTTACTAGGTTCTTTGAGCGACAGATGCCCATCAAAATATGGAAGACGAAGGCCATTTATAGTGCTAATGTCGATTGGTGTATTTTTAGGTAAGTTTCTTCAAAAAATGTATGTTCCTTTAATTTTAATAAAATAATTTTATTTACTAATCTATGTTTTTAGGATTAATACTAGTTCCGAATGGGGAAGACTTAGGATATGCAATGGGCGACGTGGGGACCGTTAACAGAACCACAGTTCCATCCGCTTTAGGTCCTAGAAGTTCAGCTTTAGATGTTCAGGGAAACAACCATCATCCTTGGGGGGTGTTTTTTACTGTATTGGGTACAGTACTTTTAGATTTCGATGCTGATGCCTGTCAGAGTCCTGCTAGAGCGTATCTTCTGGATGTGACGGTTCCAGGTCAGTCATATATCTTGCCTTTAAACTTATATGTATGGTGCGATAGCCTACTTTTACTACATACCTACTAACCTACTGCTTTGATAAATTCAATACAAACATATATGTATGTAACTATCTTCACATATAGAATGATATTATTATCGTAATCGTAGTAGCATTAATAATTGTTACTAGTTCGTGTTCTAAAAGAGACCACTTATAATTTACCAAGAAGTCGTTTACATCGTTATTATATCATGGATATAATGTGCAGATTAACTATCAAAATTTATCCTTAACATAAATTAAATCAGGTTCACGCTGTATCCTATATACGGCAGGGTAGGCAGAGGGAACCTAGTGTTAACACATTGTGACTTTACGCCGAATTTTTCGTGGCTTTGTATGTTGAGTGGCGGAACTCAACGCTGGGCTTTTACCTTGGTGCCAGAACGAAGTTATTGAAAATATAGTGTTTGTTCAACTTCATACTGTATCTCGCTTATAGAAGAGTAAGTAGAGGGAACCTAGTATGAGGGAATACATTGAAACACTCCGAGCAAAGTGTTGTATATATGTTTGTTGTTTTATTTAAAAAATCTAAGTTGAGTGACCGCTTTTGATTCTACAAAACATGCCTAAAGGAAAAAATACGGCTATTTACTCTAATAAAAAAATACAATATAAACAAAGCTTGACGGTTTAATTCTTATTTGCTGAGTAAATGATAAAACAACAGAGCAACTCTTGATACTGTTATAAATCAAAGACACGATATATACGAGTACATACGAATGTACATACACATAATAATATGTATATATATACAAATACATACATATGTTTCAGCTAATTTTTCATAACCTATTTAAATGCATCGCAATAGATTATTTTGTACTATTTAAATTGAATGTTCTTCACCTACTTTGATAGATATGAACGGTTTAATTAAATATTTGTTTGGTGAAACGTCAGACCATGTGACAATTGCTTGAGTAGTCACGAAGCGGGCCATACTATAAATAAAATGTACCCAAAAGCGGACGTTTTTTATCAAATCCTTTCATTGTGATTGATTTTATCTTAACTAAACATGTTTATTTTGGTAATTATCCACTGAAATTTAGTTTAAAAATATTGGTGCCGTTCGTATAACGCAATTTTCATTGTTAAAATCAAATTAAATCAGTTTCACGCTGTATCCCTCGCATAGCAGGGTGGGTAGCAGAGGGAACTTAGTGTTAAAACACTCCGTTCCCGACTTTCCGCCGAGTTACGGAGGCATTGCGTTTTCAGTGGCGGAACTCAATGCCGCGCTTTACCACTACCACACTAGACCGAAGAAATGAAAATATTAATTTAAATAAATATTTCTTTTCCTCAAGTGGGGATCGAACTCACAACCAGTCGATTTTGCAGTCACACTTCGTGCCCCTGCACCACGACTGGCTTCATTTTACATTGTAAAACATAAAACGTTTATACAGATTGTATTATAGAAATATATCTCTCTATTTATAGAAAGTATAATGATTTAATTAAGTTTTATTGATTTTCTTTGTCCCTAATAGCAATAAATTGGTAACGTATCTTATTTCATCGTGTTACGAAACCGTATAAATATATATGTACTTTTAAAATTAGATCTATTATTTTATTTAAAGATATTTAAACAAGTTAGTTTTAGGGAAATGTTAAATAGTTGAAGGTAGGAACTATAAAATTATTTTTTTAAAGTCGAGGCCAGGCACAAGCATGTGACTGTAAAACGACAGGTGGTGGATTCGATTTTCCCTCGGAGTAATTGTTGGGAAAAATACGACGTGCTATCGTATATCGTTATGGGCTTGAATTCGATACCTACTTACCAGAATTATTAGTATGTGAAACCATGATTCCCCTAAGTTATATTATACATTTCTTTTGGTTAAAATTTGTTTTGACGGAAAATGCGCGATAGTTTCTAAATTTCTCTCAAATTATCCTCAATTTCCGATCAATATTTCCATCTTGTTTAATCTTTACCTTGTCATGAGGGAAAATATCTCAAGCTACTTTCTCACTTTGATTTACTTAATAATAATAAATAATTTTATTTAACGCATATCATGATTAAAGTAAAGTAGCGGTTGTCACAATGATAAGAGAATTTTTTTTTATAACTGTTTACTTGCGGCAGAATTTCGGCAATGTCTATATTGTAGGCTGTGTGTAAATATTTGGCGTATTCAAATATTTACATTTGGACTGAAAACATTTTACAATAATTCAAACGTTCATTTAATTGTAGGTCATCGTTTTTGTATTTGTGCAGAAATGTCTACTTGACTAAGCTTTGATTGTGTTGTAAATTTAACTAAAATATATGTTATAATTTTTTTTCCACTGTAATCGCGACAGGTTGTGGGTTCGATTCCCACTCGAGGTAATGAAATATTTATTATTATATTTTTTTCGCTACAGTGTCGAGGCATATTGAGTTTATTTAACACGCACTGACTCCAGAATTCGGTGGAAAGTGGGTAGCACAGTGTCTTAACGCTAGGCTTACTCTGCTTAAGCTAACATGCGGGATACGGCGTGGAGCTGAAGAAATATACTTAATTATATGTATAATACCTTAATAAAAGGTGGTTTCTCTATCAATAGAGTCCCGGACTGACAGGGTATTTGCTATTAATAATATAAAATAATAAATAAATCAGCTTCACGCTGTATCCCGCACACGGCAGGGCAGGCAGAGGGAACCTAGTGTTAAGACACTTCGTTCCCCACCTTCTGCCGAATTCTGGCGCATTGCGTGTTGAGTATTAATAATATTGTAGCCAATATTTGTCATTAATAATAATACGTCCGTGTGTAACTGTTATCTCAAACTCCTTTGAGAATATTATTTAATAAATAATATCTTGGCTCGTGATGTGTCTAGTGGTTAGCACCGTCTATAGTTGTGATCGTGAAGAACCCAAAATCTTTTAGAGATTCAGAGGTAACAGTGTTAAGAATTTTATATTATGCCATTAGAAGGTATCGCTTTAATAACATATTTGCCATCAGAAGTTGTTCTTGTGTCAGTTATTTAGATAACTGGAAACTCGACAATATGACATTGTCATAACTCGAAGCTCGTCCGAAGAAAAGCCAAGAGCGCGTCCTATCTTCCTCTCCACTATAACTGCGGCTTAGTTATAATAAAAGGAAGAAAGAGTACGGGCACCTCCCCGCCCTACACCGTGAATTCCTACCTGACTGCGGCTGCAACAGTCTTAATGAACTCTCCGGGACGTTTGTGTGTGATCAGTCTGAAGGTACTTGTTACGCTTGTTTATATTAAGATTATTATATTAGAATTGTGAATCGTGATGTTGATTGATTTGTGAGATCAATATAAGTCGTTGGAACGAACGCACTGCCACAAGGCGGCCGATATGTTGAATAAACGCACGGCACACACCTTACAGTCGTGTCTCGAACCGTAGGCGGACACTACTACATACACCAGAGTTCCAGGACATAAAATAGCACCACACACCCGTACGAGACAGGCGGACACTACTACATACACCGGAGCTGGGACATAAAATAGCACCACACACCTACTAGTCGTATACCAAGTCGTAGAAATGGTATATCAATATATCAATGGCTAACGCTATACAAGCACAGCTTACGTACCGCGAGCGTACTGCGAGACGGCATCAGCCAAGACATAGTTACTGTCGCTACAACAGTTCGCATAAGCCCATCACGTCAGCTTCCGCGACGTCAAGCAACATTCAATATTATAACATTGGTCAAAGATAACTTTGATCCATAATATGTGTCGCTCCTACACATATAATTCCTTTATAAGGAATTCGATCCTAAAAGATCGTGCCATCATAGACTTCGAATTATCATATTATATTCATTATACATTTGGTACGAGTCTTTATGTGCATCATATTTATTAGTACCGTAGTACTTTAGAATTCGACTCGTCCGCTGCCTTCCAGCATCACCACCACCTATATATACAGAACGACGGTTGCGACATTCGGGACGACAATACACGAACTCGTCTCGATTAATATGGTATCAAAAATATATAGTTTGTATTATTCATAATTAACTATGTTATTTATGTGTATTGCCATGCATATTTTATTTTATTTATTTATTTATTTTTAACTTATACCCGAGGTACATACTGTTACATTCAACCCCCTAAATTCTATGGAGTTCATCGAAATAGAATTTACATTTATTTATTTATATATTTATTTATTTATTTATTACCAACCCCCAGACTAGACAACCCCCCAACCTCACTATGCTTTGTTTTAACAATCCCAAACATGAATATTCCTTACACTGTAAACCTCCTCTATCTCATTCCATTTCACGGACAACAAATTGTAGGCGTATGCCTATTTGTATATATATGTACTTTATTACAAAGCCGTTTGACCATCCTGGTCACGGCACCAAATTGTAACTGTTATCTCAAACTCCTTTGAGAATATTATTTAATAAATAATATCTTGGCTCGTGATGTGTCTAGTGGTTAGCACCGTCTATAGTTGTGATCGTGAAGAACCCAAAATCTTTTAGAGATTCAGAGGTAACAGTGTTAAGAATTTTATATTATGCCATTAGAAGGTATCGCTTTAATAACATATTTGCCATCAGAAGTTGTTCTTGTGTCAGTTATTTAGATAACTGGAAACTCGACAATATGACATTGTCATAACTCGAAGCTCGTCCGAAGAAAAGCCAAGAGCGCGTCCTATCTTCCTCTCCACTATAACTGCGGCTTAGTTATAATAAAAGGAAGAAAGAGTACGGGCACCTCCCCGCCCTACACCGTGAATTCCTACCTGACTGCGGCTGCAACAGTCTTAATGAACTCTCCGGGACGTTTGTGTGTGATCAGTCTGAAGGTACTTGTTACGCTTGTTTATATTAAGATTATTATATTAGAATTGTGAATCGTGATGTTGATTGATTTGTGAGATCAATATAAGTCGTTGGAACGAACGCACTGCCACAAGGCGGCCGATATGTTGAATAAACGCACGGCACACACCTTACAGTCGTGTCTCGAACCGTAGGCGGACACTACTACATACACCAGAGTTCCAGGACATAAAATAGCACCACACACCCGTACGAGACAGGCGGACACTACTACATACACCGGAGCTGGGACATAAAATAGCACCACACACCTACTAGTCGTATACCAAGTCGTAGAAATGGTATATCAATATATCAATGGCTAACGCTATACAAGCACAGCTTACGTACCGCGAGCGTACTGCGAGACGGCATCAGCCAAGACATAGTTACTGTCGCTACAACAGTTCGCATAAGCCCATCACGTCAGCTTCCGCGACGTCAAGCAACATTCAATATTATAACATTGGTCAAAGATAACTTTGATCCATAATATGTGTCGCTCCTACACATATAATTCCTTTATAAGGAATTCGATCCTAAAAGATCGTGCCATCATAGACTTCGAATTATCATATTATATTCATTATACATTTGGTACGAGTCTTTATGTGCATCATATTTATTAGTACCGTAGTACTTTAGAATTCGACTCGTCCGCTGCCTTCCAGCATCACCACCACCTATATATACAGAACGACGGTTGCGACATTCGGGACGACAATACACGAACTCGTCTCGATTAATATGGTATCAAAAATATATAGTTTGTATTATTCATAATTAACTATGTTATTTATGTGTATTGCCATGCATATTTTATTTTATTTATTTATTTATTTTTAACTTATACCCGAGGTACATACTGTTACACGTGTTAGGAGAAATTGGATAAAACTATTTTTACAACACTAGGTCACAGACGATTTATTTTATTAATTTTAGGTCGAAAAATCAAAATTAAAAATATGTAGTGCTAAGGGAAACCACGTTAAATTTAAGTTTTTTTACATGTCAATTTTTTTTCATCCGAATAGCGATGCTTAAAAATGCGTTACGCTACTATCGTTATTATAAAACGACTTTATATTTATACAAACTTCCGGTTATATTAATTAATGATGGGAAAAATATAATATGACAAATATTCTATAATTATAAGTTTGAATTATTAATTTTTTTGTAAACTTTTGTAAAATGTGTTATTGAAACAGAATTTTGTTTGTTTAGAGGACCACGCAAAAGGCTTGAGTACATTCACTGTAATGGCTGGACTCGGTGGATTCATGGGGTATGCTTTAGGAGGAATTAACTGGGATGAAACTTCATTAGGTAACACATATAATTTTAAAATTTCTAGTTTATTTCAATGTAGAAGAATATTAGAAATGTAGAATTACTAAAATTACACGATTTTTTTTTATTTTTATATAATAGATTTTTTTTTATAGGAGCATTGTTTGGAGGGCATGTCAGGGCGGTATTTTTCTTAATAACTATAATATTCATAATATGTGTATCAGCAACTATAACAAGTTTTAAAGAGATTCCTCTGAATGAAGTTAGTGAGAGTGACGATTACTCGAAATTAGACAATCAATTTGAGGAACATTTTAAAGAAGAAGGTGACGTGGAAAAGAACGGTTTGAAGAAAGAGAACACATCGTATGGTTCTTTAAATCAACCAGATGAAATGGCTACGATTCAGCCAGCGGAGGATGGAACTAATGTAAGTTTAAAAGGGTATTTAAAATCGATTTTTTTTCAATACCTGATTTAGTCAATCATAATTTATCTTAGACGAGATTAAAACTTTACGTAAATACGAATAGTAGAAATAGGTAAAAGTAAGTCATATATTCACGAATCTACCGTTCATGATGATCACATTAATATTTTTTTATCCCGCTTATAGCAGGATAGGTAATGTAGTTAAGATATTTCGTTCTTCACATTCTGCTCGAATCGACACTGCTCTATGTCTTAACAAAGCTAGTGGAGATGGGGAATGTAAATAACTCCTTCCCCCAAGTGGAGGTCAAACCTACAACCACTGCGCTCTACGATGATCTCTAAATATCTGGAACAATATGAAATTTATAGATATCTAATATATATCTAATTTTGTATAAATTTATTACCTAGTATAATTAATAATGCAATATTAGTATAGATATTACAATTGTATGTACATGCAGTAAATGGAAACATTGTCTTTAAATTTATTTGAATTATAAATAAATGTTACAAAATTTGTTAATGGAGAAAGGAGTGTCTTAACACTAGGTTCCCTCTGCCTGCCATGCAGTATGCGGGATACAGCGTGAAGCTGATTAAAAATTCAAGTTATTTATAGTAATAAAACATTACACTAGGAACGCTATTTCGTCTTCGACTTCATTACTTAACTAAAATTGTCGGTCATTTACAAAATGAAATATTTAATGCAAATTGTCTGGAAATGGATTTCTTAATTTCTTAACTCAAATAAGATCTCTAGGGTAAACTGTGGGTACTTAGAACTGCGGCTTTATGTGCGTTCAACAGTATTTATTTAGATTTTTATTTTTAACTGGTTTTCATGATTTATGAATCTGTTTCAATTTCTTATAACATGAATAAAGTGAGCAATTTTATTTATAAATGTTGTACTTTATCATTTCTATATCAGTTTATTATTATGCATTTTCTACTTTTAGTAGATTTAATAGAAAGAACAGTTCCACCAGCGCGTCATTAAAATCTCAACAATCTATATGTCACATATTTTTAATAATGTGAACGGAGTACGTTTCTACGTTTATAAGTAAATAGCTTAAATAATCCATCACAACGCGACGGTAACATGTCCGATTCCCATTTAAAAGAAAATATTCTGGTAACAAGACAAACCGCGGCTTTGAATTTCGATACGCAATGTCTCGGAAATTTGGTGGGAAGTGGAATACGGAGTGTCTTAACGCCAATTTCTACTCTGCTATGTGCGGGTACAGCGTGAACCTTCAAATCTTTTTTAACATACTTTTGTTGTTTTATTTTATAGATATTACAAAATAATATATCTTTTTATGAAATTACAGAACGGTGGGATTACTTTGAAAGTCCCAGAGAATCCCGGGGAGCCTCTATCTCTTAACCATTACCTAAAGTCCATTGTATTGATGCCGAAGTCTCTTCGCGTCGTGTGTCTCACTAACTTGTTCTGCTGGATGGCCCACGTGTGCTACTCTCTTTACTTTACTGATTTTGTCGGCGAATCAGTATTTGGTGGTAATCCCGCAGTAAGTATTAAACTTAATTTTTTTAGCTTCATTCTGTATCCCACATATAGCTGGGTAAAGGGTTTTTCATTTCATTGTTAGGACACTCCGTTCCAAATTTTTCAGATTTTTCGCGACATCACGTGTTGAGTGGCCGAACTCTACATTGCGCTTTTTCTTAGTACCAGAGCGAGAAAGTATAAATTTTTCAGTTATTCACGACACGATTGTAATATATTTTTTTCAAGAAAATACGTCTTTTTATACATATATTCTTTACTATGTTATTTGATTTATCCGTAATCGTAGCTAAAATGTAAAATTGTTGATATTTTTTAGCTTCAGCTTTATTCCGCATGTAGTAGGGTAGGCAAGGGGAGCCTTTGAGTGGAACTCAACGCCGCGTTTTGACTTGACACCAGAGCGAAGAAATGAAAATATTAAATATTTCATTCCATCGAGATATCAATCGAATTGTTCTCAAGATTAAAATATAATTAATATAAAACCAAGTTTCTTAACGTGAAAATGCTCATCATTTTACACTTACGTTTATAACGGTTTTATGATGTGTAAACGTTTCATTCAATTTGATGATTCAGTTGTATACTCAATTTATAATTATATTAGCTAGAAGAGATTAGCTAGTGAGGAATGGCTTCACAGGTGTTGTTGGATTATCTGTATTGGGTGACTCATCGTTTTTGGAAATGGGTCATAGGAAATAGATTTTAAATAAGTTATAGAACCTTTTTGTTAACATACATTGATGCATTTCTTAAAACAAAATACTAAAATAACGTAAAAAATTGGAAATATTAGAAATTTCATTTTTTTTGAGGCCAGTCGTGGCGCAAAGTGTGACTGTAAAACCGACTGGTTGTGAGTTTGATCCCCAATCGAGAAGATGAAATATTTGCTTAAATTTATATTTCCATTATCTTAGCTCTGGTGTCGAGGCAAAGCGCGGCGTTGAGTTCTGCCACTCAACACGCAATGCCTCCAGAATCCGGCAGAAAGTGGGGAACGGAGTGTCTTAACACTAGGTTTCCTCTGCCTACCCTGCTGTGTACAGCGTGAAGCTGTTCATATTTTTTTATGTATTTTTTTTTCATATAGCTAGCATAGCATATAGATAGGACAGCTGTTCACATTTTTAATTTCAGTTTTGCCCGCACAGCTATAGCACGATGTACAGCTAGGTGAGTGTAGTGTAAAGGCGCTTTCAATCCTTCCACCGAATTTCTAAGCTATGATGGTTTGGGTTGCGAAACTCAACCCAACACCTAACTTTATTTTACCAGAACAGGGAAATAAATCAAAAGCATTAATTGCCACGACAGGTAGTTGAACCCATAACCCTTGCGTTTATAATTAGGAAATCTCCCACTGCTCCTCAATAGTCTCGAATTTGTAGGAAACCTTATCAATTGATTCAAATAATCTGATAATATTCACTTTAATTTAGGTACATCATTATTTTAATGAGGTTATTTTATTCTAATTTAAAGCGCCTGTCTAAATAGTATTGCAATTTATAAGCCTTTGAAATAGCAATTAATTAATTCCAGGCACCTGTTGGCAGCGAGAGCCGCGTTAACTATGAAGCCGGAGTCCGTTTTGGATGCTGGGGGATGGCAATGTACTCATTATCGTGTGCCTGCTATTCTACAGTTATTGAAAAACTTATAAAAATGCTGGGGTAAGCGATATATTTGACGCCATCCTGTCATTACCTTCTACATACACGTGAATTCAATAAAATGCAACATACGTATTATTGGATTTTAAATGCATATGGCTTCAGTTCAATTAGTTAAGTAGAAATATTTGAAGTATTATTTGAATGAACGTATGAATGAACGTATATCATGTGAACGAATGATTATGTGTATACTTTACTTGTTTTTGTCTCATTTTATTTCCGATTTTATATTAAATAGTAGGATTGACATAATACTGCTGACCAAAATTTCATTTGAAATATCGATATTTATTAATGTATCTGTAAAGATACATCGAATCGAATTTCGTATTCCCTTAGTTTCCATATAACATTGCAAACAATTGTTTTAGTTGTTTTAAATATAGTTAGTACATATATAAAACATGTTTCCTTCAAATTTATTAAGTTAAAGAAATGAAGGGATTGCATTTACCCTTCAACTTGACTGGATGTTGCTTCCTAGTAATGAGATCAGACAGCCCTTGACTTTCAACTCTGGTACTTGAGAGGTTTCTAGATTTAAAGGCGTCTTCAGAATTTAATGCTCTTTGTTATAATAAAGATCAAGTCCATGTACGAGTAAGAGATGTTCGTTTGTTTCGTTCATTTGTACGTGAAGTCGGAATTATCAAAAGGTTGACATATAAATAAATTTGGACAAATATTTCTTTCCGTGCAAATATGAGGACGTTTTTTTTCTTGTTTACTTTTATATATTACTATGTTGTTTCCTATTTCAATTTTATCGTTTCAGTTCAATTCTAAAATGAAGTAAGATTAGTTTAAGTCGAATAACTTCACGCTTTATCGCTAGCGGGGTAGTCAGAGAGAACGGAGCGCGAAACGCTACGGTCTCGACATACCTCTTTCGCCTCGTCCACTGTCATCAACCTCTTCATACATGCCCTCCGGGGGGTCCTCATGCTTTTTGCCTGACCTTCCTCCAGTGTCTTAGCTACTGTGTTTTCGAAGGTCAACCGAGGTCTATCGAACACAAGAATTACAAATTATTAATGTAATAATATACACTAACAATTAATAAATACTTTTCTCTTATTCAACCTTCTTTTCTTTAATTAAAAAAGATATTTTTTTTAATTACAGAGCTAAAAAGGTTTACGTGGGTGGACTATGCACTTACAGCTGCGGTATGCTAATGCTGTGTCTACTACGCGCTCGTGCAGCCGTAATACTATTTAGTTGGACTGCCGGCATCATGTACTCCACCCTCTTCACGATGCCATATTTGCTGGTTGCGCATTATCACGCCACTGGCATGGTGAGTTTACATTTTGTTGAACAATTTTAAGCCAAGTGCGGCGTTGAGTTTCGCCACTCAGCACGCAATGCCTCCAAAACTCGGCGCAAAGTGGGGAACAGTGTGTCTTAGCACTAGGGTCCCTCTGCTTATCCTGCTGTGTGCGGGATACAGCTTGAAGATGATTTTTATTTTAATTTTAAGTAATAAAAAAAATACATTTTCGTTATGCAAATGTTTATATTGATCATTTACTTATACATGTTTATTATTATGTTAAATATTAAATTAGAGTGATTTAATTTAATAATTATATTTGTATATCTATATTTCAGAAAAATTACCCTGTGACGAATAAAAAAATATTATTTTGGTATATCATACAATTTTCATAACATTCCTGGTCAGGGTATTCTTCTTAATTTCTTATCTCTGGTAACATGAAAAAGAGCGGCGTTACATTCTGCTACTATGAATGTTTCAAAAATTGGGCAAAAAGTGAAGAAAGTGGTGTCTTAACATTACATTTTTCTTCGTTCTGGTATAGAGGCAAAGCGCGGCGTTGAGTTCTGCCATTCAACGCGCATAACGGAGAGCAGAGAGTTTTTAAGGAATACAGCGTGAAAATAAATAAAAAGTAGGATATTATAATATCAATAACCACTTGATTTTCAATTTCAGTGGGACAGTGAAGGCGGAGGAAGCGAACAGGAACGTGGCATCGGAACCGATGTGGCAGTGGTCAGCAGCTGTGTATTCGTGGCACAACTTCTCATTTCAGTGATTATGGGCTTCGCTGTCAAGGTCACTGGCTCTACGGCAGCCGTCGTCGCGGTGGCTGCCACGCTGGCTAGTGCTGCCGCCTTTACAGCTACCAAAATTACTTATCTTGATTTGTAAATATTTAGTTATATTTATGATGAAAAAAATATATAATTGGCAATTTTTTTTAATTACATTGTGTTTAATACGTAGGTTTAATTGTATATTTACATCACAAATTTGTATGTAATTATTATTTTTATACGAATTATAAGCTTCAATGTAACCTTTTAAAAGTATGGTCTCTTTGATGAAACTTATTTTTAATAATGATACATTATAGTAGAATAGATTTAACCAGGGTTGTCCAGAAAAATCGTGCCGCAATTCAACAACTCATTTCTTTTATCATCTATTCTCATAACCAACCGGAACCGGAATAAAACAATTCAAATGATGGCAACCTCTGTTTGCAGCAGTTATTTTACAGGCAACACTGTGTTATTGTGTTGAGAAGAGAATAAACTTTAATTTGATATACAATTCACTTTTTAGTGAAAAGTGTATATTTCCATAAAGGTGAAGAAAACATATGAGCGTAAATTATCAATATTAAGTGACTTGTTTAAACTTAGCAACCCTGGAGTTTCAAACGATGTTTGATTTACAAAAAAAATACATATGGGTACAATTTTTCAACAAAAATGTATTGCACCACAATCTTCATTAAAGGTGGTGTAATCTATTCTACTATCATGTGTCATTTTAAAAATAAGTTTCATTATAAAAACAGATATAGACCTACTACTTCCAAACTAAATTACACATATTTTTTATGTTTGATAAAAAAAATAGTCATCCTTATTTCAATATATTTCCAAAAAAGTGATACAAAATGAATGATATGTAAGTGTATTCTAATTAGTCCGAACAAGTGTATAAAATTTAAATTAAATCTATTTAACCCTTTTATGAATGCACGATGAAATAAAAATAAAGATAATTGTTATCTTATGGAGCATATGGGAAAGTCCTATGATAACATCTAAGCTAAAAAAATATTTTAAAATTTCTCATTTCTGTTTTTATACATAACAAATATTTTTCCCATGATTATGTTAAGTATACTAACAAAAATAAAATTAAACCGGGTACTAAAGACAATAGAAGAGAGAAGGAATAATATCTCAAATTATAAATTTATTATAACGATATGTCACTTGTTTAAGAGCTTAAAGCACAATTGTCTTATTTTATTTTCGTTACAATAATATAAAAACTTTTTAAAGTTACACGGTAATATTTTTAAATGAACATGATATATTAGATACACCGTTCCCCATTTTCCCCCAAAATGAGGAACGGAGTGTCTTAACATTAGGTTCACTCTGCCTAACCTGCTATGTGCGGGATACAACGTGAAGCTGACTTTATATCAGCTTTTAAAAAATATTATTACCATTTTTACCTATTTAATACTCTGATCGTAATATATGAATCAATAACATGATAGACAGTGTATTTTTAATCAGTTATTGTGAGTATTAATGTATAATAAAATATTGTTGACAAAAACAAACTGCTGTATCTATTAAGATAAGTGAACATCCTAGATAACATTTAGTTTTTATTTTATTATATTTTCTTAAATAAGCAAATATATTCAATAATATATTATAATTGTATTGAATGCTGTTAGTGTAATTGAATTAAATATGTGATAAATTCATAAATATTAAATAAATTTTGATTTTCAATTACATATGCAAATTTCATTTCGGTTTATGTACTATAAACTTTTATATTAGGACGGTGACAGCAGCGGGTGGAACTGAGCGACGAAATATTTTAAATAAAAAAATTAAATTAAAATTTGAATAAAATTATATAAACAGTCAATAATTGAACAGCGGGATTTAAACTCGCGTGTCTTGGAAACCTCCCTAGCGCTCTGACCACTAAGCCATACGTTCAACCCGCACCAAGAGATGCGATTCAAATTTATATATTCCTAAGTGTGGAATAACACTTTAAAAATATTTAAAATACAGTCTATAATTCCTAAAGCGATATATCGATATCTTGGGGCAAAGCTAATGTATATAGCTTTTTAAACGTGGTAGACCAGCGCTTAAGTAACTTCTTGTTATCTCGTGCTTTACCTGTTCTAATTTTAATTTATATCTATTAATTTAATTAAATCTATTTATCAATCAAGACATACCCGTCCACTATTGAGAATAGTAAACCGGGGTAAACAAAGACTCCTATTGCAAAATAAAGTTTTTTTTATATTAGGATTTTCTTTAGTTACTTCTGATCTAACTCTGTCCAATGAATTAGACAAATATTGTTTTTTTTTAGGCTTAGCGTTTTTTCTTGCTATATTAATAAAGTTTACTGACTTTTCCTCAATATGGCGAGTTGATTATAAACATTGAATTATTATATTTCAATTTTATATTTTTTTGATTTTTATTTAGCACACAGCACGGTAGGCAAAAGAAAACTTATGTTAAGACACTCCGTATTCCATTTTCCACAGATTTTTGGAGGCATTGCGTATTGTTGAAACTCAAAGCCGTCTTTACCTCGACATCAGAATCAAACCCACAACCTGTCGCGTTTACAGTCAAACACTTCTCTAGAATTCTATAATTTTTGAAGCTGATGTAGGAACTTACGTATGTAAATTTATTCTCATGCTATATTATTAATATCGGCGCTGGAAAATAGGTTAAGAGGAATGCAAACGACATCTATTGTAGTGAATTTAGTTAGCGTTGAAGTTTCATATAAAGTTGTCGGCACATTCATAAAGGTAAAGTTGAGGTGAAACTTCAACTCTACGAGCGTTTAAGAGAGAAGCCAGTTAATTTATGCTACGAGACGTGTCTTGTTTCAAGAGCATCAGTTACCTACGTACAGTAGTGTATCTAATTGTAATTGTATTGCCAATATTCTTACATAGTTATCTCCCTTTTATTTTTATAGCAGTGTTTGTATACCATAAGTATGTGTGTGCGTGTATACAATTTTTTTTTGGAAATTATTACAGTGATTGAAGCGAATATAGGACTTAAAAAAGATGGAAAATACTAGACTAAAATCAAAAATAAATCAATCAGCTTCACGCTGTATCCCGCACACAGCAGGGTAGGCAGAGGGAACCTAGTATTAAGGCACTCTATACTCCACTTTCTGCCGAATTCTGGAGGCATTGAGTGTTGAGTGGCAGAACTCAACGCCGCGCTTAGCCTAGACACCAGAGCGAAGAAATGGAAATATAAATTTAAGTAAATATTGCATCTCCTCGAGTGGGGATCGAACCCACAATCAGTCGGTTTTACAGTCACGCTTCGTGCCACTGCGCCACGACTGGCCTCAAATAATACTAGAGATAATACTAGACTACTAGATGGAATGTACTATAATATAAATTTTCAACATAATTTTTATATCGATTGTAAATGGAACCTATAGGACTCATATAAACATTACAATTTTGGTATGTCTTTAGTACAACTGTTACCTATATTTAGGATTCTCTATTTGTATTTAAACAAACCGATTTTTGATAAAATTAAACACATTTTCTTATTGTGTGGGGATGTATATAATCTATAAATAGTTAACGTTTATGTTCTTTACTATGGTATCACGAGTTTATACTTGAATAACAAACGTATAATTAACAAATTATACCTCATTAGGTATACCTCACAGAATTATAATTGTTATTAAGAACTAGAATCAGTGACATACTCAATTATGTTTAATGTGCCTCTACAAACAAAACGTATAGACGTTTTCCAAACTACAAAATATCTTAAAAATAGCAGTTGACATGAATGCCCCAGACTAGCAAAAGTATGCTGTGGCTTAATACTTGTATGAGGGTAAACAAAAGAACGTAAAAAGTAAAAAACAAAAGCGCTCCACCACAGTAAGAATGGAGTAGGGGATTTAAAAGAAAATGCTTACTTTCATGAAAGAAACCACATTCTCCAAAATTATATAACGAAAACAAAAATTAAAGTTGTATTAAAATTTTGTACTAATATTAAACTATTTTATAAGGTGAAATAAAATATTTTTAAAGTAGATTTTGCGTAGTTTTAGGTAGTTATGGGTTTAAAGATAACAGGGAAATAATAGAGGCTTAAGTTTATAACAAAAACATAATCAAATTGCCTAATCTGGCTAAAACAAACGGAAGTAGGTTTCAAATGCGGTGTACCACATTATTTGTGTTTCAACACTGTAGTGTTTAAAGATGTGAAGAGATATCGACAATTAGAAGTAGTTACTGTTATCATTCCGTATTAAGTAATAATCGTATATTTGATATTATTATACATTTTTGTTTAGGTTGGTATTGTAAATGATTTAATTGTGTCCAAGCTAAATTCCAATTCATCTCGAGAAAATATCGACATTCCGGTAATACATGATGTATATTGTATATTGAAAATGTTATTTTTTATACGCAACGGTTCATATAATTTTGTGTATCTCAACCAATTAAAAGAGAGCAGAATCTCTTGTGTAATATACACAAAAAACTATACTTAGATGTGTGTCGTGTGGTATAAAATAGAGGAAAGTCAGGAATTTGTCTTTTTATTTTAAATTGTGGCAATTAATACGTCACAATTCTTAAGAGGTCTACTCTTTAGGGTTATCTTTGCAGAAAATCTACAGAGCTTCTTACGTTAAGCGATTTCAAGTGCCAGCCTCTCGAATCCCCTAAAGTACAACGTTGGCGGACGCTTCTTGTCTTAAAATCTGTCCATTATTTTGAAAAGAAATATTTTTAGTGAAAATTTACTTTTTAAACACCTTCTTACTTTAAATTATAGAATAATAATGTCTAAAAATGTCTAAAAAGAAAAAAAATCATCATATTTTTAAATTCTATTTAATTTACTGTCATAAATTTAAAAAAAATAAAACATTTTAATATTGTTTTCAAATTAAAAACATTACCGTGTGTGTCCACCGAACAAACCCAATCTAAGCGTTAATATTTCTTCGGGTTGAAATCGAACTCATAACCAGCACACACGTTCAAACACCCAGCAATGATTACACACATGTTTCGTCGAAAAATAGATTACCCGCTAGCAATAAAACGATAGTATCGGTTAATTCATACCATTTACCATTTCACCTGAGCTAATTGCGTTTGTACGTTGAAATATTTAATCGTTCCGTTCGTCGTCTGATCGTTGGTTGGCGATAATATGCGTAGTATGAAATATAAAACAGATTTGTATCAATTCCACCGCCCTATAATTACAAGTAGTAAACTTACATATTTAACTAAACACATTATTGCAATGTTTTAGGGATTCGCATTTGATGGTTCAATATATTTTTTTATTATATGTTTTTGTGATATTAGAATAATGAGGCCAGTCGTGGTGAGTCGTGGTCAGTCGTGGTCGTGGCCAGTCTTAAATTTATATTTCCATTTCTACGCTCTGGTGTCAAGGCTAAGCGCGGCGTTGAGTTCTGCCACTCAACACGCAATGCCACCAGAATTTGTCAGAAAATGTGGAACGGAGTGTCTTAACACTAGGTTCCCTCTGCCCACCCTGCTGTGTGCGGGATACAGCGTGAAGCTGATAGATAGAATAATGTTACAGTTTAATAATATCATGGCACAGTTGAAAATCTGAACGCGATGGTTGCATATTCAAATAATCTCTAATATGTGGTATCCTCTAGATCTATCTCGGAAAATGGAGTAGCGGCAGTCGTTATTCACAAGAGATAGATTAAAATATATAAAAAAAAACTATATTCCAGACATTGCTTTGGTAGCTATATTAAAGGACGTATACAAACACGTGAGTCAACACGATTTTTTTCACATTTGCTGAAAGTGTAAACAAAGCCGGCCTAATATAGAGCATTCTTTGAAAACCTGATAGCTACTCGTTGTTTATTGCTTCTACATATATCTACTTCTACTTCTTTACTTTTATATCTACTTGGATATATCTACTTCTATACTTTTATAATATACTAGCGACCCAGTCGCGGCTTCGCTCGCTCAAACTAATTATAGCCAAATTATAGAAAATCTTTACATAAATTGTAGCCAATGTGTTATTATATTATATAAGGATAAAACATCTTAAAAAATTATATATATAAAAATATTGAAAATATTTCTGGACGGAGTGTCTTAACACTAGGTTCCCTCTGCCTACCCTGCTGTGTGCGGGATACAGCGTGAAGCTAATTTAATTTTTAATTTTTTAATTTAAATATTTCTGTGCTGTTAACTATTTGAAACGTATAAATATTTAAATAATTTCAAGTGTCTATGAATTATGCCCTTTGAGTTTATTTCGAGAACTACAAAGTGAATATGAAATGCGAGAGAACAGATTTATAATTACACATCATCTAATCTATAATTATTGGAACACTATAAAGTTAATTGCTTAGCTGATATACCGTTTTCATTGTTACTGGTACATGATACATGTTCCTATGAAAATATCGAGCTATCTTTGATCTTGCTGAAAAGGAACGACGATCTGATGGTTTGAGAAGAGAAGGAACTATTTAGTATTCCATGGGTTCTCCGTGCGGGTGCCGCGCCCATACCTAGTGGAGGAGAGGAGCTCAGACCAGGGAAATGAAATATACGAGTACTTATATGCAATGAAAAACAAACAAAACTATATATTAATAAAGATTATTTCACACGTCACTTTTTCTCTCTGGACAATGGAAACAAAGCATGATGTCAGATAAATGGAAGAACTTTCACGTCTGAAGCGCTAATTCACAAAATGCAGTTTCTTCGTAGAGTTTGGAGACAAACTAGCCAATGCAAAGCACTGGAACACTCGAGTGGGCGTTACGAAACTTTGTTTTTTGAATCTATTTACCGTGTTACGTATATCGCAGGTAATTTGTTTTTTTTTTTTTTGTATAATTATTAAGAAGTATTTAAAATGGAGTTTAAATGTTTTTTTTTTTTAATATTAGTATACCACATATAATATTAATATATATTTTTTCCTCTTGATTCAAATTTACTGGATAATTTTGTTACAGGCTTCGCAATATTGGATGATAGCACCCCGTACCTTATATATAGTAGTTTTATCAAAACAATGATCGTTTTGCTTCTTATATGTGAGACTTGGCATTTGTTAAGTGATACAACAAATTTAGATGTTCTTATTGACAACATAACAGTCACGATGATAAATTTTACAACTCTGTATAGATACATTAATATGGCAAGTATTTTAAAATAAATTAGCTTCAAGCTATATCCCGCACACAGCAGGGTAGACAGAGGGAACCTAGTGTTAAGGCACTCCGTCCCCCACTTTCTGCCGAATTTTGAAGGCATTGCGTGTTGAGTGGCAGAACTCAACGCCGCGATTTGCCTCGACAGCAGAACGAAGAAATAGAAATACAAATTTAAGTAAATATTTCATCTCCTCGAGTGGAGATCGAACCCGCAACCAGTCGCTTTTACAGTCTCACTTTGTACCATTGCGCCACGACTGGCGCAATAAATATTTAATAATATTGTATTTAATTTGAAATAAATAAATTATATTTAAATTTACAGCGACAAAACAAATTTATTTACAAGAAGTTGGTATCTGCAATGGAATCCCCATATTTTGATATATCAACTGAAAGTCGTAAAAGAATTTTTAATTTTTGGGTTCAAAGAAACGAACGATTCCTGATACTATTGTTAGTTTTAGCCGGTTGCACTTTGGGCATTTGGTAACTGCTTCAATAATATTTAATCGACCAATTTATATTTTATACAAAAAAATTGAAGCAACATACACGCTTGGTTGGAATTCCGGCGGAAAACGGTGTATATAAACACTAGGTTATCGCTGCTTTTTTAGTTTTCCCAGAGAAAATATCTATCTTGTTAAATATCAAATGTTTCACTTGAATTTAATGTTTAAGCTGGATTTATTTTTGTAATACCTTACAATGTAAACCGTACTACTGTAACTGCTGTAAAGCCTGTAAAGCCGTGTCAATCTTAAATCATCTATATATTATTTTCCAGGTGTGTTTACCCTTTGGTGGATGACATCGAGTACAATTTGATGGTGTCAGCTCGCTTTCCTTTCGAATATCAAACTCCAGTTCGTTACCCAATACTATACATGAGCGTATATATGGCTTTTAGTTACAGTTCGACGTTTGTTTTGTTAAACGATTTAATAATGCAGGCCCATTTGATGCACTTGTTGTGTCAATATAACATATTATGTAATTGCTTTGAAAGTATTATAAGTGATTGTTTAGGAGAAAATGGTAAGAATCAAAATCAGCTCCACGCTATCACGTATCCCGCACACAGCAGGTTAGGCAGAGGGAACCTAGTGTTAAGAAATTTTGTTTCCCACTTTCTGGCGAATTCTGGAGGAATTGCGAGTGAAAAATTCAACGCCGCGCTTAGTCTAGACACCAGAGCGAAGAAATGGAAATATAAATTGACGTAAATATTTCATTTCCTCGAGTGGGGATCGAACCTACAACCAGTCGGTTTTACAGTCACACTTTGTGCCGCTGCGCCACGACTGGCCTAATAATTTGAAGTAGTTGCTTAAAATATTTTACTGCCCTTAATAAACAAATATTATGTTTATTTTAAATATGTGAATTTAATTTTACTGTAAAATAACATAATGTTATTGTTTTCAGAGTGCGAACACTCCGAAACAATATTGACTAAGAAATTTAAAGAAAAATATTTAAAGAAACTTAACAATTTGGTGAACCAACACAAGTTTATATTGGAGTAATATTTGTTATATTATTTTGTATAGTAATACATGTCGAATAAATAAATAATAAATTATATTTTAATTTAAGTAACTCGATGGACTTCAAGAAATCGTTAAGCAAACCGATGCTGGCGCAACTAACAGCGAGTGGCTTTCTTATATGTTTCTTAGGCTATCAAGCCAGTGTGGTGAGTTTGATAGAGGATTTTATATCCAGCTTCATGGGGTGCTTCCCGCACACAGCTAGGCAGAGGGAATCTAGTGTTAAGACACTCCGTTCCCCACTTTCTGTGGAATTCTGGAGACATTGCGCGTTGAATGGCAGAACTCAACGCCGCGCTTGTCCTCGACACCAGAGCGAATAAATAAAAATATAAATTTATATATTATAAATTAATATATTGTGGGAATCGAACCCACAATCACTCGGTTTATTTTTTATTAATACTTATTATTTTTTTGTTAAAATTTAGTTCATACATAATATGTTTTAATATTTTATGTAAATTTACGAACATTATGTTACATAATTCTTATTATCCTACAAACTAATATGCGATATGCCCAAACATATAGTTGGCAAAAAAAAAAATGGAAATGCTCGTAAGAAATATTTTTTTTTTATTTTTCAACAAATCCAATAGTCAGGTATGTCAATTTGCAGAATGCGGATCCGAGCAATGCAAAATTTTTCATGAGTCTGCTCTACATTTTGTATGCTCTTTTTGAACTGTTTATATTTTGTAAATGGTGTGACGAAATAAAAATTCAGGTATTATTCTTCTAAGTAAACTTATTATAAGGAAATTAAAAAAAAATCTGCTACACGCTGTATCCCGCAAACAGCAGGGTAGGCAGACAAGACATTCCGTTCTCTACTTTCTATCGAATTCTGGAAGCAATGTGTGTTGAGTGGCAGAACTCGACAGCAGAGTGAAAAAATAAAAATATAAATTTAAGTAAATATTTCATCTCCTCGAGTGGGGATCGAATCCAAAACTAATCGGCTTTACATTCACACTTCGTGCCGCTGCGCCACGACTGGCCTAAAATATAAGTGAATAAGCTATCACATATTTATGTAATAATCTAATTTTAAAGTAGTACCTATAGAAATATTTTTCAATCATCCAATCAATAAGTTATCTAATTGGATTGAATTATATTTTTACATTGATTGGGACTCATATAAGTCTTATCAGTCTCATTATATTTATTGAAACTCCAATTTTATGACAGCTATAATAAAAAAAAATCAGCTTCACGCTGTATCCCGCATACAGCAGGGTAAGCAGAGGGAACCTAGTGCTAAGACACTCCGTTCCCCACTTTTTGCCGTATCTGGAGGCATTGCGTGTTGAGTGACAGAACTCAACGCCGCGCTTAGTCTCGAAACCAGAGCGAAGAAATCGAAATATAAATTGAAGTAAATATTTCATCTCCTCGAGCGGGGATCGAATCCACAACCAGTCGGTTTTACAGTCACACCTCGTGCCGCTGCGCCACGACTGGCCTCAAAAAAATATATTCTTATATATAAAATATATTCTTGTAAATATAAATATTTTCAGAGTGAAAACATCGCAAATTCAGTGTATTGTTCAGGATGGGAGAAAGGCATTACAGCGATGCCGGGTGTTCGCGCCCGCCTCCTGTTAGTGGCTATACGAGCTAGACGACCTGTCATTTTTACTGCTGGCAGCTTGTTTGAGCTCTCTCTGGCTTCTTATACAACTGTACGTATATAGAAAAACAAAATTGAATTGACATTATCATTGTAAAAAAAAATAATATTTCATTTCTCCGCTCTGGTATCGAGACAGAGCGCGGTGTTGAGTTCCGCCACTCAACACGCAGTGCTTCCAGAATTCGGCGAAAAATGGGGAACGGAGTGTCTTAACACTGGGTTCCCTCTGCCTACCCTACTAAGTACGGGATACTTTAACTCATATTCAAAATGTTTTATTGTTTGTTATTTCACACATCTTAATTAATTGATTGAAACTGTAAATAAGCCATACTTAGGTCCATGAGGTCATTTTAGTGCAGTGGGATAGCGTCTGACTAACGACGACAGTTGTATTGATGGATGGCATAATCCGGGGGAATTAATTATTAACATTTTCCCATGCTGGAACGTCACGTCTTGAATTCGGCCGGAAAGTGGAAAACGGAGAGATTCCACACTAAGTTCTCTTTGCGGCTCTGCTTATCTATGTTTTAGGCACGTTACAGTGTAAAGCTAAAAAAAATGATTTACTTTAAGTGAATAAAAATGATGATCACGTTTCAGCTCGTAAAAACCTCCTACTCAGCTGTCACGGTTCTTCGTAGATTTCAATAGTTAAACGAACGTAATCCGAATGAAGGAAAAATTAAAAACTTTGATAAAAACCTTGCACAATTTAATTTGGTGTTTCTTTCTAACAAAACCTTAAGTTTTTCCCTTATAATTTAAGACACTAATATAGTTAAATTTATTCGAGTAGTTGTTCGATATTAAAGAATAAATTAAAATATAGAAAAATGACCAGTCTTTTCTTCAAATACCCTTTGCCGTTAACAGAGTAGACAGAAAAAAATCATGTCATTTTCTATTATATAAATCATTTTGTTAAATAATTAAAATTTTAATTATTTAACAAAATGATTTACAAAACTTCAGTTTTACTTGGTGCTGTCGGTTGTAGGTTCCCCGTTTGGAGGAATGAAGCTACCATATTAAGGAATTGCATATTAAATATTTTCAATCTCTCGCTCTTGTGACGAGGCAAAGTGCGAGGTTTAGTTCCACCACGCAACCTACAATGTCTTAAGATCTCGGCGGAAAGTGGAGAAAGTAAGTACCTCAATGTGGTCGGAATATCTTATGCTTCCAGGCTACCTCTGCTTACCCTGCTATGTGTAGGATACAGACGTGGAGACGTGAACTAAATATTAAGTACTAGTCTAACCACAATAGAAATATATAAACATTACCTAAGTGGAATCTACTGTTACCATTTTCAATCTAATGTGGCTATCGACTTACGATAGTGCCACCAATTTCTTTGTTACTATAATTATAATTTTAAAGAAGTTGTATCCCGGACACTACATGGCAGGCAGAGGGAACCTAGTGTTAAGAAACTTCGTCCTCCATTTTCCATCGAACTCTGGAGTGATTCCGTGACGATTAACGACGACCCAACTCTTTGTCTCGCCACTAGAGCGAAGAAAAATTAAAAAATCAAAAAATTCAAAGAATTTAAATAATTCTAAAGTTAAACAAAATAAAATTTATGGAGGATTGCAACGATTCCCAAGCTTTAATAATGAATTTCCGTGCTCAATGAATAATTCGATAAGGCGACGTCCAAACGGACCTGAATCATTTACACGATTGAAATTTAATTATGGCCCAGTGATTTCTGGATTCTGTTTCCATTGCTTACAAATAAATCGAGCTTTTAAATTAAATTAGCATAAAATAACTATAGTTATTTTCTATTTAAAAGATTCTTAAAGAGTTAACTAATGTAACTTGGCTGGTCTCAATAACTTATCTGTTTTTAACAATTTTTTAAATATATTGTATACAGACATAAAATAAATATATGTATGTTATGTGATTATATATTTAAAGTTGCTATTACATTATGTATATACTCTTGTAACATATATATATATATATATATATAAATATATATATATAAGTATTTATTGTATGTCGGTATATGCATCAGTTAACAGATTTTTAAACGTAGATATGAATTATTAAGACTGGACGTTAGAAGTTCTTACAATATATATATTATATGTATTACTTTTTTTGTCTAAATTAAATTATATAGAAAAAAAAATATTTCGCGTTTCGTCATTTTGCATGGAATTTGTATCAATTAACATTGTACACCCACCCGTATGTTCTTTTTACATTGTAATTTCATTTTATCTATGATAAAAGCAGAAATATTTAGAAACGTATTTGAACATAATCTTCCGTTTTAAAAACCAAAATTGGAAAAAAGCGGGATCTGAAAAAAGTTCCTATAGAGAAGTTAAAACAATAAAACAACAAACAAAATGTTGTAATTAACGTATAGCTTTGGACGATCCGAGTGCAAGTTGCGCTAAAATATTTTTATACGTTTCTATATATGTATATGTTGTTTTATGAATAGTAACAGAATTTATAATATATATATATAATACACAAACACATATTCAACAATGAAATTTGTATGTATAATCTGACGTCTTAGTCTTCTCTGAGAGAAATAAAAAAAAAACTCTCTGACAATGCAACACAAACATACTACCATCGATTTTAGTAAAACACACAACTGAATCAACGCGACGGCGTTTGCAGAACGCTATTTTATAATGTTGCACCAGATTGTTCGTGTTATGGAAATGAATCGAATACTATTTAAGTAGAATTTAAGTGAGAATTATTTTAGAATGTTCAGTGCGAATTAAGTTGCTTTTTGTTAAAAGGACTGACAAAAATGCAGCTTTTAAACGCAGTGTGGAGGAAACTCACAAACACCGACGCTTTAAAATTAGCGAGTGGAAAATTTGAAATATATTTTTTTGAGTTTCTATATAGAGTCGTGTATTTGTGCGGTATATTAAGATAAAATTAATTTTGCCTTATATTAAAATCATCTAAAACATTCATAATGTATCGGATTTTAATTTTAAAATACTACATATATTTTTTAGAGGCCAGTCGTGGCGCAGCGGCACGAGGTGTGACTGTAAAACCGACTGGTTGTGGGTTCGATCCCCACTCGAGGAGATGAATAATTTCCATTTTCTTCGCTCTGGTGTCGAGGTTAAGGGCGGCGTTGAGTTCTGCCACTCAACACGCAATGCCTCCAGAATTCGGCAGAAAGTGGGGAACGGAGTGTCTTAACACTAGGTTCCCTCTGCCTACCCTGCTGTGTGCGGGATACAGCGTGAAGCTGATTTTTTTTTTTTTTTTATATATTTTTTGTTTTTTCTGTACAATATTTTTTTTGGATTGATTGTTTTTTAAATATTATATTATAAATTAATTTAATAATGAATAATTATAATTATAATAATAATAAATTAAATATTATATTACAAATTAATTTAATATATATATTTGTAGGTCTGTCTATTTGGGAAAGTAGCACGCCTTACTTCATCTACAGTACAACAGTTAAGACGCTGCTAGTACTATTTGCCTGCGGCGAGGTTTGGCAGTTCTTCAGCATAACATGGACTATAGACGCAGTCACCGACGGACTCAATCTTCTTCTTATACAATTTGGGGCATTGTGCAAATATAAGATAACGGTAAATTATGAAATTATGAGGCCAGTCGTGGCGCAGGAGTACAAAGTGTGAGTGCAATGCGACTGGTTGTGGGTTCGATCCCCACTCGTTGTAGTGAAATATTTATTTACGTTTATATTTTAATTTCTTCGCTCTAGTGTCAATGCAAAATCGCGGTGTTGAGTTCCGTCACTCATCACGCAATGCCTCCACAATTCGGCGGAAAGTGGGGAAAGGTCTTACAGTTCTACACTAAGTTCCCTCTGCCTACTCAGCTGTGTGCGGGATACAGCGTGAAGCGATAAAATAATAATTTAAGTTAAATATAAATTAAGCTTATCAGTTAATTTCAGGTTACAAACAAGAGTGTTTTCAAGAAATTAGCCTCTTCAATGGAGTCAGAAAACTTCGATATCTCGACAAATCAAAGGAAAAGTATATTAGCAACTTGGCGTAAGACTAATAAGGCATCGTTAAAACTACTTTTAGGTATAGGTACTTGTACAGTTATCTTCTGGTAAGATATTTTTATGACTAATTTGATAAATTAATTATTTAAAATTCTCTTTTTATATTACGTGACGTTTCATTACATTGCGTTATGCTACGTACCTGAAGTAAAATGTAAGGATTACAGCAATTAAAGTAGAGCTGTCCTAATCTTGAAGGGAACTTATATTATAGTATACGATAGTTGAATATTCACAGTACATCAAAATTAACTCGAGTAAAATAAAAAATTAAATTAGCTTCACGCTATATCCCGCACACAGCAGGGTAGGCAGAGGGAACCTAGTGTTAAGACACCCCGTTCCCTACTTTCTGCCGAATTTTGGAGGCATTGCGTTCAACACGGTTCGGTTCGGTTTTACAGTCAAACTTCGTGCCGCTGCGCTACGACTGGCCTCTCGAGTATTAGAAATATTTTCAAAAATACACATTTAAATCGTACAAATTACATGTTTCAGGCATATTTACCCTCTAGTGGATGATATAGAATATAATTTGATGGCGTTTGTTCGGCTGCCGTTCAAATTTCAAACTCCTACTTCTTATCCTCCCACTTATCTCTGCATGATGGTGGTGTTCTCCTATATGTGCTACTTCGTCATGGCCAACGATCTTATAATGCAAGCACATTTAATGCATTTGCTCTGCCAATTTGCTGTACTTAACAATTGTTTTGAAAATATTTTGCCTGATTGCCTATCAATATTTCAAGGTAAGTATTTATAAGGTATAGGATATGTATATTATTGTAACTGAAACTTATACAAAATTATTGTGCATTAATTTAATTTTAAGTTTATAACATATTATGTCTTTCATGAGGCCAGTCGTGGCGCAGTGGCACAAAGTGTGACTGTAAAACCAACTGGTTGTGGGTTCGATCCCCACTCGAGGAGATGAAATATTTACTTAAATTTATATTTCCATTTCTTCGCTCTGGTGTCGAGGCAAAGCGCGGCGTTGAGTTCTGCCACTCAACACACAATGCCTTCAAAAATTCGGCAGAAAGTGGGGAACGGAGTGTCTTAACACTAGGTTCCTTCTGCCTACCCTGCTGTGTGCGGGATACAGCGTGAAGCTAATTAATGTCTTTCATGAGGCCAGTCCTGGCGCAGGGACACAAAATGTGACTGTAAACGTGAGGCAGTAGTATTTTTTACTTATTAGCTCTGATATCGAGGTAAAGTGCGGCGTTGAGTTCCGCTACTCAACTCACAATGACTCCGGAATTCGGCGGAAAGTAGATAACGTAGTGTCTACCTTTGCCTACTCTGCTACATGCAGGATACGGCGTGAAGCTGAAAAAAAACATATCATGTCTTTTATACAACTAAAACGAAATAGTCGTTTATTTGTGCGTTGTAATTGAATTGATCTGAAACATTATTTTAGAATTATTATCGTATGATATTGTTTGTTATAGGTCTTCGTTTAAACAAAAATCTGCATCTGAACGAGGCTTTCACAAAGGAATACAAAACGCGATTGGGAAATTTAGTAAAACAACACAATTTTATTTTATGGTAAGCTTATATAAGATTCGAGATGTGAAACTATATAAATAAGTACATATATATTTTTTATATTTACTTCTTTATTAACAATAATATGACAAAATGCATCTTTCGTGGCTCAGAGCTTAAATAATATGTATGAGGAAACTATTCGATTATTATTTTATTAGGCAGTGTGACGGTCGTTACTGTAAGCGTGACAGTTGTGCGTTCGTTTGCCACTATAAGAAATGAATTATTTTATAATTTTATTTCCTCTATCTGGTACAAAGGCAAGCGCAGCGTTGATTTTCGCATAACGCGTAATACCTAGAGATATTGTCGGAAAGTGGAAAACAAAGTGTCTTAATTGACATCTTATAATGGTAAAATAAGTACATATATTTATTTATAAATACATAGTATTACTTCTAAAAATTAAAGCCTATACCTGGGCAAACTTTATGGAAAAAACAGAAATACAACAAAAAAACTAAAATGAAACGATGAAATTTTTTTAAATTAAAAAAAATATATATTTTTCTTCCCTAAGCACATACATTTCATATAAAATAACATTTTAAAAATGTGCAAAAAAAATTTGCATATCACACAAAAACAATTCCAACTGGAACTATCACGATAGCATAAATAACATTTATATTTAGTTTCTCTGGTGCTGTGTACACTGTGTTTGCAGCAATACCCTGAAGCTTAGGGATTTATTGAGTACGCCGATGTTAGTTCAGCTGGCCGTTAGCACATCACTTATTTGTTCTATCGGCTTTCAAGTTGCAACGGTAAGCTTTATAAACGATACCTAGTCTCTATAATATAAATATTAACAGCAGGGTAGTGGAGGGAATCTAGTGTTAAGACAGTCCGTTCCCTATTTTCTGCCGAATTCTGGAGGTGTTGCGTGTTGCGTGGTAGAACTCAACGCCGCACTTTACCTCGACACCAAAACGAAGAAATGGAAACATACATTTACATAAATAAATATTTTGTAGTATTTTATTATCATTCAAATAAATATTTTTTAGCATTAATTTCACTACCTCAACCGAGTAAATAATATGCGGTGTTAGGTTTCGCCATTGTCTCTAAAACACGTGGAAAGCGTAAGTAATGTCATAACGCATACATATATACAAAATATTATATTACAGGGTAAAAGTTGTTGATTAATATATTATTAAGATAAAATAAATTAAAATTAAGTTTTATCTCTTTTCTTATAGTAAGAAAAATCCGTTTTTTGTTGCAAGTATATAAAAACTTATTAAACCTTTAGGAGTCATGACCTCTCATCAAATGACTTGGAATGAGTTGCATATGTAACGATGATACGCCATCTTGTAAATTAGACAGGCGGGTTATTTTAAATTTATCTCCAATTGCAGCATCTGATCAGATGTTTTATGAATACCATACACGGGATATGCGTCAACTTACTTTGTTTTGTTTTTATTAATTTATTTTGAATTGTATGCTTTTTACTGACTTCTGAAAAAGGTGGAGGTACTCAATTCAACTGTATTTTTTTTCTTTCAACTGGGTGGACCGATTTTGATGAATGTTTTTCATTTGAAAGCTGATGCTTCCCGACTGGTCTCATTTATATTTATACATATAACTATTAGTTATATATATATAATTTGGTCTAGTTCTAACAACGCCATCCATAAGAAATTTATATATTGCTTTTGAAAAACTTTTACTCTTTTAAAGTGGTTTCTTTTTAATTATACTCACAAATTTTTAAGTATGCATTGAGATGTGTGATAATTGAATTGAGTTTTTCAAATTAGTCTTGGTCACGTTTTTTCTTTAGGATATAATCTGTAGATTTATTGAAACTACTTAAAGTATTATTAAAAGTACCTTTATTAAAACTTTTTGAAAAGCAACTATATATTTATAAACAAATACTTTTTATCTAAAATATAGTTTTTTCAGTTTTATTATTTGATTGCAACTCAGATTATATTTTTTATTAAATAACACTATTTTTCAATAAAAACTTATTTACTATAGTAAATAAGAATTATCTTTCAGTCGGTGTCTGTAAATAAAACCAAATGGCTCACAAGCCTTTTGTATTTGGCTTATAATATGTTTGTGCTGTACATAATATGCAGATGGTGCGAAGAAATTAAAATACAGGTTTGTGATGTATTTCCTACTGTATACTTTTTTTGGTAGAGGGCATCTAGTGTTAAGACACTTCGTTTTTTATACACTTACCGCCGAATTTTGGAGGCAATGCGTGTCGAGTGGCGGAACTCTACGTCGCGCATTGCCTCGATACCGGAATGAAGAAATAGAAATATAAATTTAAATAAATATTTCATTTCCTTGAGTGGCGATCGAACCTACAACCGGAGTCGCGTTAACAGACACAGTTTGTCTCCCTGCGCCACGACTGGCCTCGTAATTATTTTACGTAATATACATACGCATGTACCTTATTTTGAAGGAAAATTTAAGTATAAACAAATAGATATAACAGCTTAAATTTATTTATATACCTTAAATGAGAAGAAAATGAAAATAGTAAATTCGTTCCAACCAATGGGAACACACAACCATCGAATCAGGAGAACCATTGTTCCCCTGAGGCACGACGGCCTGAACAACTTAATTTATTTTTTAATATAATATTTAAGAATGAAAACACTGGTGAAGCAGTGTACGCGTCTGGCTGGGAGAGTGGTATTGTGAACGTGCCGGGTGTTCGTACCACTATCTCCCTTATCATAGCAAGAGCTAACAAACCTGCAGCTCTCACCGCTGGCGGGATGTACGATCTATCTCTAAAAGCATATGCAATGGTATGTTTTAATTTTATTTTACAACTGTTCTTAGTACAGGAAAAAGTAAATAAGTGACAGTATTTGTGCGGACAAATGTCACTCAGAAACAAATATTTCTATTTGAGATAGCCGACATGTAATTGCTCTAAACATATGAAAAGCTCAATGCCGTGATAGGCTTCTGACTCCGAATGCCATAAACATAAAATGAGAGAAAATATATAAAAAAAAAAAGAATAAGTTTAATCGAAACATTTTTTTTTAAATTCTTTATAGGTAAAAAAATTAAAAAAGTGTCTTTTATCAATTTAGCTTAAAATCATGGTAAATTTCAGATGGTGAAAACTTCGTACAGTGCTCTTACAGTGTTGCTTCGTCTCCGCGAGAATTGAGCACACAAATTCGTCATATATCCTTCAGTTTGTTTACTTCTACAATAATAAGTAGTTTCACTATTTTCGTCACACAATAGATGTTACGCTTATTCAATTCAATTCTGCTTTAACGTATTTTTTCATTAATAAAATTATCACTTTCAGGTCCAATAAATTTTATTTGTCGTTGTGGTGGCTTATTTACCCTAACTTAACTGAAATACTGTTTTCTAGCTGTAAGAGTACTAAAATAAAATTTATTATTTCAAATAAATATATTATTACAACTAAAAACGCTGTTTTGACGTGAGTCAACTTGCCTGAGTTACGGTTAAAGTAGTTTTTGGGTCAAGTGTTAATTGAATCATTTATATATGACTGTGATAGACAAATATGCATCGTGAAGAGTTATACTAAGCCCTTTTGATGATCTCACTACGCCTTATAATTATAAATATAAAAGTACAGACATCCAAATAGTACTTTTTGGCATATAATACTTGATGCTGTTTTGGTGTAATGAACAGAGTTTGCCTAATTTAGTTTTTTTAATACACGTATGACGTGAGCAAAGTTATCTTTATCTTTACCTTTTTTAGATTTATCGTTTATGACTGGCGCCAGCCAATTAGACTGTGCCACTTGAAGAAATAATTTACCTAGCACATAAGAAACGAGCGTGATGCAGTAGCGTGGCGTTCGTGGGTTCAATCGTTTTAGAACAAATAAAGAGTAGAGTAGGAACCTAGTATTAAGATATTCTGTTCCCATTTTTCCGTCGAATTCTGGAGGCAGTGCATGTTTAGTGGCAGAACTCAACGCTGCCCTTTGTTAACCAAAACCACTGGGAAAAAATGATAATCAGTCAGATTCATATCCCGCTGCTGTATCCCGCATACAGCAGAGTAGGCATGACAGGGGCACAAAGTGTGACTGTAAAACCGACTGTTTATGGGTGCAATCCCTACTCGAGGAGATGAAATGTTTATTTAAATTTATATTTCCATTTCTTCGCTCTGGTGTCGAGCCAAAGCGTGACGTCGAGTTCTGCCACTTAATACGCAATGCCTCCAGAATTCGTCAGAAAGTGGAGAATGGAGGAATATTTTATTTTCTCGAGTCGTGATCGACCTTACAACCAGTCGCGTATAAACTCACCTAATTGTGCCCCTGCGCTACGACTGGCCTCAATAATCTTAATGTATATAAAATACATTTTATGATTAAGTTGATAGTATAAAACATATCGTAATGAATATAAAAGATCTAGTATTAATAGCGGATATATTTAATATAGTAGGGGAGGTGGGGATACTAAAGCGTCATGGGGACCTATTCGATTGTGAAAACTGGTTAAGCGCCTTAGTCAGCAAACTTCGCTATGTCAGCTCTAGCTTCACACTTACATCACTTATTATTGTAATATACATAAAGTTCATTGCGCATTAAATCAATAGAATTCATTTAATAACACAGCAGTCAAAACGTACGTACGTCCACGAAAAACATACAAGTTATTGTGATCAGGTGAGAAATCAATATGAAGCAGACGATAATGAAAAATGTATCCCACATTTGTGTGGAGAGGTGAGACAGAGTGAGAAATAAAAATAAAGTGAGAAGGAAAGAGAGACACGGAGTAGAAATACAGAGCTCAACAGCAGTACGTTCTACACTTTATTTATGGCTTCATCACCCCATGAAAATCGTCAGATTATATTTTTTTTAAACAATCTTTAAAGAATTTCATTCAGAATTTTAAAAACATCTATTTCGTTCTAGTATTGCAAGAAACGTTTTTATAAAATTTTGGTATATACGCATTTCCTTATGCGACGCATATATTTAATTTAGCTTGCGTTAATCTGACGCGCTCAAGTTTTCCTGAGGATCATTTTTTTTACTAATAGGGCTGACCTGAATGGTACATAAATGGAGGGGCACACTACACGGTACCAGGTCTCTTCCCCATAGTTTGCGCAATGTACGCGCAAAATCCCCGCTTTGGCTCGTCTACCATAAGATAATATGAACTCATTTTATATACATACGTACTTAATAAAGTACCTACTAAAATCTCCGACTACAAATATTGATATTCAAGTCGCTGATAAACTAATATTGGATAAATGGCAAACGGACGTGCAAATGTTGTTCTGCTGAGTGAATTTAATATTTATGGCTATAGCAGGGCTGGTTTGAGTGAAGCGAGCTAGATTTTGCTGTAGAGTTACTACAAAGTTAGTTTAATAAATTGCTCTCTGCGCTGCATTGAAATTAAATTTTGTCGAACTTATGTTTCCTTCTGAATTTAGTAAAAAGTTTTTATGATTCCTTTCCCCTTTAGGTATTATTTTGATAATTGTATATACAAAAACAAGCTACAAACAAATTTCGTCGTGGTGCAGTCGCACAAGCGTGTTACGGTAAACGTGATGACATAATAATATTTTCATTTCTTTACTCTGGTAACAAGAAAATGTGCGGCGTTGTGTTCCATGTCCGCTGGCCGTTTCTGAGATAAGCGTGAACAAACGCACAGTCAAACATTTAAAAAAATATATTTTGGGTTCAACTACACTAAAAAATGCCAACAGTAACAGTTTTTTTATATATCTGTTTTTTTATATATGTGACCGATTAGTTCCGATTTTATTACTTTTATAGATATAGATAAAATCTAAAATTATTTACGAAACGAGTCCCAATAATAAAATTGGCTCCATTAGCACGAATATATTGGCACGTCTATATTTATGAAAGAGGCCGTGTATGTGACATAATCACTCGAGCTCACAGTTCTTGAAATAAATTCTTACTTCCGTAACAGATATCGTTTCTTCAAGTGAATATTTTTATACAAATACTTACTGCTATTGATATTTGAAATTTTATATAAATAGTAGTTACTCGCCCTAAGTAGTAATAATAAAAATATATATATTTGATACCGTATGCCACACACAGCAGGCAGAGAGATATTTTATTTATTTGAGTCGGAATTGAATCCACAACCAGTCGCGTTCACAGTATCACGTGAACTCAAACAAATAATAAAACTATATATTTATATACAAAGTTTTATAAGCAAACTGAATGACGAAAAAAATCACCGGGACTCGCCCACAGAGGATTCTAAAAAAAAAATTGGAGGCGTTGAGCTTTTCTGAAATTCAGTCAAAGCTTAGCCTGACCTCATTTAAACTATGAGGCTTTAATAACAAATTTTGCCCCCTTTTAAGGTTAATATTTTTTATCAGGGTTTAACTACAAATGCATTATATGGTTTTCAGATTTTTTCCTGTAGATACTAATACTACCTGTAAATGCTAGCTGCCAAATTTGATAATTCTAGGTCAACCAGAAGTACCCTATGTATTTTGATTCCCCCGATAGTGTCGAAATACGTGTTTTTATTTTGTTGTTTTTGTTTTTTTAAACATAGATTTTTTTTTCAGGAAATTATAGGGCAGTAGAACTAGGTCTATGGTTTGATTTCAACTGGATATCTCTAAGCATTCCTGAGATAAAGGCTCTTGACAAATAGACAGACAGACAAACGGTCAACAAATTGATCTTACAAGGATTCCTTTTTTCCTTAAAAGGTACGGTACGGTACGGTAAAACCCTAATTAAAATAAAAAGTTGTATGTATCTCTAAATACGTAGAATAAAAATGTATGTATATAAATAAATGTAGCCCTCGATAAATCTGAATAATTTACATAAATTATATATTCAGTTCCGGCTGAATTTTATTTCAATATATATTAATATGAATATTAAAAAGCAGTTATTTAAATCTTAAATACCTTTTTAAGTAAATAGTATTTTTACCTTCCGCTGCCTCCCACACACAGCAGGGTAGACTTAGGGAACCTAGAGTTAAAAAACTCCGTTCGCCACATTCCGTCGAATTCTAGAGGCAGAGCGTGTTGATTGGAAGAACTCAACGACTTGGGTTTGCCTCGGTACTAGAGAAATGAAAATATTAAATATTTTAGAGATGAAATATAGATAAATATAGACAGATATCTATCTGAGAAGATAGGTTTGCATCGAACCCAAAACCTGTCGCTCTTACAGTCACGCGCTTGAGCCTCTGCCCCACTACTGGCCTTTAAAGTTAAAAGTATAATATATTTTTACTTTTTTGTTCACTCGTTATTCCGCATAAAAAGGTTATACACAGTGTTAAACCACCCTGTTCTTTTTCATCCGCCCAAATTCAAAAACAAAAACGTACAATACCTACATACATAACAAACAAACGTGCAATACATACATATATAAATGTGACAGGGTAATTCCTTATTAATTTAACAGCATATTAATCTTTTTGAGAGGATGAACTGTTAAAATAAATTATAGTGAAGTTTCATATGGCCGTGTGACTTTGTATTAAATTAATGTGAATTATTTATAGTACTTCATTAATATTATTTTATTTGGTAAATTTTCGACACAACGCGGAAGGGAGTGCCGACTTTTTGGTCACTGTAATTAAAATTTATGTTTAAAAGTAAAAAATATTATCGTTGCAAATCGTTATAGGATTTATCATTTAATTGATTGTATATTTCCTGCCAAAATGTGACGATAAAATAATGTTATGGGAAATATTCCAACAAATTGGTGTCAAGTCAGAGTTATTTTTATCTGTTATCGAAATTCGGAGATTCGATGTTAAATAGGTGATTCGTTATCCCGCTGATGCCTTTTTAAAACATGTTATATTGGTAGAGACTGGTTGTGGGTTTGATCCCCACTCGAGGAAATTAAATATTTATATAAATGTATGTTTTCATTTTTTCGCTCTGGTGTCGAGGCAAGCCGCGGCGTTGAGTTCCGCCACTAAACACGCAATGACTCCAGATTTCGGCGGAAACGAGTATCTTAACACTAGGCCTCTGCCTGCCCTGCGGTGTGCAGCATTTATTTTAATTTATTTATATTGGTACAATAAATAATATTATTAATTTGATTTAATCTTATATTTTTATAAAAATCCAAGATATACCCTCCATTTTAGGGCATCGTAGTGGCAATCAAATGTTTTCATTTCTCTACCTAAATCACAGTGTATGGATTTAAACGGAAAACGTAACGTTTTAATACTATATTCTTCACCTGCTATGCGGGAAAAAGCGAGAAGCTGAAAAAAAACATGTTCTACTAGTGAAAGTATTATATTGATAGAATCAAATAATTACATATACATACATTCATTAATAGTTGTATCACGCATACAGCATGGTAGACAGAGGGAACCTAGTGTTAAGAAACTCCGTTCCCCACTTTCTGGCGAATTCTGGAGGCATTGCGTGTTGAGTGGCAGCAAAGAATTGATAATTTATATCTACTAGCAATCTTAATATAAATTCATTCTAATAGGCAAAAGGCAAAAAATGAGAGAGCGAGAAAATAAAACATTTTTATAGCTGCGTTCATAATATTCGTACACTGAATTTATCATGTAAAATATTTTAAAGTGATGACACTTTTATAAGTAAGTTCTTTTATTTCTTTATTTAAATATAAAGATAAACATGTTTAAAATATTTTTTATTGCTTCTGTTGCATGTTCATATTACGCGTAATATTTGCTGGCAGGCGGACCCAACGCGGATACGTATTTACACACCAAATTGATGTAAATAAAGTCTTGAATACTTTCAGGATCTATACATAAATACTGACTATAAATGAACTACTGAACACATATGTGTGACTTACTTTTTAAAGTTTGTACATATTACAAAAAATGAAATATTTACGTTGTTGTATATTTAAAAAAAAATAATACTCCGTTTTCCATTTCCGTTCATATTCGAAACACTACAAGTTATGTGATACAACTGTGTACGCCAAATTTAGTCTATTAGTGATGTTTAAAAAAAAGATGACAAAAAAACCACTCGTTCGGATATGGATATTAGGCATAGTCCTTGTCCTATAGTATTTCATTCTTCGGCTACCATAAAAAATAATAATAACATAGATCACTACGTAGATCTATTTAATACTAATTGGATTTTTCACAAAATTTGAAAAATACATAAAAAAAAATACAAGTGCTGGTGTTATTCAAAAATTCGATATAGCTTTAAGTTCTATTCACATGCTAAATAAAACTATTATATACAGCTCAGACAATATGTTCTCCGGAAAGAGAGAAAACAAAAGATTTGTTTATCCATATACATATAAATCTTCATGGCTTCACTTTAAACCATAACTCAAAGCAAAAAGGGTTATACTAGCACATACTATACAAAATTTAGACGATCTTTTTTTAAATAAACAATATCAATATACAAATTATAAATACGGCGGCATCGTAACATATCTCTCATTACTTAACATTGAAATGAGCACAGCACACACAGAAAGATGAATCTCGTTGGATATTTGATCACACTCACTAATCTTCAGGTAAATATAATGATTTCTGAGAATTTTTTATCATTTTTGATTAAACAGATGCTTATATTTACCGGAACCGGTAACATTCGTTTGTTTTATCAATTATACATTCCATATTTGTATGTACATTTAGAGATGTCTCATTCGGTTATCTTCTTGTCACTAGGTAGCCATTTAATAAACTACGCTAATAGCTGTCGCATAATTTCTTATTTTAACGTATTTTCCCCTATATAATAGGGAAGAGATAACCCAGTGTCAAATCAACAAATTTATCAATATATATTTAGCCTATTTTTTTTTAATATTGCAATAAAGATCTACGTTTCTGAAAAGAGAAGTTAGTTTTGGACTTCTAGCTGGTGTTTTCTCTGTATGAAAACTAGCCTGGCCTATTTGGCCTGGATATGAACAAACATTTTTTTTTTGTTATTGACGAATCACAAATATGAAATAATTAATTGTTATTATAAATAAATAATTATATATTCAATTATAGTTACATTTAAATAGTCGATACATACATGCATAAACGTCAAACATTATGTACTTTTATAATATCAAATTAATTTCTAAGTTCTTCATCATTTATGTCGTAATATTTCAGAATTTCCATAATGTAAACGACAATATCAAAAACGTGTCATTCCGTTCCGCTGAAGTTGGAAAATTAGCCGAGGAACTTTTAAAGATGCCATATTTTTTGGAAAAATTTGGGGAAAATGGATATCACCGCGAAGGAAAAATTGGAAAATATATATCGAGGAACATTCTTGATTATATTTATTTTGATGAAGGGGATCCTACAGAAAAAGGACTTATTTTAACTTTGTATTTTGGTAAAGAACCACCTTTGATTGAAAATGGGCCTCTGGCTATATTTGCCCACAAGAAATCTGTTCGTCCTGATATTTTAGATGTTGTTGAGGACTACTTTCATTCTGGCTAAACGAAAATATAGAAATATTCACCACCATCAATTAATAGAAGTGACAACAGTAACAATATTATAATACAAGTTTGCTTTTCTGTTAGAAATACAAGTAACAACAGTTTGGTGAATTATTAAAATAATATAATAATTTTATTTTAAAAAAATATATATATTTTGGAATTATTATTTTTTATTATTACAATGAAATAGTACGATATACATAAATACAATAAAATAATAATCAAATTAAAATTCTTAAACAATTGTTTTAACAAAATAATAAAATCCAGAGAGTGAAATAATACAATAATGACACAACGAGCGGACGCAGAATTTTTCTTGCAGGAGCTGTGTTTAATACAAATTTACAATAACAAAGAAGTTGAACTATAGATAAAATTAAAGATAATATATAGAGAAAATAAACATATAGAATTATTGTCACACAAATAAAAAAAATTAAAAATATTAAATGCAATTGAATTATTTTTAGTATATTATGTTTGTTCAGTAACAAATTATGTAATATGATACAACTAAATGTGCATATTCCATTTTCTTAGAATGTATTACGATTCTTGCTTATATAAACATATAAATCAAATCGTATGTATGTTTCTATAACTAACTTTGTGAAAAAACTATAGGCTTTTTTTAATTTATAAACCTAATAAGCTCTTAAAATTATATATTATATTTAAATAATTATTTTTATTGAGGCTGTCGTGTTGCAGGGGCCCAAGCGTGCGATTGTATATGCGACGGCTATGGGTTCGATGACCACTTGAAGTGATATAAATTAATTTTTAACAATAAGAAAAACCGACTGTTGGACCGTTGTTTGACAACGAACTAAAAAGTAAAAAAATAATTTTACACAACGTAAAACGTACTTTGATTTTGTTAAACAAATATATTTAAAGAGGATTTTATAATTTTGAATTCGGTGTTAAGCTAATGCTACAACTTTACTACAATATCGAATTACTAAGCCTGTTTGTTTTTCTTGGTTATGAGGTTGGATGATATGTGATAATAAAAAAAAGTCATTTTACCACTGTTATGGATATTTTATCACTAACAAATAATTTAGTTCTCTGATTTGGAGATATGGCTGGAGGAATTTACGCTAAATCATATAAAAAATATAATAAAAACCAAACAATAAATCCGATGAGGGGCACTTCTTAAAAGGTAAATTTTAAACGCGACGTATAAATACAGCACTGTGCGACAATATCTAGTTTAAAATATAACCTGTAATAAATGTATTATATTCACCACATTGACCACAAATTGAAAATTTTACACACTCAATTTATTTATAGCATCTATTTATTTAACTACATTTAGTTTTATTTAATAAATAATGTACCAAGTAAACTTTATAATGTCAGAGTCAAAATTATTAGCCTGTCGTGGCGCAGGGCCACACAGTATGACTGTAAACGCGACTGGTTGTGGGTTCAATCCCCACTCGAAGAAATTAAATATTTATTTAAATTTATATTTTTATTTCTTCGCTCTGGTGTCGAGGCAAATTTCATACATATTGCAGCATAATCGGTGCATACATGTTCGTATCTTTTGATTGTTTTGACTAAGAAGCTTGTATTTTCTGTGCTTCAAGGACCCATAGACTTAAATATTTGGTATTAACTTCACGCGATCGAGATAAACAGTCATGACAGACGGACGGACGGCCCGACGGACGGACGGACGGACGAACGGACGGACTACAAAGTGATCCATGAAGGTTCCATTTTTTTTCAAGAAACCTAAAAATGTGTAAAGATGCCGTTATAATTTTTAACTTTACGCTGTATCCCTTACATAGAAGGGAAGGGAAACTGCGAACGTAGTGTTTATTTACTACCTTCCGATTAAGACTCTACTGTTCCCCATTTTTCGTCGAATATTCAAGCTTTAAAAAAAAATATATAAAATGTTTAATTAATTTCTTCCAGTGGGAATTGAACCCACAACTAATTGCTTTTACAGTCAAAACACTTGCGCCAAGTCTTGCTCCCTGCGCCAAGTCTCGATATTCACAATGATTTAAAGATACACATATCGTATCGAGTTGACGTATGTACAAGAGTTTTATTTAATTAGGAACTTGTAACACGAAACAATATATTGTTTTATTTTTCTTTATAAAAGTTCTTCGTTTCATTAACAATCATTAATTTTAAAGCATCGTTCATATATTGACATAACTTTTTGGGAAATCACATGAAGAAAATTTACGAGAATTTAGTGTTAAGATACTCAATTTCCTTTCGACCGAATTTGAGACGTTGCGTTTTGAGTGGTGGAACTCAACGCCGCACTTATTATATATAATTCATAACATAGGTAATTCCTTAACATATAGAAGTATGAGGATAGTCGTGGTTTAGGGGCACAGGCTAGTGACTGTAAATACGACAGGTTGTGGTTTCAATTCCCACTCGAGGAAATGTAATATTTAAAATTATCATTTCTTCGCTCCGGCGTCAAGGCAAAGCGCGGCGCTGAGGTCCGCAAGAGTGAAGAGCGGAATAGCTTAACACTAGGCTGCCTACCCTCACGTAACGTGAGGGATACAGCGTGAAAATAAAAATAAAAAAAGTGAAACTCAAATATGTAATAAGAAATTCATTTGAAAAATTCCTTAATGCGTGCAGTTTCTTGACTTGCATTCAGTCACTCGCTTGCTATACCTACATAGATGATAGAAGCGAGGAGAGCACTCACCGTAAAATGCGATCTTGATTGTGAAATAAGAACTCGTATCTATGAATGTTTCGTAATATTCCCACATAGAATATATATGGAAAGTTGAATCGTTCGCACAGTGAGTGGTTGCCTTTAAACGAGCGAGCACGAGTATGGACTTACATTTCAATTAGCAATTTGCTTCCACTTACCATTACTTACAATATTCCGGTCACTAACCTAACTTACACACTCGGCCTTTAGTAAAATTAATAATGCTCACTCGGCATTCTTGAAATTCAAAATTAATATTTATTTTAAATACGCCCCTGTCACGACGACAACAGAAGCCAATAGCTACATCATTTTAGTTTCGCAAGGATTTTATGACTCAATTTTTTTGTAAAACACTAAAGCGGTGATCTTTTATGTCCTGATATGTTGGCATTGTCACGAGTTAATAGCTAAATTCCTTAGCTTTGATTTCGTGATGGCAAAAAAAGGTTGATCCTTTCATTCATAGCCGCAGAATGTGTATTTTAAGCCATTGAATTTTTCAAGAAATGTAGATTGTGAAACGCAAGGACAAAAGAAAGATGTTGCTAGTAGTAGGTATTGGTATTCCTACTACTATTGCTAGATAAAATAAATTATGTTTTCACATTAAGTTTCTTTATTAGTTAATTTCAACAATCAATATATATTAGGTCTGTTGTTAATATTACGTAACAAACAAGTCTCCCTAATTCAATTGGGGCCATAAAATATGTAATTACGCGCGGGCGCGACGCGAATATGGCGCGCGTCGCCCTTTGTTTACCAGTGACGCATGAGGCGGAGCTCAATGCAATCTGTAAAGTGCGGAGTCGTTTACCTTCCGTGCGGCGAGACGGCCGCCATGTGCGTAGATGCGTGAGCGCAGCGAGCCATGCGCCGCGCAGAGAGGCGGCGCCCGCGGCGGCGCGCGGACGATGGCGCGCTGGCTGTGGGCGACAGTGCTCGTGGCGGTCCTCGCGCTCGCTGGAGCCGAGCACCTCACCGAGCACTCCCTGCCGTCCCTCATACGAGTACCCCGCCACGCTCGAGGCTCCCTTCGTCATTTACACATCCTCGGCTGGCACCTAGAGCTGCAAGAGAACCGCGCTATACGATCTCCGTATTACAACGAATGCCAGTTCTACAAGGGCAGAGTGCTACACAAGCCAGCGTCCACGGTTACTGTTACCGAGTGCGAGGGGCAGCTGTATGGCCTGCTCCAAGTCGATGGTGAAGATTTCGTGCTCCAACCGACTCGCACCGACGGCAGTCACGTGTTACGCAGGCGCGACGTGCTGCTGTCGGAACAGCCGGCGACGTACAACCTCACTGGTGACACGGTCGTTGACCTTGACATTGATTTTGCGGATGAGGAGCCGTCACCCGTGATGCACGTGTACCCGCGGCACACCGACCACTCAGATGTTGATTACTTCAGAAACATGGTCGCACCCATCACGAGGCCCGTATCAGGTGTGTGTTGCTCTGGTGCTCGGGTTCCGGACACACGGATGGTACCGCACATGATGCTTTATTGTGTTTATTGTTGCAGGCGCCAAAGGATTATGGCTCGAATTAGCCATCGTTGCGGATCATACGATGTTGAAATTCCACGGTCAGGAAAGGGTGAAACACTATATCTTAGCTATAATGAACATCGTAAGTATATCTCGAGAAACACGATACTTGAATTGCAATTAATCAGAAGTGCACGGCCGCGACTCAAACGTTTTATGTAATACTTTTAAGGTCAGTGCCATTTTCAACGATCAATCACTCGATTCGAACATTACTCTCGTCATCAACAAGTTGTTTCTATATGAAGAAAAGGACCCGGTGATAAGGCACGGCAATGTGAAAAAGTCACTTGAAGCTGTCAATAAATGGAATTATAGACACTTAATGAAATTACCACCAGGTACGAATTTGTTTATTAAAGCCTTACTTTATCAGCATCACGCTGTTACCCGCACACAGTGGGGTAGGTAGATGGAACCTAGTGTTAAGACACCCCGTTCCCCATTTTCCACAGAATTCTGGAGGCATTACGTCTTGCGTGGCAGAACTCAACACCGCGCTTTACCTCGATAACAGAGCGAAGAAATGAAAATATTATATATATTTTCTAATACATACCATAACAACACTCTACAAACGGAATTATCAATCCTCTATAGTCTACACAATAGTCGAAAACCAGTTACATAGTTTTATGAATCGTCTAATAACAAATCTCGCGTCAGCAAAATACTTCTTTAAGCACATCACTTCGTACTTTTGTTATAATAATATAAAAAAAAAATACTTTTTCGCAGTCATTGTCATTAAATATTTAGTGAATCATTGTCGGTCAATTGACATAATACCTAAATGACTTGTAATTAGCAAGAAAATTTATTGCAATACTTTTGTTTATTTATTATGTGCATACATAAATATTTATATAATATTGAAAAAATTATATAAATACATATATAAACTGTATGTTTTTATATTAATTTGATAATGTATAATTAATTATATATATATTATTTTTAAATGTATACACTAGTGACCCGCCCGCGGCTTTCTCCGATAAATTATGCGATCATTTAATACACTGAATTGCTTTGCGCGCTGCAAATCTATAGTGATTTCTGATATAAAATTTTTTAATGCCTTGGGGTTGCATTGTCGTAATTTCTAGCATCCACCCATTATTTTTATATTTTTTTAAAAGTTACTAGGTAACACCAAAAAATAATAATTAAACTTTTTCTTTTAAATAATGATTAAACTATATAATAAATAGAAAGATCTATTCAGATTCGTTACTATGATGTAATTTTGTTGCACTTGCGAGAAATCGACGTAATTTGGCGGTGTATATTTCTTTATTTTTTTCTATCAAAACAGCATAGAACACCAAAAAAAATCATTTTATAGGTTTGAAATAACAGTTTGACTTTTTCGGATTTAATTAAATTAACTAATAATTTTAATAATTACTAAATCGGGAACTTCACTTAAATATATAGTGTAGTTTTAGACTCTTAGCACAATTCAATACCAAAAGTAATTTCCGTGCAGTATTTTTTGCACGATTTGACAATCAGAAAAACAATCAACTGAGTGGCATATTTTCAATTAATATTTTTTTAATTCTTTCATGTACAAACTTATATTATACGTATAGATATTGGTATTTTGAATATCATGTTCACTTTATTTATATCATATAATAACAAATCCAAATGTCTCATAGAAAAAATATGCATCGTAAAAAGTCATCGATTCGGTACAGTACTTTACATAAGTACATATATAAATTTACTAGTTAATATGTGTATATATATAATTATGTACTATTTTACTGATATTACATATTTTTATATTATTTTGATTTAAAACTGGTGACTTTTAGAGACATTTTTATTCAAATTTAAACACATTAAAATATCAGTTTATTTTTTAAATAATTATTATTAATAGAAGTAAATTATAATACGAGTACCTTAGATGAGGCAGCAACTAACGATAAATAATTATATTCAGCCCGGTAGGGTGTAGATGATTTTTGTGAATCCCCTTAAACTACATGTATTATACATACATACATGGAATACTTAAAAAAATATTTTAAATGTTCATTCAAATGTTTCAAGGGATGTTTGTATTTATATAGAGGTTGTTTATCCGTTAATATAAGCTCAAAGTGCTATTTAAATCTATAACTAACACCTCTGAAGCTGTAACTGTGAATGAAGATGATTGTGGATACGGATGATTTTATATTAAAATACTTTTTACTGTTAGTTTATCAAAGACAGACCATCAAATCCCTTAAAATATTTAATGTCACAAAGAATATTAACTGAACATCTTAAATAATGGGGAAAAATACCATATCACACTTTATAAAGTAATTAACCTACTTTTATGAAAGGATCAAGCTTAACTAGACTAAGTAGATATGAGTAATGGAATATCACGTAAAAAATTTACGACCTTCAGACACAGATTTGTAAAATGATGGAAAATTACGTAAAAAACTTACATACTCACATATTGAGATTAGTAGAAAAATGGAAAATCACGTAAAAAAAAATTACAGACTCGCATATTGAGATTTGTAAAAAAATGTAAAATCACGTAAATAAACTTACAGATTGACATATCGAGATTTGTAAAAAATGGAAAATCACATAAATAAATTCACAGACTGACATATCGAGATTTGTAAAATAATGGAAAATCACGTAAATAAACCCACAGACTCACATATCGAGATTCGTAAAATAATGGAAAATCACGTAAAAATAACTTACAGACTCACAGACCCAGATTTGTAAAATGGTTGTATGTTTATGCAATAATTTAGCTATTTTCAAACAACTCCGCCACGTGTAGTGTGCATCGTAAATCATACTAATTACGACACGGCTAGCTTTACGACCACTAAAAATAATTGTCTTTACTAAATAAAATATAACAGTATCTATATCTTATTTACTTTAAAATTATTTCTAACATTATAAAAAAATATCTTAGTATTAAATATCTATATGTATAAAAATAAAGTCGGTTATAACTTAAAATTGATAGTTCTTTATATCCAAAATCTTTACAGTACATGGTAGTTGTACACATAATTATATATTATACATCAAATTAAATAAATTAAAATGAAAACTTCAGCTGTCTAAGATAAATTACCTTTACCAAGCTTCAATAAACAGGGGATATAAATATTACAAATTAAAATTAATAAATATATATTTATTATTTTTAATTTTTATTTATTATTGTTCCTGGTCAACTCCACATTTCAAAGTAGGCACAGCGAACCTAGTGCCAAGACACTCCATTGTCGGCACATTAAGAGCTGGAACTCAACGTCGTGCTTACCAGAACGGAAATACGAAAATTAAAAATCCCCGACTCAGACCCTCTCTCAGTGCATTATGATGGTCTTTTGAATGACAATAAACTCGTTTAATCAATTTTATTATAACAAAAGCTATTAAATCACGAAAATATTTACTATATGAATATGTTCTGTTGGACAATGAAACAATTTATTCATATGTATAGAGAATACATCACATCAATTAGGCTTTAAAAATATACAATACAAAGCAGTTTTTACTTTGTTATATTAAAATATATTTTTTTTTCTTTATCATTATGTAGTTGTTGTTCATTTGAACGGTATTTAAGCCAGTTATAATTCATACATCGAATTTAATAATTTTGATGTTGGGACCGCCGAGTCGATTGTACTGTATTGTACGGTATTGTATTGTTTAGCATTGTATACTCCCTGTTGTATCAGGCAAACAGGGAAAATGTTAATGTGTAATTATTAATACTAGCGACGCACACGCGGCTTCGCCCGCCTTAACTTATTGTGCTTTTACACCTACAACTAATACTATACGTTATTTAGACGTGTAAGCTATATTTCTGTTAAGTTTAATCTGAACATGTTCAGTAATTTTTCGTGAAAGTAGAACAAATACCCAACGTCATATATTTTCATATTTATAATATTAGTAGAATTAGTAAGATATTAGGGTAATACTTGTATATATTGTACCATTCAACACTCACCTACACAATCTACCAATGTCTGATTTTAATTTCTAAATAAAAATAATGAAACTCGATACAGCTGTTTCTCGACATAATTATGCCTACCAGCTATCTCCTTTGCTACTCTGATAATAACGTAGGTACTTATAAATTATATGATACGCCTATCAAATATAGCGTGTTTACTATATACTTACTTGTTTATAATAATTCCGCTCATTATTTTAGCTGAATTGCGCTTTGAAGCCTTAATAGCAATTTTGAATTGAGTCTATGAAAACTGATTATGAATAAAATATATGTATGTATATATAATTATTTTTGTAACTAAATACTATATCAAAATTAAGAAAAACAGCTTCTCGCTGTATTACGCCCACAGCAGGGTGGGCAGTGGGAACCTACTGTTAAGACACTCCGTTTCCCACTTCCCGCCGTGGCTCAACGCTGCGCTTTGATTTGACGCTACAGCGAAGAAATGAAAATATATATTTAAATACATATTTCAATTCCTCGATTAGAGATCGAAATCACAAGTAGTCTCGTTGACAGTCACACTTTGTGCCACCACGATTGACTTCTCCACGATTCTCCACGATTGGCTTCTAAATACAATAAAAAAAAGCACAGTTATGTTTTATCACTATTTATCTTATTCTTTTTTTTGTAGACAGTACAGGCTGGGACGCAACGGTATGGTTAACACGAGCACAACTCGGCGGCCCATCTGGATTTGCTCCTGTTGACGGAGTGTGTACGAAGATTCGGTCTGCAGCTATAAACAGAGATGAAGGACTGACCAGCGCTTTCGTGATCGCTCACGAATTAGCTCACCTGTAACTATAATTTTATATTTGTTAATATATTTGAGATGTCTAATTATCGTTTGTTATTGTTTTTATAGAAAAGAAAAATATGGAAAAGATTTGTGATCTGATTAACGATTAGATACTTTTTAATCACTCTGGCACTAAAGTGGAAAATTCGGCATATTTGGCGGAAAGTAGGGAACGGAGTGCCATAACACTGGGTTACCTCTGTCTACTCTGTTGTGTGCGGGATACAGCGTGAAGATGATTTGATTTATTTTTATTTAACACACAAAATATTTTATGAACTATTTTTGTTACTTTCCATAAATTTACTAATAATGTGTCTTTACTTATTATTGGTCATGACAAATTAGAAAAAATGTAAAATAAACAAAAAAAAATATAGCATCACACAAATTTCGTAATAATATGGCGTGAAACATAAATAGATTTTGACACTGACAAAATTGTATATCTAAATCAACAAGCAGTGAACTTCCTGTGCACGATGAACCTTTGATTACGTTCGGACGTGTCGGGTCGTACCTTCTAAATATAACCAAAACCGTTACACTTTTATAAATAGCGCCGCTCCCTTTTCTCAGTCTAGCATCTGTTGTCGTCGGTTCATTCAATACTGTGGAAGTGGCATATACAGCAAATCTTCGATAAGTCTTGCTCTCTAATAATATATATTTCAATATGTTTGTGAATATATACTCTTATCTATCGATATATATATACTATATGCAAATATAGTATATAATACGTATTTCTTTGAGAATCTCAAGAGGTTTTTTTCTCTTAGGTTATATGTAAGAAGAAAAGAGGGAGGGCTTTTCTTTATTATTTATACAATTTTCACATGATTTCATTTTTGTGTTTGAATAACATATACTTATAGCTTCTTCGTACTTCAATTTCATATAGTAACTTTATTTATATTAAATAAATTAAATCATTTCTACAACATTGACATCTATGGACCTTCCATATAACGTGTTTAACATTCTCTCTTCGTACGCTTTTGCTATTGACAAATTCCAGGATTCATTACAGTAAAACAAACAAGCGAAGCTAGAAATTGAAAGATTCCTTTTATTGCCTTTGCGAAATACTTTTTTTTTCTACTATACAAATACTTTAACATCTAATATGTTACTAATATCACTACTTCAATAGTTGGATTTGAACTCTACTCTACTCTACTTCACGCTGTATCCCGCACATAGTAAGATAGGCAGAGAGAACCAGATGTTAAAACACTCCGTTCTCTATTTTTCGGCGTATTCCGGAGGCATTGCGTGTTGAGTGGTGGAACTCAACGCCCAGCTTTGCTTCGTTGCTGGAGCCAGGAAATAAGAATATTAAATATTTCATTTCGTTGAGTGGGAATCGAACTTGTCGCGTTTACAGTTGCACATTTATCTTTTACGAACGAGAATAGAGTCATCTTCATTTATAATGTTTTTTGACATTATCAGTATGACCGAATGCTTAAATCACTTCATACTATCAGTTTACATTCAGGAAATGTAAATTTTATTTAAATAATGAAAAATAAAACAGTACTAAAAGTTGTGCCTTTTGTTAATGGAAATACATTTCAAGCACTCTCTAGCGCTTAGTGGGGATCCTAAGCAAAAAGTTTTTGAAAAGGGCACTTACCTTTAGTAACTTTGATAAATATTGCAATAAACTGGTAAATGATGTGAATAAATGTTGATTTTTTGGATAGCCTTTTCGTATTCTTGACACTAGCTTTAAATATTTTATAATGCAACAAAAAATATATAAATAAATAAAAAAAATAAATTAGCTTCACGCTATATCCCGCACACAGCAGGGTAGGCAGAGGGAACCAAGTGTTAAGACACTCCGTTCCCCACTTTCTGCCGAATTTTGGAGGCATTGCGTGTTGAGTGGCAGAACTCAACGCCGCGCTTTGCCTAGACGCCGCGCTTTGCCTAGACACCTTCTTGCCAGCGAAGAAATAAAAAAACATAAATTTAAGTAAATATTTCATCTCCTCGAGTGGGGATCGAACCCACAACCAGTCGGTTTTACAGTCACACTTTGTACCACTGCGCCACGACTGGCCTCTATCAAAAAATATATATTTTATAAATTATTTATTAAATGCGCTATATAATTTACATTCTATATTTACCTTTATGTGTGAAAATATTTCAAAATTGATATTTTACTGCGCAAAGACAAGCACAAGTTTATATCTGCACTTAATATTAAAAGACGAGACATGTGAGACACAGCGACGACATCTTGAATATCGTAAATTAGGTCACGAAAATCCGCGTTCACATTTGAAAGTTAAATAGAGCAGCACAATCAAAGTCATTCACACACACGCAAGCTCGAACGGTGTTATAAGTTCTGAATTTCAAAGCTTAACTCAATTTTGACGTAAAATATAAGTATCGGCAGAGAATACTTATATTTTACGTTTTGAACGATTTCTAAGTATTTAATTTTTTTATATTTATTTTAATATATTTCTTTCTAAAATGTTGAAGCTAGATTCTAGATTGAATCTATAAATAAAAGTATTAATCAACAATAAAACCAGCAAAGTTCTAAATTATACGTGCATATATATATTATATTGTTTAAAATATATTTATATAAATTTAGTTATACAAACTTATATGGCTTTTAAAAAATAGTTATCTTTTTTTTGTGTGTTAACATTTATAATAGGGCTAATTTTCAAATACATGTAATAGTAAAAGCGCAACTCAACACGAAACACCATCAGAACGCCTTTTCGGTGTAAAGTAGGAAAAGGAAAAAAGTTCCCAGGCTCCCTATACTGTGCAACATACGTGAAGCTAAAGCTAAAGCTGAAGATAGATCCACCTGCTCAGAAAAAAGTAATGCAGTTTCAACACAAAAAATGTACACGTCGAATATAAAATCTAATCCAGTTTTCTCGTCGGTTAATAAAATTAAACTTACGTCATTTTATTCAATTACATTTCACATAAAAAAGTTAATATATTATTTTATTTTGCTGTACACTATAAAACTGTGGTCGAATACAGTCAGAAACCGCAGTTTAGTGGTTTGAATACTTATCTAAGAACCTCAGATGTACGTGAGCTGCCCTTTATTCTATAAAGGTCAACGTTTGCTAAGAATAGGTTATAAAAAGGTTTTTATTTATATATACTTTAACACTGTCTCCATTTTCACATTCTTCCAATTTTAACTGACAAATTGCTTTGTATTTCTACACTTTTCTTGATGAAATGTTGATAATAATGTATGTATCATTGAAGAAAAAAGAAATGTATATAAAAACATTAAGTTCTTATCCTAGTTAATTGCTCGAAGCATTTAAAAATTCGAGGTTGTCGTGGTTCAATAAGTCATATCTAGCTGTAGACGTGGATGCTGTTAGTTCGATCCCCATTCGGGGGTAAAAATTATTTCCCACCCTGATAGTGCGGTGTTGAATTTCGCCAGTCAATATAGATGTGCGATAAAATGGCGCTTTCAGCGTTGAAATACACGGATTTGTTGCTGTTTTATTTATAAATTTTAAAGAGTCAAAATAATTAAAAGCCCCATGACCTAATTTTCTGAGACGATGCAGATCGGGGCTATTTCGATTCGATTTATTGGGCGTGACGACTAAGCTATATAAATGTACCGTCGGATCTAATAAACGTTGCTGCTATTTTCAATTTGTTTATTGCTGATTTATATTTGTTTTAAATTTAGTTTGGGAATTCCACATCTGATTTTTTTTTGAATTTATATTCAATTACATCTCACATAAATAAGTAAATAATTTGTATCAATTAAAATATTTCATGAGTCGTGGCGCAGGGGCACGAATTGTGACTGTAAAACCTACTGGTTGTGGGTTCGATCCCAACTCGCGAAGATGATAAATTTATTTAGATTTATATATCCATTTCTTCGCTCTGGTGTCGAGGCAAAGCGCGGCGTTGAGTTCGGCCAGTCAACACGCAATGCCTCCAGAATTCGGCAGAAAGTGGGGAACGGAGTGTCTTAACACTAAGTTCCCTCTGCATACCCTGCTGAGTGCGAGATGCAGCGTGAATCTGAAAAAAAGAATCTAAAAATAATAATTTGTCAGTCAAGCGACTAAAGTTAGTTGGTTGTTTTTAATGTCATCAAAATTCTTACATTGCAAAGTACCTACTTCAAACGTGATGAAAAATTTCCGACAGCTCTTTTTTAAGGAACCTCGTTATTTTTACGAGTAACACTGTGGTTGTGGAATTTTTAATTGATCATAAAACCCGTATCTGCCTATAAAAAGTACGCGCTAAATGGTACCGTAAAACGGTAAATGGTTTTCGTTTTTTTTAGTAACAAACTTGATGACTAACTTTTGCCTAATATTTCGAAATATCAGTATTTTTGCTATAAATGTAACTGAGACATTTGATTTTAATTTGGTATATTTTTACTCTGGAGAATGATTGTTGAATGTGAATTCGGCTCCTCGATTATCATCAAAATACGTTTGGATAGAATTAAGAATCGGTCAAGTGTGAGTCGCACTCGGCCACCGAGGCTTCCGTACCACTAGTAGTACAACTTATAAAAAGTGACTTATTTAAGTTTAAGTTTACAGGCATACCTATGCACTCTTTTTGTATGAAATGAATTACAAATATAAGTTTATAATGTTTTTTTTCTATTAATTATCTAAAATATTTCACTTATCGGAAAGTTTCCATTTATTTGTATGCTGCAAAAAGAATACGTTGACTTAGTGATCAAATAAGAGTACCATTTCCAAATTTGACGTACGGAATCCTAAAAAATAATGGCTGGCTCTATATTATATAGATTAGTACTATTTACGTACTACCGATTTCTCCACTAACTGGCAAGCCGTATTTTCTTAAAGAAGAAAAAGAGAATGACTTCTTAAATAAAATCATCACTTTAAACAAATAGCAATATAAAAATACCTACTGGCCGTTTGGTAATATATTTGCATTGTAAATAAATAAACGAGACGGCCACATTAAAGGCGCATCACGACCCATTACCCTTGCACGCTTCAATTCACATCTTCTCCCAGGGTAGGGCAAGAATGTAATCTCAGTAATTGCTGTATAAAAAGATTTCATTAAATTATAGTCGATTTTTATAATTGATCTTTACAAAGTATGACTGTAAAATCGACTGGTTGTAGGTTCGATTCCCACTCGAGGAAATAAAATATTTACTTATATTTGTATTTTCGATTCTTCACTTTGGTGTCGAGGCAAGGTGCGGTGTTGAGTTCCGCCACTCAACACGCAATGCCTCCAGACCTCGACGAATAGTGGAAAACGGTGTGTCTTAACACAAGGTTCCCTACCCTGCTGTATGCGGGATACAGCGTGAAGCTGAACCAATTTTTTTAATCTTCACTTATGTAGTTACTAAAGAAGCCAAATAGCAGTTCTTTTACGATAACTTAAGTCTATATATAAATATTGATGATTTTTCACCTAAAATTTTAAAATATTTTGCCCTTTTTCGTAGTTTGTTTGTCAGCCAGTCAGTCCATCCATCCATCATAAAGAAAATTCTATCATTAAGAAAAGTATTCAACAAATGCTTCAAAATAAAGAACTGCGTTCCATAAACTTTCTCACGCACCATGCTTTTTATTAGTACCAATATAACCACTTTTCGATATGGCTCGATGAGTTCATGTTTAAACAAACCATATTTGTCATCTAGACAAATAAGTCTTAGATACTGTCACGTAACCATAACTGGTTACGAATCTTACGAACGTTGCTTTGTTTATATTTAGCTATCTTAATATTTATTTTTATAATTAATTAACTTTTAAAATCAAATCAGCTTCACGCTGTATCCCGCACACAGCAGGGTAGCGAGAGGGAAAATAGTGTTAAGACTGTCGACCGTCTCCGCTCCCACGACTGGCCTCAAATATACTTTTATTTTCAAATATGTGGCAGAGTGAAAAATTATTAGAAAAGAGGTTAAATGTAATTTTTATTCGCACAAATCTAACACAGCTTAAGGAAGTATACTAAGTGATAAGGGGACGGAGTAACATTCAATTTTTTTTTGTTCATTTTACAGATATAACGCGGTAGGTATGTCTGCGTTATGATGATGATTTATATCTTCAAATAGAAAACTGAAAATATTCTTATATTCACATTTCCTTGGTGGGCATCGAATCTATAATAACCATTGTGAAAACGTTAAATTACAATTTAGTAGTTACGTAGGTAATCGTTAGAAATGACTGAATGTATTCAGAATTATTTTATTTATATTTGTAATTATAGACATTACATTTTTTTTCTTTAAACGATACGTTTTGTTTATTTCTCCTTTTATTTTTTAAATATATATTTTTTATTTGTTTTAAAGCACTACAAGACGAGACAATTATTTGATTTAAAAGCTCATATTTGGATTTAAATCCAAAAAGCTATGAGCCTTTAAATCAAATATAATATTGGTCGTACATACAAAAGCAAAACACAATACACATACAATGAAGTAAAAAGCACAAAGGATCGATTTTGACATTGCCTCCCTAAAAATCATTACTCAAACAAAAGATCGAGCTAGTTACTCTAAAATATAGTCTCTTAATCCGCTATACACGAATTGGATTTTATTTTGAGGGCATAGAGTCCATTTTGCTGTGACACAAAAATTTAAAGATCAGAATTCTGTCGGTGTTCTGTTGAACGTACAATAATTAGCTTCATTACTTTCTTTTAATTAATTTGGTGAAAGAATGACTATCAAATGTACAGGGATATTCGGTGCTGTATAAGCGGAATGTGTCAATTTAAAAGAAGAAGAAAAGAGACGAGAGAAGAGAGATTTATTGATTAAATTTTAAATCGTTTATTTTTTAACTTCAATCTGTATCCCGCACACAGAAGGGTAGACAGACGAAACCAGTGAAAACACACTCTGTTCGACTACTGGAGGCACTGTGGGTTGAGAGGCGAAACTCAATGCCACGTATCAATGTAAACCAAAATTATTATTTTGATATTTTTTCCTATTTGCCGTTTTCTCGGATAGTCCGTTTGTCTGCGCGTGTAAATTATCGATATAAATGCAATTTTTATTATTGTACTTTGGCAAACTTTCGAAAAAATAATAAACGCATTCAAAAGCTTTTCCATATATCATTTAAACGTAAGTACATAATTATATCAGTAGGTATAACTAAAGTTTATTAAGAAATAAACTGAAAATAGTTTCCTGTTTAATTTAAATATTTACGATACGATACTACGATAATACTTATATTTAAAAAAAGTTTTCAACACGCAATGCCTCCAAAATTCGGCAGAAAGTGGGGAACGAAGTGTCTTAATACTAGGTTCCCTCTGCCTACCCTGCTATGTGCGGGATACAGCGTGAAGCTGATTTTTTTTTTTATTTAAAAAAAGTATTAAATTTTAGTGTCGTATATAAGTAAATATTATATATGTAGACATATAAAATGCCTATATATAATAATATAAACTACACAAATTATAGGTATGAAAATATGTTTAGAATTCATAAAATATTTTTCACACCTTATTATAAGGCTCGGTATATAAACAATATACATTAAGAAAAATTACCAGCATTTTGATGTTTAATCAGTCGCGGCGATAAATTTTGATTGCCTGTAAATTCAAATTAAGCGGAGATTTCAAAGAAAGATTAGAGACAATTCTTTGACTCAGCAGTCGGAAGCTTTCATAACGTTTAGAAGACGTCGGATTAAATCAAAGAGGGCCCGTGTTGGTAATTAATTTTGTTAATTAACAACAAAATTAGTTTAAAGTTATAAATTTATATTTAAATATTATATATATTTTTTTAATTTATCGGTGGCCACTGTGGCGCAGTGGCGTAGCGTGTAAAAGCTATGGTTATGAAGTGAATTCTGTTGTTAGTTTATGGTGTTCAGTAATAAGAACGTACTTCGCCAATATCACTTTGTACGTAACGTCAGGTTGTAGTGCGGTAAAAAACGAACGATGAAAAGAGATCTAGTTAAATTACTGGCTTCATCTATAATCAACAGGAAGAATAGCGTTTACTGTGTTACTTATTATGTTAATATTAAATTATTATTAAAAATAAATCAGCTTAAAGTTGTATCCCGCATGTATGTGGCATGTAGGAAGGGATGTAGTGTGGAAACACTCCCGTTTCCCCACTTTTCACTGAATTTTTCGAGACATAGCGCATTGAATACCAGAATTCCACGCCTTGGTGCTTTAGCGAAATCGAATGAAAATATTAGTAAATAATGATTCATTTTGACGAGTGGGGACGACGGCCTCAATATTGATAAATTTATTTAATTCATAATAACAATACACAAATTCTCTTAAATACAAATGGAAAGCCAAGTCCAGCTGAGGCCAGTCATGGCGCAGCGGCACAAAGTGTGACTGTAAACCGACTGGTTGTGGGTTCGATCCCCACTCGAGGAGATAAAATATTTACTTAAATTTATATTTTCATTTTCTTCGCTCTGGTGTCGAGGCTAAGCGCGGCGTTGAGTTCTGCCACTCAACACGCAATGCTTCCAGAATTCGGCAGAAAGTGGGGAACGGAGTGTCTAAAAACACTAGGTTCCCTCTGCCTACCCTGCTGTGTGCGGGATACAGCGTGAAGCTGATATATACAAATGGAAAAATCATCGGCATGATTTAAACGAGACACGTCTAGCTGTAATGATTCTGGGACTGACACAATTATCTCGGTTATAAACACTGTGCGAGTGTCGCTCGGCGGTCCTTTGATGATTTTTATGAACCAGAAGAAGCAATTGGCCCCAACTCGTATACATTCAATCATCACATCTGCACGTATAAAAAGTCAACGTGCGTGACTTAATATTAACCGTCGCCATGATGATCTGATGATTTGATTCTTTATTAATCATTCTACAAACGATGTTTGTATGTTTTTTGTGAGATTATCTTAATGTTGAAATTTTAAGAGATCATTTTAGTGTTCGCCTAGAGTAATATTTTTGCTTGTTATTCCTATGTTAGTTCGTTTTACAAAGTTCGTTTCTTTTAATCAAAAAACAGTTTAGTTATTATTATTCCATATTTTAATATTTTTTTCTAATTTAGTATAACATCATTTAGACTGGCAGAGGCCAGTCGTGGCGCAGTGGCACGAAGTGAGACTGTAAAACCGACTGGTTGTGGGGTTCGATCCCCACACGAAGAGATGAAATATTTACTTAAATTTATATTTCCATTTTCTTCGCTCTGGTGTCGAGGCTAAGCGCGGCGTTGAGTTCTGCCACTCAACACGCAATTCCTCCAGAATTCGGCAGAAAGTGGGGAACAGCGTGAAGCTGAATTATTTATTTATTTTATCATTTAGTAACCTGATGAAAAAGAATTATACGCGTCCAAAACGTTAACAAAAATATTGATAAAAATTGAAAAATGAATTAAAAATATATTTTTATACAGAAAATTGTAGCACAAAAGCGCATAAGGTAAAAGTTACACATTTCCAAACTTTTTGGAAGACAGATAATCTACTGACCGTAATCATTGTCTAAACAGGCAAAAAGCAATAAATTTACTCTACATTCTAATCTGTTATACAAAATGTACTTAAAATTTTATGCTGAAAATGGTAAAATAAAACGTTCTTATCGGAAAAAGAAACTAAGACAAGAACAGACTTAATTGCCTTTAACGAAGAGTAATTTTCTCTTATAAAATTATTTAATAATAGACTATACACAAACCATTTAAAACAAAAACATGATAATATTTTAAGAGAACATGCTGCTTGAATAAAAGCGGCAATACAGCCCTTATAAATATTTATGATCTGCAGCCATTTTATATTTGAATTGTTAATACGCCCATTTTATTTCCATTCGTCTTTGTCGTGAAACTCATATGGTATTTTGAATATTATTTTATTTTTTTTTAAATTCACAACTCCCCATTATTTTGTAGAGTTAAAACAACCCTAATAACTTTCTCCTTATTACTACTATTGTTAAGCATAAAAAATTAAAAAAATATATTTTGAAACTTTATAATATAATTAAATAGATTATTGTAGTTTTTAATTTAAATTATTTTCTTTGTACAGGCTGGGATTAACACATGATGGTGAAGGTCAGTGTGAAAAAGAAGGTCTTCGGGGATCAGTGATGGCGCCCACAGTTCTTGCTACTCTCCACAATTACGCGTGGTCCTCATGTTCTAAGCAACAATTTCATGAAAAGTCAAAGTAAGTTTTTTAATCAAAATGTAAATGAAAAATAAATCAGCTTCACGCTGTATCCCGCACACAGCAGGGTATACCTACCCTGGGAACTTAGTGTTAACACTGTCAAATATGATTTTTTTTTAAATAATAATTTTTATGTTTAACAGCATAACTATTGAATTAAGCCTTTCGAAGAGAGTTGAGAGGAGCAAAGTTTGTATTAGTTTCATCGTAACAGAATTTTATGAGTTGATACTCAGCTGCGTCATTATAAAAGTTCAAAAAGTTCCCATTATCAAACAAGATAATAAGTAACTTTCGAGTACACATATAAAACATATTTTTGGAAAGCTTATACAAATGTAAAAGATTATATAAAATATTGTAAGTATTTTTACAAAAGTGTAAACTGGCCTGTGAAAATAAAATAGTAGCAGTGAAAAAGGGCAACGCCGAAAAGTTGTTTTCAACAATTAAAAGTCAAAGTTAAAATATTTATTTACCATAAGAAGTTTTATGCTTCATTTTTGAACATCAAATTAATTTACCCCCAGTAGGCTAAAGTTAATGCCTCAGACCTGAGCAGAACCGGCGCAAGAGACTCAGCGGGACTTTTTTTAAATCTATTTTATAAATACTATTACAAATATATTCATTATTAGTAACCTTTCAAACAGAATGGAGCATTTCATTCCCAAAGCGTGTTATCATTTATTAAAACATAAATTTGGTAATAATCTTTACACAAACGTTTTTTCACAATTTTGCGATATACGAAATTCTTTTACGTTTTTTGAGATCCTAATTTCTTAGTTTTGAATGCGCTTACATCTTGCACAGCTCTTCCAAAAGATTGTAATGCTTTATATTGACTTAATAATTGTTTGCTTATTCATTGGATCAAAAAAAAAATATTTGAAACCATCTTCTATTAAAGAAGTTAAATAAGTAATACCGCACTTTGGTTAATGAACTTCTGGAATATTTACCTACTTTCCTGGAACTTTTAATATTAAAGAAAGTTAAGAGGCAAATTAATTGAGCGCCACAATATGAATTAGCTGTATGTAATTTAAAATTAATTATATTTGACAAATAGAAATATAGATAATAAGGCCAGTCGTGGCGTAGCGGCACAAAGTGTGACTGTAACCGACTGGTTGTGGGCTCGATCTACATTCGAGGATATGAAATATTTACTTAAATTTATATTTCCATTTCTTCGCTCTGGTGTCGAGGCAAAGCGCGCTGTTGATTTTGCCACCTATGCCCAATGCCTCCAGAATTCGTCAGAAAGTCGGAACGGGGTGTCTTACACTAGGTTCCATTTGCCTACCTTGCTGTGTGCGGGATACGGCGTGAAGCTGATTTATTTTTTTATATGATATATTATGAACAGTAAAGTAAAAGTAATAATACTGTCGCGCTTCATATGTTTTCTATTTTATTTTCGATAAAAGTTTCTGGATCTTTAACCGTTATAGGGTAACAAAATAAAACAGCCACATAAAAGAAGCTTTGTGAGCTTTTCAATCGTATTTCTGTTTAATAGATAATGTTTTTTAAATAAATTTTTACATTTAGTATTTGACACTATATCACAGCAAAAAATATGTAAAGCATTGTTTATCATATTTTTAATTCTTCGTTTTTGTATCGAAGCAAATGCCTCGATAATAGTAAAAAAAGTGTATTTTTCATTCGAAATAACCTTATCAAAATCACATCTTCACTTATAATTGTGGAAAAATCAATTATATAGCATGTTATATATATTTCTAATGTATTATAGGTAAATTTTTCATTTAACCTAAGATGATAAATCATAAAATGTTGACAATACTAAATTGCTAATAACAGCAGTTTGGATGTACTCGTAACTCGTCTAAGAAGCCTAAATAAATAGAACCCAAGATAAACTCTAACTTAGTTTAGTTAACTACGTTTAAGTACCAGTCTTGTCCCAATACAAATACAATCTATATAGGAGAAAGACGAATTTTATATATTTTTTTATATTTAGAAAATGGTGGTGCCTACATCAGCGTAGTCAAGACGAGGGTGTGGAGTTAGGAGGAGCTAAGGAGCTGTCCAACTATGTATTTACTATGGATGAACAGTGCCGCACAGAATTTGGTGAAGGGTAAGTTTATACAAATTTTATATCTGGTCTAAGGGCATGGATTGATATTTCAATTATTTTTAAAAATATTTAATAAGTGTTAAGGCGCAACGTTCACTTTCACAACTCAACACGTAATGGAAAACGTCGGGAAACTTCGGTGGGGCGTGGGTAACGGAGTGTCTTAACACTAGTTTCGCTTTACTATATGCTAAATGCAGGATATAAAGTGAAGCTGAAAGTTATCTTTTTTCGGAGTAATTAAATTGAATTCTATTTTCTACACATATCTTAAATAGAGAAAATTTGAAATTGATACAATATCTATTACTAATGTATAAAGCGCTGACAATAACGCTTAAGTACAGAGTTGGTTCCAGATAGCAAATTTCCATAAAAAACCAAACTTCAGTATTGAATTATCAAAAAGATAATTGAACATTTCCAATTAAAAAAGAAATATTCAACAACCAATCGAACCATTTTAAAATCGATCGAATCGTTTTAAAACCAGTAAAAAGACATATGACAGCATAGAACAAACAAAAAGAAGTTAGGTATCCTTTCGACTCGTGCAACTTTCTGATGCAAGCAAAAATATAAGAGAAAAAATAAACAGGAAAGTTCGCAGTCTTTACCGTCGCTAAGATCTTTGTAAACACGTGGAAAACAAACAACCTGTACGACGTTCAAACGATTTCTTGGGTAGAAACCACCCACAAATATATGGACTTGAATATAATTATTTGTCATAATATTTATATTGTTTTTCCTGTTAAATTTAAAACTACAGCGGTGTTGCCTGAATGTAAATATTAGCTATGGCGAAATTCAAGCAGCGTTGTAAATATATCGTCAAAAATATTTTGTTTAGTTATATTTATGTTTGAAATAGTGATGTTATTTTCAACAACATTGCTATATAACTATATTATATTATTATATTTACTATGTTATATAATAAATTATCATAAATCGAGTGTTAGTCGAAAAGACGAGGCATCTTTCGCTTTGGTAGCGACCATTTTAATCTTATATTTTATTTATTTAAATCATAAATCAATTTCACGCTGTATCACACACACAGAAGGTTAGGTAGGGGGAACCTAGTTTTCAGACACTCCGTACCCCACTTTCTGCCGAATTCTGGAGGCACTGCGTGTTCAGTGGCAAAACTCAACACCGCGTTTTGCCTCGACACCGGAGCGAAGAAATGGAAATATAGATTTAAATAAATATATTAAAGCAATAATGATTACTAAATAACGAAAAACATTTTTTGTACTTGGCAGAAGTAGGTATATTATGATAAATTCAGGTTGTGTGGTTTTCGTCTGGCATAATTCAATACAGCCCATCTTTTATTAATGAAATCACAGGGTCGCAGTCGGACAGCCGTTGTCAGAAAGAATTTATGAAGAAAAATTATTTTCAATCTGAATGTCGTTACTGCAATCATATTGAACATTTTATGAAAGGATTTAAATCCCATTTCATTATTTGCATTTAAATTTTAATAGGTTGTAATCAACAACCTTTTGTATATGTTATTAAAAATATAAAATACATTTTTTTTATCACTTATAACTGGCTTCTTTTGTGTTTAATAATCTAAATAAACTTAGTTTAATGTAGAGAAAGGGAAAATGTTTGGTACAAATAATAGAAAAATATAAATTTATTCTACATTATCTATCTATATATATAAAAGGACATGTACTGACTGACTGAGGTAAGACGCGAACACACAGCCGTAACCGTTGTGCGTAGAAACGTGAAATTTGGACAGATGTTCATTTTCATAATCTGGACATCCACTAAGAAGGGATTTTGAAAAATTTTAATACTTTATATATTATAAATTGGGGTTGAAAATTGGTATGGAAAAAAATTTAAATCGGCACCGATTTTTATAAAATTTGAAATTCAGACTTTTAAAAACATTTCATTGAACACGTGTTTCATGGTTTTTTAAAATTCACCCCCTAAAGGTTCAAATAAGGGGTTGAAAGTTTTTACGGAAAAATCTTTAATTCGCTACCGATTTTTATAAAAAAATTAATTCATATTGTTAAAAATATTTTATTGAACACGTGTTTCGTGGTGGCTTTAGAAGTCACCCCTAAGGGTGCAAATACGCGGGCGAAGCTGCGCGCGCCCACTAGTTAGGTATGTGTGGTTTTTAATTTAACATACTTGACTGGGTTATAGTTATCATGATTTTCACTTTATTATACTAAATCAACTTTATATTACTCTAATCTAATGTATCTATAGCAATTGTATAAAAAATTATAAAGACATTTATTTAAAACCATAGATTCACTTATATTTCAGTTTTCAAACCAAAACGTGATAATATAAGGGAACATCGACGAACATTGACGATTTTCCAATAATCGGTTTACGGAGGATCCAATCAATTTCAAAGCTTGGCTTACAGAGTAACTATTCAATGTCAAAATGAATTTTATGTCAAAAGTATTAAAATTTCTTTCCTTTTATAATTAATTATAATAAATTCTACTCAAAACTTACTATAGTAAAGTTGTAATTGTTCCATACAACAAAAGCAAAAAATGAAACCATTCTTTAATTTTGTCCTCTTTCCGTAAGTCAAGACTATATATCTCGAGATCGCATCAAAGGTATGAAACTGAAACTAAAATTATATTTTTAGGACGGTCCCTTAGAGCTCAGAAAAAATCAAGCTTCAAAGTCGACTTAATGGAAAGACACGAGCATATATACATCATTTTTGTCGCATTTTGCATGGAATTTGCCTCGTAATCAAAACTTATACGAACTTACAATAGCTACAAAGGCAAAAATCTGAAACCTAAAAAATTATAATTATTTCATATGAAAAAAAAACTATTACAAACTTACAGTTGTAGTTTATTTTTTCATAGAATATAAATGTATACGCCCGCAAAATTTAAGTTTGTCAATTTTTATGAGTTGTACTTTCCTATTTTGAAATTGTTACGGAATCTTCGATGAGCGGGTATGACTCGCACTTGGCGGCTTTTTTCCCTGTTGAAAGTATACATAATTTATAAAAGTAAACTTAATCTTCAATTGGCAGCCAAGCTCAATAAACGTTGAAATTCTGTGGCAAAATTGGTGTCAGCTGCAATCATTGTTCACTTTTTCAATTATCAGACGGGCGTCTTTTGGTCTAATAATATTTGCTTTATCCTTTATCACATCAAAGATTCTCTGAGTGTTTCTTGTAGAATACAATTTTATTAACAACACATACATACATTTTTCATATAAAAACATAAACAGTAAATATGTAAGAGTAGAGGAAAAGAGAAAATAATATTGAGACACAAATGAGAAAAATTAATAAGACTTTTGCAGCCAGTCGTGACCCAGCAGCACGACAATGTGACTATAACTGCGACCGGGTGTAGGTTCGGTCCCCCTAAAAAAAATGAAATATTTAATATTAACGAAAAAATGTTTCTTCGTTCTAGTGCCGAGAAAAAATTAAAATAATTCATTCTTTATGAATGGAAATCGAACCCACAACCATAGCCCTTACAGTCAAACGCTGTGCTGCTACTCCACGACACAAGTTCCAATATTAAAATTCACATACCTAATGAATATTTTGATTTATTATTATTTATTCTTTCGTCACAGACAGTATTTACAAGAATATAAAAATAAAATTCACCAAATAACTTGGCTGTATCTGTGCTGAAATATTCCTTATAAAACGAATCCAGCCACCATAAAGCGTATAGGGTGATATAAAACAGATGCCGCTACGCTCTCTGCGATAACTCCACACTCCGATAACGAAGTCGTGATTTATATGGCTAAGCATTTGATCTTTTGATTGAGTGCGTCTACATAATTGGCTTTTGTTATTGATCTTTTTGGGAAATACTGTACTGTGTTATAAAATAAATCAGTTTCACGCTGTATCCCGCATTTAGCTATGTAGGCGGAGGCGGAGAGAAACTAGTATTAAGACACTCCGTTCTCCACTTACTGCCGATTATTTTGCGTGTTGAGTAGCGGTACTCAACGCCGGTCTTTTGCCTTGGAGCCAAAACGAAGAAATGAAACTACTAATAAATTAGAATACGTTTCCCCGGGGATCAAACCCACAACGGACACGTTACAGTCACACTGCGCCACGACGGCCTCATACTATACTATTTTATATTTTTCCTACAAATAATATAATTAAAAAGTGATTCCAGTTAATATTAACTATTCCAAAGTAACAAAAATAATATGGGTTTTATTGTTTTTGTATCGAAGCGGAAAATGAATACCGTAGTCAATTTTGAAACAAAAGAGAGCATCAACGATATCACAGAGCAACAGATGCTATGCGTTTTATTTGCATTTTTTACGGTCTGGAGTATTGGAGTATAATTTTAATATGGTTAGATTTTGTTTTTTATAGCTAGATATTAGATACATATAAAAATTAGGAATTAAACACTAACATATTTTTTATTTCTCATCATAATAATTTCTTTATATGTATACATTTTTATAAATCACCTCATTAAATCATATAGAAACTTCTCGTTTAATACTTTACAAAATGAGATGATACTTCTTCTATCAAAGTCGCGACCTCAGACAGACAAGGGCGTTGGCCGTTAAAAAATACAGTTTTTGAGTACTTTAGCCTCCACAATCGATCTTTATGTTGATATTGGTATCAAAAATTACATTAAAGTAAATTTATATACTCAACTGAGATCCCGTAATTAAGGAACAGAACAGAATGTTCACTGATAAACCATTTTATACCTGTAAGTTCTATATATAAGATCCATTATATTGTTCAGTTTCCGTTAATAGAACCCACTATATACGAGTACCTACGGTCGATACGTACCCTTTACTTATATTGAGAACTTCATCTTAGTTGTAAAGTAACAATATGTATGAGAAATTTCTCGTTTACGTCGAACATGTTCCCAATTATTACGAACAAAAGATAAGAGTCTATTGATTTAGTAGTTTTCTCTGTTTCGTTTAAATTGTATTCTGGTTGTTGTCTTATTTATCTAATAGGAAAGTTTTTATGAAAAAATATAGTTCTTGTTTTTATTTACTTCACGCTGTATCCCGCACACAGCAGGGTAGGCAGAGGAAACCTAGTGTTAAGACACTCCGTTCCCCACTTTTTGCCGAGTTCTGGAGGCATTGCGTGTTGAGTGGCAGAACTCAACACCGCCCTTAACTTCGACACCAGAGCGAAGAAAATGGAAATATAAATTTAAGTAAATATTTCATCTCCTCGAGTGGGGATCGAACCCACAACCAGTCGGTTTTACAGTCACACCTCGTGCCGCTGCGCCACGACTGGCCTCTTTTATTTACGTCCATAGTAATTTCCAAACGTTATTGTTAAAGTATCCGGAATAACTACATAATACAATGAATGAATGTGAATCTTGAGGTAACTTAAAATAAATCAGCTTCACGCTGTATCCCGCACGCAGCAGGGTAAACAGAGGGAACCTAGTGTTCCCTATTTTTTGCAGAATTTTGGAGGCATTGCGTGTTGAGTGGCAGAGCTCAACGCCGCTCTTTGACAGCTTATTACGTATATATTAGACGATTCTCAAAAGACGATTTCTGAACAACTATATAGTTACCAATTTCTTGTATTCTATCTGAAGTATATATAAATACAGATTTTATTATTATTTTTTTTTTGCAATTATTGGAATATTTAGAGTTAAAAAATTAAACTCATAATAGGATAATATTTTAAATATATTTTTTTACCGAGTGGAAACCGAACCTACCAAAATTTATATAAAAAAAATATAATACCACGGAAGTGTGATTAATAACCCCTAAGTAACAAGTTAAATCTAACCAAAATTTAAGTACCTACACTATAAGAAGGATTCGAATTGCACTTACGAATCGTATTTGATACATTTTTGCAATAATACTCCACAGATTCTCGGTATGCAAGTCGGTAAAAGTGCGGTCAGCGTGCGCTCGGCTGTGGTGTGCGCATAGGGCTGTGCCGCACGTGTGCCGATCCAAGCGGGCACCGCCTATGGAGGGGACGCCCTGTGGTAATAACCATGTAAGTATTTAAATTATTAATGAAAAAATATGATTAAATCAACTTCACGCTGTTATCCGGCACTCAGTGGGGTAGGCAGGGGGAACTTAGAGTTAAGGCACTCTAATCCCCGCTTTCCGCTGAATTTTTCGAGGTGTTGAGTGTTGAGTGTCGAGACTCTATGTCGGGCTTTTGCCTTGGTGCTAGAGCGCAGAAATGAAAAAATAAAATAAAATAAATTAAATTAGCTTCACGCTGTATCCCGCACATAGAAGGTAGGCAGAGGGAATCTAGTGCTAAGACACTCTGTTCCCCAGTTTCTACCGAATTCTGGAGGCATTGCGTGTTGAATGGCAGAACTCAACGCCGCGCTTAGCCTCGACACCAGAGCGAAGAAATGGAAATATAAATTTAAGTAAATATTTAATCTTCTCGAGTGGGGATCGAACCCACAACCAGTCGATTTTACAGTCACACGTTGCGCCTCTGGGCCACGACTGAATCTTTTATAAGTTAAACTCGTTTTTTGAACCATTAAAAACGATCTTCAGTAATAAAAAAATTAAGTAAAAGAAAGAAAATTATGCCTTATATTTCAACATATTATACACTTTCAAAAATATAAGTCAAAATGTATAGTAAGTATCACTTACATTTCTGAAAGTAATAGTGAAAGGATCGTAAAAATCCTTATTTTTTACGGCCACATATAAAACTCCCCGACTTAGAGACCAAATAAATTTCAACCATTGTCTTCGATCTTAAATAATCCTAGAGGCTTTGCCTCTTTTTTAGGAAAAAAAAATCAATCTTTCAGTAATAACAATGTGATGCATTTAACGATCTTTGCAATAATTAATAACAATATATTAGTATATTTATTATTATATATTTCCATTTCTTCGCTCTGGTGTCGAGGCTAAGCGCGGCGTTGAGTTCTGCCACCCAACACGCAATGCCTCCAGAATTCGGCAGAAAGTAGGAACGGAATGTTTTAGCACTAGGTTCCCTCTGCCTACCCTGCTGTGTGCGGGATACAGCGTGAAGCTAATTTAATTTAATTTTTTTAGTATATTTATTTTTAACCTATATATAGTAGCTGGCACGTGCACAGTATTTCTACTAACTTTCATACATTATTGTGGGTTTTTTTAAGAAGCACTTAGTACGTACGTATGTATGTATCTTATTATGTATCATCGTTCTAGATTTAAACAGTACTTGGAGTAATGTTTGTTTACATAGCTATTGTTCTAGTGCCTTACACAGACAAAGAGTTCCATTAAATTCCGGAACACAGTTTAAATATTTTTTTTATGGATTCCGTAACTTTTAAGGAAAAAAGGTAACTCTTATAAGATCACTTTGTTGTCCGTCTGTCTGTCTATCTATCAAGAGCATTTATCTCAGGAACGCTTAAAAATATCGAGTTAAGTTTAAACTATATCCTCAGATCTACGGTTCCGTGACTTCCTGAAAACGTATTTCACAAAAAACCTATATTTCGACACTACAAAGGCAATCAAAATTAATAGGGTGCTTCCGGTTGACCTAGAATTATGAAATTAGGCAGCTAGTATCTACAAGTAGTACATGTTCAGGAAAAAGATTTGAAAACTATACATTTGTGGTTAAATTTTAAAAATTAACAGCCAAATATGGTATAAAGCCGATAGTTGAAATGAGATATCAGATTACAAGGCTCTGGCTAAGCTTAAATTCCAAAAGGAGCTCGAGATCTCCAATTTTTTATGTTTTTTTTTTAATTTTTGATTCCTCGGTTAGGCAACCCGACTCGCACTTTACCTTTTTTACCTTTATATATACTATTCTAGCACTCGCAAACTCACATGGTTGAACTACGCAATTATTTGTTTTCTAGTCTGAATTATTTTTGTATTCCAATAAAATTACCATTTTTAAGGAAAACAGTGAAACAATCATTCATTTAGCAATTTACATTAAATATTGTGGAATGTTTGTCAAAACACAATAATGAAAACTGTTTGTATTATGTTCTATTACAGTTATAAAAGCTATCATTTGATTTTTTATTATATATGTAAATAGATTAATACTACTTTTAAATACACAGGTAATGAAATGTTCTAATTTTTATTGTTCCTGTTTTCTGCTATTTTAAACATATATTAACGAATTTTAGACGCTTGCATTTCAGACGTAAATAAAACAAACGAATAAACTCCTCATTGTATTTACAATTTTCATTTATTAACATTGCTTTGTTTGTTTTCGGGGAACTCCCAAATTAGCGTCAACAAGTAGTTCACCATTAGTTTCACCGCAGTTCACGGTTAATGCCGCAAATAGCACATGCTATAAACCGGAAGATGCACAATATTGTATTCATATATTTACGTATACATGCATACATACATTTTGAGGCCGTCGTGGCGCAGTGGCAGAAAGGTATAACTGTAGCGCGACGGTTGTGGGTTCCCCACTCAAGGAAATGTTATATTAGTTATTAATTTTTTTAGTTCTTCTCTTTGTCACCAAGGCTAAAAGCCCAGCGTTGAGTTCCGCCACTCAACACTTAAAATTAGGCAAAAAGTGGGGAACGGTGTGCCTTAAAGCTAGGTTCCCTCGCCTACCCTGCTATTTGCCGGATACAGTGTGAAGCGAATATACGTTTGTCATTTGTATAGAATTTTATACGTTTGTCATTTTTATAAAAAAAATACATTTTTAATCTGAGGAGGGGGCAGTTGAATATAAACGAGATTGTATTTTTATATGTATATGTGCCAGCCAATTAAGATTAGATTTTTGATAATGATTCTTTTTTGTATAGTATAAATAAGTAAATTTTATGGCAATTGGATAACACTTTTTGGAAAAATCACGAGAAATACAGGGAAAATGTACACTTTATTTTATTAAGCCTAACAAGCACCTTCAGATCGCTCTCAAGCGTCTCGGAGGGCGTTTACGTTATAGGGGCGGGGTGGTGCCTGTGCTTGTGCTTTCTTCCTTTTTTTATAACCAACGACATTGAGTAGTTATAATGGAGAAGAAAATAAAGAGTTTCGAGTGATATTAACGCAAGGTTGTCGAGATTTAAGTTATTATAAAATCTTCTATTAAAAATCTAATAGGAAAGATTTTGTTTTGATGGCTTATTATAAGAATTTTTACACACAAATTAAACTATCTTTATACACTGAAAATCCTAACTATTACCTCTAAAACTGTAAATATTTTACTTTCAACGATAAAGGCTTACGGTCACCACGATAAAAGGTTCTAACCACTAAATACAATAGGAGCCTAAAATTTGTTCAATAAATATATATTTTAAACTTTCCTACATGCTTTATCCATTAGCCTATAAGGTTTTACATTATATCTATAATAAATCGATCTAAAGTTCATACAACAAATTGCAAAAATAACAGATTTTAAACAGTACAATATATATATCAACTTCACGCTGTATCCCGCACACGACAGGGTAGGCAGAGGGAACCTATAGCGTTAAGTCACTCCGTTCCCCACTTTCTCTTAAATTCTGGAGATATTGCGTGTTACAGCGCGAAGAAATGGAAATATAAATTTAATTAAATATTTCATCTCCTCGAGTGGGAATCGAAACTACAACCAGCCGTTTTTTAAGTTATACTTTGTGCCCCTGCGCCACGACTGGCCTCATACCAATACATATAAATAAATATTATTAATTTCTTAAATTGTTCTTAAGAAATGTAAGTAATTTTCATTACTATTCCTATCGACTTGTATGAATAAGCTTTAGTACAAGATGATACATAATTTATGTTACGTATGTTCAACGCATGCTGAGAATCTGCTCTTTGTTATTGCAAAGTCGAGTATTTCCTATGATCTGGTATTCACATTGTCATTGTCATTTGTGAATATTAACATTAATAGAAAATATTCTTATTTTCTATATTAGATTGAAGCCAGTCGTGGGTGTGTGGGTTCGTGAATCGGGAATGAAATATTTATTTACATTTATATTTTCATTTCTTTGCTCTGGTGTCGAGGCAATTATTGGCGGCATTATTGGCGGCAATAGCTTGTTGAATGGCGGAACTCATTCCGCCATTCAACAAGCTATTACTCCAAAATTGGGCAGAAAGTCGGGAACGGAGTATCTTATCACTAGGTTCCCTCTGCCTACCCTGCTGTGTGCGGGATACAGCGTGAAGCCGATTTTAAATTAATTGTACTGTTTTATTTCCTAGCCTATAATTAACTCAACCGGCAGCATAATATGTCATCAAAACTATTTTCAAATATATTTCTACATTTAGATTACATTTCACGTGTTAATATGGTTGGTAATTGGAATAGTGTTGAAATACATTGGTTCTACCAGGACTTGAACTCGAAACCATCAAAATTACTTACATTTATACCAACCACTGAACGAGTAAAGAATGCGCAACATAAATGAATACGCAATCGATTACAACGGTTGGCGCTCGTGCAAAATGTGCATATTGTTTGTGATTCCATCAACGATTTTTAGCGCCCGTGAGCGTGCATTAATGCAATAAAATCTTTTATGAATATGTTTCCAGTTCCCATATGCCCGAGTGCGGAGACGAAATTAAACAAAATTTATATATATGTACACGTATGTATGGATGTAGCCGTTCTAAGGCTTTGAATGGACAAATCAATCCCTGTAGGGTAGTTGATATAAAAACTGATGATTTAATGTTTAATAGCATCGCGCAAGAATCTAGTATTAAAACACTCCGTTTTCCATTTTCCAGCGCGTTCTGGAGACATGTTAGAGTCAAGGGCTCGCTTTGCATCAACACGCGAGCGAAGAAAATGAAAATATTCAATATTTTGTTTTCCTCGAGTGGGAGTCGAACTCACAGCTCGTCGTGTTTACAGTCACACTTTGCGGCTGCGCCACGACTGACCTGTTTAATAGAGTTGTGAAATCAAATTTATAAACAAAGTAAGACTTCGTAAACGACCTTGCCGATCAACTTTGTTGTTTTTGGCATCATCCTCATAATATTCGACGGTTTTTGTATAGTCACGGTGAAAACGTTAATTTTATGACTTCATTAGGTGCGTGTCTCTTTGTTCTGTGTTTGTTTCCTGGCTTGCGGCCAAAGGTCAGCTTCTTTAGGAATATATAATGTTTTTGGTAACCTTTGTCAAAGTTACTCATGGAAGAGGTGCTAATCGAAGATATTTTAATAAATGACTTAATATTTCGAGGCCAGTCGTGGCGCAGCGGCACAAAGTGTAACTGCAAAACCGATTCCCACTCGAAGAGATGAAATATTTACTTAAATTTATATTTCCATTTTTTCGGTCTGGTGTCGAGGCTAAGCGCGGCGTTGAGTTCTGCCACTCAACACGCAATGCCTCCAGAATTCGGCAGAAAGTGGGGAATGTAGTGTCTTAACACTAGGTTCTCTCTGCCTACCCTGCTGTGTGCGGGATACAGCGTGAAGCTGACTTAATATTTTTATTTATTGTATAATGTAGGTATTTTATTTTGTTTGCATATCAATGATCATTCAAGATACCTATTCTTATAAGGTAGCCATTCTTTGCTACAAACCAGCTGTAACAATGGCAATGCCATTCACAAATCGTATTATACAGAAATATTCTAAAAGAAAGGCTTATGAAGTTTGGGGTAAGAAATTTAATACAATGTTGAAAAACAAGATCTTTAGAATGTATTCTTCAAAGTCCGAGTTTAATCTTCTTAAAATGAAAACAACTGCGGTGAGTTACTAAGAAAATAAGAGGTTTTCATTTCTGGTTCCTAGTACCCGCAATGTTTTCTAATGATAGAGAATTATTTTATAAAAGCGTCCTTCAAATTCTCTTACCTTATATGAATAAAAGTTGAATAAAAATGAACATAATATAATGTGTGCTATGTAATATGTTGGTTTATTAAAAACGTTCTATATTTGGATATATAGATTTCTATAATATTTGATAGCAAGCACGACGGTAATGGATTCGATTCCCACCTAGGGAACCACTTATTTTCATTTCTCTACTCTAGTAACAAGATAAATGTTAAGGTACCATGTGTTATTTACGAAGGATATAAAATAAAATTTAAAAAATATATTATTGGAAATCAGACGCGGTAAATATAAAAAATAAAACAATGTAGGATGGTCCGAGATTAATATAATTCGAAATTACCCTGAATTAACAATAATTCAATCAATTAGAAATACAGAACTACTAACAATTTAACAATCGTTATCTTTCAAATAAAATAGAACGAACTCACAGTATCGATACCAACCACCTTTCAAAACGACGAATAAATTTGGTTGCCCACGACTGACTTGTTTTATGTGGGAAAGGCAGTGATGGGCATTGATACGGCTCGTATATAAATATATCACTAACAATATATTAATTTCTCTATCTAGTGGTGTGTCGATCGCGTCTGTGAGCCGATGCCTGGCCATACTCCTGAAAATAAAGAAACTGTACAACAAAAACCGGCTAAATGGGGAGAATGGGGCGAGTGGAGCAAATGCAGCGCGGAATGTGGATATGGGCTACGCACACGTGTCAGACACTGTGGACATGCTGGGTGATGATTATATTTTTGTCATTTATCATTAATTTTATAATATTTTGAGTCACGTGGCGCAGAGGCACATGCGTGAAACTGTAAACGTGTCTGTTGTGGGTTCGATTCCCACTAGAATGATGAAGTATTTAATATTTTCAATAATTACTTCGCACTAGTAACAAGACAAAGCGCTGCAAACAGACAATAAATGGAAAAAGAACTAATAAACCGTAAACTTTCCCTATATAAAGTATCAAATACGACAAAGAATTACAAAATTCACAATACAAAATAATCCACAGAAGTGCACAGGACAGCGCATGCGAGGGTGCCGGCTCGCAAGCCGCGACGTGCTGGTCGGGCACCCCTTGCGCTACCCGCGACCCCCGCGCCGACGCCTGCTACCGCCGCGCCAGCCACCTAATACCATACTTACGTCACGAAGGTAGGTCTTATTTTTTTTACTTTTTTGCTCTAGTAGCTCTTTTGTGAGCTTAAAAATGTGGAAACGCTTTAGGTTCTTCTCAGTGAACTGAACTATGTTTTAATATAGTAATGGATTAAAATAATTTGGCTATATAAGGGAAAATAAGCATATAAAATATCAATTTATTTTCATAGCGTTTTCTTACAGAACGTGATATTGTTTTCAAAATATACTTAAGACTATACTCCACCATTATAATTGGTCACGTCACGTGTGTTTCTATGTATATAACAGTCTTATTGATATTCCCTTAGCATTACCACGCCATTAATTAGATATAACCTGCGGACAAGCCATTAATTCAAATTGTCTTCGCCAGCCTAGAAATGCATACAAATCAATCGACTTACTTATTATTGGTTATTATGCAAATTCTATAAGCGGGTACTATATTTTAATTATAAAATCAGTTTCACGTTGTACCCCGCATACAGCAGGGTAAGCAGAGGTTCCCTAGTGACATTCCGGTCCCCATTTCACTCGTATATTAATTTAATTGGGAATAGGAATTTTGTGGATATAAATTATTCCATAAGAACTAACGTAATGTAACGTCTTAGTTTAACTTACCTCAGTTTTTGTTTAAAGTAACTATTAAACATTGACTGATTACAAAATATATATGTTAATCAGAATCTAATTTCGTGAAATGTTTTCTCTTGGCACATTAATAATAGCAAAAGAATATAAAATACATTTTTATTGCCCCTTAGATCTGTACGCCATGATTCCTTTTTTTTGCTTCACGCTGTATATTTCAAATAGCAGGGTACGCAAAGGGAACCTGGGAACCTAATGTCTCTGCACTCTCTACACTCGCCCGTTTCCCATATTCTGCTCAATTACTTTTAATCTCAAAAGTTACTCTTAGCTGCTATTACTCTTGCGTCTGCATAATAATATTGACTTCTTATGTTAAACTTCCGAAGACTCGTGAAGGACTTTTTCAATAAAGTTTAATTTATATCTTCTGTATAAACAACATATTATCATATGAGGCCGTTGTGTCGCAGGAGCACCAGGGTACGACTGTAAACGCGACTGGTTGTGGGTTTGAACCCTACTCGGATAAATTAAACATTTATTAGCATTTTTATAATCATTTCTTCGCTCTGTTGTCGAGACAAAGTGCGGCGTTGAGTTCCACTACTCAATACACAATGCCTCCAGAATTCGGCTCGTAGTGGGAAACAGAGAGTCTTAACTCTAGGTCCCTTCTGCCTACCCTGCCATGTGCGGGATACAGCGTGAGATTTTATTTTTATTTTGTACAGACATATCTACAGTCCGTCGAAAGATTATTATGCATATTTCCTTTATATTTCTTATATTATTTTAATTGAGACCATCGTGGCGCAGACGGGTGGCGTCTGATTGTAAACGCGAGTGGCCTCAGAACCTACTCAGGGGAATTAATTATATTTGTTTTCTCGATCTGGGGAAAACAAAAATAATTGATTCCCTGGAGTAAAACAAAACGGGCCGTTGGGTGAATAAAAAAAGTAGGAAAGTGAAGGATACTGTATTGACACTATGCTTTCTCAGCTCACCCTGTTATATGGAATAACGTGTTAAGATAAAAAAAATGTTGACGAAGAAATTGTTATTGTAAAAATAATAAATAAATAAATCAGCTTCACGCTGTATCCCGCACACAGCAGGGTAGGCAGAGGGAATCTAGTATTAGGACACTCCTTTCCCAACTTTCTGCCGAATTCTGGAGGTAGTGCGTGTTAAATGTTGATGTAATTTACACAAATAGACACACACCTTAAATACAAAAATGTGATTATAATGGAATATAATATTATAAATATGAACAAATGTTTCTATGAAGAAATTGCTCGCTTTGATAAAATTATAACGTTCATCCCCCGTACTGCCACTCAGGAGATTAGGACTTGGGGCCTTGTTGAAATTCATTATTTATTATTCTAAGGAGACATTCGAGGAAATTATACAGCCTCATAAATATTACGTTAAATGCTAAATGCTGATATAATAATTTATTTTAAAATAACAAAGGAAGGTTGTGTAGTAACAGATGATCAAAAAAATAACGATCTCTATTTGAAGCGTAGAATGGTTTTTTTTGCTTTACTTAAAAATACGTAAGATAAACGTAAAAACGTATTATTTTATAAAAATTAAATTAAATTAGCTTCACACTATATCCCACACACAGCAGGGTAAGCAGAGGGAACCTAGTGTTAAGACACTCCGTTCCCCACTTTCTGCCGAAGGCATATGGAGGCATTGCGTGTTGAGTGGCAGAACTCAACGCCGCGCTTTGCCTCGACACCAGAGCGAAGAAATGAAAATATAAATTTAAGTAAATATTTCATCTCCTCGAGTGGGGATCGCACCCACAACCAGTCGGTTTTACAGTCACACTTTGTACCACTGCGCCACGACTGGCCTCAGCTCTTTTAAGCTGATTATCTAATTTTCATGAAACAGAGCTTAGAACAACCGCAGTGGCAGTAGTGGCTTCGATTGAAATAATAGCACTTTCGATTTATTCATTCAGGAGCTACGGTGCCACGCACTGACAGAAATACATGTCAAATTTGTAATATTTCTCTTATGGCGTCGGTGGTTAAAAAGGAGATAAGAGGTTTAAGCCATTTCTTTTTACGTCTTCACGCAATTTTTTTTTAAATTACTGAATATTTTTTACTTTATTTTTCATTATATATAATAAGCATTTTAAATTGGCATAGCATTTGTTTAGCCATATTAGAGGATCACAATATTTTAATAAAGTTCAGCGAGTGCATTTACCCACAAACACATCTTACTTTTTTGTTTAAATTTTTTTAATAAGAGGTACATATTAGTTAACTGTGTATATTTCTTTATTAAAGAATCCAAGAATTGTGAAATATGGTGCGTTGACTATGGAGGCGGAAATTCTACCAGTTTTGGAGCACTACCAGATGGGACGTCATGCAGCTATGAGCGTCCTTACGATGTTTGCTATCAGGTATGAATATCGAATATCATATTTTCTTTTATTCTGTGAGCTAGTATATATTTTTTTTATAAAAGTCTTTCATAGAGATAAAGTTTTTTTTTTTACTAAAAATGCTTAGAAAAAAAAAGTAACTGAAATAAGGAAAAAATAATATTTCTAAAGTATTAACATACTTTCTCTTTAATGGAAAAAGAGAATCGAGAGGAGATCTCACATTTATCGTTGAGGTCGGTGCCAGCCAGGATCATGCATGATGAGAAAGAAAGAAAATAAACCGTGTATAAATTTTGTTTATAAACCTTTGGTATCTATTCTTCATGCGCCTTTCGACCTTCTTCATTCATAACGAAGATAAAACGTTAAGAACTGTAACATTTATACTTTATAGTTAAGAAATAATATTACTTAGTAACAGTTTCCTATAAATTTGTTACATAAACTATTTCCAGCATACTTACATCATCAAAGTTCTCGACGAGACGAGGTTCTACAGATATTTAATTATCAGATACTATGTATTGAGGCCAGTCGTAGCGCAAGGGTACAAAGTGTGACTGTAAAACCGACTGGTTGTGGGTTCGATCCCCACTCGAGGAGATGCAATATTTACTTAACTGTATATTTCCAGGCAAAGCGTGGCGTTAAGTTCTGCCACACAACGCGCAATGCTTCCAGAAGCCGGCAGAAAGTGGGGAGCAGAGTGTCTTTACACTAGGTTCCCTCTGTCTACCCTGCTGTGTGTGGGACACAGCATGACTGATTTATTTATTTATTGTAGTAACTATATAATATAAATAAAAATAACGTTACAGGGCACGTGTGTAAAAGGGCAATGCAATGGAACCGATCCAGTTTGTAACTGGTGTCCTGATGGCTACTGTAATAATAACACTCATATATACACACGTCAGCTCAACAAAGGTACTATATATATATTTATATAATAAATAACCTGGTAATGAAGGCGTTGTACCTTTTTTTTTATTTATTCATCATATTTTATTCCATTTCCGATATCTAAGTATGAAAGCGATGGTTATAGGTTCGATCTCCATTCGGGGGTTTTTTTTTATTTTCCCGCTCTAGTAAGACAAAGAGAGCAGATTTGATTTCGGCTGATCAACACAAAATGTCTCGAATTTGGACTGAAACTTATATCGACTATTCCTGAATAACTATGAATAGTTAAGAAAATATAACATTAATAAGTAAATATTGTATTAAGGCTGGCGAAGTTGAATTGTAATTAAAAAATATATTAAGTTATTTTTTTCATACAAATAACGCATTTTATATTGACAACATCAGGATGGACGCGGCTCACAGTCATACCGCACGAAGCAAACCAACTCTCCGTGCACATCTCTACACCAGTGCCAATAAACATTGCAATACGGGAACGCCGACGAGACAGACCAATTTTGGAACTAAAATATCATTCAAAGCACTTTGAATTAGACAATCGTCAGGATAACTACTTAAAATATGATCCAAACGTGCCTGAGAATCTTAGAATTATAGAAGTTGATAGCAACGTGATTGATATAAAGGAAGACGAGAGCTTCGGTCTAGAAGGCGAGGTGGTGGCAGCGGGTAGTATATTGCGTTGGAAGCAGACAGAAACGGAAGTCTCTATTTTGGCGGTTTCGAGACTGCAGACCGATCTGATGATTATGGTAAGCCTAATACTTTTCTAATACTATAACAACAGATCAAACTGCCTTCTGCGTCCGGTTCTTGATCCAACAGCTACACGATAACCTCTTAAGATGTTGGTTGCGTTTCGCTATTAAACCTTTAGTTAAGACCACTATCGACGTAATGATAGTTGCGTTGACATTGACATTGCAGTTATTTCATGGGCTAAGTCCAGATACTTAGACAGTTTTTCTTTAACTTCTTGATACTGTCATCATGTGGGATAGTAATGTCAACAATCACTATGCGACGCGCTATCGATCTATTAATGCTATATCAGGTCTATTGGCAACAATATACCTATCAGTTATAAAAGACCGATCCTTGTAAAGCAAAGCACATCAATTTCCACGAACAGATATGGGATTGTACCTTTAGTAAGGCACCTCTAATTCCATGAAACCAGAATTAAAAAATATTGAAGAGCAGGTTGCTGGTGGTGGTGGTTTTGTCAAATACTCACCTGTAGCGAGATTAGAACAAACAGAGGCAATATATCTGAGGGACTCCCCAGGTCGAAGACACGCCTGACATGTCGATAGTACCATCTTTTATAATATGTGTTTGGTATGTATTAATCACCAGTGATCCAGTTCATACAAATCTCTAGAAATGATCTCAAAGTCCAATCAATCTTATATGACGCCAAGGCCTTTGATCTTTGGTCCAAGAAAAGCCAAATGTGGCACTGAAACATATGCCTTCTTATAATCTATACAAGCTGTAGTGAGATTTTACGATTCCGTCGTACCTGCTTATAGCTGTATCAATGAGAAGAAGTCCCTTGTATCACTGTCACCAGTCTATTTATTTTTATGTGTTAAACTATAACAGCGTTATTTTAATTTAATCCTTTTATAAAAGCTTTAAATACAGTAGTATAGACAAAATCAGTTACAAATTAATAATTCTTACCAGAGCAAGGAAATGAGAATATTAAACTATTCATAACTGTGGGTGGATGCAGTCAGACGCTGTGCCACTGCACTACAACGGCCTCAAGTAAATTTATATGTATGTACATATATGTTGAATTGTTATTAAGTTATAGGTTAATTAATTTGCTTGAAGCCTTTCTTTATTTACACAACTATATGTGAGTTCTCCTTTTGTACGTGAAATTAATTATAAATACCGTTTCATCTTAGAACGCATTGCTCCTTAAAAGAAAATTGTAATTATTTATTAGTAATTTACCTACAACTTTTATAAAACACTAATATGATATATTAAGTGTTCAACTCTTGCCATTAAACAATTTAATAGTCAGTAATCTACTAAAGAAATATTTGTATTTCATGTTCTTTTTGAAAGAAAATATCATTAAGAAAATTTATTTTCGCAATGGGCGCTCAATATATTAGCATTCTCAAAGGATTCCTAAGCAAATTTTCCAGTTCCATGATCAAATAAACTTTGAATGAAATAAAGTAAAAGGAATTTACAATATAGTGGATTGAATATCGATATCTTCAGATTTAGAGGTCTGGATCTTATTATAACAATAGTTCTGGTTGTTTGGATATGGCGTTTCCAGTGTGCTAGTTAGCTATTCACTTTGGTAATGTCGCGTTGTATTATATAGAAGACACACGCAGTTAGTGGTTCAATACATAAAAATAGAATGTACAATGTTAATATGAACAAACAAAATGTCAATAATAAAAAAAGGTGTATATTTCATAAAAAACTAATTTATTATGAAGGGATCCTTTATATATTACATAATTTCAATAAAGTATATTTTCGTTTCAATGACAAACGGCGAAACGAGCGCGGCACAAAGAACCCAATCACATATATCCATGTACATATTATGAACTTTATGATTGAACTGTGTGTGCTCATATTGTGTATTCACGGTAATTGTATATACTTTTATTATTTTTTCTATATTACAGTGAAAATGTTTTGTATAATTACAAACATTAATAAAAAAAACATATAATTATAAAAAAAACTCGTATCTTTATTACTCGGCAATATATTTTGGTATTTTGAATGGGAGCACTGAATAGTATTTCTACCATAATGCAACGCCACTGTGTTTCTTCACCGGTACAATTACTATTGTATATTGTAGGAGAGTAGCAAAGCACCTTTACTGTCATTTGCGGCGGCAATATACCAGGCGTGAAATACATAACTAGGAGTTTATTACCGTTATAATTTATATATACTCTATAGATAGAGATAGAGTCTATTATATAGACTCTTTAGAGAGTCTGCCATGAAATATTTCTTTACTTACGCTGTATGAACGGAGCTCCAAATGCTTCTATCTCTGCATACCTTATAATAAATATTTATACTAACTTTAAGATAGTAGTTGAGGCCATTCATGACGCAGGGGCATAGAATGTTACTGTAAAATCGACTGGTTGTGTGTTCGATGTCCACTCGAGGAGATAAAATATTTACTTACATTTATATTTTTATTTCTTCGCTCTAGTGTGGAGGCAAAACGCGGCGTTGAGTTCCGCTACACAATACGCAATGCCTCCAGAACTCGGCGGAAAGTGGGGAACGGAGTGTCTTAACACTAGGTTCCCTCTGCCTACCCTGCTGTGTGCGGGATACAGCGTTACGCTGATGTTTCCTTAATGACATTTTTTGCCAAGATCAATAGATACAGTGCACCATAAAATTACTCGGAGTAACATTAGTCACTCAACACGCAATGCCTTCAGAATTCGGCAGAAAGTAGGAAAAGGAGTGTCTTAACACTAGGTTCCCTCTACCTACCCTGCTGTGTGCGGGATACAGCGTGAAGCTGAAAAAAAACAGTCAATACAGAAAACTAGCAAAAGTTCAGTACAAAAGTGAGTATATATGGTTTTATATGTGACGTGAAACGAAGCGAAGCGTAACATTTGATGAGGGTCCGGTCCGGAGGCGCTTTAATTATTCACGGACGCTTTCAACTCGCCTAGTGAAGTTAATTAGGAACTCGACATACGAACTACATACGGCGATCCTTCTTTTATGTGGATTTATTCTGGGACATCATATTTATAATACAATAACGGCTAACATTCGATAATTCGGATTATATTGGGAAAATCGATTTTGTTATGATAAGCAATAGTTAGCCGTCCTGAATCGTAGAGCCTCAATATCTTTGTATTATTTACTATTCCAAGAGTTTTATAGAAATTTAATTAATTTTGTCCATTCGTATTATTAGACAATGGGAGATAAAGAGACAGAACGTAGAAAAATATTACTTCGTTTAGTGTCCAATTTCCATTTACTTTTGGTTCTTTGCGTGTTGTGTGGCGAAACTTGACGCGTCACATAATTTAATGACATCGGTGAAATCGTTTGTAATTGTATATTATGACCCGGTTTGTACGTAACAAGATATGGCCTGAATTATTCCATTACACTCATAAATGAGTGGAAAAAAAGCCCATGACGTTTTTCATTTAAAACTATTTAAAAATATTATTTATACTTTAAGATAGTAGTTGAGGCCAGTCGTGACGCAGGGGCATAGAATGTGACTGTAAAATCGACTGGTTGTGGGTTCGATGCCCACTTGAGGAGATAAAATATGTACTTACATTTATATTTTTATTTCTTCGCTCTAGTGTCGAGGCAAAATGCGGCGTTGAGTTCCGCCACTCAACACGCAATGCCTCCAGAACTCGGCGGAAAGTGGGGAACGGTGTGTCTTAACACTAGGTTTCCTCTGCCTGCTCTGTTGTGTGCGGGATACAGCGTGAACCTAATTTATTTATTTTATCTTAACTTTAATATTTTTTATTTATTTTTTTCACCTTAAAGATACGTAATCTTTTTAATATATTAAAATATTTCCATATTTTTGTCATAAGCATCCAACTTCCTTAAACTATTAAAATGTAAATATTTATTTCATTTATGAAGTGATTTACTTTGCTCGGAAGTTTGTAACAACATAAACTTTAAATTGTGGCTTCGCTTAAGCATTTATTTTCATTCACTTCACTTCGCAGAAACAGCTTTTAAAATAAGGCAGAAATTAAAATGTAATACAAAAAAAAATATATCTGTATTGAAGTAAATAAATATACACATTTATATATATTACTATAAAAAATTATAGTATTTTTCCTCGTGAGTTTTTACCTTGTATGTAAAAATGAATGTTTTGTACAGGCGGTGCCAACGCAGCCCCTGGACGAGACAGTTGCCGTCGAGATGTCCGTCAACTACAGCACACCCGCCGGACGCACCAGGCCTATGGAATACAGGTACGAATTTACAAATAAGAATATGTTGCATAATGTATAAATTAACATATAATGAAAGCGAAGAAGAAGAGCAGAGAAATGCGATTTGCGGAATATTATCACAGAATTTGGGAAAATACTTTCTACCGCCACATTTTAATAAAATCGGAAGTTAATTTAAATCAGTTATTTTTATTGTAAAGGACCTGTGGACTTTACCTTATATGATTTTTATATTATGTTTGTTTGAAAAATTATTTTGAATATTAAAAATTTAATGATTCTTTATAATTTTTATTAACGAAGCGTAGTGTCTTACTTACTTGTTTTCCAGTACTAGACTTGGCCAAGTTGGAAAAAATGGTGTAACATTGCATTTATTCTCCTTGTTCTAAAAATATTGTGGCAAAATCATCTTTTGATATAATATTAGATACTACTTACTACCTATCCGCTTATACACACATATTATTTACACGATAATTTATTTAATAATTTAAATTACGATCAGACAAACGGACGGACACAGCCGCAATTCTAATAATATAACGTTTTTTAGTACATAATATACTTTAAATAATAAAAGAAATAATATATATATAAAAACTTTTTATATATATTTAAAATATTTTAACTTTGAATATATTATAGACGCACGTACTATAAAAAATCCCTTGTAAGAGAAGGTCAAGTATAAATATATTAATCTATTTTCTTCGATGAGCTTATTGGAAAGTAGTTAAATAAAATATTATAATCATGTTAAATAAGCAGTCGTTCTAAATATAACAGCCCTTTTGTTTTTCAATCGAACAGCCACCAACCAAAGAGTATATAATAATGTAATTGGAAATATTGAACCATATTTACATATTATTTGACAATTGTCTGTTAAATCTAAGGGATTTCAGAAATTACTCGATTAGAAGTTATTATAATTGAAACAAACTTCACGCTCTCTCCCGCACAGAGCAGGGTAGGCAGTGGGAACCTAGCGTTAAGACACTCCGTTACCCACTTTTCGGCGATTTTTTCGAGGCATTGAGTGTTGAGTGACGGAACTCAACGCCAGTGGCTTTTTGTATTGGTGCCAGAGTGAAGAAATAAAAATATTAGGAAATAATAATTAGTTCCCTCGAGTGGAAATCGAGCCCACAACCATCGCGTTTTAATCACACCCTTGTGCTCCTGGACCACTACGGCCTCAAAAGTAATTGGGCATTATAACAGTATTTACTATTATAATCATATTAAATAATAAATACACATTTCATTCATGTATTGATTTATTCTATTAATTATACGAAATTTTAAATAAATAAACATAAATAACACTCAATAAGTTCTTGCTTGCTTTTCACGATTATTCCACATTTTAAATGAAACTATTTTAACCGGATTAATCGTGTATATTTGGAATTATACATTCACGGGTATGTCTAGTATACGGGTAGTGCAAAGGTACCTGTGATCACGCTACTGCAAAGTGTTGTGTAATCCGGTTAAAACAAGGTTAATTTAAAATAAATTAAACTCGTTTAAACAACTGACCAAAAATACTTTAGTAAGTTTGGCTTTGATTTTGAAGTAAATATATGAATTAGTCCCAAAACGACCCTATTTTGTTGTCAGCTTACACCTGAATAATGTAGATATATGAAGTGCCACTAAAACCTTCAATCGGGTGCGTCTATTATAAGAGTGATCTTTTGTGCTATAAGCTCAATTAGTTATAGTTTTTTAATGATTAAATTAAATTAATAATAATAATATCAGGTTGTGGATTAGAGGAAGTTAAATATCCAATGTTTTCATTTCCTTGCTCTGATATCGAGGTAAAGCGCGACGTTAAGTTCCTTCACTCAACACGCAGTGCCTTCAGATATTCTTCGAAAATTAAGAAACGGAGTGTCTTATCCCAGCCTCCCTCTGCCTACCCTGGTGTATACAGAATACAAGAAAGCGTGAAGCTAAAAAAAAATTTTACATGCAATTTAAAGTCATTGTGGTGTATTGGGACAGACTGTCTTGAATTAGGACATAGTCTTAACACTAGATTATACCTACTTTACTATATGAAGGAAAAAAATGTAGGTACGTAACTAAGTTGTTCTTAAAGATTTAAACAGTTCTATAAAAATGTTTCCACAGTATTTTGTATTTCAAACTTACAAAAGATAAAACAAATTATAAAAGATAAAATATTGTAAATAAAAACGTTGTTAAAAAATAATGTTGAGGTACATTTACTTTCTATAAACATGGTCAGATATTAGAAAAAAAAACTTATAAAATCCAACTCTATTATTCTATAAGAAAAAATGTTGAAACAATTTATTCGAGTTCGAAAATATTTCTTATTTGATAGATTTCAGTTGTTACCAGAATTTCGGCTCAGCATCCCCAGGGATGTGCGATATCTCTTACAAATTTCATTTGGAAAGATTGCGCAGCACATGTGAATACTTTTAGTGAATGTTAAAGAAACAATAATAATACTGTATATTGTGACAGTTTATTATAGCAGCAAAAAAAATTAGCAAACAAAACATAACCTATACATATTTGTCCTTATGTTTGACTTTCAAAATATCTAAACATAGAGCGACAAGACTCTGACTAAATATATTAGGTTCCTGTATCGATCGAGGTACGGTCGCAAAGAAAACACTCCCATTAAGACACTACCGATCCCCACTTTTCGCTGAATTTTGAAGGCATTTGCGTGTTGAATTGTGCCTGATTACACAGTACTCGTAGGGATAAATGATAATATTAAATATTGACTTCATTTTCTCAACTGGCAATCGAACCCACTATCTGTCGCGTATTCAGTGGCACACTTGTGCGCCTGCACCGTGACTAGCCTTAACAAAATAAGTAAATTAGGCTTCAGTCATTTATTTCAGTCACATATTAAAAATGTTTCTGGTTGGAAAATATGGCATAACATATAAGATTCCACAACTACTTCACTTCACTAACTTTCCACGAATATCGTATGATACCTCTCTCTTGAAGATCGAGCCTCATAACATATCACCTGCTTTTTATTAAAATTTTCTTTCTTTTCATGTAGATATCGCTGTCCTTATTTATATGGAATGAATAATTTTGAATATTAATAATGTTATTGTACAACTATGAATTGATATTTACTTAATCAGCTTCACAATTAATAGTCAGAGAGAGTGGAGTGCCAAACGCCTACGGTGTCCACATATCTCTAGCGCCTAATGTCATCAGCTTTTTCAATACATTTCCTTCGGGGATCTCTAACTGCCTCTCTAACAGCTCACTTTTCTATCATAAGTCTTTTCTGCCATCATCATTTATTTCATCACATCACTCATCAGTTCAACTTGAGCAAACGACATGATAATCGACAATGTTTAGAATTTAGCAGTGGCGGATCCCAACGCCACACTTTACCTCAATACCAGAGCGGAGAAATTAAAATATTAAACATTTTCATTTCTTCATTTTGCTTTCATTAAGGAAATGAACCTCGAATGGGAATCAAACCGACAATTTGTCGCCTTTACAGGCGTACGTAACCATACGCTTTTATCTCCGCCCCACTACTGGCCTCACTATTTTATCTTCATTTTTATAAATCGTTGCTTACGTTACAAAGTGTAAAGATAATTGAAAAATATATTTTCCATAATGGACGTCACTTGACCCAGCTTTAAATATTGAAGATTTGTGAAATGTAAAGGGTTTTAAAAGCACCGGCGCCCTCACGCCCTTTTCTTGTGATGACCTTCTACCTCCCATCCCGCCGTCTGAGCCCCCTCGGCATATCAAATCTGACGTCATACAGATAAAGTGAAATAATAGTGAAATCTGTTGAAGTGATTTATATTTATTTATATTGGAACAATGTATTTTTATTAAATGGTGCCATTTTATCTATATACAGCCTACTGCTATTATAAAATTTTATGGAACTAACGTCTATTTCAGAGTGAGTTTAGTCTTCGAAATTAACCAAGCTCAAGCCCAGTTTTCGTTTGGAATTTCGTTGTTAACCAACTAGTCTGTTTAATGAAACTCAGGTTTCTTTAATGTCTTTTTTTAGCTTTATGCACTATCCCGCACACTGCAGGTCGGGATCAGGTCAGGTCAGGACAGAGAGAACGTAGTATTAAGACTCTCCGTTCCCTATTTTCCGCCGAATCTTGGAGACGTCGTATTAAGTGGCGGAACGCCACGCTTTGTCTTGACACCAGAGCGAATAATTTTTTTAATAATATAATTAAATATTTCATTGGACAAGTGGGAATCAAACCCACAACTTGTAGTGCTTATAATCACAGTGCATGCCCCTGTGGCACGAACGGTCTCAATTTCTATAACTAAATAAAAAAATATATATATTCAAACTATACATCAAATCTCAATAGATAAGTAAATACTTTATCAAAGACCAAACAAAACTTTCATAAATACGGAGTGCAACAGTAACTGATACCTCACTAATCCGCAGAAGCCAGCATATCCAATTTCCCTTGAACTATCTTACTACGAGATTCATCTGCGAACTGTAGTTCGCCGTACTATAGCTATGTATATAGAAATAGGTGTAGCGGCGACTGAGATCGATATTGTGCAAGTATATCGTACCATACATATATTAGAAATGTACGTAAGGCAACATAGGTATCTATGTGAGGTTAGCGTATCGGGAGTTTCATGTCGTCACTCGAGATTGAATTGTTAATATTAACATAATATATTTATATTTGATTTTTTTTTAAGTTTTTCTAAAAGTAATATATTTAATAAAATTTACTTTTAAACTGAATTGATGAATTCTCGAGGCATTGTATAATTTAGTGACGGAACTCAACGCCATAATAAAATAAAACGCCATAAAGAAATAAAAATATTGAATATTTCCCTCTAGTGGGAATCGAACCTACAACCGTTGCACACACCCCCACGCCATTGAGCTTGCGCCACGATGTCCTCACGAGTACTCTGTGTATTAGAAAATACTTGTACAGTTAGCCATTGGAGCCTTCGGGACAGAAGGGTCAAACTCGCTCATCGATTTCAAACTCAAAGACTGATCAAAGTTGAGTCAAAGAAAATATATGTTATTTATTGAAATCGCGACTTTTATACTTGGATAAATATCCAATCGAAAGTGAAAGTCGAAAATGAAATCATTTTATGGGTTTTTCAACAGTATTATGAGTATATCATTTCGATCAATCGTGTAATCGATTCAGGGAAAGAGCGTGCTAATTAAAACTATGCAAAATAGTTTTGACATAATTAAGCAAAAATATTTAACTATGTGTGCAAAGGTAGTAAAACTGCAACCGGTTTAATAAACATTTCAACACCAGTAAACCTAGTTACACACCCTAGAAACCCAGTCACAGAGTAAATCTTCAGCGTGGTAAGCAATTTCAGATGACGTTAGACATTCAAATGTCTACATTGAGAGAGACGAAACCCCAGAATCTCAAAGGGAACTAATTAACTAACTAATTAATAATAATTTTATTAAGTTTAAATTGTTGTTCCTTTGTTAATGGATAGCAAATGTCATATAAAGTCCATGTACCTACACGGAGTTGTTGAGAGCAACTAACTAATTAGAGGTATATGCTAGAACATACTATGTTAACAATTGAAAACCGATATTTTAAACAACTATTATACTAGTTTGAGGCCAGTCGTGGCGCAGTGGTACAAAGTGTGACTGTAAAACCGACTGGTTGTGGGTTCGATCCCCACTCGAGGAGATGAAATATTTACTCAAATTTATATTTTCATTTCTTCGCTCTGGTGTCGAGGCTAAGCGCGGCGTTGAGTACTGCCACTCAATACGCAATGCCTCCAAAATTCGGCAGAAAGTGGGGAACGGAGTGTCTTAACACTAGGTTCCCTCTGCCTACCCTGCTGTGTGCGGGATATAGCGTGAAGCTAATTTTAATTTATTTATTATATTATGATAATACTATTCTTATTATAGTAATTGTCTAAAAAATATCATGGAATTAAAACCAAAATTAAATCACATTCACCCTGTATTCCGCACACAGCACGGTCGACAAAGGGAACCTAGTGTTAAGTCACTCCGTTCCCCTCTTTCCGCCGAGATCTGGAGGCATTGAGTGTTGAGTGGCGGAACTCAACGTCGCACTATGCCTCTACACCAGAGCAAAAAAATGAAAATATAAATTTAAATAAATAATACATATCCTCAAGTGGGGATTGAACCCACAACCTGTCGATTTACAGTCACACATTGTGCCCCTGCGCCACGACTGGCCTCTATGTGTTTTCAATACGGGCTAGGGCTGTATACAAATATATGCTTAAGTACCTTTTAGCATGCACCTGCAATCAATTTGCTGATTTGTGTATCGAATGTAATATTATGTGCCTATTAGGTACAGTTAGAAAATATATACCTCTATGGTCGTGGCTATGGTTGTGCGTTCAATTCCCAATCAAGACAATAAATAAATTTTATTTCCTCGCTTATGTTACCAAAATAACAGGAAAAAGGCTCAACATTATTTTTAAACTGAAATTTGGAGAACATTAGGAAACAGATCAACACTAGGTTCCATCTGCCTGTCCCGCTATGCCGGAATTATTTTATTAAAATATTAATAACGAAAACATAACCAGTACAAAGTAAACACGAGTTAGAACACACTACAAATTCATATTTTGTACCTGTATATTAATAAAGTTTAGTCTACATACATATTTGTTTACGGCGACTCTTGCGGGCTGCCACAAGTATATAAATAAATTTAAATGATTCATTTGATACAACAAAATTCGACGTGGATATAAAATAAGCAATTTATAAGCCATAAAAAAATATTTCATTACATAATCAACTTTACGCTGGATTTTTATTGCCCCTACACTGCAGGGTAGACAGAAGGTATCTAGTGTAAAAACATTTCATTCTTCATTTTCCGCTGAATTCTGGAGGCATTGTGTGTTGAGTGGCAGAACTCAACGCCGCGCTTTACCTCGACACCAGAGCGATCAAATGAAAAATTAAATTTAAATAAATATTTCATATCCTCAAGTGGGGATTGAACCCACAATCAGTAGCGTTTACAGTCACACACTTGTGCCGTTACTAAAGCACTGTTACTTAATATATTTTGAACACGTAAAATTTGAGACATTATTTTAGCAACTATAAAATTTACATCGTTCATAAAATACTTGCCTTCACCATCTTTTCATCATAGTACTTTAGTGGCTTGTGACTGTAACATTTTGAAAAATCAGTGATTTTATTGATTTTAAAATAGTCAACGAAATCACTGATTTTTCAAATTTTTATTTTTATTATTCGAAATGTTACAGTCACAGTTGAAGGCTATTATAGCGCAGCGATCCACTGTAAACGCGATTGTTATATGTGGATTCGAATCCCACTAGATGGGATGAATGATTTTTATTACCCACTCTGGTAATAAGACAACACGCTGCGTTGGGTTTCACTGCTCAACATACAATGTCTCAGAAATTGGGCGAAATGTGATGAACGGAGTGTTTTAATACTACGATTTTATTAAATCACGAAGCTAAATATAAGTAAAAGAGTTAAAAAATAACGGTTACTCAGTATTAAACTTCAACATAGGTATGTATATCTTATAATATTAATATTATAGAAATGTTGTAAATGATAAATTTAAATATTCTTTAATTTCTTGAGGCCAGTCGTGGCGCAGTGGCACAAAGTGTGACTGTAAAACCGACTGGTTGTGGGTTCGATCCCTACTCGAGGAGATGAAATATTTACTTAAATTTATATTTCCATTTCTTCGCTCTGGTGTCGAGGCGGCGTTGAGTTCTGCCACTCAACACGCAATGCCTCCAAAATTCGGCAGAAACTGGGGAACAGAGTGTCTTACACTAGGTTCCCACTGCCTACCCTGCTGTGTGCGGGATATAGCGTGAAGCTACTTTAATTTAATTTTATTCTTTAATTTCTCAATTGATATGTATTGTCAAGCTTTGTTCTAACAAAGCCCAGCTTCTATCCATAATGTGGTCTCCCCACAATAGTTACGCACAAAGCTGATTCTTATCAGCATTACGTGGTTGCTAAATAATCTCAGTGAATACACGTGCTTAGAAATTCAATGTATTAAATAAGGGAATTGAGTGAAGGACGTCTGTTTGATTCCGTAGTGACGCTACTATCAACGATATGGGTGTTATTATTAAGTAACTATAAAAGAAATGATAGATCCGCTAAATTAAATCAATATATTTTTTACATTTTATAAGTATTATTTTGTTACTACACTTATGAATAAAAAAAAACTTTTCTTAAGAAACTTATAAAAAATTAAAAACTAACGGGATTCGAAGTCGCGTTTGTTGGAAACCGTCCAAGCGCTCTGACTACTAAGTCGTACGTTCAGTGAACGTAACCATTAATCAATCAATGTAAAATATAAATCAATGTAACTTTATAGAATTATAATATAAGTTTCAATAAGCTTTTTGGTCAATAGGTAAACTCCACATATATTTTAAATTCCATAATACCTACAATGTTTTTATTATTTTATTTTGCTATAATTAAATAAATATATTTTTTATAACAGATGGTCAAGTGAACGGGGACCATGTTCGGTTTCATGCGGTGGTGGAGTACGAGCGGTGCGGCCGCGGTGTCCACGTGACCAGCGCTGTGGGCCAACGCGGTATGAGAGGTGCAATACGCATAGGTAAGGTATTTTAAATGAAAATAAATAAATATATCGGTTTCACGCTAAATCTTGTATATAGCAAGGTGTTCCGCTACTTCGTGCGGTGGAACTCAAGGCGAGCTTTGTCTTGGTACGAGAGAGATTTTCGCCACTCAACACGCAATGTCTCTAGAAATCGGCGGAAAGTCGAGAACGGAGTGTCTTAAGACTAGATTTCCTCTACCCTGCTGTTTGAGAGATACAGCGTGAAGTTGATTTAATTTACCAAGTATTCATATAAGTAACAACACAGTGTTCACTGTTAATTCTTCTTGTATTTATAAACATGTTTTTAGTATGTAATTTATATTAGTAGAACTGAACAGTACATGAAATTCCTGAACCTAAGTAAATTCCAACATTTCCAATAAAGAGCGGTCAATGCCCAAAATATTTGCAATACAATCTTTAATAAATTACTATAGAAAATCCGTATAATATTACAAACCCTTCAATGTTCGTGAATATTTCTATGAAACGTTATTCCAAGTAGACTTTTATTAAAGCAAATACCTTCTAATCTGCTAAATATACTACAGTTGTTTGCAAGAGAATTTGTATTATTTGAACGAATCTGTCTATTAATTCATAATTAGACAGTACATTATCAAAATTGAGGTTTGATTAAAATTATTAGAGGCCAGTCGTGGCGCAGCGGCACGAGGTGTGACTGTAAAACCGACTGGTTGTGGGTTCGATCCCCACTCGAGGAGATGAAATATTTACTTAATTTTATATTTTCATTTCTTCGCTCTGGTGTCGAGGTTAAGGGCGGCGTTGAGTTCTGCCACTCAACACGCAATGCCTCCAGAATTCGGCTGAAAGTGGGGAACGGAGTGTCTTAACACTAGGTTCCCTCTGCCTACCCTGCTGTATGCGGGATACAGCGTGAAGCTGATTAAAATTATTAAATATTATAAATAGAAATAAGTTATTGGCTTAAATAAAATCTATTGTCAATTATGATCAGTCAGACAAGTGTGGCGTTGAGTTCTATCACTCGCGTGTTGAGTGATAGAATTCGTCGCGTGTTTGGCGGAAAATGGAGAATGAAATGTCTTTCTGTTAACTCTGCTATATGTGGAACTGTAAAATTAAATAAATATTGTATTAAAACAAAATATTTTAGTTGTGACTTCACATGGTCGGGCGGTGAATGGGAAGGGTGCAGCGCTACGTGTGGCAGCGCGGGTGTGCAGGAACGACAACTTTTCTGTGTACCTTCGAATATAAGGTATGTATTTAAACTTCCGTTACAGTACAAGTATATATATATATATTGTTGACAAATTTTAACAATTTTTTAACGGAACTGGAATTTCAAAATATCTTTAATTTCCACCATTTCACATTTTAAATGAAACACTTTAACCGGATTAATAGCGTATATTAAGTTTTATACGTCATGTATGGGAGGAACCATGATGTTCGAATACTTTTTATTTTTCTAGATATAAAAAAATGAGTGAAAAGATATTATTCAATCCAAAAAAAATATCTACCAAGGATAATTGATGAAGAGATGGACATTTCGCCCAAATTATATAATGAATATATTAAACACAAGTACACTAGAAACTGAATAATATTACCAGAAAATTAATGGAATATCAGATGAAGCAATGCTACTCACTCAGATGGGCAGAGACTTAGCTGCAAAGCTGGCATTATAATTGTAAAAGCAAATCTGGTTTCTCAGTATCTACATTATATTTGACCACTTTCTGAATAATTTCATTTTAAAGGAAGATAAAAATATTATAGTCAGCCTATGTTATACTTCTGCAGCAATAGTCTGAGTTTATATAGTATTTGTGGATTTAAATTTCACGCATTTATACTTAGAGAATGCTCATCCGGTCAGGTTAGATCTTAATCGATTAAGGGATAGATTTCTATTTATTTTACCCTCAAGTCACTCTTACATACAAAGAAATTTCTAAAAAACACAACGATTAGATTAGCTTCACGCTGTATCCCGCACACAGCAGGGTAGGCAGAGGGAACCCAGTGTTAAGACACTCCGTTCCCCACTTTCTGCCGAATTCTGGAGGTATTGCGTGTAGAGTGGCAGAACTCAACGCCGCACTTAGCCTGGACACCAGAGCGAAGAAATGGAAATATAAATTTAAGTAAATATTTCATCGAACCCACAACCAGTCGGTTTTACAGTCACACTTTGTGCCACTGTGCCACGACTGGCCTCAAGATTAGATTACTGAAAAATATATTTAATAAGAATTTAAGAATAAATATACATTTGTCGATAACATCACCTTGGGCACGTTGGGCACGTCACTCACTGCGTGTATCGTTATATCGCCTATGTTTCACCGTCACAGATTTATTTCATCCAACCTTGTGGAAATTATCGTGACATAATATTTCACGTTCATGTTCTATGAAAAATATATAACAGAAAACGACGTAAGGTAGAAAGAAGCGAACAATTTAACTGACAGCCATTGTGATCCTTTTACGTATTTTAACAACCCCTTAAACGGGTTGTTTTATTTTAATTGTAAAAGTAACTCTTTGTTATTATACGTCTGAATAAAGCTTGATTTAAACAAAATATATAAAGTTTATTTCACACTTATATACTCAATGATTATGGATTTGATTTTCACCTATATCCTTTTTTTTTAATTTGACGTTTGTAATGAAAAAATACAGTGACCGTGTACTAAAGTCAGTAGAAAATTCCTTAATTATTTTTTAATATATAACAACTATTGTTTTTGAACCGATTCCATTAAAACTTTCACAACTCGAAATTTATTTTATATCAAACTGAGCTTGGAGTTTCTAAAGTTGGTCTAGAAATGACATTCATATGAACGTGAAACATGCATAAGCTTTTCTATCTACATAAACGAATTTAACCGAAACATACGCCTGAGTTCAGCTCGTAGCAATTCTTGTCAGTTTATTATACAAAAACTCGTTGTATTATTATTTTTGATACATTTTGATGAATATTATATTATTATTTTATGTAAATTAGTTATTATTGTGTTAGTTTAAGAAAAAGGATATTTATTTGCTATTTTTTTTTATGAAATGCCGTAAAAATAGTATATAATACAGTATGTATGTATATGACACCACGTCCTAGAGCTATACACCCGCCATTAGCTCTGGGCAGCATATGAGTTGAAATACCCAATGGAATGCCACTGGGCAAGACAGCATCACAGAACAGATTCGCACATAGTCACAAGACTGATTGCAAATATACTGAAAGGAAAAGTAGAAAACCTAAGTAGAAGGATCCTACGGTAATAAAAGCTGTCTAATTTCAATATTTATTTGAAACATCTGTATTCAAATATTACCATTATAAATAATTATATAGACTTTTTTATAAAACATATGTATATGATAGATACGTCATATCGTCTCGTAATCCAAGGACAGTCGACTTATAATAATGTTTACTATATATAGGATGTAACTGCCTTTTACATACAAAGGTACGTACAATATTATCTGCATTTGACAAAAGAAGGATTCAAATAAAATGGAATCCCCCGAGACATACTCAGTTTGGTTTCATATTGTGTACTTTAGTTTTGCTATAGTATATTTTATTGAAATATATGAAAATTCTTACATTTTTTTTACTTAGCATTCCACGCGGAATGATAAATTGCATAATGAGTGTCGGAACTTAACGCCACACTTTGTCTTACAAGACCAAAGAAATTAATGATAACATAACATAATAAATAATGTAACTAGTTGGACTATTTCGCGGCTTGTGGGTATAGTGAGATATTTTACAAACTACTATTTTTAATTCAAAATATTGCTATTTTCGCTATCGTTAATACCATCTTTATCGGTTGTCGGCTTCGCTATTTAAACTCTATTTAATTAAATTAAAAAATATAGATGTGAATAGCTACTTTTATTACTGTTGAAATCTATAATTATTTACTATTATTTAATCTGAGCTTTTAAATATATTTTAAAAGATACTCTGATTTTTTTTCTATAGTTTGAATATATTCTATAATCTGTATTATTAACAAATACTTTAGTTTGAGTGTATTACCCATTGTTCACGTTTCACAGTATAACATCAAGATGGGAGCTGATAAGACGTAGTGTGTCGCCCGCACTGTGCCCCCCCACTAAGCCGGATAGAATGCAGCCTTGTAATAGGATACCTTGTCCTGTTTATTGGCAGGAGATGCCTTGGACTTCAGTAAGAATTTATCCTTATTTATCCTTACTTATACATTATATATAGCATTTATAACCATTTTTTTGTTATTTTGTAATGTAATTTATGTTGAGGCCGTCATGTGCCTATACACACGAAAGATTGTGAGTTCGATTTCCAAATGAAAAGGAAAATCTGAAATGGAAATGGAAATCCGAAATGAAATATTTAATATTTTCATTTCTTCATTCAGGTGTTAAGTTGTTACTCAAAACGCAATGCCTCTAGGAAAGTGGGGATCAGATATATCCTCTCTTATTGATACTCCCTCTGCCCACCCTGCTACATGTGGAATGTAGCGTGAAGGTGAAAAACAAAAGTAATATACTTTTATCAGTTTCACACTGTATGCCACACATAGCAGAGTAGGCAGAAGGAACCTAGTATTAAAACGCTCCGGTCCCTACTTTCCGCCGAATTGTGGAGACATTGCGTGTTGAGTTGCGGAACTCAACGCCGCGCTTTGCCCTCGACACCAGAGCGAAGAAATGGGAAAATAAATTCAAATAAATATTTTATCTCCTCGAGAGGGGATCGAACCCACAACCAGTCAATTTTACAGCCTCACTGCGCTGCGCCACGATTGGCCTCACTGAATTGAACTAACGCTATAACTATATAAATTAGTATTTTATATACATATATCCTACAAGTGGCTATCAAAACAAATTTAGTAACTAAAATAAACTCTTGCCACAGAAGCACTCGAGCTGTGTACGTAAGTCCTAGAAGCTCGATTGGTGGTTAACTGATAATTGATTTAGTTATGGCGGCAAGAGGCTATCGATTAAACGATCAATATTTTCATTTTATTTGATTACATTGTGAAACTTGTTTTATTGTGAATTTGAAGGTTTTATTGGAATGGTATTGAGCGGTCTTTATCGTTTTGGAATTTATATATAAATATTTAAAGAACTTATTCTATAAGACGTTATTTAATGTTTTGCTTTGTCTAATTGTATTAATTAACCTTTTAGTTGTCTCATGTTTTATATTTATTATATTTAGAGATTAAATCAGCTTCACGCTGTATCCCGCACTCAGCAGGCTAAGCAGAGGGAACCTAGTGTTAAGATACTTCGTTCCCCGTTTTCCGCCGAGTTCAGGTGGCATTGCGTGTTGTGTTGCGAAACTCAATGCCGCACTTTGCCTCGACACCAGAGCGAAGAAATGAATGAAAATATATATGTAAATAAATATTAAAATTCTTTGAGTGGGAAGTGGGTTTTTAAATATCAAAATTTCAGTGTTCAACAACATGCGGCCGTGGAGTTTCACATCGTCCATTAATTTGTCCTGCGCCAGACGATAACCTTTGCGGACCTAAACCCCGCGAGCGCCGCCGCAGGTGTCGTCTCCGTCGCTGTCCCCCGCGGCCGTCCTACGACTGTCCCGACACTGACGGCGCGCAGTATTGCGAATTGTTCACCAAAGATCAGCTGGAGAGGAACTGTGTGGTACCACCCTTCAGGAAATATTGTTGTAATGCTTGTAGAACTGTTAGCCACGGTTTGTAGGGAGTTCAATCTATATGGATCTGATCGTTTCGCTAAATTATGTTTATTATTTTGTATAATAAACTCGATACTCTTGTGACTGTCTACATACTTCTAGGTACTTTGTTGATACAGAAAAAATATGAATGTTTTAAATTTAGGCAATAAACGTTCAATAAATTTGTATATTAAATTTAATTTCTAAGTCATTACAAGATTCATAATAAACGAGTCCGCCAGTTGCGATGGGCATTTTTAAATAATTTAAAATAGTTTTATATTATAATTAAATAAATTAGCGTAATTATTTTCTATTTACAATTTTTTTTATGGAACAAATGAACAATTTTATGAATGACAAATAACCAAAAATATTTTAAACATAGTGCTGAAATAGAAAATATTAACAAGGGAACATTATTTTTAGGAGTCAGAACAAAATTATATTTCAATTACTTTTAATTTTTTTTTAATTATCTACCTCAGATGATATTAAGTTCTTTTTTTTTTGTTTATATCAATAACTGCTTTCATTTAAAAAAAATAAGCATTTACTTTGTTACATAAATAATATTTTTCCTTTCGTATATTATTTACATTAATATACCGTTAATACAAACAATATTCAAATTTTTTTTATGTATCGCGTTGAAACCCCGTATAGAGTACAAAATGAAGACCAAGATACATTCATTAGAAGAAGCTACTTACCGCATAGCATAAAATCTCTTATTAAAATACAAAAAAATCTATCTTTTGTATTTTAATAAGAGATTTATTTGACAAAGAAATAATCTTTATTTACATACATTAAGGAAAAACACTCACTTGTATGTGTCACGAAAGCAATATATGGGGAGGAGCGTCTGTTTTCTTCCCACATCGTCCCAGTAATTAAATATGTTAGTTTAATTTACTGAAGTATTTTGTATCTAGTATAGTATTTGTATTAACCTTATTTATGTAAGTAGAATTAAGTTTATTAAATAATAAGAAAGAAGTGCCATAAAATGTATACACTTCATAGAATAAATAAATTGATACTGTAAGCATTTGTTTTATTTCAAAATATATATACATTTTTTTCTTTAAGTGTTTCCACCAGCGTCCAGACGTCCCGATTTTAAGTTCAAAATTAACATATTCCGCGCGGGACAGACTCCGGACAGTCTCGTTTGTCGTGAATTATTCCACGCACTTTGAGAATCCCTTTTTAATTACTTTATTTTCTTAATAAGTTATTAACAATGCCAGAGATAAAAATCCCGCTTTTCCCCGAGACAAAATCTGGCAACGCTGGTATCCACACTCACCATGTGAAATGTAGAAAAAAATATATATTTTTCTTTCATAATCATTATGAAAGAAAAATATGTTTTTCCTAAAAAAGTATAAGTACTCGTACATACAGAACTAGTATTACATATATATTTTATATACATACATCCTTATCTATCCTTTGTTTTTTCAATTATAAATATTATTATATAATCAAATTTTAATACCACATATTGCATTTTAGTATGCTTCTTAAAGCATGAAAAACTAATGTAACAGCAAAACGTGTCTAATAAAAAACACTACAGCATTATCATATTAAAAGAAATAAAAATCTTTTAAATAGAGCTCTTACATTCATAGAATGTCTGATTTGTGTTTTATATCTAAATTCAAGCTTTAATAGAGTAGGCAGAGAATCTAGTGCCAAGACACTCTACCACTGCTTTTCCCCCAAATTCTGGACATTGTATATTAAGTGATATATATATTGAGTATACGATTCGTTTTGTTTTTCAAGAGCAAGATTTTTTTTGATTCCTCTGAGTCTCTGCTATATTCATAAAAATAAAATTTCATTAATGCATCACATTGTTTTTTAAATTTCTAAACACAAAAAAGTTATGATTTCTATAGGGCTAGTTTTTAAAATTCCCTATTTTTTAACTGGCAATAAACGGCCTAGCTTAACTGCGAGTATATCACGTACAAAATAAGTTTAGCGCACACACGGCGTAGGTCGAATGTATGAACATGTTCATTTTATGATCCATAAAGTGAATATTGCTCTTTTGTAAGGCTTTTAGGATAAAACGTTAAGTAGAGTAAGAATGTTGTCATTAATTAATAATAGGAGATAAGTGATTGGGGACTAGATAATATGATTAAAGATACGATTAATTATTTTTTTATGGATTTTCTTAGTTATTGTATTTTTAGTTACTTTTTATACCATACAGGTTATTGAACTTCTATTGCTCATTCTTACAAAGAATATTTTTTAAGATTTATAACAAGTTCATTTATTTTGTAAAAGAAAAAAGCAAATAAATTAGATTACGTCAGAGACGTCACACAACACACTACGGAGCATTGGAAGTGTCTTTATAGGAACGGAGTGTGTTAACACTAGGTTCTCTGTGTCCCTTTGACTACCTTCTATTTGCGGGAGGCAGCGTGAAGCTGAAAAAAAAGACTACACAATATGACTTTCACCATTGCATAAAATATAATATAACTTAAAAGAAACTGAAACCAATTTTTGATAAAAAAAAATCATGAGATATAAAAAATGAATACGCATTAACTAATATTCCTAGTAAAATAATATTGTTTTTCCTAGAACAAAATATTACAAGTATATATGTAAATAAAACATCACTACACCGCCATCTTTAAAGACAATCAATCACGATGTTATTTCAGATCAATATTTACTGATGCGGTAAAACAAATACTACACGTGTAACTTTCGCTCATACACTGTATAAATGTAAAAAATAATTAAAATATATTTATTATTAGTGTTAGTGGGGAACGAAGAGTCTTAACACTAGGTCCTCTCTGCTCACCCTGCGGGATACGGCGTGAAGCTGAGCCTTCCGAAAGGGTCTAAAAAAGAAACAACGCAAATGTGATTCCTTGCTCTTCGTTTTTTATTAAAGTTATTTTTATAAGTTTTTTTTAAATATAGAAGATTCACTCACAAGTCCACTTCTTTAGAATCCTGTAGACGAACATAAACCTTACCTTGAAATATTTTAACCACATGTGCTTTTACTTTCTCAAAGCAGTAAGTTGAGATAATATTAGCGATATTTAAGTCTATATTTAGATTAGGTGCCGGTATTCTAATGTGTTTAAATTTTAAATACATCTTTAGTTTCGATGACACTAATCAGTGTTATTGCTAACCGAAATCCCTGCGTAACTAAATCACATTTTTTTTTGTATTTCTCTTTTACTTCTATATTATAGACAAAAAGCTATTATGAGACTTTAATATATTTTAAAAACATTATGGTTTCGTAATAACAATATAAGTACTATTTTATATACAATATAATATAAATAATTATTATAATAGTGATACACAATTATGTAATAAAATTAAACTATTACCACAATATTTGAAAACATAGTGTAAAGCAAAACAAAAAAGAGCCGAATTTGCGTTAACTGATTCTAAATCAGAAAATCCAAAAATATGCCATTTTCTATTCAGATTCCCAGACAACGATAAACTTTGCACAAAAACCTCCGCAATTCGCTTATTTCCATAAAAGCTTTGCGAAGCGAACGATTGTATTGGAATGAGCGTGAAAGTCGTAGACGCTGACTTTAATAAATATCCCAGAGGCATTAACGTATGTAATAATTTAACAGATTGCTAAACTGCTGTGTTGTTCCGAGGGGCAATTTCTACTATCCTTTTATTTAATATACTAGAAATTATTACTAATAGACATTATTATTTCGTATTTGTGTTACTGGCTAGTCATGAATTTAAACAGGATTTTTTCTGTCAGATTAGACCAACTGTCATTAAATTCGCCAAATATAAGCGTAATACTTCACGCTGTATCCCGCACGCACAGGAAATCTAATGCTCACACTCCTTTTCCCCTGTTTATCCCGTACCTCACCCATTAATCTTTCAGTGCTGAATGACATACGTAACAAAATCACAGAATTTCGTATAACGACCCCATATTATCAGTAAATCATATTATTTTTTGAATATTAGCACAAATAAACGTGAGCTCATTACACATCCTGCACAATAGAAATTAATATAAATATAGTATCTTGTCATAAAAACATTTTATTCAACGAAAGCTTGACTCTGGAATCATGGAGAAACTTAAAACTGGATTAAAGCCCTTGTTCAGCTGAAAGTAATCTACACTCAGTGTATTATTTTCCTAAATACTTCTCCCTGAATTCTCGAACAGAATCGATTATTCACGGGCATTAAACGTAAATGCTATGTAAAGTAGCTATTTCTTAATTACAAAGGTTGTTTAAGATGAAGCAAGCGGGAATGTTAGATTTTATATTGGTTTTTAGTCTTCAGATTTTTTGATTCTTTGTATTTTGAGTTGAAAGAAGAAACGCGCATGCAGTTTTCTATTGCTGCTAAAATCAATTTCAACTTCACGCTGTATCCCGCACACAGCAGGGTAGGCAGAGGGAACCTAGTGTTAAGACACACCGTTCCCCACTTTCTGCTGAATTCTGGAGGCATTGCGTGTGGAGTGGCAAAACTCAACGCCGCGCTTAGCCTCGACACCAGAGCGAAGAAATGGGAATATAAATTTAAGTAAATATTTCATCTCCTCGAGTGGGGATTGAACCCACCACCAGTAGATTTTACAGTCTCATTTCGTGCCGCTGCGCCACGACTGGCCTCAGTTCTATTGCAATTAATTGCAGGTTATAATCATATGGCTAACACTGTAACTTATCCAATAATTGACATTTTGAGTGAATATCATACTTGTTGATTAGCTTAACTATTTGTAGCTCCGTCCTCCACCTCCCGCCGTTCCGGACATGGCGTGTTGGGTGGCGGTCCCCAACGCCGCATTCGTCGCCACTTGACACACCAGCGGGGACGCACTGGTGCGCCCCCGCTGGTGGGGGGACGCCCTATCAGTGCGCTCTCTCGATGCACGTGGCGGATGGAACGTTGCAGCCCTCGTATGGGCTGGCAGGGAGCAATCCTTCCATCTTGGACCCATTCCATCTTAACCGTAGCGTTTGGCGCTCCGTTCTCTCTGACTACTCCGCTAGCGATAAAGCGTAAAATTAGTTTAGTTAAGTTTAGTTTGCTTAACAAACCAGGAAAACTAATTATTTAAGTATAAGTTGACCCAACTCAACGAAAAACAAAAATATTCTTTATTCTCTGTTATAATGAAGTAAAGCGTAGAAAATAATGTGAATTCCCTTTATACTCTCTCTTGTACAAATAAATGTAAATAGGCATTTTCATGTAACATTTTGAACCAGCCTCGTCGAAAACTTTCAAAGTGACTTGTCAATATCCATTGTCGGTTTCGGGCGGAAAAGTAATTTGATTCCAGATTAGCAAATAAACCAATTTGCATCCATTTTAACCGTTTCGCGTCCGCCGTCATTACGTATTCATAGATTTACTGGGAATAAGTGCTCGATCTAAGAGAAATAAAAATGTGTAAATATATTTAAAATACGCTCAATAAAGTTAAATATTTGAATGATGATTTATGATTTTTTTGATTTATAAACGTATAAAATATGTTTTTTTTTTTCATAATAATAATATTAAACTCAGTAAAATGCTTTTAATTACTTTTGTAATAGTATGTCGATCATTAGTACTCCATATCGCTGTCTGTGAGAAACAAAGTCCATCCAAGTCTCCCTCGCTCTGCTTACGAGGCAAAGCGCACCGTTGGATTCCGCCACCCAACACGCAATACCTCCAGAATTAGGCGGAGAGTAGGAAACGAGAGCGGAATATTTCAACACTAGGTTCCCAGACTCCCTCTGCCTACCATACTAAGTGCGAGATACAATGTGAAGCCGAAAATACATTTAATGAGATAATTTCTGTCTGTAACAAACCAAGACTATCATTTCTGTTGAGCTAATTCCTGGAACACACGTAATACTGCTTGACAGATTAGATATGCTGTGGATACGGTGATGACATTTCAAGTGTGTTAATAGACACAAGAATGCCTTAGTAATGTTATGCTTTGATCTATTCAAAATAATTATTGTAAATTCCATAGAAAATGATTTAAAACTTATACCTGCCTACCTTACCGCTGACTTGCTTTAGAATAATAAAATTTTTAAATTAATTTAATACAACGTATTCCCAATACACGAAATATTATCTTTTACTATATTGACAATTTTTTTCACAAAATACCTAAAATAATATTCGTGCCCAATATAACAGTATGTACGATGCGTGGGCGTCACCTAATATAATATATAATATATTATGTGCGACTAGTTCACTTCATTTGTGTACCACTTTATAGCCTTTATGACCTTTGCCATAGTGCTTCCATTTACCACCTGTGTTGCGTAAGTAGACCGAATAAATCTTTCTTTCTGTCTTTCCTTTATAAGATCTCTGATGATTTTTCGCGATTATGACACATCTGCAATGTCAAGATGTATTGAAGTCAGCAAGCAGCGAGTGTGAGCGTTCAGCGAACACACTCAGCTATTACATCAGTTTTGATAAAGCCTTCCTGTCCAAGTATAATTATAAAATTGATACGGAACCCTCCATTCGGGATTTCGACTCGCTCTTGACCAGTTTTTTATTTTAGTTAGGACAACATGCTCATCATGTTGACCATTTTTTACTAGGGCGCGCTTGGATTTTACATGTTTTAGACCCTACATTATTCTAATGTCATTAAAAAGTGGTTAAAACGGAACATACATAATTCGTTTTTTCTTATTATCTTAATGTACTTAAATTTGTATATACAACATTATTATTATATAAAAATTTAAGTAGATTAAGGTAATAAGAAAAAACATCTTCAAAACTGCTACAATACCTATTTATGTGTACACTAAAATATTTTACAATTTATTTATGGAAAAAGACAAAGCAAACGCGCGTACGGGTCACCTGATGGTAAGTGATCACCGCCGCCAACGACCCCGTGTAACACCAGAGGAGCGACAGGTGCGTTGCCGGCGTTTACCATCATTAAACCGTCCTAAAATATTATTTAAAATCTTATATTCATTTCAAATATATTTTTTTTTGATACTATAGACCAAAAAATACTTCAGAATTGATCCAAAAAATCTTCCTTTTTAATAAAGCAAATATATTGTGCGTTTGTTGAATATTTAACAATATGGGCGGCCAAAACGCGCGTGCTCAGAATCTAATAGCCTAAAGCTTTATTCAGTACCATTGATAAGGTATCTTTGTACGCAAGTTCGTGACATTATTTTCGTATAAAACTATAATACCGTATTCTTAAGCGATACTTGGAATAGCTGCTATAATCAATAGATTACATGGAACGAATAAATAATGTTTCAGGCCAGTCGTAGCTCATATACGTGGAAGGTTGTGGATTCGATTCCTACTCGAGGAAATGAAATATTTGATTGCAAAAAAAGAGAATATATTTTTAAACACAGCTTATGTTCATGTAAAGTTCTGATCTCGTTTATGTAAAGTTCTGATCTCGTTTGTTTAAATTCAAATTCAAATAATTTTATTCAAAATAAGAAGTTACACGCTTCATTTTCATGAACGTCAAATAATTTACCACCAGTTCACTAAAGGTAATGCCTCAGACCTGAGAAGAACCGAAGCAAGAAACTCAGCGGGATTTTTTTTTTAATTCTGTTCACATTCTGCAACATCCCTCGTATGATAAGAAAATAAAAGAAAATCCATGAACCACTTCATATTTTAAGCGTATTTTTGTTTTAGCTATAAGATATATGAATAATAATTTTTAATATTGAAATATCAAAATGTCTAAAATTTATTTTCATTTATATAACGGAATCGCCATTTTAAGTTTTTTAAAATAATATAAGCATCAATAATTGGTTGATTTATTTTTTAGTTAAAAACATATTTAAGTCAAAAAGCATCAAAAAATGGTTATTATTAATTGAGAGAATTTATTTCTTTAAAAGCGTTTTGTTTATTTGTCGGTTAAGTATTTTTACTACTCAACTTTCGTGGTTGGTCGTGGACGATACTTGTTTTCTATTTCTTTATTGAAAGAAAGTTTCTTTGTTAGCAAATTTATTAAATAAAATGTACAAACAACTCGGTCCCAGATATGTTTTATTCACCATATTTTATTTTTTTAATAATTTTCTGAATTGTTAGTTATGAAATAATATAATAATGGTTTGAATAGCTAATGATCCGTTGATTGATGATTAACTTAAATGATTATATCTTTCAAATTTTGCTATTTTTATAGCTTATCTTATCTTTAGATCTTCCTGATGTTTTAATTATTATATTTTGTAGTTTTAGTAAGATCTTTGATTTTCACGATTAAATGATTCATTTAAAATGTGTACTTTTTAAATGAAACTATTCTACCCATCACCATCAATACATGCATATCCTTGATATCTACTGATATATCTACTGATATCAAGGATATGCATGAATCGAAGTCAGCTGTGTTTTATTCGCATGTGGGCTTATTCGCAGTATGCTTTGCCATTACGCCAAGTTTGATAAACCTCAAATCCTCGCTAAGGAAAACAAATATATTCCTAGAATAATCCGTGAGGCTATTGAAATACAAAAATATCCAAATTTCAATAGAAAGGACGGTTGGAAACTTTCTACCATCTCGGACTACTGCAAAGTGCTCTAAACGTCGGGTTTCAAAAAATATATAATACTAAATATACATGATTAATAAAAAAAAAAAATTGTCAGAGATTGGCATATTGTATTTTATTTATTAACTCGCTTATGTAAGAAAATTTTACAACGTTATTTTGATGTGAAAGGAAATAAATAACATCAAAAATAATCAAAATGCCTGTCGCCTTAACCACCCATACACATAATTTTTATGAGAAGTTAAAATACATATATTATAATAGGTATAGTATGAATTAGTTTTCCGTAGTCTGTCATCCTGCGACGTGACTATCGGCCTACGACGCTAATTTATATGAAACGCTTCTATCAGAATTGTCAGAGTTTCGCATATACTCAACATGCACGATTTCAGTAAACCCTCTCGTTCCAATTACGATTTTAGCTAATATAGTGTCTGGACTAACTATACTTAATTTTATCAAAGTCAAAGATCATTGTGGTTAAGAATTTCGTAATATTATATTATCAGGAACGTTATGTTCTCATAGACAATCAATTTCATATTGAATAAACATAGAACCATTAAAAAATAAAAAAAAAAAATTTACTTTAACGACTAAAGTATTTATTTAATTATTTTGCTTTAATTATGCAGGCTTATTGTACAAGTGGCGTACAATTAACTTTAATATCCTTTCTATTTAACCACGCACGTTCCCATATTTGGGCATGGCAACTGTTTAACCTATTGCACATACTCCTTACACAGTTTGTAGCTAATGCAACGAAATCTAAATCGATATTTAGACCAGCCACAACTTCTTCAGTTGCTTTATTCACTCGTACGACATTATAAGCTACCGTAAGATCATTATCATTTACATATTTTAGGAGAGCCTCCTGTGCGAGAATGTAGTATTTTGGTTGATTGGGATCCTTGTCCTTTGTTTGTGGTACTGAGGTTGGCCTTGGAGATATCAATCCTTGTCCAGTACTAGCCTATGTAAAAAAATAAATAACAATTTATATAGTAGTTGTTAATAATATAGGAAAATGTAGACGGTTAAGTCAGTGTTAAAAAGTGAATATCATAAGAGTTCTGCGTGATGTAATGAAGTACATATACAAGGGAAGAACGGTACAGATGACAATGCGAAACACGAACTATAGTGTTCCGTTATTCTCCACGTGTTGTGGTTTTGTATCGAAAAAGCGACCCTGGCTTGAGGATATTTTAGTAGAAGGCTTGGCAATTTTTTTTTTATAAATTGATTTTATTTAAAGTAATAATCTAGTTATAATAAAATATATTATTTCAAATAATAGTACTAATTAGTAGACAGATATATTATATTTTACTTAGTATACATATATATCCGATGCTATAAGCACTACAATGTTTTAACTGTACGGGCTGGGTACAACTTAAAATGAGATTTTAAATGCAAAATAAAATAATGGAATATATAGTGTAGTGTTTTGTTGCATCAGCTAAATTGGAAAAAGTGTTAATTAAATAAAATTATTTGCAAAATACGATTACAATTTTTATATTACTACTTACTTGAATCCAAGCAGCTATCAGGAGACACAAAATCAACCTTAACTGTAGTCCCATTTTGTGAAACATTATTCAGAACACAACTAGACGTCTACTGTTTATTAATAGTCAACGATTGTGATATATATATTGCATTATTACTTTAAATTTAATCAACAATATTAATATTAGGCATAGAAAATCGTAAAGTTTATACATGTTACGGTTTTTAATTTAATTTTTATTAATATAGTAGTAGCTTTGATATTTGAGTTTTGATTGATGTAAAGACGTGTAACTCGGCGATAATTAAACCTTTTAACAAACAGACACTTGGTAAATTTTATAGACCTAGGGAAAAATTACCCTGAATATACATGAATAAATGACAATTTCACATTAATTTTTGATCACGGTAGTATAATGGGCAAAACAAGTGGCAGAATGATATGCAACAGAGGATTAGACCTCCGAAAAGATGGGATGAGGATCTAAAAGTAACTGCGGGTACATTGTGGGTGAGAAAAACCCACGATACAAACACGTAGAAAGCTTTGGGAGAGGTCTATGCTAAGGCAAAACAATCTTTACCGTTGTCAATATTATAAAAAACTCTGTATTATGATTATTTAGATTGTTAATAAACGCTTTATTATTATATAATTATGCCATTACTACACAAAAGTATTATATTAACTGTCAATAAGCAGTTATTAAAGGAACAAACACAAAAAGACGGAAAAACCGCACAGCTTACGGCCAAGTAGCAAGATAACTATATTCATAGTTATAAAATTAAAAACCGTAACATCTGTTGATTTGATATTTTGCATGCTTAATATTAAAATTTACGAATCATGTGATATTTTTTATGTTAAGTAATAAAATTGTTAAAAATATAAATTCATATCACCGACTTTTAATGCACAGTCTACATCTGTCAGTTCACTGAAGCACTGTAAAAATCACAAAATGGGACTTCAATTCACACTTACGCTGATTTTAACTTTTGTGATAGCTGCCTGGGCTGTAAGTCATAACAATCTTTTTTATTTAAGTTCCTATTCCAGTCAATATGCAATTATTTATGTACCGTTTTTGTTTAGAGGCATCAAAACAAAACAGACGAGTCACTCCGAGTCAGACTCGCCCACCTATCGTTCTGTAATTTCGGGATTGTAGATCAACGGGGATTTGACTTGTTGACACTTAAAACGTTTTGTGTTACGAAAACGAATAATCTATTATTATTACATTATGCTATATAAAACATATATAAAACATATGTAACACCACCCACTCTTTATGTTAATAAAATTTTTCTAACCCAAACATTGCTGGGAAGATATCGCCGATCAACGATAATAAGGCCGCCTTCTGTGTGTCGATTGCATAATTTTATTCTTTTATTTAAATAATAATTTAATCAATCAGCTTCACGCTGTATCCCGCACGCAGCTGGGTAGGCAGAGGGAACCTAGTGTTAAGACACTCCGTTCCCCTCTTTCTGCCGAATTCTCGAGGCATTGCGTGTTAAGTGGCATGACTTAACTTACTTAGCCTCGACACCAGAGCGAAGAAATAGAAATATAAATTTAGCTAAATATTTCATCTCCTCGAGTGGGGAACGAACCCACAACCAATCGGTTTTACAGCCACACTTCGTGCCGCTGCGCCACGACTGGCCTCAATAATAATTTACTAAGTGTAAATAAATAATTCGGTAATAACATACGTCATAATTTAGTTGCAGAAATAAAAGCTTTTTACAATTAGGTACAAACTTCCCTGCAATGCATCGTTTTGTCTTTGTACTGGGCTTGACTATAGTATTTTTAAACACAATTATATATTTATATGTAACTTTGAACTGATTTGGATATCTATTTAATATCATATTATGTAAATTGATCACATATTACATTTGTTAATTTCTAATATTATTTTTTAGTCACTTGTCGGAGCACCAGTGGACAAGGATCCTACTGATGTGAAGTATACCCTTTTGGCGCAAGCGGCTCTTGTTAAATATGAAAATGATAATGGTGCCTCAACATCTTACAATGTGTTGAGAGTGACCAAGGCGTCTGAACAGGTAGTGTCGGGCTTATTATACAGAATAGACTTCTTTGCAGTACCAACAAATTGTTATAGAGCCTCAAATGGATGCGACGTAATTAACTGCCACTCTGAAATAACAGACGTGGCATCATGGTTAAAGCAGAGACACTTTAAGACCAAATGTATACCAAATGTATACTTTTAAGCACAAACAAATAAAAAATATATAAATTAGTTGATTAGTTTGATTTTATATAATTCCATTGTATCTATTTATACTAGTGACCCGCTCGCGGCTTCGCCCGCTTAAACTACTGAACTATTTATTTTTAACATTTTTTAAGTGTTAGTCCACACTTAGGAAAGAAAAATATTTATTTAGAAAACGTATAAAAATTTGAACGTAGCGGGACTCGAACCCGCGCCTCCTGAAGACCGACCAGGCGCTCGGACCACTAAGCCATACGTTCTCATCAATTTATACGTTTAAATAAGTATATTTCTTTCATAAATCTCTTTGATCTTAAAATATTCTTTACAATTCCAACTTTGGCACCAGCTTAAATATGATAGCTTTTTGCTTAAGACAGAGAGGATCTATGTTTATATATTACTTGGGACTTTTTTTTTTTTTTAAAAAGGTAATTGCCTCGTTTGCTTAAGAGATATCAGTAGCTTCACTACTGAAAAAGCTTTACACCCGTATTAGAGTTTACATGCTAATTAAATAGAAACGTTTGTACCTACTATTTTACATACGTTAATCATGTTCTTTATATCTAAGTTCATTTCTGTTAACTTCATGTTGTATCGCGGACATAGCGGAGCCGACAGAAGGAACCTGTGTACCTAGTGTTAAGACACTCCGTTCCACACTACGCCAATTTCTCAATTCCGCCTAATTGAGAAGCAAAAGTTAACACCGAGGAAATGAAAATATTAAATATTTAATTCGCCTGAGTGGAAATCGAACCCACAACTGACGCTCTTACAATCACACGCTTGTTTTCCTGTGCCACAACGCCTCTGCGCTTCCCTGGGATGCAGTTTGTTTTATCAATAAAATATTAATACAGAAGTTAATCACTTTCTGTGTATCTGGTTTAATGATCACCAAATCAATTACATATTTTTATATTTTTAAAGTTTAATATTATTTTTATATAATTTTATTAATGAAGCCGTCGTGGCACATTGGTACCCCCATATTGCTGTGACTGTAACGTGGTGGTTATGGGTTCGATCCCTACTCGAAGGAATTCATTATTATTGATGAGCGGCGTTGAGTTCCGCCGGTCAACACGCGATGTCTTGAATTACGAAAATATTCGTCGGTAAGTGAGGAATGGAATGTAGGTTCCCTTTGCCTACCCTGCTATGTGAGGGGTACAACCATAAGCTGTGTTATTTTTTTATTTACTATTAAATAATAACTTATTATGTAATAACAATATCAATTATATTATATCAACAAGTACTTTTAAAGGTGGTAAAAAAGAATGTAAAAAAATAATAATCTAATTAAAATATTAATATGTGCATACATATATTTTGAATAAACGCTAAACAAAATAAATTAATTAATATTGTATTTATATGTTATGTGGTAGTATTATATATTATGAAATAAAAACGATACTTTCAGAGTGACTCGGTGTACGATGAAACGTACAATAAATACTTTTATATAAGAAAATGAAACGCAGTAAGGGTCGCCAACAGAACAGCGAGTCATCTCATTAGCGAACTTCACTATACAAGAAGACAGTTTTATTAAGAAACATTACGACTTTTGCCATTCCTGTCTGTAAGAGAGGACATGTTCAGTTAAGCTTATTATAAAATTTCATTTTTCAAACTATTTATGTGTTATTACAATGTATGATGGGTTTTTCGTCTTGTTTAGTACTTTATCCTTAGTAAGCCACTTTATCCTTAGTTAGTTCTTAGTGACCTTAATCTTTAATCGGACAATATATGGAAATTGTAGTAGTTTTTTTATCACAAATCGTATATAAAATTACTATCCTTAGACAAATAAATACATTTACCATAAAAAAAAATCAAATCTCAAAGATATAAAAGAGAGCTATATACCTTTTCGGTCTCTCTGTATCTTAATTTCCGTAAAAAGTGAAGTGCACACTCTCATTTCCACTTAGATTAAGAAAACAGAAGTATTAAGCCGTTTGTAAAAGTGCCTTTGACATGAAACGCGAAAGATGAGTGCTGTTTTTTGTACAGCAACAGGTCGTCACGGCGCCGTCTAGTGCTTGCAAACTATGAGTAATAAAACCCTCTTATAATATTTTTAACGTATTTCATGTGTTATTTCACACTTGGGAAATAAAAGTTATTTTTTAGAAAACGTATAACATTTAAACACAGTGGAATTAGAATTCTTAAATTTTAAAGAAGTCTTTAATTTTCCAGTTTTTAAATCAAATCTTTGAACGTTTTCTAAATAAGCAACTTTTAATACCGAAACCACGTTTTGCATTACCAGGAACCAAATTAAAGTTATAAATTTTAGTTCGAGTGGATGCAAATTAGCGTCCTTGAATTTTTTACTCAAATTGTGAGGCCAATATGGCTTCAATTGACATCAAATAACACAAAAATTACATAACTACTTTTTTAAATATATTTTTACTTTAATGTTATTTCCACATTATTATTATTTTTTGATAGAAACTACAGTTATATAAATTTTCTTTTTAAATAACAACTTATGTATCGCATCGTATTATTTTGTAATCTAGAACGTAATAATATTCAATAGTTTACTAGATATAAAATAGAGAAGAAAAAAAATATAAATAAAAAAAAAATAAAGTAGAAAATAATAGAAATAAAGAGAGAAACAATAATAATATAATAGAAATAAAATATAATAATAATAAAAACAAGCAAATGTCCCGTTGACCCTTAAAACTAGGACAATCTTGGTAGTTCAGAGATGGCGGCCGCTCCTTTGCGAATAATAGAGCGAATGACAGGGACAACCTGTTACTTATTGCTTTATATTACTTTTTGATTTTATAAAGCAATTTGGTCAAATTATGTTTTGATTTGGATCAAATATTTAATATATAAAAAATAACTATGTAAATATTATGTGGTATGTACAAATTGAGGCCAGTCGTGGCGCAGTGGCACAAAGTGTGACTGTCAAACCGACTGGTTGTGCGGTCGATCCCCACTCGAGGAGATGAAATATTTACTTAAATTTACCTTATATTTCCATTGCTTCGCTCTGGTCTCGAGGCAAAGCGCTGCGTTGAGTTCTCCCACTCAACACGCAATGCCTGCAGAATTCGGCAGAAAGTGGGGAACGGAGTGTCTTAACATTAGGTTCCCTCAGCCTACCCTGCTGTGTGCGGGATACAGCGTGAAGCTGATATACAAATTAAATATTTAATAGTAATATTTATCCATATTTCTGCTTTATTGTTTATCTATATCTATACAAATTTATACATAATATTATAAATATGAATTGTTTGTTTGATTGAACGCGTTTATCTTATAAAATGGTGGTTTGAATTGCAAATTTCTTAAGCTATATGACATCTAACCACGACGAACTTGACAGCTTACGAGAGCATGAAGCAAAATTCTTAGTCATTTCTATTCGATAACGAGCTGAAACCATATGTACTAGGACTAGTGGTGTAGGACTATACATAAAATGCTTATATATATATATATATATATATATATATATATATATATATATATATATATATATATATATATATATATATATATATATATATATATATATATATATATTAACTAATATAACATTCACACTAAAGTATCAAGCAATTAGGCAAGATAAAGTAGCCTTACGTGTTTGCAAGGCTATAAGTTTATTAAGTTGGTACCAAGAGCAAATTATCTGAAATAGGGGTATTACTGAAGTAATGGTAGTTTCAAAGTTTACACAGTATATAGAGCTTTCAAAAGCCAGCTGCTGACGCACATTCAAATATGGTCCATAACTAAAACCTTTTTGTTCTCCGCCTACATACACCATTTCGTCTAAAGTAGTAGCAGTCTTTTTTGTCGTTATACGACTGTACAAATCATATCTCGAACATTTTTTTGTATTCTCTTTCTAATTCTAGACCAATATGTAACATCATAGAATTAAATTATTTTAATTAGAACGTAATTAACAATTTTAATTTTGCTAATTAAATTTAAACTGGAAAATTTGGACTGGAATAACTAACTACGAATTAGCATAGAATAACTAAAGGTTGATATTGCAAATAATAACTACAAGCAAAACAAGTAGTTTTTCTAAAAATCCTGTGTATTAAAAAAATACAAATAAGTCATACTTAACCACAACGCCAACTTTTTAAAATTGGAACAGAAAGTAGAAAAAAAATAACTCTACATTTTAGCTCTATTCTACTCTATAGTTATCTCTATGTCGCCTAACGGCCATATCAAAATTCCTCGGAATATTTAATAGTGAAGAATTTTATGATATCATACGTAATTTAATATCACGAGAATGTGACATCAACAACTCTTCATTACAGAGCACGCCCGCTCCGTTATAGTACAATGGAAACGCACTGATTTGAATACAATATAATATTTTATTTGTAGACGTGAATATAGTATTTTTGTATATGTACATATATAGTATGTGCTTATTTTATTTTAAATTTTATTTAGCTTCACGCTGTATCTTGCACCCAGCAAGATATACAAAAGTAACCCGGGAACCTAGTATTAAGACACTCCGTTCCTATGAAGACAGTTCCATTCCCCACTTTCCGCCGAATTCGAGAGGCTTCGAATTACGTGTTGAGTGGCGGAACTCAACGCCGCGCTTTACTCATTACCAGAGCGAAAGAAATGAAACTTTTATAATATTATTTAACTATAGATAATCTGCTTAGTTTACTTCTAGTGTCGTCTTCTATCGAAAAATAAAAAATATATATCTTTATTTGCACTCATACAAACTACTGTAACTTAATTAAGCTACGGCTTAAAAAAACACCTATACAAGACTCATTACTCCTCCAACTAATTAATTACTTACACTGTTGCGCAGAAACTCGTATTAAATATAATTTAATATCAAAAACAACACACACGCTTCGAATATCAATGTGTTCGATAGTAAACGAATACGTAATAAACTGTACAATTATAACTATTACTATGGGAATTCGTCTTTTTTATTAATTTATTTCTGAAACATTATATATGTTAGTAAAACTATATATTTCATATAGCTTGAGACTCAGACTCTGACTTGACTTATCTTGGTGCATCACTATCAATCAATTTGAGCGGCTCAGCTATAAACTATATATATATATATATATATATATATATATAATCATACAGGTTCCAATTATAGTGATAGAGTACATGTCTTCATGCCTAATTATAAAAAAATAATTATCTCTAAGCTAAAACATTTTTACTAACATCTTCTTTGAACTTCCATGCTTTTTTGTGAATACTATTCACAAATTATGCATTTTATACAGAACTATCTCCAAGATAGCTATCTTTATCAATTCGATCTCCAAGAGCTTACTTTACTTTGTAAAATTAAGCAACATATATCGTTTTATTGTTATTAATTAAACGACTAAAATATATATTGATATAAAAGCAGTTCCAATATTTTTAAACGAAAATTATAAGTAATAAATATTAAAGTAAAAAGTAATTACAATTAGTCTTAAATTTGATTTTGTAACAACGACAATCTTGGTGTTTAACATATATATTGTAATTTCTTTTGTAATAAATCGATAGAAAGAATTCTAAGCTTAACTCTTAAGTGTATAAATGAGTGCGGAGACAATGCGAATTACAGCGTAACATAATGGAAAGGTGCATCAGAAAAGTTCATATCTAGTGCTCGGGGCGTCAAACACATTGCTGAATGTCCAATACATCGCGGGTGTTGCTTTGTATTCTAATAGTTTAGTACGAGACGAACGCGCATTGTACAGGGAAGTGACGAGATGATTTAGACGTCGGCCGCCCTTGGAGAGTGGGCGGGCGGGCGGAGTAGGTGAGAGTGGCTGGGGCGGCTCGGGCGGTCCGGGCGAGGCTGTGTCCCGCGTGTCCCGCGCAGTGGATCTCCGACCGCCGCTCCGAGTGCACGCCGCGCCGCGCACGCACCACGCACCCGTCGGTACGCACGTAACCTACCCCCTACTCCCCCCCACTACCCCACACCCTCCCCCTGGATACTAATTGCGCGCACCACAGATCTTCTCAATTTCGTGAATAATGGACACGCGCAGTTATTATTCGCTTTATGTTTTTGCATGCGATTGCCTCCTAAGCCCTAAACGTTGTTCGTCGTAAATAGTTCGATGTTTTTTATTTTTTTTTTTATTTTCAATATTTACAGTTTTTACTTGTTTCTGAATCGTACCACCTGTTGCAAAGTTTTCGAAGCCTATATTTTAATTCATTCGAAAGTTCGCTTTACTTTTTTTATGTCTATACAAAAATCTTTACATAAATTGATAATATATTTAATCGATCTTTCTCAAACGTTTCTATTATATTATTTGATAAATGATTTAAAGTAATTTTAAAAAAAGTAAACTCTTTCAATTTAAGACATTGAATAGAATTTTGTTAAAAGAAAGTTGGATTTATCATTAAAAAATGTTGATTGAATAGGACCAATAAGAAGTTTCTCATTTAAATTCCACTGGGACTTTTCAGCAGCTTTTTCAATTCGGTCTGACAAACAATCAACTTTGATCCCCGAATTAATCAAGGAGTAATCAGCTAAAGAATTCCCATCTTTAAAAACTCGGATTCGCACTCGATAATATTTATTTTGGATTGGTCGAGTATTTTAAATCGTTCACATTATACGGATTGGCTTGTATATTAAGTTTTTATTGGCTTATACCCATATAAATGAATTGTTTGTTTTCATATTACATTTCATGACTGGAAGTCAAATATCTTTGAACATCCCGTTGTGTATTCTGTGTTTACTTGTTTAAATATAACCATAGAACATAAATAACAACATTAAATCATATATATATTCTTTCACGAGTACGTATTTTTGAAATAAATCGTCATAAAAGTTGATTTATATCTGTGTTAGCATTAAATATTGCATTTATGAGACTTCTTCTTCAAATATAAATAGCAATAGCAATCTTGAGAAATACTTATCCATGTAATTATAACCAACGTCATTTAACTTACGTTCAACGCCGCGCCGACGGAAAACGATCTGATTAGAGTACTACACCATGTTTTACTACTATTGTCTTTTTATTAAAACTTACTAGTCAAATATTGTAACTTACTATAGTAAGAATTGTATTTTGATTTGCGTAAATTTTTATTGATATAAAGGCCTAAAATATTTTAACGGTTGTTAATTTAGGAACATGTACTAGTTCTTTTTCAAATTAATTCATTGTTAAAACGCTTGCACCCAACAAATTATAGACAAGATATTAAAATAACATTACATTCTCCTTTTTTACAGTGTCTAAATAATTTTACAAATATTAAGTGTGTCGTTGTCTTTGTTTTTGTAGAACTTAAATATTAATTACATTACGAATATGGGCCATTCCTCGTGCAGGGGCACGAGCATGTGACTGTAAACGCGACAGATTCTGAGTTCGATTCCCACTCGAGGAAATTAAATATTTAAATGTTCATTTCTTCTCTCTAGTGTCGAAACAAAGCACGGCGTTTAAATTCGCAAATGAATACACAATGACTCCAGAATTTGGCGGAAAGTGGGGAGCGGACTGTCATAATATTCCTCCAGTGGACTCCCTCTGCCTACCCTGATACAGTGTAAAGCGGAAAAAATTAGCAAGTTAATGAGAACGTGCAGTTTTCTTTAGGCGTCTTCAAAGTAATCGTGTTAACATTTCAAACTTAGACGTGAACCATTATTCAATTGATGTATTATTGACATTTTTATTACAAGAATTTGATTTACATAATACGTGTAATATAACAAAATTTGATGTGATAAATCTGCTAACTCTAGTTGCCTAATATTATTTATTAGTCACAAATAAAATTTACTTAAATTCAAATAATGGAATATTTGTCTTGTCCACAAAAAAATTAAATCATCTGGAGGATCTCTCATATAGAGGAGATACAACGAAAATCAATATCAATCTCTCATAACTTGTGAATGAAGCAAATTTTGCGTAAAATCAGCCTCAGATTTACAACATAATCGAAGTGAAGCAGAATTCCGTCATCGCCAACGCGCCGTAAACTACTCACCGAAAACCTTTGATGTACGCAACCGAAATAACTGTTCGCACAGCTCTAAATCATGTACGCTTAAAAGTGATGGAAACCGCTTTATAAGAACAATGGTTAAGACCTACTTACGTTCTTGCCAGTGGCTTTGGCACCTTGACGTTTGTATAGTTAAATGTCAATGCTGATTAGAACGAGAGAAACTCTATTTTTTGGCAATTTTATTTTTTTTTGCCCGTATATAGCAGAGTCGACGTGTAGTGAACCTGGGAACCTTGTGTGAAGACTCCGTTCACCGTAAAAACGTCGCCCACTTTCCACCAAAATCTGGAGTCATTGAATTATCAGAGTGAGAAAATGAAAATATAAACATTTTATTACCTCGAGTGGGAGTCAAATCTGTTGCGCTTGCAGTCATACGTTTGTACTCAATTTTCTGTTATTTATTTTCTTGCTTTACTCTTTATCTCGCTTATATTGTTTCCCCCTGGGTTTTCCATCAGGTGCTGTCACATACACTTACTATTTATAAATTCAATTATTTTCTTTATATTTAGAAACATACATAAGTATGTATATTGATAGTCAAACGGATCAAATGGACGGAACAAAGGAAGAACAGTTGTTAGCTATTCTGTTATTATAATAAGGCTGTTCTGTAACTAAACTAACAACATTAAAAAATGTAATTAATAATTTCTTTTCATTTTCATGGTAAAATCATAACAGATCGTTCTCTATAAATGGAAAATATACAAGAAAAAATATCATTGGTAGCATTTAGTAATCATTTTTTTTAAATTATGCGATTATGCGTTTCTTCAGAAATAAGTAAGAAGATTTGTTTCAGCAATTTCAAAAACGGTTTACCCGATTTAACTGCTGTTTTCTCTATTATATCTTAGCAAGCTCCCTTAACATTTTATGTTTATTTTATCAGGTTAATCAGTTTGTAAATAAAAAAGTTATACAATTTTAAAGAATGTTGTTCAACTAAATTGCTACAAAAAACTTTTTTATTGAATTGGCTGAAATTTTAATTTTCAATATAAGATATTATTTTTAAACTGATATTATTATTTTTACCAAGAAATAATGCAGATTAGGAAAGAGCCGCAAGCGAGTCGCTAGTCATTTATAAATTAATTAAAAAAATTGTAAGTTTATAAAAACACTAGTGACAAGTCTGATTTCGAACTTTCGTATTATAATTAAAGAAGTTTTAATGACACTGTAAGTGCAGTTCTGTTAACGGAATACTTTTTTTTCTGATCCAGTGATAATTAATAGTGTCTCTGTAAGTTTGTGTTCTTGTTTATTGAAGACTTCTTTTCGCAAAATTAAAACAAAATTAATAAAATTTACAGCATTTATAGAGGCCAGTCGTGGCGCAGTGGCACAAAGTGTGACTGCCAAACCGACTGGTTGTGGGTTCGATCCCCACGATATTCGATATTTACTTAAATTTATATTTCCATTTCTTCGCTCTGGTGTCGAGGCAAAGCGCGGCGTTAGTTCTGCCACTCAACACGCTACGCCCCCAAAATTCGGCAGAAAGTGGGGAACGGAGTGTCTTACACTAGGTTCCCTCTGCCTACCCTGCTGTGTGCGGGATATAGCGTGAAGCTAATTTAATTTAATTTACAGCATTTATAATAATATATTACCATCAAAGAATTTGTTTTTTTTTTTGTTAGAGTGGTAATTTCGTTGAATTAAAAGTTATTAAAATATTCTTTATAAGTGTTCACCTTAACCTTAATCAATATAACTATTTGAATGTATATGAAAGTTAAAAAATATATATTTAAGCTAATTTACAAAAATAAAATTAAAAAAATTGTTGATTAAATTTTATTTTAAAAAACCAAAATGGTATAATAGTAAGTTTTATTGATATCATTGTTAACTTCTTGACATATTTATAAAAAAATGATTCTAAATTTAAAAAACGTAAACTTATTACGTACCTACTATAACCTAATAATGAACCCTCCAACAAAAAAGCAATAGATTTTTGGGATTTCAAATATTTTTTCCTTGAAACTTAATGAGGTCTCGAAAATTAAAAACTTTACCGAAAAAAATATAATCGCCAAATTGTGTTCCCTATGTTAAAGGTCATATTATTTTTAACGTGACCTATTGAAGTTTTATACAAAAATTTGCTGTAATGGGATTCGAAACATCATTTATGGCAAATTTGATCAACTCAACTAATCTATTAATTTATATACCTAGTAAGTATTACTAGGATTATTTCTCACGTCTACAATCATTTTTTAAGACGTAAGTAGTATACGGTTACTTAAACAATATTATTTAGAGAACGTATAAAAATTTTAACTTAGCAAAATCTGAACCCACGCCTCTTGGAAACCGTCCAAGCGCACTGAGCAATAAGCCATACGTTCTAATAGTTTCGTTGAACTTCTTATACGATTATTAGAACTTATTTATGTTTTTAGCATATCTGTACCAAAATCCGACGCTGGAACGGTTTACAAAAGGTGCGGGTTTTAATGCCGCGACGGTGAAGTTTTATTTTTCTTCTAAATAAGTATATTTCTTTCTTAAATGGGAAATAACACATTAACAATCTAAAAAATACTATTATTTAATTTCTACATACCGTATTCGTCTTTTTGTATATTATTAATATTATAAAATATATAGCGATGATTTTTTAAAGTTCAATAGTGAATAAACGTTTATAATTCTAGATTTTAAAATGTTCGTATATTAATACGAATATTTATTAAAATATTTATTTAAAGTGAGAAAATCTTTAATTTCGTCTACCGATGAGGAAATGAAACCTCAGCCACTATTTCCGTTTTAGGCTTTCAACTGAAATAACCGGCACATAAAGCTACTTCCAGAATTAACTTACCATATAATTTGTTGTTTGTTTTCAAAATTTTATTCGTTTGCAATACGAACAATATATTTAATATATTTTAGAATTTCACTAGTAATCAAAACATTTTTATAAAATTTAAGTGAAATGTCACCAAAACTAAGATAGTTTTTTTTTGTATATCCTACATAAATACAGAACAGGCAAAAGTAAAGCTCAGCCTTCCAGATCCATTTAGCTCAGCAAAGCCAAATATTTAATATTAGAGTAGCTAGCGTAAAAAAAAATCCAATCATCACACAACCGAACGTAATCCAATCCCGTGGGGCAATAATTTACACTGTGTAAACCTATCGGCCATGTAAATCATAGTATGTATCGATTATGTAGCGGTCAATACGGGTGAGTGAGGTCCCTTACGAACGACATATTTATATTAATACCAGAAAAATACAAATTATTTTTTGTGTTTTCAAGTATTGTTAGCTTCGATATTTATACTTCCATCTTGGGGCTCTGTAGTCTGTTCTTGGTCTGGGGTCTGAAGTAAAATATTATATAGATTATACAGTTAATTTACATGAGCTTTATAATTTCTTATAATTGAAGTTTATTTGTATTGCTTTTTTTTGCGTCATGTAGTGTATTCGGCCCTCTGAATACTCTTAGTGACTACTAACTTAGTGTTAAGACACTCTGTTTCCTATTTTCAACTAAATTCTGAAGGCATTGCATATTGAGTAATATAAAACATTAGGAAATTAAATTATATCGAAAATTAAAAACCTAAAACATATTTAATCGTTTTTCAATCCATAAACAACCTCCACACGTGCGGCGAACTGAGATCCTTTATAAAAAATATTAAATAAACATTAAGCATTGTATTCACCTGACAGCATATTTCATTTATTTATACACTTGAAATATTTCTAGCATTTTCCAGATTTATAAATACGTTTTCAAATCAAATCCTTCTCTTTTCATAACTTAAAATGATTTTTTGATATAAATAAATGAAAAATTGTGCATTGTATTTTATCTTGATATTTTGCTATACTAAGTTAACAAAAGCATATTAATAATATGAAAGCTATAGTCGTGCAGTGGGAAGACTTCTGAATGAAACGCAATGGTTAGAGGTTCAATGTGATTTCGAGGAGTAAATTATTTTTAGTACCCTGCCCTGGTAGCGAAAAAGACGACGTTGAGTTGCTCAACACAACACGCAATGTATTGAACAAAAAGTGGAGTACAAAGTGTCTTGACATTAGATTGCTTCTGCTAATAAAACTAAAAATATTAATATTTAATAGTAAATCTGGTTCTGTTAAGTTTTCTCTGCGAGACATTATATCTACTTTATTTTATTCTAAACTAATATATTACTTTTTCTTTACATATCTCTTGTGACTTTCAAGAACTTGAATCAATATTAACTTTGCTTTGTCTTTCACATCTCAGTATAGCCAGAGTACAGTGTGTAAATAATATAATATTTGAATTCATGTCATAGCTTATAATTGTCAGTGTTGCCATAAATTATGACACACATTGTGCCTCACGACAATAAAAAAGCTCTCATTAAATGTACTTAAATACATAAAAATTACATTTAAATTAAAACATTTCATTATTTTTTTATTCTAAAATAGTTATAATTTTAACATTATAAAAATCAGATAAGCATTATTATGTTACATAAATTAATTAAGATAACCAATTTGTTTTTTTATAAGAATTACACAGATGTACCGTAAGTCGTATGTCCTAAAACTTCCAACGCAACTCTCTCAATTAAATAAAGGCAATTATATGTATATTTGTATGACGTCATGACAGGGAATCGTAGTTCAGGGGTCAGTGTCCATTCTAATTAATTAATTTTATTGTCGTGCAAAAATATAATTTAAGCATTTATGCTTATAAATAATAATAAAAAATTATAGTCTTATCTTATAATCTATAAATTCTAAATTAAAATCGTTAATAACCAAAAATACACATCAGATTAACATGATACTAAGTAAAAAATAACTGAATTGAGTATAAAAAAAAGATACTAAAAATGACTAAAAAACATTTGATACAAATTAAAAATTTCTCCTTAACATAAAAACATAAACAAAGACAACTATTAATAAAGTTTGCTAAATAGAATAATTGGATTACAAATTATGGTTAAATGGCGCGTGAACACAACAAAACTCCGATGTGGCGGTGATTGCTGGACCCTCGTCCAGAGCCGACGTTCACAACTCGACATGCCTCGTGAATAATTTAATCCTTCTAAAAGTATTAACATTAACAAAATTTATGTTATAACAATTTACTTTGGTCTACCTTATTTAATTAAAAGTATTCTCTCATTAATAGTTGATATCTAATAGTAGAAAAGTAAATCGAATAACACTTAATTTGGCTATAAATAATAATTAAAAATAAGCAAAATATTGTTACTTTGAAATTTGGAATCTGTCAAAATCTGTAAAAGCTCGAAAGAATCTTCCCAATAAGTAAACAGAGTACAAATTGGATATTATCCGACTAAACTAATCGTTTGTTGGCGTGATAGCTAAGAAGGAGGGAATGAGTCATGTTTTTGTGAAAAATGTATCAAAACATCGACACAAGTGTATCAAGATAATATACTTAAGAAGTCAATTAGCGCCTTAACAACACCATGTTCAATTGCCTATCTTGGTTAGAAACGAACGTTCTAGACTTCATCGGAACTGAAGACTGGCCGTCATCTAGACCTGATCTTAATCCATTGGATAATGATTTATGGTCAATTGTAGAGCGTAAGGCTTGCTCTAAACGGCAACATCCATAATAATCAGGCAGAGATAAAAATCCCTTAGAAAGAGTCAGTGCTGCGATTAAAAACTGACTTCAGCGTTTAAACGACTATTGCAGTCAATGGAGGCCTATAGTAAGCTTTATATATTTTAATGGTATTATATTACAGTATTTTAAAATAATATACTTTTTACTATTACAAGTAAAACGTGTTACGTACGTCAAAAAATATATATTTCTTTGTAACAATATTTAAGACCAAACTAGTTTATTTAAAATCCATACACCTTGTACTGTCGTACACAAATAAAAGTAAACTAAAATTACTGCTACATTATACTTATCTACGTAGGATGTGTTTTTATATAAAACAAATCTCAATATAACTAAATCCTTATGAAAATTACGATACTATAAATTGTGTGATACACTATCGTAACGGGTTACCGGTACGGTAATGTTTGCGGTATTAAACGTTTTCTTATTAGAAGTCACTATAATAAATGCGCCATAAACACATTTATATAAGGACATGAACACAATTTAGTTTATAAAAACGATAAAGTAGACAAAGCCGAGGGCAGGTCACTACTATCTTATATCATTGTTCATGTTTTAAAAATTAGCTTCACGCTGTTTCCTGCACACCGTTCCCCACGAATTTCAAAGCATTGCATGTTGAGTGGCGGAATTCAAGGCCGGGTTTTTGCCTTTTTGCCAGAACAAATAAATGAAAATATTCATAAATAATAATTCCTTTCGCCACGAGCCTACGGCCTCATTACTTTTATTTATTACTCATATAATATAATTGAAGCTGAAATAGCAATATATAAATCTCTCCACAATGCGAAATCGCAAATAAAGCTCTCACATTCACGGGTACAATGTAACCATTAATCGACTTCACGGCTGTATTATATACTCTGTACAGCACGTTTGATTAGATTTATTCAAGCTGCCAGTGAACTTTATAGCTACTCGCTATATGCTCTTGTATATAGTATGGATATACCGAATAGTAGTATAGAGCTATATAGCCAAAGATCCCAAGGCCTCCAGACCCACGTCATTTAGCAAAGCCGAAATTTTGAGGACTAAAAGTCTAATATGAAGTTAAGACAGTATGCGTACTCACTAGAAACTGAAAACGTGAAAGTGGCGCTCTTTTAGAGGTAGCGCCAACTAAAGTTACATGTCTCTCGGAAACATTGAGCCCCGGATTATATGGAATACCTGAGTGCTTAGAAGGTGTCTTAAAATACTCCGTAAATAATATATGTATATATATAAGCTTGCTAGTGTAACGTATTTTGCCCACACTTTAAACAACCTTTAAGACGTTTAGCAGGAGTGACGACCCACGTAAAGGATCTGGTATTAGTAAATATAAATATTTTACTTTATTCTTTAAAAATATATAGTTTCGTAGCGTTTTTACTTTTACGTAGATGAGAGGGAGTACCTTAAATTGGGTCTCCCTCTGAAAATCCTCAAAATTTCAGCTTTGCTAAAACGACGTAAGTCTGGAGGCCCTGGGATCCAGTCCAAATAGTCTTTTGGAACTATAGTATTTTAGTTCAGTCATATTTTTATCTCTGATCTTGTCAATGTGATTAAGTAACTAAGTTCTATTTGAAGCTTCACGCTAAATAACGCATATAGATGGGTAGACAGAGATTACCTAGTGTTAAGATACTCAGTTCTCCATTTTTTGCCTGATTTTCAAGGCTGCGCGGCACTTCTTGTTTATTCTTAAAATTGCATCTGCACTCACTTTACCTGAAAGGGTAAATGAAAATACTTACCTGAGAATTTTCAATAAAACTCAAATTAACTTTCGTAATATTATAAATATTAATTTAGACTTATTTATAGTGTTTTATATGAATTTAAATATCACAAATAGAAGTAATATCTGTAAATAAAATATATTTACCGTACACCGCTTAGTCTAGTCGCTACTCGCTTGCAATGGCAACGCTATGAGAAAATTTGCATATGCGAAATAAATTTGACACGTTCCCTCCCAGCTCGGAAATTGTGGCTCGTTCGAGTGTGCACCTGATGTTGCTATTTTAAAATATTTATTTACCTCATCATTTATGCAAATATATAATACACATGTACTTTACAAAAATATGTAAATATTTACTTTTTCACGAGCGAAAATTCTACATTTATTTTTATGTTAACTAACTATATTTTTGGTAGTTACTACAATAATTTATTATTAAACAAGTACTCACCGCCCCACTCTTATAACCCCACATTGTTTTTTTTTCGTAAATATATTCTATGTGCAGCAGCGTTGCTAGACCTTAGACCTAGACCTAGACCATTTTGGCGTGACATCCCAATTTTTTTCCTATAATTCAAGCGTCTCGAAGGGACCAAACATGGTTCCACTTTTCGTGAATTATTACAAGCACTAAAATAATTACTTTTTAATAATTTATTTTTGTGTTATAAATGCCAGAGATAAATGTTCCGCTTTTCGCTAGAAATCTGGCAACACTGATGTGCGGACACATTGTTTTTACTGTTTAATTATATTATGGAGAAAGATAAAAGTAGTTAAATAAAAGTTTACATATTTTTGTATAAACGTCAACGTACAAATCTTGCCTTGTTTTATCTCTTACAGACAAGTTTTTGACCAGTGAGGTTGACTTATATTAAAATTCATGAACATTGATACAGACTATATATATTAAGATATTACACTATAATTTTAAGATCCTATTTTCTCTGGAGTTAATATTATTCTTAAATCTTATCTGGATGAAGAGGTCAATTACTTTAAATATTCAGCTTCCCGCTGTATCCCGCACTCGGGATAGGCAGAACCTAGTGTTAATACACTCCCGTTCCTCACTTTCCGACGAATTCTGGAGGCTTTGCTAGTTGAGTGGCGGAACTCAACGTCGCGCTTTGCCTCGACACCAGAGCGAAGAAATAAAAATATACATTTAAAAAAAAATTATCTCCTTGAGTGGGGATCGAACCCACAACCAGATGATTTTACAGTCGTAACGACTGGATAAATAAACTTGACTAAAAATAATTTGAATTTAAAAGTCCTGATGAAATAAAACACATTTTACCATAAATCCAAAATATAATATATAATAACTCTTATAATTTTACACAAAATTTGTAACATTTAATGAGAATTCCTTGCGTTTACTGCTTTGGTATTCCTAAATGAAAAACGAAGGGATTATACCCATGTTAATATAATGACGTTGAACATGCAATAAACTGGGCGCTTCCGCATACTAGCCTTAACTTAATTTACTGCATTATTATACATATTTCTTTTGCACAAAATATTTCTATTATAAAATAAATTATTTTATCTCTTATTTTATTTATTATTATTATTAAATAATTATTTATAATAAGACAGAGTGTCTTAACACTAGCTTCCCAGGTTTCCTCGGCCTATATGCAGGATATCATTTTATATATTTGAAATGTTTTTCTTTTTTTTTTTTATTATTGTACAAAATTTTATATTCTCTACAAATACAACAATATTTTTCAAATTTATGATTGTAAGTACTGTGGAATCAAATTTAGTTTCAGTTTCTAACGTAGTATTCTATTACGGATTTATTTCAAAACTACTGCACCAGCTGTTTCAATTCTACAACATAGCTTTAAAGTTATATTCGATACAACTCTAATTTAAAAAGAAGAACTGCAATTACTCTGTGGTATACGGAAACCATGTTTACCAAAATAAAAAGAGTATTCTCTCAAAGTAGACGGAGAGAATAAAGATATCATTTCAGTTATGTTCCATTACATACAAAATGAATGTAATATAAGTAATGGAACATAACTAAAAGTAAGTTAATGAGAAAATAAATCTTACAATGAAAAGTCTTATCTTTTAGGACGAAATCCATAATATATGACGATTCTAAGATATTTTCTTATAAAAATCTCCTTACAGCGATGCTAACAACATAACTAAGTTGTAACAAACGTAATAATTTCGTTGAGAACGTAATGCTTAGTAGCCTTAGAGCACTCGGACGGTGTCCAAGAGGCGCGGCTTCAAATCCCGCTACATTCAAACTGTGTGTAAGTGTGGAATATATAACACTTAAAAAATATAAAAAATACATAATAGAACAAACTGTATAACATTCGTTTTTACTGTTAGACGTTCTCTTTTTTTATCTTATAGTAAATTTTGTATTTTGTATGTAAAGGGCTTAACATCACTCCCTGTTCGTGTCAATTTCATAGTGGATATTCGTCGACAAAAGCCTTTACCTTTCAAAGCTTGCGTGAGGATAAAAAAAAATTTTTGCCACTCTACCAGTCTATTGAAAAATAAAACTTACATGTTTATACAGTTCATCGACACATTTACATGGGCGCCATTAGTAAAAATATTTTTCGTTTGTGAGTTCGATTCCCATTCGAGGAAATTTAATATTTATTTGCATTTCTTCGCTCTAGTGTCGAAACACTCATGCCTCCATGGTTTGACTGAAAGTGCTACATTCATTAAGTGCGTGAAGCTGAAAGAGAATTTCAAAAATGCTATAGAGAAATTTATTCTCTAGAATAACATTCTACCCAGTTCTAGGTCGGTCATTAAATTAAACAATTTGTGGGAACATTATTACGGTTTCCTTCAAACGATGGAATAATAAATGAAAAACAAGTATAGAAAGAGCAACGTGTACCGCGCACAAAATGCGTAATTAAACCCGGGGCCGAGCACTCGCGCCCAATCATATTTAAGGTGCCTTGGTGCCATTCTAACTTTATTATAAGGCTTTTTACTTTGCTACCTTTTATTGGCTTATTTTTATATCGAATCTTATCTTTCACACTTCATTCCCGCTTGAAATTTCTACTTAATTTTTCTCGTTATTTCTTATCTTTTTTATGAGTCATAAACTTCTGTGAAGAATAATTGTTTTCTTAATAATTTAAAATAAATTATATATTAAATAGTATGTATGTATGTAATGTATATTGAGAAAAGGTTGAAAACTGATTATTTAATTTATTTATTTAAATGATAAAAAAATAAGCTTCACGCTATTGACGTATTCACGTTGAGTGGCAGAACTCAACGCCGCGCTTTGCCCCGACACCAGAGCGAAGAAATGGAAATATAAATTTAAGTAAATATTTCATCTCCTCGAGTGGGGATCGAACCCTCAACCAGTCGGTTTTACAGTCACACTTTGTGCCACTGCGCCACGGCTGGCCAATTTTTTATAAAAAAATAAGGATAAATACAGTTTAGCAACACGTGTAATATTGAATTATTTTTTTATATATACGAGTATATTATTCTCCTTTGTGTTTAGACATTCGAACTCAAGGACGGTCCGAAATTAAATAATTGTGATGTATTACCGTGAAATGGACTTCCCTCTCGAGAGACCGAAGTTTATCCGGCTTTTGATCAATAACAAACCTTCTAACCTTTGAGTACCTCCCCCAGAGAACTAACACGTACCTACATTATGTGTTATATACACGCTTATTATGTTTTAAGATCATATTACAAATTCAAAGTATTGATTTACGTTCTTTTTTATTTTTTTATACATTCCGTTGTTATTTAGTTACTTATCCTGGTCGTTAACAAATTATGATAGTTAATGAAAAATGACCTAATTTTAACTTTATATCTGAGGTCAATCGTGGCTCAACTGCACAAGCGTGTCACTATAAGCACGACAGGTTGTGGATTCGATTTTCACTGGAGCAAATATTTAATATTTTCTCATTTTAATATTTTATGATGCCGAGGCAAAGCGCGGCGTTGAGTTCTGCCACTCAACACACATTGCCTTTAGAATTCGGGGAAAAGTGGGAAGGAGAGTCCATTAACTCCTAGGCTCCTTCCTTCTATAAGCGAGACACAGTGTGAAGGTAATAGAAATATTTTAATTTAATTCACTTTCAAAATAAATCTATAACAAAATTACATTGAAAACGGGTCTTGAGTCTTGACATAGCAAACCTTTGTACAAGTCCAGATAATTCTGACAGTTTACACACCTAACACCATCATCAATAGCAAACTACAAATAAAATACTAAAATTAAGCATTTTGTATGTAATTCCATAGTGCCATCGTAGCACAACCATCGGAACACGTTAATAACTAAGTACGTAGTAAGTAAATGTAGCGGGTGCACAGTCAAAGTGCAAATATGCAATTATTTTAAAACGAGCGAAATATAGCGGAGCTGGAATGCTTTGTTAGTAGTTTCTCTCTATATATCTTCCGTAACAATAGAAATTACTAGAATTTTAAAGAATATTAATTATTAAGATAAAAAAGCTGTAACAAAACGAATCTAGTGTTTTTTTACTTTTATATATATACACAATAATATAATATACACAAACATAAATAGTTTCTTCTGTATCATTTGAACATAAATGGTTTCATGTTTAAACCAGATCGCTATCGTTTCATATGAAATTCCAATCTAATCAAACTAATCTAAGCAGAAGTTGGTAAATTGCAAAGATTAGTTACTGGTTAATAACCAAAGTTGAAACATGTTTATTACAAGTCAGCAAACACACTGGGTTCAACTGAAACACGTAAAATTAATATTAAAATACATATATAAATATATATACATAATTCTATAAAATTAAATTGCTTCTTAAATAATAGTAAAAAATAAGAAGTAGATTTTTTAATAACAGCAAACATACTTATTGTAGCGTTTTATAAAAAATAGTTTCAGCTTTGACACAATTTCATAAAACTTTGTTTAAAAAGTCTATATATAGAACATTGATGACTAATCTTTACTCAGATTCAGATGGTTTTCTTTATCTTACATTTTTTATCTCCAATACAAACACTTTATAGAAAGAAACGAGTGGTATATATCACATTTCACTTATTTAATCGAAATCCTTCACATTTCACTTTTTAAATCGAAATCCTTGCTTAAACCAGATTTTAAAAAAATCAACACACATCAAGTTCGACCAACAACAACTTAACCAAATAAAACACAAAAAAGTGAAACAATCTTCTAAATTGACCAGCTATACGGCTTTAAAATATTATTACTATATGCAATATGGCATAAAGGTTTCGTCGTCAATGCTTTTACGCGCATTCTTAATGTGCCTTTTATATTTTATTAAGAGACGCCTCGTTTCGCTTTTACGATTCACCTTATGGTATTTCTAAGTAGATTTTCTTGTAAGAACGTAATCTGTTTCCAATGGGCTCCCATAATCCATAACGACACGGATGAAAGGATTTCCTACAGCCCCTATTCTAGCCGACAGCCGATCTGACTTACTTTATATGAAAAGTCTTAGTGTAAGACTCTATCATTATATGAGTAATAGTAGTCATTTCTTAAATGAAATTAGTATTATTTGTAGTGAAAACTAAAGCACAACTGAAAGTTAAGTGGCGCAATCCTGTATAAATTTGCCCGATCTGATAACAAGGCAAAGTAATTCGTTGAGTTACGTCGTTCAACGTTTCATCTGGCGTAAAGTGGAGAACGGAGTGTCTTTACACTAGGTACCCTCTGCCTACCCTACTGTAGTCAGGATACAATATGAAGCTGAAAAAAAAAACAGAATATTAACAAAAACATTGAATTACCCTTTAAACATAACCCATTTCACAAGAAAAGGAAACGATGTTGATACGTTGATATTAAATTATAGCTATAATATGTACATAAGGCTTTTAAATTTATGGCTTTAATCATTTTTTGTTTTCCGCTGTCACACTAATTAATAAATTTGATATACTTTATATGGGAATTAGCTTGTTTATTTATGAAAATATATTTTTTAGGGTTCCGTACCGCAAAAAGTAAAAGAGAAATCCATTATATGACCTCACACCTTTGTTGTCCGTCTGTCAAGACCATTTATTGTGGAATCGCGTAGAGGTATTAAACTGAAATTAATATTAAATATCCAGGCTTACGTTCCCTTAGAAGACAGAGCTTCTAAGTCAACGTAACAAAAAGGTAGCATTTATGCAAAATCTGATATGATAAGTGAAAATTTATACACATTTCATAGAAAACGATTTGTATAAACTGGTATGTTTGTAAACTTAACTCTATACTTTTATAAATTGTACTACCAATTGACCTATAATCCTGAAATTGGTACGGAACCCTTGGTGCATGAATCCGATTCGAACTTTTTTTGATATCACAGTGGTGATATAATTTGAAATTATATTTTCTTTGTCATTAACAGAATACGCACAGACTTGGATGAAAAATATTTTTTACGGCGCTCACCGCTTTTTAAGTCTGCAGACAACAGGCACAATATACAACTTGCAAAGTCACTTATTTTCTAATTTGAACTTGTGATTGTATTTGTATAGTAAATTATTTTTCTAAACGATCAATCGAACGTCAATTAGTAAACTTCACGCTGTTTTAAAACAAATAATTTTTATTAATTAATTAACTTATTTCATCACGATAAATCAAAGGAAGAATAATACTTTAGAACATAGGATCAAGAATATATATAATAGGTATAGTATATATATAATAGATTCGTAACATAATAAACAAATATTTTTTTACAAACAAAAACAGAGGTAACAGATAATTCAATTCAGTTACAGTTTTCGACTGACATCTAAAAATTTCGCGCTCAAACGACAAAATTAAGTTAAATCAGCTGCTCTCAAAAGAGTACCGATAAATTTCTTCCGCTCCTTATAATAAAATTCAACTAAATATTTAATTTTGCATTGCCTATTTCAATATCTATATTTAAAATAAAATCTAATATTCAACTGTTCATAGTGTTATTTGGATATACCAAATATAATATAAAAATTAACAATATATTAATATTAATTTATAAAAGTAAACGAAGTTGAACCATTGCTCTTTGCAATTTTTATTAGCTTTACGCTGTATATCATATTATGGCATGCATAATGCATAGCAGTGTCTGCACTGTCGTACTTCCTTTACCTACTTTCCACCGAGCTCTAGAGGCAGTGAGAGTTGAGGGTGGAACTCAATGCTGCGTTTTGCCTCGATACCAGAGCGACAAAATGAAAATATAAAATATTTTATTTCTACAAGTTGGAAATGAAATACATCGTGCTAACACACTAGTGCTTTACAACGGCTGACCTTAAATGCAATCATTGATTATAATTAAACTAGTGAGTACGCGCAGCTTCGCCCGCGTATTTGCACCCTTAGAGGTGATATCTAAAAATACCACAAAACACGTGTTCAATAAAATATTTTTATCAATATGAATTTAAATTTTTATAAAAGTCGGTAACGATTTAAAGATTTTTCCGTATAAACTTTTAACCCCTTACTTCAACCTTTAGGAGGTGAATTCTAAAAAACCATTTCATGGTTCACGTGTTCAATGAAATGTTTTTAGGAGTCTGAATTTCAAATTTTATAAAAATCGGTGCCGATTTAAATTTTTTTCCATACAAACTTTCTACCCCAATTTCATCCCTTAAGGGTTAAAATTTTTCAAAATCCCTTTTTAGTGGATGTCCAGATTATGAAAATGAACATGTCTAAATTTCACGTTTCTACGCACAGCGGTTACGGCTGTGCGTGCGTCTTACCTCAGTCAGTCAGTACATGTCCTTTTATATATTTAGTTAAATAAATACGCAAAATATATGTATAGAATAGTGTTAACTGGGTTCGTTATAGTAAAATTTTATACAAACATACAAGTACACGAACTATCAAAACAATATCCAACTAAGTTAATTGCATTACTCTACTGACAGCTTGGAATAACGGTATAACAACTAAGAACGATAAGGCGAATGTGACGGGCGATAATATCTAAAAGGCAACGGAGCGAAAGTTCTATTTTATGCGGCGTTGTCAAAGTAAGAAAGACGGCTATTTCCTCGCTGCAGCGCCCGGTCTAGGTCACTTAACCAGGTCACGGGTAGGGCTGGCAGCTTCTAATTCATCCCAAATATTGAACAAAATTAAGATTATTTCAAATACATCTTTAATTATAATTAAATATAATTAAATCAATTGAGTTTATTGTATGTTTAAAAGGAAAAACATATATCAAAAATATCAAACATACATATCAAAAAGTATTATACAGCAAATAATTTATTTTACTTTACTGTACGCAGTTTACCGTGTTGTTTTTAGAAGTCCCTCTCATGTCATGATAAAAACATTATTATACAGGATGGAAGTGTCAGTGCTCCTTTTACTTAAACAGCATATATGGTAAAATATTTTAAACCAAATATCTAAAGAAATTAATTAATATACCTCAACAGTTTCAACGTAGGATTTTTTTTTTCATTTTACGATGTTTATATACCTGTATTTCGTGTGACGCAGTAATGCATAGATACCAATAACGTAAACACATAATACTACAAAAATACTACTAAAGGTTAAACAACTTTGAACTCTGCCGCTAGTACCTATACTGGCGCGCGGCGGCGGTTTCCTTTTGATAGGTTTATACTGCGTGCGTCGTTCTTGATTCCGTGACAAATTATTTTACAACGATAATTTTATTAATTATTTTTTTTTTAAAAATGTTTTATAGAGTAATAAAACTGTGATTTCATATAAAGTGGAGCTGACAAATATCTCTGTATATGTATAGCAAGAAAAATTGCATGTTAACTTACAAAAAACCTTACCTTATTTTTATCAATGACAAATCCTAATAAAGATTGAAACGAATTTGAATAATTCGATTCTAAAAAAGAAAATTTCATATTCTGGAAAGGCGGCAACCCTGCGCACCCTCGGCGGACCTGTTGATACTCGTATATCGATTGTGATTTTGTGTGATTACGTACCATTACGCTACGCTCTTTCAACACAAAGCAAAGCTCCTATTATATTCACTTATTAAAGCATAGGATCTCATAGAACAATTTAAATTTTTCATATTTTTAGTATTATATAATATATACATTTTTGAAAATCCGACGTTTCGAACACTTTGCAGTAGTAACCAGTAGTATCTCCGAAACGTCGGGTTTTGCAAAAATGTAATGTTACTAAGTATTCGCGATTAATAGCTTCATTTATATTGAGTAATAATCATGAAAATCAAAGAATTTATTAATTTTAATCGATTATTTTAGTTAAGACGATTTTCTAATTGTATTTATTTCTGTTTTCCCGAGTGCTAAGGGAGTGCTTGTATGTATTTATGTATGTATTATTCTTTATTACCTCATATCTCCAGAACCACTGAACGGATTTACATAATTGAGATATCGTTAATTCGTCTCAACAGCCCAAGTGTTCTTAGATAGGTGACGTTAGAAAAAATATATCATGATTATAAATTTTTCGTTTCATAATCCTTATGAATCCTTAAAAAAAGTAAAAAATAAAATTAAAAAAAAACCCCCCGACTGCATAAAACTAAAAAGAAAAAAACAAGTCCAATAGTTTATTAGGATTAATAATCGGGACCTATAAGTAATTCTTTAATCAAAATAAATCTTTACCAAGAACACCGAATAATTTAAAAGTAGGTATAAATAAAGTATATTTTTATAGAGCTTGTGAGAAAATAAACTAATACTAAAAACGCTAACGTCCATAAGTATCTATTCTAATTGTAAATTGTTTTCAAATGCCTAGATTACATTTTGCCTAACACATAATTAACAAGACCTTCGATATTTGTAACACATTCTTAAATATGAATATTTGTATTAGCCATGATGCGGCGTGGTTCGATGGCGATCGTCGGCGGCGGCGAGCCGTTGATAGTGGTAGAGGAAACTGGAGTTGAAGATACCGAAACTTCTTATCGATCACCGGCAACGTCACGTGGATATTCTGAGGACCAGGAGTCCCCACCGGATCCGTACCACTTATCTCCTTGGCGAGAAACAAGGAAACATTCACTTCCCACCCCGTCTTGTACATCGGGACCTACTGCTAGTCAGGTACATATATTAAAAATTACATATTCCTACATTTGTTTCTAAATTTTAATATGTTTTAAATAAAATCATACAAATTAAATGCAACAGGTACGACGACTGTCGGAACGTGGAGAAGGCGCAGCAAGAGAAGCTCGAGAAGCTGCATTTTTAGCCACTTTAAGTCAAGCACCACCACAACCTGGTGGCCGAAGGTAAATTTTAATAGAATAATCTTACTAAAAGTTTTAATTTGATCAGTATTGTAAAAAATATATTAATTTCAGACATTCCGTTGTAACAATATCAAAAGTACCCCAGGCGCTTTTCGGGCGAGGTCGTCGTGAATCAATTGCAGCCTTCCCTGCCCTTGCTCGTCGCCGTGATTCCGGAGCCGGAGCCAAAAAATGTAAAAAATGTTTTATATTTCAGTAAATTATATATAATCATATATTTTTATAAGATATTATATAAAATTTTGATATTTTTGACAGGCCCTCCAGCCACTGATACTTTGGGAAGCAGTCACAATCTACAATTGGACATAATGGACGACATTGTACAAGCTCGCAAAGTGCGAATGAGGCTTTGGAATACTTCAAGTGAAAGAGTTTGCGAAGTTCAGCCTCTTGACGAGCGATCTCCAATAGGTGGTTCGGTTAGGTATACAAACCGAGGACGTAGACACTCAGATTTTGTCGGCTCACCTTTACCACCAATACCAGCCCGCCGCAGAGCTTCAGAAATGCCTCCTCCGCCACCCATTCCACCTCGGAGTGGAGCTGGTGTTGTTTGCACGGATACAGATCTCAAACTTATGCTAAATGCTTTGACGTCGTCAGCTACCGAAATAGATCGATGTGGAAAGCCAGATCGCAATAGACGTCTGGCTGATATGCGTTCGAGCAGTTTTGATGCGTCAACGTTGCGCGAAAAACTAACTGAATCAGGCACCACGTGGTTCACTCGACGACATCAAACATTAGCAACAAAAAAGAAAGAAAATGAACCAAAAAAACCAAAAGTAACATTTGCACCAGATGCAAAGGCGGCCCCAGGGGATGCTGCAGCTGTAGTTTGGGATAAGCCTTCTGGATCTGTTGTCGATGCCAGCGCTCTTGGTAGTGCTATAGAAGTTTTTCTCCGAAGCGGCAGTACTGCGAATCCAGTGCCATCAACTTCAGGCTCCTCAGTTTCAAAAGAAGTTCCGCCCAAACAAGACGTGGAATCTCGGCCAACACCAAGTACAAGTCGGGCAGGGGTTCGTAGTGAAGGTGAGCGCTGGTTCATAAACAGGACCGAAGAAGAAGAGACGGGAGAGGGTTGCGATGCTACCCTGTGCTCATCACTTAAAGATCTCTTCGTGTAGACGCCAAAAGGCATTTAAAGTCATTAATAAGTACATATTACCTAGTTGTCAAACTATGATTTATTTCTCAGGTGGCGAGTGAGAGTAGCACGAGGTACCTCACCGTCATACGCGCTCGATGTACCTTACTTTATAAATCTTTCAATGTGATAGACTGCGCGCTGGACGCCGGCGCCGGTCGTCCTGAGTCGACTCACGACCGACGCTTGCTCTGCGAAAATTATTTTTAGAGTAAATTCTATTTTCATTGTAAAATTTTTAATATTAGCAATCAAACTTAATAGACTTATTGTTAGTTAGAAAATTGTAAGTATTTGTAATAAACCGAGCGTGTACTTTCCACGCCGTACTCCAGCGGCCTCCACCGCACGCTCGCGCCCCGCCCCGTCTCATCGTCGGCAGTCTTTGTCTTGTACTCAAATGTTAATCATTACAATTTAACTTTGTCATTGTATAGCAGATAATTGAAATGATGACGTCGCGTCGGGAGAAACGTACGCTTAATAGACGAATATGACTTGCAATCGTCATTATCAATAAAATTTTTATCGATGTTTTTGGTGTTCTTATTTCAGCCCTATCTATCTATCTATCTATCTATTGAAACATCACACTATGAACTATAAAATATAGCATTCATTATAACTTAAAAGTAAAATTCTAAAAAATATATAAATTCATATATATATTATCTTAAATTATTTGGTAAAAGGCGAGGTCAGCCTTTAGATCGTTAGAAGTCAGAGCGTAATTGGTTAAACTTTTACAAGCGAAGTTTTGTAATTAGCCGCGTCCGACGGCGACGGCATTATCGTGTTTTATTTTATACTTTTTAGATAATTGTAATATTTCAATTTAACTTGAATCCATATATCTCGCTAAAATAAAATGTCTAATTTACGTATCATATCAGATACATCTGATTTATTTGCTTCCTATTTGCGGCGTTGAGTTCTGCCACTCAACACGCAATGACTCCAGAATTCGGCAGAAAGTGGGGAACGGAGTGTCTTAACACTAGGTTCCCTCTGCCTACCCTGCTGATACAGCGTGAAGCTGATTGATTATTTGCTTCCTAATGGATAATACTTATTTTTATATTATACAAAGAAATATATTACAACATATTTTAAAATAATTTCTAAAGAAACGAGTCTTGCTTTAAGTAAATTCAAAACTCATTTTTAAATTACAAAAGTTTCATCTTATTATACTAGACTAGATTGCTATTGGTCGTATTCTAGTAGGTAAATGGTAAATAAACTTTGATAAGAATAAATTTATATCCTCATAGGGATGTAGTAAAAAGTATATAATCACAAGTTCATTTTTTTTTCTTTTTGGTTTACCGACAAATGTACGTACTACTTTTAAGTTTTCTAATGTCATCATTGTTGCTTCTTAAAATATAGTACAACTTTTTAACAGAAAACTGTTATATAGCTTCACGCTGTATCCCGCACGTAGTAAGTAGGCAGACAAACATGCAGAAAAGATTTATTCGATTTAACAATTTTCGTTAAAATCATATAATTAAACACACTACAACTCCAGACTTCGGCTGAAAATGACGAACGGAGAGTTTTAACTTTGGGTTCTTTCTACTGTGCGCGGAATCCAGAGTAAAGTTAAAAAAATATACAGAATTGACTTTTCTATCATATTAACCGTTTATATATGTATGGATTGATAGTAACGATTCCGTACAAAATACAACTCCGCCAAATACAGATAATGGATTTTCATGTTGCTTTATTATTGATGATGTATTCATCGGAAATAATTTCGCTAAAGGCAACAGGAATATTTTCTATAAAACAACAATTCACATGTATTCATTTGTTTTTTGTTTATCTTTTTTATTCACAGACTAATGGAATGTTTTATGTTGTTTTGTTTTTTTTTGTTATAAATTTATTTATATATGGTTTTTTAAAAAGGCTTCATTATATAGGTATGTTTTTTTTTTAATTACAATTTCTTAGGTGCATTTCTTAGTCATTATGCAAAATCTGATGATGAGATGAAATTTACCAACTGATATGATATGAAGATTTGTGTACATACATAATAATAATAATGATGCCGGCTTGCCCGAGTGTCAATTTTTTTTTTTGTGTGTTTACCAAATTAGGAAGACACAGCCACTTTTCGCTTTGCTTTGACAGGAGAGACCTTTGTTTTTAAACTTATAGATACGTGTTGAAATGAACATGGACTTCCCGCAATTACTGATGCGGATGCGAATGTTCACAACATCCCTAGTTACACCTTGTCTACGTGAAGGAATCTCTTACTTCTTAGGAACTTGGGAACTGAACTTAGAGGTAAAAGGGGCAAGAAATAAGCAGCTTACAGCTTGGAATATAAATCCGCCACTGGCTGAGTCTTTTGAATCTGTTAATTTATGTTTTAGCTCCACACATTACAGGGTAGATCGAAAGAGAGAACCAGTTTCTGTTTACTAAACGAACTTCGAAACCAGCAGACACTATATTCTTTTATGTAATAAGTTCTTTCAAATGGTTGCCTGTAAGAAATCGCTTTTATTTTTTTGTAATTATTGTTATTATTGTTTGTATTATTTTTTTTAGTTTTTTTAGTGCAATAAAGTATTTTTATTATTTTCGTCCTTTCCTTCTTTGTTTCTCCTTCTTAATTCTCGGATTCAACAGAACCCGGTCCTTTCGAAGGCTTGCGTGGGGACACAGGTCCAACACGTAGAGGCCCCTTAGAGAATATGCAAATGTTTTACTGTGACGCATCAGCCGGGATCCATCTCTGGGTAACCACAGGTAATTGCCCAGAGATGGTCGCCGGTTAATGCGTAGAAACTATGTTATTATTATTATTATCATTATATACACATTGTCCACCAATACTAAATTTATCGTACTTATCTATATCTTTTATGTATTGCATTGCATTGCTGCGTTAGAATTTAGCTAGTATATTCAATTAACAAAGAAGAATATATGTATTAGTTCATCACGGCCGAGTGACTACGTGATCGAGTTATGAACGTTAGGCGTGACACTCTGCAATCTCAGCTAAGCTTGACCGAACTTCGTATGACCTTCTCCACGTGCTATAAGTATTAATAAACCAATCTTTATTTATAATAAAATATTTAAATAACTTCTTAAATTATTACATTTTTTTTAACCATAGAAGTATGTATTTTTTTCTATGTTTTTCAAGCTGAAGATTTATTTAAAATAAACTGCTTTGTAACAAATTTAAATCTCGTAAAATACCGTTAAATAATTTTTCTCTTACTCTAACTTTTAATTAGAAATGGGAGAGGAAAAGAACATGTATATATTTTTGTAATTTATACTGCAGTGACAGATATTAATTAAGATAGTGGTTGGAAATGAAGAAAAGTAAAAAAATGCGTATATTTTTAATCTCCACGGCACAAAACGTAAAAAATGTCCTCTCGATGGGGTGGTGTTGACCGCACTGTACATTTAAGTCTACCGCACAGGGGCAAGGTGCTAGTTCGTGATGTTCATTTCGGGGGTGAAATAATAAATTATGGGGCTAATATAATGTTATCTACTCATTAGGAAGACAAATATGCTAATCAATATCATTAAAAAGAAAAAGTAATAAAAAAAAAACATAGAAACTCAATTTATCAGCTTTACTCTGTATCCCGCACACAGCAGGGTAGGCAGAGGAAACCTAGTGTTAAGACACTACATTCTCCACACTGTGCCAAAATCTGAAGGCATTGCATGTTGAGAAGCGGAACTCAACGCCGCACTACGCTTCGAAGAAATGAAAATTTAAATTAAAACAAATATTTTATGTCCTCGAGTGTCGATGCCTCAAAACTGAATTTAGTCTCCTTATATTTTGTCTTTAGCCACAACATTAGATCACTAGACTAGAGTAATTTTTATGTCTTAAACACTGAGGCAGTACAGAGCGTGACTGTAAACACGACTAGCTGTGCACGCAATGCCTTCAGAATTCGGAGAAAAGTGAGAAACGGAGTGGTTTAACACTAGGTTCCCTCTGCCTAACCTACTTGTGCGGAATGAAGGTAAAAATATACATCTTAAGCACTATAGATACCGTAAGTACATGAACGCTCTTAATTATATTTACCTTTAAACATGTAGGCTAAGGAGGGTAATATATTAATTGGTTCATCGCAGACGAGCGGCCACGTGATTGAGTTACGGGCCTGAGGCTCCTCAACATGCAACCCGCTTCGCCGAATCCTATATTAACTTATTTTATGCTACATTTGAATAATATTTATTTATGTAACAAATTGTTATTTTAGGTTTGTCTGCATACGTTAGTATTATTATTGTATTTAAAAAAAACTAATGAATATATTAATTAACATATATATATATAAAAATGTCTTTAATAACACATACAACAAAAATATCTTTCACAATATGTAAGTTATTTTAGATCAATATATTAGATACAAATCAATTACAGTGATTACATAAAAGCTAATTCATTAATAATATGATTACCTCTTTCTGAAATGTTTTGTATCAAATTTTAGACAAAATTTATTAGTCTAGTAATAGAAGTCCGCTACCACATACATATATGTATCACCAAATGATAAAAAGATCAATATTTTTAATTTCAACAAATATTAACAAAAAATTAAGTTTAGTTACGAAATTATTTTAAACAATGTAACAATTCATAATCCTTATCCGATAAAAATACATAAGATATTTAATAGATTTAATAAAGACAGTACCGGGACTGAGCTGCCATCGTTTTCGCGACAATTTCCAAGAAAAACAGCTTTAAAGCAATTATAATATGTTCTCTTGGTAAATTAATTCTCTCAAATAAAAAATTCTATATATATATATATATATATATATATATATATATATATATATATATATAGAATTTTTTATATATATATGTATATACACACACACACAATGTACAATTTAATGTAACGAAAAGTGTCAGCAAAGAGCAAAGATATTAAGCGACCAAGTTAGGCTCTGTAGCGTCAGGATTTACGGTGAAATCGAAACTTTGCTGCCATTGTAGTCAGCAACTATCGTAAACAACAATGTCCTGTCTTTGTAAAGTGCTCGTTTGAAATTAATAGCGTTAAGATATAATAAGAACATTATAGACTTTTTTGCTCGAAAAAGCTCAAATGGATGGTTATATTACGTCGATTTTGTTATTATTAGCATCACGCTGTATGGTAGGTAGAGGGAACCTAGTCTTAAGATATTTCGTTCCACATTTTTCCCCAAATTACGGAGGTATTGCATGTTAAGGAGTGGAACTCGACGCCGCGCTCTGCATTGACACCACATCGATGAAATGAAAATATTAAATATTTTATTTGATATATGAGAACGTATGGCTTAGTGGTCAGAGCGCCTGCTCGGTTTCCAGGAGGCGCGGGTTCTAGTCCAAATTTTTATACGTTTTCTAAATAAGTATTAAGCTTTAGCTGCCTGTTTTCTCGTTACCTGACTTATACATACACCGTTATGAGATGTGGGGTTAAGGCTAAGGTTAGTCGAATCGATACTAACCACACACAGATTCACCGATAGAAGCCTATATACCATAATTTAATTATGTCAGTCAATATTATCAAGAAACAATATCGTATTAACGTATCAATACGACAAAAAGTGAGGAACGGAGTGTCTTAACACTATTTGTTTGGTTCCCTTTTGCATACCCTGTTGTGTGCGGGTTAGAGCGTGAAGCTGTTTTTTTTTTACTACATATAACATTTTTTCGTATCAAAATAACAAAAAGCAGTTTTATATATTTAAACAGTTTTAGATCGAACATATCAGAATAACTGACTATAACGCAAAACAAAAACCGGCTCAAACTAGATAAGCATGCATAAAAGTATTCTCGGATAAAATAAAAAGAATATCCCGTGGTCAGTGAGGTAGAGTAATGCATCAAAGTCCCGATGGGGTCTGAGCGCTCCACGTATCGCCCATTAATACGCAATTAGTCTCTAGTATGAATATGCATGTAGAGTGTGCTCGTCTCTATGTGACAAAGCAAAGGTAGAGGTGGGTTTTGATGTGCACGCTACCGAAATATTTATGGTAATCTCCTATATGTAATTTGGTTTTAACGTTACTATATTAAATTTAACTTTTGTGTACAATATATTGAATACAATATAATAGACTCTTCGCACTTGTAACAGGGCAAAACGCGGCATTTGGTTCTAAAACTCAACACGATGTCTTCAAAATTCGGCGGAAAGAGGAGAACGAACTGTTTTAACATTAGGTTCCTATATACATGAAGTTCAATACATCATATATTAGTAGCATATTAAGGACGTTATTTCCTTGTAATCTAAATTGTTCTCTGTAAACTTTTAAGTTTGTCCGGTTGTGGTCGAATCCATTATATTAAAGTTTCATGTAAAACTACAGCGTTTTGGAAGATATAAAGCAATTGCCTTTTACACATAGATACTATTTCTACCTGAGAAATCCACTTTACCTTAACAAGATTCTTATTGCATAGTATAGAACCCTATCCTATGTTTCATTTATGTGTCTTAAGTCCTAACAAACGACATCTTTAGTCACAATTCCTTTTCAAAGGAAACTTCACGTCGTCGGTAAAGCCTTGAGACCCAATATTAACTATTCCTTAACCTAGATTTAGTCTGAGTGCGTCAAATAGCTACAGTATCATATATACTGTACATATTTTTTTGATATTAGTAGTTTCTGCAACTTCGTTCGCGTAGATTTTATATAAGCCATTATGACGCAAAGAGAAACTAATATGAAGACACTCCGTTCTCTTTTTCCGCCAAAATTCACTACGTGTTAAGTTGCACTTCAACGCCACGCTTTGTGTTATGTATGGGTGCGGCGAAATAAAGATAATTCAACTATAATAACTACTCTCAATAAATACATATTAATAACCGTTTCAATTGCTACTATCATAGTTTTTGCACATATTCCAGTTGTTTATTTTTTTTATATATTGTAATGCTTAACACGAACATCTTTCACTAGCGTCTAGGCGTCATTTCATTATCTATATATATAAAAGGACATGTACGGACTGACTGAGGTAAGACGCACGCACAGCCGTAACCGCTGTGCGTAGAAACGTGAAATTTGGTCAGGTGTTCATTTTTATAATTTGAAGATCCAATAAGAAGGGATTTTGAAAAATTTGAACCCTAAAGGGATGAAATTGGGGTTGAAAGTTTGTTTGGAAAAAAAATTAAATCGGCACCCATTTTTATAAAATTTGAAATTCAGACTCTTAAAAACATTTTATTGAACACGTGTTTCGTGGTTTTTTTAGAAGTCACCCCTGAGGGTGCAAATACGCGGGCGAAGCTGCGCGCGCTCACTAGTTTATTAAATTTAGCTGGATTATTATTACAGATCAATGTTTATATGTCAATGGCAAATACTTATTATATACTTACTTAACCTTTGTTCAATTATAATAAGATATAAGAAACAAACTTTATACAGCCCTGTAGTGGTTAACCACTATATAAAGTGAGGAAATGTTCAAAATCAAACGTAGCCTAGCCATCCTGCCTAGTAAAACGATAGTTTCATTCTAATCTAATCAGTAATTCAGAAGATGTACACACGCGCTTTTATATTACGTTACGTTTTTATTTTTCAGTAAAAATATTAAACTTGTCTATGGCACACTTACTTACTGTTTTATTATAGTATAGATTTTTTAGCCCATACACCAATTTTTGCAGACTAAATTTATAGGATGTAGCTACAGAAAAATTTGTTAATTAAATAATTTACAGTATGTACTACATTTCCACACAATATATTTCTAATATTTCTTTAGATTTTAAAGTTATTTTGAAAAATATGAGGTTTATTCCAAGCTTATATTGGAAATTGTAGAGTCGACCAATGCTACTATACAGCTATCTCTTATTAAAAGGAAATGGCCATGCCGCCGGTCGCCCTCAATTTATGTGCCGTGTATAGCTTTAAATAGAACTAGCACAAAAATATGCAAAATTCTATACATTTTTCTTTGAAATAAAATAAATATCTCGAATCTCAAAAACCCGATGACCCTAGTTAGACATGTTAAAACAACAAGTGAGGTCCCTGTAAGTTGTGTATATACGATGAGATTATATTAAAATAAAAAGTGAAAGTGAATGCAATATGAAGCGATCCTAGAAAATGTTTTTTTTAAATCATGTCATGGTGAAATACACAAAAAAAATTATCAAAAAAAACCCTACACTAATATTGTATCGACAGTTATACAAGCTAGTGCGGCTAACGGGTTGTAAAATTCCCACAGCTTATCTTTTTTTGTTTGCAAATGAACCATTCATTGGATTCACCTGCGACTTTAGCCTTTTATAGAATTATTTATTCGTCAATATATTGAGCATATAACAATTTTCTATAATTATTATACCCATTAAGATAAATCTCTGTAAACAGATGGAAGTCCAACGGGTGTTATCGATCCAGTCCACTAGGAGTGCTAACAAGGCATGCTTCGCATATAATACACCCCATGCCGCACCCATTAAAAGTCGTCAAGTTTGACTAACGCAGTGAACGTGTTAATCGAAACCACAATCCTGTAAAATTTGCTATCCCTTGTTTCTTGTTGTTTAAGTTTTTCGAAATTTGCCGAGGAATAAATTTCAACATAAAATTTAACTACGTTGTACAAGATTTTTATTTTATAATATAAATAAATAAATCAGCTTCACGGTGTATCCTGTACACAGCAGGAAAGGCAGAGGGAACCTATTGTTAAGATACTCCGTTACGTTACGTTACGTTAAGATACACTTTCTGCCTAATTCTGGAGGTACTGCGTGTTGAGTGGCAGAACCCAACGCCGCGCTTTACCTCGACACCAGAGCAAAGGAATGGAAATATAAATTCATCTCCTCGACTGGGGATCGAACCCACAACCAGCCAGCCAGGTCTCATTTTATAATATATATATAGATGTATTTAAAAAAAACGTTGCTATCGAACGCGATTGTGTTGAATTTTCTATTTAAAAGATAATCATTATGGTTGTGGATTTCATAAAAGGAAAACGGTGACAATAAAAGTAAAATGGAGGTCCATAAGTTTATGTTTAAAACACTAGATACTAATTTATGAATAACTTTACTTTCATAATAGTTATTATTATGAAAGAGGTAAAGTTAAATTTTCTTATTATGTTTTGTTATAATAAGTTAGAGAAACTAATTACTTCTGAACAAATGTAATTACTAAGATTTCTGTGTGAGATGTTTTTCCTTACTCGTTTCAACAAATGTTGGTAATTTGTGAAAACCAATTATGTACTCCAGTGTGGCAAGTCATGGCGCAGGAGCCATAGCATTTGACTGTCAACGCGACAGGTTGTGGGTTCTATTCCTACAGTAAAATATTGCACACTGTAATTTATTAGCGTTGCTATCGAGTCAAAGCGCAGCGTTGAGTTCCGCCACTCAACACGCAATACCTCTAGAATTTAACGTGATGCAGAATACAGTGTAAGTGAGAATACAGCCGAGAAATAGAAATAATTATATTAGTCCAGTCGTGGCGCAAGGGTGACTGTAGAATCAACTGATTGTGGGTTTGATCCCCACTCGAGGAAATTAAATATTTATTTACATTTATATTTTCATTTCTTCACTTTGGTTTCGAGGCAAAACGCGGCGTTAAGTTCCGCCACTCAACAATGCCTCCTGAACTCGGCGAAAAGTGGGGAACGCTGTGTCTTAACACAAGGTTCCTTCTGCCTACCCTGCTGTGCGCGAGATACAACGTAAAGCTGATTTATTTATTTATTATTAAACTAATAACTTTAGTTTTTTAAAAATTGTAAAAATAAAAAATGTTTTGTTTTAAAACACGGTTTCCTGCACAAACTATTCAGAGTTTATATAGGAAAAGTTTTGCGTTGTTCTCGTAAAAGCAAAGATGTACTAGCATAAGTTGAAATTTTATAAAACATCTAAAGTTGCTAAAAGGGATGGTGAGGGCTATAAAATACAATCAAAAAGTTCATCGTCTCCAAGCGTCTCCTCTCCTCTTGTCATTGCTTTAGAGGATGTTGTGTGTTAAATTTACTTCACTTGAAATATATCTCTTAGAAACTTTTGGAGCTTTGTAGAGCAGACTGAATGACCAATTAACATACTTTTTAGTTCTTCATCCACTTTCCGTCTTTACATTTATACTAAAAAATCACAATTTTTTTATAAAAACATTTTCTTAAAAGATAATTTAACCCACAATACCATGTATAAAAAATCACAGTATATATTTAACTTTACATAAAAATGGTACCTTAATTTTTCATTTCTTTAATTAACAAAGTAAAAGCGTGATAGGTATCTTAACATTAATAGAGATAGCTTCGTTGAGTCTAACTTAAAGGTAAACTTTAAAAATAATTGATTAGATGCCCTGCCTACAGCTATGGTCGAGGTTACAGGCACACAACACAACGTATTAGTACAATATTGATAAAACGCGTTGACCTGACGCTGACATTTACAGCTTTCCAAGAACAATGTAATATGTACTTATAGATGAAGTAAAAATGGCTAGAGTGACTAAAATTATTATTTTGAAAAATATCTACATGTATAATATACTTATAGAAAACAAATACTGAAATAAAGTTATTTGCGTGTTGCATAAAATATTTATATTGAATTTCGATGTCCACTAGAACAAAACCTAGCTTGAAATATATTTGTAAATATGTTGTAAGTCCTCGTCTAATTAGAGGAAGGATGGCTTTCGATTCCAGCGCCCGATCCGCAATCACACATACACACATAAACAAACAATCACACACACACACACACCGTTACTCTTATTTTATACAAAGTGTAAGTGTGTCGCTTAGACCAATATATTATATGAATTACATTACATACATAACATTATATCTTTGTATTAAATCCATATTGGACGACAAATTTCAGAAAAACAGAATCGCTATGTATTGTAAAGAAAATAGACAACAACTTGTGGATTTTAATATGACAAAAGACATAAAGCGTCGCACGCTCACAGTAGCGGGCAATTGGCTAAGAGCTCGTTCATAAATCACATCCCGACGATAAAGCGAAGAGAGTTCATCAAAGCGAAAAAAGGGGATATAAAGAAACAGTGCGGAGTGAATTGAAACCCCTAGAGCGAATGTAATGGCGCGATTGTGAGGGACTAAATCAAATCTCGTTTCGTACGTTCACCTCGAGAGCCACATCGCCCTCGGATCGTCCTTGCTTAACGTATCTATAGTTTTTAATTATATATATATATATATATATATATATATATATATATATATATATATATATATATTATATGGAGTTTCAGACATTGTTAATTAAATATATTGATACAGCTATTTACGTTTGTTTTAAAATGATTACATTTCATTTTTTTTTTTGAACTCGCTCAATTATCATGAAAGAAGTAAAAATCCTTTTTCGAGGATTAAAATAATGAAAAAAAAAATGATTAAACCATTAAATAGAAAAAGCACTATCAGATTATGCATTAATTCATACTGTATATTTTAAATTTAAAATATAAAAAATTATATCGAATCTCATAATATGGTAACATAACTACAGTTGTTTGCCACGTTTACTTAAGACGAGGAGTGATGTTAATTTTTTAATAATTACAGATAATATACGTCTCTACCGTTGTGTGAAAATAGTAATTCTAATGAATATGATTCCATTCATTATGATTATAAAAAATCTTTACACATATATTACAAAAAGTATACTTAAAATTAAAAAAAACACCAAATTCAGACATTAATGTCTGAATAAAATTTACCAACTCATAGCAACGTAAAATAAGGCTGTATACGAAGGTACCTAAGTCGCAGCCGAAACATCTTGTTCAGCAAATGTGCACCAAATACATACATATACATATATACTTATATATTCTACATTGAACTTAGTGTATTGACGTATATATATAGCATATTAGATAAATAATTCACTTTTTAATGTTTTTGCGGTCTCTGTTTATATGATATTTATATGTTTACCGAGAAATAATAAACCAAGCCGAATGTACAATTATATTTCAGTATCCTGTATAGCAGCCCTGAAGATATCTATTTTATAGTCATATATACTGTAGGTATATGATTATTTTGTAAACAATATATAATATAAAACTCTGACAGCAAAGCTATATTTATCTTGTAAAATGAAGATGGCAACCGAAGCACTGCTATCGTGTAATTTGATGTGGTCGCCCACTTACGAGAATAGGGCTTTAATGAAATCCAACTCAAGCCCAACTTTTATATCTAATTGTTCTTTAAAAATTAAATTTAAAAATTAAATTAAAATTAGCTTCACGCTATATCCCGCACACAGCGGGGTAGGCAGAGGGAATTTAGTGTTAAGACACTCCGTTCCCCACTTTCTGCCGAATTTTGGAGGCATTGCGTGTTGAGTGGCAGAACTCAACGCCGCGCTTTGCCTCGACACCAGAGCGAAGAAACGAAGATATAAATTTAAGTAAATATTTCATCTCCTCGAATGGGGATCGAACCCACAACCAGTCCGTTTTACAGTCACACTTTGTACCACTGCGCCACGACTGGCCTCAATGTTCTTCTTAACTAATTCTAATTGTTCTTAACAACATAAAATTGTTATTATTTTGCTGAATTATAATAAATTACGACAAGTGAAAGACTTTTAATCCACCAAAATATTTTTTATTTACCTACATTAAAGAATTATAAATATTCTTTAGTTGCATATCAATAATTTAGTTGGTACACAAGACTACCAATATCGTAATGGGTAACCCATTACGCTGTAATTTTTACTGTACCCAATACACAATTTTTTTATCTACACATTTCTAAGAAGGTACGTAATTTGTCATTCTTATTAAGCTTAAAAAGCGGCATCAGGGACGGTCACCTAATACTTATTACCTCAATAAAGGTAAAAAACAAAATGATGAGACGGCTTTATGAAAAATTATAGTATAATTTTTATTCAATTTTATTCAACAGCTTTCAGTTTGGTGTTAAATGAAATTTGTCAAAAGCAACAAAAATATTGATGCTTACAACGGCTATTGGGCTTTAGGTAAACTTTCGTAAATTAATTGTAAATTAGTTCAGAATAGACGCAATTTTGTTGATATTGGAAAATTATATTATGAAAATTATAATATTCTTGAGGCCAGTCGTGGCGCAGCGGCACAAAGTGTGACTGTAAACCGACTGGTTGTGGGTTCGATCCCCACTCGAGGAGATGAAATAGTTACTTAAATTTATATTTCCATTTCTTCGCTCTGGTGTCGAGGCTAAGCGCGGCGTTGAGTTCTGCCACTCAACACGCAATGCCTCCAGAAATCGGCAGAAAGTGGAGAACGGAGTGTCTAAAAACACTAGGTTCCCTCTGCCTACCCTGCTGTGTGCGGGATACAGCGTGAAGCTGATTTTTTATATAATATTCTATTTTACGTGATGTGATGTGGACATCAAAATATTTTCTGCCTGTCGTGCAATATGCTAATTAATAATAGGATATAATGGAATTAAAAAAAAGACAAACGGTTCGTTTTTGCTTTAATTTGTATCCTGCATATAGCAGAGTAAAGAACTTAAATCTAAAACCCCGTTCCCAACTTTCTGCCGAAATTTCGTGGCATTGCTTGTTGAGCGGTGGAACTCAACACTGCGCTTTGTTGCAGAGCGAGGAAATGAAATTTTCCCATATCCCCGTGTGAGAATCGACAATCGAACCCACAATCTTCGAACTTACTGTAGACTCCCATGTATTTTACATATCTTTTTTCACTTCACGCTTTTTCCTGCATAGGTGAGCAGATGGAACCTATTGTACTTCGTGACCTACATTTTAATTCCTTTTCTTACAATAACGTTCATTGTGAAATTGAGTTCTATCTTTATGCACTCGAATAACCGTTTTAATAATAATATATCAAATTTGATTTCTAAAAGGAAATAAAAATCAATATTAAATAAAATAAATATATATATATATAAAAATTAAAATAAAAATCAGTATTACATTTGATCTCTAAAAAGTTTGGAAAAATATAAAACAAAACGTGATTATTTCGTAAATCAAATAAAGTCTGACCGAAGCGAGCTCGACTTTATCGTAATTTGCACAGTTAAAAAGCTTTAAGGACGGTGCTACAGAACAACACGACGGACAATCAATATATTTTATAACGTGAAGGAAACTTTCAGGATTCAGTTGTCCGTCGTTTATGTAATAGGGGACAAAATCATGATCTATTTTTTCAAACACTAGTTGTGGATACGATCCCCACTCGAGGATTTCTATTAATATTTCTTTAAATTTATATTTTCATTTTCATCCTTTGCTCGAAGAAAAGCGAAGAATTGATTTTCTCCAATCGACACTTAGCAAAAATGAAGAACGGTGTGTCTTGGAACTAGGTTCCTTCTGCCTACCCTGCTGTGAGTGGCATGCATGAAGCTAATTTCACAAATTTTCTACAAAAATATTTAAGCCGTTAAAGTTGTCCTTACTACACACTCGTATTACGTGGTTAATAATAGGTGGCATAAAATATGATCGTATATTGTAGGAATACGAGTTTACTTAAGTTTTCTTTCTTGTCGTTACCTTGACCTTAATTATTAAAACATAGGTACAAAATTTTTCTTCATCATATAAAAAGATTAAACAATGACATACACTTTACAAATTAAACGGTGCCACATCGTGCCCGCCTTCGCGTAATTGTTTCTGTCTAAAGAGAATTTTAGCGACTGGAAGTTGTTACTAAGCGAAACTTATTCATTTCGAGCACCGTGAAGCATTAATTGAAAACAAATAAACAAATTGAATTATTTCAAAAATATAATTTTAGGGTTCCGTATCTCAAAAGGCTTTCGTTTTTTATATTTTATACAAAAAAACAATAAAAACGATGCATAAAAACGCTCGTAGAAGTCTAATTTTTGCTGTGCTCCACGTGATCTTGAAATAAATGGTAAAGTGTTTTATAGAAAAAAACATTTTATACGCATAGTTCTAGTTCCTTTTATACAAAACGAATGCTAACGCCCAAAAGTAAATGTGGACTTTTAAAAGTCTAACTTTCCGATGACCCACAATCTTGAAACAGGTACGGAAAAGTCAGAACTTAGTGGCGGCGAGACCAATTCGCACTTGACAGGTTTTATAGAATTATGACACCGGTATTTTTCGAATTTATATAAATAATATGTTATAATTCGTTTAGAAATTTCCTGCACTATATTTAATGTAGAAAATAATAAATAAATATGATGTAATTTATTCACCTTGTACACAAAAATATATCTTGTTCTAAAACATCCATCCAAGTTAAAACTTACGTTACTTTGTAGTACTAGGCTGTCTTATTAATAAATACGCAACTAAAGTATTTCACAATGATAACAAACACATCACAGTATATATACAGGTTATTTGTACGTTAAAGGTACGTCGGAATGTTTGCAGAGATTTCAGTTAGTGGAACATGATGACCAGCGGAGCGGCGCTTAGCGAAGGTGCTCTGGAACAATATTTGACTTGGTCCCTCGCAATCTCCCCTATAATATTGGTTGGGAGTTTGATAAAGAATGTGTGTTGGTTTTTCACACATTCTTGTAGCGGCCCGATATATTATTTATAGGCATTAATAGGCAATCATTAAATTTGAAGACTTTATTGTTTCTCAATAAATGCCGCTTGTTGACGCGGGTGCGGAATACCCAAAAAGGCGAGGTTGTAGCATCTTTACCATATCAAAAGAAAGTGGAAGAAAGACAAATGAAGAAAGGCAATTAAAAAGATGAAAACAAATATGTTTTTCTTTGTTTTCAATTTGTTTGCAAAGCCCATGCCCATGAAGATTGCGTTTAAATAAATACATCATATTATTATAATTATTATGACATTTGTAAGAATATAAAACAATTAAAGTTTATAATTTTAGTTAATTTGTTTTGTATTTGCAGTTCATTTAAATATCCGGGACTATCCGATCCTCCCCTATATGGAAATCAATAACAGGTTAATACCTAATATGTTATAATAATTTCCAATTCAATAAGTACATCTTTCTGATTGTCCGCGTCGTGTGCGACATCGACATATGTGGGTACTATATTTACTCTAGTAGTATGTATATACTCGATACTATTAAATTTTTTGTAATATTCCTTTAAAACATTTCATTGCTGCACATCAATAGTTTTGAAACATTTCCACATCATTAAAATGTACAGTATATTTTACCCGCGGTAGCGCCGGAATGATATTTTTTAATTTGCATAAATTATGCGAGTTACTGAAACAATGGCCAATTTCATTGATCATCAGTAATGATTATTTACTTGATTAAGTCGAACGTAATGAAATTGACTTAAACTGTTGGGTTGTTTCGAGTTTGATTAAACTGACTAGTGTTTTTAATTTGCAAAGTGCTTCGGTATAATTTAGTAGTTCAAACTTCTATTGTTTGTCAAATTTTAGAATAACTTATGCGCTGATTTGCAAAAAATCATTCATTTTTATTATTTTTAATTTATTTTTACATGCATATAAAGTTGAATATTTTCCTATTTGATTGATTATTCTCCATTCTCGTTTGAATCTTTTGCGAAAAAATTGAGATTTTTTAAACATTATCTTTATTTTTATACCCAGTGTTTTCTCTGCAATATAAAAATGATATTAACACAATTATATTATTACAACAATGAAATATCAATCTATACAATGCCAGCCAAACAAAGAACAATGAAGCAAGGGTGTAACCAAACGTTGATAGCTTTAATATCTATAAAAAAGTTATAATCAATTATTTCAAATGTTAAATAATTACTCTTTAGCAAATAAGCTCCTAATCATCAAAATAAAAATAAAAATGTTAATATTGGGCAAAACCAAGTTTCAACGTTATTTAATAAAGCACACTTTCAGCATCGGGTACAACAGCGACATGGCTAAAAGTTTTAATTTTCTTAAGAATTCAGAAAGTTCAGATTGTTTTCGTCGATCAAAGTGGCTGGAAGGCCTTGGAAATCGGAGGATGGGGTTGGGGCGGAGACATCCGAGAGCAGCAACAGGTCGGGAGATCAGATCGATATGGAGGCTGAGGTCCGATCATGCGCTCTGAGACCCGCAAACATCATGCGTCTGGCGGTCGTCCTCGCGCTGTCATTCCTAACAGCAGGTACGTCAAAACAAACATTTCTATACACATATAAGTCCACGCATCCGCCTGCCTTGACATTTCTAAGTATACTAGTGATAGTCCAAATGCTTTATTTCATACTTGCTTTAATCGACATCTTAAAACATATCGTGCCTAATGTCAATACTTGTCTATGGTAACGTGTTTTAGCGCCGTGCTTTGTGTGCATGTTACATATAAATTAGTATAATTAGATCCCTATGATTTGTTCAATGAGTCATCGACAACGATTCAATATTTTATCATGGTAATATAAAAATAATTTAAAGAAATAGGGTTACTTAACAATTACCAATGATCACATCTAATTTAGACACAATCCGATTTCTAATCAATCTATTTCGTTTATATTACATCCTTATCAGAGGTTTTTTCTACTTTTATACTTAAATGAATGGACATCTATTAACAATATATTTAATTTATAGGAGCAATGACTTTCTTTCATACATATTAAGATATAACCTAATATTGAAATATATTTTCGATTCCAGGCGAGTGCGACTTGCTGCGGGACAGCGTCCACGTGACATCGGCAGCAGCACGACCCAACAATGATCTTTGGTGTTACAAATGCAGGGCAGAAGATGCCGATGACAAGTGCGCCGACCTCCGCCATAATAACTCCACGCTCATACACAAATGCCACAATGAAAGGAGGATGTGCATGGTGAACTTATCTTTATCTGTGTTACTTGCACAATATTAAAAATTAATGAAAATTTTATACAGTAAAGTAAATTAATATAAAAAAATACAATATACAAGATTATTAAATTATTATTAACAATAGTTCTTGTACATTTCAGGTAAAACGCTTCGCTTACACAACATCTACTGAAAATTCAACCACTGCACTTAAGATGTGGGCTTTAGAACGGAACTGCACAAAACACTGTGAGCCAGGGTGCATTGTAATAGGCGAAAGAACCAAACTCTACGCTTGTACCTCCTGCTGCACCACGTCTCTATGCAACTACGGCTCTGGCGCCGAAAAGCAAAACTTTCACCTTGTCATTTCTGCATCTATGTTTTTATTATCTTTAGTTTTATGTAATTAACTTCCTAATACTCTAACTAAAATATAATTTTAACGTAATGATTTTATTAAAATCAACTATAGAACAGCCTCAGCAGTTCATTATCACTAGATTATGGAGCACTAATGTACCTGTCTGAATTAAGGTGCTTGTGTAGATGGATACCTATATTAGGTACTCCATAGATTTATCGAAGGAATAAACAATAATTATAGAAGAATGCTGTTTTATTTATAAAATTTTAGTTATTTAAAATTATAAACAAAAGATATGTAAATATGCATTAATGGTATATCTGCACCTAGAATTAAAAATAAATAAAATTTTAATTAGAAAAAATATAAGTATAATTGACAGGTATACATTTGTGAACATACTTAAAGCTGAAAAATTCTAAATTAACTAAATTTATTTTCTCCTAAGAAGCAACCCAATGTTAAAAAAAAAAAATTCGTGTCATATCTTTATTTCGTGATTTTATCTACTACTACCTTACTACTACTACTACTACTACTACCTTAAGATTTTTATTCCTTGAACGCTCTAATCTCAGGATACAATTTATTTGTTTATTGTATATTCCTTTTGTACAGGAAGACTATAGGCTATATAACATCACGTTAATCATTTAAAGTAACCCATTATATATTGGTTAGAGTTACCAATTTTATATAATTGTATTAAGAACGTTCCTGCGACGAGTCATCTTTACGTGATTACTACCCGTATAGGGGGTTCATTTGGAAACTTGTCTAAGCCTGTGTGGCTGCTGCGTGCACACCGATGGATACTCCTCGTTTTCTGTGATAAAGGGTATTCCAAATTGCTTTATCCAATTGACTAGAATAACAAACCTGTGAGTAGATAAATGTTCCCATCAAAAGCATGAGTGTGAAATGAAAGCCAAGTTCATTTCTTCGTTCTCGAATTCGGCGATAAAAGAATTGGATATCTATATGGGAGCTGAGTTCTGTGTTCCCTCAACATATACTTAATTCTAGTTCAAAATAAAACCGATAAAGTGCGAGTTAAAGTCGCCCACCTCGAGCTTACATGTCAATTTCAGATTTGTTGGTCAACGGAAAGTGCAACTTATAAAAGTTGAAATATTTAAATCGGGCAAATGCACCCAGTTTGTTTCTATATAATATCTACAAATTTTAACTTTTCGGATTTTTTCTTTATTTGTATTGTAAGTTCTCACTTTGTGCTATTTTTTCATATCTATAGGGAATACCCCAAAGGTTTTAAATTACGCGGCGAATTTCGTACAAAATGCAGCAAAATCGATGTATAAATGATCTTATCTTTAAATTGCATTGATCTAGAAGCTTAATTGTTTTCTGTGCAGCAAGGGACCATAGACCCAAATGTTTCATATTAATTTCAACTTATACCTAAACGGGATCTTGAGATAAATGGTCTTGATAGACGGACAGAAGGACGCAAAAAGTGATCCTGGATGGTAAAAACGAAACCCTTATGGGGTAGTTAGTTTCTTATATATATCACCTAATATATTTTTTCTAATAAAAGAAATATTGTGTCATAAAATCATTTGATAACTAAGCAAACTGCCTCTAGTCATTAATCACCTATAAACATGGCTCGGTCATAGGTACGTACGTAAGTTTGTTGTTTATGTACAATCTGATAGCATGTTGATAATTATGCAGCCTTATAAATGATATGACACTGAAGTGACCTTCAGTGATTCACACATTTCTGCTATTACACATAGAAATACGGTAAATCTTTTTTTTTTTTGAAAAATTTTTCATACTATCCATATTGGCTTGCCCATAGGTTGTGGCTTCGATATCATTACTCGAAGAAATGAAATTTTTAGTAATTTAATTTCATTGTTCTAGTTAGTTGACTTGAGGCAAAGCGTCGAGTTCAGTCAATCAAAACACAAACCCTCCAAAATTCTGCGAATAACGGAAATGGAATGAAGTATTTTAACACTAGGTTCCCTCTACCCACCATGTTATGGGCAACACAGCACAACAGTGATTTATTTATTTATCACTATATCATATTTTTTTTCTATATTACAGTCACAGTCACAGTCACAGTTCATATACAGCCTCAAGTAGATATTTAAACATTTGAACATTTGACATATCAAATGATCCACTATGTTATCTTTAGCAATAGGTAACTATTAAAATTATGAAATAATTTACAATAAAGATATTTACTTTACGTTTGACAATACAATATTATTAAAAAATTTGGTGAAATAGCAATTGTCAAATTATCCCACTATGATCATTTATGATGTTCTAAATTTGTAGTATGTTAATAGTTAAATTTAACATAATATTAAAATAAAACAAATAGTTGTTATATAAGTTAATTTATTATGAATAAACAATGCAGACATAAATGCAACCTAGAGCATAGTTATAAATTTATATAACATAGTTGGAATAGTTGGAATGACCCTCAGTAAACTTCAAATATATTGGTAAATTTTATGACTGGGAAGGTATTACTTGGGAGGACATCGTGTTAAAACTTAAATTATCGCATTTTATTTTATAAATATTACAACATTATCTTAAGAAAGCTGTCCACAGTCAGCGATGACCACCTTTTTTGATGGTTTGCCAGACTGCGAGCCTAGAACTTCCACTTGTTTAACAACATCCATGCCTTCAATAACATTGCCGAAAACGACGTGTCTTCCATCCAACCAGGAAGTTTTAACAGTGGTGACAAAGAATTGAGAGCCATTAGTGTTAGGGCCAGCATTGGCCATAGACAAAACTCCGGGACCAGTGTGCTTCAGGACGAAGTTCTCGTCAGCGAATTTCTCACCATAGATAGACTTGCCACCAGTGCCATTGTGGTTTGTGAAGTCACCCCCTTGCAACATAAAGTTAGGGATCACGCGATGGAAGGTAGAGCCTCTATATCCGAAGCCTTTTTCTCCGGTACAGAGAGCACGGAAGTTCTCACAAGTCTTGGGAGTTACATCGGCTTTCAACTGTAAATTATAAAAAAATATTATATTGTATATTATTATTATAATTGATTTATTTACAAAAATATAATAATATTAACACAAAGATCAAATTCCATGAATAGGTAAGGAACCGATCAATATAAAATTTAAAATGAGTCATAGGCATGATACCAATCCCGCCACTGACAACTTAAAATTAGCTTTGCATATCTAAGCCACTGCCCAAATGCATTGCAATTGAGGTAAACGACGTATATTAATAAAGATAAAAATAATGCCATGGTTATATTAAGCGGAATTCTAGAAATTTCGCACAATCTCCTCATGGAAATCTCTATATTCGCTAACAACTTCATCAAGGTCTTCAAGGAAATGACCTTCATAAAGTAATCGCGGTCAGTAATCAAAGTAGGTAATTATATATTTTAATTAGCAAGAACATACACATTAACTTAAAAAAACACCATTGTCACATTTTCTTAAGTAATGATTAAATAGTAAATCGTTAATAAGATTATATTGAAGGGTCAAGTTTCAAGCATGGTCGGTCACACACGCCGGCCGGGATATAACTCTACAACTAAGTAATGAATTTTCAATAATTACCTCAATCACAATTCTACCCAAAGGTGAACCATCGGCGGTGACATCCATAAAAACTCGTGGGAGAGCCATTATTGTAAGATCTTTAGTCCACCAATCTTTGAATGAAGAAGCACGGCAGAATGACGATGCGTCTCTCGTCGATGCCGGGCGGAAATTAAAAGGATCATAGACAAAACTTCAGATGATATTTCCGTTTATCCGTTCATTAACTTAATAACTATATAAACTTAATATATATATAAAAACGATAAAAAGAAATAATTTTGTGTTTTTCAGTTCTTTGAAGTAAATGTCGCTTAGATTGTTTGTGATATAAAATATAAAAGTAAGTGAAATGAAAAGAAAGATAAAATAAAAAATCTCTGTAATCAATCTTATTACTGTGTAAACTTTATCTTTACTCGAAATATTAATTTCTTATCCTTCTAAGCTTTTATTATCTTGTTAGTAAAGCGTTTTTTTTTTATTTAAGTTGTGTATATAAACTCACATAGTATAGGTACATTGGTATATAAAATCAAATACAAGAATGTATAATTATAAAAATATATTTGTCAATTGAAATTGTATTTTTTAAAAGCCACATAAAATCTAAAAATATTATAAAATTTTATGCCAAAAAATTATTCAAATTCTGAAATCTAAATAATATAAATATTCTTTTTAAGACACATATATTTTTATACATATTATTTTTATTGCAAAATTAAAATGTTATTTGACATAAATCAAGCGTAACGTACTGAATATCGTTAGTGAATACCACAGAACACATATACCCAAAGGGTGAATACCTACTGATTATAATCAAATCGTCTGTTTCTTTCAATTTTTCTGAAGACAATGACATTTGACGTTTATAATTTGACAGTAATGTTAGCTTAATAAATGGCATAACTTAAAGTACCTAATACTAGACATACTTTTAAATTTGTGTTTGCTGTTTCCAGTTATGTCTTTAATTTTATAATTTTAATATATTTTATGTTAATTAAACAAGAACTTTAATTTCTGTATTTTTTCTATTTTATTGAGACTTTTCTATAAAAGGTAAGGTAATACTAGAGATTTTATACTAACATAGTTACGTATATTGCTTGCAACAAGTTAGTGCACGAAAAGTATTACTATCTATGATTTCTTTCTTTTTTTAACTATATGAATAATACTTTGAGGACCAAAATTTGTTTCAGTCAAAATGAGTTTAGAGTCAATTAGGTATGAACGAGGCAAGTTACAAATTTTGGACCAGTTATTACTACCATTGCAAACTCGATACATTAAGGTACAAGGAGTTGAAGATGGATGGAAAGTTATCAACAAAATGCAGGCAAGTACACATTTAGCTATATTTAACTACTTTTCAAAATTAATAAAAACCTTTTTTTTAATATTACATCCTTATCCTTATTTTGTGGTTATTTAATTACGGATTACCTTAATGAATTAAACACGATATTTAATAAAACAAAATATTTTAATATATTTCAGTTATTGTTATTGGCAAAAGTTTAATTTATTTATATTAATATATTTATTTAAATAAATATCGTTATTTTTACTATTTAAAATAAATTGAATATAGGTGCGAGGAGCCCCAGCTATAGCCATAGTTGGTTGTTTATCACTGGCTATGGAACTTCTAAAAGAAGACTGCTTAGATAAAAAAATTATGAGGCAAGAGGTCAGTTGATAATAAGTATATTATTAGTAGTTATTTCTTACTAATTATTACTGATTGTCATTTTCTTCAAATTACTTTTACAATAAATACTATCCTAACATAAACTATGAGTAAAATTCACTTTATATATACTGTATTAATTTTTCTTACATAACCTAATGAAATATTATAATTTTATCTATTCATTCTTTAACTTAACTCATAAGAAAATCATATAGTAAAATAAAATTGATAGGGCTATAAATATTACATTACTAGTAATATTTTTTTAAAATTTACCTCAGAAATATTATTAACATTATATTAGACTTTAAACTATTCTTGCAATATTATTTATGTAGCGTCTACTAAGATGATGTAATTGAACTAAAATAGACTGTTATTAATCTCAGATTGAAGGCAAATTAAACTATTTGGTATCTGCACGGCCAACAGCTGTGAACATAAAATTAGCAGCAGATGATCTTATTAATTTGGCAAATACTTTAAGTGCAGATGAAAATGTTACAGCTGGTGAATTTAAAGAGAGGTATGTTACATATTCATTGTAATTCATATCTAGATGTGTATCACAATTTGTATAATAAATAATAGTCAAGGTATATTATATTTTTGTGGCAGTTGTGGCACAATGGCATAGCATGTGACTGCAACAGTTATAGGTTTAACTCAAATTAAAATTATTATTTTGATCACAATGTTTTGAAAATTGAGTAATACATGATTAATGGAGTGTCTTAACATTAGGTTGCTTTTTGCTACCCTGCTATATCCAGGATACAAGTCAAGCTGAAATATGTATATTTATAAAACTGTAAGACAGACTGACTTAGAGATTTTTATACATAGTATGAAAATGTATATTTTTTGCCTGATTTTTGATCTCCATAAAATAACAGCTTTAATGTATTTATGTGAAAACAAATATAACACATAAATAATGATGAAATACTTCAGCCTTATTTATTTTTCTTATCACTGCTATCAGTTTATGATAGTTTACTACCTAATAATACACATGTTAGATAACTTATTCTTAAATTTATACATTAAACATCAGATGAATCTTTACTATAAATGTATAATTTTTCTCTTTTATTTTAAATTGTATCTCACATTCAGAAGAGACGAAACAACAAGTTACTGATACAACACATCATTCTCCACTTTCGGCTTATTTATCTTAGCATTGCATATTCAGTGTCGAAACTAAACACAAACTTGGGTGCGAATCAAATTCAAAACCGTCGCGTTTATAGTCAGCCGCGGTCTCCCTGTGCCACGACGGACTTATCATATTTACTATCAGGTTAAATATAATAGCATAACTTTATTTAATAAATTACTTCCTGTACTATATATTGAAATATCAAAAATATTTAATATGCCTGATATCTTCCGGTTAGGGGACTGAATATATAAATATAAAAAAAAATGCTTAATAAAGATAAAAAATATTCTGGCGAATTGGGAATCTCTCCCTTTTTGAAGTTGGTTGAAAAAAAATGCAACAATGAGGAGTCTCACTTCTGATACCCATTTTAACAATGTTTTACCGTGTATCTATTACAGTATAATTATGTTTTTATAAAAGTAAACATCTTGTACAATTTCAACTGGATCCCATAATCAGGGCCTAACCGAACTTTCACTAAACTTTTCTCCAAATAAAAAAGATCGGTTGGCGTGATATTGAGTTATGCAAATTTAACACTTATGTGTTTTTCTCATAGATACCATTATCAGAAATGGAACAAAAAGTACTAGCTTTCAAATAAAAAAAATAATATTAAAATCGGTTCACCCAGTCAAAAGTTCTAAGGTAACAAACATTTAAAAAAAAGCAGTCAAATTGATAACCTCCTTTTCCAACAGAAGTTGGTTTAAAAACATTTCTTTTCTCGAGTTTTACCTATTTTCTAGACATGCTGATAACAATAAACGTTTGTGTGATAAACTTAAATTCTAAATAATAAACTGCCACAGTATGTGCGTGCCTGCCCTGCATGGACCTAATATTTCTTCCTCATTAATATTTAATTCTAAAAACTATAAGATATGTTATTATAGTCGTTTTTACCTTCATGGTGTATCCCGAATATAGCGGAGTATGCAGAGGCAATCTAGTGTTCAGACAATACTTCTCTATGCACCACCCAATCTCCGAGACAACATATTGTCTTCTAACCATAGTCAGGAAATGAAAAATAATACATTCCCCCGAACGGGAATCGGATTCACAACCATCGAGTTAACAGTGAGACGGTCTCATTAACATTAAAAGTTGATTTAAAAAAATTATGATTAAATAAGAAATATATATTTTTACAGGTTCATTCAAAGTATAGAAAGTATGTTAAAAAAAGATATAGAAGATAATAAAGCGATTGGTAAATTTGGATGTGAAGCAATACTAAAGGGCTTAGAGAGTGACAGCTATGTGAGAGTATTAACACATTGTAATACTGGATCACTAGCAACAGCTGCATATGGCACTGCATTAGGAGTTATTAGATCTTTGCATGCTGCTAAGAGATTAGGTTCGTTTTTAACTCATTTAAATTAAAGTTGATTAAAAACAGCTTTACACTGTATCCCACAGCAACTCATCAGGATAAAGAGAGGGAACCTCGTATTAAGACACTCCATTCTACGCCGAATTCTGGAGGCATTTCTTGTTGAGTGGCGGAACTTAGCGCCGTGCAAACATAGTTTGGGCAAACCAAATAAACACAAGAGCAAGAAACGAAAATATAAATTTAAGTAAATATGTCATCTCTTCGAGTAGGGATTAAACTCACAACCAGTCAATTTTCCAGTCACACTTAGTGGCCTTACAAAATTAAAGTTGTTATTCTTTTATATATTAAGTGATATGTGGATTAAAAAAATCAATCTATTTTTTATTGGCAATACCTGGATATGGCACTATGTTGGCTTGAGTGTTATTAGACCTTTGCATGCTGCAAAGGGATTAGATTACTTTTTGTGTTGTTAAATGATTAGTAGGAATTAAAGTTGTATATTCAAGTATCAATTAAAGTATAATACTACACCCGGGAGAAATAATAATTTCATTTCTTCACTCTGGTAACTTAAGAAAGGGCAGCTATAAGTTACTCAACTATCAATGTCTCGAAAATTGGGAAGAAAGTGGAGAAGTGTCTTAATATTAGGTTCCTTCTGCCCTTGCTGTATGAGGGATAGACCATATCAAAATATAAAGCACCGTTTTATATAACATGATGATTCAAAATCATATATTGCATTTTTATGTACCTTTAATAGTATTTACTTTTTAGAAACAACTAAAGTTTTGCAAAAAAAGAACTGCATCAAATATGTATGATAAGTTGACAAATTTTCAATTCTTAGAAATCTAGTAAAATAAAATATTTTTTTGTTGCAGAATAAAAAATAACACAAACTAATAGTTTATCTACTACATTGAGCTCATATAAGATTTGACATGATAACTAAATTACATTTCCTTAGGATAGTGATAAACTGTCCAATTTATGCAAAATTTAAGCTATTCAAAAAATATATATGGTGTAACTTTTGTAACGTTTATTCTATTGCAGAACATGTATACTGCACAGAAACTCGTCCATACAACCAAGGAGCTAGACTCACAGCGTACGAACTGGTGCATGAGAAAATACCCGCCACTCTTATAGTAGATAGCATGGTATCTGCATTAATGCATGCCAGAAATATTAGTGCGGTTGTCGTTGGAGCTGATAGAGTGAGTTTTTTAATTTGAATTCTTAATGTGTAAACACCGAAATAGTGTTCAACTGTATTTTTTTTAAGCTTCACGCTGTATTCCGTACATAGCAGGGTAGCCAGAGAAAACCTGTGCCCTAGTGTTAAGGCACTCTGTTTCCTGTCGCATTGCACAACAAAAATATTTTGTTACATTAATAAATCATAGTAATTGATTTTTTCTACATACTCCTTACGTTTACATTTGAAACTGTAATAGTCCAGATTTAAATTAGTAACGCCTTAAAATTCTATTATTAATGAATTTACCATTTCAGGTGGCAGCAAACGGAGACACAGCTAATAAAATAGGAACCTATCAAATAGCCATAGTTGCAAAATACCATAACGTGCCTTTCTATGTGGCCGCGCCGCTTACCTCCATAGATATGTCACTTAAATCTGGAGATAGAATAAAAATAGAAGAAAGACCTGATAGAGAAATGACTCATATTGGAGAACATAGGATTGCAGCACCTGGTTTGTTTTTATTTATTTATTTTATGACCAATAAATGTGGAGTAACATTAAAGTTTTTGCACAAATGGGAGAGTGTGAGAGAAGAATACTCAAATGTGTGGATGTGGATCTGTGGTCACATGTGTCAGTGTTTAGTGTGAATCAGTTGTATTGGCACATTATCCCAAGTGTGAATGTGTGATCTCATGTGTGTGTGTGTGTAACCACATGTGCAGGTTTAGAATCACATGTACATATGTGTAAACATGTGTGTTATGGATGTGTTATAATATCTGTTAAAATTCGCAAATATCATGTATAATTGTATAATTCCTTTTTAAAGTCCTAAATAATTGTTCACGATAACATATAAATAAATATAAGTCCTAAAGATAACTTACAGTAAAAGAATATATATATTCTTCAAGTTACAAATAAAATAAGAGCTTTAAGCCTCTTGTTGTATCCTACACATAACAGGGAAAGTAGAGAGAACCCAGTGTTAACGCACTCTGTTTATTACTTTTCGCCGAAATAGCAAAACACTCGTGTTGAGTGGTCAACCTCGACGCCACACTTTCTTTTGTTTAAATACAATTCATTCGATTAATAATTACACCACATGTTTGATGTACATTTTTATTATGCTGTAATAAATTATTTTAAAGCTTCACAGTGTATCCGGAAAATAGCACAATAGGCAGAGGGAACCTAGTGCTAAAACACAGCTTTCTCCATTTTCCATCTCATTTTTAAGACATTATATGTTGAGTAGCGAAGCTCGACGCCACGCTTTGCCTTGTTACCAAACCGAAAAAATTAGAATACTTCTTTCTCTTGTTTGGTAATCGAATCTCGAATCGAATCATTACGCCGGTTTCATGTAAAGTCTTAAATAAATAAATAACATATTATTTTCAGGAGTCAATTGCTGGAATCCATCCTTTGATGTGACACCCGCATCTCTCATCACCGGTATCATAACAGAGAAAGGTGTTTTCGATCCTGACAAGTTATATGAAGCAATCCCTTAAATATTACGTTCACACTGTATCGCTTATAGCAAGGTAGACAGAGAGATCCTAGTGTTGAGGCACTCCCTTCCCCATTTTTTGTGATATAGTGCGGCGAATCTCGACGCCGCCCTTTGTCTTGTTACCAGAGCGACAAAATTAAAATAATTGGGTTCGAAACTACAACCGTCACGTTTACATTCAGACACCACCGCTGCATTAAGGCGCCTTCAATCCTGCTCTTAAATACTAAGATGTAATCTATAGAGTTCCTAAAATTTTGTATTCGAACATTTGAAATTAGTAAGTACAACAAAATCATTAATATTATCAGTATTTCGTTTATAAAGTGATAAACTATTAAAATAGATCTACTGGCATGCTCTGAACGCCATAATCAAAGAGCCAAACTAAACCTACTATTAAACTTTTTGTTGCCTAAACTATTAAATATTTTCACTAATTTCACTGGTTGCCGGTTTGAAATATAAGATATTATAGTCCATTCATCCAGTCCAGTCCAAATTATAAATCTTCATTAACAAAATACTGCCAATATATGATTTTTTAAAAAAGTAATTATAACTTCATATTTTATATTAATAAGTTGTACTAAAACAATATTGGTATAGCTTTTATTAAATATATGTGGATATGTAATGTATAATATCCATATATACTAATAAAAACCAAATGTTAATGTAAATTAACTGAACTTGTATACTTTGAATAAGAAAGCCTTTTAAATTATAAGCTGCCCATTGTTAAATTAGTTATATGATGCTTTTTATGATAAAATTTGTTACAATTTATTTAAATAAACGTTATTTTTGATATCAATAGTGTTTGAAATTAATAGCTGAACTTAAGTTCCTACGTATGTTTTAATGAGAAATGCATATAAAAAATGCAACCTACCTGTTGGCACGTCTATTACGTGCACAATTTTACCTATAAAATAGTCATTCACTCTAGATTTGAAAATATTTGGAATTAGGGGGTAACAGGTGCAATAACATATCCGCTTTTAAAAGTAACTGTAACTATTATTAAAAGGTTTTTTTGCCAATACACCTGATATAATATACCAAATGCCATAAATATCTTATGAAATAGAAAAAGAAAAAAAATCTGATTATTTTTACCCAGCGTTTGAGACTACTGCCATATGGAATGACAATGCAACTATCATTGTACCGACGGATTAATTAAGGGCACACATTAATGATTTTCCTAAACCGGATCTAGATGTCCGAATTGCTTGAGACGGCGGTAAAGCGTGAGAAGGTCTCTCACTCTGGAGCTCTTGCTACCGCCCACACGTAGAGCTTCTAATGGTAGATATCTGTCCTACCATTGGAAAATTTCTTATTCCTTTTTAATATTTTAGTTACATATTTTTAAAAATGTTGAATTTTCATTTATACTTTATACTTATAAATCAAATTACACTATCTGTCTGTGATTTCAAAATAAATGTATTATTGTATGAATGTGACTGTTATTCACATTCATATATTCATACACCTATGAGATACATAATGTTTTAATATTTACACTATACTATTTGTGTTTACAAATAATTTCTTTCTAATCTCTAATAACGTCTGTCTGTTTGTTTAGCCGGGTTAATTATCCGAATGGTTGAACTGTATTTCTTTTTATTCATTTCTTTCACTAGAAATTGTGAAGCATCGTATAAACTACTTTTTATAGCGATTATTCCCGCGGGATCGGCATTAAAGCGAGAAATACTGCGGTTAATAGATAAATATTAAATGACCAAATATTTTTCTGTTAAATACGAATTATTTTGCAGGTAAAAACAAACAAAATTCCCAAAATACATAGTTTAGTATAAAAGTATTAAATCAGGCATTTTAATTCGCGATTACTTATAATTTTTTTTCATATTTTATGTTGCTTATCTGTAAAATATAGTATATCAACATATAATTACTGGCAATTTTTTTCTTAAACTTGCCAGGTTTTGTTGCAGCTGCTGAGTTTTTATACAAGTAGCAACATTATATACAATTCCAATATGTCAGTCAAGCAATCGGGAAGTACTGAAATTGCTTTTACAGTAATTTGTATATAAGTTAGTGTTAGTTATGTGAATACTTAGTGGAATATGGGACAATAATGCATAAGAGGAATTGTTTTCATTTACAGTTTTTAATAGATCACAATATACGTTTTCTAAGTTGACCAAATTTAGGCAAAATATAATTTGTTGTTATTTATTGTTTCATCTTAGCCAAACGGTGATTCAACATTAATTGAAATGGTCGTGTTGTTGTTCATGTTTATTTAGTTTATCATCTATTACTGTTAAGATTTGTTGTAATGTAAATAAAAAATATTGTTTGCACGCGCATGCGTTTATATCGAAAACAGACAAAGGTTTTGTGTGGCTCGAAAATCAGCTGTGTGTGCGATGTCTTAGTGATACCAAAAGTGTGTGTTTATATGCGACAATGTTTAGTGAAATTGGATACATAATTTTTCTTCTACTCGCCTTCCCATATATTGAAAGTGGTAAGTGTTAATACTTTTAAGTTTATTCATCTTATGGTTATTGACAAATCATTACAGATTTCGAGAATAATAAGATAATTTAGATCTTTGTAAGCTTCCTTGTGTTAGTCACCGTTTTTGTGTTACTCATTTGACGAAAATATAATTTAACTTATTTTTTAATAAAAGTGATTGCTTTCAGCTAAAACTATTGTATATGACTTTGAAACCAAGGAAAAATATATATTCGAGGTATAAAATTATCACATTTATTTAACTAAACTTTAAAACATATAGATAACAAAAAAAATAACTAAAGAGTGGGTAACGAAAACCTTATTATTTTTAATTAGCTTTAATTTTTAATAGCTTATTACTTACTATTTTTATTAGGTATACAAAACAATGTGTGATTTGTACTGTGAGTCAATATATTTATGCTTAAAATATAATTACATTCTATATTATGAGTGTGATGTTACATTATATTCTTTATTTGTATCCCTTATATGATAAAAAAATAGTTTCATTTACACTTATTACTGGCTAACAAATCTTTTATTGCTTCTTCTTCTTTTTATGTAGTGTTTCTTCCACCTGGCAGAATAGACAGACGGTTCTTAGGGTTAAGACACACCATTTCTCACTTTCAATCCAATCTTTGATTGAAATTGCATGTTTAGTGACTATATATAATGTTGTGCTTTATCTACCAGAGCAGAGAAATTAAAGTAATTTAAATATAATTATTCCTTCAAGTGCTTTTCTCTCCTACAACCATTGTGTTTACATATAGATGCTGCACTTCAATACATTCTGTATTTTTTATATACAATATACTCTGTATGCTGATATTCTGTTAAGATAACAAACACAACTTAAAATATTCTGCTAAAGCTTGCACTTAGTAGAAATCATTAATAAATTTATAAATATAAAATGTTATTTAAATGAGAATTAAGATCAAGTAAAAGTTGAAATATCAATGTAGGTGATGTTAGAATGGATTTTAGTATTTTTAAATGCATCTTGAAGTTAAATATAGGAAAACATGATTTTCTTCGGTTTGGTTTGGTTCGCTTGAAATTTAACTAACAAGAAATAAAATATATTATGCTATAATAAATTAAACTAAAGAAATTTTAATGTGCAATTTACATTTGAAATACAAAATAGCTATTAAACAGCCCTTAATATTAAAATCAAGAACAGTCTTTTTGACAGTATCCAATTACAAATAAACAACACAAGTAAACAATTTTAAATGAAACAATTTTTACCAGATTATTCGCGTATATTTGGTATAATACATTTTTGGAAACCCAACCGTCCAGTTTGTTTAAAATGTGTAATGATTGTAAAAATCAAAGAACTTTTTGTTTCATCATTAAAAAATACTACTAAAATTTTAATAAAAGTACTGAAAATTAGGACTTATAATATTTATTACTAACAGGTTATTGTGAGGAAGAATGTCACACAAAGAATATCTATGTTTAGGGCAATTGATCTCAAAGTGATCAGAAGAGCCTTAATCAAAACTCTTTGATACTACATAATCTGGATTATCAATCTTATTATTAATTGCCATGTTGAGTACCACCCTTCAATACAATGTTTTTAAAATTGGTGTTGTGTTGTCTTAACACTAGGCTCAAAATTTTCTCTGCCTACCCTACTATTTGTAGGATATAGTGTGAAGCTAGAAACAATCTTGTTTTTCTGATTAAGAATATACATAAAATATATAAAATAAAAAGTAAATGGTAGGATGTATAACTAACTGTCTACATAGAACCAATATGAAGTCTACTTTTGTTTTTTTTTTAATAGTTTCACAAATGTTTTAGATGAGTGGTTATTCTTTTCCTTCGTTGTACCTCTTTACCAGTTAAATTTGACATAGATAACAATTTGCAACTTGTAAATACCACATATATACAGGAAAACATACCTTTTGTCTTTAATGATGATGTCACTTTAATAAAATAGCTGTAATTCTGTTTCGATTTTAAATAAATATAATAATTAATATTACCTACTTCTCCCTATTTTAATCAATCTTACAAACTCAATTAGATAAATAAATGCCAATTAATTTGATAACCTTAATTTTTTTTTTATTGAAGTCACCCATACAGGTGCTTATATGGCGTTCTATGTTATCAATGTATATTACACATATTATCTAAATTACATTTCACAAAGTCTATAATAATTCAAACTGTGCTACTTTCACCCTTACCACAGTTCTGTCACTGTTCAATGATATGTACTATGGCGGCGCACAGAGCCAGTTTCGTACATTCTGATTCATAGTTTAACGGCACACCTACTCATCTAATTGCCTTATTTGTGTCTGCGTGTGAGTTTTGCTTTTTGCACAAACGCAAGGAACAAATCTAACCTTAGCAGCTTAGATCATTGGAAACTATATCTCAACAATTGTTCGCGTGACGCGTCTATTAATTTTTCCATTGTATTTATTATTTAACCTAGTTAATCTTCAAGAATATAAAAACGCGTGTTCCATTTAAACATAATGTATGATGCCATCTTTATTGAAATATGTATGTTTTTTGTGACTACATTGTGCAACTAGCAATTTCATATTATATAACAATAAAATTAATAGGCATATTGATTAATATACATAATTTAGATTGTTACAAAAATATATTACAAATATTTTGAATAGACAACAAGCAAAAGGAAACATCCACTTAGAACATCTATTTGCATCCTTCAGATTGCGCTTCCATCCATCAACGAGGGGCTTATCATTTGTCCTGCACAGTAACATCGCCGCGCTGTTGTATAGTTACTCAATTTCATATCGAAATTTTTTAGAGAATTTCTTATCATCATATAAATACAAATAATACTAGAAACAAACTTCTAATATTATCATATCATATTACGCAAATATTACGCAAAGGGTTTTTATTTAAATTAAAAAAATAAATCAGCTTCACGCTGTACCCCGCACACAGGAGGGTAGGCAGAGTTAAGACACTCCATTCCCCACTTTCCGCCGAATTCTGGAGGTACTGCGGGCTGAGTGATAAAATTAAACGCCGCGCTTTGCCTCGACACCAGAGCGAAGAAATGAAAATATAAATGTAAATAAATATTTCACTTCCTCGAGTGGGGATCGAACCCACAACCAGTCGATTTTACGGTCACACTTTACTTACAAACTTTATTTATATAAATTGAAAGAAAATAATGACATTGCATTAAAAGCAGGCACTGGCAAAATTCGAGGTCGTATAATGACGACCACAAAACGATGGCGGTAGTCGCCCAGTGAAGTAAATATTACTTAAAACCACTCAACCGCGACTAATTCTACGACAAGGTAAAGATACCAATTGTCAATTGCGATTTGCGATTGTACAGAGCCTTGGTATAGAGATAATATTTCGTAAAACATAGATGACTAACGGCAATAAAAAACCTAATGTCAACACAGATCTTTCTTAATAAACAATTCGCTTTTTAGATTGTCTTGGTTTTCACAAATCAATTGACTATATTTGAGAAAAATCATCTCATTAATATCATATAAAAATATAGTAGTAGTTAGAGGCGGTTAATTTGCAGACGTTGGTACATAACCGTGACTCCTTTATACGTTATGAAATAATTGGGATTAAGGATATTTTATATTAATTAAATAATATTTTTTGGCTTCTAAGCCTAACTATAATACGTACCTAAAAGACGTAAAGTGTACGATGAAAATGTCGTTACGTGATTTCCATTGAGTTAACTATTATTCCTTCGATATTAATTTAACACTGGCAAGCGCTATAATACGTGATAAGTTTAATTTTCTATATTATCTTATTACGATTAAAAGTAAAATAAATTAGCCACTCACACTCTGATTTCCGTAGAATTCAATGTACGTGAAATTATTGTACTTGTTGTTTTATTATTTCTAAGTAGTCTATAAAAATAAAATAATACTACATTGGTTTAGTGACGTTTATAACAATGTGATACTAAATACTGACGTAGTATGAATATTTCATAATAAAAATAAAAGAATAAAAAGTACTATTAATATTTTGTTACAAAATACTTGTAATAAACTTGAAAACTTAAATTTTCACCTTCCAAATCGATAAATTCTGACTATAGTATCTTTCTTATTCATTTTATATTGTTTAAAATAGAAGCTACATCTTTATGATATGTGCACTCTATACAAAAATGCATATTATGTCATTGTATATCTATTAGCTACCATTTTCGTTTTATGGAGTTAATCGATTTGTTTATATTTAGAATAGGACCAAAAACACCTTTTTATGATAAGTGAATTAAAATTAAAAATCAGCTTCACGCTATATCCGGAAACACAAGGGTAGGCAGAGGAGACCTAGTGTTAAGACACTCCGTACTTTCTCCTTCTTTTTTCGTTCGTTTCTCCCACTTTCTGCCGAATTCTGGGGGCATTGGATGTTGAGTGGCAGAACTCATTTTTTATTTACTAATTAAGACTTATCTTTTAATAAGCAAAGTTATAAATCTGTGCTACGATCTACATAAATCCCAACCCATCTTATTTTTACAAATGTAAATAATATACATTTGTTTTGAATACACAATAAATACTTTAGTAACTTTAATTAAATTTAAGGGCTCAATAATATTTAATTGAAAAAGTAATTAGACGTGATGTACTATTCAAAATGGCTAATCCAGTAAGAATCGGGAACTCTTATTTCGTTATTTACTATAGTATAAAATAATTATATCATCTTGTCTTATTTAGAACGAGTCAAACCAAACACGATGTTCAAGTATCAAAAATTTTAAATATATAATTCACTATATAGTGGGTTTTTCCACGCTAAATTCAACGCTGCGCTTTGAATATTCAGATTTTCACCATACGGTGCACCATATCTCAAAACATTGGACGCGTAGAGATAAAAATAAAGAAGCTAATTGTAAAGCAACCTCAGTGTATATTTGACTACGGACCACCGCTGCTTTAATATAACGTAAGGTTCAATATATATATATATATATATATATATATATATATATATATATATATATATATATATATATATATATATACTTGACGATGTAAAGACGAAATTTAAATACTTTACTACACTTACTATATTATTATATTGTTAGCGAACGCGTGTGAAAGAGGGTAGATTTAGGTGAAAATAATTATAAAAGCAGTGGAATTGTGTCAATCGGGGGACAGTTGCTTGTAAGTGACGGCCCCTATTGGAAGAAAACTAGTGTGAAGTATTGTTCGTAGGTGATACATGTCACTTATTGCATTTACAATCATATAGACGATGTGTATTTTTAACGAGTCGAGTCGAGGCAAAACACAGTATTGAATTCCGCCACTCATCACGCAATACCTCCAGTCCTCGGTAAAAAGCAGGGATCGGAGTGTCTTAACACTAGGTTCCCTCTGCCAACCTGCTGTAAACGGGATACAGCGTGAAGTTGATTTAATACACCTACCAATTATAAAAATAAATTATACATATATATATAGTAGCTCAATATAATTAAAACGTATTCTCGTTTCGTGGCGAAATAGACATTAGTGAGTAAGTGATCTGATACCGTTACTTTTTCTTAAATAATATTTGATTAATAAAAAAAAACTAATTTTGTCGTTCAATTTAAGTCAAAGGCTTCTCTTCGTGCTGGTTTTGCATCTTTATGAAAGTAGATATAATTCCTCTAAAGCAAGCGACTGTTGATAAATGGGTAATAAAATGTTAGCCACTTATCAGTAATTGCTATTAGATTGATGATTATTGTAAATAACTGTTTTAAAATGAAGTAAATTGGATAACCAATTAGTGATCGCCATTTATTCTTCAAATTGTCACTTTTGTCTAATAATTAGGAGCCACATTAAAATTAATTTCGATATTTCTTCTTCTTTCTTTTCTTTCTACACGGACTACTGCAAAGTGTTCGACACGTCGGGTTTCCAAAAATGTATAATTCCAAATATACGCGATTAATCCGGTTAAAATAGTTTAATTTAAAATGTGTAATAATTGTGAAAATCAAAGAACTTATTATTTCGATATTTCTATTTTGTAGGAAAAATAAAAACAGGTTTTTTTTTCATTATTCCTCAGTCTACTAATTTAAAAGCGCCTCCTTTTGTTAAAAAAACTTAGTGATCGTTAAGCGAAAACGTTGAACTTGTTTTTTATAAATTCGTAAATGTTCATAGTATCTTATCGAGTTGTGTTTACGTAAATTATAACATATATGAAAGATAAAAATCGAAAAAAGTCAAAGTCAAAAAAGAAAAAAGCGAAAAAAGTAAAATTCAAGTCAAATTATTTTATAATTTTATAAAATAGTTTGGTATTTATATTTATAGGTACTGCATCAAAATATTTTTCCAATATTGTGTTTTCTTTATTTTTATAAATTGCTAGTTTTAATAAGCCTTGTCGAGACTATACGAGTATGGGCATAATTAACACTGGCTAGTTGCGAGTTGCAATGGCAATTCAGATACCATCCGCGTTAATATTATATTATGTAGAACCAAATATAGGCTTATCAAAACTATCCATGTTCTCAAAATATACGTATAAACAATTCATTTGAAACATATGAAATAACATAATAGTATAGGCTATAGGCTGTGGCTGTGACAGGAAATGAAGACATTCAGATCTCAGTCACGCAGCGTACTTAAACAGAGTTGCGTACAGTGTTTGGTGATGGTAAATATTGTAAGTTTGGCAGCGCTCTGCCGTCTGGCGGGCTGGCGGGCTGGCCGCTGGCAGGCAGCTCACGTCACGGTGGTCGTGACCTCGCCGGTTCAACGAACGCACCCGTCACCGTCACAGCCCGCGCGCTCTGCCCGATGCGTCAACCGTGTCTTTTGCACGCTCACGTGTGAACAACGTTATATCATTATAATTTATAACGCCAATACAACTTTTATCTTTTCACCACCTATTCATGAGAACGGATGACGGATGACACCAAATCCGGTCGGTTTGTGGTTGATAACGTTTTAATCAAAATCATTTTCAATACTTATTTTTTTTTGTTCACAAAAATTGCTAAACAATATGTACATTTTGTATTTTATAACTTTATTTTTCTTATATTCTTTTTACAAGTGAATAAGCTGTTCTAAGAACTTATTACGATAGTTAATCACTGAATAAACTGAATTTTGTTTTCCCCAGCTCAAAACATAGTAAATATTTATATGCATAAAATTAATTGCGTCTGCTTTTTTATTTCTTACGTCTATATGAAGCTTATGGTAATGTGAGTGAAACTCAAGATCAACAGTGATGTTTTACTAAATGTAATTTAAAGCGAGACGTTTATTTTGAGCGCTCCATGTTTTGATGTTAGGTTGGTTTGATTTCGTCTGTAGACTTTGGATAAATAATGTACATAAAGTTATATTTATTATGCTTAAAACCTTTTTAGTACAACTTTTTTTTTTTAATTTTTAATAATAATAATGCCTTTAATGGTTATGAGGCCGGTCGTGGCGCAGCGGCACAAAGTGTGACTGTAAAACCGACTGGTTGTGGGTTCGATGTGTCGTTCTTGGCTCTGGCGTCGAGTCAAAACGCGGTGTTGAGTTCTACCACTCAACACACAATGCCTCCAGAATTCGGCAGGAAGTGGGGAACGGAGTGTTTTAACACTAGGTCTTCTCTGCCTACCCTGAAATAAAATTTTAAGATATCTTAAAAATCTTTTCACTTTGTGTAATAAAATCAAGAAAATAAAATTATTTTAGTATTGAAACACTCCCTTACTGAGCTAAGACCAATTAACGCGTATACAAAATACAAATATATTCATAATAGTTTACAAATATATAAATTTCATTCAAATACAAATCTAATTTAAAAAAATATTATATATTTCCCCAATTTAAATATATAACATAATACACGTACAGCACCCCGCGCTATCACCAGTCCCACCCTTGATAGTTTTCCGACTTAAGTGTGCCGAAGTGCCCCTTAATGGCTTACGTTGCGGAAGCTAAGCGACGCCCCACTGAGCTACATGCAGGTAATCCTTGAGGAGTATCGTTGGAGGGGGGGGGACGATGGCGTTTTAAACCCCTGTTAAACTTTACCTGAATGATAATGAAAATAGAAATTGTAAAAAAATATTATGCTATTTTAGTATTTAAAATTTAAAACATAAAATTTGCTTACTTTTTAAATGAAACAATGAACCATTGTATTATTAGTTAGTGGTACATTATATTACTGATCCCAAAGCAAGAAACAATGCAAACTTAACTGATATTTTATCAATACTACTTATTCGTAATATTAATTAATAAAAGGTTCCTAAAGTTAAAAAAAAACACAATATAATAAAAACAAAATGTGCTTTCAGAGCTATTGAATGTGAGTACATTATACTTAGGCAAATAAATTAACTGCCTTGATCTACTTTATAGATATATTCAATGACAACAATATTTTTTGTAATTATCTATAATCAGATCACTTACGATCATTTGCAACACGTTTTTGAATTTGTCCTTCACAGTATGTATATTTTATGAACATAAAAACTACCTATTTTTTTTTTCTGCTTACCGTGCCAGAACTTGTAGAGGCGGCTGGTGGCATATTACTCCATTTTGTACGTGATTTACGTAACCTTTGTGTTTTCAATCAAAATCAGCTTCACGCTGTATTCCGCACACAGCAGAGCGAATCTAGCGTTAAGACACTCTGTTCCCCACTTTTTCTAAAGGCATTACGTGTTAAGTGGCAAAACTCAACGCCGTGCTTTGCCTCGACACCAGAAATATAAATTTAAGTAAATATTTCATTCATCTCCTCGAGTGGGGATCGAACCCACAACCAGTCGGTTTTATAGTCACACTTCGTGCTGCTGCGCCACGACTGGCCTCAATCTTCAAACCTTTGTATTTTTAAATTACCTTAAATAACAATAACCAAATTTCCGTGCAGGGCTATAAGTCTCTAGGCCGCAAGGCCACGCTCAGCTGAGCATGACTCGGTATACGTTTAGTTGTTTAATCTTTGTTTTCTTCCAGTGCATATATCTTAGATATGCAACTACTCGGATCTTACACGGACTAAATGTTTATTTCCTGTGCTATTTCTTTTTACACTAAAATAAATAAAAGAGAAGAAAAACCGTGGTTTCGTCAAGGTTTGATAGAAGTGTATGTATGTACCTTTTATCCTAATTGACTAAATTGCGCTCGGCGTCTGCTATATTCAACTTTGTATACTATAAAAAATATTGAGATAGCTGCTATTTAATATATATATATTTTTATGTTTACTGAACACCATTATTACTATATACATAACACATACGATTCCTGATTTAATATAAAATATTTGCAATAATAATAATTGTTATTACAGAATACTCCTTTTCAATGAGTAAATATATTTAAATATATTAAATTATCAAGATAACTTAAAAATTAAATAATCCTTTATTAAGACATTAGACAAAAAGCGCTCTGGTCTCTGGATGTATGCATGGATTCATTTAAACGCAATGTTAGCAAACCAACATTGTCGTTGCGGACGACTCTTTGATTGAATGCACTGAATGGATGTAGATGCGACGCCAGACGTCTCGGTCACAGGCTTATGATAATACCATTGACTCATGGTTCGGTGGTATCAAGGGCTTAATTGCTTCACTGCGCTGCCAAGACGCTACGTGAATGATGACCGGTTGTGTGGCCAAACGACGTGGCGTATGACATATTATGGCGGTCTCAAATGTGACTCGTGAGTCATCACATACTCCGGGTGATTATTTTTTTTTTGGAGAATTTATTGTGTGGAGTTCACTTTGAAGTAAATTATTATGCTTTCAAGTAGCATATTGAATATAGTCCTGGATTACATTTTTTTTATTACTCATAAAAAAATATAGTACTCTCCATTTAATTTGGTAGGTCTGTGATTATTTAACTTTAAGTGTTTATTGTTAATTATACGAAGTGGTTATAAGCCACAGGTCTAGTATAGTTAGTTCTAGTATATTATTTTCTATTGCCCTATTTTTCATTGTTATGACACAGAAAGGGTCTTGATTCATAGCCCATTAAAAGGAATATTTCTTTAGAACTCTGATAATGTTATCTCCCTCGTAGCTTATTCATAATAACATTGCCTCTCTTCATGAATAACATTCTTGTATTTACTTTATTTATAGGTAGGAGTACGATCATTATGCACATAAACGTGTACATAATGACAGTGATATATAGGGGAATAGGCAGAGGGAACCTAGTATAAGAAACTCCATTCGCTACATCCCGCACTTCTTTTCGAAGCATTGTGTGTTGAGTGGCGGAACTCAACGCCGGGCTCGTGCCTTGGTAAAGTATTATTAAATTATACTTAATTCCCCCGAGTGAAGAATTGATCCCACAACCATCGCGTTACAGTTACACCATTAAGCCCCTGTGCCACGACATCAATTACGAGTATGTACCTACCTACATGTCTACCTATATACTAGACAAAAATAACATGTTTCAAATAAATTTTAAAATTTCATAAACACATATAGGCTTAAATGAAACTATTGTACAGATTTAATTAAAATTAAAAAATAAATAGACTTTTAATACAAATTCAATAAATTCATTGTTTGTGCTTCGAACTAAATAAAAAAATAACATCAACAATGTAGGTAGTTTTAAGTTCGTTCGTATTTGAATGAACAAAATTGTTTTATAAAACCATCCACATATCTTTAAAATGGCAGGTACCTGCACTAATTAGAATGAGATAACAATGAACCATATCAAGTACACCTATTGTAATACCTACAATATATCACATTCCCGTGGGGAGTTGCGGCCGTTGACCTGAGCGACCGTGTATGAGTTCGGAATTTACTATTAAAAATTTACAAAATTCTTGTCTTAAGCAGTTATTGGTCATTTTGTAGCAATTTTTTGGTTTATTATTATAATATATTTATACATACATTTATAATTTAAAGAAGTTTTATAGGATAATCTGACGTATTGGTTCTTCTAACGCCACTTTAAACATCTTATACTATTGTCATAACTTTGATGTTAGCATGTCTATGTAGAGTGTTACTGTAAAATCGACTGGTTGTAGGTTCGATCCAATTTATTTACATTTATATTTTCATTTCTTCGCTCTGCTGTTGAGGCAAAGCGTGGCGTTGAGTTCCGCAACTCAACACGCAATGCCTCCAGAACTCGGCGGAAAATGGAGAACGGAGTGTCTTTTTTTTACTATGACTATGATCAACTATATAATATATATTTTGTGCCATGTTAAATTAACCAGTGAAGTACATATCAAACGACAGATATTTGTAGTATACGGAATAAATTATGCATTCGACCCGACGTTATAGTCTCAAGCTCAATACTTGACATCTTGATTCAATTTCTCCTCAATAATCATAATTGACCTGAGTTTACTCTCTAACTAGATCGCAGGCTATCGATCGTAGCGATATGCTCGTACATTGAGCACCCGCTATTATATTGTGATTTGTATTTGCATTTTGCACCCCCTATTCACGTTATAATGAACCATGGTGCCTACCGAATACAGAATTGTACGATGTAAACTAGAACGTTCATATTTTATTGTAAGATTTGTATGTATTTAAAGATATATTTGACGATGTTCATCAGTATTTAAATGGTTGAATACGACAATTTTTGCGAGCAAATTCAAATAAATTTAAATAAAATTTAAATTACGGCATAGAACTAGAGATAAAAATACTAATAGATAATAATTGATCTATGCTTAGGGCTCTGTAACTAAAAAGGAAAAATAGAGATATTACTACTATACTACTTATAGTATCACTTTGTTGTCCGTCTGTCAAGACCATTGACCTTGAGATCGCGTGAAGGTATTAAGGTGAAATTAATATGACATTTTCAGGTCTACGGTCCTTTGGAGCAGGGAAAAGTGAAGTTTCTAACTCACTGCAATGAAAAGATACAAGCATTTATGCATCGTTTTTGCTGTACATTTTTTATCAAAGTTGCCGCGTAAGTTTAACTTATAGGGTACTTCCCGTTAATCTACACACAAAATGGGAAGTTACGTTACATATTGAGAAAAGAATCCAAAAAGTAAAAATTTTTGGGCATTTCATATAGCCAAAACATTACAACCTTACACGTATACATGATAAAAAACAAACAAAAATAAAAAAAACTGTTCTTTTTGGCATTCATAGATCTTTAATCTCTAAAAGTAAATAAAGATATACCTATGTACATATAGTTTATATCTTTTCACCAAAATCACCGTAATAGATAAGTATGTATATCTTATAACTATATTATTTATAATTATTAAGAATATGCTGGAATGCAAATATAACTTTATCATTTTAAATGTAGAAAATCATAAGAATGATTTTCCACATTTAAAAAGCGCCTACGTGCAAAAATAATTGGGTCACTGGAACTCGGCACAAGGACTCGTGTCGCGGGCAACTGTGGAGGTTATATCCTACTCCTAAAATATAAATATCAAATATATTTATACAATTAAACGAAATATTTAGTGTTCTTTTTTTATATGTATATTTTAGTTATTATTTAAGGAATAAAATTATAGTGCCTACTTATTACATTCTATATTTTGACTTTTAACTTTTAATTTAAAAAAATAACTCTCCAGATTAAATTTGATATTTCTCTCGAAGTCGTAATATTCACACAATTTATCGAATAAGGCACAACAATGTATGACCAACGTATTGTATCTTACAAAAATTATAAATTTACCCGCGTTACGATGCGTAACTACATAATTAGCTTTATACATTGCTCCACACAAATTACGGCGTCTGCCAAGCTGTAACGACCAACCAGACCACGAGAGGAGGTCGCTAGATTGTTTTGCGTCAGCATAATTGGAGCACCAGTTCAAATTCGCTACGTCCCGTACACAGTATGTCAATTAGGTCGTATCGGTAGTGCTGGTACCCGACAAGTATTTATTTATTTTGCTCGATTGTTCAGTAATTCAACTCAGTGGAGATGGTGATTGCTTAACAATGGTCTGTTTGAATTTGAAAAGATACAATGGAATACAGTTAGTTATTTCTAATAGGTATATATTTTACATGTGTCACATGTTTTTCTTTATATTTGAAGCTAGTCTGTGTATATTATATTATATAGTAAATGACTAACGGTACTGTAACTTTCTATTCTCTATTATGTAATTTGGATAAATCAACTACTTATATAAATATTTTGTAAGAATATTTCTATATGTCTTTTTTGATTATATATAGAAGATATATTTTATACGTACATAAAAAATCCCAAGCAAAGCTATGAGTATATAAATGTTTTCGGGATAACAAGGGGCGTTAATCTCTTGCATGGAGCGAACTTTTAAAACTCGAGGGACAATCGACTAATCCGTAATCTTCCGGCAAGCTCCCTTTTAGGTTGGCTCGGGCTTACAAATGTAAAAACAAAAGGATCTAATATAAAAATAAGAAACTTCCACGTTAAATGAGGCACTTAAATAATTCGGAGGTTTGGATTTTTTAATCCATTGAAAAGATATCTTTTTGTTATTTAATTTGTTTTAAAAAATATATGTTGTACTGCTGAACTGTGAGGCTGTAAATAATATATTTAATTTATATATTATAATAATTTAAAAAAATTAAACAAGGTAATGGAAAATTTTAGATATCATTTAATATAATATAATTAATTTTAATTAATTATTTTTTATGTAATAATTTATTATATAAAACCAAGTTGTTGCTTAACAAGCATATCAATGGCCAAACCGTTGTCCGCTAATTAAAACGTATGCGTTCATTGTTGCAAATCTCATTCATTAGAAGGGAAAACGAAAAATAGCACACATTGTTCAATTTGCTTTTTTATTTATGGCGTCTCTTAACGTGCTGGTTGAGCACCAACTCGCTATTGTCAGATAGATTGGAGAACTGAGAATTGTATGGGGAAAAACTTTTTTTTTCCTTATATACTTACTGCATTAAGACCAAACAATGAAAAAGTCAATAATTTTATCAATAACCATGTTACGTCCCATAATAGAATGTCGTATAATTTGTACTTGTAACAAATGGCAGAATTATAAATATAACCTAAGTGAAACTTTCTCCTATCTAACATATAATAAGTTGGATCGTATTAACTTTACGTCACCTGAATTATCTTGAGAGAACTGGAATTATTCTATACTTATATTTACTGTTTACGTGATATTTAACTCACGTGCGTGCAAGCGTTTTGCCCGATGTTGATTTGTGATGGAGACTAATGTGCAATATTGCAAATTATGTTTTTTTTTTAAACTTATAGAATATATTATGTAAAGATATAGCTGAATGTAAATAGATAAATATTAAAAAAAAATACCAGTAGTTTAATCTTACCTTGTAAGTATTTAAAATTATATTTTACATCTAAAAATATATGAACGTATCTAAGTTTTCTAAATTAGTAACTTACGTCAAATAATTTTAAACGCAGTTATAATTTTTTCATCAATCACAAAAAATAAATAAAGAGTAATTTGCTAGTTAAATAACTATTATTACATTATATTTACCTACAACACTTACTCGTATTCTGAAGTGAATTTTGTCACATCATGAGAACTGATAATGTTTTATATTTCAAAAACCTAATCTCGAATTTAATAAAAATATCGAAAAACACTCTTTTTATGTTAATTTAACTAAAATGACATACCGAAGTAAATTCTCCCTATTAGTCTAAAAACTTCATAAAATAGCATTTGTAGAGAATGTGCTTAATTAAAAAATTCAAACTTGGTGAAAATAATATTTATGAAAGTTTTTGCATACTTCAGTGCGCATAATTGGACGTTGCCCCTAGATGTAGAGCAGATGTACCTACCCCGTTACTGGAAAAAATATGAACAGAGTTTCTGCGAAATTTGGATAGCTCTTGTTTAAACTTCAAATTATTTTTTAAAGCCATGATGAAATGAACTGCCGATATGTATGAAATATATTTTTATGCTTCAGCAAGTTTAGTCAATAGCTCATAATATACTTTTATTGGTATTATCCATAATATAGGTATAGTGTAGGTATATTATATTAGTAGTAGTTAGTAGAGGCCAGTCGTGGCGCAGCGGCACAAAGTGTGACTGTAAACCGACTGGTTGTGGGCTCGATCCCCACTCGAGATGAAATATTTACTTAAATTTATATTTCCATTTTCTTCGCTCTAGTGTCGAGGCTAAGTGCGACGTTGAGTTCTGCCACTCAACACGCAATGCCTCCGAAATTCGGCAGAAAGTGGGGAACGGAGTGTCTAAAAAAACACTAGGTTCCCTCTGCCTACCCTGCTGTGTGCGGGATACAGCGTGAAGCTGATTTATTTTTTTATTTTTTATTATATTAGTATAACAACACACTAGGTTCCCTCTGCCTACTCTGCTGTGTGCGGCATTCAACATGAAGCTGATTTGATTTTTTTCTAAACGTTATCTAAATGTTGATATTGCCTGCTTCGCTATCTCACAAAAAATAGTTTCTTACAACAAGATTTACCTTATCATTTATCGTATAATATTTTTTTTCGTACCTATCGAGATACGGCTGTAATGGCTAAGTACATTAACGCTATCAGCGTAACGTATTATAAATTATTACCATAACTTTTTGAAACGTAACACAACGCGCAAGTGGTCATGTTCGCTTTAAAAAAATTTAAGTCTCTCTATAAAGTATGTCTCTCTTTGAGGAGTTATATCCTCACTTATGTTCAACGCGCAGCATCCGTTTAAAAAAATTCGCAGCATCCAGGTTCTTGTATACATTATTACAGGAAGTTCAACGAACTGATCACGAGATGTACGAATATGTATTTTATAATAATCACATACGATATATCTTTATATTTGTATAGTTTTTTTTAATGTATATATATTTTCATTTCTTCGCTCTGGTGTCGAGGCAAAGCGCGGCGTTGAGTTCTGCCACTCAACACGCAATGCCTCCAAAATTCGGCAGAAAGTGGGGAACGGAGTGTCTTAACACAAGGTCCCTCTGCCTACCCTGCTGTGTGCGGGATATAGCGTGAAGCTAATTTAATTTTTTTTTAATTTAATGTATATATGAACATGTTGTATGATGATGAGTGTATCGAATATTTTAACTTCTTATTCTTAGGACAATCTTTAGGGTTCCGTCTTTTAAGGAAAAAAGGAACCCTTATACGATCACTTTATTGTCCGTCTGTCTGTCCGCCTGTTCGAGATATCAAGTTGAAGTTCCAAATTATATACATAGTTAAATCTACGGCCTCATGATTTCCTGAAAAAAAACGTATTTCTACATTTACTTAAAAAGAAGATATAGCCGTTTATATAGCAAAAAATGCGTATTTCAACACTATAAAGGAAATCAAAATTAAAAATGTACTTCCACTTAGCTAGAATTACAAAATTTGGCAACAAGCATCTACAGGTAGTACGTACTAGTTTAGGACAAAAATCTAAAAACTACATTTATGGTTAAATTCTAAAAAATAATATTATAGGGGGCAAAATGTGGTGTTTAAACCACTAGTTCAAGTGAGGTATTGTACGGAACTCTCCGTGGGTGAGCTCGACTCGCCCTTATCCGATTTTTTTTTCTTATTTGCAATCAAAATAGAAAATATTAATATGATCACTTACCATATAAAGTAACAATATACGTGCTCTATCGTTTCTAATGCGCCTTTGATGTGTGCTACGTAATCGACACGTTGCGTTGACTATTCTCCTTTCAGCCAGCTAATCTACTGATCTTGGCTGGCTATCGTACATTGTCAGAGCCTTTGAGCGATGTGTTTAATGGGTCGACATTATGCTCTAAATAAAACCAATTGTTAATATAAATAATTTTGAATGAATAATATTTTCATATTAAGGTTACCGTGGCGCAGTGGTACAGTGTAGAACTATAACGTAAAAGTTATGGTTGTAGGTTCCATGCAAACTAGAGGGAATGAATTATTTTCAATTATCTCTACTTGCATTTGATAGGCTTGATTTATTGCAACAGTTAGTTATATATTTTTTATTTATAGCCACCAAGCAAGAATTTAATAGAAACTTTAATTTCTTCTTTGATTTTGATGCATTCCTTTGAATGTATTACAATTCAAACAATAGTTAGATTCAAAGTGGTTTCGTTTTAGCATACAATGTCATAATACATTATACATGTGGAGACACATTTGTACCGACTTACAGGATGCAGAATATATTTATAACTATCATATATAATTCGTAGAATTAATTTCCTCGCAGTACAAAAGCAGATGTGTTTTTTTTTCTAATAACATTTTCTTATTAATTAAGTAATATTTTGATCGAAAAACTAGGATTTAAAATAATTTTATATTGTAATAGCTAGTGTATATAATAAGATACAAACTTAAAAGGTCAGTCACCCTTACATTGAACGTTGTACATCTAGTTTCTTTGTTCACGTTGTAAACACAATGTGCGTTAAATGAGACGCGGTGCTAGCTTAGCTTTTGTGCTCGTATCCAGGCGAGCCGCCCTACTGACCCAGTGAGTGAGTGACACGGGCGAGCGAAAAGCTCCGAACATCTGAACAAATAAATGGATGTAAATATCGGCAGAGCTTTAACAAATCAATCTGGTTTATAGTTTATTTTGTTTGTGTAAATCCTGGTACCTTATTTATATACGGATCCATGCCTAGTAGATCGTATACTACTATTTATAATATTGACGAGGACGTCCCGGCGCGCTCGTACAGTGTCCGATTGTAAACGCAAAAGTTGTGGGTTTGATTCTCAATGGGGGAAATTAGTAGTATTTTCATTTTTTCGCTCTGGTAAGACTAATTAGAGTATTATGTTTCGCCAATGTCCAATGTGTCTTAAAGATCTCTTTGCACATCCTCTTGTATGCGGGTTACAGCGTGAAGCTGAAAAAAAAAAATTAAAGACTATAGAACAAGAAAAAAATATATATAATATTAATTTTCTTTGTATTACACACTCAGCGTGTGGTAACATAACGATATGGAGCCATCAAATGGAGTGGATAAATATTCATGTACATGAGAATACAATTTATCATAAAAATACGACCTCCTTATGCGTGTGGACTAAGTGTCTTGTAACAAAGAAATACAAAGAGTTTGCCTTTTATACACCAACAGTGAGTAATGGTGGAATCACTCTAAACTCTCTAGTAAAGAGGACTTACATAGAACGGAGGAAATTTAAAATATAACTTTCTACTACAAACATAAACAATAAAATAAGATTACATACTTTATAATTTTATAATATTTTTTCTAGAAAATCTACTTTTATAAAGTCTTATGCGGCAAGCAGATGGGTCAACGAGAACGTATAGGCTATGTACGGATATTTCGTCGAGTTCGTAGAACGTGTCGGTAGTGCTATCGTATTACTGGGGTAATTTGTATCCTTATAAACAAAATATATAGAATCCAAAGGGAAACTTTGTTTCCCTTATTGTTAGAACGATAACATTCCACGTTTATTTTATTAATGGTTATTGTTACTGGTTGGTATAGAAAGTACATTCGTTTTATATTTGTTTCATAATTCAATTCTGCCCCTTTCGAGTGCTTCAACAGTAAGCTATAGCAAAAAATATTCTAAAAAGCTCGTTTATGTAATATTTTGTTGCTGATTTAAAACAGGTCCCGGAAGGCTTACCTAAGTTTTGAAAAATGAGCAGCGTTTTACATAGGTAATGTCCTAGTTTATATACATACCTACATATATTACTAATTAAATCAGATTCACGATTTATACAGCAAGTTAGACAGTGGAAACCTAGTGTTAAAAACACTGGTTTCCCCACTTTTAGCCGAATTTTCGAGTGGAGATTGAACCGTCACATTCTACCGTCACATAATCATCGTCAAGATAATTATACTTTTAACAAAAAAAAACAACTTTTTAAATTTCTACCGTCTACCATACCATTACGGTCTACCATGACGGTCGTATTATAGAAGGTCGTATATTAGTCGTATACATTCTTAATGCGAATTTAAAACTTATGTAAATTTCTCATGGATACCATTGTGAAATAGGCCAAAATAACATGCGTCTGGGAACGGGAAGCACCAGCTTTCAAATAAAAAAAGAATCGTCAAATTCCCCAGTCAAAAGTGCCGAGATAACAAACATAAAAAAATACAGCCGAATTGATAACCTCCTTTTCTTACAAAAGTCGGTTAAAAATAACAACAATCATAATGTATCCATATATTGTAACAATTTAACTTAAAAATATTTATTTATTAGTATTTATTATTACGTTAAAAATAAATATCGTCAACTCTTCAAGTATGCTTTCTTATCTTAAAATTGTAAATTTGTCAACATGTGCAATGCACGTGTGCATTTATTGTCGCGTAACGACCCAAGAGGGAATTTTTAAGTTAAAATAAACCATTAATATTATTACTAACAACTATCATTCGAAATACGACGACAACAACAGCACCAGCATTTTAACTTAAATAAGCGATACATAAAAATAAATCAGCTTCACGCTGTATCCCGCGTACGTCGCATATGGCTCTTTAAATGCTGGTGCTGTTGTTGTCGTCGTATTTCGTATAATAGTTGTCAGTAATAATATTAATGGTTTATTTTAACCTTAAAATTCGCTCTTGGGTCGTTATGAGATAATAATTACATTTTAAGACACTCCGTTCCCCAATCTCCGCCGTGTTTTCGAGGCTTTGCGTGTTGAGTGGCGGAACTCAACGCCGCGCTCAAAAATATGCGCATTGATCTAAAAGCTATAAAAAGAAAACGTAATAGCACTTATAATTTACAATCTCACCTTTTAACTTTGAAATGTCCCCACTAAGTAAGTCTTAAATTTAGTAGCTGTGAATTTGTGTTCAAAGTTACGTCCATTGTCCTTAACTTTAAGCTCTCAGAAAGTTTATAATTAATGTCGGGAAAAATTTGTCTTCGGAAAATCGAATCGTTCGCCTTGTCGTTTAATCAACGCCTAGAGAGTTAATGACAACCGACTCGTATTTCTCGGTCTGAGTGTTTCTTTGAAAGTTTTGCACCGCAGTGTCCAATGTCGTGACATTTCGAACTGTGTCACAATTTATATGTATGTACTTATATCTTATATTACTAGCTCTTGTTTTGTGGCTTAACTTGATTGTGTTATTGTTTGTGTAGGTATATTTTATAACCGCAGGTCAACGTGGTTCCGTGTTTATTTTTACAAAAAAATTACTTGACACCTTTAATTAGTTTGAGTATTTCCAGTGAATCATTTTAAAAAAATGTGTTTGCACTTCTAGTAAATTAATAAATATCATAATTTTCGTCCGGATAATTTTTGTAAAAGAGTTTGAGAACAGAGAGAGAGAGACAGACAAAGTTTTTGTTTCACTTATGTATATATTATTTTTGATCTATATAAGCGACACATAAAATCAATATGTATGCGATAAATCGACATCGTAACATCAATCGATTAAAAATGCTACAACTTGTTAAATGACAAATTTGAAATATAACATTTGATTTATTAGTTACTATTCCATGTTGAAAAGATTGAAGGTTATTGTTAAAATAAATAGTGAGGCCACTCATCACGCAATGTGTCCAGAATTCGGTGAAAAGTGAACATTTTTAAGTTAAAAAAATTGTTTATAGCCACCAGATGTTAGAAAATTAAGTAAATCTAACGGCATGAGCCAAGAGCTCAGCTCTTTCGATCTATCAAAAAAGCTTTTATTTGTAGATTGAAAGATATGAGTGAAGCTAATAACAACAAATTGGTTACCCAGGTTCACTCCTATTTGTATGATTTTCCTTTTATTATTTTATTTGAAATATTACCACTAGTTATAAATCATTCTTAAATTATGTCTTATCTGAAAAAGATACAAATCTTTTAAATTGAGTATTTTTAATCTAGCAATAAGCACATGTTTAGGTTTATAAAATCGTAGTATGAAGTAAAACATAGTATAAATTAATGATTATAAAAAAATATTTAAAAAATATCATAATATAAAACATTTTATTTTATACCACAATTTTTTTGTACGCAGCATCTCGGCGGCTAAGTGAATACGTGGAGCACTATGAGCCCCTGGAGTACGACGCGGATGTCGTGCACGAGCACCACAAACGCACACGCCGGTCGGCGGACGCGCCGGACCTTCGGGTCAGCTTCTACGCGCACGGCAGACGGTTCAACATGCGCCTGCGACGAGACTTGTCCTCTTTTAGTGAAGATTTTAAAGTGAGTTGATATTGTTTGTTTTTTTAATGCTTCAAAACAAATGTTTATTGTAAATTATTAAAGGGGCACTAGTATTTGACTCAAACCTCGACTGGTTCGATCCCCACTTGAGGAATTGAAATATTTAATACTTTCTTTTATTGGCTCTGATATCAAGGACCGGCATTGAGTTTTGCCACTCAAGAAGCAATGTCTCCAGAATTCGTCGGAAAACGGGAAATGATGTGTCTTAACACTATGATCCCCGCTATCTATCCTGCGGTGTGCGGGATACAACGTGAAACTGAAAAATTTTTTTTTTTTTTACCGAAGCTGAATTTACGATAACATAGGAGAATGGACAACTAACAAATATAATAAATTATCAATTTAACTGCCTTGTTCCACCTACTAAGAACGTAAGAGAAAGTCTAACATCTGGTTAATAACAAACGGACACTATGTGTCCAAGTGTAATAACAGTAAATTACGAAACAGTTATAATATTAACGATTAATTAAACGTCAGTAAAATACTTTACCATTCCATTTCCATTATAATTTAACAACAGAAAATAAATAAATAACAGAAATATAGAAATGGCTTTTTTACCTCAAAAATTCAGTTACTAAACTATTCTGTGGCAGTGGCACACGTAAATTGCCCACTTATAATGCGAAATTCAAGCTCCGTGAAACCCTAAAGTACGGAACGGAACTGCATTGGGCGAATACTGTTCTCGTGGGTAGCTACTGTGTGGGGGGGTGTAGCTGGTTAGAGGGCACACCATTTAGCTATCTTGTTTTAGGATAAACTCTAATTAATATATAAAATAAATACAAAAATTACAAATGTTAGGAAATTAAAATCGCAGGGGCACAAACGTGTGGCGTACGCAACGGTTGTGGGTTCGATTCCTACTCGTATTTGTATTTCTTCGCTATGGTGTCTAGGTAAAGCGCCGTTAAAAATTCTACAGGGATTGGGAAATTGTTCTCTTTGCCTATTTTGCTATAAGCCTATCCTACACCTGATAAAAAAAGATAAAATCGTAACCTTATATTCTGAGTTTATTTATATTTGTTAATTTAATTATTTACCATAAAAATTATAAGACAATCCTGTATATAAAAAATGCTGAATTCTTGGTAATTCTTTAAAATAATTAGGTGGAGGGATCTCAAGGGCAACTACACGACGTCGATACATCACACATCTACAAGGGTGAGCTCGTTGGTAAGTAACAGATATTATTTTGAATTTTTATTTAGTGAAATCTAACTTTGACTACGGTATTTAATTTTAAGGCCGTCGTGGTGCAGTGACATATCCGTGTGACTGTAAACGCAACGGTTGTGGGTTAGATTCCCACTCGAAGCATTGAAACATTTGATATTTTTATTTTCTCGCTCTGGTAATATGGCAAAGCGCGGTGCTACTAAACAAACAATGCCTCCAGAATTCGCCGAAATGTGGGAAACGGGATGTCCTTAATATCATTACATGGATATATCCAAAAAAACATAAAAAATGCAATGTTGTATTATTAATACAGTATTTTTTTTAGTAAATATTTTATATAAACAACAGCAATTTCAAGATTTTTTATAATTGTTCAAATTCTATGAGTAACATTTGCTTTTGCTGTGGCTATTGACCGCCTTTGCCCTGTCAGAAGAGAAAACCCAATGAAAAAGATGTGGACGCATATCGTTATTATCAATCTCCGAGAGCCCCATCCTCTCTATTAACAATTCTACTAGTGTACTAAAACATATTTCCTTCCGCAATTACGGCGCCAAAGTCGGCGGCTAATTTGGAGCTTTCGGCGTCCACTTGACTTTTAATGTCGAGGCGTACTCTGAATACTGACTGACGAGATCTATGATGATCGTCCCTACGCGGCCGATGTCTTAACATATATTATAATAAAAATTCTACATATATGTGACATTTCTATTGAAAAATGTTTACAATCTTTTGAAAAAACATAACAAACATTTACTTTCCTTGATTTTGTTTTACTCCAGTCTAGAATCGAACCTAACTCGATTCATCTTTATAAATGGCCACCTACCAAGCTCTTCGAAGCGGTTCAGCAATGGGTGAATAGTCCTCGTGTAATAATTGTGAAAGTTTCGTACAGTGTAAATGGATAAAGTTGCGAGGGCGGGTGCGGCATCGATCGCAGTTCGTCGCCCTACTTACCGCTGTTCCGATGCACTTAGCCACCAAGTTTCAAACCGAGTTATAGGTACGGTGAATACCCTAAGCGGCAGTTTTAAGGAATTGCCCGTTCGTGCAATGCCTGTAAACCAGTAACAATGTTTCTGTATGTTAATATGTTTTATAAATTAAACGCTTTTAATTTAACTTTCTAACATATCTATCAAATATATATATGTGTATATATGTATATATATATATATATATATATATATATATATATATATATATATATATATATATATATATATATATATATATATATATATATTGCTATGTATATATATATATCCCAATTTTTATGTAGTCATAAATTTAATTAAACTTACAAATCTGTATTAAAAAATAACGAGAGAGATTAAAATAAACAGGTAGAAGCAACTTCCCCCGCCTTGTGTAAATGAGCGCGCATTTTCCAACGGTCTCTTTAAAAATTTTCACTGAAGACATTTTTGGAGCCCCATGGCTTATACAAAACATCACATCTCTCGTATTTACGCTCCTTAACTTGTGTAATTTCATAATGTCGGGGTTTGACTCGCTTTTTCAAAACATTATTTATTATGGGGATTTTAAACTCTACCTTAAAGGCGCAGAGTATATTTTGAATATTTGTTTTTTTTTTCATAACGTTTCTTACATAGATTAAATTTAAGATGTAAAAGTGAGATTGATATTTATTTAGCGCGAAACTAATTAAATATAAAATTACCGGCCAGTCACTGACTTAAACACCTCTAAATATTTAATGCCATACTTCAACAAATACTTTCATAGCTTACACCAAATTTCTTATCTTTCAAGAAAGTCTTGGAAAAATAGCAGTTTATTTTGCTTACTATATTTAGAGATATTTTATATATGTATACATAAATACATAAATTTTAAACTATTTACTATAAGGTTTTTTACCTTTTCCTGGACTAACTGGATAAAATATATTAAACAAAACAAATACAAAATTTAATCATATTATTTTATATTGTCTATCATGTCTTAACTGTGTATAATAAAAATATATATATATAAATTATTAGTTTACAAATGTCGAAATAGCAAATAAACTGGAGTCCCCCTGAACACATTTTCCCCACTGACACCTGTCCCCAAATGAAATGAGTCACCGCCATCGCCACTATCTGATATAATCAATTTAGACCCTAATACAATTTGAACACGAAAACTTTCCTATGACTCGAACAAACAATGGTTTTTGAGATCGAATTTTAAAAATTGTTTATAAATTAATATCATTGTTTTTAATTTTCCATTATTAATATACTTGAGTCTACTTTAAATATTCTCCTGCCTGAGACCCGGAAAAACAAATACGCTTCGCAATTTTTGTGACAACATTACATATTCGATATTAAGTTAAATAATCCTTGATCAGGTATGGAAAACGGAGAGTACGTACGTAACGGAGAGTAACGTAGGTACGTCTCTTTGTCTGTCTCCCAGTGTATACTATATATAAAAATACGTGGAGCTAAGTAAATGTAATCTTATATTGAACACAACCTTTTTTATGTACATATAAGTAAGACTACACGTTTTATTACTTTTTTTTGTAGACCTAAACCTAAGAGGGTCAAATATTGTAATAGGTATAGAACTGCGTGCGTCCTTGAAGCACGTTTTAGAAATCCCCTAGGACACTCAGGTCATGTTAAAGTAAATTTTAATGTATAATTTAATTTTCTTACTATTATATGATGAAATATTTATATTAATTTTCAAATCAATATTTATATTTCACCTTGTTATATCATAATTTTGATACAAATACCGCGAAATTCGCTTATTTAAGAATATCACGTATCAACTAAGAAACACCGACAGTGTTATTAGCACACATATTTAGAACTCATTTGTTTGACGTTTACTGTATCAAAAGCTGAATAGTCTCAATTATATTTACCGTTACTCGAATTGGGTTTTTCGCCTTAAGACATCCATTCAATGTATTAGTTACAACAAAACCTGATGCTTCCATCTATCTTTAACAGCCATCAATCATTTTATATTGCTATATATAATAATAAATGTTTATTGTTAAAATTTTAACTTAGTATCCACAAAAACATTTGTCATATATCATCGATTTAGGCCACCGCACGCAAGGACAGGCACTCGTGCGGCAAGTTTGTGACCTAAATCTATAACTCATGGGGAGCTATACTTGTATGTAGCAAAAAGCTCCCTTTGTAAACCACATTCCCCTACAAGTAATCTTCATACAATATATTTATATTATGATAATAATGTCACAATATTATATATAAAATATTCTAATATTTGAGGCCAGTCGTGGCGCAGCGGTACAAAGTGTATTGTAAAACCGACTGGTTGTGGGTTCGATCCCCAATCGAGGATATGAAAGATTTACTTAAATTTTTATATTACCATTTCTTTCTTCCGTTGAGTTCTGTCACTTAACACACAATGCCTCCAGAATTCGGCAGAAAGTGGGGAACGGAGTGTGTACACTAGGTTCCATCTGCCTACCCTACTGTGTGCGGGATACAGCGTGAAGCTGATTTTACTCATTTTATTCTAATATTAATAACTTAGCGTTTTGTAAAATAATACGTTACAGGTATCTGACATGAAGGGTTGGAGTCTGTTTGGTAGCCAGCTTACGTCGAACCCGAAATACTTCCCTTATTGTTAGACCGAAACTAACTACTGTGGAATTAACTACACCACAATATGACTAGATGAGGGTTTCACTCTAATGTAATAATACTTTGTAACAAAATACTATGGTCGATTACTCAGACAACTTGCGAGGCAACCCATATTCAAGTTGCGGCAGCACAAATTGTAGGTACAAGCATTTCTATTTCATGTAAAGCTGCAAACCTACTTGAGTACACTATTATATTAAATTATATGATGTGGAAACATATAGATATGTATATATATTAAAAAATATTACGTTTAAAGTTAAATGTTTAGTTATACAGATATTATGAATTTATGATCCTCCTCCTTCTCCTCCTCTTGTGACTTTCCGTTCTAATACATTTTTTTATTATTTGGCGCGGCTTATGAAAACTGGCATTTACATCAAGCCGTTCAGCTTACAATCTGTCAAACATGCGTTTAAATTTAAGAACGGAGTGTCTTAACATTAGGTCTTCCTTACCTACTAATATTAAAGTGAGAAACGCGTTAGGCCGAAATGTACATTTTTTTAACTTGCAAATAACTCTCTAAACAAGCATAAATTATTTAACAAAGCATGGTTCAAGTAAAAATAAATAATGTATTATATATACATACGATAAAACTTTGTAGGGGTCAAAAAAATACTATGAAATGTTATAGACGATCGTATTGACTCCATACCTTTATGAAAAATTTTTTTACCTCATTGAATAGATACGAGACTTGTTAAAACGCAGCATTCAGCTTATAGCAGTCGGTATTTCAAAATAAATAAATCCTCCATACTCTGTGGCTATCAGGTGCACTTATGTAAAAATATAAATATGAAAAATTTTGAAAAATATTTTATTTTTAAACTGGTTCGAATGAAGCAAAGTTCAGCTCGGAGCTGCATAACGAGCTACTTAAATTTACGTTCAGACCGCACTTGACCGCTTTTTATTCGTTGTTTAACTGGAGACAATAGGTACAACGTTGGTTGATGAATGGCGGTCATTGTCATTAGTCACTTTGTTACTGAATATCTTAGTTATAATATACGATAAAGAGCATTTAATTTATATTGCTCATATAAAATGCGGCACACTTCAATAAACCTACGACATAAGTACAGAGAGATGTAGACAATTTCTTATAGAAAATATAGGTTTGGGTTATTGTTTTTAACTATTATTGCAATAATTTTATATTATATTAGTGGGTGCGCGCAGCTTCGCTCGCTTATTTGTACCCTTAGGAATAATTTTTAAAAAACTACCAACACATGTTCAAATATTTTTAAGTCTGAATTTAATTTTTTAAAAAATCGGGCCGATTTAACGATTTTTCCATGTAAACTTTCACCCCCTTATTTGAACCTTTAGGGGGTGAATTCTAAAACACCATGAAACACGTGTTCAATGAAATATTTTTAAGAGTCTGAATTTCAAATTTTATAAAAATGGATGGCGAATTAAAAAATACCATACCAACTTTCAACCCCTATATAACCCTTTTAGGGTTAAAATTGTTCAAAATCCCTTCTTAGTGGATCCTCCTCCTCCTCCAGATTCTGAAAATAAATATCTGTCCAGATTTCACGTTTCTATCATCAGCGGTTACGGCTGTGCGTCCTACCCTAGTCAGTCGGAACATGTCCTTTTATATATATAGATAATAAACATAACTATAATAATATAGGTATTTAATATATTGTATAAAGTTTTACTTTAGGGTGAGTCATTCTCACGCACAATTGGAAATTTAGGCGGATATGATTTAAAAAAAAAAAATCAAAAATCGTTAATATTTTGTTTAGTCCTAAGACAGTGACAAATGAAAAAAAAGGGATAACTATATTGTGAAGACCTTAATCAATAAAATATACGTGAAACACGTAAATAAGATCAGCCTAGCTATATACATTTTAATAGTGTCCAATATAATTGAAAATGAAGATAAAAATTCAAATCCATATTTTATGTTTTTAATTATTTAAGTACCTTTTTTTTAACTTTCTGATAAAATTCATTATAACATACTTGTAAATTATTTTATCTCTTGATATTTCTTGTTAAATATTTTTTTTTACAGATTATTGTTTATTTTACAGACGAACCTCAGTCGACGGTGTTCGGTTCGGTGACAGACGGTGTTTTCGAAGGGAAGATCGTGCTGAACGACGGTGCCTATTATGTGGAGCACGCGCGACGGTACTTCCCGCCCAACGGTACGCGTACGCGGGTCCACTCCGTTATATACAGGGAGGGCGACGTTGTTGATCCCTACGCGCACAGGAGACACGGTAAGCTCGCATTACATATTATTATGTTTGTATGAACTGTTGATCTGGCTCTTAAAAGCAATATAATATCGTTGTTAAATGTTTAAATATATATATATATATATATATATATATATATATATATATATATATATATATATATATATATATATATATATATATATATATATATATATATATATATTTGTAAATTGTTAGTAAAGCAAAGTGTACCGAGTACACTAATATGTAACACCCATATTCCTACACACATAAATAGTTCTCTATAAAATAGTTAATAAATTATTTCATTTTAAATAAAAATACCATAAACCATACTAGACTACCATAAAATATACTAGAAGATAGTTGATTTTAGACAATTTTTTGACTTTTCTGGAAGAGCGGGGGGCCAGCTCCCCCTATTCCTACGCCCACGTTCGCTTATCGTAGACTGTTCTTGCAGACAACTGTGCAAGTTTCACCACAGTGCACAGTGTGTCGCTTAGCAAATGAATTGCAACGCAAGGTCGTTTAACAAAGCTTAATCTCATTTGCTCTCAGCTCGCACTCAGTTCCGCCATCTCCGCGCGTCTGTCGTCTGATTGCCATACGTTTTGAATTAGAATTTCATGATAATTTAATACGAGGCGCTTGAACGCTTTATTGCTTGCGAAACATAAATTAATTCTACACTTCTTGGCTTCAATTTGTTGAAATAAGCTTCAATCAAAGAGCTGTTGCTAACGGCTGTACAGAGATTCATGTCAAATTCAGAAATTATGCGAGAGAATTTTAAGCCTTTGAACTGGTTCTATTATTAATTTATTATTGGATTTAATTTCTTTCAAAACTATTTACGCTATATTATAGCATTGTAAATTTGTATATAAAATAGAACGAATTGGATTTCCTTGATCGTATAAACTTACGTAAAAAATGTCTATTCATTTTTATTTTATCAGGTTTTTAAAATGTTTTTTCCTATAGGTTTTTACACTCAATCATTGACTCAATCCAATGACTCATTTCATTGTACTTATTAAAAGTACATACTCAATAGTCAATATAAATTGAAAATTCTAAGTATATTTCACAATCTTTAAAATTACCGGGTATGGGTTGTTCTTTAAAATATAATAATGTTCAGATATACGGTGCTATACGGTGTTTTTCTACTGTGGATATAATAATATCCACAGTAAAAAAACACCGTATAGCAGTAGGACAGTGTCTGGCTGTCAGCTCGATAGTTGTAGGTTCGATCTGAATGGGATTCAGCGTAGGTAATATTTTTTTTTCCGCTCAGGTAAGATAAACTTCAGCGTTGATTTCTGTCACTCAACACTTCGAATTTAGACGGAAAGTAAATAATCCCGCTAAATGAGAAATATAAAACAAATAAAATAAAAATTCCCTAGATAATTTCGTTCAGGGGTAGATTACATTTTGAACGATACACGTCGCACTCGCGGGTAACAATTGACATTCACTATTCGCTCGCGTTTCACGGATTGGAACGGTAAAATATACTTCGATTTGCTATACATTATTGTCATCAAACCGGTCCAATTCAATTTTACATAATACATATTCATCAGTCCATGGGCTGGAATGGTAATTTATTTAAACAACTATGTTCGGCGTCACAGTTGGACTTGCATTTTTGTGATTTAAATAGAGTATTTGATGACTTTAGTATTGATTATACAGATGTAGATAGAGGGAACCTAGTGTTAAAACACTCCGTTCCCTGCTTTCCGCTGGATTTTTCGAGGCATTGTGATTTGAGTGGCAAAATTAATTGCCATGTCTCTACATTGGTGCTAGAGCGAATAAATCCAATTATTAATAAATAATTATTTATTTCCGCAAGTGTTGATCGAACCCACAACCGTCGCGTTACAATCACACCCTTGTGCCCCTGCGCCACGACTGCCTCGTTTCCTCATTACGCGGATTCTGTTCGTTGTATTTATTATAAAACCAAAGAAAACAGGAAAAATAATTGCGGTACATATTTTTTATTACTTATTCACGTTCGGAGACATCAACTTATCTATAACCGTATAACTTCGTCTAAGTAAAACATTCAGTTTAATAGAGGCTATTGAGTGAACCGGAAGGCTCGTATTTAACTGCATTTGTTTTCATTACATCTTAATGGACATTTGTATTGGGGTGGTCCCTTTTTATTCTATGTGTATTGAGTTTCCATTTAAATATGAGTGAATAGCTGAGCTGCATTGATCAGTCAATTAATAAAGTAATTTATTCTCTTATATAGTAAATGTTACTATAACAAAAAAATTGTCGTAGTTTGAATGCGTTTCTGTTAAATACATATAATAGAATCAAAATATTTTTTTGATGAATTGCCGCATTTCAATTTCTAAAAATATACCAAAAGACAAACTCTTACAGAATCTTATTTTCTTCTTAAAGTATATTCTGCATATACATTTCTGTGAAACAAGTCTCAAGACCTAAGTAATGCTTTGAAAAATGGTGCATACATAAGAGTTCCGCTGGCAAAAGGAACTTAAACGACATTGTTAAATTGTTTGACAAGAAAGCTTTTGGTAAGCACAAGTAAAAATAAGCATATTACATCCGACGTCAAAGCTAATGTTACACTGTAATGTATTTAATTAGTTGCTTATTGCATTTCTAATTTTCTAATTTAAATTTACTCCTTCATTTTTTGCTATTCTAAAGTACGGTGGGAACAGAGAGGGATATATAAGGAAAAAATAAAACTAATATAAGTATGTAATATTTTTATATTATCGCTGTTGCGAGGAAACAGTATACACATTTTAACACAAAAAACCCAATTGCAAGAGACAATGACTATAACATCCATATCAACTGAATGAATTAGGTATTTTAATAATAAACATTAATTTTATCTATATCTATATATTATTGAAATATATGAATACGAAGATAGGTACCAACATGGTTTTATTTTTGAAATAAACATATAAAAATATATATAATTTTATAAAAAAAAGAAGACATGAGACATTCTGCAGCGATAACTAAGCATGAGTAATTAAGCTAAATTAACATTACTTTTATATGCTTGCCAATCTACAGTCTGAGCAGCTGGCTCCTTATCTTAACCAGTTAAATAGTTAGTAACCTTAATGATGAGGCCAGTCGTGGCGCAGGGGCCAAGTGTGTGTGTGTGTATGTTTTAACGCGACTGGTTGTGAGTTGCTATCTCCACACGAGGAACTGAAATATTTAATATTTTATATCTTCATTCTGATGTAGAGGCAAAGCGCGGCGTTGAATTCCGCCACTCAATACGCAATGTCTCCAGAATGCGATAGAAAACGGTAAACGGAGTGTCTTAACAATAAATTATATATTTGGAACTGCAAACATTAATAATTAAGATGATTCATATTTTTTGCCTATTACGTTTTACGTTTACCTGCCCTATTACGTCTGTATCTATTATTAACCTTTGTAAGTGAGATTGTAGGTATATGAATGAGATAAGAGTGGTCGTTTCGTAAATATTGTACATAAGTACTTCATATTAATTTATATATATATTTGTACGTATTCCGTGGTGAAAGGTATAGCCTAATCTTCAACCTCAACTAGGGCAAGTAGATTATTATGGCTGTAACGCGACGGCTGTGGGTTCCATCCCCACTCGAAGGAATGAATTATTATTTATTAATATTTTCATTTCCTCGCCCTGGCACCAAGACAAAAACCCGGTATTGAGTCCCGCCGCCTAACATGCAACGTTTTGACAAAAACCGTGCGTGAAAAGTGGGAAACGGAGTGTCTTAACACTAGGTTCCCTCTGCCTACCCGGCTGTGTGCGGGATACTAATCAGGATGAAACTGATTTATTTATTTATTCTGTACAGTACACCGATTGGCGACTAAATGACTATTCCACTCATACATTGCATGTGTGTATACGTTCAGCAAACACAACAGAGCAGTCGCAACGGGCAAGAACAAAACGAGCCCACGGGAGATTTAAAATTAAAAACTGTTGAATAGACGGTGGGTATTTTTTAAGCCTATGTGTCGTGTTAGCGCACATTGGCGCTCCGCATCCGGCACGCTGCATTTTAACGAAGCTCCCATACGCGGCCGCCAGATAACGGAAATTACTCCGGGCGTACAGCCTGCCTGCTGCCTGGCCCATTCGAATACCGTATTTACGCTATGAGGGCATCATTAGTGTTCTCATGCGATTTTTAATTTACAATAGCCCTCCTCCTTCCTCATCCACCCCCTTCGACGGTGGTGTTCGCAAAATAATGCATTTATACTCGTTGGTCTGTTTGATATCTATTTATGTAAAAATTTTTATATTGTACTGTTTGTATTGTAATATTTTTTAAAAATGTGAACAATTAAGTAGACTTTAGTTAGGCATTATGTCGCCTTTTGTGTCTTGTAACGATTCAATTTTTATTGCCATTATTTATTGGCGTTTATCACAATATTAAATTGTATTTTTCCCTATTTTGTTGATTTACGTATTAAATGTATTATTAATATATAGAAGTCAGTCGTGGCGAAAGGGGCATAAAGTGTGACTGTAAACGCGGCATGAAACGGATTCGATTCCCACTAGAGAAAATTAAATGTTATGTATTTTCATTTCTTCGCTCTGGTGTCATGGCAAAGCACATCTTTGAGTTTTACCAATCAACACGTTATACCTCCAGGATTCGACGGAAAATGGGGACGCAGTGTCTTAACACCAGGTTCCCTCTGCCACTGCTGGCACTGATTTATTTATTTCATTAAATATACCTATTTAATAAAGTTCGATACGATAAAATTAAAATGTTATGATTTTACATTTAGTCAGTAGGTACGTTGAAAGGTCCCGTAGGTACTTGTTGGATATTTATAAACAGAACCAACTTTAATAACTTTCCTCATTTGCACTCCCATGGCCCAGGGCGTTTGCCATTGTTGATTATCTGTCTGCTAATATTTGTTTGTAATTTTTTTATTATTCTTTATTAAAAAAAAGTAATATTTAACTGTTGTAATCGGTATCGTATTTGGGCTCATCGTAATCATTGAATAGGATGGGATGGTGATGGTTTACCTTTATAGGTTTCTGTTTCAGGGTTTTTCTTTATTTATAGTTTATTTTATTTACTTTTCAAATTAATTATAGTGATGTTCTCAAACTTATTTGGAAATAACCTTAAGAACATCACCATTAAACCATGGAATAATCTCTTTTTTTTAAGAATTTTATTACTTACATATAAAATTTTAAAGTTAGCATACGTCTATCATAACGGAGCTTTTTATTACCGCCGCTCATTATGTCGGACACAGCTGTACCACATTCAAGATTATTTATCTACCCTCCGCATGCCTATCTTTCATTTAATTTGAACTGCTTTTAATAAAATTAAATATTAACGTACGTACGTACCAGTTATTTCGCGTATCCAAACACAAACTAGGTATCCATCATATATATATAAATACCTACATTCAAAGTGAATACATTAGTTGTTTTTTTATATATAATGTATGTATATTTATAATGTGTGTTTAATTATATTATAATTTAATAATTACATAATTGTAACGTTTTTAGTTGTAATTTATAATTTAAACTTTTTGCGACTAATATAAATCGATATCATCCACCATCTTGATATAGTTGAAGAGTAACTGATTGTAATTTTATTTAAATTATTGCTATTTCCCCGAACTGGCTAGACAATGTCTTTGTCTTTCACTAATCATCAAGCTTTGGTCTTTGGAAATTACCTACAAGCTCTAACAGCTAAAACAGTACGTTTTAGTTAATGTTTTAATGTAAACAAAACGAAGAGATTTTTTTCTAAAGAATTAAAAATGAAGCAAGAGAGATGTAATAAAAACTTCGAATTCTATAAGAAAATGATACAAATGCGTCTCCGTTCATAGCCCATGGGCGATACCGTCGCGACGGCGGCGGCGGTCTTCATTTTATTTTTCTTTTCTCGCCGCGCTAACTCGAACCGCAAAGTTGGATTTTGTCATGAATAATTTAAAACATTCTCTTGCATTATGCGGAATGTTACAACCTACCAGATCGATTACTATGGAATACGGCTATTATTGATACGGACGGTACTGAATGTGTATGGATGTATATTAGCACATCCAAAATTATAATTTGAATTTATTGCTTTATACATGTATTAAAAACTACAACTTATAAATGGTGATGAGTACATTATTTTTACAAAATGTAAGAGTTTAAAATACGTATATTTTTTGGTATAATGTGCCTGGTTAACGATATATAGATGAAAATTATGCTATCGTGTTGTAAGTTGTAAATCGATTGATTAATATATGTATAATAATAACAGCTTTCACTTGTATATATCGATATTTACCTACAACCAACTCAGATTTTAATTGAATTTTGTTTCATTTAAATGTAATGTATTCATTTATATATGACTATTAAATCTGATGCTAATCACGAATAATTTACTTATAATAATATATAACAATCCAGAATAACGTACTTTTTAACATTATTAAAATAAAACAGAAAAAACATAATATTTTTGGGCAATTATAATATTTTTAGGTACAATGTGGACATACATGTCCATGTATCATGTCTGCGCTGTCTAGACGGAATAATAGTTTTACAATGTACCTAACATACGTTCAAATAAATTTGGCGACGCGGACTTCCTGGCATTTGTTGAATATATTGCACCGATTAAGGATCCTTGCAATTTCCATTGGTTATTTTTTTATGTCCATTGCCATGGATACGTCTAACTTGTGGAAACTAGTAAATAAATATGTATGTATTAGATATTTTTATATGCGGTTGTGTATAAAGCAGTTTGTGGTTTATTCTACATTACTTGGTTAATCAAAGTGGGTTATCCATACATGTTTAAGCTAGAACACGTTACAGAGTCTACCCTTAATAGGCTTGTTTTAATTTTGATAACATTAATAAAAAGCTATTTTTATATAGGTCATGTTGGGGGCTGCGGTGTCACTGACGAAGTTGTTCAATGGATGGAACGTATACAAAATTCAGGAGTAGATGACGACCCTCCTGTATCTGCCACACCCTCTCACACTTATCATTCGCCTGCGCCAAACCCGCCACATCCAAACAGTTTAAGGGATGATTCATCGAGGTATAATACTTATTTAATAAATGCAATACTATATATAACCATACGTTATTACTATATATAGTTTATTAAACTCTTAAATAAATAAGATTTTTTTGTTTAAAGCTCGTATTGAGAATAAGCTAGCAAAAATATTTATGTATCTCGTATTATACATTAGTTTATTTTTACAAACTGCCTGTATCCAGTTGGTTTTTTCCATCTCGCAAATAGCAAGGTAGATAGAGGGAGTTGAGTGGCGGAACTTAACGCCGCGCTTTTTGTTGCTACCAAAGCGAGAATAGTAAATAATTAATTCACGAGTGGGAATCGAACTCTACGTTAACAGACTGCTTGTCATTGATTGTTTATTATAATGTAATGAATATTTAGGCCAGTCGTGGCGCAGTGGCACAAAGTGTGACTGTAAAACCGACTGGTTGTGGGTTCGATCCCTACTCAAAGAGATGGAATATTTACTTAAATTTATATTTCCATTTCTTCGCTCTGGTGTCGAGGCAAAGCGCGGCGTTGAGTTCTGCCACTCAACACGCAATGCCTCCAAAAATTCGGCAGAAAGTGGGAAACGGAGTGTCTTACACTAGGTTCCCTCCGCCTACCCTGCTGTGTGCGGGATATAGCGTGAAGCTAATTTAATTTAATTTAATTTTAATATTTAGGCACTGGGACTTCCACCACTACAATAAATATTCACGCGGCGCAAACACCGGCGAGCACTCGCGCTCCCGCCGCGCCGCGCCCGATGACAAGATACGAAATATGTGCTCCCTTTACATACAAACTGACCCACTTATATGGCGTCATGTGAGAGAGGGGTTTCCTGACGTAAGTCAATTTGATGTTTTAGTAAAATCATCTATCTAATAATGTACACTGAACTGAAGGTTATAGGTTCAAATATAACTTGAAGGTATGCTTGTGTAAACAGAAAAGTGCAATTCTATATAGCAGCAAAAATGCCTACAAAGCCTTTTTAAAAATGTATATATAGCACGTCACTGTCACAAAACTAACGAATTCAACGACATCACATGTCAAAAAACGTCCAGCCATTTCGACGGTAGAGCGTGCTAGACATACATACATACATACATACTACATATGTTCGAAAATATTATCCCAACAAAAGCAGACGGCTAATAAAATGCAACATTGCATTAAATATATGTAAATAATACGCAGAGATATAAAAAATCACAATTGACTTTATTACTGTTTGTCATACATTTTAAAAAATATTATAGCAAATAAACATAAGATAGGTGGAACAAATTAAAACAGAGGAAAAAACACATGACTTTTCTATTATATTAATGTATATATTATTGTTATAATAATATATAAATATTATTGTTTTATAAACTTCATATCTTATTTAACCATTGTCTTACAGCATAAAGATCCTAACAAAAGAAACGAAGTGGACATGAAGACGCGTGAGGAGATACTTTCGTTAATATCGCACCACGTTACGGCAGTCAACTATATATACAGAGATACAATGTTCGACGGGCGCAAGGAGCACCGGAACATACAGTTTGAGGTTCAAAGGATTAAGGTATGCCTACAGACATACATAGGAATATATTCTATGTTATGTCACAACATATATATATATATATTTTTAGAAATTATTAAGATTTATTTAGGCCGTCGTGGAGAGGGGAACTGAAATATTTAATATTTTTATTTCCTTTCGCCGGTAACGAGGTACTGCGCGGCGTTGAGTATCGTCACTTAACACGGAAACTCACGCAATGCCTCCAAAATGCCATGGAAAGTGGGAATCAAAAGTATCTTAATGGGAACGCAGTGTATTAACACTAGATACCCTCTGCCTGCCGTCATATGTGCGGGATACAGTGTGAAGTTAAAAAAAAATTGTTATCCCCCCCTATCAATGTGGAAAAAATTATGTTTAAATTTCGCTAATTTCATTTCGTTTCTGTTGATTATATAAAATTAACAAACTTTAATATTGTTCGACGTGCGCAAGGAGCACCTGAATATACAGTTTGAGTTTCAAAGGATCAAGGTATGCGTCTGTAGAGTTAGGAATGTATCTTAAGTTATGTCTTAAGATATTATCTGTACTTAATTCGGCTTAAAGTATAATATAATATGTTGTTTAAGAAATTCTTAAAATATTAAATAACAACGATTATGCTGTTAACACTATCAATTTATAATACAGTAGAAATATTAGTAATACAAGTTTCAATTTCGCATTACTTTTCTGTTGAATAATATGTAAAACAGGAATTCTTAGTAGATTCAAATTTCACAAAAGGTTGTTAGATAGTAAGCTTAAACTATATTTATTTAGATTCAATTAACCCACTTATGCAAAGTTATTAAGAAAGAGGTTATTCTCTTACATTTTAATGTATGATGTTTAATGTATGTAGTTCCGTCATCGAACACCGAAATATCAAATAGTATATTAATTATTCAGGTATCTTTTTGTAGGTGCAATGGATTTTTTTACATAAGTAGAAGAAACACAGATTACAAAATAAATAAGTTAGTATGTAACAATATGGTAAATAAAAAAATAGGAAAAAATATTTAAAAAAAAAACAATAATAATATACAAAATGTGTATTTATTTATTTAGTTATAAATTGTTTAACAGATTGACGACGATTCATCTTGCAACACTCATCCGTTTGCGTCGGAAACCAATCAGTTCTGTTTAGAGAATATCGACGTTTCCAACTTTCTGAACCTCCACTCTCTGGGAAACCACGAGGACTTCTGTCTGGCTTATGTGTTTACTTATAGAGATTTTACCGGAGGCACTTTAGGTGAGAATTATCCATCTTATTTTACAATTTGTTAATTAAAATTAATATTTTAATTATATCAAAAGTAGGTTATATATATATCATACAGCTGACATTGTATAGTATATTGGAGGTCTCTTGAAGTGAAGGCTATATACATTATTAGCAACTTTAATTTACGTAATCATTATTATTTTTAAATGAAATATTTCTGTAAAATGGCGGTGATGATTTGTTAAGTGTTTATATATTTTTTTTCTAAATTCGTGAAATGAATAAAAATATATTATATATGTTCTTGATGACAGCGGTTGTAGCGCTTCGGGTGTGCCCCGCGTTTGATTGTAAACGTGAACATTTTGGGTTCTATTCGGGGAGCATTACATATTTTCATTTCTTCTTCTCAGTCGTTACGCTCTTGATAGAGCGGTCGTGGGCATCATGTAGTCCTGTTTTGTTACTGTGTTTCCTTCTATTATTTTCATTTACTCGTTCTGGTAACAACATAAAGCGCGGTGTTGAGTTATGTGTCTCTACACGCAAGACTAGCCACTAGCCTGCATACTGCGTGTTACTTAAGCCTGCTACATGCAGCGTGAAGATATAAAAATATATATTGCTATTTTCAGGTTTGGTTTAGGTTGAGGCCAGTCGTAGCGCAGCGGCACGAAGTGTGATTGTAAAACCAACTGGTTGTGGGTTCGATCTCCACTCGAGGATATGAAATATTTACTTAAATTTATATTTTCATTTCTTCGCTCTGGTGTCGAGGCAAAAGTGCGGCGTTGAGTTCTGCCACTCAACACGCAATGCCTCCAAAATTCGGCAGAAAGTGGGGAACGGAGTGTCTTAACACTAGGTTCCCTCTGCCAACCCTGCTGTGTGCGGGATATAGCGTGAAGCTAATTTATTTCATTATTTCTTAATTTTTTTCAGGTTTAGCATGGGTGGCAAGCGCAAGTGGGGCTTCAGGTGGAATATGCGAGAAATATAAAACATACACAGAAACAACTGGCGGAATGTATCAGAGCACAAAGCGTTCATTAAACACCGGAATCATTACATTCGTTAATTACAATAGCCGAGTGCCGCCCAAAGTTAGCCAACTCACGCTCGCACATGAGATTGGACATAATTTTGGATCACCGGTACGTATGCGATGGTTTTTCCGAAAGTCAAAATATCACGAACGTATTTATTGCTATGTTGCATTACTAAGAAGTGCAGTTTTAATGTTTTTTTTTATTTCAAAATTTCAAAGAAAAAATTGTTTATGTCAAATGTCAGGTATAAAGAACGTTTAATGTATGGAAACGAACATCATCAAACTAACTTGTAATTTTTCATTTTCGATACATTCTATCTGGGTAAATTTGGTATCTGATTAATATGCTTTTGGGCCATAATAATTTGTAAGTAAATTCTGGAAAATAGACAATACAATTTTGTCTATTTCCAATAAGTACTATACATATGATACTAGCGTTTTAAAAAAATATTGTGTACTATAAAAGTATTGAAATACACTTTTGCAAGCTGTTTTGAGTCGTATCTGTATCTACCGGATTATGTTCCTATCCTATGGCTCCTGTAGAAATAAAAAGGTTATATCAGTATAAATTATGTTGTTCGATTAAATTGTTGCAAAGTAACTCATTTTATTAACCTAGCTCGATTTTTTTAATGTATAGATTTTGTTTTTAAAATAACAATGTTATCTAATAACTCGAGAGTAATTATAATTGTTATATAAATTTGATGAATTGAGTAGATCAAGCAGGCGAAGCTGCGAGCGGGTCGACAGTCTATACATATAAATAAATTGGGAGTGTGTTATTTCTGTCTGTTATTTCAAAATAACCGTGCTTTTCGAAGTGCATATTATAGTTATCTACATGATACCAACAACAAAAGGGCTTTTATGGGACGCAGTGGAACATTATACACGTTTTAACCGCAGCACGACTACCCGTCGGAGTGCCGGCCGGGCGGCCAGCAGGGCAACTACATCATGTTCGCGTCGGCCACGTCCGGCGACCGCCCCAACAACAGCCGCTTCAGCACCTGCTCCGTGGGCAACATCAGCGCCGTGCTGGACGCCGTGCGCGACGGACGGAAGAAGGACTGCTTCAAGGTACCCCTGAACTATATTTGTGTGCATTCACTTTATTTTCATTACCATCACAACTATATCAGGATAGGTTCGTAATGGGCACTGGTGGTAATTGGATATGCTATATTTTAATGATGAGGTCACTTGTTACTTAAAGAAAATATAACTTTCAGGAGAATGCAGGAGCCTTCTGCGGTAACAAGATCGTTGAAGTAGGCGAGGAATGTGACTGTGGTAAGTGTTGGTTTTTATTAAGGTTAATACGATTACTTTTTAGTATTTCCGTATAATAACACTTCAAACTGCCGTCTATATTAAAAAATAAAATTATAATTTTATATATCTTAATAAAATAATATCGTATCATTAAATTTCAATAATCAATACTTTTTATATCAAATTAATTATTGTAGGTATATTTTATACTACGTCCACTGTAAATGAAAATAATATGAAGAATTCATGATATTTCCAAATAATTCAGGTTACAACGACAACGAATGCAACGATCGATGTTGTTACCCGCGACAACTCAGTCCCTTCGATATCGAGAGAAATAACTCGGCTAAAGGTTGCCACCGCAGAGCCAACACCCAATGCAGGTTAGTGTTTAACTAGCACATCTCTATATAAATTTGAATTATTATTGTTGTCTTGTTCTGGTGACAAGGACCACCATGTTGAGTTTCGCTACTTGGCTCGATATTTCAATAATTGGGCGAATAGTCGGGAACGAAGTGTCCTAACAGTTTCATACACTAACAGGTTCCATACAAAATACGTGTCTGTTCCGCAGCCCATCGCAAGGGCCGTGCTGCCACGCGCAGACGTGCCAGTTCGTGCCGGCCGCCTACAACCAGACGTGCCGCGAGGCCACCGAGTGCAGCCACGCCTCCTTCTGCTCCGGCCGCTCCGCAGAGTGCCCCGAGCCCCGGGCCATGGCCAATCACACTAAGTGCAATAATGGTGAGCCAGCGGACATTTCAGAATTTAAAAATATTGAATGAATAAAAATAATGATTAGAATTGAATTTGTTATGATTAAATTATTAACCACAAACTATAAATGAAGTACTATTACTTTAATATATGTTGAAATTAAAAGGCTAATTGAATGACTTATTTCTTTTGCAGGCACACAATTATGCATCAGCGGCGAGTGCAGAGGCTCGATATGCCTCGCGTGGAACATGACGGAGTGTTTCCTGTCGTCCTCGCCCACCAGGATGGGCGACGGCGTGACGGCCGTGGTGGACCGGCGCGCGCTGTGCCAGCTGGCGTGCCAGACCGGCCCCGAGCCCGACTCCTGCCGCAGCACCGCGGACTTCGCCAAGCAAGTGGGCCTGCCCACGGGTGGGATCAGCTTACGGCCCGGCTCGCCGTGTGATAACTTCCAGGTATATAACTTCGTTTTCGTTTATTGTGAAGTGGAGAGTGGAGTTTATTAACACTAGGCTCCATCTGCCTGTCGTGCTATATGCGTCAAACAGAGAGAGAGAGAGAGATTTTGATTGTAAATTTGCCGTGTCATAACTTTCACGCTATAATTGGTGCGCCGATATTTTCAATTGTTATCTATGGACTTTTATATTATCTTTGTCCCATTTTATCTACCCATGTTCACTTGTTCACTGAAAAAATGTTAACGTCAGTTAACTTTTGAATTAATAGATATTATTTTATTGAGCTGTGTTAAAAATTCTTTAAAGTTTCATACAAACTTTTGGTATTGGCATCTTTATAGAAAGATTTTTACTAAGGCCTGCGAATTAAAGTTGCGAATTTCGAATTAAAGTCAAGCTATAATCGATTTATTATTATGTATTTTTATTAGTTTCAATATATTTAAGCCTTTTATTCCACAAATAATATTTTATAAAGGGTTACTGCGACGTGTTTCTCAAATGTCGAGCCGTGGACGCCGAGGGTCCGCTCGTGCGCCTCAAGAACCTGCTCCTCAACCGTGCCACGCTGCAAACCTTGCAGGCGTGGGTCACGGAGCAATGGTGGGCGGTGCTGCTGGGTGGAGTCGCGCTAGTCGTCTGTATGGGCGCCTTTGTGAAGTGCTGTGCGGTACACACACCGTCTTCCAACCCGAAACGACCGCCTGCTCGGTATGTATTTCTTTGGACCTTTTATCATTGACATATTTGAAGGTACAGTACTTGAGTAGTACATCTGTAGTGCGGGTTCTGGATTAAGCTACCACCGGCTCGAAAGGCACATTGTTCTGAGAGGAGCCGGCGAGAAACTAACAATAGTTTTATTATTTTTAATATAATTTAAAAATAATGTGTGTGTGAGCAGGCGGCTGTCGGAGACGCTGCGGCGGCCCATGAACACGCTGCGGCGCATGCGCGGCGCGGCGGGCGCGGCGGGCGCGGCGCGGCGCGGCGCCCGGGACGCGCGCGCGCCCCGCCCCGGACACCGCCGCCCGCGCGCGCACAAGGGCTACGCGCCGCCGCTCGCCTACTCCGCCAGGGACCTGGGTCAGTCACCTCACTATTTGTTATATCGGGTAGCTAGGCTGGTCTACGATTCGTTTTGACAAGATTCGAAACATATTGATATCAGGTTTTTCGTTTATCAGCCATTGCAAACTTTAAAACAACAGTGTCAAATTACTGAACGCTAAACATAATAACAATAATTGCCTTACAAAAGTTTTAACAAGTCTGTCGAAATAAGAATTATAAAATTGAATATAGTAAGCTGATAGGATTCGTTATGTAAACGTAAACAATACTGGTCCTTTATATTGTGCAAGATTGAAAATTCGTTATACAACTATTTGGAACGCTTATATTTGTAATGTGAAAGTATATTTTGTATTAACCATTACTAGCAGTTTTAAACAATTTCGAAATATTCATTAAATCGAGAAAATCGAATCGGTATATTGAAGGTCATTACTCGGTCGGTAAGGTTATACTGTATATAGTTTCAAACTTTGAGAACGAATCTACGAAGTTTCGTAATTGCAGTGTAACATAAATTTACAAATATACAACAAAATCATTAAAACTCATTAATCGTATCCCACAGCATCAGCACCCGCCGGGCCAAGCAGCCGTCGTCCAGAGCCATATGCAAACGCATACCCCCAATCGTACGAGATGCGTCCAGCACAGAAGGTCTGACAGTACTCGGGGCAGCTGGAGCTGGTGGCACTGGCTCCCGGCGTGCCTCTACTGCTGGGATATGTGTGCCCACCCGAGCCCCCGGAACCCCCGGAGCGAACCACCGTCGCCTCGCAGACCACAATAACGCTGCACTCCCCGGACACCCTCGCCGTCACACACAACCACGATGACTAAACACGATATGTTGCCAACTCTGACCCATTGAACAGATTAATCTATTTTATTACTAATTACTAAATGTATATAAAGTGTACCTCCCCACCCCCATGTGTACCTACTGTTTGCATTTATTATTCACTATTTCATATGCCACCTCTCACCCTCACCATCATACGCTACCATGACGACTAAAAATATGGGTCTCTACCTTTACCTACAAATTACGTCGCACGGATTTCTTAATTTTTTACCTCTACCCCGTCCTTGTTGCCGCTGGTCACATTTGTGAGACCCTAGCTAGTATGTTATATTTATAAAATATTAAGTCACAAAGTTCAGAAACTCTCCACAGTCCTTGCCCCACCCCTTGTATCCCTTCCATCTCCTTCAACGTGTGACGTAATTTAAGGACGGCTTCTAAGTTGCCGACTCGAAACCGCTGAACGAACAGATAACTCTATTTTATTACTAAATAAATGTATATAACTCCACGTGTCTATCTAGTATTCGCATTTATTTTATTATTTGCTATTTCGGTATATTGTCGTGTTGTTTGTGGAAGTCGGAGTTGGCAACTTAACTGTACGACGAGATGTAATAAGCGCCTTGACTCAAGAACGGGCCTCCCGCGTCGAACACTCACTTCACTGCCATCTTATTGTAATTCAAAGACGATGTAAATCTCGAAGGAACTGTTCACACTTTATACTCCAAATTTTAAACGTAGTGTCGATATTAATATTAAAATAAGTGATATAGTAGTTTGTTATGTGTTGGAGATACGGTGAGGCTCTTTATGCTCAATGGAGATTCCGCGAGCTCAATACGACCGCAAGGTGTTCTATCAAATTACTAATTAGCCATTATTTTTATACGAAATGAATAGAATAGGCGCGACTTTCCACCCAGTGACCGGACATTTATGTATATTTTTGTATATAAATGACAATTATATAAATGCTACAATGTAAAAATATCATGCAAATACTTACTGTAATCGTAACGATTGTTAGACGTAATAATTATTGTTGTAAGCGGAAACGTTATTTTATTGAATCTCTGTAACTGTACTTTTTAAATGATATTATTTTAATATTGTAATTGTGACGTAAGCGGAACGTTGAGGTGCCATTATATTCCACTTGTATTACAACTTTTGTTATGATGTCTATCTATGGATCCTTGTCGAGAAGCAAGCGTCGTGAAGCTGTTGTGTGGACTCAAAATGTTTTTTTTTAAATTTGTATGTAATCTTATTATTTAATATTATCTATGTAACTTGAAAAAATGTAATATTATGTAAGTAATTTGAGTAGTGTTGTTTCACGTATGGAAAGTTTACTATATAAAAATATAGTGGTTTTTCAAGAAACACTTAAAATTGATTAGTCTTCCTACGACAACATGTATTTTTAATTTGTAGATGTAATGTGAAATTTGAACAGTATTGCCAAATGATCAAATGTTACTAGACTGAAAAATTCTCAAAATAATGTTATAAAATTAAAATTTTGCATTCGTATAATTAATTAATTCTGCGCTTGTTGCGCTATTCGGCTCAAATGTATTAACTATTGTTTATAAACTTGTACCAAGTAGCATATCACAAATTACCTGCCCCGCTGCGGGGCTCGATCAGTTGTTATAGTTCGGTTGATCTCTAAGAACTTTTTTATTTTCTATTATATTTCGTAGAGTAACATTCGTCGTGCAAGCCAAAGAGCATGATGTGTTTTTTGTATTCTATAAATTAATTAAGAGTCAATCTTTATAAGTATTGTACATTAATGCCATTTTACTAGACAATATTAAAACAGTTGTTTATATCGTGTATACTGTGGCAGTGTGATATAAAATTGTTCAGAAACAACAAATAAAGCATGTATGAGAAATATTTTGAGATTATAAAGTTAAGCATCTCTTTTTATGATTATTAATTTACTCGTTTATTTTAAATTAATTTAATTTTGTTTGTTGTCTAGAAACATATCCGTCTCGCTAAGCCATACATGTATATAAAACATCGAGTATGAATCACTAAAATTACTCTTTCGACCATTTCAATTTTGTTAACTTGTTTATATATATTACCAATGTTGCCATCTTTTGAAACAGCATTATAACTGAGAAGCCATGGGCATCTGTTAGTATATAAATATTGTATATTTGTATGTAAACCGAAATTTCCGATAGAGAGTGACTCGACCAATCGTGTAATTGATGGCTAGTTATTACCATCGTGTAGTTGTCAATGGCATTATGTCTTCTAAGTATAAGCTAGTTTACCTACGATAGAATATTTAAATGACAATGTGAATATTTTTAATTAACAACATGAAGGTTAAAACATGTGATTTCAAAATAACAGAAAATACAATAAATTTTACATGAATATGGGAACTTTTCTTTGATATTGCCTTGGATAAATTTAACATCCAGACTATAATCTATTGAAGTTCAGGAAATCTTTTCAGTGGGTAGACCGGAAACGGTAAAACAATAGTAGGCAACTAGTTTAAAGCTGGTCTCATAATCTAAATCGGAGTGGTCAATTAGATCTTTATACAATTATTAATTGATAGGAATGTACCCAAAGAAGAATATAGAATTAAACCATAATATCTTCCCATCCTCTTTAAGCAGGTATCTTTATAGATGGGCATAACCTTGTGACTGTAAACACACCGGTTGTGGGTTAGCTCCCCACTCGGAGACATGAAAATATTAAACGTATCCATTTCCTTGTTCTGGTAACAACTTTGTATTGTTAAGCTAGCGGCGTTGAGTTTCGCCATTAACAATGATTCGAGAATTCGACGGAAAATGGGGAACAGAAATATCTTGATAGGAACCGAGTGTCCTAACACTATAATAGGTTTCCAGTTGCCTCTGTCAATCCTTCTTATGAACGGGATACAGTGTGAAGAAAAAAATATAGTCGAATTGACAATTTTCTTTTTGAAATCCGTTACTTCCATTACGCGTACGGATACACGAGGTTATATTGTCTGGGAAAGATGTTTAAATAATAGTCATAAATATTACGTTTGGAGTGCTTATTATTCGTATATACAAGTTACATAAAATGTGTAATATCGTAATATGATCTTATAAATATTGACATTATTGCAAATACACAAGAAACGTAACAACTGAAAAATTTATTTGCCATCATCCCAAAGTGATTTATTATTTATTTTAAAACGGATTTCACATGAAACCCACTCCCTAAGTTACATGAGCCAGCCTGCCGTGAAGGAAATAAATCAGTTGCTCAATTTCCTGTTCTTTCTGTATGCATATGTTAGAGGGGTCACGTTTCAACATTTTTAAGGTAAGCCTTTTCAATTTCTTTGTGCACTAAAAATGATAATTCAAAATACAAAATCTGTATTAAACACTTGACATATTAATATCTGAGATTATAGCAAAGTTAAATATAAATATATGATAGTGTATGTTTAATTAATAAAAATGTTCGCTTCGTAATGTAACTATTATTCATGCAGTTATCGCTATTAGTTTCCTATCAAACTGAACCTACTGTGCATATCCGTTAACTAAATGAGATTATATTAGAATATAAATATGACTTACACGGTATATGGAAATGACGAAAATATTATATAAAAGTAGTTTTAGTAAATCGGTGGAATACAAAGGCCTCATTCAAAATATAATGGAATTTTACAAACACAAATTATATAAACACAAACTTAATCTAGGTATAATCTAATAAAAAACGTAATATGGAAGGCTTTTCAGATTTATAAAACAAAATGCATAATTTTATAATTTAGAAACATGTCTTTTTTTTAAACGTATATGATAACCTATTGTATTTCATACTTAAAATGGTTTGAGTTAATTGAACTCTGAAAATCGTTTATTCATAGTGAAGACTGCAGTGCGGTTCTACTAAATATGTAAAGAGGACAGTATATTGCCAATATTCATTTTAAATTGATTTAATGATATAAAAATAATAACATCCTTGCTATAAATATTTTATTGCAACATGGTGTGCCTGTAATTGCCGTTATTTTCAAAATATTTAAATAAATTGATAAAAAGTATCCACCTGTACGTTTTTTATTTTTGTGATAAATAAAAAATAATAATTAACATTACTTTTTAACAATTTTGTTTGTGAGCTGTCAAATAATATTATCAGAGACTCAGAGTGCAATGTCTAAGTTTTATTATATAAAAAAATTGATACTATAGTAAGACAACACTAGTTCATTATTATAAGGCATTCTATTTCATTTATATACTGAATAAATTATGTAATAACTAAATTAGGCTATCACTTACAGAGTATTTAAAAAAAATCTTAGCACAATATATAAAAATTACAAATAACCTACCTACAATTTATATTCAGTTCTACAATGATAATAAGTAGTGAAAAAGGAAATATAACTGTCAAAATAAGATTGTTTTACACAAACTTAATGTAAACAAATAACTAAAACAGCGTACAACCTCCTTCGTGTTTTTTCCATACAACGTGACATTGGCGAAGTGATATGTGCTCTACTGGCACGCTCGGAACGCCATAATTAACGAACCAACCAACTAAAACAGTCTCGTTAAAGCTTTAATATTTTTCCATTTTCTGTGTTTTGGCTTTGCAATAATGAAATGATTGTAAATAAAAATAATATCTGAATACTTATCTAATAATAATAATTAGTTACAATATTAATACAATGGAATTTGTCATTAGAACAATGACTTCGTTATTATTACTATGACTAATTAATGTCTTTATGTCTTTTGAACAGAGTTAAGAGTGGAGCAGCATTTGTTCTTGTTTGTATACTTCGTGATAAGCATTTCGAATCAGCACGTAAGGGAAGCACGATTCCAACAAGTCCATGGTAAGGAAAGGTGACTCTTGAACTATAAGATCGAGTAGTAAATAAACAGATTCGCGGTTCTTTATGGCTTCTTTCTCCGTCTCTTGTCCAAGTCGCAATAGAGACGAAGAAGCCAATGCTAAAAATTCCTTCATTCTATCCTCGATGTCGCCCTGTCCACAAATCGTGAACAAAGCTCCAAAAATATGGTTAATTGCAGGTGCCATGCAATGAATATTATTCGCGTGCCCCTCCAAAGACGGCCTGTAAAAGGAGCCTTCGCTGCGAGCAAGTCTTGGAAGAGAAACTGCTACGAACACCATAAGTAAGCAGACAATTAGATGCTCCTCCTCTTCTAGCTCAGCTTTATGTTGTCGAAGAGCGGAGGCGAGCGTGGGGTCAACCTTGCACGAGAGGCCGGCGGCTGAACACATCTCGGAAATAACGCGCGTCGGATCGCCGCTAGGCAGCTGCTGTTGGAAGTCTTTTATAGAACTTATCAAAAAAGGAATCCGCCGTTCCAACACATCAAGTAGAGACTCTTGAGCGATTTGGCGAAAACTTAATATTACACCAATTATTGTCATTCGTTGTAAAACATTGTCTACATGTTGGAGTCTCTTGAATTGTTCTCTCATGATTTCAGGCTTGTCAAAGTTAGTTCGTAACATCTGAAGTACTTCTTTATTTTGAACTACTAGTTTTTTAAGCTCCTGCACTTGACTGGCGATGTGCCACATTAATGTCTCACTCAGCAATTTCATTCCATACGGCCCAATTAATTCGGCCAGCGCTCTCAATTCATTAATATCCGAATATTCTTCAGCGTTAAATGGAATGGCACCTTCTGCTGATAGACTTACGAAAGCTTTTTGATTCATTGAAAAGCAAATACTTCCAGCACTAACACGTCTTAGTAATATTTCCGAGTACCATTGTGTATAAAGAGATGCAATTGTTTTCTCACCGTGACTATCCATATTTTGAGTTTGTTGTAATAGGCAATTGTTAAAAACTCTTGTTATATCAATGTGGACATAGTTTTCTACAGTTTGAAGAACATTCATGTACGCCCTGACACTTACTAAAAGCTCCGATGGTTTAGCTATTTCACTAGTATCCTGATTGAACATAACCATACCAACTAGTGCTTTAGAGAATCTAGTTTCCAAGTGTTGATGTAAATATTCTCGAGGAGCGAATGTGTATTCCCAAACATTTACAGTAGAGCAATAATTGATGGCGAAACACAATTCCGTCAAAGCCATGTGGAGTTTGTCCATTGTAGTCAATTCTTCTCTTGTTTTTCTATAACTTTCGGCGCCAGGTTTAACAATTTCTGTAGGGTTTTTCTTATTTTTATCTTTTTTCTTCCTATTTGCAAGAATCGCAATTGTTTGAGCGCAATGTTTTGGTAGTAACTTATCACTCATTGTGCATTGTTCATCACAAATAGTTGTAATGATATTCTTAGCCTCTTTAGCCATTTCATCCAAAAAAATATTGACAACAGAAAGACTCCTCTCTCTGATATGGTGTCTTTCTTCTGGACAAAGCTCATGTGTGCAATTTTGAAAGTGACTGCAAATAAGGGGGAATGCAATTATGTAGCGATTTTGAGCTGGAAACTCCAAGCACATGTGGAACTGGCTCTCAAATATCTTGCTATAAAAACAAAACAGGGACAAGTCAGAAGTCTCCACCATGATTTCATCAAGATTATCCACCATCTTTGTATGGAACACCATTTTATCAATGAATTGTGCAAGCTCCCTCTGGTCCACTAAATTTAATTGTGTTTTTCCCACAGATGTATATGCTTGTAATCTGAACCAATCAAGCCGAAATGCTCGGAAATCAAAAACATCATTGCTTTCTACTTGCTTAACACTTAAATTTGCAGCTGTGTTACATAGTGATGAAAGTATAACACTTTCGTCTTCTGGACAAACTTGTAAATTTTGTATCATTAAATTCAGAGCGACTGCATCAAAACCTGACAAATATTGAACATAATACCGTTGCATAACTTGACTGTACTTGCGCACAAGAGCTCTGAGTTCCTCCATGTGAAACAGAAGTTCTGGTAGTTGACGATCGACAAGATCTTCAGTAGCCTTTCCTTTAACTTTCTGTGGTGGGTTGTCATTGTGACGCAATAGCCAAAAAACTTCATCTCTTGCATAACACAGCCCAATAAATATCAATAAAGCTTTAGGCCCCAATAAGCCTGGTTGATCAGTCAAAATAAGGCCTAGTTCCTTTAAGGCTGTTCTTAAAAATTTTCTCCTCTCTCTATGTTTGTACCCAGCCTTTTGAACAGAATGATGATAACAATCTTTCACTTCTGAAACTCTTTTACCATAACCTTTAATACCATCAAAGAAACTTTGTATATAAGTATGTATATAAATAACTTCATCACGGAACAGTGCCACTACCCATCCAGATTCTAAAGCACTTACCCACATTTTGTTGGCATGATCTTGTTGCAACATTTGATGACATAAAGCAAAGCCAAATATTACCCATCTCTCAAGTGATTCCAAAGATACATATTCGCATGACATAGTATTTGTTTCAGACGGTTTTAAGAGAAGGGCTGGATTACTAACGAGACTCAATTTCTGTTCTGATCTCCAAATTTCTGCAGTAAGATTTCTTGCTGGATAAACATGCCAAAGAGAGTTAAGTGCACTAGATAGTACTTTTTGATGAGGAACAAATTCTTCAGAAAGTTTCTTCAATGGTGCATCATAGTCAACTATCATTTGGCCAAGGCGAGGAAAACTTGGATCAATTTGGTTATTTACCATTTCATGTGCTGCATTAAATAAACCAAGGACTGCTTTTCTGTCTTCCACTCTGGACAGCAAAATCATTAATGCTACATATGTAGTAACTAAGTCAAGGTAATTTTTAGTCAACTCATAATTTAGAGTTAAATCCAGAGTCACTTGATATGCATCCATAATGTTTAACAGCTCACACACATTATCTTTAAAATCTAAAAGATCTACAAATGTGTAGTAATATAAAGAGAGCGACTTAATGATTTCAGTTTTAATATTTGTGATTGCTTGCAAGCCTTTTACATCAATATTAGGAAATCTTCGTACAATATGTTTAATAGAAGATTCTAAAGTCTTATCTGATAGAAAAGCCGGTTTTGATTTAGCATCCCCACACGCTTTTTTGATGTTGTAAATCCTGGTCAGCATACCAATTCCGCGATCATTTAAGATTATCAGTTTTTCAGCCAGCTTTTGCTGACTGATAAGTACTGTTCGTGACATGGTCGACATTCTGCAACAAATATTTTTCCTGAATCATAAATATTTATTACAAAAGAAGTAAAGCACTGACCTGCAATATTAGTAAGCGGAAATCAACCATTGCGGCACAAATCATATCATTTAAACCTAGTTACAACTGACTATATCTAATTGAAATTTTCCCTATTAGTTTACTACAGAGCCACAACTATTATAATTAAAGTTATGATTAATAAGTTCAATAAATATGTTATTAGTGTCATTGTTAAATATTTACCTGTGATACAATACGTTCGAGTTCTGTTTTAAAACTTATAGGCGTTCAAATTTTATTTCACAATTTACTCTCAGAGGATTCCATAGCTAATGTTATTCTTTGAAATGTGTGTTTTAGTGAGTTTAATGATAATATTTTATCAAAAAAGGGAGTGTCTTAATGAGAAACGCGTTCGGCGACCCCCTGGCCTCTTCGTTTATTTGGCAATGACACACAGGGTGACCAACTACAAATATAATTATTTGTAACTCCTAAACCATAGACACGATATGCCTTGACCATAAGGTTACATTTAGCAAATTATAATGATAACTACTCTTAATAGAAAATATATACAAAATATTACTTAAGTCAAATACAGAATTAAATCATTTCTTTAACTTTTTTTGCAATATTCAAATATTACTGTTGGTACCTAATTAATACCTAATTTATGGCATTTTGTTTATATTTTCAATTTTGTTGTCTGTGACAGTGGAAATTAATATGTCAAAAATCAATTTGGAACTTGGAAATTGGAAGCAAGTTGTGGTTTATACAATACATGTTAAATATATTTAGAATTAAATATTCTATAATTTTGGAATTAAATAATCCATAAAAGCAATCAGTCATCATGCCGCGAATTATGATAAAAGGAGGCGTTTGGCGAAACACTGAGGTTTGTTAACAAAACTTTAATCTGAATGATTTTGGTTCTATTTTATTACAAAATATTTAAAATATAATTATATATTTATTTATAGGATGAAATTCTCAAAGCGGCGGTAATGAAATATGGAAAAAATCAGTGGTCCCGAATTGCTTCACTTTTACATAGAAAATCTGCGAAACAATGTAAAGCTAGATGGTATGAATGGTTGGATCCAAGCATTAAGAAGACAGAATGGTCACGGGAAGAAGATGAAAAACTATTACATTTGGCTAAACTCATGCCTACCCAATGGAGAACTATTGCTCCTATTATTGGACGTACGGCTGCTCAATGTTTGGAAAGATATGAATATTTATTGTAAGTTGACATATATAAAATTTACCCTTGTAATTGAACCTAAGGAATAATGCATAATAATTTTGAAAATTTTTTTAAGGGATCAAGCCCAAAAGAAAGAAGAAGGTGAAGATATGGGAGATGATCCCCGTAAACTCAAACCTGGTGAGATTGATCCAAATCCTGAGACAAAACCAGCTAGACCAGACCCTAAGGATATGGATGAAGATGGTAATAAAGTATATATTTTTAGCTTTTACACATTGCTTTACATATAGTAGTGAAGGCAAAGAGAACATACTGATAATAATTATGTTAACAGAAAGCAGAAGGGGTGCTATTCTCTTCATTCTGCCTAAATTTGACATATCGGTCTAAGGGATAAATGTTGTACTTTGTCTTCTAGAGTGATGAAATTAAAATAATAATTAATCAAAATCTTGAAAAGAACAAAATGGAATGTCTTAGTGCTAAGTTCCTTCTGCTTACCCTACTATATGAGAAGGATATGTGATATGAAGCTAAAATAAAAACACATTTTAAAATATGTCTATGTCATTTTAATAGAACTGGAAATGCTTTCTGAGGCCCGAGCCCGCTTAGCAAATACACAGGGAAAGAAAGCTAAAAGGAAAGCTCGTGAAAAACAATTAGAAGAGGCTCGTAGGCTTGCAGCATTGCAGAAGAGAAGAGAACTGAGTGCAGCTGGAATTTCAGTCCCTTTGAGGTAAGGCCAAATAAGCTCTCTAGCTTATTGTATAAGCAATAGGTCAAATAATGGTAAATTGTTAAAGTATCTTTTTAATTTTAAACATAGATTTAATTGATTTAAAATTCATCCTTTATTTCTCTTGGTACTAAAGTATTTTTATACCAAAAAATATTTCATATTGCTATCAATATGAAATATTACTTATAAACATAACATGTACCAAACTAAGTATTAAATCCTCTATCTGCATATTTATCTTCATTCCTTCCATTAAGTTCTGTTAATAAAATCTTAAATAAATCGATTTTAAATTATTGTATTTCGAATGAAACTTCTGTTAATGTTTTAGTATATAATTATATATATCTGTTATATTCTGTATATCAGAATATTTACAAAAATTATGTACTTGGCACAATGTCAAAAGTAAAGCAAAAAGTAGCATGACTTACCTTATATAAATAAATTATTTTGTATCTTAGAAAATATAATGATTTTAAGTATTGTGCATTGGTCACACCTGTTACTGCAAATAATATAAGACATTGAGGCTATTGTGGCACAGCATTTGACCATAAATGCAATATTTTACGAGATACCTATCCTGCATATAAATGCAGGATAGGTAGATATGTATACATAGACAGGTATAATGAAAACTGTATGCTGTTATATTGTTTTAGGCGCAAACGTAAACGCGGTGTGGATTACAACTCTGAAATACCATTTGAAAAAAGACCAGCAGCAGGCTTCTACGACACATCAACTGAAATTGTTGACCCTATGGCACCAGATTTCTCAAGACTACGGCAACAACACCTCGATGGGGAATTACTTTCTGAGAAGGAAGAGGTATGTATATATCCATAAAATATGTCACACGATTTTCATAATTTATTGAGTGTTGCAATGACAAGGGTCAAGGAGGGTTCCTTATTCCCGGAAATTATTTTATATTATTAAGGGAAACCTTATCGTCGTCTCGATTAATGACATTGCACTATTAATTTCAGAGAGAACGCCGTAAAGACAAGCAGAAACTGAAGCAACGTAAGGAGAATGATGTTCCCCAAGCGATGCTGCAAGGTGATCAGCCAGCAAGGAAGCGCAGCAAGCTTGTGTTGCCAGAGCCACAAGTCACAGATCAGGTTTGATTTCTTTTATTGTTTTACACTTTCATGCTGGCTATTTCTGTTTGAATCTAAGACATTTGTCTGTCGTACAGGAGCTGCAGCAAGTGGTGAAGCTGGGGCGCGCGTCGGAGGCGGCGCGCGAGAGCGCGGGCGAGGCGGGCGCGGCCACGGACGCGCTGCTCGCGCACTACGCGCTCACGCCCGCGCCCGCCACCGCGCTGCGCACGCCCGCCGCGCACCCCAACCAGGACAGGTGACACAGCCTCTTTCTTTACTTCACAAAATTTATTACTCTGTAGTCTGTGTACAGCTTCATTTATTATTTAATACTCAATACGTTCATATGATACATATTACTTTCTAATGAATATAAAAAATGTTTATATATAAACATTACAGATAAATCAATGTACTTTATTGGACATGCGCTACTACTGATCTGGTCTTGGTTTCATTAGTTTTAACTACACTATAGGTCACTAGGATGTCCATATATTATTTAATTTCGATTCCTTTCAATATCCTTATATGTTGGAAAAAAGCGAAATAGCTTTATACACATTAACTTTTACATACATTAACTTTTACATATGGCTTCCCCCTATGACAAATAAAATTTTCTAAAAGTTTTTTTTATATGCTTCATGACATTATATTTTTAATGTCCAGTGGAAGTTTGATGGAGTATAGTGGGTGACAAGGGAACAACATGATAAATGGATTATCCAACACAGAAGTATCTTTTCAATTTGAACCTGTAGTTTCTGAGATTAACAGTTTCAACCACATAATCACTTCAGTTTTATAATATCAGTTTTGGTCATTCTAATCTCATAAATTTGCAGAATACTAATGGAAGCTCAAAATGTGATGGCGTTAACCCACGTGGACACGCCGCTCAAAGGCGGTTTGAACACTCCACTCCACGAGTCGGACTTCTCTGGAGCCCTTCCTCAGAGTCAAGTTGTGGCAACACCTAACACTGTACTTGCTACACCATTCAGGTATAAAACATTTTTTATTTTTTATTTATTTATAGATTTGTAATGAATATTCGGCCTATTCAGCTGATTTTATCATACATAACACTTTTTTTACATATTTTGTTGCAGTAAGATAATTAATGAAAAATATATTATTGATTTAATTTTTTAAAACAATTTTAATTATTTTAGTATTGATATAATAATTAAGTGTTTTTATTTTGTTATAATGTTTTGGTGATAGATGGAAAACAAAATGTCTTAACACCAGGTTCTCTATATTGACCCCTTAATGTTTTTATTTTTTTATTTTAATAGATCCACACGTAGTGAAGTATCGACTCCGGGTAGTTTCGCCACTCCTGGACATGGACCTGGCCAGCCCGCGCTTGCGGTAATTGAGTTTTTCTATTTATATTCTGTTACTCTTGTTTCGTCCTCAGTGGCAAATCGAAATAATGATGAGTGCACAACACATTTTAAGAGTCTGTGTTAACTGTGTCATAAGCATATAGCCTATATTTGTTCTATTCAAATCAGTTCATCCTGAGATTAGTGTGTCTAATCAAACAAACCAGTAGAGATCCCATAATATTTTATATCACTTTTAATATTCTCATATATTATCTAATTAGTCATGAAAAACAATGTTGTTGCCACCCACTCAATATATTTTTAAACCTAAAGAATTAGGAATTTATTAAGTATAATAATACACATTTATTAATTATAATACGGTATTATTAGTATGCCATACTTGGAATCCCTTGTTTATTTATGAAATTTTAGAAAAAAATAATAAATATATAAAAATACTTTTTTTGAAAATGTTTAAGAATTTTCACGTAGCGGGAGATTTCAACCCGCTCCTCTTGAAAACCGTCCCACTTGGACGGGTCTCTTACTCTCACTGAACCATAAGTTCTCTCATAGCGTCGACGAAACTCTTATACGCTTGTTACAACTTATATATGTCGTTAGCATCTCTGTAGGAAGATGCCAAATGATAATTAATAAGAATCGCGATTTGGCAAGAGATAATGTTATTTATTAAATATTTTTTAACAAGTTTAAAGTGTTGTTCCACATTTAGGAAAGAAAAATACCTTTTTGGAAAACGTATAAAAATTATCTCTAAAAATCTTTCCTTTTTAATAGCATTCTATTCATTTAGAAAAACAAGACGAATGGCTAACTATAGACGAGTCTTAAAATGGAGCAGTCCCATTCATGATGAATCTCCAGCACTGTTAAAATTCTCACATTATATAATTTCTAATCATATATGTAATTTGTATTTCAGACGCCAGGTCTTAGGGACAAGCTCAGCATCAACCCAGAAGACAGATTGAGCACCGGTGATACACCGCAGCAAAATAACCAGGTACAATTTTGTAATTCATGTATCGAGAGACCAGTCGCGGCGCAGGGGCACAGCAAGCATGTGAATGTAAACACGACAGGTTGTGGGTTCGATTCACACTTGAAAAAATGAAATATTGAATATTTTTTTCATTTCATATCTTTGGTGTCGACGCAAAGTGTGGCGTTGAGTTCCGCCACTTAATATGCAATGTAACCAAATTTCTTAGAACATGGGCAGTGAAGTGCCGTAACACTATGCTCCCTCTACCTATAACGGTTTTATTATTTATAAGTAATTAGTTTTATTGATGGTTGTATTATAAAGATTTTATATAAATTTTAATGTTAAAAGTTCATTGCCTTACGTTTTACGTTTCTAACATCGTCCGTTTAATACGCGCCGTTGAGTGGACTACTCGGGTAAATAAATTATTTTCATTTGTTCGCTCTGTAAATAAAAACAAAGCCGATTTTTCTACGCTAGGTTCTCTTTCTCTACGATAAAGCTATACGATAAAGGCGTGACGCAATAAAAAACCCATAAAGGGTCATAGAGATCAACAATTTTTGTTTATATCTCTAATAAGACGAAGCTCACCTTGCTATGTAGGATAGAACATAAATTAGTTGCGTATGTAAATAAGCATTATAAAATATTATTTAGTGTAACATTTTCTCGTTCCAACTTCGAGCCCTGGTTACTGTCTAACATAAAAGTATTTGGCAAGAAAAAATAAGCGAGTGACAGCTCTATTGGATTGTGTCGTTTAATCACCACTTGCAGGTGAAGGCGTCGGTGCGCACGGCGCTGCAGGCGCTGCCGGCGCCGCGCAACGACTACGAGATAGTGGTGCCGGAGCACGAGGCGGAGGGCGAGCCCGCGCCCGCGCCCGCGCTGGAGGACCAGGCCGACCGGGACGCGCGCGCCGCCAGCGAGGAGCACCAGCGGCGTGAGTGTCGACGTTGTGGATTCCCGCACGATACAGAGTAAAGCTAAAATAAATAAATAAATATTTTGTCAGGCTTGGCAGCCCTAGCGCTCCGCAGTACGGCAGTGGTGCGCGGCGTGACGCGGCCGGCGGAGGTGGGGGCGGGGGCCCCGCGCGCCGGGCCCCTCACGCCGCTGCAACGCGCCGAGGAGCTGCTGAAGGCCGAGATGCTCACCATGCTGCATTATGACGCGCTGCACGACCCGCCGCCCGGTAATTTATAGATATATATATATATATACAATTAATATATATATATATATAGCTCCAGATTGCAGAGCAATTGCAGAACGCAGTTTGTTCACAATGTTATTTGTGAGAAAAATCGAACCGAATGAAATATGTTTTGTGCTTCCATGTGTATTGTATTGTATTACAGGCGTAGACAAGAAGCGCGTGGTGCAGCAGCAGGCGGCGCACCTGGCGTACCTGGAGGCGCACCCCTACGAGCAGTTCTCGGCGGAGGAGCTGCGCGCGGCGCGCGAGGCGCTGGCGCGCGAGGCCGACACCGTGCGCGCCGGCATGGCGCACGGCGACCTCGGCCTCGACGCCTACACCTGCGTGTGGGAGGAGTGCCTGGCGCAGGTAATTCGCCCCGACCTATATGCTACACATTTAGTTTCGTCTTTAGAAAAAGTATTTGGACAAATAATCACTTTTGCCATGAGATGGTATAAAAAAATCTGGTCTTTGCGTAGGTACTCTTCCTGCCCGGTCAAAATAGATATACGCGTGCTAATCTCGCAAGTAAAAAAGATCGACTTGAGTCTGCGGAGAAGAAACTAGAACAGAACCGAAGTCATATGGCGAAAGAAGCTAAAAAATGCTCGAAAATGGAAAAAAAATTGCGTGTGCTGACAGGTATCCATAATTTTTAAAATATTTATATGTAAGTTTAACTAATATGTGAATAATTTATAAAAATATGTGTCACAGGATCATGACATTCATCATCATGACAGTTCATTTTGGACGCGGTATTAAGGATAGCGATTGTTACCAACTGCGATAAGTCCCTGAATTATTGAGCTGAGCGAACGTAGCTTCGCTACTTTACGCAATCTACCGAATGCGTGTTTATTTAAACTAGTAATAAAATAACTAATATTTTCATACATTTTAGAAATAAACACTCATTCTAATAAATGTTAAACTGTACTGTCGTATTGTGAATCTGATTCATTATTCTACGAACTTAAAATAAATGTCTTATTATTTGAAAATATTTTCTTTTCTTAGAGTGTAAATAACATCAATGATTTTTTTTTCATAGGTGGTTATCAAAGTAGAACAGCATCTCTTATAAAACAATTCCAAGAATTACAAGATCAGATTGAGCAGGCCAACTTGGAGCTATCAACGTTCAAATTTTTAGCTGAACAAGAAAAAGCTGCCATTCCAAGAAGAATAGAGGTAATACAATTATCGTACATACACTAATGAGCAGAGTATCGTAAACAGGTTCCCGCAGTCATCTTACCTTTATAACTTAAATTATCTAAGAAGACAAGTTTAAGTAATAGACTATAAATATTTTTTTTAAATATAATATCATTCTTTACAGTCATTAACAGAAGATGTGAATCGCCAAACAGATCGTGAGAAGCTCTTACAAAAACGATATGCAGAATTGCAAGCCGAACTCGAAGACTTACATAAAGGACGACAGACAAAGGAAGCTCCACCAAAACCTGTCGAAACTGAGTCTTAAACATATTTTTAAATAAAATGTTTTAATCTAGTTAGTTAATGTTATATAATTTTGTCATGCTTTTCAGGAATAAATTTAAGCGAAATAATAACACATTATAATTCCTTAGTTTTATTTATTGAACCACATAAACACATGTTTCATAATTACTGAAATTCTATTAAATTAACATAATACAAGACAGCAAAATAAAAATAATATCACATATTTTGAATAAAGAAATCATTATAAAAAATATTATTATAGAAACTTACATGAAAACAGCTAAGAAAAGTATATTATGTACTTTATTTTTTCTTAATAATATACATTTGTTTTTTCATTATTCAACATAACTTGTATAGACTAACTACTACAATTAATATAATTTATCTCATATATCACAGTTTATTCAAAATGTATGACGCCATACAGATAAAAATTCACTTTTTAAAATAATAATATATGTGCCTTTGAAATACATATTAGCATAATTAGAAGAAATTATTTAAAAATAGTTAATTAAGGACGTCGTGGCACAGCGTCTGACTTTAAACTCGATAGTTATGGGTTCCATTTCCGCACGGAGGAATAATTTCATTAGTTACTTAAATTAATTTCACTTGTTCGCTTTGGAAAATTTCCAAAAAATTGGAACAAAGGGAAAAATTAACAGATTATTTACAAAATGTAAAAAATCCAAAATAAATAAATATGATTTCGCGTGTATTTGTGTGAAACGACAGAGGTAGCGGATGTTTATTATGTACATGTTTATTAGATACCAACTTATAATTTAACGCACATATGTTTTACAATCCAAAAATACAATAAATATCAAATAAATACTTAAATAGAATTTATCACTACATTTTAATATTTTAAACATGATAATTTCATAAATACTGTACAAAACCTAAGTGCCCGTCCTCTTAACATTTTATTAATTTAACAAATATACTATCTGGAGCCGTCCTGACGCAGCGACGGCCGTGGTTGACTCTAAACGCAACGGTTGCAGTCTCAGTTTCGCTTGAATTTAATTTTATTTCTTGGCAACAAGGAAAAGAATGGCGGCGCCACTTAACACGCAACCTCTCGAAAATTGAGCACTGCGTGGGGAACAGAGGGTCTTAACGCTAGGTTCCCTTTGACTTTCTTGTTATTTGCGGGATACAGCAAAAACAATACTATACAAAGTACTATAACTACTGCTAGCAACTATCTTCAGAATCGCTTTCAATGACTGGTTTCTTAACTGTTTTAAATTTTCGTCTAAATAGTGGACTGTCATTAGTGCTTTGAGAGACGGTTTTCTTTTGAGATCTTTTCGCTTTTCTTCTTTCCTCCAATATCATTTCAGCTACTTCTAGTTCAGACATATCGTTAGCTTGGGTTAATCCAACGTGGGAGTCCACGCAAAAGCTATCCTGTAACAAAGTGTTAAAGGTACGAATTTACAACAACGGTTAAAGATTTTTGACCTTTTTTTAAGTGTCATTTCATATTTAGGAAAGAAAAATACTTATTTATGTGACGTATAAAAAATATCTTAGAAACTGTCCAAGCGCTCTGACCACTAAACATGCCATAATGAAGTTCTTATATGCTTGCTATAACTTATGTCGTTGGCATCTTTGTAAGGAGATTTTTACAAATATCCGGTACTCAAAGAAAATCGATATAGAATTAATACGTGAGTGTCTTAACACTAAGTTCTCAGATTTCTCTGCCTACCCTGCTATGTGCGGGATACACCGTGAAGCTGAGTAAAATAGAAAAAACATTGTACATACCATCTCGTACGTATCGTTATCTAACACAGTTTGTGAAAGGATCTCTCTTTTATTGAAGTTATCAGGTAATTGAGGGATTTTGAAAACGCCTTTGATTGGACTTCTGTAACAAAAATATTTACGTGAACAAATATTATGTTAAATATATTATTATGTTAGTTCAATATTTTGTTTCGTTTTTTATTATAACAAAAAACAAACGAATATAATTTTTTGACAGATTTTATTGAGGAGAATTTCGTGAAATTAAAAAAAAAACCCATCGATACATATAATGTGTGGTAAATAGAAATACATCTTTTTTTTAATCAAAAAACGTCACAAAACTTAAAATAATTACTTTTTGGTTTTATCTGTACCTAACGGCGTCTGGCAACATGTTTAGTGAAGTGTGAGAGGTTCATAAAAATTATATGATGCGTGTATACCAGAGTAGGACATAAAAATAATTAGCACCCCCGGACGGAAATTGAATCAACAACCTGTGTTTACAGTCACACACTTAATTTACTTGACTGAAATAGTAATAAAAGCCAAACAAAAAAGACTCACTTAACAGATTTCAAGTAATGCGCTTGCATATCGTCGTCGTCCACTACGGCGCTGTCGTCGCATATGAACTCCGCAATGCTGCCCGTACTGTCCTCTGACAGCTCGTCTGAACTGTATGAAGAACCCGAAAGTTCCGCTTCAAGCTCCAGGAAATTACTATTCTTCTTCTTTTTCTTCGTAAAATGAAAGAAATGTTTATATCAGTTTTACTTTTATGTATCTTTTTAATAACAGCAGGGTAGGCAGAGGGAACCTAGTGTCGAGACACTGTCTCTATTTTCTGCCGAATGCTGGAGACGATGTTAACACGTTAACACCAGAGCAGATATGAAAATATTCAATATTTTATTTTCTCGAGATCGAACCCACAACCAGTCGTGTTTAGTCACACGCTTGTGCCCTCGCGCCACGACTGGCCTCGGTAATAACGACCAATATTTTTAAGTAGTTCTTAAAGATTAAAAATACTAATGTATAAAGTATGTTTTTTGTTTTTTAAAACTCTATACTATAATTACAAGTATACATCAATTTAGAACCTACTACTGTATATACATTCCGATTAATTCTCCGTTTTATGGTGTTGAGTAACGTTGAGAATAATTGTATTGAATGTTACCAAATGTCAATATAACGCTATAATTTAACAATGTCGACTTACTTTTCTCATTTTATGATTAAGAGCTCCATTAGCGTGTGCGGCGGCCACCAGCCGCTTCTTGCGAGGCTCGTCGAAGTCGTCGTCGCTGTCACTGAACGCCATCTTCCTTTTAGCACCGTTTATCGTACTTAAATTATTTGTCGAATTATTTGAAAAAATATTTTTAGGTGTGAAATTACACTCCCGACGATACATTTGCAATTTTGTCAAATTATTTTTGATATTACAATTAGTTTTATCGTCAACAAGTATTTCTTCTACATTATTTCTATTTTCCTTTCCCGATGGAATTGGGGATTTAAACATGAAGTTAACTTGTGCATTGTTATTACCGAAAGAATTGTTGTTAAATTTATTAGACGTGAGCGCGGCTAAGATTTTTTTTTGCAATGTCGTAGCTTCAGATCTCTCACTCGGTTCAGGTTTCTTGTTAAAATATGGTGAATTTCCACCAGTGTCGTCTAGTTTAGTTTCAGTTTTCGGTGCAGGTTTACACAAAGCGACGTTCATTTGTTCGTTTTCTAATTTAAGCATTTGCGTGTTGATTTCGAAGTCGCTATCACTGTCGCTGTCGAGAATGATCACACTTGTTTGTTTTTGCTCTCGCTCTTTTATTTTAGATTTCGATGAATCAAATGTATTCGCCATGTTTCTTCTATCACGTTGCGTCAACAGTATCGGTGAACAACTTCTTTCTGTCTCACATATTCGGGTTTCTTTTGTATCTTTATATACCTCAGATTCAGTGGAACTATTATTTTTCGTCCTATTTATGAGATCTATAGTTTGAGTTATCGTAAGCATACTTTTAGAACTAAAGTTCTGTATATTCTTCTCGTCAGACAATTTTGATGTTTCTCTTTTGATTGGTGATAATACATCTCGAGGTTTGATCATTTCTAACTTTTTAACACTTTTCGGTGTCGAGCTTTTGATATCTTTTTTAATGCTCAAGTTAAATTTTCGCGATTGGGAACAAAGTATTGGAGACGTTGATATGGATGTACTTTTCACAGATCTACCGGAAAGTATTGATGGGCTGGTTGGATAGACTGTAACATCTTCTGACTGTTTTTGTTCAGTTACTTTCATTTCTGTAGGTTTAGATACCTCACTTTCTAGTTTTTTAGGAGATTCTATATCTGAATCTTCAAACAAATCATCGATACTGTTCAGATTAAAGAACTCTAGATCCTCTTTGTCATTTTTAGTGACATTGTCTAAGATAAGCTTGTTAGTATTAGCTTCAAGAACATCTTCTGAGCTACTATCAGCAAATATATCTTCTATATCGCCTAGATCGAAATTAGCATCTTTTTCATTAGTATTCGTGCTTTGTTTATTTTCGTCAACATCTGCTATGAAAGGATCGCTTAATTTAGAATTTTCAGGAATATTAATTATTTTACTGATATTTACATTTTTATTATCTTGTACTTTGTTTATATTATTTTTTTCTCTCAAATTAGATAATTTTGAATCGGATTCAACAATATCGTTGTTAATATCATCTGCGAATAAATCATCTAAATCAAAATTAAATTCCTCATTATCATTAATGTCGCTGTTACGTTTCTCTTCTTGTAATGTCTTACATAAATTTGGATTTGTATTTCCTGTCTCTTTATCACTATTATTTTGACTATTTGTGATATTATTAAAATATTCGAGTAAATTGGTTGTAAATAAGTTATCAATTAGAGAAATATCTGGTAAATATGGTTCCTTATGTGTCGGCAACGATAAAGGTAAGACAGTTCTATCATCTCTCATACTTTGTATGAATTTACAATCACATACATTTACACACAACCAACACGTACTTTTAACAATTTTATTCTCCACATTTAAATCTGCAAATAAGTTTACAAGTTTCGTAGAAATTTTACCATCATTGGAAATACCTAATTCTTTAATAACTTTAGTGTAGTTTTTGGTTGATTTCGTCACTGTACTAAATATGGCTCTGATATCACCGTCTCTTTTTCCGGGTGACTTATTAGTAGGCTTGATTTTTCTCTTGTTATGTTGACGTTTTACTGGAGACGCGAATACATTAGGAGTTAGCGATTCTTGAGTAAAAACTGAAAACGACAATTTTAATTAATATAAATGTTTTGAGTCCATCGCGTAGCAGGGGCACGAGTGTGTGCAACGGTTGTGGTATCGATTCCCATTCGGAGAAATAAAATATTTAATATTTTCATTTCAATTAACTCCGCAACTTAACATGCAATACCTTGAAAATTCGCAGAATCTGTAGACCGGTATTCTTTTAATGGGAACGAAATGTCGCCCCAGGTTCCCTCTGCCTACGCTGTGCCGGGAGCAAAAATTATGAAATTATTATATATATATATATATTATTATTAGTATATATAGTGTTTTTTCGGCACTACTTTACTACTCTATAAAAGCCTAATACAAAAAAAAAATTCCCAAAAAATTAAAGTGATTTAAAAAAATAATAATAAATAATTATATTATCGTTGTAAAATAAAACGACATTGCTCAAGAACGACGAACGCAGACATAAACCTATAAGAGGGAAACCGCCGCATACGCCTCATTCCGAAATCGAGTCGTAGGTATTGGCGGCAAAGTTCAAAGTTGATTAACCTTTAGTAATATTTTTTATGTAGTTATTTCGTGTGACATAATAGAAAATAACATGTATTTTGTTTTTTGTATCTATGCGTAACTGTGTCACACGAAATAAAAGTATGGATAAACATCGTGAAAAAGGAAAAAGGGAAAGAAAGGCCTGTGTCTAGTTGAGATATTTTGATTAATTTCTTTTACCCTATAGGGTACCCTATAGGGTAAAATGTCTTAAACCACAGTCTTTTAAAGAAACAGCATATATGCTGTTTCTTTAAAAGGAGCGCTGACGTTTCAACCTTGTATATTAAATGTTTAATTGAATTTTGGGAAAGTATTTTCTTTTTAACCATCCTATTTTTTCAAAAAGGAAGTTCTATTTTTATTAAGTGCATTTTATACTATTTATGAATATAACCCAGAGACTAACTTAAGTCCGTCGTGGAAAATTATAATTTAAATTATACTTTATAATTTATTGTAAATAAAAAAAGCCTTAATAACTTACACAAGTAAATAAATTATAGTATAAACATAATTATGCATTAAAGTAGCAACAACATCAACTAACCAGGTGTTTCGGTAAAACGAGATGTATCCCTCTTACTCGAATTATATTGAAGTAAATGAACTAATATTTGAGTATCAGATGAATGTCCAATGTTCACAGTTGGTTGCAAGCTTCTTTGATGATCCAACCAAGTAGATAGATTTATAAGACCATCATTTTCAAAAGATATTAACTTATCTGAAAAAAAAAAGTAGAATCTACTCAAAGAGTTTACATGAATTTAAAATTGTATATATATTTTTTTAAATCTTTAAATAAACAAAAGACACGGACAAAAACACAATCATTGTGTCACAGATATGTGTGGAAATCGACCCCAGGACCTCTTTTTGACAAACAAGGTGACCCTCACCTTTAAAACCGAAGTGTCATTAGCTATATCATAGTATTTTATCAAATAAAATTTTTAGAGCTAACGTCATGCAAACATTACATTTAGATATTTTATATGTAGACTTAATTCCACAATAGTAACACAAAAAAATAATGATTAAATATACACCAAACAGCTTATTATTATTTTTCATACTCTATTACATATCATACTCTCTATGCAGTTAAAAAATTATAAAGTCTTGATGATTTTATGAGTGTCTCAAAAAGTTTATATGATTCTAATAACTTACTCGTAAAATATTTATATTCTCTTTACTTTCTCCAGATTATCTACACGACAATATTATAATATACAAAAAAAAATACCAAACAAACTAACTCTTTAGTAAAATGTATTATTATAAAACTAAAAAATTTTGTTGAATACTCTTATCTCAAGAACTACTAGCTCCAAATGAAAAGATATTAGTGTTGAATACACTAATTATTAAAGCAAAGTTGATATTTAAATAAAATGAAAAGGTTATTACGTAACTGCTTACCAGTATTCATAGCCCAATGACTAGGCCTGGAAAAGAACTCGCTATGTCTGTATCCTGTTGGGTACAAACTCTCAAACTCCGCTTTAGATATCAAATCTTCACTCTTATTTGAACTGGACACCTTATCTACCAACATCGTTCTTAAATCCTTTTGGCCCTTAAATTTTTTTTGGGTATTACTAATTTATTTATTATTACTTTTACATAAAACAGTTATCTTTATATATTCTTTATGAATGTTAATAGAATACAATGCGGCTTTATATTTGAATGCTGTGCTTTGCCTTTGTAACAGGAGCAGGGAAATTAAAATATATTCCATTCTCTTAGTGGAAAATAAACTCATAATCCTCGCGTTTAAGTTTAGAATATTTTTTTTTTCGTTTAAAATGTTAATTTAATAATAAAATTCATGTGCTTCAGTTATTAGATGATAAGTTTCCTCAAAACTGACAATATGGTTTTTTTTAGTATAAAATGTTTACTTTTTTAGTTTTATCCATGTTATCCTTTTTATCAACAGTTATATACATCTTGTGGCATTCCGGGAAGGGCCCTCTTGGAATCATTCGAGGATTGTTCTTAAATAAATTTTTCTCTAATTCTTTAGACTTTAACACGTTATTATTGAGGCCATCTCTTTGTCTCATGCTGTCTAGTAAAGTCTGTAATAAAAAAACTTATTTTAGTTTTTTGTTGTATCCTGTCTTTGGTGCATACAGGGTAAGCAGAGATAACCTAGTGATAAGACACTTCGTCTCCCACGCATGGTACCTCCCAGTTACACCGAGATACTGTGTGTATTAAGGCGGAATTCGACACCGCGTCTCGTCTTGTCGATAGCAATGCTTATTACTTTATAAATTTATTGGTGCTGCAAACATTTTAAATCATTTCAAGTTTCACAGTTGATTACTCTATTCGTTACCACAGGTAAATAAAAGTTATTTACAATTTTTGTTATGCTTCATATATAAGATATATATAAAAAAAAATGTTATCGTGTTTATCAATGTAAACCAATAATTATCAAAACTTTCGTCTGTGCTTTTCACAATTATATTTTGGAATACTTCCCTCAATATTTAGCGTTGTTCAATTAAATGATATATAACTTTTCATTTATGGATTATCATCCATAAATGAAAAAGTTATATCAAAATTAATAAATTGCTATGAAATGACAGTTATTTATGAATTGGCTCCATTTTTTACTTTTCAATGAATAGTTGTAGTCTTTAAGAAGACAATGTTATTTGGAAGCGAAACTAATTCAGAAAGGTAAATTAATAATAATATTTTTACTATTTTTAAAGTCTTTTTTTAATTCACACTTAGGAAAGAAAAATACTTATTTAGAAAACGTATAAAAATTTGAACGTAGCGTGATTTGAACCCGCGTCTTCTGGTCGGTTTACAGTACGCGCGGGTTCGAGTTTACGTTCAATTTTTTTAATGTTTTCTAAATAAGTATTAAATAATTCTATTTAAGGGGCGAAACTATTTTAATACGAATAGTTTTAACCTGATGTTCTCTGCCCTCCGTGACCAGTATGTAAACGTGCCCCCCGCGAGAGCGCCCTGTTCGCCCACATCTGTAATTTATAAATAATGTTATATTTAAACCTATTTTCATGAGTTTCACTGAACTGTTCCGCCACCGAATTTGACACGCAGTACCTCTGCACGAGGCGCACGGGCGAGCGCGTGGACACGTCGAAGCACAGTATGAGGTCGACGCGGCCCACGTCGAGCCCCTCCTCCGCCACGCACGTGCACACGAGCGCGTTGCGCGCGCCGGCCCGGAACCCGCGCAGCGCGCGCGCCTGCCCGCGCTGCGTGCTGGCCTTCTCTTTGCCTAAGGAGCCAACCTAGGAACTTCGATTACCCACTTTCCGCTAATTTTCGAGGTGTTATCTATATTCATCTTCCAATATTAAACTAATCGAATCATCGATTGAATTATAGAGGGTTACTTATTTCATAATGGATCTCTAGTGAATAAATTATATATAATAATAAAAACGCTTCTATTACTATTGAAGAACATGTGTCGATTTAATTTAATTTTATTTAAATTTAAATAAAATATTAAATGTTTACCAGACGCGCCTTGTCCCACAAACATCTGCGGCAGTATCAGGGGTCGACACTGCAACAGTAAACAGTGCACGAGATTCACACTCTCACGGTACTCACAAAACACTGGAACAAAATGAAAATTCGGTAAATAAAATGTTAAATATATAAATATACAATAACTATGTAATGGTTTCTATATAATAAATATAAATAAATAAAATATGCCATTTATAAAGAAGTATTTAACTGTTCACAATTGTAAGTTCAATCCAGGCAAGTTTGAAGATATTTTTATATCTTTAGTTCAGTATTTTTTTTCGCACGATCCATTTTGCATATAATATATGCGGTTAGGTGAAGGATCTAAGTGTTAAGAAATGACGTGCTCTCTGAATGAATTTGGAACACTGACACATGCCTTAAAACCGGAAAACATAGAGATCTTATACATTTTTAACATCGAATCAATAACCATCGTGTTTATAGTCACACACAGTTCCACTTCGTCATGAGGGTGTTTATATAGGGCCGTTCAAGTATTACGTAAGCAGTTCTTTTGCAATTATTGACCACCCCCCTTCCCTATGTCATCAAAAATAAACAATCCTCTAAGAAATATTTCATTGAAAACGTCAAAAATAAGCAAACCCAAGACCCCCCGCCCCTCTACAGTGCTTACGTAATACTTGAACGGCCCCTATCTATTAGAAAAGATTTCAAGTAAGAAATTATAATATTATTCATTCCTAGAATATATTACATTGTTCCTGGACCTACCTATTGCTTTAGTTTCCACGCCCTTTTGCTTAGCTTCAGTAAAGTGTTGTAGCATGATTTCTTTTAGTTTATTAAATTTTGGATGTCCAAATGATAAATTCTTTGGTATCTAAAAATATAAATACAATGACTTTTGTAACAATGTAATTATTTACACAGGAGCCAATTTTCATCAAGTATCCGATTTTTTAGAAAAAAAACACAAATTTCCTAATATAGAAGGATAGGACTGAGCAACAAAATATAAAAGGATAGGTACTGATATCCATACCTTCATTTCGTGTGACACAATTACGTATAGATAACAATAATGTAAACACATACAACTTTGCCGCCAATAACTACGATTCGATTTCAGAATGAGGCGTATGCGGCTTTTAGGCGTTAGTAGAGTAGTTAAAACTGTGGTGTCATTTATAGTAGTGCTGACAAAAACACACTGTATAACTATAAAAATTGCTCATATACAAATATAGTATAGTCAAAATTTAAAAGATTTAGATTTTCTAAGTAAAAAATATAACACAACTTACTTCAGGTATTGTCCCATCTGGTAACATACTCCTGTCTAAGGACAGAGGATTGATTCCAAGATCACTTCTTAATTTTTCTAGAAACGCCATAAGTCTCTGATCCGATTGAATCCAGGACTTCTCCGGGTGTTCGTCGAAAAAATTCAAAAATACTCTCGATCCATGTTTGACAAGTAATTCCAGTCCATGAAACAATGCTATTAGAAATGTGAAGTCCTTCATTATGTAATTGTGTTTTGGATGTCTATGAAATACAAAGATAAAGAGTTCTTCATAAATAATATTAATATATATAGATTATATATAGTATACTCTAAAGCTGAACTTACAACAATTGTGGTGCAAGGGTGTGACAGTTGTTAGTTCGATCCCCATTCAAATTAATTATTATTTAGTCTTAACACTAGGTACCTTCTGCCTACCTTGCTGTATGCAAAAGATTTTTTTTTATAAGAGCGAAAAAACCATTTGTTTATATGTCTTATATATGTAACTAAAAACTTTTTAGATAAAAATCGTCTCTAAGTTATTTTCTCTATGGTCTATAATCTATATGTATCTATTTAAATATGGGCCGTGGGAAAATTGTTACTTGCCACACCTAAAACTAATAAAATAAGAAACAGAACAGAAATTAAACTTAAAAAAAATGCAGTAAAACAATTCTACTGTAAAAATATGTATAGTCTCCATATACAGTAGTTTTACTGGAAAAGTTAAATACATTTTTATACAAGGTTTTTACCCTCAAAAAGAGGAAAAATACATAAAAAATATTAATCTATTATGGCGCGAAAATTTTTTATATATGAAACTGTGTAATTGTGTGTAAAATATATTTATATAATAAAAATCTATTCACCTGGCACCTCGTTCCCTACTTTGAAATTCTTTGTACATCATGACTATCCTTCCTTTGGAGAGATTTCCAACATTTTGTGGTAATATGTTCAGCTGCTTTAAATTCCTTGCATATACATCTAAAATCTATAACATAAATTTATAATTAAGTAATAATTAAGTAATATACTTATTATTTTTCAGGTTCCACATTTAATAAACCTACTATTATATTATGTGTTAAGTGATGGAAAAAAAGTGATACAAATATCTTATATTATTTTTAAATTTTTTTTAGTTTTACACTGTACCCTGCACATAGCAGGGTAGGTAGAGGGGACCAGGAACCTAGTGTTAAGATACTTCGTTCCCCATTAAGACACTTCTGTTTCCTACTTTCCGCCTTTTCGTGCTCACGTTACCGGAGCGAGGAAATAAATAAATAAAATGTTAAATATTTCACTCTATTTTTCTTTTTCTTTAATTTTTTTAATATAAAAAATTACTTTTACCTCAACATACTGCTGCCTTAAATTATTGAGTTCGGAACCAAGTTCAACTATAATTGTATTTATTTTACGAGAATGACAATAGGGTTCAACATCTGGACTTGTCTCTGTTCGCAATTCTAAATGAGCTATGTTTAAATTTCTAACAACCTGAAACAAAAAGAACAAAATATTAGACTTGACCCACAATATCTCTAGCAGAAAGTGGGGAATGGAGTGTCTTAACACTAGGTTCTCTCTGCCTAACCTGCTTAGTGCAGGGAACAGAGTGAAGCTGATTAATCTATATTAATAAGAGTGGGCACGCGCAGCTTCGCCCGCGTATTTGCACAGAGGTTACTTCTAAAAAAACTGCGAAACACGTGTTCAATAAAATATTTTTAACAATATGAATTTATTTTTTTATAAAAATCAGTAGCGATTTAAAGATTTTTTCAGTATAAACTTTCAACCCCTTATTTGAACCTTTAGGGGGTGAATTCTAAAAAACTATGCAAGATGTGTTCAATTAAATATTTTTTAGAGTCTGTATTTCAAATTTTATAAAAATCGGTGCCGATTTAATTTTTTTTCCATACAAACTTTCAACCCCAATTTCATTCCTTTAGGGTTAAAATTTTTCAAAATCCATTCTTAGTGGACGTCCAGATTATGCAAATGAACATCTGTCCAAATTTCAAATAACATGTACTACTAATAACAAATACTCCCAATAATATTTTTTGATAATTTTAATGAAAATCAAAAATGACACCCTATGGTTTTTATAATTTACACTTACACAATATTTATTAAAACAGAAACATAATTCCCTGTACTTATAATACATATACAAACAAATAATTCAATAGTACAAATATAAACTTACAGTAATAACATCGTCAACTTTGCTTCCTGGAGTGGCTGATAAAGCAAGCACTCTATAACATGAGTGTCCTATTTCATTTAGTGTAGTTATAATCTGACAATATGCATAATTTCCTCTAGCTTTGTGTGCTTCATCTATAACTAAGCATCTAATTTCTTTCCCTGGGCATATTCCTGATTTGATGTCATTATAAATAACTTGTGGTGTAGCAAAGAAAACTCTCTTTGTTTCCCATTGTGTTTTTCTTGTATTAACCTGCATATGACCTATAAATTAATACATTTATTTATAAATAATTTAAAAAATTGAATAATTAAAATACAAAAAATTTCAACAAACAATTCTTTTTTTAAATGTTAGTTGTATTAGAACTTATTATTATATTGGTTACCTGTCATTTCCACAGTATCAGCGGGTGGTATTGCTACAATATTGTAACAAGCATTAATTTGTTGTGCAACTAGTGGTTTAGTGGGAGCTGTAAAAATAATTTTGCCCAGAGGATACCAGCGATAAAAATTATACATTATCACTGCTGCAATGAAAGTTTTTCCCAATCCAGTTGGTAGACTCACCTATAAAGTATAATAATGTAATACATGTTATTATTTATTCATATTAATAAATAATGTTGTTTAGTATAATATATTATACTAACAACATAAATATATTAATTGACTTACAAGTGTGTTTTTCAAAATTGCTGCTTTTATTATATTGAATTGATAATCTCTTATAGGATAATTTGTCGGATATATCCATGTTCTTCCAGTCAAAGTATCAAAACCACTAATCTCCTTGTCATTGCATAAAGCACTAGAAATTAAAAATAAAATATAATAATGAGGATTAAAAAAAATAAAACTCATTAAGATATTTTTGTTTGTGTCTCCTTACCTTACATTTAGGCTGATATAACTAGTATTTAAGTTATCGCCCCTAAAACTTGAGTTTGCGAAATTTGCCGCCAAAGTTGAATCGTCAAATATATCGCTATCCATACGTTCTTCATGCACTGTTTTTGAATTATCCATCATAAAAAAAGCATTTTAGAAAATTGACTTATCTAATATTTAGATGCTCTATACTTAAATGTACTTGCATGATTACAAAAATATGACTACAAAATCAACAGTAAGTTTTTATATTATTCCATGATTATATTATAGCACGAAAATTTAGCAACTATAGTTACTTATTTGAAATATTTAATATTTTTACTTGTTTTATTTATTTTTTATTCTATACATTACAAACATACAAATTTGTTTTACAATTTACGTTCAAATCAAATGTCGAATGTCAAAAAAATGTCTATAATTTGTTGATAGCACTAGCAGTTACATTACACGCACGACAATATGAATAAATTTATATTAGTAATAAATGAAATAATGTAGTAATTTTCTTGAAAATTAAAACTAACTGCTATTTATAATATAAGCAGTATATAACACCAATTTACAATTTTTTTTTTCCCAAAAAAGCTCATCATTACGTAAGTGCATGGTAATGTAATATTTTTTTATTGTAGTCATTGTAAATTGTAAACAATTCTGTTCCGATTTTATTTATATACTCTTATTTAAATTTTTGTTAGAGTTTTAAACGTTGCGATAATTTATTTAATTTCATCGACCAACATTCTTATTAATTCTTATTATTTAATTCTTATTATTTATCTGATTAAGTATCTTTAACATTAGTTACTTTACCAATGTCACGTTTTATGGGGAGCAGACGAAGTTTTATGTAAAAAAGAGATGATGTAACACAATAAGAGAATGTGAAATATATAAATGGAAAATGTTAAATAGAGATGCTGTTAAAAATTGTCTACATCTATAAAATAGAAAACTTAAAGGAATGTATACTTTATCTATATAACATCAAGGATTAGGAATAAGAAATATATAATGAAAAAATGGATATAATTATATTATTGAATATATTAAACAAACATTTAACAAGCATTCAAAATTAATTAAAAGGATGGCCTTCTGACAAGCTAATCTGTGCCGCTATTTGACTTTTGCTTTTTAAGAATTGATGTTGAAGTTTTAAATTGAATTATATTATATTTTTGAAATAGAATTTTGGATTTTTACATTTTTGGCGATTTTTTTTCCTTTTTAGTGCTTGTTTATAATGCCTAATGTTTATATTTTTAAGTTTCCAGTAATGATTAATAATATATACACGCTTTGAAATAAATATATTAATTTAAATGAAATATTTATTTCTAGTAGAATAACAGTAACAATTGACTTTTAAAGACATAGTTAGCTATGGAGTTAGAAGATGGCTTAGACGATTTATTAGCAGATATAAATGAACCAACGTCTCCGAAAAAAATAAAAAGTGAAATAGAGACATTGGACCAGCCAGGTGTTTGTTTATTTTATTTAACTTAGTAAATGTTTCTATTTATAATACAATATGTATTTCTATTAGTTGTAGTAATTGAAAAGATGATATAAATGTATTTCAGTTATTATTTACAATTTACATAATTATAATATTAAAAACATTATAATTATGTAAATTGTAAATAACTAAAATTTACAAATTATATAATGATAATATTTATAGAGACCAGTCGTGGTGCAGGGGCACAAGTGTGTAACAGTTAATGCGACAGGTTATGAGTTTAATCCCCACTCAAGGAAATGAAATAATTATTTAAATTTTTATTTTCATTTCTTCACTCTGGTGTCGAGGTAAACGCGTTTTAAAGCTTCGTCACTCAACACGCAAGGCCTCCAGAATTCAGTGGAAAATTTAGAACAGTGTATGTCGTAACATTTAATACCTTCTGTATACTCTGCTGTTTGCGGGATACAAAAAAATCCAGTCTTAATCTCTAACCTAAGTCTTGAATGTGATACTTTTAAACATGCACAAATATATTATATTTAAAGATTAAAACAATACCATCATTATTAGAAAAATAATCATGAAATTAAAAAAAAACAAATCAAATATAATTTCACTTTAATAATGAGCAATTCTTATAAGTTGTATGTAATAAATGATAATATTTACAGGAACATCAAAACCTTCAGTATCTAAGACACATTGTGTTTTAGTAAATCAAAAACAGGTATTAAATTACTTTTTACAAACCTTACGTTAAAAATGTTGTTGTAAATTAATTCCATTGTAGTGCCTGTCTGTCTGTAAATGTGACAGTTCTGAGTCTGATTTCCACCTGAGAGAGTGAATTACTTTCATTTTCTTGCTTGAGCATTGGTTCCTACCACTTAAAACACATGTCTTAAAAATTGGGTCACTCAGTTTCTCTTTAGGGGGACGATGTTACTCTCATCTGTAGGACCAGTTTACCATCTTTTCCTGGACTCGGCTTACAGCTTACATGTGTCCCCTGGGTGGTGTGAAATGAGTAATGTTATTACTATCCGAATATATATCGAGTATCAGGTTGCAGTAAGTAACCTGACAAATAGACCTAATCAGTCTACTCAGTCTTGGTTGGAAATGACCAACACATTCCATAACCTATGATCATGTTTCATGCAAATTGGGGCCTTGATTTATTGTCTGGACCAATTGAAAGAACATCTCTATAAAAAAAAAAAGTAGTTTCTCTTTTTTGTCTCTGTTGTACTTTGCTCCTTATAAAATATAGAATAAAGCTAAAAAAATAAGTGAGTAATATAATTATGTTTTTTCAGCGCGGAAATCCATTACTTAAGTTTATTAAAAGTGTACCTTGGGAATATGATGATATAATACCCGATTATGAAATAGGAAAAACAATATCTATACTCTTTCTGTCAGTTAGATATCATAACTTAAATCCTGATTATATAAATAATAGATTGAAGGAACTAGGCAAGAAATATGAACTTAGAGTGCTTCTACTGCAGGTAATTAAGTTTTTGACTTTTTAAATTACAAACTTATTTATTTCTAATGACCTGTCTTAATTATTACTATTGGATTGTTTCATCTTTCCTCATCAAAGTATTTTTTTTACTAGCTATATGCTGGCGGCATCTCCCGATTAAACTACTGAATTATTTCCTTAATATACTGAATTACGTTCATGTTTTAGTTTTAAAGTATGTTTGCAGCGCGCTTACCATTTGTAATGTGAAAATCAATAAACCCTTACATAGAATTTTCGTAATTCATATAAAAATATTTAATTGAATGTTTAAAAAAAAACTACTAGAACTTGGTCAGTTTGTTTGTCTGTGCGTTTGTTCACGCTTATCTCAGAAATGGCTTTGTATTTTAGCAAAGTTTCCTTAATATTTAGTATTTGTTTGCTTTTAATTGGTTCATAAATAAAAAAGTTAAGACCAGATTCACACTGTATCCCGCCTATAGCAAGCAAAGGCAGAGGGAACCAAGTGTTAAGACACTGTGTCCCCCACTTTCCACTGAATTTTTCGAGATATGGCGAGTTGCCAGAGGGAATAAATGAAAATATTATTAAATAATTATTCACTTCTGCGAGTGGGAATGGAACACACAACATCTCGTTCCAGCCACACCCTAGTGCCCCTGCACTACGACAGTCTATATAATTGAGTATATGTAATACTAATAGGAATTAGCAGTCTAGGTGGAGAGAATCTTGTTTTACGAAACATTTTCTGCTTTCCACCTGAGTTTCAAACATTGTGTGGCAGAACTCCATGACGCACTTCAAGAATTAGGTTCCATTTGTCTACCCTTTTATATTACAAATAAATTGTCAAGCTACAACAAAGTTGCAATTTGCAGATAGATTTGAAAGATCCTCATTCAGTATTAAAGAATTTGACAAGAATATGTCTCCTCACTGATATGACTCTTATGCTGGCGTGGAGTCCAGAGGAATCTGCGAAAATTATAGAAAATTATAAAATATTTGAAAATAAACCACCTGATAAGATAATGGAAAAGATTGAAAATGACCCGCACCAGAAGGTTTGAGCTTAATTAATTTAAAAGTAATCTAATATAAGTAACTTTAAAAGATTGATAGTGTATGTTATAACTTGTAATGATTTGTAGTATTTTTTAAATATTTTTTATGATTCAATATTTATTATTTAATCATCTTCACACTGTACCCTGCATGAAGTACGGTAGGCAGAAGGAACTAGTGTTAAGAAAGTCTGTTGCCCACTTTCCGCGAAACTCTGGAGAATAGAAATTTAAATAAATATTTAATTTCTTCGCTCTGGTGTCGAGGCCAACGGGCACACGATGTCTCCAATATTCGGTAAAAGGTGGGGAACGGAGTATCTTAACACTAAGTTCCCTCTGCCATCCAGCTGTGTGCGGGATACAGCGTGAAGCTGATTTGATTTGATTTTGTTGTTGTTAAACAGGGTCATACACAATTAGAACTTAGTGTCAAACACAGCAGAGACACTGTGTTAAGTGACACTTAACCATACGCTTTGTTATGCCGAAGTAATAAAAGAGACAAAAAGTCCGCCGAGTAAATATCAAACCCACAATCATCGTGTTTTATACTCATCTAGATTAGTTAATATTTTATATGATTTTTATGTATTTTTTTACGTATCATATTAAACTTTACGTACCCTGCATATATCAGGGTTGCCTAACCTAAGAACATAATATTAAGACAGTCCCGAGAAAGAAGAACTGTGGCGGAACTCAAGGCGCGTTTTGTCTAAAATAAACGTAATTATTTAGTATATTAATTTTATATTTAAGAATAATTTCAATGAATATGTAATATAACATGAACTACAAAAAGTATATTTCTTATATTTTTAGATAGTCAATGCCTTGTCATCTATTAAGCCAGTGAATAAAACAGACGCGATGACGCTTATCACTAAGTTTGGTACATTGGAGAACATTATAAAATCTTCCCAAAGTAAACTTGCTGAATGTCCTGGATTTGGTGACACTAAAGCGAAAAAACTTTACAAAGCACTACACGAACCATTTTTAAAAAGAAATAATTTAACTAAAAAAGATGAATTTGAAGATAATTTTAATATGGAGGATGTGGAAAAACTTGAAAATGAAAATAGAAATCAGGATGATAGTTAGTTGTGTGCTTGTATTGTTAATATATGTTATTTATTTTGAATTAAATACTATTTTTTTACTATATTTTTTTTACTTACTGTATAATATGTTTTTCTCACGTTCTTACTTACGTTTTCTTTCACCTTCACACAGTATCCCGCATGTAGCAGGAGAGAAAAGAACTTAGTGTCAAAACACTGCGTTCCCCATTTTACGTCGAATTCTTAATTTTCCCTGTCTGTATGCTTTCCCAGTGTACAACGTACGGTGTGAAGCTGATTTTTTATAACTGAATTAACCATTTTTTTAGTACAGAAATCATTATGTTTTATTTAGTTTTTATATTATTGTATATTTATTATTAGTAGTAGTAATTAGTATTTCTTTAACTTACCTATTCATTGTAATCAAGCTACCAGCAATATTAATAACAAATGTAAGTAATATAAAATAAACTCTAAAACAATTTAATACGTAATATATTTACATAAAAAAATTCAAACTGAATATACTGAAGTCACTCGTGGCGCAAGAGCACGAGCGCGTGACTGTAAGTGCGAGAGGCTGTGGGTTCATTTCCCATTCGAGGAAATGAAATGAACGGAACTTGCTACTTGCGGGATACAGCATAAAGTTAAAAAAAGTAGTTACTTAAAAATAGTCAATATTATTAATTCAAAGAAACGTAAAAACAATTTAATACATACATATATTTATATTAAAAGTTGCTGAAATGTTACTGAATATGACCGAGAGAGAGTTCTTTATTTAAAAGAAAAGATCGCCCGTGAGTGCTCTTGCGCACACACTTTCATGTTCTTCTTCAAAATATTGTATTTGTAAAGGCTCGCTTTGGTGCGACGCGCGGGGCCCGACCGTCTAAATACAACATAATATCAACATTCAACAGCGTTAAACCGGCTTCGACACTGGCTGGACGTACTGATGCCTCGCCTCGCGTTAGTTGTAACGAAAAGATCGTTATTACAATAAATTAAAATTTTTATCTATATTGGAGTAGTTATTTATAAAATTTATGACAAAATAATAATAAAAGAATGATAATAATACGTACTATATTATATTTTTTCAAATTAAATAAAAAATATTTGTGAAAAGTGATTGACTTTTTTTTTAACTTATAATTTAGACAGATTTTTTTTAAAGAAATCTAAGTCTTATGGTAGACTCAGGTTATGTAAAAGTGTAACGTTTTTCAGAACAATAGGTGTGAAATAAACTGAGTGTGAATTGTTGGGAATATAACAGTTTTCTTGTGAATCGTATCTAATTATATTGTGGAAACTAATTAGCTGGATATAATTTAGGTGAGTGTTATTTGAAAATATTTAATAATATGATTTTTGAATTTGAACCTTCTTTCACACTATATCTATAGTTACATTACAATATGAACGTGAGCACGAGGCATTGCGTGTGGAGTGGCGGAACTCAACCCCGCGCTTTGCCTCGACACCAGAAGGAAGAAATGAAAATATAAATCTATCATAAATAAATATTTATTATCCCCGAGTGGGGATTTAATCCATAACTAATTAAATAAAATTTGTTAGACTTAAGCGTTTGTGAACATAAAGGCAACGTTTTTTGTAAGTATCTTAAAGAGTACATACATTTGAAATATTTTTGTATATAATAAAATTTGTGACTGAAATCGAGACGTAAATTACTTTTGGTTGCCTGAGTCTTGTACATTTATAATGTTGGTTCATTTGTTGAGTGGATTCAAATCCAGCTATGGTATGCATACGAATGCTGTAATAAAAAAAATGAACGGAATTAAATGTTGAAAAAACACGGAACAAAGGAAAAACGCGCTTTATGAAATTAATTAAATTACCTTTTTTATAATTGTATTGTAATATTAGGGTATATCATAATTGAATAAAATTATTTGTTAATTATCGTTTAAATCTAAATGTTGTGTAATGACATTATTAATATAGCTATCTAATAGCAGTAGCGATAAAATGAATTATTAAAAAAAAACATTTACAACAATAACTTCTAACACTTGTTGACTTAATAATAATACCCAATAAAGGATAAATATTTGATTTGTTATATCAAATCAAAATTCTATCACATTTCTCTTAAAAAAAAAGATAATACTTTAAAAAATTAGCCACAACAGCTAAATAAAATATTTATTTTACTAATTAAAAAATTCTATGAGGCCAGTCGTGACGCAGGGGCATGAAGTGTGACTTTAAAATCAACTGGTTGTGGGTTTGATTCCCAGTCGAGGAAATGAAATATTTATTTACATTTATATTTTTATTTCTTCGCTCGTGGTGTAGAGGCAAAGCGTGGCGTTGCGTTTCCTCTACCTACGCTCCTATATGCGGGATACAGCGTGAAACTGATATAAAAAAAAATAATTAAATTGACTTCCATCCATTTAATTTGCAAAATTAAGATAGCTGTAGTAATTTCAAAATGCGCACAAGATTCTTTAGAACAAAACTAGAAACTATATTTAGTTTCTTCTATTACGTTTGCAAACTGAATATGTGAGGAAAGCAACATGTCGTGGGTAACTCCTTATTAGGAATAAAAAATAGTGTCTATATAATTCTTCATTTGGTAAGAAACAGCAAGTGTATACTCATTAAAAGTACTAGAAACAGGTGAACAAAGCACGTGCCAGGGCCAGGTGGAAGTCTCATTTTTTATCGCTTTCTTATCCAGATGTAAATAGTGTTAACAAACGACTCCGCTATTTTCATTTATTGGCTATTTCATTTAAGACAATTGAATAGGTTTTATTTTAAATGCGGTAAGGTGGCGAGAAAATGGAACAAGTTTCGAAAACAGCTGTAATGTAAACAATAAAGTACACGTTTAATAATAATAAATTATAAATACCTAATGTATGATGAATTAAAAAATAAAATTAAAAAAATAAATTAGCTTCACGCTATATCCCGCACACAGCAGGGTAGGCAGAGGGAACCTAGTGTTAAGACACTCCGTTCCCCACTTTCTGCCGAATTTTGGAGGCATTGCGTGTTGAGTGGCAGAACTCAACGCCGCGCTCGACACCAGAGCGAAGAAGTGAAAATATAAATTTAAGTAAATATTTCATCTCCTCGAGTGGGGATCGAACCCACAACCAGTCGGTTTTACAGTCACACTTTGTACCACTGCGCCACGACTGGCCTCAAAAATGAATTAAAGTAAAATTTAATTAAACCAAAACATTACAATTTTCATTCCGTATCAATGTCGCCAAAAGAATCGTGCATCGATTATCGTGACCACTTTCATCTAGATTGTGACCGTCCAGAACGCGAAAGAGGCACTATAAAATAAACAATATTATTATATAAATATAATTATTATTATATATAAATCATATTGTCTGTCATAAGTCTTGGTATTCCAAACATTATCGTTGACTCTAGATAGAGACAAAGGGGTGGTGATGTCAGAAGCTGCTGAATAATATACACAAACGAAAAACATAATAACACATACATATGTATCGTGAGGCGCGGCCATTTGACTCGTGCCATCTCGCGGGTCGGCGCACGCACAGCCTCCGCTCTTGCTCCTTTTGCCTCACGCATTTTAAACGCTGTATGCGTGTGCGCACCTACCTCTGTGTGTAAACTTCTAAGGCACACGTGCGGTATAAAAAAACCTTGTTTGGTGTTTTTATTATATACGTGTAATATAACTGAGGAATTATTTTGCTTTATTTTCATGTAGGGAGGCATCGGTGGTTAAAACTGCATTAATATTCTTATTTGTGTTGATAGCATAGCATAGGTTCTTGTTGAAAGTGGTTTTATGTTGCTGCGGCAGTAAAAGAATCTCTTCTATCCATTATTTATATAAATCTTGCTTCGTTATTGTGCCTAAGTAAAAAATCCATCTATATGTATACATAAGTGTAATAAAAATGTAACTGATCGCTGTCTTTACATAGAAGTTATATGAGAAAAATTATTGATGTAATAGAGCTCAAAACAGTGAGTTCTAAACTTTTGTCTGTTGGTCTGTGCGCTTGTGCACGCTAATTTCAGAAACGGCTAAACCAATTTGACTAAAATGCTGTAAAATAATTGTTTCAATGAATTGTTTGAAACTTTAGTTTTTAATGTATAATTATATAATTTTGTGCTTCAAGCGGGCAAAGCCACAAACTGGTGGCTTGTTAAAATTTAAAACAGCTAATATAATATGAACCCAACTTATTTAATAATGAGAAAAAATAAGAATATATTTTAAAGCAACGTCACAGTTGAAATATCACGTATTGGTATATAAAAAAAAACAAGCTACGTGACTTTCTTAATAGTGGTAATCTTTATTGAGAAATAAATTTACACCTTACTTGTTATTGTATAGTCTCGGACATATTTGAAAAGTCTTATTTTTAAAGGATATTTTAATGGTGGTTGGTGTAAATGTATTGAGTAGGTGTTGAATATAAAATCCATAATAAACTAAGTATCGTCGAACTGCAGCGTCAAGCTAGTGTGTAAGCTTCAGCCGTTGCGAAATTTTATATCCGTTTCCCACTTTTAGATATATCTAAAAGTGGGGAACGGAGTGTCTTAACACTAGGTTCCCTCTGCCTACCCTGCTGTGTGCGGGATACAGCGTGAAGCTGATTGTTTTTTTAAAAAAAATCAAAATAATAACTTTCAAATTCTTTGTCTATGTTCATTATAGATTAAAATATAAAATTGGAAAGTTTTAAGAATCTTTTTATTTTTATGGTTATAACCATATAATATACCCTTGTACGGCTCCACTTGAAACTCTTTGAGAAGCTTTTAAAGCAATATCTTATATTATTTATTACTAATGGAACACTTGAAACGTCCCTTTCAATCGGACTGTTCCATCACTTTATTTTTTTATAACAAGTATGGAACCACTTTCGTTTTGGTCCATTTTTTTGCGGTTTAGTTCACGTTGATAACCTGTAGGTTGACGTTAAAATCTTAAGCATTATGGCTTGAGTACATACATAATATTAAAATCTCTTTAGCTGTGAGAAAAATAGGAACACTGCTTTCAGAATTTATAAACAAGATATAGATACTAATACAAACACGAAATATTTAATTTATTTTAGTTTTAAATTATTATACTTTCTTTCAATTTGTGGGACAAATTATAAACTCTTCTATCTTATACTAGATATACTAGATATTATGAAAAAGTAATAGTACATTGTCAAAGAATTATATATGTACCTCGAGGGTTCATAAATTTTGTTAAGTCAACAATAAAAGTAGCGTAATTTTTTAACAATTATTTTTGAAATTGGATCATCTTTGCTACTTTTTGGTATATTTTTTTTGTTTTGTCGACAAAATTTTTTTTCGAAAGTGAAGATTTTCTCGTCGGTAAATAATATGTTTTTAACATCTTTTTTTAATCCTTTCGATGGATGTTAATTTTAAAAACAAATAAAAATATAGTAAACATTTTATAGTCATTCATCCCATCAATATTTTTTAGTATTTTTCAAATCAATTATTGTTTGAAAACTTGTAAAACTTTAAAAATGAATACACGTGTTGTTGAATTTAAAAGTTTTTTATTTGCAAAGTTCGCTTGAACTTTAATAAAGCTAGTTTTTATAACATTTTTATTCACGTTCCATAGACGTGAATAATGTTTTGTGAAGACAATTTATTATATTGTAGCCATGGTATGACTAAGAATATTGATGAACTCATCATAATAAGTTCTAATGTGCTAGCATCTGCGTTTTGTTATAAAATTTATAAAAAAAAAAATGTATTTGATGACAGGTGCAGAGATAAAAAAAATAAAAAAATTTATACTAGTCTCCGTAATTTCGTTTGCATGGATATTATGATTCTGCTATGCTAATTCCATTTAGCACTCGTTGTTCATACCTAATTGCTTAAGAAATAATGATATTTAAAACGAAAATTATTAAAATGTACCTATTTAATTATTAAATATATTTTTATTACTTAGTTAACAGTTATTTTAGAAAATGGTCGCATAACCAATCGCATACCTTCGTGGTATTAAGGTTCATATAGTGATGTGCTTTTACGTTGCCGAGTGTTAGTTGTGTAACAAAGTTTTATCAAAATCTGTCGGATATTAGTAGTAGGTAGTTCTTGCTTAAAAATTAAACAACTGAGAGCTATCTCTCGAATTATATTCTCTCGATTACATAAATTATATTTTAATAAGTACAGAAATGGTATATGGTTTAACCGAAAGGGGTCCATACACTAAATAAACAATTAAAATAATTAATAATTTAACACAATATTAAATATAGGAAAATATAATTTTAAATTCTAACAAATGCTTATTAAAAAAAAAAAAAAAAAAAAATGTTTAATTTCTTATAAATATGAATGTATGTTATGTGTATGGAATTGAATAAAGCTTATTATTATTATTTATTATAAGTACAGAAATGATCCCTTTTACAGTGTTATTATATTTATATAATAAAGCAGAAGAGTTTATCTCTTTGGTTCTATAAACGCTAAGATCTCTGAAACTATTGATCCTTTTTTTTGTTTTGTATAAAGGCTACATTCCTCAGCAGCGCTATAGGCTATATGACATTAACACGGTTTAATTCTTAGTTAGCCTTAAATTATGAAATAACATTAATTTGGAACGCCATCGTATTACTTTAACCGTGTGCGTTGCAGAAATTAAAATAAATATTTCATTTCCTCGAGTGGGAATCGAACTCACAACCTGTCGTGTTTACAGTTGTGCTTTGTACCACTGCGCCACGGCTGGCCTAGAAATATTTACATATTGGTCAATATTCCTAATCTATATAGTCGTTTAGTTATTGTTACACATTAAACGTATGTAACACATAAACAAACATAAGCTTCCGCGGTGGCTTTAAATAAATTTCTAGCAGGAACGTCTGTTTGCGCAAGTGATATCGAGGAGTTAACCCCGATTTTTGTTAAATTATCGATTTCGATAGATCGGAAGTGATGCCAGGCATCTGACCGAGAATAAATCTGTTTGTTTTCTATTTAGTAACATCGTTAACGTATGGTTTATCTTAAGCAATATGTACGGAAAGAGAGTAAAAGTTATTGTGTAATACAACAGATTTTTACATCAAATAATGATAAATAATTATTACAAATTGCCTGGTCAAGGAACTTATGTACTTAATACATAATAAAAAAAATGAAATTGTTAAAGTTACAATATAGCTAAGGCATACAAAGAAAGTAGAAAGAAGATTTAAAGAACACCTTCTTCAGCTGGCATCAGACGGAGGCGAGAAGCCCAAGACCGGGATAATTAGACCCGATGAGTTCACTGTTGATCATAGGCCACGTTCAGCTGTGGACGGCGATAGTGGCTAAGAAGGAGATACCAACAAAATATTTTCATTTTTTTGGTCCATTTATGAACCTTATATAGAACGCTATAAAAAAGAAAACAGAACACTTATGTACGGTATTTTTTTTTATTTTCACGCCGTATTCCGCGCTTTGCAGGGTTGGCAGAAGGAGTCATTCTATAATTATAAATAAAATATTGTTATACCTTATTTTAATATAAAGTGAATAATCAAGGCAATAAAAAAACGGTCATACTAAATATTATAACAAAAAGTTAAGATCACAGAAGCCATGTGAGGAATGCGGTCAGGCGATGCCTCGTCATTAGGTGACGACTGGTGAGAGACATTGGAGACTAATGAGTCCTTGTGCCTTCCGTGTGCATTCTCTTATAAAAGCTTAATTGCAATGTTTCACCTTTCCCTCATAACAGCCATTAATATTGACTTTCGTAATATTTTTATTGCTGACCTTACCTATATACCTTTGTTGGTAATGTTTCCTACTTTTAAAACGGAGATTCGGACAATTGCTGTATTTGATCGGTTGTATAATATGTTTTGACACGTTTATATACGTTTATAATAGGGAATATTGAAGATAAAATCAAATCAATCAAGGACTTAAATAAGGACTATTGATTAATTTACGTTTTAGACAAAAAATATTAAATGTACCTGACATTATATTTTAAGTATCCAAGATGAAACATTATATTTTAAATTTGTTGCAGTATTTTAGATTAGTAGTCATATTTTGTAAATTATATATTAAAACAATATTTTATCATTTCAGATACGCTTTCAAGATGAAACGAAATCATAATATGAGTTCGGCGTGAATTTTCAAAATGGTAGAGTGCTAATTGACATGGTGGCCACGATGGCGACTCCCGCTCAGAGTCTTTATTTGCATGGCAACGAGCTCCGACCGCAGCACTCTAGGGACAATTCGAGAGATTCTGGAATATTCCATACAACCAAAGGACTTTGGAATGCTCCGGGGCAGAATAATTGTTTCTTAAACAGTGCTGTACAGGTAAAATATTTTTCAACATTATTTAAAAATAAAAAATAAATCAGCTTCACGCTGTATCCCGCACACGGCACGTTAGGCAGGGGGAACCCAGTGCTAAGACGCTCCGTTCCCCACTTTCCGCCGAGTTCTGGAGGCATTGCGTGTTGAATTGCGGAACTCGACGACGTGATTTGCCTCGACACCTGAGCGAAGAAATGAAAATATAACTGTAAATATTTCATTTTACTCGAGTGGTCGATTTTACAGCCGTACTTTGTGCCGCTGTGCCTCATCATTATTTTAAAGTTTCTATTAAGTAAATATGTTTTTATTTCTTCTTAGCATTATAAGTAAATGTTGACCCGGTAATCGAAGAATTCTGAGAAAATGCTAAAGCGCGAAGTGCGAACATACACGCGAATAGATACTCACTCTTCATACCTACATACGTGTCTGTTTTAAACCTTATGTATGTTTGCACGTCGATAATGGGCTTTTGATTTGAGTACAGGCGCATCGTGAAATGTTTATATTGAAATGTAGGTATATAAATAGGGATAGAATATAGCGAACAGTGTCGTCAATTAAAAGAATAGTGCTTTTAAATATTAAGGTTGAAAGAAACCATTGAAATGAGAAATTGTACATAAAATGTGGGTTCAAGCTGGGTTGTATTTAATTTTTACTTTTATTATATGTACAATTTATAAAAGATAATTTCCCATTTTAGTATGTTTTTTATCTTGAGACGCGTATGCATATACAATAAATTAGCAAAACAAATTAGCCGTTTCAATTATATATTTTTATTTTTTTTATAATCTTTCTATTGTTTAAATAGAGAGTGCTATTTCAAAATTTGAAAGATATTGAAAATTTATATTATAATTATGAATGTAGTAGGACTATGACTATTTTTCTGGCCCAAAATTCACACCAAACAGTGACACGTTGTGGCTGTATTTATTTTTCAAAAATCACACGTAAGACTCAAAACCCCAAAAGTGGCGATTTTAGTAATTTACAAAGCCATCAAGGTGAAAATGTACTTCTTCGCTTAGGATGATTTTGATCGAAAGGTCAGCATCCATTTGTTGATGTACAATAATTCATGTAGAGAACTCTCTTCGCCATGCATTCAGGTCTTCAGTCATTATGACACAGATCTTTCGGGAGCATACGCTGTAGAGAGCTTCTTTAAATTTGCAATTCTTGTCTACGACGCCAAATTGAAGGTTCTGGATTGTCACCGACACTCTCACCGTCTGCTTCAATATTGACATTTGAACGGCTTGTTTTTGGGCGACCAGTATATTTTGCGTCTCCAACATATCTAGTCTCTCCGGTTTTTTGGTGTGTCATCTACTGGGACACTATTCCGATCATATTTTGTATGAAATTTTCAAAGTGCAACTGTTTTTATTGTTTGTATATTTTTAAATAATAAGTAAGGCACATTGATCTATCGTATAGCGCTTAATTTTTACTAACCCTAAAGTGTCAGTCGATTTTGTTTTTTCCGAGTTACGAGCGAAGCCGTAAGCGGTTAGATAGTTGAAATTCTTTAAAGGAAATATATTTTTTAGGACAATTTATTTTACACACTAAAGTAAATAGTTTAAATTGTTATTGACTAGAATATGTCGACAAAATGCTTTGGTGACATTCATATCTATGTATATAACGGTGAGTGCTCATTTACGCCATGTCTTTTATTTCTGTTACTCAATAATCACATTTATATATATGTAGATAGAGTCCGATTTGTTTAATTGCTTAGTGATAACGCCTTTTGGACGTGGTAGTTTCGGACGATGACATAAACTAAACAATAAAATAGAACCTGTTTTTATTTAAGGCTTCGTGACTTTTGACCTTACTTCAGAGAATGTCCATGAATAAATAAAAGATAATTTCCATCAATTATTGCAATTTATATACATTTTATATGCGTAATGTTGATGAAGTATTGAATAATCAAATCAAATCAGATTTATCCCGGACACAGCAGGGTAAGCTTAAAGTTATAATCGTCTAAAAACTATTACATAGCAATGAAATATATAAAAAAAATTACTATTAATATATTTTAACTCTTATAAAAAACTGTTTAAATACTCACAATCAAAACAGTTATAATTGTTACCATTCTCAACTTTTACTTTCTCACGGATGTTTAATTTTAATGCGACTTTTATATTATTTTTTACTACATTACATTTACTTTTAGCCCAAGATCCCTGAGCCACAGACCTCGGTCATTTTAGTAATGCTGAAATTTTGAGGACTATTAGTCTAATATGTAGTTAAAATGTGTGCTCACTAGGTGGGACCGTTTTAGAGATAGCGACATATAAAGGTATATCTCTGTCAGAGACGATAATTGAACCATCGTAATGGTCTAGGTGCTTATAAGTAGTTCTAGAAATAGTCCGCAAATAATTTATGTAAGGTCCACGTAAAAGATCTGGTAATAAAAAATATATTTTTTTTACATTACTCTTAAAAACGTATTCATGTGAACGTTTCTACTTTAAAGTAGCTCACCTACGTGTCCCTTAAGTTAGGTCTATCTCTGATAATCTCTCTCTCTATAGTCTTCTATATATTAATCCTCAAAATTTCAGTTTTGCTAAATGGCGTAGGTCTGAGAATCCTGCGATCTCAGCCTATATATATTTTGAATATAAAAAAAAACATATAACATAATTATTTCAAATTCATTAAAATAATTCATATATCTTTCATGTTCTAAAATTCATACATTAACTTCACGCACTCACCATAGCAAACGTGTTTACTTGAACTTATTTTCAAAACACAATATTTAGTACACACGATTGAAATTCCGACGTCGTTGACCGCTGTTGATAAACCGATACAATTTACATACACGTAATTACTGTGTGGAGGCAATACAAAAAACTACATGACTTGGATGATGACGGCGAGTGCCGTCTGACGGCCATTGAAATACCTTGCCGTTAAAGAATATATATTCGTTTCAAATATACCTATATCTATCTATATATCTATAAAATCAGCTTCACGCTGTATCCCGCACACAGCAGGGTAGGCAGAGGGAACTCAGTGATAAGATCCTGCGTTCCCCACTTTCTGCTGAATTCTGGAGGCATTGCGTGTTTAGGGGCAGAACGACACCAGACCGAAGAATTGATGAATAAATGTAAGTAAATATTTCATCTCTTCGAGTGGGGATCGAACCCACAACCAGTCGTTTTTACAGTCACACTTCGTGCCGCTGCGCCACGACTGGCCTCATACCTATAAGAGTAACGAAAACTGGTTTAATATTAAAATTGAGATGGTAATTTAACTTTAAGAAAGAATTTATGTAACTACGAGTGTAGAGAAGTTAATGTTTGCCAAAACCAATGGAGAATTTCTAACTCGATATAGATATATAATAAGTATTAGAACAAATTGTTCGACACGCGCTATTTAACCATGAAATCCTGAACTGTGCCTAAAGGTAATAAGAAAAAGCGTGAATAGTTGGCACGAGCGAGGAATGTAAGAAAAAGTAAATCCTGTTGAGAAAAAGGATAATGGTTGTGGATTCCAGTGTGTAGAGAGTGAAATGTATTTTAGAACAATTGATTTTATGCCAATTTAGTGCAGTAGGTAGTAGTAGTCTTAATATAATTTTTTTTGGAATGAATTATTATTTATTAATATTTTCATTTCTTCGTTCTGGCACCAAAGCCTGGCGTTGAATTCCGCCTTTTAACACGCAATATTTCGAGAAAATCGGCGGAAAGTGGGGAACGGAGTGTCTTTACACTAGGTTCCCTCTGCCTACCTTGCTATATGTTTGGCTGATTTTTTTTATTTTAAATATTTTTTTATATTAGATTCAATTAACTCTTCGTGCTCCAAAAAATTAAAACCTTTGAGTTGTAGCACGCCATTGCCCTATTAGTCTAACTGTCATGGGAATTTGTATTGTCTTATGACAGCGCAAGCCGTTCTACTGTCATTAAATTTGACTGGTTATTTAATTTTGGGGATTTGATATACACCTATAGGGGTGTGAAGCAATCTATATTTAATTACAGAGATACCGCTTATCTCTCTATCATACATCATCTTGCGTTATCTCGTAAGCTTGTAAAGTCTTTGTACTTTGCTAAGGTTTCCAAATACGCTCTTATCGGTGCTAAAGTTACGACACATATCTTGTATAATATTGTACATCATCATGTAGGCACAAGCAGAAAGTGACAGTCGTGAATTTGAATTATTTTCCAGGATAATTAGCATGACTGGGAATAGTAGTAGGGTGTGTCGCTGTAAATGCGTCGTTTGTGGACTCGATTCCCAATTGGAGGAATAAAATATTTGATATCATTTACTCGATCTGGTAACGAGGCAAAGAGCGGCGTTGAATTCCGTTACTCTACACACAATGCTTAGAGAATTCAGTGAAAAGTGAGGAACATAGTGTCTCAACACTGGGTTATCTATAAGCAGGTATCCCGCAACCAAACCGCAGCATGAAGCTACAAAAACTGAATAGTTGTAGTGTAATACAAGCGGTATTATTATAGTTATAAGTAATTAGGTTCTTTCCTTTCGCAACTGCTACATCACCTCCGTTTAAGCGTAAATATGTTGGAAGTTAAAAAAGATATCGTAAAAATAAAGATAAGTTTATTAACATTAAAATTAACTTTATAATTTTACATCAAAAAAAATATCCATTAGTACGAGTATGTACAGCATCAAAGAACATAGGTTTACTGCTGATGCAATAAGCTAGCTGCTTCAACATCACGATGTGTATATCAAAAGAAAGTTTGTATATCTGTTCCGAAATGTGTAACTGGTGCAGATACTGTTCGTATACAAAAGGCATGTTATGACTGGTGTCCTCATTGTTGTAAACATGTGAATATTATATATAGTAGATAATTTATGTCGTGGAGGCCAGTCGTGGCGCAGGGGCACAAAGTTGACGGTAAAAGCGACTGGTTGTTGGTTCGATCTTCACTCGGTGAAATTATATATTTATTTTAATTTATAGATTCATTTGTTCAAGCGCGGCGTTGAGTTCAGTCGGGGGGAAACGGAGTGTCTTAACACTAAGTGTGCGGGATACAGCGTGAAGCTGATAAAAAAATTGCTTAGTGAGCCAGTGAGCTTTTCTTAGATAGTAATTAATATTAGTAATTTGTGTTTCTTCGAAAACTTTTTATCGGGAATATCGTTAAAGTTAATATTTGTTTTTATGTGAGAGCAAGAGAGAGGTTATAAAATGCCCACCGTTTCAAGGCGGTGAGCGACGAGCGTGCTCGACATCTCTAAACAAACTCCTTTAGACAGGTGCACGTGTGCTTACATAAGTTATTTAACTATCGACTATTCCTCTCACGTTCCCTTTCTGTTTATGCTGGCGCCTTCACAACGGTTGGTTTTCTTCCAAGTCTTCTTTAACTTAGCCTATGTATAATATCTAACAATGGTAATTAGATATACATATTTAAATTATTTTGTAGTCTTGCGCGACTTTTGCAATATATTACAAAATATTTTCAGTAGTAAGAGATTCCAATAGTAATTTTCTTAATAATTGGTATTTCAAAATATTGGAGCTTTTGTTTTTGTTTCAAATTTAAAGCTTTCGTTTAAATTTATTACAAACAGAAATAAATGTGCTAGTTAACGTTACACGTCAACAAAAATAGTATAATGAAAGATTAAATGTTCATGTGTCGTATATAGGTACCATAGGTGGTAGGTAGGTGCGGACGTTCTGAAGTATCGTAAGAAGTACGTCGATGACGGTTGAAATTAGGTAGATCGTTCGATAATTTATTTTAAATTAAATAAGATTAAAATAGATACAGATAGAGGCAAGTCGTGGCGCAGAGGCACAAAATGTGACTGTAAAATCGACTGGTAGTGGGTTCTATCTCCGCTATCAATATACATATACATTAGAAGCTCTTTATTCGCAGGGTATGCTCCGTAAATATACCGCGAATACAGAAATGGTGAATATGGAATGGTAATTTATATAGAGTTATAGGGGATACATTCTTAGGCGATGAAATAAAAATAGCAAAGACATAAAAAATCGGTTTAATTTAAGCTTTTGACCAGACATTTTGATAAGTTACATATTATCTTCAGGTTTAGGCAATGGTTTAAAAAATTTTGTATTCTTTTCTTGCATGGCATTTTTTAAAAGCTTTTTATTTAGGTACTTACATAATATGTATGTACCGATTCGATCCGCGAATAAACAAATCTTAGACCGTGAATATAGGACTTGAGTCGCCACTCAATACGCAATGCCTCCAGAACTTGGCGGAAAGCGGCAAACGGGGTGTCTCAACACTAGGTTCCCTCTGCCTACACTGTTGTATACAGTGTAAAGCTGATTTATTTATTTTATTTTAAATTAGATACGAATATATTATTAGAAGCGATTTGTAAACAACATCTACACTTACATTTAAGTATAAATAAATAAAGTTATTTATAAAGGCTTGCACTATTAATTAAGAAAATATTAAATTATTTTCACGATAAAATTATTGTTAATTTAATTGTTTTTTGTATGGCCAAGTAGTTGTAAACAAATTAAAAACGAAAAGGTTATATTTAGTTGCACCTGGTCACGAAACATCTGCCCTGGAAGATACAATATTTCACTTCTACTGTCAGTGGCGTAGTGTAGTCCGCATTGTAATACAAAATTGTACTTAAATGTCAATGTTGTTATTAAGACCCGCCGCATGTGGCATTTTATAAAACTAAGGTGTATTTCACTATTTAATTAAGATTTTTAATGAGTCTTAAAGTCTATATTCTGTATTTTTTAAATATTAGATATCAGTTCGTTTTAGTAATTGAACAATGTTAGTAGTATCAGAAGTATTGGTACATTGGTCTTTAAAAATTGTTAAAAATCTATTTATTTCAAAATATTTAATCTATGTAAATTGTATAATATTTCACGACTAACTTTTGCGTATTAAGTACATTATGTGAGATGAATCTTAAGGAAAGTTAAAAATTAAAAACTGAAATTTTAGTTTCATATACTTGTGTACTTCCAAGTGAACAATTGTTATAAAATTGATTGGGGTTTTTTGTGTCTGCACCTGTACTTATAGCATACCGGCGTGCGCCGCTATTTCAGCTATTTCCGTCACAGGTACATGGATGTTTTTCTGCAAAATAAATGTTTGTGTCAAAGGATGTGTAGAATGTGGAATCAATGGTATTTTTTTTTATTATTTCAGTAAGTTTAAGTAGTTCAAGCTTGTATATATATAGCTTTTGTTTTGGGTTGTGTTACCACACTTACATTTAACTGTACTTATCTACATTAGGTTTATATATATATATATATATATATATATATATATATATATATATATATATATATATATCAAAAATCTATAATGAAAACTTTTCGTTTTCATTTTATAATGTTACTAAAAAGTATAAGAGTAGAAGTCGCCGCCTGAGGATTCTGTACCAAATTCAGAATGTCTTAAGTGTGGTCATATGACCACACTTGCACGTGCATATGCACGAATTTTTTTGCATTTTTTTTCCGGATTTTAATTTTTATCACTCAGACTGTTTTCTTCATTCACACTTAAGTTCTTTTCCCTTTAAATTACAAAATTATAGGTTAACGGGAAATACCCTGTTATAGGTTTTGATTACGTGGTGATTTTCCTACAAAATGCATCATAAACTATGCTTATAACTCGCGTATATTCTGATTGCTTTGACTTAGAAGCTATATTTTTCATACGCGCCATTGATATTAATGTCCACGCGTATTATTAATCGATATTTTACGGGCTTACTTGACAATAGATATTTCTACGTATAAACTATTAGAAACAAACTGCCTTCGTTATGGTCACATAAATTTGAATCTCACAAAAACTTCTCCCTTTCCCATCGTACACACATACATAAATGTTTCTTAATGCACATATACAGAAACACTTATTCATTTATGGATGTATTTTGCATATACTATTGCGATATTTTGCAGAATAATGGGAACTATCACGATGACAATATCACATGGTAATTGTAGGAAATCATAAACGTTTCAGATGGGTGGTTTGCAAAGCCGTTTCTCTGTAGAAGTTAAAGTTTGTTTCATAGCAGTCGTGGCGCAAAGGCACAACTGTTTGTCTTTAAACGCAATGGGTTGTAGATTCGATTCCCACTACACAAAATTAAATCTTTAATATTTTCATTTCTGCACTTTAGTGTTGAGTTCCCCCACTCAATGCCAATGCACAATGCCTCCGGAATTCGGTGTAAAGTGGGGAGTGAAGAGTCATAACACCAGGCTCCCTCTGCCTACCCTGGTACATGCGGGATACAGCGAGAAGTACACAATATACAGACACATTTTACGATTATTAGACTGTAAAAGTCCACTGCATTCTGTAAAGTAACGAAAATACGACATTTGATTTTAACTTAGGATAGAAAACTAAAAAAGAACACGATTTCTCAATAGTTTGATATGTATCACGCAATTTTTTTTAAATATATTTTTTTAACCAGTACTTGTATACTGTTGATAAGAACATGGCAAGCGAGGGCGCTAAGACGCTACCGTCACGGGTCGCCGCCACCGCCGGAAGGAACCTCGTGGGAAACTGACACTGTGACACGCCCTTCTTTAATTCACCTGCATAACGCGTATCTTAATTAGTAACTATTGCGGTGTAAATTTAATAGGAAACCTTGAGAAAAATAGAAAGAAAACAACTGATTCTCTAAATGTACCAACTCTTTCTTATAAGGTGCAGAGCGTTTTGAGCAATATCAAAATAGTCTGATCCAATATATAAAACAATAGATATTCGAATATTTTTTTGTTATTGCTGTCTGGCATTTGATACACTCCATCTATTTAGGAACGTTACGTTATATACTCCACAGTTGACCGTATAACTTTGTTTGGAAGTTCCTTATCATAACTACCTTTATTTATTTGTTGACCTATTTTTAAAATAACATAATTTTGTTTCAAATTTAATTCTATATGACATAACTCATTTATATCTACAAATTATATTTATAGATAGATACGTTATTTTTTTTTGTTTGTTATGTTACACGAACATTTAAATCGTAACTGCATGTAGCTGCAACAGATTAACGCATTAAAGTTTAATGTTACAAGCATCCATTTTCTGATATTCTATTAAAATACAATGGGAGTCAGTATCTGTCTGATCCCACGGCCCTATAACGTTTGATATAAAATAGTACTTTACTGGGCCTAATTTAGTTTCTTGTATTCTTTTGATTGTTCGTAGATTTATAAGTTTATGTAGGAGTAGTTTTCATGAATGAATGGTCATATGGTTAAAACTATGAGTAGTACCTATACATTCATACTGCACAGCATATAAGCAAAGTGTTAAGACACTCCGTTTCCACTTTCTGCCGAATTTGGAGGCATTCCGTGTTGAGTGGCAGTTGTGGCAGTCTTATTTTAACATGTTACATTTTCCTAAGATGACCATATAAAGAATTAATTCAAGACCACCCACTATTTCGGAAGGGGGGGGGGGGGGGTAACCTGACGTCAACTGCTTCCTACGATTACAAAAACGTTAATGTCAAAATAATTATGCTTTATTTCTCTAGTTTCATACTCTTTTTTTATTTTATCGCTATTTTATGAATGAACTATGGGAAAGTTATCGTAAAGGTCCAATGTTTGTGTATTGTAATAAGTATAAACTAAAACGTGAGAATTGCGAAACTCCTCTTACTATAGGTACATGTATGTGTATATGATAATTACATTCAAATGGATGTATAATTTTTCGGTTGTAGTGTAATTTTGTCTTAATCTACTCTATATATCTAAAATTAGCTTTACTGGAGTATTCTCTAAAATTAGTTTGAATTTGAATAAATCAAACTGTATTAAATCATCCAAAATATACCTGTTTGTTTATTTTATAAATTCGAAACTATTTTCTGTATACAACGTGTTCATATAAATGAAGAAAATTGAGCAATATTTATAAACACGTATAAATATTATTATTATTATTAACATAATTCTTATACGAATAAACACACAACTATGTGAAAAAATAAACCTTTGACCCTAAGGTCAAGAACTGTATGAACTTTCTTTATTGTGACGGCACTTTAAAAAACATTACGCGCTCTACTGCCTCATTGGCCACAACTCACAGGTCCACCAATAGCCCGTGCTCTGTGGACGGCGTACGACACCACGGTTCAGTGCTGTTATTTTTTCAGCCGTCATTCGACAGGATACTAAACCTAATTAGAAGCAACGTTACGGAACTAAGTCTTCAATTGACTTTAAAAATCTTTTTTCCTTCTGTTTTTGGGCAATACGAACAATGAAATTACGTAATGTACGAGCGAAATTCTAAATTAGTGAAATAAAATGTTTAATTAGAGAATAGAGGACATGCTTTGAGTATTGTTTTGGAGATTGTTAAATATTTGTGATATATTTATTAAAATTGTTATAGTTATAGACTAAATTAAATTATTAAATTAGCTTCACGCTATATCCCGCACACAGCAGGGTAGGCAGAGGGAACCTAGTGTTAAGACACTTCGTTCCCCACTTTCTGCCGAATTTTGGAGGCATTGCGTGTTAAGTGGCAGAACTCAACGCCGCACTTTGCCTCGACACCAAAGCGAAGAAATGAAAATATAATTTTAAGTAAATATTTCATCTCCTCGAGTGGGGATCGAACCCACAACCAGTCGGTTTTACAGTCACACTTTGTACCACTATGCCACGACTGGCCTCACAGACTAGTGTCTAGTTATAGACATTTCTTATTATTTTTATTTCAACATCAAATAAAAAATTAAAACAGTTTGGTCTCCTTAAAACTACTACTAACTATTTAAGATTTATCTTAATACGATTAATTTGCCTTTGTATAAATACATATAAGAGATATATATATTTTTCTAATACGCCTTAAATTTATTTTTATTGGTTAATTACATTTTTATTTTCAAGATATTTTATTTTATATTTTTGTAATAGAAAATTACATTGTGCTAGTGGATTATGTTATTGTTAAACAAATTTTTTTATTTCTTTACTTGGCTCTGAAGAAAGATATACCTATAAAGTCAATATTATTTCGAAATTGGTTATTGTAAACTCCAATTTTTTAACTAATGTCGGTTTTAAACTAAATCAAATACAAAGAAAGCTTTTATTCAGTTGTAAAAAGATTTACTTTGGCTTACGTAACTTTGTATATATATATAGTACGAACATTTGACAACAAAGAATGGTTTTTCTGTCGTTAGTCACGGTGTACCCACTTTTGTGTGGCAAGAAGTTGTGAGTCATTATTGCGGGTCACAAAGTTTATGGTTCAATATACGTCTGTACTATAATATTATTTTATAGCAGAGGCCGTCGGGGCCGTCTGAGGCACTAGGGTGTGAGTGTAACGCGACGGTTGTGGGTTCTGTCCCCACTCGAGGAAATTTAAATATTTATTTAAATTTATATTTCCATTTCTTCGCTCTAGCTGTCGATGCAAAACACGGCGTAGAGCCGCTCAATACGCAATGCCTCCAAATTCGGCAGAAAGTAGGGAATGGAGTGTCTTAATACTAGGTTCCTTCTGTCCACCCTGCTGTGCGCGGGATGCAGCGTGAAGCTGATTTAATTTAATTTATAAAATTGTTTTCTGGTCCATCATGATATAAAACGGATTTTTACTATTTTTATATAATATATATATATTTTTTTATTTAAAAACATCATATTAATGCTACACCGACAAAAGGATTTTTTATTTACATACAATAATTACACGATACAATTGAAAAATCTATTATTTAAATTGTATTGCTTCGTAAAAAAACCTGTCAATATACTTCCGTTCCGTTTAAAATTTCACCCAAAAAACAAATTTACATGAAAAGGATAAAACTTTAATTTAGCGTAACGGAAAAGTTTAATCGAGTAATCTAAGACACCCGGTGAAGAATAAAGGAATATGTGGGAAAATAAGCGAACCAAAACGACTGCGGGATAACGTTCTAATTACGGCAGTCCGCAGGTGGTGAGAGGTCATAGGTTGCTGAGTTTTACTATATTATTTTATTTTACTTTATTTCACGTTTGTGTCTCCTTAACCTGTTAAATGGGGAATACCGTTGGCACAGGGAAACTAGTGATACGACACTCTGTTCCACACTTGGCGCGTAATTCTAGAGACATTGTGAATTAACTGACGGAGCTAATTGATACGAAACGCCTTGTTGCCAGATCGAAGAAATGAAAATATAAAATAAATATTTTTTTGGTGATACGCTTGTGCCACTCTGAGATTAATAAAAAGCTGAGAACTGTGCGAAGGTAAATTCTTTTTATTTTTTAAGTACTTTAAATTTATACATTTTCCATATAAATGCTATATAAACTCATTAAATACATCTACAAAGTATTAATAAAAAATGGCCACTATCTTATAGAGTGGGGAAAACTTAATGAAATAATATATTTAATTGTTTTCTTATTAGAGTGCATACACGAAGCGTTTTCTAGTAATAGTTTAAAATGTTACGTTTATAAAAATGGGCAGGTATGAGCGGCAATCGTATATCGATTTATGGCATCAGCTAACTGTGGGACCGCGGTCGATTCTCGCTTCCCGGTCGCGTTTAAATCTAGTATTGTATTGTGGTTTGTCTCATCTCTGTGTGAACTTTTTATTGTATATAGATTAAAAATATTTTAGTAGTAGAGGCCGTTGGTTCACGGAGGCACAAGGGTGTGACTTTAAAGCGATGGTTGTGAATTCGATTCCCACTTCGGGGGAATGAATTTATATGATTATATTTTCATTTCTTCGTTCTGGCTCCAAGCCGGGCCGGATGTAAATCGGCATCGGGCAATCAATATATAATGTCTTGAAAAATTCTGTGGAAAATGGGGAACGTGTCTTAACACTAGGTCTCCCCTGTTTATCTTAATGGGTGCGAAATACAGCGTAAAGTTGATTTTTATTTTAAGAAGTTAGTGTTTACTATTTTCCTGTCAACATTAAAAGTAAATTATTAAAAATCTATTATAAATTGAATACTTTTTATTAATGTTCATTTATTGTGAAACCGTAACCAAAATTCCGGCAAACGTAAATTGAAAAGTGTAAAAAGCCGAACTTTACCAAAATCACGTGTCTTTTCCAGCAAAAAAAAAGGTAATTGAAAATAGTTTATTCAAAGGAATTATTCATGCAAAAATTTTTATGTCTTTGCTTACTTGAAATTTACGGTTGGATGTCCTTCAATAACTGATAACCTGGAAGTAGTGAAGTCGTCTCCCACGAGTCCCACGGCTCGGTCCGCGACGCGTCTCTACGATCGCCGTGAGAAATATAGGTCGGTTGCGCTTCAAGTAGCACCGATATTACTTAATATTATTATATGTATTATAAAACATATTACCGCGTAAGAAAGTGGCACCATTGTAGACGTTTTATTGATAGGGGTTTTGATGTGGTAGTGGTTGTGAGAAATATTGATATATAAAAAAAACAGCTTAACGCTGTATCCCGCAAACATGCAGCAGAGTATGCAGAGAGAAGATACTGTTAAGTCACTCTGTTCCCCACTTTCCGTTGGATTCAGGAGGCATTGCGTGTTGTTTGGCGAAAATCAAAGCCGCGCTTTGCCTCGAAACCAGAGCAAAGAAATGAAAATATAAATTTAAATAAATATTTAATTTCCTTGAGTGGGTATCGAATCAACAACCAGACTTTTCAACAGTCGCACTCTTTTGCCCCTGCGCTACGACTTAAATATTAATATATCTTTACAAAACATATGAAAAAGCTTCATTGAAAAATACTAATAAAATGCTACAGCAAAAAGATTTATAATTTATTACTTTTAATAAAAAAAAATATAGGTTTTTATAATACCATAAGAGAAATGCAAATGATAAATACCCCTAGAATGCAATTCAACACTTACATTTAAGGGTGTCCCAATTTTTTATATATTTTATCCGTACAACGAGTTTTAAGAAAATCTTTACAAAATTAAACACATCGTCTCTGTTAGATATTTTTAAATATACATTTTTGACTTAAAAAGGTGTCAACTTTGTGGGACACTGAGTGGATCTCTTATAATAATTACCTCGACGCAAGCCAAACCGGTCGGAGGATTTGGAGAAATCTTACGAGTGCCCAGTGAGTGTGCTTAATTAAGGCTACACACGTATATTGATCGAAATTTAAGTTTATTTTTGAGGCCGTCGTGGCGCAGGAGCACGAACGTGAGACTGTGAACGCTACAGGTTGTGGATTCCATTTACGGAAATGAAATATTTATTATTTTTCTTTTTTAATTCCTCGCTCTGGTACCGAGGCAAAGAGCGACGTTAAGTTCCGCCACTCAGCAGCAGCAATACTATTTCTGGCATGAAGGATAAAATTCTGCGTCTTTCGGCATCGCTTCCACAAATAGTTGGCATTTGTTGATTTTCTAATTTCAGACTAGCAACCGTCGTTACACATATCATATACCTACATACTTTCATGGTATTGCAGTAGATACGTCTATCTATTCACATAATTATAGGCAAATTCGCTTAATATGCATAATAAATTTTAAAATAGCTTTTTAAAATAGTGAAAGATTACAATTTACATATACCATCATATACCATCTCTAAGTAATGAACAAATACATACGTTGAAACAGCGTGCCAAATTCTATCACCAAATCTGCATCTAAAGTCGTTAAAACTTCTAGAAACACATTAACATTTCATAGTCGATTGCGTTATGTCACGAATAAAATTTAGCAATGGTTGCAACGGCAAACAGTGTATTTTTTTTTTTTTGTTTCTGTATTAGTGAAAGTAATGGTATGCGTGAAAATAGTTGTTCTTTAACTCGATTATTAAAATCAAATCTCACGTCGTCATTTAGAAATGATCCACTTTTACTAAAAATCTTGTTCACATACTTATTTTGATTGCGTCAAGTCGCTCATTCCGTCGTTTAAACATTCTTTAAATTAAAATTAAATAAAATTTTATTTATTATTTTCTTCGCTCTGGTGTCGAGGCAAAGCGCGGCGTTGAGTTCGGCCACTCAACACGCAATGCCTCCAAAAATTCGGCAGAAAGTGGGGAACGGAGTGTCTTAACACTAGGTTCCCTCTGCCTACCCTGCTGTGTGCGGGATACAGCGTGAAGCTAATTTAAACATTCTTTAATTTTTATTAATAAAGTTTTCGAGTAGCATTGAAAAATAAGGTTTAAGATATTGTAAATTGTTATAGAAGCTTATCTATTTTAAATCATTTTATTTAAAAAAAACATGGCTAAAAAAAACTACATTAAGATCGTTTTTAATTTGCATTATCTAAAATAAAAATAATCATTCAATTATATATATATGTATGACTGTATGAAAAAAAAAACAATAATTATTTTACACTATTGAAAATTTAATCAGCATGTACGTATGTACACACGTATATGAAAACACCGTGAGAATGTTATATTGTTTATAGAGCAAGTATCTTATGTGTCATATCAGATCTCGAAAGTTTACCAGAAGCGATTATAACACGAAACAATGGAAGTGCAGTGTGAACGCTTATTGGAAATCGGCAACTGTAATAGAAGTGACAGAAAGTAAATGAAAAGTTTTATAAACACCAAGTCACTTCTGGTTTTGTAGTCAATTTTTCATAACAATCGATGCTTATATAAACTAAAGTATATAATTGCACCTACGTAGCTATAGTTGTTTTAGAAACAATTTATCTTTGCTCAATATAAATGTTTATAATTTATATTTCCATTTCTTCGCTCTGGTGTTGAGGTTAGCCTCAAGCCGGCGTTGAGTTCTGCAACTCAACCCGCAATGCCTCCAGAATTCTGCAGAAAGTGGGGAACGAAGTGTCTTAACACTAGGTTCCCTCTGTCTACCCGGTTGTAGGGGATTACTTTAGATTTGATTTGATTTCTATAGAAACAAATATAGCTTGTTTTAACTAATTTTAGCACATTTTTACAATACAGCACATTTTTACAGTACATGTAATATGGTAATAATTTGCTAAAATTACGTTAGTGTGTTTTTTTAAATAGTATGCACATATCCCTTTTTAAATAGCAATGAAACTAACTCTCGATTGTTGCTTTAAATCGTTCGCAGGCGCGTTGTGTTTTAATATTAAAAAAGAGTCAACGATTTCCTATAAATTATTTAACAACCCACACATATTAGTTCTTTTATAAGCAATAATTTAGTTTTTTTTATATATACTTTGTCATTAATCAGTTTTCTTCTATAGAACCTTATTTTTCTTCAAACTTATAGTTTGTTTAAAATATATTTATATATTTTTACATATACCTACATATAATTGTATAAGTATTTAACGTATCTCGAATTTATATTTGGAAACACTTTTAACGGTAAACGAATTTAGTGAAGAGCTTACTTCTACTTCTTGGCGTGGAACTGGTTTAGATTTACTACGAGTTACTACGAACTTAAACATTGAAGCTTCTTTGTATTTTGTTTCTTATGCCCTTGTCATAAAGTTGTATTTTATTTGGTGGTGTGTATCTATGAAGGCTTTGTGTAAGAGAGATAAGGATAGATATAAGCTCCGAGAAGGACAGAACAAAAGCTTTATTTTCAATTTACGAGTTATAGTACGTTCGACGAGTCATAACCGCCCTGAACTTAGGCTTTTTGAACTTTTGCGCTTTGGTCACTAGGTAAGACAATAGTAAAAAGTAAGAAAATTCATAAAATCGAAACTGCACAGGTAACTAACTAACAGCTAACTCCAGTGCGACCACAACTCGTCGAGAGTACTGCGCTATATACTCAAATATTGATGATATTCATTGCATTTTATTTCTTATGCCCTCGTCTTAAAAATATTTTTTATTTAACTGTATGTATCTATGAAGGCGTTATTATTTTTCAGCATCACGATGTATTCTACCTATTAAAATGTAGGACACTTAGTGATAACACACTGCGTTTGCCACTTTACGCGCGGAACTCAACGGCACGCCTTGCCTCAACACCAGAGCGAGGAAATGAAAATATTAATAAATAATAATTCATTGATTATTTAATACTAATAACATAGAAAAGGGGAGATCGATTTAAGCACCGACAAGGACAGAACACAAGAGTCTCATTTTCAATTTACGTTTTTTACGTTACAAACCTAAATCTTGAAGCTTTCCATTGTATTTTGTATCTTATGACATTGTAAGAAAGTTGCAATTTGCGTGTTTATATTTAGATGTTTATAAAGGCTTTATACTAGAGGAAACGAGACAAAATCAATCGCCGACAAGGAAAGAACATAAGGGTCTTGTTTTCAATTTACTGGTCACTTTTTAAATTTAAGTTTGTTTGTTAGAACTTATTTATGTATGCATATATACATTTTTTTTATATAGAGATGTCGTCGTTGTAACATATTGATCATACAATTGAAAATATGCAGTGGTAGTGGGTTCATTTTTTTTAACTTCACGGACCGGACGGATCCAAATGTCGAAGCGTAGGCAAAAAATTAAATATAACATATATGTACAACATTTTTCGATGTTTTGCTCGATTTCCAAACATTGTTATGAGTATATGCGATGGTTGTAGGTTCGATATATGTGAATAAGTACATCTAAATAATTTTCATTTATTTGATTTTTTTCTATAAATGCATATATTTAAATGAAATCAATTCGCGGTATTGCATCTGCATAAAATACTACAAAAAATATTGTGAACCATCTGCCTGAAATTTGTAATATTTTTAAATAGACTGAATTTTTTCACAATTCTCTGTCAATTCGCTTCGTGTCACGGAAATTATTCAAAAATATGATGTTATAATTGATAATAAAATTGAAAATTAAAAATTCCCCACCACACAGAAAGAACTGAACAAATTTTCAAAAGTGTGAATCATAACTAAGCGATACTCTCGATTAAGTCACTTGTCAAACAAATCAGTACCTCCGTTTTGGAGTTATGACAGACAAAGATACACTTAAAACTTCTGACACCTCTGTTTTCGTTGGGGGTAAATAAAATCATCATAAGTTTCATATACACGAGTACAATATATGAGACGATATTCCAAAGGATCTTTTTATTTATATAGATAAAAACATCGAAATTAAATAACGATAAAATTTTGTAATGATTTTAAATAAATTGAAACGACCCAACAAAAAAAAATGGTGTTTTGATAAAGTTATAATAGCTCTTCACAAATTCATAATGTTGCCTATTATGATTAACGCGTACACTCTATGTATGCGGTTATAATTTCTTTCTCCAACAGCGCTACAATAACATGGTACGGTTCTGTCAGTCAAAATGTCGGTATTACTTTGTGTTCTACGTATATACATAACTTCATAGAGAATCTCGGCATTTGTTAGTTATAGACAGGTAAATTTGAGTTTTAGTCTCAACTGACTAGAAAGTGGCTCTGAACTTATTAACTTTAGAGTGATTTTGTCAATTAAACTGTTTGACAATGTATAAAATACGCAAGCAAGGCAAGGACGACTCGGATAATCATAGATAATATTTGAAAAAAAACCATGACAATAATATTACATCCGCAATAATATATTTGTAACATATGTAATTATTAACTCATTTGTAGGAAAAAAATACAGTAGCGAAATGACTAATATACCAGAATTTAAGAAAGTTGAAATATTATTGTACTTGTATGTACAGGGCCATGAGGCCCCGGAGGGCAAGATTTTTATGTCATCTTTTTGCATTCCTTACCTTGCAGAATGTATGCACTGAGCAAGGGCTTCGGCTTAACACTGAAGCTTTAAAAATACTTAACAAGCCCATAAGATGAGCGAGTGAACATCCTTTATCTCTAAAAAGGTAAAGCTAAATTAAGAAATAATTAAAAAAACACTCATAATCCTCTTTAACCTTGGATATACAACTTTGAAACTTGGAACTACTAAACTTACGATATCTATTATCATCTGAGTTTTGTGATTATTTGTACTTATCTATAAATACAAATATCCATATCTATCTATATAATTTTTACGTTGAAAAAATAATGAGTTAATAAAACCAATAAATAATACCAATAAATGATTATATTTGGTGTAGTAAAATATGATCACTTTGAATCAATATTTACAAACAATAACAATATTTTACATCGAATTCGATCTAGTGTTTCGAGGGTATCAAATTTGAAAGCCTTCATGTCCAAGAAATAAATGAAATACAAAATACCTACGGTTTTTTTTTAAATTAACTAAAGTCGTAAATAAAGGGTAATGTAACTTAAAGGTCATACTCGCGCTTAATATAGATTTGAGAGTAAATATAAAATCATCATAAGAACAAAATTATTCGCAAGGTGTTCATCGGATGAGTATAAAAAGTTTTGAAATGTTTTTCAAACATCCTTCTGACAGATCCTCACTATTGATGTACTTTTTTAATTTAAGACACCTGTCTATTTTTTTTTAACTATAAAAAACCTGTCACTTAAAACGATTAGATTATTAAATCGAATGAACGTATAGGTATGTATTATCTAAAATTGGTAAAATCAGCTTCACGCTGTATCCCGCACACAGCAGGGTAGGCAGAGGGAACCTAGTGTTTTTAGACACTCCGTTCCCCACTTTCTGCCGAATTCTGGAGGCATTGCGTGTTGAGTGGCAGAACTCAACGCCGCGCTTAGCCTCGACACCAGAGCGAAGAAAATGGAAATATAAATTTAAGTAAATATTTCATCTCCTCGAGTGGGGATCGAACCCACAACCAGTCGGTTTACAGTCACACTTTGTGCCGCTGCGCCACGACTGGCCTCGTGAAATTGGTGACAACGTAAAATTGATTAAGTTTAGAAATTTATATAGTAATGTAGTAAATTCATATAATAACATAAATAGTGGGTGTTAGATATATCGTAAGGTGATGAATTTTATAATTATAGAAAATTGTGATACTACAAAAAAAATACTAAATTGGTGGTGGCTTTTAAAACCACTGCAACAGTACTCTATAAAAAATAAGCACCAACTCTACGTATGCACGAACTCGAAGCTCGTATCTCAAGCACAATCTCCACCACGGTGCCTCCAGCTAGTTTTAATACAAAATGGCGGACGCTAAAGCCTCAAAGCGTAGGGCCGTCACAGTCGTAGCGTATAGTTCCTTACTACGCCGCTACAAGGCTTGGCGCTGCGGTCGCCCGGCGCGGGCGCCTCACTACTGCCTGCACTAGTACACTCCCACGTACGGCCTCCCGTTGTAAACACACCTTGTACGATATTTCAGTAGTTTCCCCGTTCAACAACAACAATGTGGAACTTTTAGTGTTGTGACGTGAACTATGTGAACTTTTTGGATTATTGTGACATCATGACGAAAGCGAAAATTAATAAAAGCAGTGCATTGTACCATAGCGCAAAGGTGAGCTCTTATATTTTGAAATAAAATTTATACAATCCATATGTTATATTTATTAATTATATATTTGATATATTTATAAATACTAGTTATGCCTTTTTTTTCATATAAATGTCTCGTACTATACATATTTATAAATACATTCGATATATATAAAATGAAAGGTACTATAAATCTCGTCTCATAGCTCGGTTTGTAATTTGAGACAGCCAGGTCACTATAGAGGTACAACCTTCGTATATCTCGATTTCTCCCGCTCTACAGAATGCTCTTTGTTTTATTTGGAAATAACGAACCCTTTTCCAGGGCCGGAATTTTGAATTCTTATAAAAAGAATACGCGAATCGTATCTACCTAAGGTAGATATGTCTCTATATATTATATTTCTTGGGTATTACATTCAAACTTCAGTTCAAGATTATGAAATTTTACTGGACTTTTAAAAAAAAAAACTTTTTAAACAGAGATACTCAAGGAAATTAAAGATAGCACATTCTATCCCATAAAAGGACGATCGTTCTGGTTGTCCTGTTCGGAAAAAGGCTAACAAACATTAAGTTGTGAGCGAGAAAGAGAAATGACATACAAATTTTCTATAGGCTAGAGCAAGACAGATATTTCGTATAGTCGGCTATAGTAATTTGCTTATAGTTATTTGTACGTAATTATGGACCAGGATTTCGTATACAGGTACTTAGACAGGTAGTCATTGCATGGTTGGCCGGTCCCCCCATTAAAAGGGATGCTCCATTGTAGTAGGGCAGTTTTGGATGTATGTAAAATGCATTTAAAACTTTTGAGTCTCAGCTCGTTCTGGACAGTGAGCTCTAATGGTGCATAAATTTAAAATAAGATTTACTTTTATATTATAAATTTGTCAAGGTTCAAATCTTTTTAGTAAACTATTTATTTATTTAAATATATATTGGGATTTAAAAAAGCGAAAACGTGTCACTACTTTGAAGCAGCACCCAATTTTTAAATATTGCAGAAGACACAATTAAAGGTTGCAAAAAGTCTCTATATTTGTATGTTTAATATTTATAATTTCAATACATTACGTAGGCTCCACATTATTCAAGTATAATTACTTAGGAAATTACTTATAATATGGCATTTATAATATGTTTTAACCCAAATATAAATTAGTCCATTTTTAAATTATTTTCTAGGTAGTGTTTAACTACTTTTGGTAATAGTAGGCCCAGTGGTATAGCTTATAAAAAGTAATTGGTTGATATAAGTGAGTTCTTTGAATCCACGCGCTGACCGGTTTTTAATGGCGGGCGTTCGCCTCTTTCACCCAACTTTAAATTCATCACGTTCACCTTTCTTTAAAATCCTATCTTGAATAAAATCGTAATTAGATAAAGCTTGTCCACGAAATTCTTTACAAAAATCAAAAATATAAATAAAATAGTATTCTAAAAACTTAAACCTATGTATACTTTATATATTAACGAAATAAAAAAAGCGTAATTTAAAAAATATTGAAGTGTGCTTTACAATTTTAATAATACTGTTGTCTATTCTCCTCAGAGTAGTTTCTATGGTCTGCCAGCTAGAGTCTAAACAATTTAAAAGTACTAAAAGAGACTATTGTAGTCAACGTTAGAAGTTTACATAATCATGCGTGAGCTCAAGTGAGCTTTTGCTATTAAAAAAAATAAGAAAACTTTTATAAGTATAATGCAAAATCTAATTTATTTAACCATTAATAACAAATAATACATTTTAATTATATATTAATAATAATAAATAAAAAATATACATTAATACTTATATTATGTTGTGTTATAATACATATATAGTCGTTGCGCCAGTAACCGACAAACACCAATTATCGACACATGTTTGAAAAATAAATAAATAAATATAAAATTCTCAAATTGTCAACACTAAACTAAATATACCTTTACACTTTCTACTGATATTAACGAGAATATAATGAATTCCCGCCATTTTCTTTAAAGATGGCGAATTATAACGAACATAGAGCAAATGCTCTTAAAATTTCAACACTTCTTAAGCTTATTATTAAGAGATTACCTAATCTCTTGAAGATATTGGAAATATTTTTTTTACCATGACAGTTATTTTCTATGTGTTTTTTTACGAACTGTGTTTTTTGTGTGAAGGTATAATGATTTTTGTTTGACTTCGCGGTTATTTTAGCTTACTAGAGAATAAATATATAGATGTTTTTTAAGCCATTTTATATATCGTATACTAGGCATATGACATAAAATAGGTTTATATATTAATTCCCTTACAATTTCCATAATATATATGCCATTTGATGTCAGTTCCGTTGATAATCTGATTGCCGTGACCGCCGTCACGGTGTAAACTACACTACAAAAATATATACAACAGTCGATTTGACGTCTTAAGTGAAGCCGCTAAGGTTGTTTGATAACATTTACAAAAACGGTATTGCACTCAAATATCATCCATGTGATTTTTCTATTTAATTGACTGTAAACGGATCGGCACTTAATTATATAATAGGACAATCAGATAGTATGTGATTTGTATTCAAAACCGTTTTTTTATGTAGGTACTTTAGTTAAAAAAAAACAACACATGGAAGTAACATTTTCATGGCGTAGTTAAGACGAGCAATCAAGTTTAAACACAATGAATTTATAAAATGTATACATATATGTTTATAATACCAATATGATGAAATAAATATCTTTTTAAACCTCGTGTACTACTTTAGATTAAGGATAATAATGAGCGATAGCGTGATAAAAAAGAAAACAGAATTATTCTTAGCTCTCTACTCCACTCCGTTCCCCACTTTCGCCGAGATCTGGAGGCATTACGTATTGAGTATTAGATTTCAACGCCGCGCTTTATCGCACCACCAGAGCGAAGAAATAAAAAAATAAATGTAAGTAAATATTACATTTACTCGAGTGGGGATGGAACCCAAAATCAGTGATTTTATAGTCACACTTTGTGCCGCTGTGCCACAACTGGCCTCAACATAAATACATCGATTAAAATACTTATTTAAAAAACGTATAAAAATTTGAACGCAGCGGGACTCGAACCCGCGCCTCCTGGAAACCGACCAGGCGCTCTGACCACTAAGCCATGCGTTCGCGCACGCATGGCTTAGTGGTTTACTCAAATTTTTATACGTTTTTTAAATAAGTATTTTTCTTTCCTAAGTGTGGAATAACACTTTAAAAATGTTTAAAAATACATCGATTAAAACCTAAACATTATTTCGAAGAGGCCAGTCGTGGCCCCGGGGCACAAAACTGCGATTGTAAATGCGCGCAGCGTTAAATTTCGCCATTTAACACGCAATGCTTCCAAAAATTCAGCAGAAATTGAGGAACGGAAGTTACTTAATGTAATAAAAGGGAAGGGTTGTCTTAAAACTTAAAAAAAATATTTCGATAGTCTTCTTAAAACGAAATAGATTCAGTTCTATTTACTAAATATTTTATTTACATCATGAATGTTACCTAATGCATAATATGAAAATAAGGTGCGTCGTTTCCGTAGGGGAAGTCTCTATATTTTGATTCAAATCTACTTCCTCTATTTAGCTCACTGGACAGTTTTTTTAATGAGTGACACAATAACAATTAAATAACATTAACAGCGATTACATTAATTATCATATAAAATAAAAAAAATGTATTATTATTTCCTAAGAGGCTAATATCGTTCTAATTATTGAATTCTCTTTAAGGATACTAAAAAATACAGTCTGCTCTTATTTAAAAACATTATTTAGAAACAGTCATTATTTTATTTAAGATATATAAATATATTTTAAATATACTTTCATTGCAACCAAATCGAGTTATAGCCATTTCCCACGCTGGCTGGTTAAAAAGCGTCAAATCGTAGTAGGAATCGAATTATATATTCAATATATTAGATGCACCACTGCACTCCCCTTCAAAGAAAAACGTGAGTAAATCATACTTGCGTATAGTCACACATTTCTTTGACCATATATGAAATCTTTTTATGTAGAGTTATAACAAGAAAGTTTCTTTTAAATTTCTTTATAAAAAAGCCTACTATAGAGAACCTATACAGTTTCTGTGTAAACATTGTTTATGTCTGTATTATTAAAATGAAGATACATAATTGCCTATTAGAAGCTACAGACCTAAGTCATTACATACTGATATAGATAATATATTAAAGTAGATTTGGTTTTACGTTGCCCTGCATTTTGTAGGAAAGACCAAAAAAACTAAATTATAACTCCAATAATTTTTAAAGTTTTTGTTGAGCTAAATTAGAAACCACACACAGAAATCGAACTTAGACCTTCGGATTTACTAACATTATTCTAACTTAGAACTTAGCGGTAATATAAATGAGTAGGTAAGTATATCCCGTTACGCTCGGCGCCGACGCTGCTCACTAAGTAGTGTGTAAGCGTGTTCTGTCTAACTTAGATCGACAAAACGTATTCGATGTAAAATATAGATAGTGTTCTAGCAATAGAAAAACTGGATTTGCCTTTTTTATTTTGTGTTTAATATAAATTTTAGCTTGAGATACCTACTTTTGGAACAAGTAAAAAATTTGAAAATAAAAATTACATCTTACCAAATTCGCAGTATAGTTCAAAAGCTTCTTCCTTATCTTTGTTGACATGCTCTTGGTTTAAAACCCTTTTGTTATCTTTATTTGTGTTTCGTCCATTAGCTGTAACCGTGCTTTATCTAAATGTCACACTTTTAACACCTTAACATTATTTATTTGAACATACACATTTTATATATATATACTTATGATTTTTCAACAATAAACGAATTTTATCAAATGCTCTGTTTGGTGTCCGTACTTCGTAAGATAAACAACTTTATAGTACATAAAATATTTTAAATCATTATATGATAGTTTACTATGAATAGTTCTGTTTACAAAATTAATATATTTAGGACAATATGTAAACGGTGTAATTTCTCAAGTATGGCATGTTAACAGTCTTGCTCAGTTACGTGACTAAGCAAACGCAACGTTCTTCTGCATTTTTAGCTACATCATAGACCACAAAAATGCCGATAGAGTTTCCCTATGTATGTTATATGTAAAATTCACAGTTTTAATTTATTATATTTTTTTATAACATCTTTACTATTCTTAAAGTGGCAATGACAAAATCGATGATAACATTTCAAGAATGTACTGGTAAAACGAGATATATAAAACTAGTTTATGTACATCAAGCATCAAAAATATATAGTGGTCTATAGTTATTTGCTTAGTATCAATTATAGGTTTCAATACAAATGTTTCGAAGATCGAAACTAAGATCAAGCCACATCTGCTCAAACCGGCCGGCCACCTGCTCTCGAAACGCCGAAATCCATTGCAGAAAAACAACGGGCAGGTGTATTCCATAATCGTCCAAACGCCAATTTAGTTCCACTGAAATGATATAGGTTTGTGTTGTAAAGGAGATTCAAGGTTATTTTGGATCCCTTCTATGAATGTAAGCACTTATTATTGTGTAGCCGGTGTCTGGTATCATAGACTACAATTTATTAATATGTATTTTAGGAATATATATTTACATAATTTCTTAAATATTTATGTATATTTTTAGAGTTTCGTATCTTAAAAGGTCAAAACGGAAACCTTATTGTTTGTTTGTCAAGACTATTTATCTCGAGATCGTAGGCTTTTATCAAGTTTAGATAAAAAATAAATCAGCTTCACGCTGTATCCCACTGCAGGGTAGGCAGAGGGAACCTAGTGTTAAGACACTCCGTTCTCCACTTTCTGCCGAATTCTGGAGGCATTGCGTGTTGAGTGGCTCAACGCCGCGCTTTGCCTCGACACCAGAGCGAAGAAATGGAAATATAAATTTAAATAAATATTTCATCTCCTCGAGTGGGAATCGAACCCACAACCAATCGTTTTTGCAGTCACACTTTGTGCTGCTGCGCCACGACTGGTCTCAAGTTTGGATATATATCAAATACGAGACGTTAAGTCTATGGTCCCTTGAAGGAATAAATCAAGCTTCTAAGTAAAGGCAATCAAAAGCTGCGAGCATTTATGCATTGATTTTGCTGCATTTCGTTTGTAATAAAGGTGCTCACAGTGAACCCACAGACATGAAATTTGGCGCGTAGCGCGACCTTACAATATAGATGACGATGTGAAATATGGAAATTTATAGATATATCATACAAAAAAACATTACTAACATACTAATTATATTTGTAGTTCAATTATATTTGTAGTTCAGTTCACACAAAATGAGTGCATATGCCGACAAACGTAAGTTTGTCAACTTTTATAAGTCGCACTTCGCTTTGAAGCATACTCCTGGCACTCTGTACCGATACAGAAGCATCAGTGAGCGACTCCGACTCGCGCTTAACTGGTTTTCATAATGCCTTTATTACTTTATTTATAACATCTACAATCTCTGAATGTTTTTTAAAATATGCATATGTGTAGGCGAATTAAACAGGAAGCGTGTGGGCGTTACTTATAATTTAAAATGTTAATATTACTAGATCGATAAATAATGATAATAATATATAAGCTATTTCTATCGGTTTTGACATTTCAAATTAAATTATTTATTCTATGTTACCATTGTTTTAAATATAACACACAATATAATGACGATATTTGACTTCCTTTTAGATCGCTTCAAAGTTTTTGCCGCGTCATATGCATTTGCAGCTGACGCGAAACGTGCCAAGAAGCCCGTGGCTTACTACCTAACTATACCTAACTATAGTCCAATTACCTATATTATATTTTTTTACTTAACGCTGCCCCGAAACCTAGGAACTTGGAGTTAAGACACTCTGTTCCGAATCAGACATTTCCAACTTTCCTCCGAATTTAGGAGGCAATGTGTGTGTTAGTAGTAGCGGAACTCAATACTACGCTTTGCCACGACACCAAAAGTACAAATTGAAAATATTAAATATTTATTTTACTAAAGTGGGTATAGAACCCACAACCTGCCGCGTTCTAGTCAACACGCAATGCCTCCAGAATTCGTCGGAAAGTGGGAAGCGAAGTGTGTGTGTGCGAAACACTACGCTCATTTTGCCCACCTACCCAGCTACATGGGGATCCGGGATGTGGCGTGAATTTGAACAAAAAATACAGCCAAAGTATTACTCCTTATTCTTAAAAAAAAAAATTATTCTTCTTATTATTTAAACACATAGACATATGTTATTTGTTGTTTATAACTCATGATTAAATGACGATGAAAATTATAAAAACATGACGAAATTATAAATATAAATTTTTTGTTCAGGTACTATGGCATCTCGACATATTCAGGCGCAGTTTCCGCGAGCTCACCGGCCACGCGTGTCTTGGGCCTTCGTGTATATTTTGTGCTCTGAAGGTAAGCTACGACCCCTATTTACTTTGTTTTACTCTGAATAACTTATACTAATATTAGATGGTTTTATTCTGGGTAAAAAAACCAAAAGGAAAATTTGTTAATTGTAACTTTAGCCCGCATGCTAATAATATTAATTTATGCTCTCCAAGCAGGATTGTGAAAAAATATTTTTTTTGACTCGACCAAATGATATCGCGTATTTCAAAATTAACTTTAGTCGCGCACGGCCCAAGTGGCCAATCAGACGTGACCTTTTCGTTCTCGTGAACAATACACAGTTCACCGCTTGGTTTGACCTCAAATCACCGTCGGCCAAAACTTGCGACACGTCTTGGGTTCGAAAATGACTTTGAATTTCACTCAATAAAAGGATTCTCCTTAGATCGTGTATGTTAGTCACGATATAATTTAAATATCTATTTTTTTCATCCTGTGCGTTACAAAAAAATTTATAGAAAAGACAATATACCCTCTTACAATTTTTAACCAGTGTTAGTTACAACTCCTATAGTTTTGAAGAAATATTTTATTTTTTTGGTTTGCCATGTTGTATAATAAGTATATATACGAATAAACTGATCTAGATGTTCATGGCACACTCATTCCTTACGCTAAAACTGGCTCGAACATTGGAAAGGGTCGTGATCTAGCTTTCCAGCTTTATCAAATCGCTGAGCCATTCTGCTCTCCAGTTTACGAGCCTTTGTTTAATCTCTCTTTTTTATTCTTTTTGGGCTTTGTGTCTAAGGATTCAAAGAATAAGAAGATTGTTTAAGAGGATTATTTGTTTTGTATGTTTGTGTGTCAAAATGTTAAAGAATATGACGTGATAAGATAAAAGCCGACGTTACTGTAATGGTAGAGTTCGTAGAACTCATGGCCTCGAGATCTTCGGGTAATGAGTGCTATTTACTACACGGCTATTGCTCAGTAATTAGTTGTTTAATTAACATTTTAAGGTATTTTAGTGAACATATCTTTAAAAACTCAAAATTAAATAGTGTCTTAATTTTATATGTACTACCAACTTTATTGCATAAAAAAATCTTTACATTTAAAAACTAATACATCTTTTTCTTTTTAAAAATAATTAAGATTAAGTAAATATATATATAATAGTTAAGCTAACTTTAATTTTTAAAAATAAAATCAAAAGGAATTGGTTAAGATAACAAATAAAAAAAAATATTGCCAAATAATATTATTTACATATGAATAGGCAGATAAACATTTCAGATATCATTAGATTACACGAATCTATATATATTATATATATAATTACGTTATTTTGTAGTAATAGTGAATAGATAGGCACGTTCTCAGAAGTGTGTCGTTGCTGAACGTGTCCAAAGCCGCATACTAACTGGGCCAGCCAATTACGGTGTTATTACACGATGCAATAACGTTGAACAAATCATTGAAATATTTCAACACAAAAAATCGATATTAAATTAGGAGATAAAATATCTATAGCTGATTAATATTCGAAGCCAATCGAAACGAATATAAAGACTGCAGGTGTAATTACAATCTCGAGGCGTAACAAAATATTTAACTATTATATATTTACAATTTACGTGGTTTTCATATCTTCAAGTTTATTAGAAAAATTGTGATTTTATTTAATTTTATAATTTTATTTTTTATTATACGTAATTTAAAACTGTATTTGCCCGGAGCGCAGCAACAAGTAGATACGTATATAATTATGGTTATTATTACTAAGTTTTATGTTGCAATACAGCATTTTATTAGTTGTTACATGAGAATAAATCATTTATTAGATGTACATAAAAACACATATTTTCCCATGCTATAATGCATATGGATAGAAACACAATCGCATTACCGGCTGGCCGTGACATATAGGTGGCGTCTTAGGTATATCGGATAATAGAAACTGAAGGAGTTATTTTTCAAACTAATAGTGGTAAATATATATGATTATTATAAAAATCTATTAATTAGCTTCACGCTGTATCCCGCACACAGCACACATTCCGGAGGCATTGCGTGTTGAGTGGCAGAACTCAATGCCGCATTTTACCTTGACAGGCCAGTCGTGGCGCAGTGGCACAAAGTGCAACTGTAAAATCGACTGGTTGTAGGTTTGATCCCCACTCGAGGTAATGAAATATTTATTAATATTTATATTTTCATTTTTTCGCTCTGGTGTCGAGGTAAAGCGCGGCGTTGAGTGCCGCCATTCAATATGCAATGCCTCTAGAACTCGCTAGTGAAAAACGGAGTGTCTTAACACTAGGTTCCTTCTGTCTATCCTGCTGTGTACAGGATACAGCGTGAAGATAATTAAATTTTTTAAATTTATTCTTTAGATTCGTTTACTTACTTACACATATTATTTTTCATATTTACAAGAATTCTTTATTTAATCTTCTCAAATATAAGTAATTCAATTAAAGTAGATCTTCGTGCCTTAACTTTGTAATAGTTTTTAACACCCTTTAATTATAAAAAAGGTTTCGTTGTGGTCGTTGAAGATTGATTTAGTGTAACATATATAATAGTATCTATTTTATTTGATTGTATCACGCAAAGAGCTCTCAATGCTGTTGTACTCTATATCTGATAATAGTCCAAGTGAGAGCCGGTAGACATGTTGACTTGAGTACGTATTAAATGGACTTATTTAGAAAACGTATCAAAATAGAACGTAGTGGGACTCGAATCCGCGCCTCCTGGAAATCGACCAGGCGCTCTGACCACTGAACAATACGTTGTTCAGAGCGCCTGTAGTATTTTTCCTTCCTAAGTGTGGATTAACACTTTAAATTTTTTTAAAATTGAATTAAATTATTGTTAAGCCTTACTTTAAATTCTAAAAACTCAGCAAACCTAAAAACATTTACATCTCCATTTTTCAATATTTGCATTTAAACCGCTGTTGCATAACATATACGTGTGTGCCACTTCTGAAATGATAAACAGCCCTTACCCGCTGATAAAAGTACTACGGACAGTAGGCGCTACGGCCAACGCTACCTCATTGCTCACTACGGCAATGCGCACGCGCAGCTGCGAAACCGGTTCTACTTCTCGTTTACTTCTATACCGATAGAGGTACTCTATATGATGATAACCTATTATTTATTATCACTTTTACATTACCATGGACTTGAATAACATAAAATGTTTGTAAATAACAACGTTTTATGAACCAGGAAATAAACAACATAAAATAATTCTTATTCTTCTAAATTGTTTATATATATATATAATAGTTAAAAAATTAACTATAAAAGAATTGCTTCACGCTGTACCCTGCAGGATAGGCAGAAGGAACCTATTATTAAAACACTCCGTTTCACACTTACCACCGAATTTTTGAGGCATTGCGTGTTGAGTGGCGGAACTCAACGCCGGGCTTTTTCCTTAGTGCCGGAGCGGAGAAATGAAAGTATTAATAAATAATAATTCATTTCTTCAAGTGGAATCGAACCCACAACCTTCGCGTTACAGTCACACTCTAGTGCACCTGAGCCACGACGGCCTCTGTTTCTAAATATATTGCTCTGTTTATGAGCTTAGAGTATCCTTTCAATAATATATTATAGTATGTACAATAAGTACAATAAGTTTTTTACAAACAATAGAGACGAGTTCTTAGGAACAACACCCGACGGAGCCGAAACTTTAAGCTCATTTACAACCATATCGCTTTATACATGTATTGTTTTATTACAAAGGTCAGATAAACTTTAAATAAAAATATCTTTTAAAATTCCTTTGTTGCAAATATGCAACAAAGAAGTTTAAAAACAATAACTTTTTTTATTATTAAATTTCGCATAAATATCGTAATTTTTGGCTATATTTTATATTTAACTTTAACGTAACATTTTCATAAAAAAATCAATGCTTTAATATAAATTTGAATTGAGAATGCGAATATATGAAGCTAAGCTTATTACTGATTGGAGAATTCAAACTTCGCTTTTGTGTTTCTATCTAATAGCTCATTTGTAAAGCTTAGTTAATTTCTGTGCCTACACCAACTAAATATTCATAAACTGTTCCATAATTTAGGTTCCTTATTAATACATTTTCTGATGACGTGGGAAGTAAGTCAATCACAATAATTACTATTTCAAATTATAATATTAACAAGACTATTTTTTGTTGTTTATTATTTGAAAAATTCATAGTTAAATTTATATGATAAGAAATGCAATTGTATATTTAGGTTTTACTGTAGTGAAGAAGATAAAAGCGTGAATGGTGTATTATTAGTATAAAAGTAGAGTAGTGGCACACATTTCTGTTACCCACTACGTCAGCTTGGTGACTTTTTGAAAATAAACTTTCTTGAGCACACATTTTATAAAGATTAAGGTAAAATTATGATTCTTTGCTTGAAAAGCTTTAAATAAAACTTTTATGGAATCTCTAAGCGAAATAAGGATTATAAATGTTTGAATATTGTAGCAAATTATGCTACATTTTTTTATGTGTTTCAGTTTATTTTGTAAGAACATATTTAAAAGAATAGTATTACGCGCGAAAACAACTGTAGTATTTTAAAATCTTGTAATTCCAAAAAATAAAATTCTTTGAATTTGAACCCTTAACAAACGTGCTGACTTAAGCACGCTACAACTCAACCAAGTCAATATTTTTCTACAATTCGCATCTGTGGTCATTGCAAAAATGATTACTTAAGTACCCTTACTTATATTCCATCGTGTGAATCTTCGTTGTAGGTTTGTGTCACTGGAGGGGTCAGGCAGGGCTATTCTGTGAAAGACTATTTATCATTTTTCCTCACATTATTGTATGGCATGTTAAGTTAGTACTTTCTGTGTACTCGTTCAATAAACTACACTGATTGAATGCTTATTATTGTTTGCTTTATAACATTCTTTTGAATAAAAACAAACTATAACAACATAATTCGTTGGACCAAATGCAATCATTAGTGAGTAAGAATTCTAAGGTATAGTTCAACTTCTATAGATAAACTACATCATCACATCTATAAAAGTGTGTAAAATAATTATTATCTCGTATTTATCCCATATGATCTTGTTATTTCCTTGTTATCTTATATATATATATATATATATGTATGTAATTACCGCACCTGTAGCTCTTCTGATGCTGCACAGGGTCGCCTTCAATCAAAATCAATCAATTTTGTCTATGGACGGAGACGATAACGCTTGAATGTTTATCTATAAGGCATTTAAGGATTTAAGAACATTTAAAGAAGTCTTAGGAAAAATTGATAACGAAATTTAATATGGAATTTACTAAAATAGAAATTATATGATAATTTATTTTAATTTCCTATGATGAAAAAGAAAACTTATTGTTTTCGTACAGTGTTACTTACTTCATTTTCCCTTATATTAAGAGTAACGTTTCACATAAAGAAACTTTAAAGGAAGTAGGTTAGGTATCGTCGTATCCTAACATACGCCAACATTAGTAAAAAGTGGTCGACATCGCAGGCGTCACCTCTATGATAAGACGTGACAAGTTACGTAAGCGCCAACATTATCAACATTATGTACACAAGTTAGTGTCTTCGTAGAAACATTGAATTGCGCAAACCGGTTCCATGCTGAGCTGCTGCTTCTAAGGCAGTGCGATAATCTCGTCTATTTCCTAGATTTTTTTGCTACAACTAGATCTATCCAGTTGTACCACAACAACTGGATAGCCGTCGTGATGCAATTGATTACGTGTATTATTGGCGCTGTATTAGAACGTATAAAGTTTAAAGGATCAGAGCATATAAATTACAATTAATAGTAACATAACATTAAATTTTGCAACCCAACACAAATAGAATTTAACAGTCTTCCCCTGTCTTCCTTATCCCATAAGTAAATATATAGTAAAATTATAATAGAAATAGACAAGACAAAGATCTGTGAGTAATTTTTTTATAAATATCAACAAGAATAAATAGATAAAACACATCTAAAAGCTTTTAGTAGCCAAGGCTTTATATCTGTTATATAGAAACAAGATACATAACTGGACTGTCGCTCAAGTCTGTATCGTGTCTCGCTTCCACACGCGGCCGCATATACGGCGGCGCCAGAGCCTTTAACCGCTATCTCTTTCCAGCACATGCGCCTACGCAGCCTGTAGCCGTGAGGGAGCGTACACGCGGTTTTTCTACTGCCGTGAGCAGACGCGTATATTGTATATCGTGAAATATATATTTTAAGAATTAACTGTATATAAGTATGTACTTAATGCGAATATATAGAATAGACGTGTAGGCGTTTCGCAATTTGTGTCAGTGTTGTGTTGAAGTGCAAAGGTCATTATCGTTTAGTTTCTATTATAAGTGAGTGGTACAACATATTGGAAATGAAGTTGGTGTAAGATCGCGAGGTGATCACTTGTTAGCCTTGCGAGCGTGTCGAATATGCAACCTCTATTACAATCATATTTAAATATGTTATCGAAACTTCATTATAAAGATATCATTCTCCTTGGTGTTAGCAAATTTTCATATTTAGAAATTACATTTTTTCTTCTTTATTTATATGGTATAGGTATACTAATCACTGTGTAAACGTAAACTGGCTTTACCATAATCAAAAATTAAGAAAAAATACTACTACTATCTACTAGTTGACTAAATATTGATCAATATGTGTTCGTCGAAACAGTTGTAATTCGACTCTAATTAGAGACTATTGTGATCATTGTCAATTCACCCACACTACTACGTATTCGTACACACACATACATATGTATATGTCTGTTAAGTCGTAGCGAGCGATATTTGGTAAACATCAACCCACAAGCGTACATTGTCATAGAATTTATACAATATGTTCATATAAATAACGTTATCTGCGATCTTTATTATCTTCTTAGCCTAACTAGATGAAAGCTTGCAAAATTTAAAAAACCGCTGTGGCCCAGCGGCACTCCACTTCGAGAAATTATTAATATTATTTTTTATTAATATTTTAATTTCTTCGCTCTGACACCAAGGCAAAAACCCGGCGTTGAGTTTCGTCATTCGTCATTTCATATATGAATATATTTTTTATTTCATTTTGTAATAAAAATAATATAAGCATTAAAGAAGTAGTTTAATTTTATCATACGAGCTTACACAATAGGTTGTTTCCTCGGTTCAATTGAATCAAATGTTGCGGGGAACAAATCGATTGCCGTGTACATAATTCACCGTAAAGCAAGCCGAGATGAATACGTTACGTTTATCAAACGATAAGAACTCCTTTTACTTACATACATACATATTCACGTAACATATGTAATGGATATTGAGGTATTTCAAAATTAACAATTGCCCAAAAATATTTTTTTAATATAATTTGTTCTAATTCGTAGTGAAAAAGTAGTTTACGATATCAAAAGGTAAAAAAATACTGAAACTGTACTTTCATTATTTAAAAAACTTATTTAACTATTTCTTTTACTTGATAAGTTATTAATTATATAATAAGTTATTGTAGACAGTATGATGTATATATAACCGGTAATGTAAAATATATAATATGTCATATTTCTTATAAATTCTAGCTAGAAATAATGCATTTTCAATCTGACATTGGAAAAAATCTCATAAGAACCGGTATTTTGCAATGGTATGTTGTAAATCTCCACCCAATCCGCCTCTGAATGAGTTTGTTCGTAGAACTGATGACGAAATTGAATGGAGTGTAAAAATCTGACCTTCTTTCAATATTTTCCCTTATCCTCATATTCAAATGACGCTATGTTAAAACTATGTATATATATAAAAATATATTAAGACTAGACAAGTAATATTTAACTTTTCAAATAGATTTGCCTTAAGAAAATTACTTATTTTGTTTATTATTTCATTAACATAATTTATAGAAGTTATTTTATGAGCGTGCTTTCTAAACACGAAATAACAGATTTTCTATGATGTTCTCAATAAGGAATAGTGTTGTTCATAACATACAAGGCATTTGATTAGTTTTCTCACAGAGAAGTCGGTACTGTAACTGGATCGCAAGCTACCGCCATGTGAGAATCGTCCCACGGTTACAACACTTGATATTTTTTATATTTGATATTTTTTTAAGATATCTTTGAAACTTAAAAATATATTTTATTTATTAATAATACAGTCCTTTATGTTGATGAATTGTTGTTACTATAGCGTGATAATTAATAATACGAGTAAACTCTAATTTTGCTTAAAACAAATACGCTACGTGTCGGAAAAATATATATAGAAAGAAACAATATAAAAGTGAAAATATTTAGGTATTTCATAAAAAAAAAATCATTACAAACTTAATTTTTGTACTTGATTTCATACCAAATAAGTGCACACGTCCGCAAACTTATGTTCGTCAATTTAATTCGTCGTGTAATTATTATATATTATATTAATATAGCTAATTTCAAACAAACTTACTTTTTTATTTCATTCCATTCCAAACCTACGGGCACTACGCGTGCGCATTCATAAAAACTTACGTATGTCAACTTTTATTAGTTGTACACTCCGTTGACCTACAATCCTGAAATTGATAGAAATCCTCAATGAGTGAGTCCGACTCGCACTTGACCGATCTTGTGTGAGCTTCTTAACGTTTGTTCTGTTTAATAAAAAATGTCAGCATTTTGTAGTTTTACTTGGGAACGAATTACAATATAACTATGTCAAAGAAAATAAATTTGATGAATGTAGAGTTCTACATAAAATCTTTTGTCTAATTACTTTGTATTTTTCAAAGACCATGAAGCAACTGCGTTGAGACAAATGTCCATAATATGTTAAAAGAGTGACTCATTCTTTAACCGATTTCCCAGCTCGATAACCAACCTCGTTTAAAATCGTTCAACTTAACTTAAGTATTTCCGTTTTAGTTATCTTCGAAAAACGTTCAAATTATTCACGTAAGTGGGACTTAATAATCACTTAAACCAAACTATATAAAAAAAATATGTTTCTACAGGTCTTTTAAATTACAGTATGCTATATAGGTACTATAATAAAATGAAATAATTATATAAATAGCTATAAATCATTTTCTCTATATGCTATAACGTAGCGTTTTGGAGACTATCCATTATCTTATATACACACGTGTTTTGCCCTAAACATAATGCCACAGTAAGAAAGATTTGCAATCGCCATTACTTACCTTGCGAGTGACACATTCATAAAAATATGATTCATAATGAGAAAGTTTGTTGATTAATACGTAACAATAAAACGCATGCTTTCACACTGTTTATATAACACCATTTGTATATCTTATTTTTAGTATAGCATTATAACTATACAGAATGTTTCATTAAACTAAATTTTGATCCATATCCACACATCAATCAACCCTTAAAATATTTGTATGAGTCATACATTCCTTCACACTTCCTTAAGTATTTTTGAGGGCTACAAATATTGATCGTCCTCGTGCATATTTACTTATGTGTAATATTTTAAACTACACATAGTTTAAAATTTTATAACTAACTTTTGTAGATAACTGTTACCATTTCTTTGCTATAAAACAAAATCGTAGCCCATTTAAAATCTTCACAACACGTGTTCACAAACAATACTTTTACCATGCTTTTGTGTATCTTATTATCCTCACAATTACACTTACGGAAAAATAACCGTATGGCCCCAAAATGGTAGAGACGTTCCTAATGCTTATTCAAATAGGCACGGCCGAGATGGAGTAAGACCCACGTGAGGCACGTCAACAATAGATTACAAAAAACAAACTTACCTGGAAGGTAGAGCCGCTCGGGTTTCCCGCCCGCGCGCCGCTGCACTCACACCAGCCAGTCTCATAGAAAGCCTTAACGCAGACGATCGTATCGCACCTGCTTATTCGTAGAGAAATTCCTTTTTTAGTTTTAATTTTAAAGGTTCAGTTGTTAAATTATTTAATATTTACATTATCAAATAATTACAATTATTTTAATAATACTGCGCTTTAAGAACAGTGACGTAAACCGGCAGTTGTTTAATTTTTGTCCATTTCAACCACCTGTCGTTTTACCTGCTCGTAGCCGCTACCTTCCCGCCGAAACCTTATTCTTCAAAAATGTTCTTTAACGTTACGCTAGTGCAAATAATAGTGTTTTATAGAGAGACATAGCTGAACGTAGACTAGGAGCTAAGTGGAATTCTAATGAATATTTTCTTAGCTCTACGTGTTTCTTTTACTTATTACCTTATACGTGGTGGTTTGCGGACACAGTGATTGATAGAGATATGTATATTTAGCGCGCGGCCATTGTCTTCGATCACGACTGTGCTATGGAGAATGAATCTTAATGAAGAATCGAATTCAATTAATTCAATAGGTTGGCGGTTGTGTTTGTGTACAGTGTGAGTGTAAGCGATGCTAAACCAACGAAATGATTAAGTTTCGGTACAAACGTAAGGAAGCGAGCGATGGTGGTAAAACTGGAATACAGAAACAGAAAATCGAAGTTCTCAAGGACAGAGAGCTGTTGCCCCCTAAGGATTTAATAGGAGGCTCGCTGGCCGGCGTGAGACACAACACTCTACCGCGCTCTCGGCCGCCCTCCGCTGCAAGGCGGGATCCGCCTGAATCACTTCTTAGTCATACTACTCTAAGTTTGTTCAGAGTAAGTTTACATATAATATAATATGCATTTATAAACTGTAGAGTATGACTTTTAAATATATTGTAATAATTAAAATCAGTTTCACGCTGTATCCCGAACACAGCAGGGTAGGCAGAGGGAACCTACTGTTTAGACACTCTGTTGCCCACTTTCCGCTGAGTTCTGGAGGCATTGAGTATGATAAAGAAGCATATAATAACAATTATATTCATATTTGGCGAAAAATGTGAAAAGGATTGTCTCAACACTGGGTTCCCTTTGTCTACCCTGCCGAATGCGGGATACAGCGTAAAACTAAAATAAAAAAATAAATAAATATTTCGTGTTTTAAATATTAATCATTTAAAGATAATGAAAATATCAATTACTCCGATTTCTAGTAAACGTTTTAATATGCAACAGCTAATTTGTTTACTGGAACGAAATTTACTTAACGCTGTCTCTAACGATTGAATAATTACCAAGTAATAAATTATTTCGTAACTATTGTCTTTAATAGGAATGTTAGATTAAAGAATTGATAGAGGCTAATAGAGAGGTTGCACTCACTTAGAACAAAGCATGCTGGTCGTGATTTAGGCACGATAATAATGTAATGAATATTGGCTCAGAGCAAGGCTATTGCAATTTACACGATAGAATTAGGTCAGACCAACACAAAAAACATACTAAATGTATGATATATTAGTGTTTGTTAATAAGTAAAGGTTCATGTTGATTTCAACATTAAAATTTTCATTATTTTTCAAAAAACAGAGATTTCCCTAAATATTTGCAAACGAACCAACAACAGGAAATATTTACAGTTACATGACGGTTGGAAACTTGTGATGCATTACGTGTTTCTGACCCCGATAAAGGCTTTTATGCTCAGAATTTCGAATTGCAGTTTACTTAATTACAGATTAAATCATGCAGGCTACGCCTAAAGTACCTTCTGTTGAATGCTAAATTCTAAAGCCATACATAAATTAAAATAAATAAAATTAAATTAGCTTCACGCTTTATCCCGCACACAGCAGGGTAGGCAGAGGGAACCTAGTGTTAAGACACTTCGTTCCCTACTTTCTGCCGAATTTTGGAGGCATTGCGTGTTGAGTGGCAGAATTCCGCGCTTTACCTCGACACCAGAGCGAAGAAATGGAAATATAAATTTAAGTAAATATTTCATTTCCTCGAGTGGGGATCGAACCCACAACCAGTCGGTTTAACAGTCACACTTTGTACCACTGCGCCACGACTGGCCTCAGATAATAGATATAAGCCATACATAATAGATATAAAGAAATTTTATTTAATTGTCACAGAGATACCATACTAACTAGACATTTAAAAGAAAAATCAAACGATGATTTTCTTTAGAAATGATTATAGGAAGTGAACAGTAGGAGTGGTGTGTGGTGAGATTATATGTGCTTATATCTCACGCAACAATAGATATAGCCGAGTTCTCACCTTTGAGACGCAATGCTTTCTTTTGGCATGCTTGTATATCGGTTCCGTATATGAAATGTAATATTTCTGTACTAGAAACATAATTATATTATGTATACCTACATATGTGATATATATCATATTTTATCTTCTAGTTTGGTATTTTTTGTTAGAATGTGCGCTACAAAGAGTTAATGCCATCGCGACGTGTGGAACTTGAAATGTGCTTAGGAAATGGTAGTTGTTAGTTCTAGTCTTATGTAAGTAATCACTAAGTTCTCTGGCTATTCCGTAAAAATAATAAACTTTCCCGGAGACAGTCAAATTTGTCCACGTACTTAGAGATATTAGTTTGTTCGATTCTACTATACAAAATTTTTGTATATTAGAGACAAAAAAAACTTTGCGTTACATCTATAGAATGCAATAGAACAATGTTTATTGTCACCCCGAATGGTTACGAAACATGAAAACAAAGCGTACTTTACGTTTTACAATCTCGTCAGGTCACGGCGCGTGTGGCTCTGACCTATCATATTCGTGTTATACTGGTTTTAAGGCAGGCTCGTGACCACTGCCGAGAAATTTGAGACTTTTTGAGATCGACCAAAAGTCTATTTTAAATATACATTGTGTTGTGTAGCCTTTTTACAGTTTTTTGTTCCACCTTTTTACTATGTTATTTTTTTCTTTTCATATTCCACAAAGAGTTGGAAATTGTGTATTTTGACGCAATTTAAAATTTAAACAATTTGTAAGAGAAATGGAGTTACACTTCGCATTGACAGTCCATGAGAATCTTATGCTTTGCGTTTTGCATATAACACATACATGCAAAGTATTGTTTACCTTCTTCATTCTGATATATTAATTTAGCATCGCCTTCAATTTAAGCCGAAGTTATTTTCATCTCGTGAAAAGGCAAAAAACATATATTTTACGTTAGTTTTGAACAATAAAAAAGTATAAGTTAAATATCAAATAGTTTGATTGCGTTGCCTAAGAAACGCTTGTGAATATCTTTTATCCCTCTAAAATATTGTATTCTTTTTTTTAAGCCTACAAAATTTCAATTTTAAACGTTTTCGCTTTCCAGGAAATTTTTGCACAGCTACAATGGTCTGCCGAAAGAGCACCAGCTGCAGACGGACTGCGAAGAGCTTTGGGCGGAGGTGGTGCTCGTTTCCAACTCGGTTGCATGGCAGACGCCAGCGAATGCTTCGAACATCTTTTACTTAGAGTCCACGCTCATGTGGCTACCGGTTCAGGAGATAAACGAGACGATGACGCCTGCAGGGCTCCACATTGTGTACCACACAGAAAATTCGCAATGATGCTTGTAGAACAATCAGTTTGTGGAGCGTGCCAAGCCACCTCAGAGCCATTGCCTTTTACTCAGGTTTGTACTCCTTATTTATTTTAAAGATACTTGAGGTAGCATCATTAATAATATATTTATATTATTATAGTAATTCCATATACATTCTCATTTAAAATGTAAATTTTCGACAGATGGTGCACTACGTATCAGCAACTGCATTAACTACACAAGCTGCACTCGGAGAGCATAACGATAGCTTTGGCCTATTATTGAGAAAAGCAGGTGGCATGGGCGATATACGAGAATGTCCCGTAAGTATTATGGAGGATATGCAATTCTAATAAGTTACCTTTAATAAAATAATTATACATTTAAGTAACATTTATTTGTATTTTAACTTACAGAACACCTGTGGTGCTAGAATACAGATCTGCAGGACTTTAATGAATCGGCCTGAAGTAGTATCGATAGGCGTGGTTTGGGACTCGGACAGACCAGCAGCGGAACACGTAGCAGCTGTTTACGCAGCTTTAGGCACTGAGTTAAGACCTACAGATGCTTTTCATGCATGCGTAGACCGGGCTTGGGCAGCGCGAGCTACACATCGACTTGTTGGGCTTGTCACTTATTATGGAAAACATTATTCTACCTTTTTCTTTCATAGTAAATTACGCTTATGGATATACTTTGATGATGCTGATGTCAAAGAAATAGGTCCAGAATGGTCCCAAGTTGTCGAAAAATGTAAACGAGGTAGATTTCAACCTCTATTGTTACTTTACGCAGCAGTGGATGGAACACCATGTGATACTCGCCATGCTCCTAAAGATATTGTGCCATTTCCTGCGCCTGAGCCTAGAAGAGCTGTTACACCAGCTCCAGAAAGACCAGCGGCTGGTTATGCTCGAAGAGCAGTGACACCTGGACCTAACAATGATAATGACTATGTAAGCCGAAAGGCAGTAGAAAATATATTAGACGTTCAAGCCAGTCGTTGCGCCCCATTAGCGAGAAGTCTCAGTACCAGCTCCGCTTCGGATAGCCAAGAACGACCACGTGCGCGTAGAGACTCTGGTAACTGGAGTGGGGATAGAAATAGTGCATCTTCAACGTCTTCAACCGCTGAAAGTCCGTATATGTATTCACGAGGACGAGGCAGCATTCCCAGTAGCCCTACGCGAAAAGGTGAACTATCAAGTGGTGGGTCCTGTGACGCTGGGTATGATTCTTACTCATTATCCTCAACAGACAGTCTTCCCCTACAGCAAGGTTTGCGGCATAATCTACAATTAGCTCAAATCCCAGAGCTAATAACAAGAGGTGATTGCGAAGCCCTTTGTTTGGAAGCCGATAGACTACTAGAAAAATCGCGTCACGCAGAAGATGCTGCAGATTTTGAAACTGCTTTAGTTTTATGCGATGCTGCAGCAGCTAAAGCGCGAGCTGCGATGGATGCACCTTACAATAATCCTCATACTATGACGTTCGCTCGTATGAAACACAATACGTGTGTTATGCGAACGCGTACCCTGCAACGCCGTATGGCAGGAATGAATAGAGTTACTGAAATTCCTCAATTAGCTCCTGTAAGAAATACTAAAGGCGGCTTAGAAAATTCACCTACAACGATTGAAATATATGCCACTTTACCCAAAAAGAAAAGTTCAAAAAAATCTCCTAAAATATCAATTGAAGATGATATTGATTGTCCACCAAGAGAGCGGCCTCCAAGACATAAATCGCGAGAAGAAGAGAAAGTGAGAGAAAAACGTTCTAGAAGCGAAGATCGGGGCCGTACTCGCAAAGAAATAACCATAGCACCTGAGAAAAAGGAAGAAAGCATAGAAGTAAAACCCACAAAAGATAAATCTAACAAAAAGCAACATAAAATTCGACGAAAATTATTAATGGGTGGCTTAATTAGGAGAAAAAATCGATCTATGCCAGATTTAACAGAGGGTGCGGATGGAGAGAACGTCTCTAATAATAAAGAAATACGAGTGTCTTCAGTGGATGATGCAGATGTAGGCAGAAGAAAAAATGATGACAAAACGAATTTAAGCGGTTATCTTTCGGAAGGTCACTTAGAATATTCCGTGGCAGGTGGAACAAATCCAAATTTGGAGCGAAGTAAGCTAATGCGAAAAAGCTTCCATGGAAGTGCTGTAAAGATACTTACTGCGGCGAAAGTCCCACCGCCACCACCGCTACGAACTACTTCTCAGCTTAGCGGGACTAAGTTTGAGCCAGAAGTATCGGAACAAGGCGCCAAGAAACGACCAGAACAACCATTACCGAATATCTCTCACACCGAACGTTCTTATACACAAGACTATGAGGAAGACGGGGGTTTTTCTGAGCAATTCGGTGACGAGCCTCAATCTCTGCCATATTTACCACCTTATGAAAGACTCCAAATGAATACTAATAATAACAACAACAGTAACAACAAGCTGGATGATTCTCCAAATACATCTCAAGTTTTAGTTACTATTGTTACTAAAGCTATGATACATCAAGAACAGAGCCCTGTTAAAAGGGACACAGCACACAGCTCAATTTTACCTCACAACAACATACAAAATTTGAATAACGTATTCGATAACGGTATTGATGTAGTTGACTGTGCCATGCTACCGCCACCGCAGCAAATGTTTGAATTACCCCCTTATCCGAGTCCAATGAATTCTGTGAATCACTCAAGACAACCCAGTGAAGAATTTCCTCCTCCACCACCTCCGATAGATTTAACGCCGTTACATGACGAACTGATAAAACTAAAACAGCATTTAGCAAATACTAGTGAACATACGACACATGACAAGAACGAAATACCAAAAGATTCTTTGTTGGCTCAATTACAAGAAAAACGAAGTCAAATTTTGAGGAGCGACTCAGCAAAGTTAAGTCAATTAGATAACATTGGCACTGCTGGTGACAATTGGCTGAGAGAATTACAGGCGAAACAAGCAGCTATAAAATTAAAACGGTCAGGATCATTAGACTGTCAATTGACAACGGTCAATGACAACATATCTCATGAGAACATAAATAATGTTAGAAACATTGCATCAAAATTTGAAAACTCTCATAACTTATTCAATGATGACAGGCCTCACGGGGGATACACAAGTTCTACTAATAGCAGCCGTGATGTAATTAACTGTTCTAATCAATCTAATAATAGAATATATAACAGGCGGGCATCGTCATCTTCGATAGATCATAAACAAATGGAAGATGATTTCAATGATCAAAAATCGGCAAACACTGACATCTACGGTGATCGGGCGAAAACTAAGAAAAAATCTGTATCATTTTGTGACCAAGTTATACTGGTTGCTACTGCAGAGGATCAAGAAGATGATAGTTACATCCCTAATCCAATATTAGAGAGAGTTCTAAAATCTGCTTTGAATAGACCAGAGCTTACAACCGTTCCCCTGCAGTCGGAAAAATCATCGCTTCAGAGAACTGACTCTTTTGATAGCCAATCCTCAAGATCGACAATATCGGCATTATCACAAACCTCGTGCGGATTAGGTGATTCGGGACATGTTGATTACTACAGAGTACAAAATTCGTACCCGTCTTACCAAATTGCTCAAACTCGCCCACAACAGCAGTATAATCCACAAAAAAGTACTCCGATGCAAGGCACAAACTCGCCGATACTCTCAAATTCTGTACATTCAGTAGTGTCAGATAGTAGCCAAATATATCAAGCAATGCCTGCTAATTCTCAACAAAGCAGTAATCCGATACCCTACACTCAACCACCCTCTGTATATACTAATCAAAGCAACGCTAGCCCACCGAATTTTAGCCAAAACCCAGCGAACAGACTGACACCAACTACGCATAATTCTGCTTACGTCGCAAAGCATGCACCTAACGGGCAAAGGCCTGTACCTAATACTTATTCACATCAAACAAATCATACAAATAATAACAATTATTACCACAGACAACCACAGCAACAAACAACGTCAACGTCAACTCTTCCAAATAATCCATATAGTGCAAACCGTCCATATAATCCAAACGTACAAAATAACAATTCGCTTTACCAAAGCCTACCCGCCAATTCGCCTGCCTATTTGAGCTACTACAACCCACCGACAAGCTACGCTAACTCTGATTATTCTAGTCGATACACTCAAATGAGCAACACGTCGCTATACAATAACTCCAATAATCCTTCACCTTATCAAAGAGTCCCACCGCCACACGGAGAAGTAATTAATTCCATAGACAATTACAATGGAAATTATCAAAAAATGTCTAATAATTTTTATATCGATAATAATGATAACAATCAAACTCGTCTTCCAGAAACAAGACATTATGCAAATTCTCAATCTCAACGCCCTTCAGCATACAATCAAACCAATAATTCGGACATTTCAAACAGTGAACAGTACCAATATGCCCACAATAATTGCAACCCCTACCAACTCATACACTCCAAAATTCAAAAAAAATCTGTTTCATTCGAGCCAGGAACAAAAGGTGGAACGGATTCTCCGATACCGCCTCAAATAAACGGCAATTATCCTAGTGAAAATATGACACCGGCATCGACTGCTTCAAAAACGCTTTGTAATTTATGTCGCAAGAAATCAGTAAATCCCCTCGCTACTTATTGTTCTGATTGCGATTTTTACTTGTCTCGTTTTAAGTTTAAGCCGAGCGCCCAACACGCGCCGTCAGAGTTAATGTAAGAAAATTTAAGATACCTATTATTAAACTAATATTAATAATACTCATTAAGATATTGTAAGTAGCGACTGATCTCATTTGAGAATTCTCCATAATTCTAAGATTTTTATCTTGACATATACTTAATATAATGTTTTATGTTGTGTATATAATCTAAATAAAACATATGCTCGTGATAAATAAATAAGACTCAAATAAATATTTTTCAAAACTATTGTTATTTTTTTTTTTTAATATAATATGTATGTGATAATGCCTTAAATACTGGCCACCAATGGGGTCTTAGGGCCAATATTATATTATTTAATAAGGCATGGGGATTGGAGCGTCTTTACTAGGATGTATCTGCCTTATTCGCCAAAGAATGAAGATGATAAAAAATTAGTATTATTTATTTCTGCAAGTATTGTATATATGCACGTTTTAATTTAATCCACTTCATCCCTACGATAAGAGTTACTTCATTTGACCAAAAGCCGGTCTTAATAACTTATCTATGTTTAACAATTTGTTAAATTAGCTACCATTAGAAGCTGTACGGACCAAGCCGGCGAAGCCGCATGTAAAAGATAGTAATTAATTAATTAATCAGCTTCACATCATTCATCGCTTTAGGCAGAGGCAACCTAGTGTTAAGACACTCTGGTGCCCACTTTCCGCCGAACTTTTAAACGCATTGTCTGTTAAGTGACGGAACACAAAGCCGTGCTTTTTACCTTGGTGCCAGACGCAGAAATAAAAATATTAAGAAGAAATAATAATTAATTCACTCGATTGAGGATGAACCCACAATCGTCGCGTTACGGTCACAATATTTTGACCCTGCACCATGATGGCGTCTGATAAAAGATAGTAGAAGATAAATATAAATCATTATAATAATAAAATATACAGGGTCTTTTGAAAACACAGTTTTACCTACTCTATAAAAGCATAATGCAAAAAACATTTTTTTTCCAAAAATAAAAAGGTAAACAGTCAAGAACGACGTACGCAAACGTAAACCTATTAAAGGGTAACCGCCGCATACGCCTCATTCCGAAATCGAAAGGTATTGGCGGCAAAGTTCAAATAAGTTTAACCTTTAGTACTTTTTTTGTAGTTTGTATGTGTTTATTTTATAGGTATCTATGCGTTAATTCGTCACTCGAAATACAGGTTAAATAAACATCGTGCAATGAATTCTACGTGTAAATTGTTGAGGTATCCTAATAATTAAATATTATTCTTAAAGCTAGATTAATTTCTTTAGGTATGGGTTTAAAATATTTTACCCTATATGTTGTACCCGTAAAAGATGCGCTGACGTTTCCATTCTGTATAATGTGCATTTCATATTTTTATTAAGCAATTATGTTTAATACATTTAAAATTTTCTTTATTTATGTGATAATTTTTTTGGGAATATTTTCAACATAAAATTAATACAACAAGAAACAATTCGTTAGGTTGTAATAAACTTTCACTTAGGGATTTTTTGTATTTAACCCTGTTTCATTATACTCAATATTTATTATTACATACATTACAATACATATAATGTTATTTCAATTCAAACTTACCGTATGACTGTAGGATTTTAATATTAGTATATTAAAAATCGTACAGTAATAGTGAAACAGTTAATGTTTTTTGTTAAACTTAATCTGTGATACCATAATGCTTATAGAATAAAAACACGTATGAAGTTGTCTGTCAAACTGGCATTTGGCAGATGGCAGCTCAGTTCACCTCAGTTCTTTAATGGCGACTACCAATGACGGGTCGCCTGATAAAAAATTGACATTAGTTATTTAGGATAATAGTAGATAACTGTGTTTACGTAAACATGACGGGAATTCTGCCAACGTACCAACGATTTGTGAACGGAGTCCCTGTGCCGTCCATTTCTCGACGCTCATTTCGTATCCGGGAAAAATATTTGATTATTTCAGTGCTTTTGACATTTGCGATTGTATGGCTAGGAGCACTGTTTTATTTGCCAGAGTTCAAAAGTTCGACAAGTGTTAACGATAGTGTATATAATGTATATAAACGGATACAAAAAGCAGGGCCAGAGCTTTTAATGCCTCCGCCACTCGCTCAAAATGATGTAGGTGATTTTCCTATCGTTGGTATCGTTCGTCATCGAGAAGAAGGTGACGATCCTCACGTTATAGAAGACAGGAATCGCCTACGTGCAAAGATAGACGAAGATATGGGTATGAAAGTGCTCGAGAGACCTAATTTTGATGTAGCACCTTCTGTATCCTCATCAAAAGGTCCTAGTAAAGCTCCTGTCAATGCTATAGAAGAACCAGCAGTCAAAAGCAATGGTGAAAAGAAATATGATTTACTTGACCTGAAAGGTGATGAAACCATAAAAAAATATATTGTTCCTGCTGTTGATCCCAGCACTAATCCTGATGTAATTCAAAAAAGAGATACTGTTAAAGAGGTAAGTTTATTTTTTGGAATTATAATTTGTTTAGCATTTGTATAAAAAATATCCAATAATAAAAAAAAAATAACTAATAAATGCATAGTTTTATGGTTTACAAAGTGTGACATTATGACAAATTGTAGAGTGGAATCCTAAATTGTGTGACATCACATTTCAAACTATAACATATGAATATAAATTTGAAATATTGATTTTCATTAAAATAGTAAGTAGTAGTGTAAAATCACAAATATATGTAACACATTAGGTAGTGGTGTGTCACAAAGGTAACCAGATGTGACTTATCACATAATGGGGAAGGGGTCAAATTAATTGTTACTTATAGTTTAGCTAAGACTACTAAGATTCTTCGTCAGATGTGGTAGCCTTTGAAAGTTTGTAGTTTTGAAGTGCACAAATAGATAGTCAAAACTTAAAAATTATAGATTTCTATTCTTTCATAATTGTTTCATCACCTTTAAGATTTTCTCATACAAAATTTAAAAAAAAGTGTAATAAACTAAATAAATAGTGTTTACTTCACCAGAGTCCTTCTGTCCGGTCTGGTCTTGTTAGGTAGGAAATAAATTATCAGACATTCTTTTATAAAGCACAAACTTTTTTATGAGTAAGATTGAATAAAAATACCACCATGTTTCCCAAAATATATTTAAATAATATGAAATCAATAGTGTTACAGTTAGAGCCTTAAGTATACAAAGCCGCCACAAGGACACTATTTAAAAAATTACACTAGTAATATTTTGATATCATCGGAGGAGGATATTGTTGTGGTGCAGGGGCACAAACGTGGGAATGTAAACTTGACGGTTATTGGTTTGATTCTCAAATTAAACACTTTATTTTCATATCATCACTGTGGTAGGTGCACAGGTTCTGTCTACAGACTGCCAACCCTGCTATGTACGGGATAGAGCATGAAGCTAAAAAGTTTAAAAATTTATAAAAAATAAAAGTATTTATTTTTTTTGCCACCAAACAATATTTTTTTATTCAATCATACTCAATCTTTGTATAAAACTTCTTAAAAATACATCAACATAAAAAAGGTAAAAAGTAAGAAATCCAAGATCTTGCTGTTATTATTTATTAGTTATTATTAACAAATTCCAATAATGTGTCTTTTCTACTGAAACAGGTTTAAATGACAACATTTGATAAATGTTTTAAAAAAAATTTTGTCACTTTTTTATTATTGAAGATTAATATACAGAGATTTATATATATATATTGTCTTTATAAATGTAGTACGCAAGTAAATATCTTTAGATAACGGCTCACGGAATCCGATGCGCGCTATAGTTCGTACTTCGTACCCGGTTGACACACATTAGACGAAACTGGTGACCTCGCTTCACACAAGAACTCTCACAATCGCGATACTTTTGAATAGCACTATATGTATATTTAATTAATTCTGCAACGAAAATGTTCAAATTCTCGCGATGTCGTCCTCTTGAACCCCATCCGATTATTTTTATTTGCTAATGTAAATTTTTGAATCTTTCGTTTACTAATGGCCTTATCATTTTGAAGGCACAATATATATATATTTAAAAGTAAAGTTTCAATTCAATAAAACATTTATTTTCTAACAATATTAATATAACTTTTTTATTTAATATCAATTCAAATAAAACAAACACCTAAGTGTTAAGCAAATTTCACTATTTTAAGTAAATGTTTAATTTTAAACACAATCGTCATGAACGCCATCCATTGTAGTGTGCACTGAAGGCACAGTTAGCCCCAGTACACTGTGCAGCTTAGTTTATTATATAAATATTTATAATAAATAATCAGAGTTGAGGTTAAATGTGGCGCGGCGGCACAAGGTGTGACTTCAAAAACGACAGGTTGTAGATTCGATTACCAAGGAAATTAAATATTTAATATTTTAATTTCTTCGCTCTGGTGTCGAGGCAAAGCCCAGCGTTCAGATCCGCCACTCAGCACGCCTCCAAAATTTGGCGGAATATGAAGAGCGTAATGTCTTAACACTACACTCCCTCTGCCTACCCTGCTACATGTGGGACACAGCAGAAAGCTGAAAAGAAAAAAAATGTATAATATAATTTTCGCGATCTATTACGTTAACGTTGCTGGCACAAATTAAAATAATAATATTATGCACACTATATTACGCCATAACAAATTGTTTACGCTGTTTCAGTTTTTTAATTCAAATGGCAATTTTTTTTAAAGAATTATACTCTGTAATGTGAATTGCGAAAACATACATATATTTTGTGTATTTTTGCTAAAATATTAAAATCTGCCATTTATTTTAAGTAATCTATTTATTTTAGGTCATTTCATATTTTGGCCCACTAAAAAATATTTATAAATTATCCGTAACAGATTTAATACATATATTGTGTTACTTTTATTTTTACTATTAGGAGTAATTAATAAATCATTATATGCAGATTGTTTTTCCAATATTACTGCGAGTATTATTGGAAAAATACTTTAACGTACGTCGAAATTTAAAGTACAAGCAGAAAACCGTAGTATACCCTAATAATATACTGGTACAAAATATTTTGGATTCTTTAATAAATTATTAATTTTAAAATGAGTACACTGCCAAATAACGATTATATGTTTTAACTGTTGTAATGTCTCTGAAAGGTTTCATGTTGCTTTGAAGCCAATTTAGAAGGAAATTAGCGAAGTGACGTTAAATTTTTAGGTTTTCATTTATTTTCTGTTTTTTAGCTCAAACTGAATTTTCATAAAAATATTGTTTTTAGGATTCGATACCTAAAGGGTAAACTTCGCTGTCTGCCTGTCACCAGATTGTATCTCATGAACCGGGATTGGTTAGTGTGTAATTTTCACAGATTACGTATTTCTGTTACTATGTCAACAAATACAAAAATTTGTATTGTTAATGTATATTTTTTTGCTGTTTTAATAATTTCTACTTGGGCTTGGACAACATATCATAATGTCAACTAAGCTTTTTGTCATGTTTGAATATCGTCATTTTTTTTTTTAAGAATAATATATAGAAAAGTCAATAATTATTCAAGAATATACAACATAACATAAATAGAAAAAGTTCACGTTACTAAATTACATTTTGGTTCACACGTAGGAACTTAAAAATTTTATGACTATAGTAACAATAAAAATAATAATAACAATACTAAGCATTATATTTATTACGGCTTTTTTGTCGTTTTTATGCAATTAAATGACTCTGTCTATTATGCAGTATATATAAAATTCTGTAACATGATTTTGTGTGAAAAAAATATGATTTTAAACAAGGCAGGTGCAGGTATTGTTAAAAAAAAAAAAAATCAGCTTCACGTTGTATCAAGCATACAGCAGGGTGAGCAGAAGAAACCTAGTGTTAAGACACACCTCTCCCCACTTTCCGCCGAGTTCCATAGAACTCGGCGGAAAGTATATATTGCATAGCATTGAGGTATTGCGTGTTGAGTGGCGGAACCCAACGCCGCGCCGTGAAATATGTTATCTCCTCGAGAGGGGTTCGAACCCACAACCATTCGATTTTACAGTCACACTCTGGTGCCCCTCTGCCACGATTGACCACAGAAATGCATTCATATTATATGATATATGTAGATAGATATCTATATATAATTTGGCGATTTTCAAAGCAGCTAAGTGCATGACCGGCTGAGAACTTATCCTACCTATAAAAGTCCTATCTTTCCTAAGTGTGGAATAACACTTTAAAAAATGTTTAAAAAACTTATCCGAGGTTCAATTAAATAAAGCGAAAAATCCGATTGTGAACTTTGGCTTCACTCGACCATCCAAAAAAATATAAATACGGATGTCTTTTATTTAGTTCGGTTTAACTCTAGGGTACCCTCTGCCTACCCCGCTATATGTGGAATACAGCGTAAAGTTGAAAACATAATATATTCGATATAAAAAAAGATGTATTTAGTAGGTTTCACTCACACAAATGTACATACACCGCTTCAATTAACTTTATTAGGAAGAGTACATTGTTTCCTTCCAAGAACGATGCCAATTAGTCACCATTGTAATTATCGTTTCTTTTGTAGCCATCCGCTTCTTTTAGATAATCTTGAAGTAATTATTTGTAGTTGAGGCCAGTAGTGGCGCAGTGGCACAAAGTGTGACTGATGAAATATTTACTTTAATTTATATTTCCATTTCTTCGCTCTGGTGTCGAGGCAAAGCGCGGCGTTGAGTTCTGCCACTCAATACGCAATGCCTTCAAATTTCAAAATGGAACCCAACCTAACACAAAATTGATCTACTTTATAAGCCTTCTTTGACATCTGTTATTATGAAGATAACAAAATGAAACAACTTGAGCTAATTATCAAACGTTAGTAAATTAGTTGCGAAACTCAACTTTGGAGCCTAGTCAGTGAAGAAATAAAAAATATTTTGATTTCCTTGCGTGAGAACCGAACTCAAAAGAGGTGCAATTACAGTCAGACGCTGTGCCGCTGCGTCTCAACGGCCTTAATAGGTAACTAATATTTTATTCAGCTTCTTTTACGGCCGTGGCGTTATTTTAAACGGTATTTACTTTAAGCTTAAATTGCAATAGATAGAAACTGATGCCAATTAATAAAAAACATACGTATATGAATATACGAATTGTAAAATGAAACAATAAAAGCGATTTGATGAAACAGTATATATATTTTTGGCAGTTTCAATACCATTTAGAAAGCGTAACTTGACATGTCTGCATTCGACCCTTATTTTTTTTATTCACGAGCATTGATTCATTTTATTCATGCTTTTATTAACAGAAATAATATTTGTATAGCTAATTAGATTTTTTTAAAAATACTTAAAATATTGCCAGGTCAGTGGGTGGAGCAGGGGCAGAAACGTCTGACTGTAAACACGACCGGTTGTGAGTTCGATTCCCATTCGAGTATTTTCAGTCGGAAATGGGAAGCGGAATGTCTTAACACTGAGCTCCCACTGTCTACTCTGATACGTGCGGGATGCGGCTGAAAAAAAATACTTAGTTTTTTTTGCCTAGGCAATAAAATGTATAGATTTATTCGACAAAATGCCTGATTAAATTGTAATTGTACATTCTACGCAAATGCTTAGGCACACGGTGCTTTTACCGTAGTCGATACAGTACTTTCGTGATAAAATAATGCTTACGAGCAATTCACATACCTTTCTTTTTTATATAAATTTATACATATTTATATATATGTACAATGTAAATATTTTGCTTTGTCATATTATTATACAATACAATACAATACAATAAACTTTATTGCACACAACGAAATATTTACAAAAAAAAAAATGAACAACACATAAACAAGAAAAAAAAATAGCGCGTATGCAAAGGCGGTCTTATTGCTTTAAGCAATCTCTGGCAGACAACCTTTGGAACATTACAGAGAGGTTGTTAAGAGGAAAAGGGGGACAACGTCACGGTGCAAATTTTATATGGTGGAATTAAATATATAATATATAATAATATAAGTCAATAATATAGAATACACATACATAAAATACGTTTAGTGTTTATATACAATACACATACATATATACATATATTTAAAACAATATATACTTATATATATATATATATATATATATATATATATATATATATATATATATATATATATATATATATATATATATATATATATACTTAAACGTGTGTAAATAAATTTACATAATATTAAATAGATAAGGATAAACTACTATTCTATTTTAAATAAGTACTCTTTTAGACGCTTTTTAAAAGTGTACAGTGATTTGGAATGTCGAACTTCTGTAGGAAGTTCATTCCAAAGAATCGCAGCTTTCACAGTAAAAGACTTGGAATAAAATAGCGTATGAGAAGTTGGCAATTTAAGGAGATTATCACAACGGGATCTAAGGTGAAGGCGGAGAAGTGAATCGGAACCTAGGAAACAGAATCTATCTTTTAAATATGAGGGAGAGGTAGAGTTATATAGGATGGAATATAGGAGAGTCAGCATACGGAAATTTCGGCGATGTCGGATAGGAAGCCATCCAAGCTGACGACGATGATCAGAAACATGATCAAACTTACGCAAACCGAAGATAAATCTAATACATAGATTTTGTAAACGCTCTAGTTTATTTAATTGCTCCTCAGATAAGTCTGGGTAGCACGAGTCAGCGTAATCTAAAATCGGTAACAGTAGTGAATGAGCTAGAGTAGTTTTGGTCTTTGTAGGTAAGAAATATTTCCATCGTTTGAGCGATCCGATCGTGGCAAATAATTTACGGCTAACCTCAGCTATTTGTACTGACCAAGATAGGGAATTGTCTATAATAATACCAAGGTTCTTAAGAGATGGACTCAGGCTCAAATCGACGCCGTCAAACTGGATAGTAGGGAGGCTATTCTGGTCAAGTTTTTTTAGTAGCTTAGAGCTACCAATTATACTGACCTGTGATTTGGCAGGATTGACTGTTAAGCCGAAAGATTTGCTCCACCTACTAACGTTCTGCAAATCTTTATTAAGCTTTTGAATAGCCTCACTAATACCATCCAACGGAGCGGCTAAGTAAATTTGAAGGTCGTCAGCATATAGATGAAAGGAAGAGGATATATTTTGGGAAATTGAATTAATAAAAATGGAGAAAAGGAGAGGAGAGAGGACACCACCTTGGGGAACACCAGCAGGAGGAGAGCAAAAGGAAGATGACTTGTCATTGGCTTGAACGTACTGTTGCCGATCATATAAATAGCTTCTGAACCACTCAATGGCTTCAGGAGAGATATTCAATGACCGCAGAACAGCAACCAAGAGATCCGTATCAACGGTATTAAAGGCGTTACTAAAGTCCAGCAGGGCAATGATAGTAAGATTTTGTTTGTCCATGTTGAATCTGATATCGTCACAAACTTTTATCAAAGTAGTGACTGTGCTATGCCCGTAACGAAACCCAGACTGGAACTCGGATAATATATGGTTATCTAACAGATATTCATTTAGCTGCTGAAAAACAATACGCTCCAAGACCTTTGACAAAAAAGGAAGTATAGAGATAGGACGGTAGTGAGAGAAGGATTTTGGGTCTTTGGTTTTGGGAATGGGGATAATGCGGGCAATACGCCACATACTAGGAAAAGTGCTATGGGAAATAGAAAAATTTAGAATATGGGTAATGACTGGTGCTAAAACATCCAAGGGCATAATTATCATTTTACGGTTTATGCCATCATAACCAGAAGCATCCGATTTGATGGCTAGGATACTGTTTCTTACCTGGGATGGGGTTATAGGAGCAAAGTTAAAAGGAACGATTATCTATTTATTTATCTCATTTCGAGCCAGCTATATTGCAGGGGTACAGGCGGGTAACTATAAACGCGACAAATAGGTAGTGTGTTCAATTCCCACACGAGAAAATTAAATATTTAATATTTTTATTTCTTCGCTTTTGTGTTGAGGCAAAGCGCGGCGTTGTGTTCCGCCACGCAACACGCAGTGCGCCTCCAAAATTTGGGGGAAAATGGGGAGCGAAGTGTCTTAACACTAGGTTCCCTCTGCCTACCCTGCTACATGCGGGATACAGCGTTAAACTGATGATAATAAATAAATATCTAAATAAATGACTATACTATACAATAATAATAATATTTTCTTTGCTACATTTTACGTAACTTATCAAATACTTTATTATTTCATTAACAAGAAAATTTCATGATATTATCGTAATAAGATTTCTGCATTATGTATTTAAATATAGTAGCTATAAGTAAAGAACGAGCGTTATTACCAGCAAGCGTTTAGCAAGAATCGTTGCGGTATCTCGTGTTATCGGCTTCCTTGAACGTTAGGGAAGCTTTTAGCGTCGATACGTATTTCGAAGTTCGTCGCTTAGCTTCAAATACTCGGCTAACGCTTAACCTTACTAACGAATTATTTACGGTGTATTTTAACACTAAACGCGACAGGTTGTGGGTTCGATTTGACACTTGAAGAAATTAATTATTTAGTATTTTAATTTTTTCTGGTATTCAAGCAAAAGCGTGTACTTGATTTTCGCCCCGAAACATGTAGTTCTTCTAGAATTCGGCAGAAAGTGGTGACAGAAATTGTCTTAATAAGAATTAAGTATCTTAATAAAGGTTTTACAGATTCCCTCCGTCTACCCCGCTATGGGACTCAGCGGGACTCGAACTTACTACTCCTGGAAACCGACCAGGAACGTATGCCTTAATGGTCAAAGCGCCTGGTTGTTTTCCAGGAGGTTGGAGTCCCGTTACGTTAAATTTTTTTATACGTTTTCTAAATGAATATTTTTCTTTTCTAAGTGTAATACAAGTCAACAGTTCATTATTCTTTATTATTTATAAAAAATCTTTTTAAGTTCTGACTTCCGTCGAGCCAGTCGAGAACTCAAGGTCATACAAATTTTTCAATGTCACTGTTTCGCCATGACAACCTGGTTGCTATCATTTAATTATTTTTAAATACGAAAATCGATTTTTATCTGTTTTATCAAGTTCTACTAACCGATTGCAAAATAATAAAAGATAAAGTACTCAATAAGCTGCTCTGCAAATTAACATTTTTACACATGGCACAGTTTAAACCCGTTTGTATTTTGTTTGATATGTTTCTTGCCACATCATAAACATAACACCGTTGTATTGCAATCAGGATGTACGGAACTCTGCCTCTAATTGTTGTCGATTCAAATCTCGTAAAAATAATATTGAGTTCCGTCACTCAACTCGGTTATATTCCACTCGGTTATTTGTAGCTGCACGCACCATAATATAGAGAAGATAAGTGGAGGTAAAATTAAATAATAAATATTTAACATATTTATAATTAATTAGAATAATTTAAAACAACATTACTGAAGTTAGTTTGTTTCACCGGAGGATATCATATATGGCATTGCTCGTGTAAGCGATGACTACAAAAACTCGTCAGGACCCTTTGAGTTGTTAAGACTGATTTCGCCAAACGGATATGATGTATTTTGGTATTTTAGTATGTTAACTGATGTGATCTCGGGAACGATATGGTTTATATCTGATTGTGTTACATTACGGTGTTTTTTTTGTTATGTTCCCAAAAAATCGAACCTTGAATAATGAATAAAGTATAACATTTTATAACTTTGCAGCTTAAATAGAATACTAATATGATAGAAATATAATATGACATTTAATCTTATAACGTGACTGAAAACATGAAAAGAAACGATTTTTTTTTTAAGAAGTTACAAAAACGACTGCAGTATTTACGTACATAGGCGTGGGAATCAGTGGACAGGTATGACCACCGCAGACTAGACTGATACCCCAAACCTATTTCTAACAAAATCTAGTTTTGGTAGATACTAAAAACCTTTACAAAAAAATATCAGTTTGAAAATAAAGTTAACTCCTCCTGGAACAGTATCACTAAATACGTCCATGTCTACGTCTTTAAACTTTATCTGTTCTTTCGGACTAAAACTTAGACGGCGTTGAGCACCGCCGCTCAACATCTTCTCCCTCCAAAATTCAGCGAAAAGTGGAGAAGGGAAGTGTCTTAATGGGAAAGGAGTGTCTTAACAACAACAATTATCTGTAAGTTTATGTGGATACCTTCAGATATAATCAAGTTTCTAACAAAAAATATGACTATTACTTTTTTCTATTTATAATTTATCAATACTCTTCCTATCATTCTTTACTCCAATTCCTTTAACTCCATTGTGGCAATTTTTCATACAATATACCATTTTTCTTATATCACAAAAAAGGAAACAAGATTTCTTTTAAATACGACTCGTCGATTCATGTAATAATATATATTACAGGAAAAAATTGCGATCGTATTCTTATAATAATATTCTGTTGTTTTCGATATTTTACATTCCGTTAGCAAAAGTGGAGTCAATATCTTTGTTTCATTAAAGAAATGATAAGAAGGTCATAGATCATACTCATAAATTGACGTTAATGCAAATAATATTACATAAAATGGCGATTTTTTTTTAAATTTTTATAGCTAAAGGCCAAATGCTTTACAGCAATATTTTTGTAACTTGTTTTTATTTTTATTTATTTATTATTTTATGCTGTAAAAATAAAGTACAGTTAGTTTGTTTTTGTTTTTTTTTTTTAATTTTGGTCATCACACACGTACTTTAATTACTAAGTGACTTGATTTCTACATGTCGAACGGCGTTTCCAGTGCTTGCAGGTGATCTTAACAGAAATTATAGATTTATTTCTGCACTATTAGTCTACACTATCTTTATCCATTCCTATGCAATTACGTTTTTCCTCGTAGATATTATTAACATTTGTCGGATGCCCTAAGGAATTATTTTAATTGAAGTTAGCTTATAACGTAAGTGTTTTTAAATTCCACAGTCCAAGACATGTTATGAGAACTACAAAGAAATAAACATTGCACGAAACTAACGAACTGCAATACGCCTAATATACGAAACGATTATTGATAAAAAAAAATATTTGATGAATCCGCCTGGTTTGAGGTAAACCACTCACTCACTCACTATGTAATTGACTTTTTGTGTATATAATTTTTAATTATCCATATCACTAATGCAAGTGTGCGAGTATCCTACCAAACGCAAGAATTTTTAATTTGACACTAAAATAATAGAGATCTAACACTACCAAAAAAATGCTATAACACGTTGTTATTTTTAGTTTTATGTGGTAGGTTAACTGAATGAATGAACGCTGCAAGGCTAGTCTACCTTCTACTACAACATGATATTTCAGTAATTTATGTACATACATACATATCAAATTGCCGGTCGCGGTTGTTTTTGCGTTTAGCTAGTTAATTGTGTCGATATCGGAAATATCGTACATACAAGACGCTATTTTATTATACTTTTTTTTTAAATAATTTGTAAATGTTGACGATGAGCTACTCATAGATTTTATTAAAAAAATTTTGAATGCTAGTAGTTTTAAAGAGTCAAAGCATATCAAATTTGATAGCAATCAAATATAATATAATAATGTTCAATTATAATAATTTTAATTTTCAATAATAAAATAAACATAACCAATTTTAATGTGTCAGAAAGATCACGCAATATAGATGGAAATGCGTACTACGGTAAAGTTACAAGGTTAACTTAATATAAATTCGTTTCAACCTTTGGAGTCCTCGATTTTATCGTTTTGTACAAATTTATTTCACCACTCTGCGTTTTGTTCTCCTTTGCCTTAACTTACCATTTTTTTACGATCAACATAAAAAGTCTCGAGGAAATCTTTTTGTTTTCAAAATACGGTTGAAATACGAGCCGGGGAGATTTAGCTTCCGTGAAATATGAACTCTTGAGATACCTAATTTCTTGAACCATTTTCCGAATTGAAAAACTCACTCAGCGGCAACCGCAGGCGATTACTCGTCTTTATATAGTGACATGCAAAGGGAAGTGGGTCCGAGGGGATGCGGACGCCCGTGGTAGCGTTCAGCCACGTAAATAATCGAGAGCTTTAGAATATAACCGCACGTTCGCTCAGCAATATGAAAGAAAAGTTTAACGAAATGAATTGCTGAGCAACCCGCGGGGATACTCGCCATTCGCAAACCTATGTTTAATATTGATTGTACATTTAAATTATAAGTTGTTAGAAGGAGACTGAATTTGCAAATGAAAAGTATAAAAGAAATGTAATTCTTATTTTTATCTTTTATCCCTAGTACTAGTAATAACTTTTTATTATGACTAAAACAGAACATAGTGTTAAAATACTTCGTTCTCCATTTTCCGCCGATTTCTGGAGGCATTGTGTGTTGAGTTGCACAACTCAAAGCCTCGACACCAGAGCGAAGAAACGAAAATATAAATTAAAAAAAAATGTTATTTCCTCAAGTTGGGATCGTATTTACAACCAGTCGCGTATACAGTTATACTTTGTGCCTCTACGCCACGATTGGACTCATGATTAAAACAGAAAACAAGAAGAATAGATATAGATAGATATAGAGAATAAAACAAACAAATGTATCTCGCTATAGGAAATACAAGTTTATGAATGTATATTAATAATGGTGTAGCTAAATATAAATTACTAATTGTACTGTCATCATGTGAATGCCATCACTACCGTCAATTTTCCGCTCGGTATCATCTACAAAATAGCGTGCGCGTGTTCTGTATCATTTCAGTAAAATCATACAGATCTTATAACATGAAATCAACAAAAATTAATATAAAACAAATTTTATGAATCCTATTTACAAAATTTTTATAGGTCATGTATACTGAGTGAGTATAAAGCAAAGGTATGATAAACCTCATATCGTGATAACATTAGTCGTGCACGTCAAACCAGCATTCAAAGGCGATGCGGCCGCTCATGGTAACCGTTTTCAGAGACCTGATCTCATTACGATCAGAACTGATATTCGACACCCTCGGGCCGAAACATATCGCCACAGATAGAGGAGCCTGTGAGACTCGTGCAATGAATTAATTCGCCTTCCGCCATTATGTGAACTAGATAGCAGCCAAGATAAGATGTGCCCGTTCCACAGTATGCTTAGTGTTGTTCGGTTGGTTTATATGGAAACATGCTAATTTGTCAAAATTTGCGATCTTAGATATGCTGTATAAGGTTTTCAATACTTCGCATATAGCTAAAGATAAGAATGATTTAATAGTAGGCTGGGGAAATGTGCGAACGACGATTTACGAGGTCCGTCGTGACAACAGTGAGATTCACTGTTCACTTCGAGATACGGCGAGAGGACTATTATGTAGGTGATGAATAACGGTTGGAGTGTGTTCGAGTGTTTGAATGTAATTTTCACCATTATGTACCATATGTATGTCGAAAATAGGTGCTTTCTTTTAAACAATAAGTTTCAAGATACAATTTCTTCTTAGAAATTTTTCCACCAAACACACAGCAATAAAAAAAACAACACAACAAGAATTGAATATCCTATTATACTAATCTATTCGCTAATCAGTACAAGTACGGGCTGTAATGCTATTCAGAACTTCTAACTTTTTCTCATTTATCTTAACTGTTGCAATTTGTAATAATTAGGAGAACCATACGCTGGTAATGTTTCTCATCATTTTGCTTTACTGTTTCTGTGTACGACATGAGCAAATTCATTCTTACAAATTTTAATGTTTTTTATTAAAATAATTGTAATTAATCTGTTCTGTCCAATTTGGACAGTTGTTTGTGGCTTTATTTCACTGTAACTAGGGTAACATACAGTATGTTATCGAATAGAGAAATCGTATTCGTATCAGGTACAGTGTAAATCTAGGCACAAAGTGAGACTAAACGCGACTGGTTGTGGATTCGACCCCACTCGAGGAAATGAGATATTTATTTATGTTTATGTTTTAATTTTTTTGCTGTAGTGTCGACAAAGCGTTAAATTCCGACTCAACACGCAGTGCTGTCAGAGTTCTTCGGAAAGAAGGGAATGGAGTGTCTCAGCACTACGTTCCTTCTATCTACCCTCCTGTGTACACAATACAGCGTAAAGCTTATTTATTAATTTATTTTTATATTAACATTGGTGTTAACAAAATATTTAATATTGACTGCATTTAAAAACGGACGTACAACTTATTACTTAAGTGAATCGTTGATCTAAATATAAAGTGACATTCATTGTGGGATATACATTTTTCGATAAGAAGTTCTTAATGAAATACGTCGTACATCCCCTTCGTATCTACATTAAACATTACCCCCTGTCGCGATGTACCGTGCTTCGTTTATCACATTATCTTAATCGATTTTGTCTGCATTCGTAATTTCTCTTTTACCTGCCACATACATACATACTACATATGTATGTATGTCTATAGCTATATCGCCGAAACTTCGCTCCCGCCATGTCACTCTAAATATTAAATTTCATTATTGGTTTTTGTGTGATGTGTACAGCCGAGTAGATTTTCGTCGCGCCGCAAAATTAATCACACCCGTGTTACAGTGAGACATTAATCATGTATTGTTGTGTACGAGGGCGGCCGGTCCGGTGCTCGTACACTGGCATGAAAACGAGCAAGTATGTGAACGCGGCAGTTTTTGTAGCTCTCATTGTTCCACCAGCCGCCCTTTTGTTTACTGTTTGTACCTAATTATTTAAAAATTAGAACTAAATTTGGACTCGACGCGCATACCGGACATTTCAATCGATGTTCGTTTATTGTAGTTATGGGCAACAAAATGAAAAAGCTAACATTTAGATTTATCTAATTTAGTATTCGAACCTTAAACAGTGTCCCCGTTTTTTTAAATTTCATATGTTAATAGTAGATTGTTAGGCCGTTATTCTCGTGACATGCGAAGTTATAAAACATATTCAAAAATTTTAGTAACTTTATTACTTTATGACATTTTTAAATAATGTTCTTTTAAATGATATGTAGATTTAGAGACTAATATTTTATGTGTTACTTTAACAGCAATAAATATATTACAAGTCTTTTACAGGCCAACTCGCAGCGCTCGCCTGCGATTGAATTCTTAGCAAATGAATCTTATTTCAGTCTGCGAGACCATTCCCGGGACAAACTTCGTTAATTACTTTTCACCTTTTGTCGTTCGCAAAGACTTTTTATTTTTATCCAATTATTAACAATCTTTGATTGCTACACAGTTAGTTACAAATCAGTTTTGTAGTAGGTACCTACTTTTATTTAAAAAAAAGGAACGAAGCGATTTCGTTCGAACAGTAAATTTCTTTTATAGGGCAATAATGTTTTTAGGTGTTAAGAATATGATTTTATTTAAATTTACGTTAAATTTCATTTGCCAAAATGAAATAAAACAATTTATGTATGATTATTTTTGTTTTTTGCTGTTCACTTGAAAAGTTGCAATGCTACAATCATTGTCTTCATGTATATGATGTTGATTTAAGATTGAATTGATTAGAATCTGCGTTGAAATTTATTTCACATAGTTATGAAGAGCGGTGACTTAAAGAATTCAGTTAAGTTAAAAGTTACTTGTTTTTACACGCTCATCACAAAGACGGCAACTCAGTTTATTGACCACCACTAACTCCCGGCCCCGACCGTAGCGCCACTTTGAACAACTTTAACTTGATAAAAGCTATGGCCGGGAAGACTCTTTTTCCCGTTTTATTGCTAAACTTCTTTCATACGTGCCTTGAAAAGTTAAGATCGAGCTTCAAATTCTCGACCCTTTTAATCTCTTACAAAAGAAGACGTGATTAAACTTAAAAATAAATATATATTTATTTTTAGATATTATAATTTATTTCATTAGTTTTCCTTCAATATATTTATAGCCCACATGTCCACATTTTGTAACTTATTTCCTGATGATGATTAACCAACAAACTCAAATCATATAATAAATTTTAAGATAAACCCTTGTCGCGTACAAGTGACTTAAATACTGTATCTCCAACAGCTGCTGTATTATGGCGCGTTTATATAAGTAAAGGCATCTTAAATACAGGTTGCCAAGCCAAGTACTTGGCACGATGCCTGCGCGGATCGCTGCCACTGCCACTGCCTCCACAGCTGTTCCACCTCGCCACGGTGCTATGTTGTGCACGTCCGGGCAATTATGTTGGAGTTGCGATTTTAAAAAATATTTTTTATATGCTATGATGATTAATTTTTTTTTTAAAGTAGTGGATGCTGTTTAAGCTTTTATTTATTATTTATTTATCGAGTTGCGATTTTTTTATTTCTAAATATTAATCAAAATTTAATTAGGTAAAGATATAAATAGGCTTAGTCAGGCCTGTAGCTACTATTCCTAGTCAGAAAATATAGTTTTTTTTTTATTTAATATGTAATGTCCACGTTCAAAATATGTGCACGGGTACAAGAAAAACTACTTTTTTACAAAATAAATTAATTTAGGCAGAAATTAATAGTGGTTTATTTAATTGTAACAAATTAGGTAATTGATTACGAAAATGTGGAAATAATGAAAATATACATTTATCAGCTTCACGCTGTATCACACACGCAGCAGGGTAGGGAGAGGGAACCTAGTATTAAGACACTCCGTTTCCCACTTTCCGCCGAATTTTAGAGGCATTGCATGTTGAGTGGCGAAACTCAACGCCGCAATTACATTTAGTATGATATAATAAAAAAAAACTAAAATATCTGTCTTATTTGGCAGCTTCACGCTTCTACATTTAAAACGGATAGAAGAGAGAAAACCTAGTGACGAGACACTGCGTTTTGACACTGTCAACGGAAAAATGAGTGGGTGGAAACTCGATCCACTTTTGTTAATCTCTATAAAGAGTTAATCGCTCGTACTTTGCTTTGCCACTGTATGCATATTCTGCTTTCACGTGGAATTTTTTTAGGAATCTTTTCAAGTATTTTCAACCGGCACGCGGCGCGCCTGTAACGCATAAGTGATCTCCATGAAAGGCGGGTAATGAGCGTCTGGGTACGGATGCCAAATATACAACACCGCATATAATGCGGGTGCTATGATGACTATTTTTACTTGTTTTATTTTCTATTACGCGTGTAGAAGAGTAGGCAAAGTGATCCTAGTGTAAAGACACTCCTCTATCCGCCAAATTTTGGAGGCATTGCGTGTTGAGTGGCGGGACAAACCAGTGCTTTCGTCTCGACTCCAGAGCAATGAAATTAAAATATTTGATATTTCATTTCCTCGAGTGGAATCCGAACCACCACCTGTCGCGCTTACATTCACGACTGGCTTCTAAATTTAGTTCATATCATATTTGCAGTTGTGTATAAAATTTTGATGTGACAGACATATGTACTAGAATACTATAAAAGTTATTACTCTTCCCTCGAACAACGTTAATTTCACGAGGTGTCTCACGTTTAGTATCAATTTTTGAAATAACAAGTCAACAAGAAATTGCCGGTGTCAACAAAAAATGTTTGAGGCCGTCGTGGCCCAAGGGCACAAGGGTGTGACTGTAACGCGACGGTTTTGGTTCGATCCCAACTCGAGGAAATGAAATATTTATTTGAATTTATATTTCCATTTCGTCGATCTAGTGTCGAGGCCAATTGCGGCGTTGAGTTCCGCCACTCAAGACGCAATCCCTTCAAAATTCGTCGGAAAGTAGAAAATTGAGTGTCTCATTACTAGGTTCTCTGCGTAACCTGCTGTGTGGAGGATACAGCGTAAAGCTCGTTTAAATAATAGCGAATCATCAGGATTGAAGGATAGTTAGGTATCGTAATTAGAAAAATGTCTTTCTCTAATTAAATGCATACACATATAAAAAATATTATAATCGTCCTCCATTTAGTCACATTGAAGGTTCAATTAGCTTATTATTGATTTTAAAAGGTTTCTTTTTCTACAAAAAAAACTAAAGGTCATTTATAAATATTATTCACCATTTCTTATAAAGAATATTTTTTTCTAAGTGTACACTACGTACACTTTCTTTACACGTTCCATATCAATTATGTTTTTATTATTGCGTTTTATTTTATTTTTATTTCACACAATCACTAATAATAGGCACTTGTTTAAATACGCTTTGTTACAACCTTGTTAACAATAACGTCAGTATTCAATTTTCATTGCAATAAATTATAAGACTTTTATATTTTAATCATGGATATGTGTGCTTATGAATATATATGTATGTATGTGCAATAAAGTATATATATATATACATACTTTATTGCACATACATACATTTTTATTTGTTTTACAATAGAAGGATATTTTTTTTTATTTTACATATTATTTATACCATATTTAATTTTTAATTGCAATTAAATTTTCTTGTATATTATACCTATAGTAGATTTTATTTCCGGTTTTGCTGTCGTCATTAAATAAAAATAACCAAGAGTTGCGTATTGCACGTGCCGCATTCTTCGTGCCCGCAGGGACATTGGGTTACATCGAAATGATTAAAATAATTGAATATAGTTTCTAGCTGTCCTCACTACTAAAATGACTCCCTAACAGTAGTAGTGAGAAGTAAGAATCCCTAGTATCTGCGATAAGTGCTTTAAAAAATTAGATATTTTTACAGATTTACCTCTAAGATGTTTTAAATAAAAGATACAATAAGTAAATCTTTTTTGTTCAGTCTATTATAATGTACATACATGCGTCACGATAGAGCACGGTGCAATTTCGTTGCTTTTACGTCTGCGAAGCCCCGAGGGCTGTCTGAGCGTCACTGAGACGCTATATGCTATATACTGTATACTATTGATTCAAGCAGGTATACAAAATAAGTAGGCATGTTAAATATATGTATGTATGAGACTAAAAAAATATTATTTTTTTTTTTACACTTCTCTGTAATGAATTCAGTATTGGTAGTATTTTTATGATAAGAGAGATCATATTGCTTTTCTTGCTATTTATATTAAGAATTATTCATGTTTAACATGTGTATGCACTCCATGTCTTCACGGTAATGTTTCAATGTATTGAAATGTGTTTTGTGCATTTATTACTGCTATAATAGACGTAAGTCATTGGTTATTGTAGTCGTTAGAACACAGGAACAGATGTAAGAGACAATTCTACAGTTAAGAATGACTTTAAACAAACGTTATTTTATATTTTTATATTTTTTTACGGCGATAGTATTTTTTCTAGAAAATTTATTGATTATTTTAAACATTTTTAAAGCATTATTACACACTTAAGAAAGGAAAATACTTTTTAGAAAACGTATAAAATTTGAGAACCCACGCCTCTTGGAAACTGTCCAAGATGGACAAATTCCCAGAGGCGCGGTTCAAATGCAAAATAAATTTATTGATATTATGCATTCACTGAGGTGAAGTAAGTACTTTAAAAAATATAACCTATTATTAAATGATATTAATTAATTGATTATAAATATTTTGATAACTCTATAAATCTTTTAAGTCTTAGAGTTTTGGGAAGGTGGTAAGTACACACCAAACACACAGTTCCTTGGCTGGTGCAATTCAAGTCCGAACGTTATCTAGTCAGAAGAAATGAAAAGGAACTTTAGCGTTTCCAAAAATTGGCTTGGAATTGAAATTTACGTATACAGTCAATATTCTGTTTTGTTATCAGATTATGGCGTTTTGAATGTGCCAGTTGAGCACTAATCACTTCGCCAATGCCACATTGTATGGAGTACACATAAAGAACGTTGTACGGTAAAAAATGAGATCATATTACACAAAAGAAGTACGATCCAGAAAAGTATTGCCTTCCTACTACTATTTTTATTTTATACTAAAAACTATATTTACAGTATAGACATATCAGTGTATTTATTATAAGTAATATTTAACAAAAAAACTAAAAAAAATCAGCTTCACGCTGTATCCCGCACACAGCAGGGTAGGCAGAGGGGACCTAGTGTAAAGACACTGCGTTCCCCACTTTCTGCCGAATTCTGGAGGCATTGCGTGTTGAGTGGCAGAAAGAAAAAGTAATCGCCGCGCTTAGCCTCGATATAAATGGAAATTTAAATTTAAGTAAATATTTCACCCTCGATAAGAAAATGGAAATTTAAATTTAAGTAAATATTCCATGTCCTCGAGTAGGGATTGAACCCACAGCCAGTCGGTTTTACAGTCGCACTTCGTGCCACTGCGCCACGACTGACCTCAACTGATCGACTGGAACAAAAAAGCTACATTTTAATAAATTAATTTAAATTCGCAAAAACACACCGATATTATGTAACACTAAAGACCACATTACTTAAGTCTTGAACGACTGTAATCAGAGTGGAAAAACTAGCATTTAAAGCGAAAGTAAAAGTTTAAAATGATTCTAACTTTTCTCTATAAATAACTTGAGAGTAGGTAGGTAGTAGGTACCTGTCTAAGAAAGCATTTTGTATGTATGTGTGTGTGTTGTAAGTATGTACCCGTGAACTGCAACGGCAACTAATATTTTGTATTGCATAGCACAAGTATTTCATTTATGACTAATGTAAGTTTAACTCGTATGAGGTTATTTTAATAATATTGTTGAATATTATTGTATATTAAGGCATGATATTAGAGGCATGAACGTGCGACTGTAACAGGTTTTGGGTTCGATTCCCACTCGAGGAAATGATAAATTTAATATTTTCATGTCCTCTGGTGAGCTACGCCACTCAACACGCAATGCTACCAATTTGGCGAAAAATGAGGATCGGAAGGATCTTAATGTAAACAGAGTGTCTTTACACAAGGCTCCCAGGTTCCCTCTGTCTGCCCTGCTATATGCGGCGTACAGGTGAAGCTAGAAAATACTGTATATTATATTAAATACATATTTGTTACTAATAATCAGCTTCACGCTGTATCCCGCACACAGCAGGGTAGGCAGAGGGAACCTAGTGTTTTTAGACACTCCGTTCCCCACTTTCTGCCGAATTCTGGAGGCATTGCGTGTTGAGTGGCAGAACTCAACGCCGCGCTTAGCCTCGACACCAGAGCGAAGAAATGGAAATATAAATTTAAGTAAATATTTCATCTCCTCGAGTGGGGATCAAACCCGCAACCAGTCGGTTTACAGTCACACTTTATGCCGCTGCGCCACGACTGGCCTCTATTTGTTACTAAAGTAGGTATATTCCTGTTCTTGGAATGGTAAATTAAAAACCACTACTACTCTCTAATAAATAATAAACTGAAGATTATACTAAATGTTTGTCTCACGTTTAAATCCCTACACCGAGAGAACGAACTTTTATATTGGCCATGCAAAATGCAGATGTGTGCTTAATACGAAGATTAAAGCGCCGTGATGGCGGCAGTAAGTGAAAACTGTCTGATATTAAACATAATATTCCTTCTTTACACGAGTGCAACGATTTTTTTATTGCAATTTTGAGGGCAGTGGTGGCGCAGTGGCACAAGTTGACTGGTTCGACTCCCGCTCGAGGACATCATTATTATTTAACATGTAAATGTATAATAGTGTAAACTCTAATACACACAACCCGACGCAAAGTGGGGAACTGAAATGTCTTAATGGGAACGGAGTATCCTTACACTAGGTTTCCAGGTTTCCTCTACCTACTCTGATGTGTGCAGGATCAAGCGTGAAACTAAAAAAATAGGTTTACAGCATTTGTTAAATATTTGCACGTATTTGTCATTATTATAAACTTGAATATAATCATAGAAAGTATATTAAATTAAAGGGACGTGCGCATTATGATTCACGTGTCCATATTTAATAAACCAATGGCCAGTCTTTCAGACCCTTGGGGTTTATGACGTTCTGATCACGTTCAATTATAATGCAAGTGATTTATATGGATGTCAACGAAAATTTTAATTATGGAACCAACCAATAAGGTATAAGGAAAGTTATAGTATGAAAAAATCTCTTAAAAAAATATTGGAAAATAAAATATGCAATAATAAATATAGATATAAAACTGTACTTTCGTCGCCTAAGTTATTTTATGTGTTAATAACTGAAAATTCGTGCTCGCTTTGCACAGCATTACGTGTTGTGATCTTTAATATTGCTATACGTTGATATGTTTTATTCCATACTTAGTTTAATAGAAAAATGATAAAAAGAATAAACAAAATATAAAATCAGTAACCTATAAATTATTTTTAAATTAACAATATGCAGTCTGTAAATTAAAATTAAGTCTAGTGTTTTATCAAAAACTTTAATATATTTTTGATAAGACAATAATGTGCGTTTTTGTATTCTTAATAATGATAAATAGTAACAAAACTATGTTACAGCGCAACGGGAACTTTATTGAAAAGTCATAAAAAGAAAATAAAATATATTTATAATAATTCATATGACAATGTTGCCATCATGTTTACATGTAAAAGAGAAAAAGGGAGAAAAATCTGTATAAAATACAGTGTCAGTAGCACATCGATGGATTGCTGACAGCGACACGTTCTAATAGAAAATTTTCATATTCATAAGGACGTGCAAATTTGCATATAAAACGAGCAACTTGTCTCCCTCGACCCAGCTTCGTTTAAGCACCCTGTTTTCTATTCTATCTCCTTGTAAGAACTGTGAACTACTACATTAATTACACTTCAGCGTTTCTTTCATTATTTGACTGATTGGAAATATCACAACATTTTATCTAAAATAACATATATTTAAGTTATATCTTTACAAATCAGGCCAGTCGTGGCTCAGCCGCACAAAATGTGACTGTAAACCGACTGGTTGTGGGTTCGATCCCCACTCGAGGAGATGAAATATTTACTTAAAATTATATTTCCATTTCTTCGCTCTGGTGTCGAGGCTAAGCGCGGCGTTCAGTTCTGCCACTCAACACGCAATGCCTCCAGAATTCGGCCGAAAGTGGGGAACGGAGTGTCTAAAAAAAAAACACTAGGTTCCCTCTGCCTACCCTGCTGTGTACGGGATACAGCGTGAAGCTGATTTTTTATTTTATTTATGTTTACAAACACAGGAAATGCATCTATCGACTATGTCTCCTCCATTATAAGTAATTTTCTCGTCAAAGAAAAGAAGATAAAGTGAGTGAGTGCGAGTGTCTTTGAATCAAACTTTTCTAGTTTAGTTCTTTAGACTCTGAGAAATATTTCTTTTCGCTCCTTTTATCAAAAGCTGAAGTAACTTTGATTACTTTATTTAGATCTACTTTTGTAAGATAGGAAAAATGTTATATTTCTTTGTGGTTGCCTTTTATTTTTATATATGTAATTTAACACACGCCTTTGCCAATGTTAGAAAAAGAAAATTTTGTAATGCTATTATGCAACTGCACTCTTATGTCAAATAAGACGTTGTTTATTTTTTTAAAGATTTTTAAGATTTTATGATTATAGGTATATGTTCTCATATTTACTAATATAAAATTTCCCACAAATTGACGCTACTTTGTATTAGCTTACTATGAGAATTTACAAGCATTTCAATTTTTTAATACAAATTAATATTTGTTACTTATATAATTTAAATAAATATGTGAGTAGGTACCTACGTTGTTGCACTAGGCGGGAGGCGCGACCGTGCAGTTGGCACGCGAGATTGAAATTGAAATGAATTGTTTGCAGAGTCGCCTCACGCCGTCGCCGTGTGCGGTTTGCTCTCGCAGACGTAAATTGGATTCCAGATGAGATGTCTTTTTCCCATTTCTCCTATCCTTACCATCGCTCGTTTTGTATCCAATAGTGGTAACGGATTGTTAAAAATTAAAAGTGGAAATGTAACGAATGGTCGTGGGCTTAGTTTAGGAAGTAGTTGATAGGAATATTATATCTTATTATTATGCTCCATGATATTTAAGCAGAAAATAATAAGTTGCCCATGCGGTTAGTAAGTTGTGTATAGTTACAGGTACATCGTACAAGAGATGTTAAATTTACCCTTTTGTGTCACATCGAAAGTACATTTTTTGTCATAAATTTCTGAAATCGCAGGTAAGAAAGTAACAACATTATATTGTTAGGTTGTGGCATAAAAACTACCGAAACTGCGGATAATTCCTCTATTCATCGTACTCTCATAGTTTTTTGTGTGCTGAAGCAATAGAAAGGGCACCTGTTCACGGCACATCTTTTGGCAGTGTATCGGGTTACTTAGTAAAATGCCAACCGTGCCGGATGTGAGCTTGTATACGATATTACAATTGATATTCACAACAGTAAGGAAATCGAGCGGATTTCAAGAAAGTGACAGCATATATAATTTTTTCTTATACCTGCTTTGCTTCAACGGGCAGTAACATTTTAAGTTAAATTAAAATTAAATAAACTTGACAACTCTCCGTTCCCCACTTTCTGCCGAATTTTTTGAGACATTGCCGTTGTGTTGAGTGGGAAAATTCAACAAAGCAAAAACATATATATAAATAATTCGCAGTTTTGCATTTTTTTAGATTTCATTGTATCGCCCACTTAGCAGAGAACCTAGGGTTAAAAAACTTCGTTCTCATTAAGACACTTCCTCTCCCCACATTCCGCCGAAGTCTGGACGCATTAGGTACGTGTTGAGTACCAAATTCCAGGCCATGATGACTTGCCTCGTAACCAGAGCGATAAAACAAAAAAGAATTGATTTTATTAATATATAATGATTTAATATATATTCCTTTTTATAAAAAGATTTTTTTCTCTTGACCTATTCCACTGAACATGATATCTTTGTTGCGTTCCCTATAACTCCGTAGTAAATGTTCTTATTGTTTTGTTAAATATTTTATACTTTAGTTTTATAATTTATTGTAAATGTAAACATGAACTTAATATCTAGATGGCGGTTAGTTAAATCCAAGCAGTATCTCAGGAATCACAACTCATGATTCTTGTACCTTCCTATCAGATGGTATGGTTGAAATATGTATTTTACGATATTAGTCGCGAGCACGCGCTCGGGTCGTGTGAAAAATCTCATTGCTCGACTACAATACTCCTCGTGACTCCAGATGTGATTTAGTCTAAAGATTATTACGCTGACATAAATCCCGAGATATTTGTTATTTTGATACGGAATTGGTCTATATAATTATTTATTACTGCATATATTCTTTTAAGGCCAGCCGTGGCGCAGAAACCGACTGATAGTGGGTTCGATCCCCACTCGAGGAGATGAAATATTTACTTAATTTATATTTACATTTCTTCGCTTTGGTTCGAGTTCTGCCACTCAACACGTAATACCTCCAGAATTCGTGAGAAAGTAGGTTCTCTCTGCCTACCCTGCTGTTTGCGGGATACAGCGTGAAACTGATATTCTTCATAATAAATTTAGTATCTAATTATTTATCAATGTGGGAAATAAATGATATTTACAATAGTATATAGTACGCAATAGGTAATATTTAGGAAGTTGTGATTGAAGAGGACTCACAAAGTCTTCTTGTCCGCAACTACTGGTTACTGCCTGCGTTGGAGTGGTCTCTCAACCTGGTATAGAACGTGCCAAATGTTAACTTGACCAATTAAGAAATAATGGTCTGACCCTAATAGTCGCAGCTCCATCTAGTCACTAGTTTATGCTTAACAGATTCTATTATTATAAAGTCAATTAATGTACCTTACCTATTTCTTCTGTACATATCACTCTTCCTAAATTAATGTACGCATCTGCTAGTATCTTTTCTCAAATTAAAACTATTGTAAAAGATTTTAAGAATGATTGAATATATTTTTCAAATGTAAAATAATAATTTTAACATACCATTTCAATTTTGTGCATAAACATTTAAATTTACATTTGACAATAAGTAGACTAGTAATAAACAACGTTACACACGTTGTTTATAACTAATCTACTTTACGTTGTAATTAAAATTTTCTCCAGAATATTATGAATAATCTTATCAATTACAAGAAATGTGTATAGATTACTAGGTACTTATCCATAAAAATGTCACGAAACTATTTATTTTAATACTATCGCGATAAAAAAAAAGATTTATATATATATAAGCGTGGCGTCAATTGAGTTCTGCCACTCAATACGCAATGCTTCAAGTCAATGCCCCAAGTGGGGAACGGAGTGTCTTAACACTAGGTTCTCTTTACCCTGCTGTGTGCGGGATACAGCGTGAAGCTGATTAGATTTTTTGATATACATATGTTATATATTTAGTGAAACAGAGCATTAAAAAATTTCAATTTTGTGTAGCAGCAGCCTCTACAATCTACATACATGCATATCAAAAAGGGGTGCTCAAGTTTATTTTGCATTTTAATAGAATGTAATTTAACCCGCAAAATAAATTAATTTCCGGCATGCACCCCAGCGGCGTTATTAAAAATTCGGCGCTCTGACTTTCAGTCAAAGCATAGTTATTACCACATGTTGTTTCTATATGACACATGTAGACTAAATAAAAATCAGCTTCACGCTCTATTCAAAGCAAAATAAGAACCTAGTGTTAGGACACTCCGTTCCCCACTTGTCCGGAGGCATTGCGTGTTCAGTGGCGGAACTCAACGCCGCATTTGGCTTCGGCACCAGAGCGAAGAAATTTAAATTTTAAATAAATATTTCATTTCATCGAGTGGGGATCGAATCCACAACTAGTTGCGCATACAGTGACACTTTGCACTACTGTGCCACGGCTGGCCTCGTAGTATATAATATATTTGTATGTCATAACTCGTTGTTTGTCGGACCGTCGAGAGCTTAACCTACCCGCATGATTGTTGTTCGCTTTTTCGTTTATGTTACACCTCACTCATTGTTTATATTGTGACCCAAATTGAAAATTAATTGTGAAACTCTCTGTAGACATTTTCTATATAACACGTATGTATAAATAGGTTTTTTTTATTATTATTTATATAAATATTAATATATTTATCTATTCAACACTACGACTAAATGATTATTTTATTGACATTGTTGATAATATTATTGTATTTAATGAATACTACTTATCAACAATCTTCCCATAAAATGTTTGATAATTACAGATATTTCAAATATGATACGACACCGAACGTTTATGTTAGTAGTAGTTTAACGTTCTCAAATAATTAATACAACATTGATTTGCTTCTTTCGGTTTTTTGTAAATCGAATATATCTTGTACATCACATATTATAAATTTTATTATAATTAGAATTTGAAGAGCAAAAGTTATATAAACTATCCAATAAATTTAGAAATCTTTTTTGTCTTTTCCATTATTTTCCTACGATTTAATTATGTGTTTACCATCTACAAAGTATCAATAAAAATGTTAAAGTGAATCATATCACATTAATAATTTGAATATATTCATCATCACAAATCATTTTACTTCAATCACTCTTCATAATATGAATTTTACTTTATTGATATTAAATCTAACCTTTAACATGTATTTTCATAATATACTACCTACTTTTATTTTTTGAGATCACTCGTACGTGTGCTAGGGGAATCCAATTTGTCGTTTGATAAAGTTATTTTAGAATTTCAAATGTAACTAGTTCGCATGAGGCGAGAAAATTCACAAAAATCTCAATAAAATTGAAAATGACTTGGAAAGTAGTAGTTATTTCGCATTCACAAAACGCTTGGGGTTTAGTCAATAGCTATGGGACACTGAGCGATGAGGTGCAGCGCCGCTCTAGACCCGATATTACGAAGAAAATGTTACACTACGAACGAGCATTACATTTATCTGCATTCACATTTCGTATCTTCTGCATTGATTTTCTTTTATACGATTTTACGTTCACCGTTTCAATTCATCTGGTATCTAGTTAAATATTTCAACCCAGTTTTTCTAAAAATAACATAAAGAATATTAAATTTTATATTAATATTATATTAAATTTCTAAATTCTGTTTTCCACTTTCCTCCTATTTTAAAAGTCATTGTTTTGTCTTTTCGTGTGATGGAAAAGATAATAATTTTAAGATTGAAATATAATTTTTTAAATCTTATTTAGAGTATCCTAATACTAGGTTTTCCAGGTTACCTCTACTTAACCTGCTATAAAAAGAAAATATTTAGCTTAATGTTATACAACCTCATCATATCTATGAAATTTAATTATAGTTAAATAATAAAATAAAAAACTATATACGATTTCAATTCAATTATTAGTTACTTAGTATAAATAAGCATTTCCTTTGTGAACCTTCCAGCATTAAGGGATAACAAAAGTGAATATGATTACCGCTCCCGTCATGCCAGTCTTTTGATCCTTAGCCCGCCCTTTTTGTGTTCGAGTTTGCCCCGGTCTCAATAAGCAATATTGTCGCAAATACTGTAGAAACCAGAAATGGTTCTAGAAAATATAATAGTGATATATAAATGGTGTATCTAGATTGGCATTAACAAACAAAAATTAGCAGGAATGGTTGTTAAAACGATTTTAAATCATAACAATTTAAAGTTCTACAAAGTTAAAAAAATAAGATCTTATTTTTTAATACCTATTCAACGATACGCCACTTGACACATTTCGACGATTTTTATTTTTTTCATATTGACAATATGGCGTGTGGTTGTTGTCGTGGTGTATTATAATTGTTGATATCTTGTCGCTTTAGTGGCGACTGCAAGGATAAGACGAATCGATTGACGTAAGAATCATCTAAATCAGGCGAGCAGGGTAGGCCTAGTGTTAAGACACTCCGTTCCCCACTTTCCGCCAATTTCTGGAGGCATTGCGTGTTAAGTGGCGGAACTCAACGCAGCGCTTTGTCCCGACACCAAGCGAAGAAATGAAAATGTAATAATGTAAATAAATATTTCATCTACTCGAGTGGGGATCGAACCCGCGACCAGTCGATTTTGCAGTCACACTTTGTGCCTCTGCGCCACGACCGGCCTCAAAAAATACACGACTACAATTAAGCTACATATACATTAAATTTATCATCTGAATTCCTATACATATAATATTTGTGTAAAGTACGAAATGTACTTTAGGGAGATTTCAATGATATCTTCTTCACTTCGACTCAAGGGGTAGGTTGTAAGAATTTAAAAGTAAAACGGATGCTCATGTCCGTCACGACTTCTCGAGTATCCCTAACCGCCTTTTCCGTGTCACAGGCTCCTTGCAGCCCGATTGAACGTCGTAAATGTTACTTAGAACTATCTCTTCAAATAAATCTTTTGTAGTTTTTGTGTTACTATGACTCTATACAACACACTTTTCTTTCAAGGCGTTTCTTGTATATATTTTATGTAGAAATTCAACAGATTTTTCGTTCGATTTATTTTTGATGATCTATTAATATTATTTTTTCTATTTTTGTGTAATGTGATCTGATTTAGGAAAAAGTATTGTAAAAGGCTCTCATAGAATATTATGTGTATGTACTGAACCGTAAAGACATAGTGCGGGATTGAGTTGTGTCACTTGGTACGCAGTATGTAAATGGGCGGAAAATGTGGAAAGGAAAGAGAGTGTCAAACACGAAAACAATCATCACAAACCTTCGAGGCTTGAGAGAAATATTAAGTTTTAAGCTATCGTTGAGACTTGAGATTATTAAAGTGTATCTTGAGATTGGCAAAGAAGGCGGAGGTCTCAGTGCAGGATTTACTGCAGCCGAGGAGACTTAAAGTTCTAGATTTGAGAGCTTACTGCCGCAGCCGAAGTTTATCCACACTAAAGATTAAAGCAGTGTAGCACACTCAAACTTATTTTATTATTTATATCATTTTTTTATTCATCACTTACTTTTTTATCATTTAAATTTATTTTACCATAAGGTACCTATATAATTTTCATAATTTGATGTTACAAAATATAATTTTTACCTTAAAAACTTGTGGCCAATCATTAAATCTCGTTTTCTATAATTTTAGTAATACGTTGCGTCGTTTCCACCGGGAAATTCGATTAGTAAAATACACAAAAAAAATGATATATAACAAAAACCTAAATCAGATGCAATTTTATTTACATGTCTCTATAACTCTCTACTCTACTCAACTTTGTATGAAAATAAAATGACAACGTTCGACTTTACTTAATAAAATTTTATACTAATAAAATACAGAGTAACTTTTATCGATGCTAATAGAATGGCGCCCCCGTGCTCGTAATTTAATTTTACGCGTGCCTTCGATAAATAACCTGGTCACAGATGCTACAATATAGCTACAGATACCAAATTATTATTTTTTATGTTAAAATCCAATCAAATCAGCTTCACGCTATCTCCCGAAAACAGCAGGGTAGGCAGAAGGAGCCTAGTGTTAAGACACTCTCTGTTCCCCACTTTCCGCCGAGTTCTGCAGGTTCTGGTTCTCGACGCCGCGCTTTACCTCTATACCCGAGCGAAGAAATGTCAATATAAATGTAAATTAATATTTCATCTCTTCTAAAAGGATCGAACTAGAACCAGTCGATTTTACAGCCACACTTTGTGCCCCTGCGCCACAACTGACCTTTTTTTAGGTTTAATTTATGAAATTAGAAAGTGGGACTTTAGAAGCAGTATCGATAATAAGCCTTTGTGAAACCAACAAATTGTAATATCACTTATGTATAAATACTGTTGGATATCACTGATATACTATGTATTCTATGTATATGGGTAAATGCCGATGGAGTTCTATACATAAATATATAACGTAGAGTGTGTGCACTTACGGAAACAAGGTAGTTTGCGATGCACGCCTACACGAACTTCCGTCCTGCGTGAACAAATACAGCGCTGGCGGCAGTTAAAGCCTCAATGGCCGTTTCATTGGCTGCGCTTACATGCGGCGTTTATAAATTTAAATTGGTGTGTCTATTCGTACCACAACCTATTAGAAATTGTTGGCAATCGAGTGGAATGGGGTAAACGCAATGCCGTTACCGAACGTTTAATAGGTTTGGAGAATATGTACTACTGTACATTTAGTTAGTGAATATTTATTAAATAATAAAATACAATTGAAATTCGTGCTTGTGATAATTTTAAAGGAAAAGATAATTTGTTCGTAATACACTATAGTGTAAAAGCATATCTAGGACCGACAGCGCTCGCCGCTCACGGCTTAGCCACATGCATGCTTTTATTTATTAATGTGCGCAAACAAGAGCTGATAGAAATTATAGGTTTCCATTCCATAAGTATAACAAATATAGGTAATCTTTCTTAGCAAAAACGAATCGAACGTCTGATATTTAACAATATTCTAAAGTGGACAAGGTTCTTGTGTTAATGTAAATACATGTAAATTCTCTCTCTCTCTCTCTCTCTCTCTCTCTCTCTCTCTCTCTCTCTCTCTCACTCTGAGTGTTTTTTTTTGGCTTTATGATTTATCCTGCTAGGCAGAATAGATAATTTCCCATTTCTTAGTGTTAAGCTACTCCGTCCTCCATTTTCCATTCGAAATGGAGACATTGTTAGTTGAGTGGGTGTTGGGTGGCGGAACTCACCTTTACTTACCAAAGTGGGGAAGTAAAAATAATTATTTCCTCCGCCTGAATCCCTATTACTCATCACTACCATCGTATTCGAAGACAGACACTTCCTCTGCGCCACGATAATCTCAGTCTCAATATTTATATTGTAAACCTTTATATGTTTGTTTTACATAAAATATGAATGTTCGTTTCTGCGGTTTGATTTAACGTTACCTTATGCAAAACAGTCCCTATATCTAAAAGTATATGAAAATATAGAAGGTACTGATATACCACTCACTGCTTTTTCTACGTAAAAACAAAAACTCAGTTGTTGACATTACAATTTCTATATTTTTGTCGTTTAAGTTTTAGTACCATAATTGATACTATCAACCGTTTTAAACCGTTAAGTTATTCTATGTGAAATGACTAAAAATGCTGACGAAATGATATGAAAGATGTCCGATAAATTAAGCTTATCTCCTACCTAACCTTTTTTGTATCTATCTATTTTGTATCCACAAAATAGTGGAGATGCGCAGTATGTCATTTTCGAACAACCTGTCTTTAGCGCTTTCTTTATATTGATCGTCAAATACCAAACACTAACATGCTAACATTGGATTATATAACTAAAATTTATTTTGAATGTTTGTTATTTTAACCCTCAGTAATGTTGGAAGTCTTAGCTCGTTCCTTTTCCGGTATTCATGAGGCATTTCTTTTAAACATTCCAACCTTCGAAATCGATCGCTCCGTTGTATCGTAAAAATCATTAAATAACTTCCGTAGAGTAACACATTCTTGCCACTTTATGCCAAATTTTTGTAATGCAAAATAATGTTGGTTATTTTTTATTTCTTTCCAAATTAAAAGTGTTTCCTTTATTTCTATTGGTATTTTATAATCTATGAATTTTAAATATAATTAGACCTAAGCCTTCTGTTCTAGTAACCGATAGTTAAACCTATTGGCCACATGGTAACGTTTTTACAAAGAGCAAAATGTGTTTATAGTATCTATTTATTTTGTCAGAAAAAAATATTTAACATCTTTATTTACCATATCATTTCTATTTGTTTAAGTGCCTATATTATTTATTTAACAAAATAAAATGTTAGTATAAAATAAAGATAGAATAATATATAATACGTTTATTATGCTGTTTGCTTTCATATTTCACAAATATATTTGACAAGTAACTATATAAGTTTATTTCTACTCTTTGATGTTCACCGTCGTGTGACGGTCGGTCATTATAATAAAATTATTTCGATCGTGTATTTGCGTTGCATCGTAATAATCTCACCTATAATATATTTTATTTAATGTCCCACATATATTTGAAAAATAACATCGAATTAGAGGATTTTTGCATAAAATACGCTGTGAACATTCAGAACAGAAGGTGTGGTGGACTCGGCCACGACGTCAACTTGATTATGATAAATGATGTTCACTTTGCTTGTATTCTATCAAAATATTTATTCGAATACGCCCCCGGGGCCGACGAATCTACACAAATTGGTTTTGCATTGTCCATGGCATAATACACGGCCTGAGCTTTGGGGGAATTTATTTTTGCTGTTCAGTTGTTCTGTTTGACAGTGACACTAATGTTTGCTGTACGTTGAAGTTAGCAATATTGAAATGCTTAAGTTAAACTTATTTAAAAATCTTATTAAAAATCTATAGAAATGGCACACTGTAAATATATAAAATTAAATATTTTTTGTCTTCAATGTGGATCATGCTCAGATCCCAGCATTATTAAATAATTGGATGTAAAACTTTTTCTTTTGAGTTAAGGGAACTTGATAAACAAAAAAAAAACACTTGAAAAAAGAATACCGATGGACTTATGACATTAATTTATATAGTAAGAAGTACTATGTTCTTTGTAGGATATGAAACTTATTCTTCAGTTTTAACCAACCAACGTGATTCATCCTGAAATAGAAAATTATATATTTTTCCCGTAAATATTAATAATCAGATTCTGCATCTACGTAAAAGTCTTTCACAATTTAGAACTTTATACTATGAATCATTCAGCCTGATTCAGTTAGGGGAGTACTGGTCTGACAAAGCTCTTTGATAGCTCCACTATAATAGACGTGAAACACGACTTTGCTCAAGGGTACGTCGATATTGGATATCGCTTACGAGGGCATCGCTTTTCCCATATTTGTCGCGATGCTGAACGAACGTTTTATACTCTTTTAAAGAAAATCGCACAGAAGCACTCTGCAGTGCGTACACCGTTGTTAAATATCTACAAATACCATATAAAAACCTTTCTACGTTGAAGAAGAATGAGGCCAGTTGTGGCGCATTAGCAGTGGTTCGATTCCCACTCGAGGAAATGAAATATTTAATACTCCTGTAAACCCTTTACTCTGATGTCGAGGCAAAGCGCGGCGTTTAGTTCTGCTACTCAACACGTAATGCCTCCAGAATTCAGCGGAACAAGAGGAACAGAGTGTCTTAACTGTGTCTGCGTGCGTGCATCCCACAACGTTAAGCTAAAAAAACTTTCTATGTGAATAGCAGGAGTCCATTAAAGGAAAAGCAACAGCGAACCGGGCTAACATTTTCAAACGAATCGAATCTGGAGGGGAATGTCCCATTATGCAGATTTTCCATTAGTAAAAAACGTCCGCCGTCCTTGTATCGATGTAATAAATCTTGTTGCTAAATATAGTTAACTAAAAATATATAAGTGTAAATAAATACTACCATCTATATGTACTTATGTATTATTATTTTTTATGCTTTATGTTTTATATATGTACCGATATTATGTCCATACATTTATTATATGTACCTATTTTTTTTATCTTCAAGTTGTATGTAGATTGAAATATAGGGTTAAAATACTCTGTTCCCACTTAGACATTTCCGTTTCCTAATTTCCGCCGAATTCTGGAAGCACTGCGCGTTGATTGGCGGCACTCAACGCTGCGCTTTGTTTCATTATCAAACGAGTAGGGTCGAACCCACTAGCTGTCACGTTTACAGTCGCACGCTTGTGCCCCTGCGCCAAGACTGGCAACATGTCTAAGTGATAGGTACAATACAATACATAAAAATACTTATTCAACTTATAAACTAATTAGTAGTAGTAAGTTCGATTATTTAAAAGTTAATAGATATTAAAGAGAGATAAATAGAAAGGGTAACCACCCTTACACCACCACCCAAAGTATACATTTTTCTTTAATACAAAAACATATATAATATATTTATATTTCACATCATTTTAAAAAAAAATCTTTAAATAATCTTGTTCAAACCTTTTGAAACAATGCTTGGTTAGAGGAAGCAAAGAAACAGAAACGAGGGCAGACTGGCGACGTTATTTAAAGATTACTTACTTAAATTGCAAATTACACAAAAAACTTTATCTTGCAAATTTCATTTATGCAAATACGAGCATTTGTATAACGTCAATAATAAATAATGCATTTTTCTAGTGTTGTTAGCTATTATTATTCACAATCATTTATTTTCAGATTATCTATATTACTATTGGCGTTGAAATAGTTGAACTGTTTTAAAAAAATCGATTTGGTTTCAACATGTGTTTTTTGTTTTTTTTGTTATTATTTGGGCTGTCGTTGCGCATTATAGGTTCGATTTCTACTCGGTAACGATAAAGAACGTATTCTTAACACTCAACGCGCAATGTTTCGAAAATTGTGCGGAAAATGAGAACGGAATATCTTACCACTAGTTTTCCTCTATCTACCTTGCTATATAATACATCGTGAAGCTAAAAAAAAATTATAGTCTCTGAAATTACGTTGAACGAAACATAATTTAACAATGAAAACAATCCTTATCAGTTCTGTTCTGTTCTGTTCTTTTTATGTTGGCGTCCCGAATCCTGATCAGGGTGTGAAACATGTCATTCAATGATAACTGTTTTCATTCATTTAGTTCATCTATGTTTAAATTTTAACCTATACCTAGTTCAGTTTACTCACGACAACGTATGGAAAAAGTAGAGCTTCTACCGTACACTATATATAAACCATTCGACAACTAATGTGTTATGTAGGAAAGAGAGTGCGAGCGTCCGAGTCGAGTCGCAATCGATCAGTGCCAGCGACGATTTGACACCTCCAGCCGGACCACTTGTGGGTGGCGTGCGGACCGATCATTGTCCTCAACCATATTTTGCTGGACGACGGCGGACGACACCAGGAACATTTCGTAGCAATTTATCGTTTACACACAGCCATATCTTTTGTTAAGGTTAAATCTTTATACAATATTGTCTTTTATGTTTCTGTGACTGGACCTAGGGTATAAACAACACTGTTCGCCTAGTAATATATGAATTGTGTTTACTATATGGTAGAAGTCAGTCGTGGCGCAGGGGTACAAAGTATAACTGTAAACGGTTGTGGGTTCCACACGAGGAAGTTAAATATTTATTTACATTGATATTTTCATTTCTTAGCATTGTCGAAATAATGCACGACGCTAAGTTTAGCCACTTGCCAAAAGAACTCGGCGGAAAGTGGGGATCGGAGTGTCTTAACACCAGGTTCCCTCTCCCTACCCAGCTGTGTGCGGGATACAACCTGAAGCTGATTTATTTATTTTATTTATTTACTATATAGGTAGGTATGTATGTTCAGTGCCGGCGACACTCGTACACGAACTCCTCGTAAATATTTACATATTCACGAGATACACAGTAATAAAATATTCTTGTACAACTACCGTTTTCACACTTATAAATGTTATATTACCTCTGTAAAACTACAATAGGTATGCACCGCATTGTAATTTGCTAATACAGATATGAAATGTTAATATAAAAATAAATGTGATTAAAATGAAATTATTTATCAAATAACTATAAAAAATATAAAAAAATAAATTTTACTAAGTAAAACTACTACTCCGATTTTATATATCCCTCGAATTATTGAAAATTTAAAGAAGTGCAGCCAGTCGTGACGCAGGGCACAAAGTGTGACTGTAAAACCGACTGACTGGTTGTGGGTTCGATCCCCATTCGAGGAGAAGAAATATTTACTATATTTCCATTTATTCGCTCTGGTGCCGAGGCAAAGCGCAGCGTTGAGTTCTGCCACTCAACACGCAATGCCTCCAAAATTCTGTAGAAAGTGGAGAACGGAGTGTCTTAACACTAAGTTCCCTCTGCCTACCCTGCTGTACGCGGCATACAGCGTGAAAGTAATTTTTTTTTTAAAGAAGTACAAAAAAAAATGGTATTATATTGGTTGGGTCGTAGCAATAAATATAGCTGAGTTCCAGATTTACGCGGGTTGTAGTGCAGTCGTCGTTGGCGCTCGTACTTAATTACCGGTCGAGATTAGTTCCCGACACATATTGCCGTTTCTAACTTAGCGTCTCTAATTTTTTACTATCGCCCACTGTTTTTGCGAGAGATAAAGTAGAAACTATTTGTGGCAATTGCAATGTCTTGGCAGCATTGGAATTTAAACGAGATTTATGTTTATTGCCAATATATTTATGTTACAGTTCTAAAATTGTACATATATTTTCTATGTACAATTTTAGAATGTATTGTTCTTATATTACTAGCTCAGCTCCTAGTTTAACTTATTACTTTTTCACTATTTTAAACATAAAAATATATGTAGTCTCTAGTATGTATGTAAATTTTAAACATTTACGCTAGGTATAACTACTATTCACATTTTTTTTTAATTTCTTGCTGTAGTTACCTCGCACACAGTAGGGTAGGCAGTTCCTCTGCCTAGAGTTAAAACATTCCGTTCCTTATTTACCGCCCAATTTTGGAGACATTCCGTGTTGAATGGCGGAATTCAACACCGCGCTATGCCTCGACACCAGAGCGAGAATGAGTAGAGGCAAAATTGAACCAACAACTTGTCGCTTTTGAAGTCACACGCTTGTGATCCCGCGCCACGACTAGCTTCAATTCACATAATTTATTATTTTATATTTCACCTAATAATTATCATTTTTTTACTTGTTATTGATATATCAATATTAAATTGTTAAAGAACTGTTTAACTGATCTGATCTGATCGTTTATCATGTCTTGTTTTTATTTTGGTTTGGTAAATATTTTATTATAGCTCTGATACGTTTTATGTTGTTATAAAATTTGCTTAAGACAATAGCTATCTATTATTAGTGACATTCATAAATATAATAATGGAATACAAAACAATGATTGTCTGTCTCGGTTTACGCAAACGAACAGAACGTCTGTGCACGATGATCTCAGAAACGGCTAAATCGTTTTAAATGCAGCTGTATCAACATTTTTTATTTAATTTATTGAACCAATGTAATTTTGATAAATTAATATAATAGTTATGTCAATACTTTTTTTATTGACAAAATTGGTATAAAATAACTGCTTTATTGAATGCAATGTAACTGTAACTTTAGTGTTCAATCTGTGGATGATTCTCAAAATCCTTAAAATGATATGTTATCCAGTCAGATCACGAAATTAATTTAAATATAAAAATACATAATTATGTAGCTAAAGCGGGCGAAGCTGTGCGCGGGTCGCTAGCAAGTAGGTACATACTATAATAAAATTAGATACAACTACTAATCATATGGACTTTACGTATTATAATATTATCAAATTTAACTGTTTGTCACTATGTTTTATTATTTATAAGTGCCATCTCAAAACATATTCAGATTACAAACCAATCGGCCTATTTGATAACGTGCGAGCACCACTCGCGCGCTTAACATTCGCCATATCTCAGATAAGTTAGAATCGTGCGCCCGCACAGCCGCGCAGTGCTAAGCGCAATTTAACTATCTATATCGAATTTATACTACTTTTAATAAAGTATATTTTAGTTAAAATTTAGTAGACAAACGTTAACTGTTATTTCGTTATGTCGCCTAAACATGCGTGAAACGTCGTATGTAGTGATTTGAAATTGTAAATAATTTCAATTTTTTAATTAGAATTAATTACGTTTTGGTGGTGATAAATATGCGTAAATTAATTCGAGCTGCTACATTTGGCTCGGTGTTCGCATCGACTCTGCTATTGCTAGTACACGTTTCCCGGCTTGAAAATAAACATGGGCATATGGAGAGAATGGCGCGCTCGGCACGCTGGGCGGCGGACATGCCTTCGCTCTCCGAAGCAACTGCAGATAACTCGACATCCATAAAGAGACAGCACGTTGTTGATGTATGTAACTATCTTAGTAAGTTTTCTATAAGGCAAAAATTAAATTGTGGATTTTTTATATATTTTTTTAATTTAACATAATTTATTTAAATCACAATCGGAGAGAGAAAAATAAATTGTCTGATAGTCGAATAAAGGTGTGGTTTTTATGCTTAATATAAATTTCTTTACAGTTCAGTAAAAAGTACCTAATCAATCTCTAGCTTGAATTGTTTATCATTTGTGATATGTAGAATAGTTATAAAATACATGTTTTTGTAATTTTGTAAAGTAAAATTATAACTTGACACCTGTTCGATAATCTGGGATGGTCTGATGGCGAATTTGTAAATTGATAAAATAATGTCTTTATTGCTTTCATAAGTTAAACCATATGCAGTTTCACTTTACGCCTCTACGATGCCATTAATATTTTTGTTTACAAAAAAAAGCATAAAATTGCTTTAATGAAACCCAACACCACATTTAACTGAAGTATGCGTAAAACTCAAACATTTTCCAAATAGTACCTACTGGTTTTCTAAACCGGTATTTTGCTTACGTCACGGATGGCACTTTATGAAGCTAATTAAGAATAGTTGTATGCTATTGTTTATATTAAAAGATTTTTAAAAACATTCGAGCACAGGCGTACGAGCGTGTGTCTGTGAACGGAAAGGTTGTGGGTTTTTGTTCCTCCGATGTATTCCGCCATTTAACTCGCAATACATCTAGAATTCTATTAAAAATGGGGAACAAAGTGATTTAATATGTGTGTATGGAGCGGGATAAAGCGTGAAGTTAAAAAAAATACATTTCAAAGTACGTAGTGTAAATGATTACAATTCGAACCTCATTTTCCTTAAATGTTAACTGGTAATTTCTCCAGTATTTCCAAGTCATTGGAGACACTTCACAAAGTTAGCGGAATGTAATAATAATTAATGGTTCCGTGGAAAGTCCGATATCCTTTCATTACTTGACTCGTTGCGCAGAGCGGCCGAGATTAAAACTTGCGCTCCGAGGCAAGGCTTTGCTAGCTCTTTAAAAGACTCGTGTCTCGGCACCTTTGAGCGAAAAATGTGGGAACCTTAAAAATTATGGTTACAAGAAATGCCAATGAATGAGTTCCTCTGTTTATACAAAAAAATATTGTAAATTTATTTCTATCAACTTGTTTTCAACTAATTAGTCGGATATTGTTGTGATTGCTGTGATTGTAAAACTTAACTTTTTTTCCAGATGATGAAGCACGCCTGGAATAATTACAAACTGTACGCGTGGGGTAAGAACGAATTGAAGCCGATATCGAAACGCGCACATCTCACGAGCGTGTTCGGTGGTGGTGACCTTGGGGCTACCATAGTCGACGGCATGGACACTCTCTACATTATGGGACTTATGGATGAGTTCAGAGAAGGGAGAGATTGGATTAGCGAGCACTTCCACATCTATGAAATTGTGAGTTGTTTATCATTATAAAGAATTACTATTTATTATTAAATAAACTGTGGTAAAAATATTATTATCTATGAAATAACGTGTTTCCTTGACATTTGACATCTGATATTGTTCATGTGGCGTCGACTTTATCTATCACGTGTTCTATACCTATTTAGTTGTGTGTAGAATATTTTTTGATTAGATATACATATATATGTATTCCAATATACTATTTAAGTTAAATATAGAGGCCAGTGACAGTAAACGCGATAGGTTGTGGATCGATTCCCTCAAGAAAATTAAATATTTAATATATTCATTTCTTCGCTCTGGTGTCGAGGCAAAGTTCGGCGTTAGGTTCGGCCACTCAACAGTAAATGCCTTCAGATTAACATTAAACTCTCTGAATACCCTGGTACATGGGGGATACAGCCTGATGTTATAAAATATATATGTATGTATATTCGTTCCTATTTGGCGTTGTAGAGACCAACGTTAATCGATTCGTCTAACTCCGTAAGTCTCAATAAACACATTAAAATAATTAAAATTTTAATACCGCGACCACCAGCCGCCATATTGTCGAAATAAAAAAATAAATCGACGAACTATGTCAAGTGGGGTATCATTGAATAGACAGAATAACGAAGTACTAAAGTATATATATATCTGTTTTTATTCCGCGGGATATTGGTAGGGATAGCTTAGTTCAAGTCAAAGCTAATAAATCCTAATTAAAAGTATTCATAATAAACCATATATTAACAAAAAAAGTGACTACTACATGTAAGTGCTTGTATATATGATTTTAAAAGTATGTATATTTATATATACATAGATTCATTATCACATATAAAAAAACCCATTTGCATTATGAGTAACGACAACATTCGACGATTATTTTCGGTTTATATACTTATCGATGCGAGTTAAGTGGTGTAATAATAAAAATACGTAGGATATATTGTAGTTATATACTTATTACCAAACTTTAATGAAAAAAAAACCTATATTATTCCTTATCGTTTTTACTCTAATGTCAAAATGGACAAAACAAATATCTATTTTTATATTTTTTTATATAAATTACATGTAAGCATGTTAGCTGTTATTTAAATAGTATTTCTTAAAAAAGAAGCCTAAACAACCATAGACATACGGAGAGGCAAGCTGACTGAGCCGAGGGCCTTGCCTACCTTGCCATTTGTTTGTTATATTTTAAAAGTCCTCTACCCAAGAATATTAAATTAAGTTTCAGTTGAAACTTAATTAGATATTTTTGAAATACTTATTTAGAAAACGTATAAAAATTTGAACGCAGCGGGACTCGAACCCGCGCCTCCTGGAAACCGACCAGGCGCTCTGACCACTAAGCCATGCGTTCTCGCCAAGCTACGTCGAAATTCAAATTTTTATACGTTTTCTAAATAAGTATTTTTCTTTTCTAAGTGTGGAATAACACTTTAAAAAATATTTAAAAATAGTTTCTCTCTTGCCAAACGATAATTCTAGTAATTATCTTTGGGTAGCGGAAATTTGTAAAAATCTCCCTACAGAGAAGCTAACAACATAAATAAGTTGTAACAAGCGTATAAAAATTTCGACGTAGCTTGGCGAGAACGCATGGCTTAGTGGTCAGAGCGCCTGGTCGGTTTCCAGGAGGCGCGGGTTTGAGTCCCGCTGCGTTCAAATTTTTATACGTTTTCTAAATAAGTATTTTTCTTTCCTAAGTGTGGAATAACACTTTAAAAAAATGTTTAAAAATAGATATTTTTTATTTTTAACTACATTATATTTTCTTATTTTAAAGTTTTTTTTTTATATTTATAAACCTAGTGCAAAGAAAAAATCAAATTGACACTATTTTATAAAAAATAATCAATATAAAGATTTTAATTTCGTTTATTAAACGTTTACTCGAATTCGATAGAATCGAAGTCTTATCTTTACATGTGTAAAGAAACGACGACGGTGTACAACGCAGTGTAAGTAAAATAAATAAATCAGCTTCACGCTGTATCCCGCACACAACGGGGTAGGCAACCTAGTGTTAAGACACTCTTTTCCCCACTTTCTGCCGAATTCAGAACTCAACGCTGCGCTCAGCCTCGACACCAGAGCGAAGAAATGGAAATATAAATTTAAGTAAATATTTCATCTCCTCGAGGGATAGAACCCACAACCAGTCGGTTCGATCTTCGTTCCGCTGCGCCACGACTGCTCTGGATCTTTGTTTGGTACATGTGTTTAGAAATAACGGACAACGCAGTGTAAGTAGGTCATCCATTAGTCAACAGAATAATATTTGCCGACCAAAAAAAAAAATAACAAATGCTAAAACAAGCGTACTGTTCGTATTGTAGTGTGGTTTTAACAAGCATCTCTCTGAACAAAAAGTGAACCGCAAAGTAGGCGCCATTAATTGAATAGGATGTTAATTTTCTCAGTAGTACTATTGAAATTGATAGCGAAGCCAGTTTGAACTTTAACACATACGAAGGAGGGTCACACATTCGAAGTCAATGTATTCTATGCCGTGCTAATTGCCCTAAAACCACTAGTGTTGTACTGTATATTTTGCTGTATGTTTGCGGCTGATACATATCTTTGGTATTTTTTTATATTTTCTACTTTAGTTTACTTATCGTTTAATTTAAAGAAAGTAAAGTAGATACAAGCTTTTTTTTAATAGCAAGAAGACCTAATCTATTGCTATGTGCCTATGACACTTCATTTTCCGCTTTCTTTCCGAAATCGAGAAATTGCGTATTAAGAGGTGGAAATTAACATCGCGCTTTGTCTTGCCTGTTTAGCAGGCAATGATATGAATATAAATAATATATTCCTCGAGTGGGTGCCTAACCCAAAACCGTCTGGTTTACAATGAGACACTGCACCACTGCGCCACGTTGTCTCAATTTATAAACGAAAAATAAACACATTGTGTCCACTACAAATATAGATTTTTTACTAAAATATAATCTTATAGTAAATAAATAGATAAAAATTGATACGCAAACTTGACTGATATTATCATATTATCTAAATTTGCACAGATAATATATAACACGTAGTGTCTGCATATTTGTTTATTATTAGTAAAAAATATTATTAGTAAATAATAATTTATAACATAAAATAATAAACAAACATAAACTCAGTAGTGAATATTTTCAGTGTTATTTTAATTTTTAATTAATGATGAAACATTGGCTTCTGGATTGATTTATAAATGTAAATAACTAAATGCTTACAGGACTCTGACCTCTCAGTTTTCGAGACGACTATTCGTTTTGTGGGTGGCCTGCTCTCCTGTTACGCGCTGACCGGGGACACTATGTTCCGCGACAAGGCGGAAGAGGTTGCGGATGCTCTGTTACCAGCTTTCGACACGCCCACCGGTCTTCCGTACGCTCTAATCAACCCGTCGAATAAGGTGAGTTTATCAATTTGTTGTAATCATTAAAATTTATCTATTTACTAATTATATTATCTAATAAATGATTAAAATAAATACTTGATTCTTTGAAAAACCATTATTATATTAAACGTTTGAATCTTATCGTTTTCAGTACGTTATAGTCTGTAATTATATTAAATATAGCGTGTAAAGTTAAAAAGTTATAAAGAAATTAAACATTTCCGTCCATCTTGTGCAATATAGCAACGTTTTAGAACTTGATCAAGAATTTACCATATTTGGTGCAGATTTTCTTAAGATTGCTTGAGATAGCTAAACGCTTATTACATTGTCGGTCGATCGTAACGTGGCGCGCGAGTACTGACGTTAACCAGATAAATGAGGGCACAGCGATGTTCAATTTAGTTATGTTTTCTAAAAGGCATCTTTTATGTGATTTTAGACTCCTTATAAGAAAAAATATATATAATGTATATTACATATATTTACGTGTTATTGTTTAAGATCGGTTAATCCGAAAACCAATTTTAGTTTTAATGGAATTTTATATACATATTGAAAATGTTATTATTATTAAGTACGCATTTTAATTATTAACGTATTTAATTTACTATCGGCAGCCGCCGTCCGTTTAATCCGAGCGGACTGTGGAATTAAATGACGAGGTTAATTATGATGCGGTTTCGGTATTATAATCATTTATACATATTTTGTTACTATGAAAATAAATGTTGTTAGTACATTCTTTAATTCAATTTAATTTTGTGAAATTTTTTCTGACGCCATTTTTGCTATAATCCTATTATGTAAGACGAAGAGAATGTAACAATTTAATAAAAGGCTCGAACGCTACCCTTGTCAATTTTGCTTTTATCTTAGCGTTCAATATTTAGAATAGTCGTCTTCCGAAACCGAACTCCGAAGCTCATCGCATATCGCAGACGGTTCGTCATCACTTCAAAGCCGGCCGACCCCGCAACTCGCTAGTTATCATTCCCGGTGCGGCTCTCATTAGCCAATCGACCCTTCATACTCCGTACTTATCGCTAAATGATTGCTTACGGAATTAATTCGTTGTATGAGTCATGGGCGAAGACGCTGCTGAATCTAATTTATCGGCCTTTATACAAACCATAACTAACTTTTGATTAGTATTTATAAGTCCTCGAGTTCAAGATAAATCTGTATTCTATGGAAAAAAAACGGTTAAGCGCGAGTTGGAATCGCCTATTGAGTTTTCCGTATCAATTTCAGGATTATAGGTCAACGGGAAGAATTGACAAATTTCTTTTATGCGAAATGAAATAACAATATAAATTTGTAACGATATTTTTCTATTATATTCATATAATTTTTCACTTGTTTCTTTATTTATATACTGAGAGACTGTAAACTCACCTCGTGTCTTATTTCATAACTGTAGGTCCACGGGAAGTACTTATTAGGTTTGGTTTAAGCGGCGCATTTCATACAAAATCAAGCTAAATCGATGCATAAATGTACTTGTATCTTTTAATTACGTCGAATAAGAAATTAATTTTTCTCTATGATTAAATATTTGATATTATATTAAGCTTGATACCTCCACGCGATCTCGAGATAAATAGTCTTGACATACGGATACTAACGGATAACAAAGTGATCCAATAGGTTCCGTTTTTACATTTAGGGGTACGGAACCCTGAAAAGGCTCAATTTATCCTTAGAAACTTTACATTGTTTATTTTTTAATGGGCGTAAAAATTTTCCACGGTATGGAAGTTCAATACAACAATTGATTTTAACTTCCTGCCTTGTTGTTTATCAACATTAAATTGAGATTTTTTTAGTAACAAAACGCCATTGTTAACTCACTAATTAATTATTGAATGTACGTATTGTACACTTTAACTAATATAATTAAAAACTTTAAATACGTATTAATATTTTTTAGCTCTACACTGTAAGCAAAGGGAACCCGAAATACGTAGTGTTAAGACACTCCGTTCCCTTATTTAAGACTACGTTCCTCATTCTCCGACAAATTCTTGAGACATTGCATGTTAAGTGACCCTCAGCTCTTGTTACTATATCGAGAATATATATAATTGTTATTTCAAACAAAATTCAAAGAAAACGTAAATAAGCAAGAGCCTTTACAAGAGTTTCATAAAGTACTTACAATTCAATAGATCCTCTCGTCACAGTTCTCGACAAGTCGTCCGAGGGACGATGTTTAATGATCTTCCCAATTATGTCCGGAGGCCTATTAGCTGAAGAGCAAATCAATAGATTACAATATTATATTTCTATTATTAGGCATCGCCTGATGTAGTACGTTTTTGTATGTAGGGTACAGTTAACAACAAGTTTTAAAAATTAAATATTTCATTTAGTTAACTGTTAGTTTATTTATTTTTGTGCATTGTTTTTGATAGAAGAAGAAGGAAAGATGCGTAGGATATAGGAGACATTTCGTAAAAATCTAATTTCAGGAAAATAGTCCATATTTTAAAAGACACATCTTTTAAATAACTTAAATTTTTAAATGAAATTATTACGTCTGTTTTCAGTAAGACTTTTATTAAATATATATAAGTTGATATCTCAACAAAATAACAAATAATATGGGATTTAAAGCTTACAATGTTTATAACACTTAAAATATTAACTTATGCACAGATATAGAACTGGGAAAATCCAGAAGTGCTACATATAAAGTTCATCATATGCATTCACATTATCAATGAGACTAAAATTATCCTTTTTATTTTATAATTATTTAAATAACCTCTTTGATACATAAAGAAGGCACTTATGAGAATAATTGCCAATATAGCCTTTTCAGTTGTACTTAATAAACATACAGTGTACTCGTAGTACAAAAGAACGTTATTATATTTATTTACATTAACCAATCATATACTTATCTAGAAAACATTTTCTTTTTATAATCATTTAATTTAATTTGCAAAAATCTCCCTACTGAGATACTAACAACATAAATAAGTTGTAACAAGCGTATAACAATTTTAACGTAGCCGATGAGAACTAATGGCTTAGTGGTCAGAGCGCCTGACCGGTTTCCAAGAGGCACAGGTTCGAGTCCCGCTACGTTCAAACTTTTATATATTTTTCAAATAATTTACACAGTAGCGTAAGCAAGTGCGGAATAAATCTACTGAAAATAACGTGATTTAACGAACGTAAATGGTAGCTAGATCAAAACTGTTTAAACAAAAACTGACATAAAATACTTTTATTATATCTATATAATATATCGTTTCAATACAAAATACACACTGACACACTTTTTGTAATATTTTCTTATATAAACATTTTAGTAAGTGGCAGTAAGTAGGCGTTCTTCTAAATAACTTTTGAATAACAAACGACAAAATTGTATACTATTTTGATGTTAATGCTATATTACTAAAAAAAACTGTTAAGTATTGTTCAGTAGTTTTTGCGTGAAAGTGGAACCAACATGCATCCTCACACTTTCACGTTTAGAATAGTAATCAGTTACAGAGACAAGTGGTTATAATTATTGTTATATAAATTGCAGGCAAACAGACAATACCACTGGGCGGGGGCCAACAGTATTTTATCTGAAGTGGGGACACTCCACATGGAGTTCACATATTTAAGCGACGTCACCGGCAAAGATGGTAAATTTCCATACAATTATTTTTGTTATTAAAATGTGTTTTTTGCTTCATTGAAATGAAATATTTGATTATTTTATATTGTTACTGACGATCCACGCTTGGCTTTGCTCGCTTATTGTTATATTATGGCCAAATGATACAACATCTTTACATAAATTGTGTTATTGTGTTGTATAAGCTATATTACTGTTAAGTTTCATCTAAATCCGTTCTGTTGTTTTTGCATGAACATCCATCCTCACAGACTTACATTTACAATAACAGCAGGATAGGATTCATAAATGAATGAAAATGAAATGATTTGTAATTAGGGACACTATATTTCACTATTTTATTAATCATCTTATTGACGTGGACAATATTTTTTAATGGTTTCTTTGATAAATCTTTTTTTTTATTTAGTTTACAGAAAAAAAGTGGATCGTATACGTGAAGTTCTTCACAACATCCAGAAACCTGACGGACTGTATCCGAACTACATTAATCCGCGCACAGGACAATGGGGACAAAGTGAGTAAGATTGATCATAAAAAAGTAATCATTTAAAATAACAAAATAAAAGAAATCATTTTCTACGTAAAACGTGTTGTTATGGTAAATTAACGTAAAGCATAATGTAGAATATCTGGCCTCTTGTACATTCAATAATGTTATTCAACCTTCTTCAAGATGAAATATTTGCTTAAATTTATATTTCTATTTCTTCGCTCTGGTGTCGAGGCTAAGCGCGGCGTTGAGTTCCGCCACTCAACACGCAATGCCTCCAGAATACGGCAGAAAGTGGGGAACGGAGTGTCTTAACACTAGGTTCCCTCTGCTGTGTGCGGGATCATAGACCACTTCAAATCTAATTATCTCAATTTAAATTCGAACACGCACAATGAGTTCATAATTACATCGTACAAAAGGAGAGGGCCGGTGAAGTGTGACATGCGTGACAAGCAGTTGAAGGGGTCATACATTTGGTTACGTTACATTACGGAATATTATATGTGAATATTAAAACACGAAATTTATTTCAGGAATGGTCGTTTCAGAACTATTTTCTAAATTTAATAATACCTCTGTGTAAAATTGCAAATTATAGGGATGTCACAAATGTTGTTAGCTGAGAAAAGGATAGGGGAAAAGTAAAAAAATAATGAAATTCGTGTCATATAATTTACGGAGGTGGTCTCTTGTCAAAAATATAATTTATAATATTTTTTTCAGGACATACGTCACTGGGAGCGTTGGGAGACTCGTTCTACGAATATCTCCTAAAAGCTTGGCTAGTTTCTAACAACGAGGACGAGCAAGCGCGGCTAATGTTCGACGAAGCGATGCAAGCGGCCCTCGACAAAATGCTGAGGATATCGCCGTCAGGCCTCGCGTATCTCGCTGAAGTGAAGTATGGCAGAATATTTGAGGAGAAAATGGACCACCTCTCATGTTTTGCTGGTATTTTGTTTTTTTTTAATTTCACGCTGTATCCCGCGTGTAGCGTGGTAGGCAGAAGGAGCTCACTAAATGTGCAATGATATTTGAATATAAAAATATATTTTACTTAAACAGTTTACATAAATGAGTGATACATATTTTGATTTATGGGCCAAGTAGATTGTGATAGCTTTTTCTACGTATACATTCCGTTATATTGCTGCTAACGACGACGTTTACCTTTTTTTTTATTATTTATCTTATCTTACAACATACTAGGCACAAAGTTCAAATTTTTACTGTTCTTATATTTAATCCCTTTTACATTTGTCTGGTGGTATGAATTTAACTGCAATATTTATAGATACCGTTGTGTTCGTCACGTTTACGGTTCGTGTATTCATTTAAATTAGTATGGTAAATAACTTGTTTGTAAAATTATCATACCTCTGAGTATGTTATATATAGGAATATAAAATTGATGATTGTCTTAACGAAACTGCTTAATGAACCTATTATCTAATAATGTTTTTTTTAAATAAATATTCTATGGGAAATAATATAAAGTGCTCGCTTAAGCTTGTGAATTAAAATGTTGATAAACCACATTAACTATAGTAAAAAAAACTTTATTCTAGGTGGTATGTTCGCATTGGCCTCCACTAGTCTACAGAATTCGCTGTCAGAAAGATATATGGATGTGGCACGTAAACTCACTAACACTTGCCATGAAAGCTACGACAGATCAGAAACTAAGCTCGGGCCTGAGGCTTTCAGGTAAAATTATATCAGCTTCACGCTGTATCCCGCACACAGGAGGGTAGGCTGAGGGAACCTAGTGTTAAGACACTCCGTTCCCTACTCACTCCGCCGAATTCTGGAGGCATTGCGTGTTGAGTGGCAGAACTCAACGCCGCGCTTATCCTCGACACCAGAGCGAAGAAATGGAAATATAAATTTAAGTAAATATTTCATCTCCTCGAGTGGGGATCGAAACCACAACCAGTCGGTTAGTCGGTTTTACAGTCACACTTCGTGCCACTGCGCCACGACTGGTCTCATGTCCATCTCTGTCATGGCCTCTGTCTGTACATGGAAGACATATAAGAAATTATATTGTATGGGGCATTTATTATATTTATTATGTTGTATTATTAAAATCGAATCATAAATAAAAAAGCTATAAAAATGTAATACTATGATGTAAAGTAATCAAAATTGTTTTACAGATTTTCGGGTGCAGTAGAAGCCAGAGCAATGAAGAGCACTGAGAAAATGTACTTGCTACGTCCTGAAACATTCGAGAGCTATTTCATAATGTGGCGTCTTACTAAGGAACAGAAGTATCGCGATTGGGGATGGGAAGCTGTACAGGTATTTACTTAATACTTTATATTATTTAAGACTCCTTAGATGTGGGACTAAGGAATCTTAAATTATATTAAGTATGAAAAATTATTTAATATCTCACTTCTAAAAACTTTAAGACACATTATATATGGGTGACTAAAATATTTGAGCACTATTTCGGAATTCGTTTTAAATTCTTTTTTACCGAGTCATAAAAAATAGTTTTTTTGGGACCACCCATAAATTACATCACACATTAAGGAGGGTGGAGAGGCTCGACGTGAAATAGTGTGACAAGGGATAAAGATTTCCAGTTATTTGTGAAGTGCTGCTTTAATTTAACAATTTCTAAGTATATAGTTGTCAAATATGTGATGTCACACTAGGTAACTAATTCTCACAAAATAACCAGCTTAATATTTTAAAACTCATGTGATCTAATTTATGATGTCTATGTAATATTAACAAAAATAATTCAAATTCAGGCATTAGAAAAGCATTGTCGCGTGGAAGGCGGTTACACGGGACTAATCAACGTATACCATTCCTCACCACAAGGTGACGATGTACAACAGAGCTTCTACCTTGCTGAAACACTTAAGGTTAGTAATTTTTTAGTAATTACAATATTTTTTTAGATTCACGTTGTATCCCACATACAGCAGGGTAGGTAGAAAGAACCTAATGTTAAAACATTCTCTTCTCAACTTTCATCACTATGACGCTGAAAGTAAAACAGTCCATCCAATGGCACTAGAAGAGTACAGACCCTCCAAAGAAATTTAAAGTCACTTCATCTGCTGGAATGTCAAGGCCACGGTGTTTTGAGACTTTTTGAGAGAGAAAGGAATTTTGTTAATTAAACATAAAAGAAACGTGAGACTTTAACTTTTTGTATTTCAAGTTTTATTTAGTTTTATTTTTGTATTTTGGGGCTTTAAAAGATTCTTATCTACCCTACAGTGTAGATTTGGTACTTAGCAATTATTATTTGTTTCCAAATTTGAAAAAATATATTCAATCTTATATATTTTCTTAATTGACACGTTAATATCACGATGTGATAAATATATTGAGGTTATCTAATATAGTGCATATTAGAAAAAATAATTATTTTTTTTCTTTTATTACAGTACTTATATCTACTATTCTCTGACGATTCGGTCCTGTCCCTCGACGAGTGGGTCTTCAACACTGAAGCGCATCCGTTCCCAATAAAGAACAAAAACCCCCTATATCGGCTTGCGGAGAAATTCAACGAAAACGGCGATAATCAGGTTTAATTAAAATTTATATATAGAAAAAAATAACATTTACTATATGAATTAATTTGAATTGTTTTTGTTGATTTTTATTATATGGAATTAGAATCTTAATAACATAGTTGATGAGTATTTTTAAATGTTTGATATCTGTCCATTTTAAGGATAAAAAACTATTTTTAGAAAACGTATTATTATTTAAATGTACTTGAAGGGATTCTAACGGGTGTGGCTTCAGGTTTCGATCAAATTTGTATACGTTTCCTAAAAATACAATTGTAATTGTATTTTATGTTGAAACTATTAAAATTATCAATTACAATTACATTACTTCATAGTGTGTTTTGGTGACAATTTTTTCTTGTCAATCACATCAAATTTGATAATCTTTTATATGAAGCACTTAGTTTCTGTCTTGCCTTTTTTCTTATTTAATTTCAGTTTTAATAAAATTGTAATTTTGATATTTGTTTTTTTTTGTTGTTAAAATTATTCAAAAATAAATGCATTTACATTAGCTTAGTAACGATATTATTTAGTGTAAATTAAATTTATTCATTAGCATCGTCTTCTAATCTAATCTATTTATACTAATTAAGCCATTTATTTATTACTCTTGAAATGTTTTTTTACACATCACATATATTTGTGTATATTTCTTGTAAATTAATAATCCACTTCTTTACTTTTCTCACACTATAGTAATTTTCAAAAGAGTTTTTTTCTACTGCTTAATGTATTATTTAATTTATTTGGTTGATATCTACAAATTTATTGATCATTATTTAACATAATAGCATTCTATACAAGAATCATAATTGTCAATTACATTCAACCGATACAATATTTCAATTTGGTAAAAGGTATATATTTTTTAAATTTTAAAATGAAAAGAACGAATAAACATAGAATTTTATAAGTTAAAATAGATAACTTTTCTTTATGTAGTGTCATTTTAATACAAGATTTTATTTTAAATGAACAACTAATTATATTTATAGCAAATGAGCTTGCAAATGAATGCATATCGCAAATTAAACGTACATATTACCAATATATACTGATATATAAAATTGAGCAAATTAGTAAAAAAATAGTAAAGTTATTACTTTAGACAAAATTTTAAATATTTTTAAAAGTTAGCTTAGCTCATTGTAACTTGTATATTTTATTTTTTTATACTTTAAATATATTTTTTAATTCTTGTTAGGTCAGTGAAATAAATAAGAAATATATAATATATTGTAAATGATAATTTAGTGTAGTCACTTTACTAGGTATATTATGTTATGTATACTAAATTTAATATACGAGTATGTATGTTGATTATTGTTTATTAACATGTTTCATTATTAAATTTAATCTTTAATAAATTTATCGTTAAATGTAATTATATTTAACTGTGTTTGAAATAAAAAAATACAATACAATCTTAACATAATATTTTATAGAAACTGTAATATTCATACAACGTATTTATTTGACTAGTCTATGTATTATTAAATAAATATACTAACCAAATATTATATTAAAATAAATATTGGATCTCTTTAAATAATAATGTATTTTTTACATTATTATGTTTTAATTAAATTTTATTTAATGTCCAATTTTAATGAAATTTTTAATAAAATTCCTTATAAATCGGCCTAATACAAAAACCAATATACATAAATACATATGTACATCATAATACATTTTACTGTCCTACCTCTATGTGTTTTTTTTATTTTAGACAAAATAATTAAAGTCAGTTTTTGTTTACTTTTCTCAGGCGGTCAAAAGCTGAACGGTGGGCGTCGTAATATCTTAATAAGCTAGTAGACAACTTTTGCGCAGTGGTTGTAGCGAATTCATATTCTTCTGAAACTAGAACTTAGATCAATTAGGGGTCATCAATGAGTTACGTCACACGGTAGTGGAGAGGGGGATCGAATACGTGACATCACATTTCAAAATGTGATATAAAGATATCAATTTAAAACTGTTGTTTTATTTAAATCAAGTACGTCACATTAGATAGGATTAGGTCTATGTGACCTGCTTTAACAAGAACAGGGGATAAAATTATAAAATTCGCGTGACGTAATTTATAAATGACAACTTATAATAGATAATAGAGGCGATATGTTTAGAGTTGACAGGATTGAACGCAATTGAATGAAAGATTTCTCTTCTAAAACAATAATATAATATGTATGTATGTTATATACATATGTTACACTGCCAGTGAAAATGTTGGATCTTATCCGCTCTAACATTCCGTCTCTATATATAATTAATTTGTGTACATTATGTATATAATAGTCATAGATAATAATAGATTTAGGTATTTTGTGTGTAGACGTTACTTTTAACCACGAATTTGAGAGTAATTGTTGATATATTTAATGATTATTATTACTGTTTCTTTACACATTTTTTTATTAATTTTGTAAACTTTTATCATTTTTTGGCGCTACAATATGTCAGATTTTGTGTTTTTCTTATCTTCCTATAGCGTTCCTAGTAGACAAAGATTAATAGTGCTGTTCCGTCTGTGTTTCTCAATAACTTGTTATTATTTAATAATTGCTTTCGCCTTTACTATATTGTTTATTGTTAAATCGCAAAGATCTCAAGCGTCTACTTTTAATAGTGTTTGAAATCCTTTAAAACACAAATATACATACATATATTGTTCAATCAATGAAATAAAGACAAACTTTTTTTTATATTTATTTCATCATTCTTAAGATGATCTAAAGCATTCTTGGAAATAATTCTCAAGAAATATTTTCTATTCAAACATTGAAATGCTATTCATTATTCATTGCCCGAACCTGAACTCTCAAAACGTATTTTTTTATTTACTTATATATAATACATTTATATATTTATGTTGTAACAAAATAAATACTTAACTTAAGCATTTATGTAAAGTATCACATCGCATAATTTAGTTTATTGTAATTTTGATTATATCAAAATAATATTAATAATATTACCATCACTACTAATTATTAATAATTTAATTTTTTTTTTTACAAAACTCAAGTAATTAAAACTAATTTAAGTTACTGTACAATTATTAAATGTAAAGTAATTGATTTTTTTTTATTAATATATTTTTTTATACATGCAAGACATTTTAATCTACGGCAGTATATAACATTGGCTAAAATTAATGGAATTTAATAAATTTAAATAATATTCCCCTATTATCTTACATATAACTAATTTATGTAATACTACACTTGTTTCTAACGATTTTAATGTAAAATTGATTAATAAATATTAATCTGTCAATATATAAGGATCTTATATATGTCTTATAGCAAGGTTTTGCTCAACCTGTACTTTGAAACGTTATTCAATTTTGATTGAGTATTTTTAAAGGGTTAGGCGTAATACATCATAATAAAAATGTTATTAATATTTTCATTTTATATATTGTAGATATTTTTTTCTATAACTTGTTTTGGCGTATTTTTAATGCCTTACATTAAAAGTACGGATAAACAAAAAAAAAATTAAATATATATATATATATATATATATATATATATATATATATATATATATATATATATATATATATATGTATGTGTGTACGCCTAACCATTTAATAATATTCAGAGCTTGTTGATATGTAATAATATAAAAAGTTGTAGTGTTTATTAAAATATTATGTAATGTAAATTTCAGTTATTAATAAAACCATGTTTACATATAATCTTTTTGTTTTATTTTGCTGTTTACGCGTTTATTTAGTAGAGGCGGTCGTGGTGCAGGGGCACATGCGTGAGACTGTAAACGCAAGGGTTGTGGATTCGATTCCCACTCGGAGGAATGATATCTAATATTTTCAGTTCGTTCTTCTTGTAAGGCAAAGCGTTTATTTCCACCTCTTTCCACGCCATGCGTCAAGAATTCAACGGAAAGTGGGAAACGAAAATGTTTTAATGGGAACGGAATGTAACTTAACACTAGGTTTCGAGGTTCCCTCTGCGTACACTGCTTTGTGCGGAACATATATAGCAGGCCACGGGACTACAGCGTAAAACTAAAAAAGTTTTATAATTTAATATATAAAATATAATTAAGTTTTATACATAAAATTAAAAAAAAATATAATCCTAACATTAGTACAAAGCATAGCATTAGCATACAATCGCCACCATGTAATGTTGTAGTTGTGGGTTCGATCACCACTAGGGGAATTTATATTTATTTTGACTCAATTTTCGTTTATACACCAGACACTTTAAAAACGTTCACATCATTATCATTTCCATTTTCGACTTGATGAACAACAAAATATAACAGACTGTACTGTATACTACTGATCCTTTTTTTTATTTAATGTCTTTGGCACACGGCAAACTATTACGTAGGTATAATTTACAACTAATACAGATTTTGCAATAATTTACATTTTTGAAACAAGACTTCATATGGTTTAGTAGGCATTAGTAATTAGGTTATCGTTTCAAATTTACGATTCATTTTAAGTTTTCCCTGTAAAAACTTACAATTAAAATTACGAAAAAGCAGAGTGATTTTTTTCTTTTTTTTTACTTATATGAAACAGGCAAAACAAACAAAACCTGGGAATCTAGTGTTATAATACTCCGATCTCAGTAAGACACTGCTGTTGTCCACTTTCCGCCAAATTCTTGAAACACTTAACGCCCTGGAATTGCACGACCTAATTCCTCCTGCATCTTTTTACAATAGAACCTCTAGGAAAACAGCTTTACGCCGTCCGTACATGGTGGAAATTAATAACGTACGAACGAAATGCTTTGAGACTACATTCTCCGTTCGCACTGCGAGAGATTGGAATTTATTACCGGCGTCTGTATTTTCAAAAAAAGAGCGTATAGCACTTACTAGGCAAGCGTACGCCACCGTATACACCGCATAAATGCGTATCAGGCTTGATGCGGTTGATTTCAATGTAAAAAAATACGTGGCGCTTTGCCTCGTTACCAGAGCGAGGAAATGAAAATATTAAATATTTCACTTTCCCCAAGTGGGAGCCGAACCTACAACCCTTATGCTCCTGCGCCACGACGACCTTAAGCGGAGTGATATATCACTAAAATATACTAAAATCGATGTAGCATAAACCAAATGCATAAACATAAAAATCGAAGTGTGAACCTCAAGTATCCGATATTCAATTTTATTTTCGTGGTTCCATTATCTCATGTATACTCATATATTTTAGGATGTAGAACGTACCAGAGTCGTAACGTAAATGTCGTGACACGATTGCCCGCCTAACATTTGCCGCCCGATTCCCGAAACGTCCAATTAGGCGGATGGCTTTGTTTGTTAAATCGTCCAGTCAAAGTAACAGCCTCGTTTTATAGAGACCATAGACTTTTGTAAATGTTTTTGTACTAGGTCATATTTATAGGACATTACTCTATAAGATGCGGTTATTGGCTCATATATTTACCTAATTATAATTGTTACTATCTATATTATTATATAATTATTATTTAAAATATCTGACTGAACTACCACAGAGCCACTGCTTAGCTCAACAAATAGCACATATGTAAAGAAAAAACGAAAAAAAAATTAGAAAAACGATATTTTTTAATATACTTATTAAATATATATATATATATATATATATATATATATATATATATATCCAAATGTATTTCATTTCACCAGCTCTAAGCAGTCAAAATTCATGTATATATTTTCTTTACACTTAATTAAGTCACCTGTGTATCAAATTGAGTGCTTAAAAGCACTTAAATACATAAATCAAGTAACCAGATACAACAATTTAATTACACGACGGAAACCAAATATTGTTTCAATTAACGTGGCCAAGACAATTTTCTTTATGGGTTTGGGACGCTCCCTGTCCCCATTCGCACCACCATCCTGTGGTGGTGGGGTTGAGCCACGCTAAAAGCCAGGTGCCTTCAATCGCTGAAATAGTTGCGCGACTTACAAAGTGACGAACGTGCTTCGGGATTGCTATTTTTTTGCTGAAGATAATTTTAGATGTTACGAATTTTATAATGGCCTGAGTCATAATATTTTCTATTGTAAACTTGTTTGCAAAAGTATTACAGAGATTTGTTTTCCTTTTATTAATCACCACTAGAAATTTAAAATAATTTGAGTTTCGCTGTATTTTGATAACATTATAAATGTACGGCAAAAGGTGACCGAGACAAGCCAATTTAAATAGACATAAACCGCGGTTTTGCTTTAAAATTGGAGCCCGACAATGAAACTTTTAAATATCACCAGTTTTATGGCAAGTCTTCTGTTCCAAGGTAAGAATATGTTAATATATAATTATATTTGTATTTTTTTTTAAAACAGCTTTACGCTGTATCTCGGAAACAGCAAGGTAGGAGAGGGAACCCGGAGTTATGAGACACTCCGTTCCCCATCCTTTACTTAACTTTTTAGTTCGCATGGGAGGCTAGGCAAAAAGGAGCTAATGACGGTGCACTCTGTTCTCGACAAATTCCAGACATTCAGTATTCAATAGCGGAACTCAATGTTAGGGAATATAATTTGGTCCCCGAGTGTAGATTGATCCTACACCCATCGTGCCCACTGCGTTACACGGAGCTCTATGGGTAATCCTATGAATAGATATTGTATTTTACTATTTTTAATTGGAGAAACAAATCTTCCTCGAGTTTTCTAACTATTTAAGACTACTTGAAGGATAGGAATAAATAATTTGAAAGATTTCAAATCATGGTAAATAATTGATAGAAAAGATTTAATTTATACTATTTATTTTAAATATAAATAGTAAGTAACAATTTTATATATTAATCAAAGAATAAAACTGAAAACACATTTCGACATTTTGTGGTTACTACGAGATATGTAACTCAATAAATATTTTTATGTAATTATAATATTAATAATTTTATGTACTTTATCATTTTATTATCATCTTAATGACAGTAAAAATGCGTCGTGGTTAATGAGATACTTAGAATTATAGTTTAGCTACTTGAGAGTTGATTATGGTTGTGATTCCCATATGCTTAGAGATAATTTTAACAAAAGAATCGAATTACTTTGTATTAAGTTCTCTTTAAAAAAACTAGTAACCAACCGAAGGTTTAAGCCAAAAGGCCGCACTGTCGGCCGCGCCTAAACTAAATACTTTTAGGTGTCACTATGCAAATTTTGGTTCAAAAGCAATAAAGTCAATTTATTAATATCAAATTATAAGACTAATTTTGCAATGCATGAAAATCTTGCGTGGAAAGGTTTTCATAGTTAAGCACCTACAAAAAAAAATAGTTCAATTTTTTTTTTTTAGTAACCATAGTAAAATATATTATTTATAGAATAACCTTTACATTTTCGGAGGTGACAGGGGTAAGAGCGTGATTCAGACGTCAATTTGATAACCCTATTCCATTTAATTGATACCTACTCGTATTACGCCTCGAAACTTATGTTATTATATTTAACGTTTTTAAATGTTATTTCAAGCTGTAGATAAAATTATTTTTAGAAGACGTATAAAAATTATAAATATTCGAACGTTAATGATTGTAATATCTTAATTAATAGTTGAAATAACACTTGGTCTGGTATGGTCTTCTTCTAGTTATCTGGTCTATTTTATTGCATCAATTTTAAAAAATAATATTTGCGGCACGGTAGAAATAGTATTTCTGTATAAGACTAAATCAAGAAAAACTCACCTGTACCCCGTGCATAGCAGGGTAGGCAGAGGGGAACCTAGTGTTAAGACACTGCGTTCCCCACTTTCTACCAATTTTTTGAAGCATCGTGTGTTGAGTAGTGGAATTCAACGCCGGACTTTTGCCTTAGTACCTGAGCGAAGAAATGAAAATATTAATAAATAATAATTCTTTCTCTCAGTGCAGAACGAACGCACAACAGTCACACCCTTTTACGTACTACGCTACGACGGCCACTATCTAAAGACTAATGTGCTAAAAACTAGAAAATTATCAGATTTGCCAAATTGGCTCTAATTTAATAACTATTGATTATTTCTCAGAAATACTTCCTTATTAAAATCAACTTCACGCTGTACCCTGTGTGCGGATACACCGTGAAGCTGATTTTAATAAAAAAAATATATTGTATCTCGAAAACGGTAAAACTAAGGACCGTGCAACTTAGGGTAAAAATAGTTGGTAATAACACCTCCATACTATACAATTTCCGCAGAAATTGAGGCACACAGTCGAGGTTCGATTTCAGTTTCGGCTGAAAACATTGTTTCGGTCGGACACTAAAAGAAACCTACCAAGCGTAGTGATTAAGACGTAAAATGCATAAAGTAAGTGGTTGCTGTATGGCTAAACATATACAATACAGTGTAATGGTATCAGCTAATCGGCATCTTAACGACGTATCACATCTTCAATACAGATATAAAAAATATTTAAGTTTTTTTGTTTTACGCTGTATTGCTAGCGTTGGGTACGATAAAGAAGGGCCAGAGATAATGAAGCGCCAAACGCTATAAAGTTTAAAATAACCATTTCATAAATACACAATAACGAAATAAATTTCAATTTATAAAACAATGTTTGGTTACATTTATATTAGTCAAAAATAGAGAAAAATCCATTTATCGAAATTCAGATAATCGATAACTAATTATCGATTCAGACAAAATATATGGGCGTCAAATAGAATTATAATTTTTTTGTCAAAAGTAATAAATAATCGTATTTACTTACAGTCACACTTTGTGCCCCTGCGCTACAACGGGCCTGAAATGTTGTCAAATCTGAGTTTGAAGTTCAGAAATAATAACAATTTGAGCTTAAACATCTAAAAATAAAATATATTATAATATTAACTTTGTTTTGTTGTCATCAATCATTGATTGAAGTTATTGAAAACGATAAAACGCTAAGGTGGCACTTCAAAATAGTATGTTAATAGAAAATAACAAATACGCTATAATTTAGCGTGCAAAATTTATAGTATATTTTGTTTTGCTAAACATTTAGAAAGGAAAAATACTCATTAATAAAACGTATAAAAATTTTAACGTAGCAAGATTTGAACCGGGTGCGGGTTTTTTTTAGAATCCGTGGAAATCCAATAAGTATATTAAAAAAATATCTTTTCAAATCTTAGGTAGTAAGTAAATAATAAAAAAAACTGTCCCGTCCATCTTTGTATACGTGCGAGCAGTACTCCCCAACGATTAAAAAGAGACAGATATGACCGCCTGGGGCTCAATGGGTGCGAGCGTGAGAAATATGGGGCGCTAATATTCCCTTTTTACCAGGATAACATGAGCAGCAAGGAGCTTCGGCATTCCGTTATCATCCCGAGTCTCAGTGTTCATTCATAGATGAGTTTATTTATACGACTGTCTACTATTACGCACTGTTTACATAGAGTTATCTTTATTGTCATGTCAAGTACCGTGTTCTTTTAAATAAATATAATATAAGTATATTAAAATCTGTTTTTCTAGTGTTTATTCCGTACCTTTTAAGTAGAAAAGGGACCCTTATAAGATCACTTTGCTGTCCGTCTGTCTGTTTTTTTTTGTTCTGTTTTGACTGTCTGTCTATTTACTTAAAAAATTGAAATGGCCGTTTATATGGCAAAAATCGTATTTCATTTTTACATTATAAAGGGAATCAAAATTCATGAGGTACTTCTGGTTGACATATAATTATGAAATTTGGCATTTAGCATCTAAAGGAAGTAGTTGAGGTAAAAATCAGAAAAGTATCCATGTGTTTTTTAAACCCAAAAAAAAATAGCCAAAACAAAATTTGGTATTAAAAGGGCTATGTAAAATGCTTGGATTTCGAAAAAAAACTCGAGACCTCCGATTTATGTACGGCACCTAGCACCCTCTATGGGCGTACCTGCCTCTCGCTTGTTCGGTTTTTTCTCTTCAATAACAGTTAAAATGTTATCAAGTATGTTTTTCTAACTCTTATAGTTTTTATTAAGTACAAAAAACAATTACAAAGAATATAAAAGAAATGTACTAGAAAAAATCAGGGCATGATAGTTAGAGGTAGAGAGAACCCTGGATAAGTCAATCTGTTCACACTTTTCGTTTTGAGCGCCAAAAATCTAAACGAGAATATTCTAAAAATTATCTAGTTATGATGACATAACACAGTAAAAAAGTAAAGAAAAACACTAACACTTAAGACTAAATGCAATCATCTTTTAAAGTGAAAACAGCATTAGCTGTAATCTAACCCACGACCCAATAAAATGCATCCAACCTGTTCAAGTCCTTTTATCGGCAAAATACGCTTTGATGTTTGAACTGTTGAGGAAATTATTATAAAAAGTATTTTTATGTAACATGTAGCGAATAAATGAGCTAAAAGTAATTGAGGGCAATGAAAAAATGCATGCAAAATATAGCAAAATATGTATCAAGGCGCGGTGCAGTGGGACAGGGAACGACGGTTGTAGCACACGGAGTTGTGGGTTTATTTCCCACAGGGAAATAATTACTTAAAGTAATTTAAGACGTCAGATAGATCCATAGATACAATAAAAATCTAGAAAATTCGACAACAATGCGGTAGACAAAATTCGAGTGGCAAACAAAGGTCATAAAGTACAATCGAATGTCTACTTTTAAATATATATAAATGTATTTTATAGTGACGGTTACATACAATATAATGATATATAATATCCAAGGTGACATCACCATTTTCATTTGAATGACACTTAACACAACGTCACGGCCACCGCCGAGCCCTTTGCCATTAGAAACAGAATATGTTTTTATGAGTGGACGTGGGCCGTAAAGCAAGTCATAAACGCCCAGGCGCCACCCGCCGGCACTCCCCTGACATTTATCCTTAGCCCATAAAAATAAATATCTACTAGGGTAGCATAGCGGGCGAGGGTTCTTTGTAAAGGCCTCGCCGCACCCTCTCTGGCCCAATTCGCGACGACCGACTAACCCCTTTACAACGTAGCATTTAGATTTGTTTAATTTGTTAATCATAATTATCTTTTTGATAAACTTCAGGCTTTATCACACACGTAATTTTCTTTAGTAATGAAACTATATAAAAATTTAAAACAATATTTACCTTAAAATATGCATAAACGAGTATGTATGTATACTATCTACTTCACGCTGTATCCCTATCGGGTGGCCAAAAAGAACGAAGCGCCAAACGCTACGGTCTCTGCATACCTTTTTCGCCTCGTCCACGCCATCAACCCCTTCATAGATACCTCTCTCTTTCTCTCCTCTCTTTGATATTCTTTTCGAAGGTCAACCGAAGTCCCCTACCTCTCTTACAGCTCACTTTTCTTTCATAAACTTTATGCATCTGCAATTTAGGCGTTTAAAAAAAATAATACAATTAGTCAATTATTTATAAAAAATATTGAGACATTTTTATCGTTAGTTCCTCCATTTTGAAGTGACTGTAAAACTTGTCGGATAGCTCGTGCCGTTGGGCTGACGTCAACGTGTGGCTATCAGAAATTGCGTGCGCCGTGATAAATGACCGCCTTTGTCTTTATTAGCCGGCCCGGCCTTTAGCCTTTGTGATTGACGTGATTTCCCGATATAAGCCTTTATTTAAGCTAAAGCTGCCTTACAAAAGAAGCGAAAAAGTGACACGACAATGATGAAATATCATAAATGTTGGTTGACCTTTTTAGTGGTTTTAATATATTTGCTGCGACTGTACATGTTGAGTGGGTACTTTACTTGAGATTAGGATTGATTTTCTTTAACTTTACCAGCATGTAGCAGGATAGGGAGAAGGAGCCTAGTGTTAACATAATCCACTACTTTCCACCGAACTAAGGAGGCATTGCCACACACCAGAGGGATTTTTTTTAATATTAAATATTTAATTTCCCGAGTGGGAAACAAATCCACAACCTGTCGCGCTTATAAAAATACTCACTGACTGGTCTGTTCAGTATTTTGCTGGCAACTGGTAACTCTATTCCTACACTTTGCCTAAACAAACAAAGGGTTTCTTTGTTTGGCCCCTATTTTCAATATAAACATTCCACGAGTGAGAATTGCACTCTTATATTAATATCAACTTCAAAACAAAGATTGCAAATTAAATTTTATACGTGAGAATATATTATAATGTTAACCAAACTATACATAATAAATTTGTTTTTAAAAACAACTTATTTTTTTTTTCTTATAAATGGGTAGGTACTTTAAATGGCAAATTGTCAGAATAATGTCCGAGCATTATCGCCAAAATCAGCGAGAAGCTTGTGAGCTACCCGCCCGGAACTCATCAGTTTGAGCGCTCAAAGGCGGCACTTGGCAACTGCCTTCGCTTCTGCCAATACGCACAGGAAATGACATCTTGGTCCATACGGTGAAAGAGAAAGCCTATCCTGGGACCGAGGAACAACACCGCCGTCCTTGCCGCGGTGCCAGAGCTCAATGCCTGAGGTACCTAAGATGACACCGGCATATAAATAGCCAGCTCTTGGTTTATCTAGAGGATCACCGATTGATTAATGACCGTCAATATGGCTTCCATGGAGTCGCTCAATCGGTGATCTTCTGGCCTACTTAGCCCACCGCTGGGCTGGGGCTGTCGAAAGCAATGGAGAAGGCCTGGCAGTTAGTTTGGACATGGCGATCGAAGGTAGCATGGGGTGCTCCTTGCTAAACTTCCATCCTATGGGCTTCCCGAGAATTTATACAAGTAGATCGCCAACACGACGGTGTCGCCAACACGTCACTATCGACAGTTTTTGCTCCAAATACATAAGCGTGAATGCTGGCATTCCCCAAGGCTGTGGCTGTCACCTACGTATCTGCATATCCATGACATGTTAGTGGATTCTAGCATTCACTGCCATACAGATGATAGCACAGTGGACGCTGTTTACTCGAGCCACACAAGACCTTCTCGGGAAAACATCGACCAGTGCCGAAATAAAATTGTGTTTTCAGTTAAGGCATATCTAAAAACTTCTAATTAAAAGTCAACGACGGTGTATCAGCTTTTATATGGAAGCCATTGTCTTCAAAACAGTGCACGTTATTTTTATATTATATTACAAATAATTTTTATGTTATTTTATAGTATTTATAAAAATCTTGTTTTTTGAATCTGTAGTGGCGTAGAGGTAAAGTTACTCTGTAAGCATAACAATTATGGGTTCAATACCCATTCGAGAGTTATGAAAGAATGTGAGGATGGATTTTATCAACACACCACGTGGGTAATGCCGCGGGCGGAAGCCAGTATAATTTTTTTATAATGTTTAAAAAAAAAACTGTAGCTTGTCTTATTAACAATTCGTTTGATAAAGGAAATAAGCATGCAACTGAGCATTGCAAGCGTACGGTTAAAAGGTAAAGTGCAGGCATGGGCTGCAACGCTGCACCGCTTCGCGCGACTGTGCGCCTGGTGACGTGGCCGCGTGCGTCGGCCCGCCGCGCCGGCCACTTGGCAACGGGCAACCCTGGCACACTTGCAGTGACCGTTCAGCTCTTTCGGTCAAGAACATCTCTTTGTAATGAGGAAGATCTAAGCGTTTATTGGTTTGGTTATCCGGTTACTATTATTTATATTTTATATAGATAATATATATATATATATTTATTTCTTCAGCTTTACGCTGTATTCTGTACTTAGCAGGGAAGCCGACCTAGTTTTAAGACACACCGCTTTCTAATTTCCACTTAATTCTAGAGGAATTGCGTAATGAGTGGCGGAACTCAACGCCGCGCTTTACCTCGACACGAGTGAAGAAATAAAAATATTAAATATTTCTTTCATAACATCGAGTGAGACTTAAACCCGCAACCTGTCGCGTTTACTTACAGTCACGCGCTTGTACCTGGAGCCGATATGCTGGTAAAAAAGAACTAATAAGATATGAAATGCAGGTGCTATGGATATCAATTTGAGGAAATAGAATACTTTGTTACATTATAATCAGTACATGTACTGGAATTTTGTTACTAAATATTTTAAATTATGTGTTTTTCTTTTCGTTAAAAAAATATTAAGTAAAATTTCATTTCATCAATTACTTATCTATATATAATATTTATTTTTAACTTAATAATCGATGCTAGACACAATACGGTGAATATAACTAGTTCAATTCTTCATAATTTAAAATATTCGTACAATACGCATTCTTTAAAAAAGAACACGTTCCTTGAAGTTCATGTTGTCCTAGTGATTTGAATTCAACAAAGTTTAACCCTTTCCCTTGGTATTGAAGATATCGGGTGTCGTGCATTTTTTACATTCCAAAGAGATTGTGAAAGTATTTTCTGTCCCTTTTCGTCCTACTATGAATTCAGTGTGGAGGAGACCGGCGTTCAGTATTGCTCTCCTCGTCTCTCCCGGTGTCCTCAGCGACCCCGCCCCCTCGAGGGATGTGGGCAAGAATGCGGTGAACCTCCTCAGGCTCCTACAGTCCTGTTCGAAGTAGATTGCAAGCTTTCAGGAAGGGAGCCGTGCGCAAGCCGAGGCGCATGTTTTTTGCAACAAAATAAACACGAACGAACCACTCACTCACTTACTTACTTACCCTTCGCCGCCCTTTCTCGACTACTCTTTGAGAATATGCTGTCCTAATACTTCATCGATCTAATTACGCATATCATTATAGGATGGATGGTTGATTTTTTTTTGTTGAATTAAAAAAGTAAATGAATGAATTGATTATTACGACCTTGATGAATGTACAATAAAAAATAAATTCAAAACAAGCTTTTATAACTGTTAGCTACTCTATTTCTCTGTAAAAATATAAAAAAAATCTATACATCTTTTTATTTAAATGAACAATAAAAATGAAATAAATAACAAAACAAAAAAAACAAATTTTAAAAACTTTAAAATCATTTAAGTGATTATAGCTCCGCAACGAGCGATCGCAATCATCTCCAGCTAGAGCCGGCCCTGAACGCATCCATATTGAATCTCCATTCACCTGACATAGATCAATACCCACCCGTACCCCGTGGAAAGCTTCGAAGGCGAATTATGGAGTATTGATTTCTGTTAAAAGTACCTCCACCGTGTCTATGCAGTCTTGGTATTTTCCGAACAGTTCGACATTATCGACGATCGCCAATACGTTTCCAATGAACGAAGTAAACAAACACGTATCGATAAATATTTGTGAATGTAACGTAAATAATACGTAACGTAGAATGGAACAGATACAGATATAATAATAATATGTTACTTAATATGGTTATTATAATAATAAAAAATATAAACAAATATATAATAAAAAATATAGTGTATTTATTTAATAAATACATATAGCAGTTACTACTTATATATAAACAGTTTATAGTACTCTATATATAAATGTCATCGAAGTATTTATTACATACAAGAAGGTAAATTTTATTATTGTTCGACGATAGAATGATTTATTGCGATTTTATATAGTACATAAATATTTATTTACTTACTTTGTACGTAATATGTATGTATGTACGTTTGGTGGTACAATTGATTTTTTTTTTCTTTTTTGGAGGCGGATCCGCAATACGTAAACCAGTGAGAGTACCAGGACAACATATGACATTTAGAGATTCTTAAATCGTACCATAACAAAAAAGTGAGACTATTAGGGAAACTTAATAATGTAAAGTCTATTATAATGTTTAAGTCTCTATATGTAGTGTAAAGTATATTTCTGATGTATGTTTCGTGATTCAAAACATTATTAATATCTGATTTATATAATTATTTTTAAATAAAAAATTAAATTAGCTTCACGCTGTATCCCGCACACAGGGTAGGCAGAGGGAACTTAGTGTTAAGACACTTTGTTCCCCACTTTCTGCAAAGTCTGGAGGAATGCCTTTAGACTTGGAAACGCAATGGCGTTATGAGATGCCAGAACTCAACGCCTTGCTTTGTCTCGACACCACAGCGAAGACTTGAAAATATAAATTTAAGTAAATATTTCATCTAATCGAGTGGGGATCGAGCCCACAACCAGTCGGTTTTACAGTCACAGTTTGTACCGCTGCGCCACGACTGGCCTAAAATACTTATAAATTAGCTTTGCTTGATTAAATTAAACCAACATTTTGGTGGAAAAAGAAGTGTGTGATATTACTTATAAAATATTGGACTCTATCTATATCCACTGAAACATTATTAATAATCTAACTAGCAAATAAATGTTTCATGTAAGGATTTACTTGGAAATAGGTAGATGTTTTTAAAACATGATATGAATTTTACAGTCTATTACAGTCTATCTGTCTATTTAAATCTTAGTAATTTCAGAATGATCCTTATTATTGCATATGAAGAGATCTATTAAAGAGATAAGTCCACTGAGGCTACTTTTTTTTCGGTTAAATGTTTTTTTTAATGTTCAATGCAATTATTATATATTATATAGATTTAGTTTATTAATACTACATAATTGTAAATAATAAATAGTAATGTAAATATTTAAATCGCTATTTCCTCGTCAAGTCATTGTAAGTATAAATAAATATAAAAGTTGACTGGACGCGGTGTCGAGCTGTTTTCCTTGGCGACTCTACCTATACATCTGAGTGAAGTAAACGCGAAGGGCCGCTTCACGCGTTTCTTCTTGCGTAAGGTTCGCGCGCGCGATTGGCTGAGAAGACCACGCCCATTGCGTACACAACCTTGGAGTTCGGCAGACCCTTCACTCGGCCCTTCCAACCTCCTCACACTCTTTGCGTTCCTAGTAGAGTGTGTTTTAATATAAATAATTTAAAAGGGCTCAATAAATATTATTATCGCCAATATAATTTAATTAAAAAGGGCAAGTGCTTGAAGGAACGTACAGTTCAACGATCTAAACTCACTATGAACGTAATGTACGTGGGATACATTCTATATTTAAATTTTGTATTTCGCTTCATCTATCTTCCAGTAATTAAAAATGCAAAGTAAAGGGAAGAGGGGCTACTTATAGCTAGCTAATAACTTGCCAACTAGGGAAAAGGTGTAAATGACGATAGGCGTACCTTAAATAAGAAAATAATGGGCATGTCACTCCCAATGACTTTGTATACCAGGAGAGCATATATAACGAAGATATGACCGGCTGAAGAAAGGGCTTTTGAATGATATATTCGTAACACACGTGCGTGCCCATTAAAAGTGAGCGGTGCGTAGAGTCAAGAATATATGTAGGTTTGGTTTATAAATACATTTTGTCTTGTTCTATCGCGTAGTGTACTTATAAAAATATATTTATTTTATTATTTAAAAGCTACAGCTATCAACAAATATGACAATAAATAATTCATTATTATTAAGATTGTCCCAATAAAGTTTTCGGGTTCAAAGAAATTCGTCATTAAGGGAAGTACTATTTTTACGTGTTTTGTGTCACGTGTATAAAGATCCAACAAGTAAAGAGATTGCTTATTTATGGCAACACGTTAATTTTGTGGCGTTATATATTTTTGGGTAATAGTGAAGTCGAGTCGCCTGTATTATTTTTATGAATTGATAAAATATACATTCACATACGAGAATACGATTTGTTTTAATATGAAACACTAAAAGGGATCTATCTACCTCTGAGTTACCACAAGTTTACTCATAAATGGTCACCGGATCACTTCTTCGGAATGGAGATTGGATGGTAGATGATTCGCGTTGTCAATAGTCTCATAGGTGGCGGAAACTGACTCGCCTCCACTATCTATCAGGTAGTCTCGGAAAAAACTTTTTGAGACACACTTAAGAATATATTAATTAATTAATTTTACAAATAGAATATCACAATAATATTTAATTATTTACATTTATAAATGAAAACGAAAACTAAATGAATTTACTGTAAATGAAGACTTAGTTTGATATGAAATGCGTCAAAGTTAAATGAAACTGTGGTTTATTTCTTAGCACGTACGTACTACACTACATACTTCATGTGGAAAGCTTTAAAACAACTTTCATGCCGTTATGGTTAGTATATATTTTTACCGTCTCACACATCGGTTTTTTTAGTACTGATTTATTTAGATTACTGCTTAATTAATGATAAAAAGCAAAGGCTCTTAATTTTTGATAATTTTAATTATATTTAAATTATTTCTAATTTAATTTTTACTTATTTACATTTTATGTTTACTTTATGTTCGCCCTTTGTTCACTAAAGCCTGTTAGTATTATATAATGTTTCTTGTTATTTAATTTCTCATGTAAATGACATTGTCGAAATGAGAATAAAGATATTTAAACAGAAATTCAAGAACAAATGATACAATTTTTTTTTATTAAATCGTACATATTACAGCTAAATATATATTTTTGTACACAAAAGATACCCCTTAGACTTTTTAATATTGCCTCTCAAAGCGTAACGCGGTACACCTACACGCGCACCCGCGCCCTCCTGTAGGTGCAGAGTACACACAGTTACACACGAACATCTCATGTGTGACATAAAACCCCCTGGAACGCTATGCTGCCCTGGTACATATAGCCCACATGTTCAACCCTTTCCGACACATGTTTCAAAACTACACGTCGTGTGTTTACGACGATAGATGTATGTGTGTCCACGCACACATTTGTAGTGTGTTGTGGTACGTATTATGTGAATGTAAGTGATACTAACTAACTACTCTATTGGTAATAAAATTCGGATTCATTTGCAGTAAATTATAAATTAAATAAAAAACGTAATTAATATTTTCTTTTATACCGACATATTTTATTTTTTATGTGCATCTCATGCTGTGTAAGGAGAGAATAATTCAGATTAAACAGAAGCCCAAGCGTGTACCTGTAAACACGATAGGTTGTAGTTTCAATCTCAGTTAACTCTTGAATAAATAAAATATTTAATATTTTCATTACTTAGCTCTGGTGTAATAAATAAAATAACTTATGATGTCTTTTACGAATGATTCGTCATGCTTTACACACTAACGTCAATAATTTCAATATAGTTTAGTTCATTTCGTAGTTGTACCAGTTAAAATATACAAATAATAAGCTATTAATAATTCAAATGAAATGTCATTCTATTCTCTTCTTTTCAGTTTTCAAACACTTTAATTTTTTTTGTTTTCATTTTAATTAACATTTAAATTTAGAACTATTGCGAGCCGTTTGACAAGTACCGGTGTCATATGTTATATTTATGCTAGTTAAAAATAAATTGCAATCGTTAACTGAAAATCATATGACAAATGTTAAACTCGAGAGCAACAATATATCTATAATGTGTGTATGTACGTGTGTATTTACTACTTGTACGTACTACGTACAACAGTGAACCGACTGCGTGTGTGGATGAATGAGCCGCACGTACACAGTACACGCCCATGACGCAGTGACATGCGTCAAACCTGACTGTTGTACCAGGGCTGCAGCGAAAACGAGAGTTGCATTGTGCATACCACATTTCATATCTTCAACCATACCCGCTCGAACTGCGACTGAAACGCGCAACGGCGTTCCAGCTCTTTTCCTCCAGAGAAATTATTGTATTTTGCTATCTTCGTCGCACGTTGCCTACGCTAACTGGGCGGCAGTTGCGGTAGGTCTTCGTATAATGGGGGAAGGTGGCCTACTTCATAATAATCAATGAACGTCGGATTCCCATATTATTATTACATATTTATGATTTAATAAGAAACATTTGTACGTTTTAAATAGATGTTCTGAGAAAGTAAAAGAATGTTAATTATTTATTATGTAAGTAAGATATTAAAATGTATCGTCGGCTTCGAGTATAAACATGCTGACTATCAAAAGAAATATCAGGGGTGACTAAACATATCTTTAAAAACTATGTTTATATGTGACATGAGAATTTTTTTACAATTTGGGAAATTAATTTGTTTTTTCTACTATAATATATAAAATAAAATAAAGGTACCTTTTTTTAAACTTTGAAAAAGTTTAAAAAATTAACAAACACAACGAAAAAAAATGAATTAAAAAGTTTTACACTCTAGCCGACGATATTATTTATACATATTTGGTTATTGAATTGCGATATCGTATTTATTGTATGTAAATCGTACGTAGTAAGTAAGTAAGTAAGTACTCCTCTCTTCTTCGATCTTTTTGTGTCTAGGCAAGTATAAGTACGTATAGCCACCAGGACTGTATAAATGAAGAAAGATCTCAAATATTTTTGTTATTCCATTGACGTACTGTTCATATACCTTCTCGTATGCAATAGAAACCTATTACTTAGCATTTTAGTGGACTACCTTCTACATACTTTGGTGCGCCTAGTATTTTAGCAACGTTTACAGTATTTTATTATTGTTAATTTATTTTTAATGTATCTTTTTGAAATGAATGATATTTTAATATCATGAGATTCAGAGGCCAATCGTGGCGTATGGTCACAGGTGTGCGGCTGTAACGCGACAGGTTGTAGATTGGATTCCCACTCGAGGAAATAAAATATTAATATTTTCATTTCCTCGCTCTACAAAGGAGCCAAAGTGCGGCGTTAAATTCTGGCAATCAACACGTAATGCCTCCAGATTTCGGCGTGAAATGTAAAATGAAAGAATATTAATGGAGACATAGTGTCTTAACACTAGGTTCCCTGGTTCCCTCTGTCTAATCTATCATGTGCATTATATAGCGTGAACAATAGGTAAGAGAGCTTCTATTTTCAAAATTATTTGATTAATTTTGCTTATGAGGCCATTGTCCGTAAAAGCTAAGGAACCAAATTCAGTAAATAACTGAATAAACGATCTTAAATTTGCCTGAAACTTTGCATAATTTAAAAAGACAGAAAACATATTTTACTTTGAAAGATGAAAAGTTATATCCACCATTAGAAAGCTCATGTAGAACAAAAAAATAATAGACATTATTTTAAAAGTATTTATTTTATCAATAGAATGTACTTCCAGATTCTCAATTAAATTATTATTTGCTATTCTAAGAACTATCTGCTACTACTGTGTCCTACTCTTATCAAGATATGCAGCCCTGGTGAAAAATGACGTCATGTGACGCAATCCTCATACCCTTAGAGTTACGCATTCTCCTCTGGCTCACTGACAATAAATGATTTAGAGGAAAAGAGAGAAGGGCACGTTCTTCTAACTTAGTTATTTTTTTCCATCAACAAGACTGTACCAACGTTAATATTATTTTTGTTGCATTTTGTTCCAATTTTTTTTTTTTGGCATATTATTTTTGCAAAATTAATTTTGCCTTCATTGCCCAATTTTCCGTCCATTTTAAAAAAAGTAATTATTAATATTTGATAGAACATACATACTTTATAATAATGACTAGATCATAGAAACTAATATGAAATAAGTTCCTTTATAAAAATAGATCAAACAACAAACACCACAAACTGAATATAAACATATAATTAATAATAGTATATTTTTTCCTTTTCTAAATATTTTACATTTATTTATTGTGTCTCGCGCGTATTCCGATTGGTTACTTGGTTAGTACGTCCTGTGGTCAGAGCTGTTACTTTCTTGTTTTGGTCGACCATTGTTTGCGCGCCGCCATTCTCCCCACGCAATGCCATTGTCCCCTTCGAAAACATGTATCTCCTATCGACCTATATTTCCCTAGTATGAAAAGGGGGCAAACCATTGTTTTCACGCACTCTCATTATCATAATATATACAAAATTTGATTTGAGCAATGGTTGGTTGGGTTATTATATATACTAAAGTAGAATCTAGTATAAGGAAAATTTGACTTCATCATTTATAAAAAATAACACAAAAGTACTTAACAAATATATATTTAAAAAAAAACATAATATATTAAGCAAAAAAAAAAAACAAACCAAGCGCTATCGCAACACGACGTCGGCGTTGCAATCTGCAGTATAATTGGCTTGTGTGCCTACGAAGTGGAGTGAACGGCCGCGGTCGACGCCTGATAATAATCCTTGAGGCTATCCTTGCGCAGGACGACTCTACACGCAACCTCCTGCTGTAATTTGCCGCCCTGGTACTTCGCAGGATATTTTGTCCCTTTGGGAACGTACGATTATCCTAAGGGATATGCTGAGAAAGAGAAATAAATAAAACAAATTAATTGTATTTGTATTGTGTGTGCGATGCATCATTAGTTCACCGTCTACATTCTTTAAGGAAAGTTTTGATGATTCGTGAAATGGGCCATATTTTGTGTATATTATGATTTATTTTGCTTAATTATATTTTTAATTTTATATGAAGACAATTTCATTTTCTTGGCCTCATACGGATATTATAAAAGAAAATTTAATAGCATCCATAACATCTAGTTTGTTATACAATAACTTAATAAAAACTTTTATCATATTTCTTTATATAACAATGTATTTATTATATTTATATAACATAACATTTTATTTATTGTACGGAGTCGTCGTCGGAGTTTAAGTCATCAATGAATTGAAAAGTAACGGAAACAAAAACTTCCTTTCCATTTCTGAGTTCCTGTTAGTTGTTGACGTCATTCCAATAGAATTCATCCCTTGGGTACCTCCCAAAAAATATATCAACTTCCAATTCTCTATTTCTTCATTAAGCTGTAGTTAGCTCGAATGGAAAGGATAAAAAAAAGCTTTGATTTATATAATTGTATAATATAGACAAACGTAGGCTGGAATTTAATAGATGAACAGTTTTATCATATTTTAAATAACGAAAGTGCATTCATTAGTTTCATCCAAACAAAACCGAAAATAATATAATTAATTAATTAAAATTAGCGCTCAAAGTAAATATGAAAAAAAAATCTTTAGCTTCTACTTACGATATCAAACTTTTGAGCTGACAAGTAGAAAGGGGCGTGTCCTGTTCAACTGAAGTTCATCCAAGTATCTCAGCCAGGGGAGGGTGCCAGAGCGAGAGGCGACGAGCGCGCCCGGTGCCTCCCCGTCGCACGCGCGAGCTTTACAAAGCTCACTTTCATCGAAAGCTTCCCTATGCCTCTGAAGTCCTAGTACCTTCCCGCGCCAGTACCGTCGCTGTCGCTAGCCGCTTTCTCCTTCATCAACGGACATTGTAGTGGAAATATCCTCCGCGACTGAAATGCAGATACGTGTTGTCCTTTTCTAATGGCATGGAGTCTTGTAGGATCACCCTTATAAACACATACATACGTACCAGCGAAATTATTATTTACTTTATTTTTTTGTGCAATATTTATTGTACATTACTGGAAAGATAAGAAAGGGCAAATGGGCAATCTCTCTGCAATCTACTTTACACTACGAATCTTATAAAGAACTTATAAAATTAAAGAAGATAAAAAAAGCTTCACGCTGTATCCCGCACACGATAGGGTAGGCAGAGGGAAACCTAGTGTTAAGATACTCCGTTCCCCAGTTTCCGCCAAATTTTGGAGACATGTACGTGTTGAGTGATGGAACTCAACAAACTCAGAGCAAAAAAATTAAAATTAAAGCATAATTTATAATGTTATAAATTGTTTTGAAAACTTTGTAGTAGTCCATTACAAATTGAGATACGAACGTTTTATATTACGTCCTCTACAACTAAATATTGGCTTATAAACCTACTATTAAAGCAACAATATCACATATGTCAATTTGTTGGCTAACTTTAGTCCAAATATTGTCTAAAAATATTAAATGAATGGTTTTTGCATAAAAAAATTACAATGTCGAAGAAACAAGACCTATTATAATAATTTTTATAAATATAATAAAAAATAATAATTTTCTAGTCACTAAGTGTGACTGTCGTGGCGCAGTGGCACAAAGTGTGACTGTAAACCGACTGGTTGTGGGTTCGATCCCCACTCGAGGAGATGAAATATTTACTTACATTTATATTTCCATTTCTTCGCTCTGGTGTCGAGGCTAAGCGCGGCGTTGAGTTCTGCCACTCAACACGCAGTGCCTCCAGAATTCGGCAGAAAGTGGGGAACGGAGTGTCTAAAAACACTAGGTTCCCTCTGCCTACCCTGCTGTGTGCGGGATACAGCGTGAAGCTGATTTTTTTTTTTTTTTTTAAGTGTGACTGTAAATGCGACTGTTGTGGGTTCGATCCCCACTCTAGGTGATGAAATATTTATTTAAATTTATAATTTTCGTGCTTTAATTTCTTAAGCAAAACGCGGCGTTGAGTTCCGCCACTCAACACGCAATGCGAAAGTGGGGAACAGTTGTGTCTTAACACAAGGTTCCCTATGCCTACACTGCTGCATGCGGAATACAGGGCGAAGCTGATATTAATTTTATATGTTATTGAGTATTATGTTTTTATAATTTTATTTCAGCATGTTTTGGTACGATACAAAGACCGCTCACTTCGACTACCACGCAAGGGACGACGGTGACAATACCGATAACTCAGGTGATCACCCAGCAGCCCACTGTGCAGCAGCCCCCGCAGATATGTTCCGAGGCCACCAACACTTTGTCACCGCTAGGGAGATTACGGAGTGCCATGCGAAATACTACGTATACAAGAATAAGCGGTTATTTTGACGCGTTTGTTATTTTCTACAGCGATGAGCATTTGGTGAGTGTGTTGATTCATTTAAAATAAACAAGATCTGATAAGATTTCGTCATTATTATTAACTTATACATTTATTGAGAAAGCATATTAAAATTTGAAAGAACTGCGGGTTCAAATCCCGCTACGTTAAAATTTTTATACGTTTTCTTAATAAATGTTTTTCTTTCCTAAGTATGGAATAACACATTAAAAAAAGGAAAAAACTTACAGAGTATTTTTTTTAATCACGCTGTATCCCGCACTCCCCGCTTTCTGCCGAATTTTGGAGGCATTGCGTGTTGAGTGGCAGAACTCAACTCTCTCAAACTCAAAGAAATATTTTGGTAGACATTTTTTAGCTTTTTTTTTAGCTTTAACAGAAACATCTTGTATTAAGTTTAAATTCTGGAGTGGATACAGCCCACCCGGCACCCTTTTTTCTTATGTCCATGCGTAAACAACATATTATATAACATTATAAGTTATCAAACAGAGTGAAGATCCATCTCCCGAAGAGCGTCGTCTAGAATACATAAGTGGTTGGGACGGTATGGGCACGGGAGTGGTGATGGCTGACGGGGGTGCTGCCATCTGGGTGCCTTCGGGTGACGTGAAACGTGCGCGGGCGACTCTGACGTGCGCGTGGCTCGTGCTCGATGCGGACGATCTGAGCCAACCGTCGATGATCGAATGGATTACTGTAAGCAAATAAACTACTTATATAAAACTTTTGAATTCATTTTGAACTCAAATTGCATTTTACTATAAAATTATGTACATGATAATAAATGATATAACAAGAACGATAAGATCAAATTCAATTCACTGAGGAAAAAAGTTGGTATTAAAAATCCCCTTCACACTACAAACTGCGGGTAAGTGTCCTTCATCTTTCTCTCACAATGCGCAAAACGCATATTAAATTATTATAACGTTTTTACATTTATTCGATTTTAAATTATAAAGTTAATGTACAAAAATTTATGTACTTTAGCAAGAGCGCCCAAGGCGAAATGACCGAGCGGTAGCAGCTGATGCTCGGCTCACTTCTGTGAACGAATGGGCAATGCTAGCTGCTAATCTACAACGAGAAGGAATGCAATTATTTCACGCACCAACTTTAATAGACACGCTGTGGGAAGAAGAAATTGATCCTATGAGACGGAGACCCGAATTTTCTAGAATCGTTGCAAATCTACATCATCCAGAGTATATAGGTAAATACTATTAATAATATTAAAAAAAAATTAAAATAAGGTAATTACATTCTATATATTCTTTATACTGTAAAAACCATAATATATTCATATACAGGTGTGACCTGGCGTGAGAAAGTTGAAGCGGTCCGCAATGAATTACGATCGATAGGAGCGGACGCGATGGTAGTGACCGCGCTGGACGAGGTCGCCTGGCTCCTCAATATACGCGGGAGGGATCTCCCTTATGCTCCTCTTTTAAAAGCTTTTGTCGTAATAAGTGCAAAGGATTTTCGAGTCTATACACCTGCGGGAAAATTGTCTATGCCAGTCCGTGAAGCACTCGCTGCCTATAACTGCTATCCCAACACAAACACCGCTCTCGACTGTACCAAGTATTATACATTGAATTTTTAGATGTTGTTCATTTATTTTTTTTCAATTTTTAAAAATAATTAATGTGCCTTAAATATTTCAGAGTAAATGACTATACCGCAATATATTCAGATTTACGAAGACCTTCAGAATCAAAAATCCTCATACCAACCGCCGGAACCTTCCAAAGAGGTGCTTCTGCGGCAATCGCGCAGAATATTCCACAGTTAAAAAGAGTGTTCCAACCGTCTCCAATTATTTATTTGAAAGCTCAAAAAAACCCAGCCGAAATCAAAGGAATGCAAAAAGCTCATTTGCGTGATGCTGTAGCTATGTGCACTGTGCTGAGCTATATAGAAAGCAAGGTAGCTGGACTTAAAATATACTTTTGTATCACATACAACCCCCTATTAACTTTTTATACAAAAATTTACTACATTATATTGGTTTGCACTTTATAAAGAAACATTGTCATTATTACAATAAAAAAAATCTATTACTAATTATATTTTTTATAGGGCAAAGCGAATCTCAACGAGAAAACGGTGAGTATGAAAGTGGACGCAACCAGAGCGACGCAAGCCGGTTATGTGGGGTTGTCAATGCAGACCCGCGTCGCTTTCGGCCCCAACGCCGCTGAGCCGGAGTATAGAGCCACCAACACAACAAACAGACGGATTTTCACCAATTCTACCTTAGTTATACAGTCAGGAGGGCAATATGACGGTACGCAAACAATTTAGTGTAGCAAAATTGAAACAAAAACTAATATTGGATTTCTTACTTACTTGAAATCAATGAACTTTACAATTTATTTTAAAGTCAAGTTATATAAAGCAATTATGTACTAAATATATTTTATTCCATTGATTATGTACAAATATTCATTTTCATAATTAAATTCTATAACATAATTTTTTATCTACTGTTTCTAACAAACTATGTAAAACAAAATTTCCAGAAGGTACAACGGTGGTAACACGTACCGTACACTACGGAACGCCATCCCGTGAGGAACGTAAAGCGTACACAAGCGTACTTAGGTCCCTGGCTGCTTTAAGCATGCTGCAGACCCCCATGGCGCTGCCCGCGGCACACACCGACCCCGTAGCTAGAGCACCGCTATGGAATTTCAAACAAGATTATATCCAGCCCACTGGATATGGCGTAGGAGCCGCGTTAAGTCGTCGTGAAGGTATTCTATACGATATCAGCTTCACGCTATATCCCACTCACAGTAAGCAGAGGGAATCTAATGTTAAGACACTCCATTCCCCACTTTCCGCCACCACGATTAACCTTAACACTAGATCGAAGAAATGAACACATAAAAGTAAATAAATTCTTCATTTCCTCGAGTAGGGATCGATTTATTACCTACATATTGTTTGTTAAAGCTTTTCTAAATCTATTAGGTATACGTATAATAGAGTCAAGGAAAACACTTCCATGGTGCTGACGAACTAAGTAACTTCAAATAATAATTTCAGATCCTGTTGTTATCGATTATCGGCAGGATACAAATTTACACACGTTTAGAGAAGGATATTTTATTACTAGTGGTAAGTATAACAAGAGACGAGATCGAGAATGTTATAATAGTAAAAAGAAGTGCTTGCATTTTGTTTCCTACAGATTTTTTTTTAATAAAAATACTTTCTTAAAACCTTGTAAATTAAATTAAATTAAAATTAAATTAGCTTCACGCTATATCCCGCACACAGCAGGGTAGGCAGAGGGAACCTAGTGTAAGACACTCCGTTCCCCACTTTCTGCCGAATTTTGCAGGCATTGCGTGTTGAGTGGCAGAACTGAACGCCGCGCTTTGCCTCGACACCAGAGCGAAGAAATGGAAATATAAATTTAAGTAAATATTTCATCTCCTCGAGTGGGGAACGAACCCACAACCAGTCGGTTTAAAACCTTGTGATTTTAATATATCTATTTATTTATATTTTATTATGTTAATTCTAATCTTTTTACTCATTTCGTATTGTAGAACCAGCGTGGTATCAACCAAATAAGTTCGGGGTCAAACTAGGGAATGTTCTAGAAGTAATGCTCCAACACGGCGGCTACCTGGGTTTCCGAGAAGCCACGCTGATACCGTTCGAGCCGAAACTTTTAGATAAATATCTTCTAACAGAATACGAGGTAATTTTTCTTAATATTGTATCCTCAATAAAAATATCTTAAGTTTCATATCAACAAAATCGTCAATTTTGTTCTTTTTTTTGTTTATAAATTGTAATAGATTAAATGCCTAATTGAAAAAGTGGATGTTTTTTTTTAATTTGCGTTTTCCCAGTTCGGTTCAACATAATGCATTACGGCAGACCTCATGTTATATTGAATAATATAAAATTAAGAAACTAAACATCAAATATTATATCGATTTTTTATCACAGATAACCTGGTTAAATGCATACAACGAACGGATAAGAAAAACCGTCGGTCCCGAGCTACGAGACCAAGGACTAACCGACGTATATTATTGGATGATGAACAAAACGCTACACATAGAATCTCCTAGAGCTAAGAAATTCACTAGCAGTTCTACAATATCACATGTTCCAAGCTTACAAATTCTTACACTGTTATATTTTACAGCGGTGTTGCTTCATATTAAAATTTAATTTCGCAAGTGTGTAGTATCTCTAATTAGATAGACTTAAAATGTTGTGTTGTACCCAACTTATATTTTAGTGATTATTTATATTTTTGTGATTATTTATATTTTCATTGTTTTTCTTATCGTTTGATTTACTGTACGCTCGTTTTTAACTTTGATAACCAATAGATTTGTAACGGAAGACGAACTATTTGTATACCACCTGTATAACATTATTCACAACATATATCTTAATCCTGCATGAAGTAGTGTATATAGAGGAAGCGTAGTGTGGAGACACTACGCTTCCTCGAAGGAAAGGACGAACCATCAACCTGTAGCGTTTATTTAGCTAGACTTGCCTCGAATAACTTATATATTGATTTAATACATGAACTTATAAAAATGTTTGTAGTTTTGTAGGTACTTAATATTTTATTGCTTAACAAAAATATTGGTGATAGTGATTTAGAATAACGTAATAAAATAAATCATAAGTTTTAGAAGATATATTAGTTTTACCAATTTTTACATTAATTAGTCAGTCTAGTTGTCTATAGGTAGACGTACGTGTAGACATTATTTATTTAATACTTATTTTATTATTAATATGATAAAATTTCTTGAAAAAGCAATTGTATGAAACAATATTATGTAAAGAAATAAACTAATATAACAGTACAAAAATGTAATTGTGAATGGCGTTTGTTCGTGTCACATATTGCTGAAATAAAATGTGGTATATTCATAACTGTTGATAGTTTATTATTATTATATAAATTATTTTAATTATGAAACCACGTGAAAAATAATTATTTAAAAGCTCTTATATACTTAAATCAAATCATAATTAATCTCTTAGTATACATTTTATAAAAATCAAATATCAGCTTCAAGTTGTATCCCGCACACAGCAGGGTAGGCAGAGGGAACCTAGTGTTAAGACACACCGTTTGCCACTTTCCCCCGAGTTCTGGAGGCATTACGTGTTGAGTGTTGAAACTCAACGCCGCGCTTAACCTCGACACCACAGCGAAGAAATGCAAATATAGAATACATTTAAAATTTTGATACATATCAATGATGTATGGGGAGAGTGGAGAGTAATAATTATTAATGAGTATCTTTTTTGCAATTAATATATTAATATTAGTTCGTCGTAATTAGTTAATCGAATGTTACTTTACTGTAAGTTAAAAATTAGAGCCATTACTTTAATATTGTTCTAGATATAGTTAGAGAAAAAAAATAAAAGTCATGCACCAAGTGCCTTATTAAAACTAGAATGTACATTGCTTATTAGTAAATATTATAAAAAAAATAGTTATTACTATGACGTATTGATATATAACTTGTACTGTGTATCGTAATGTCTTCATGAAAGTATTATAAATTAGCAATATGAAGCTTCATAAATAAGCTTACTTATAACTCGTAGTGCTTGCCAAAATTTGTATTGTTGTTGCTTAAATAAAATTTATGTAGAATAACTTAATCTTTTAGTTTAATTTTAATATTTTTTTTTAGTAAACTAATTTCCAAACTCAGGTATAAAAATAGTATAAAATTTTCAAACGTTTAGTAGCGAGACTTGAAAGTTCAAGTTGGAAATTCAATATTTTAAACATTTAAAAATATATAACAGTTAAAAATTAGATAACAATAGAAACTGTCATTAAAAATAAATAAATATAAGTTCTAAATGTAAGATACTTTATGAATTTATTGATCTGTTAAAAGCAATACAGTAGACGCTTCGTATTTCATCACATAACCGCATATCAATGTAAAGATTGCAATAAATAAATAAAACAAATATTAAATAAAACGCCTTTATTTACATTGGTCCGTACAAATCACGAATAACGCATATTTTATATGTATAACAAACATGTCACCAGTTCCATCGCGCACGTCATTTAATACTTTTTTTTCAGCTTTACGCTGTATCCTTCATATAGCTGAAATTGCAGAGAACCTAGCACTAATTCACTATTCCTCATTTATCGCCCAATTTTCAATACATTTCGGGTCGAATGGCGGAACACAACGCCGCGTTTACAGTACAGCCACGCTGCGCCACAACGGTCTCAAAGACTGCATTAATGCATAGTATTATTATTTATTATATTTACAAATAAAGCGTTGTCACACGAAGTGTCTTTACTAAACAACTAGTCTGCGTGAATGAAAGCCAAATACTATAAAAAGAAAAAAAATACAGGTACCAAATAATATTAATATTTCTTCTTTAAAAGTTCTGAAATTTATAATAATAACGAAACCCTAATAGGCTCACTTTGTATGTGTGTCTATCCGTCCGTCCGTCTTTCAAGATTGTATTTTCTATTTATGCCTTTTTCCGAATATAAACTTGCATTGAAAGATTTAATAATAACTGCACATCTTGTTAACACATTCAGTTATCAATATATTATATTTACAAGAGATCAAAAAAAATACAACAATAACTTAAATATTTGAAGAGAAAACAAAAATGCATTTGATGTTATATCACTGGTCATGTGTCAGTCTTGTGGCTGATTTAATATTAGAAACCTTACATACACTGCAAATACCTATCTATTATATAAAAGTCAATTAAGTTTTTTGATATACATACATACTTGAAAAAATAATTGAAGTTCTATTTATTTAAATGAACACAGTATTTTAAACGATGTGAGTATCGAGACTAGACAATAAATATTACAAAATAGTAGTACATATGTATATTATATATTGTTAGAGGTCTATTTGTTTTATATTTTATGGAATTAATAAAAATCGATATGTACCATGCGATATATTTATAATACTGAAATTTATAATTTACTGAAGCTCAAGTTATTAGATTAAAATTTAATTTATATAAGCGACATAAAGATTATTTAACGTTTTAAAATATTTTAGTGTTTTTTCATAAAATATTTAATTTTACTTAGTAAAATAACAAACAGAATCAACCATAGATTTAATAACACTAATAAAACAATTGCAACAGAAAAAAGTTAGTAAATGTTAAAATCGATCATAGAGTATTTTCTTCAAATTGTTATCAAAAGCGAAAGTACTTAAATATAAATAAACTTTAAAGACTTAAGCTAAAAAAAAATTCAACTTAAAAGCCACGATTATTGTTACACTTTTTCCCATTAGTTCGATTTTATAGTTAATGAATGTATTCATTTAAAGTCAATTAAATACTTGTCTCTGAGTGCAATAGTAAGAGTAACTAAAAATGACAACTAGACTTAACTGATGACTGTGCTTACCATATTTAAATGGTAACTTAAAAATCGCCCACACATTTATAATTATTTTAATATCAATAATGTATATTTTGTATTCCATATTTAAATAATAAACCGAGAAAAAAATAAAAAAAACGATATTATGCTTTACAAATCACATATATGTGTAAAATTCAAGTATTCTATACAATAAACAAAATAAATATCTAGTCATTGTATGAAATATCTATGCTTCTAGGCAATGTTTGAAATATTATTGTCCATTACATCTTCGGTATTGTGTAGAATACATAGGCAATGTAATACAAATAATATTTCATACATACCCTACAATTTTTAGGTATTCTAGACATTAGTTGGGCATTGTATAGAAAATCGGATTATATAGATTGCCGGTAACATACATCGTAAATTTATAAATATTAATTTTAAAATTAATCAATGTATTTTTTTTTAACATACTGTGATACAAATATTAAAAAAAATAATATACTAACCCCTAGATATATTTTTTAATAAAAAATAAATAACATATTCACATGAAATTAATTAAAATGGCATCAAGCTCTATAAGAGAAGGCTCCTTACTACTAATACTATGAGAGCTCATCTTCTAAGGTCCACCATTTCCACCGACGCCGACTCGTCGAGCCGAATGTGTGATACAGTCTGAAAATAATATATTTTGTAATGTAATAGAGTATCCCGCATATAGCAGAGTAGGCACAGGGAACCTGGGAACCTATTGTTAAGACCCACTCCATATTCCATTAAGACAGTTCGTTTCCCATTTTCCGCGGGATATTTGCGTGTTGAGTGGCAGAATTCAACGACGCGCTTTGTCCCGTTACCAGGAGATAAAGAAAATATTAAATATTATAATAACAAGTGTAATAAATGAAGGTGTGTTGTGGGTTCCGTTCTTCTTTAGAGATATGGAACTTTAAAAACAAAGAAGTGAAAGGGAAGTGGGCAATGGAATGTTTTAGTACTAGGTTCCCTAATCTACTCTGCTCTATAAAACATACAGCATGGATCTAAAAAATTATAAATAAAAATATATATTAATAACGTTACATAGAATAATGGCGGGTCGTTGGGATGCGGGTGAAAGCCGCTCTGGCGGCAGTTGGCGATGTATTGCATTCCATAATCCGCCGTCAACGCGAAGTATCCCGTCCTGCGAATTATTTTTTTCTTTAGACCATCCCATAAAAAATCACATGCATTTTATATTATATGTCTATGTCGTGAAATATAATGTCATAAAGTATTATACATCATCATAATAAGTAACTCATTTGACTACTGTCATATTGTGGAGAGTAACAATAAGAAGAAGCATCTTGTGGCGATCGTTCTCCACACGGTTTATTTTTTATATTGTTATCATATGTAGTAATTCTAAAAGATGCCCGGGCTTGGCTAGCACCCCAGGACAATAACACGGCTCCCGCTTGACCGTACAAGCGACAGCTGATCCCGCCGCCGGGACCTCACTCGCCGAGATGCTAATACAGTGTGTTCCTTACTACTCGCGACAACCGCACGTTAAATTTCGTTTCCCGGCCACTCGTTATTACCTAAATCCTATCGCTAGATATCCCTTCTTTATTCTTGGGTTTTTCTGTACTTTCTTTGTTTCGTGTTCTATCCTCTGTATAATATATTTTTCTTTAAAAAAACTAGATATTTTATTTTATTTATTTTCTTTGCCTTATCTTAGGGTAGCGTAGCATTTCCTTATCCAATACGCTCCTCAATCTCATAAGATAGAATAAGATTAAGGTAAAATAGAAAGTGTCTAACTGTATGGTATAGATAACAGTTTTTAAAAAAGGACATATTATGAATGTAGCAATTATAAACAAATCATAAAAGTAGAAGTATGCGGAGTTAAAAATACAATATTATTGGCGACTTAAATAGTTAACTATCGAAAATGACAACTACTTGCGTAGTACAAAATAATGTAGTAAATATTAACCTTAAAGAATTATTATGAGAAAAAGCGCTTTAAAAGTTACGCTGATGCTATTCTAATTTACTTTCACTTTCTTATATACACAGCTGACTCTCCTTATTTCTACTCTCCATAAGTCATATACATAAATTGTCCTATAATTGAAGATTGCTTAATCTTTATTCATAGAATAATATTTAATTATATATATTTGTTTGGTTACGCAGAGACGAACGATTACTGTGCCTTCCATTTAAAATTTTGTAATAATAAAACCTAACCTTATTATCACGAAATTTTGAATGATTTACTTTTCTTAACTCATAACTTGAGTAGTTGCCATAACCAGAGCCAATAAAAATTAAAAAAAAACATTCTTAACGAAAATAACTACGCAATTGTAGTGTTTCGTCCTATCTATCTCTAACTGGTTAAAGATTCTTACCAAAGCAAGAAAATAAATATTTAATTCCTCTGATGGAAATCGAACCCTCAATTATCACGCTAAGAGTCAGACAATAATAAAAGAATATACAAAACCAACTCATTATATTTAGGGGCGCAGACAATAGCAATAGCTTCCGGCATCATGAGCTGGTACGAGCACTGCGTGTGAAGGTCTACCGAAGATAGGAACGCGGTCTGCGTTGGGTGCGTCTAGAAAAAAACAAACAGATTAACAATTGACAAATATTTAGAATAGCATAAAATATATATTTTTTTGTACACAAAAATATTTTTATAGCTTTATCCATATCACCGAACCCAAACTTCATTTATAGTTAGACTGTGACTGCTGCGCTACGACGGCCTCTATATTTGTTAGAAAGAATAGTACTAAATAATACGCCTATGGGATGGCAATAACCTATTTATTGCCATCCCATAGGCGTACATATAATATAACAACGCATTTTAAGAATATAACTTTTTTTAAATATTTTCTTTCCCAGTAATTTCCCATGTAGAGTCAATATCTTAGTTACAAAATTCTTGTGATTATGACATCCACTCTTCCTAAACAACTAGATTGATTTTCATGAAATTTTGTGCTTTTATTGCAAATAATGAACGCTTTGAAAATATAGCATTTCTTATAGATGTGAATAAATTTGGTGACTTGGTGAGATATAAAAAATATATAATATGACATTTTAATTATTATATTTCAATACCACAACGTAATTTATATGACGGCGAAACCAACCACAGCTACATGTTTTGTCGTACACAAAGCAGTGTTGGTACTGACGTCGATATAGGGCAGCGAAACATGGGTATGAAGAAGAATTAAGAATGAAAGATAAAGAGGAAAGTTGTGGAGATGCGATCTTTAAGTAGCATATGCGGAGTCAGCTCAGCTGACAGCTGAACGAATTCGCAATCAAGATATATACAGAATGACAGTTACTAACGAGTATGTCACGGTGAGAATGAAGAACGAGCTCAGTTGCTTTGGGCACGTCAAGCGAATGGTTGATGAAAGAATAGCAATTAAGATTTTTAAAGTAAAAGTGAGCTGTAAGAGATATAGAAGACCTTATTTAAATAGCACAACAACGTTACACTAGGTGACGTGTGGTGTCAGACCCACAAATGAGACAAAGATGGGGTAAGAGTCAAAAAATCATGAAATTCATAAGATAATAATTGTCAAGGTATTAAAATATTTAACGTAAAAAATCTAAACAAAAAACATATCTTACATGTATCCAGCCTAATGTGATCAAGTTATGTTGGTCTTGATAGTGAAAAATTTCTTCTTCATTGTTGGTGCTGCAGGAGTCCGCTGTTCCCGTTTGCTTCGGTACCACCACGTGTGTAATTTTTAATTGATCTCTTTCCTAAAATAGATAGTTTATTTAATTTTAACTCCGCATATAGCAAGATACCTTTATTCAATGGCGGTACTCCAAGCTGCGCTTTGTTTTGTTACCAGAGCGAGATATTAGTGGAAATCAAATCCACAGACGTCGCGTTTATAATCAGGCACTGTGCATATAATATACATTTAATCTATGAAATAAATGCTGTTAAAATTAGCTTTATTAAAAAAAATGCTGAGCAATTAGGTTTTAACAAAAAATACGAAAAATTGTTGTTGGTTGTCCCTTTTAATTTTTTTCTGTTATTTTTAATAATCAATAAGGAAAGCAAGTTTCTTTTTTCGCTACTTTACTATAAATATAGTCTTAATTAATTTATGAAAACATTGTTTTATATACGACACAAAAAAAAATTATACTGAAAAGTCACGTATTTGCCAAAATATACAAAATATTTTATTATAATAAGAACAACACTATGTACACAAAATTTTAACATACCAGAATACCAGCCAAAATGCCGCATAATTCGATATTCCTTGCTGTGTTAGACGCCGCTAAGGCCAAAAATCTGGATAGCAAAGCCGCTGGAACAACCACGAGACGCAATCTACGTTCTCCAATTAGAGGTGGGAGGTAATCATTGATGCCTCCATCACTGTAAAAACAATAATATAATTATTTATTAATTTCTTTGGAATTAAGTTCTCTTTATTTCTTTTTGGAGTTCCGTACATTTTAAGGATAAAAGGAACCCTCATAAGACCACTTTGTTGTCTATCTATCTGTCGGTCTGTCTGTCTGTACCTGCAAAGAGCCTGTATCTCAGGAAAGCTTGGAGATATCGAATTGAAATTCGAACTATAGACACTATGTAGAAAATCAATATTTATAGGATTTTTATGGTTAACCTAGAATTGTGAAATTTGGCAGCTAACATCGACGGGTAGTACTAGTTCAGGAAAAAATCTAAACATAGTATATTTGTGGTTAAATCCTAAAAAATAATTACTTAGGGACAAAATTTGGTTTCAAATTGGAATTGGGATAATTGAATGAGGCGAAACTGGACGTCGCACTTTGTCTTGTTATCAGAGCTAGGATGTAACCCTCAAAAAGAAAGTAAATGAAAAATAAATCAGTTTCACGCTGTATAATGCACACAGCAGGGTAGGCAGAGGGAATCTAATGGTAAGACACTCCATTCCCCATTTTCCGTCGAAAATTTCAGAAAAAAAAGTGGCAGAACTCAACACCGGGCTTTTGCCTTAGTGCCAAAACGAAGTAATGAAAAGATTGATAAATTTAAAAAAAACCCTCGACTGGGGATCGAACCTACGACCGTCGCGTAACAGTCACACACTTGTGCCCCCGCGCCACGAAGGCCATACAAAAAGTAAAAAGGACATATAATATGATGATATTAATTATAATATCATCGTAAAGTATCAACTTTAGTAGTATTTTGTATATGTGAGTTAATGCATATTAGCACACATTACTAAACAACAATACATTCATAATTGAAATGACATTGAATTTACAACTTATTTATATCTTTATCTAATTAAGCTTTACATAAAGGTTTAACTGAAAAAAATATTAAAAAAAAACATTTAGTATATAAACATAAATTTATATTAAAGCTTTCAGAAAGTTTAATCACTATGGTATTTCCACAATACACATATTATATATAAAAACAGTATCAATTGACCTTGTGGACATTGCGGCGCAGGGCAACAGTATCTGATTGTAAACTCAATAGGTGTGGTTTCAGCCCATCTCACATCACATCCCCATCGTTGGTAAAAAATTTGTATTTTTTTATAATTTTCCACTTTTATTGATAAAAATATTATAAAATTATCAAATAATTTCTTAATATTATATACATAAAATCAGTGTATATTTAATGTGTGTGGTTTAATAACTCCTTCTACATTTCCCTACTCAAAGATGGAAAGCAGAGAACATTGTTACACTAAGTTCATTGCTCTCTCTCTAATATATATAAGATAAAGCATAAAGCTGAAAGAGATTCTTACTGAGGTCTTGAGGGTGGTATAAGAGGTGGTGCCGGATGGTAATGCTGAGGAGGTGCCCGAGGAGGCTCCGTTGCAAAGTCGTCTGGATACAAGACCCCATCTACTGGTGGAGCTGACGGAGTTAACTGCCCATTCCTCCTGTAATTGGTGTTTCTAATGTCTACAATAATGTACAAGACTATAATAAATTTTACTATCATGCAAAATATTTTATACAATTGCAAATTAGGTACATAAAAAATGAAAGCTCACAGCCTGTCTCAAACTATTTAATTAATTTCTCCCTGAGCTCCTTGCTGCATAAAAAGGCACCCTTACACATCCTTTCCATTCCATTTCATCTCGGTAATACTGTAAAAAAAATGTTACCGCATGTAAAAGGTGAGGTGTTGACATATGTCCATCTTGGCGATTTTCATCTGCCTGAAGTCTTTGAGCTAATTTTTCATCTTCTTGTTCTTGTTTTTTTCTTGCTTCTTCAGATATCCTTCTCTTTGTCTATAAAATTTTTCTTACATCATTATAAAAAATATGTGATAGTTTATAATAATAGACATATGTATATACATATATTTTTATCATTTAAAACATTCTGTTTCCCATATTGTGCCTAATTTTTTAAGACAGTTAAGTAGCTAGTGTTACCAAAGCATGGAAATGAAAATAATTTATTATCCGAATGAGAGCCAACCACAAATGCAGCATTTACAGTCACAATTCATGTCATTTACTATATTAAAATGTTAATAATTAGAATAGTTGAAAAACTGCATATATTAAATTCAATCATATAACAAGTGTTAAGAGGAAATATTACCTCATTCTCTATATACAAAGCATGTTCTTTCTTGTATTGCTCAAGTAATTTTTGTTTTAATTTTTCAGCCTTTGGCATGACTTCTTTTAACATTGATTGATTAACTGCTTTAACTTCAGGTGGAACGGTATTATACTCTGGATGTTTTCTAATTTTCTCCAAAAATAAAGTCATAAATTTCATATATAAAATATATGCATTTTCAAAACTGCCTTCAGCTAAATATACATTCGCCATTCTCACCATTTCTAAGCCTGATCTATAATATCTATAATATAAAATAAATTGTTTAAATTTCACAACATTTAATTAAATTTCAATTCAGTAATAAGAATAAAATTAGCTTTGTAAGAAATAACATTTGAAAGGGGGTAATTAATTCTAATTGGATTAGATATATTTATAGAGAGAGTATATAGTGATTCATTATGCAAAATTTATTGAATCACAAGCTAAGTAACAAGTTTACCTCCTGGGTGGAACATTGGGATCTACTTCAACTATAGCTCCATAGTTAGCTAACTGTTTCACTCTTGTTGTCGGCTCCAAAGAAGCGAGATCCAGAATTTTAGTACTTTTCTCACTTGATTGCATTTTTTTAAAATGATAATATCTATTTACCTTTTCTTACAATAAATATTTATTATTTTTAAACATGTAAATGAACATAAATGTTGTAGAAGCGGCTTGTTATCAAAAGAATTAAATTGTTATAAACACACTATATTAAATACTAATATTATTTTAAAATACAAACAATATACAACTGACATAACACACACTGAAATCTGAAATCTAAATGTCATCTAAATTTGACATTGAAAAAAAAAACAAATTGACATTGACATATGGCAATAAATTAATAATGACATGACACCAAGAGTGTCATTTTTGTTTTCCATCCATCCCGTCCAGTATTTTTTTACTGAAACAACAAGGCAACAATAATAAATGCTATTAACTTGGTTTATTTTATAATTATAAGGCTAGTGCTTAAATCTATATATATAAATTAAATGACATTTTATAATCACTTTTTGTCGGTCTGTCTGTCAAAACAATTTATCTCGAGATCGCGTAAAGGTTTGGGTAAATTAATATCAAATATATGCCAATACAAGAACAAAAAGAACAAAAAAAAAGAAAAACCAACACAAGTGTATGGTCCCTCAGCTCACAGAAAAAATCAAGCTTCTTAGTCAACGCAATTAAAAGATACAAGCTTTATAAATCGCTTTTGCTGCATTTTGTATGAAATTCGTCGCGTAATCAAGATCTATAGGCACGATGTGGGAATTTACAAAAGAAAATCTTTTGTCTTGTCTAGACTACCTGTTTATTATTTAGTTAAATATTTAATATGATATTCACCTTCTTAAAATAATTTACTAAATTATAGTTAGATAATATAATGGACTGGACATGTGCTTCGGAGAACTGTCATATATTTCATATTAAATTAGTGTAATTTTTAAAAATTACAACATCTCTACCCTAGTACTTATTTGTAGGTATTTCACATGACTAAGAACGTTGAAATATTTCTTTTACTAAATACTACTACTGTTGCTGAATTAATACTTATAATTAGTACTTTTTCTTCTTTTTTTTATTAAAATTTGTTATTTACACCAGTATTAATAAAATTTATTTGTCTTAGCATACACCACAAAAAGAATATTCTCTCTTATTTGATATATTTACTGATCTGTAACTTAGCTCCACACTTTATCCGCAGCGGGGTCATCAATGCAGCTAAGACTGCGTTAGCCCTGTTACGGGCAGCAATACGCCATTCTGTCCTTCTGTATTGCAATCCGTCCTTTCTTCATCTCTTTCAAAAAGTGGTGGGGGACGGAGCTACTGATTTGTAATGTAATAAAATACAATTAATTTTATATACTTGGCACATGTCTGCACGAAATAGCATAATTTTAATTATTCGAGAAAGTACTCTGAGAACAAATAGGTAGAGTGCCTATCTACTTTAAAATCTTAGGCATATTTAAAATTATTTCAGTTTGGCCTTAATTTTAGAAATGTAATATAAATTGTATTTATTTAATATTCCTAGGCAAATCAAAAATACATTAAGAAGTTTCTAAAATGAGATTACTAGGTAATTTTAAATAAAAATTAGGTACAGATACCGTTATGTATGTCCAACGGTAAAAAAAATGATTATCAATCAGAGCAACAACAACAAAAAAAACACTTGCATATCTCCAGACAAATAAAACATGGTATCCAAAATAAAAATCCAAGAAGGAACATAACTAAATACTTAATATTTTTACACTGCGCTCGAGTGCTTAGATACGTTGGATACATGTTCGGCCATCGCTGATAAATCCATAGCTGTGGAGTTTTGCGTAGTGTCCTCAAATAGCAATCGCCTGAAATCGCCTCGCTTCGTCTTCGTTTATGTTGATTTCTAAGTTGTGACTGACATACAGTGCATGTAAAACATGTAGTAGCTGGATTATATGATTTTAACAATATTTGCTTAAACATACTACTAAAGTCACCATTTTCTTTCACAGTTTTTCTGATACCTCTATCCATTTTAGTATATTTATCGAAGAGATCATAAATAGTATCTATAAATTGTGCTTGTTTTTTAGACTTCCTTTTCCTTTTACGTTTTTTATTTAACCGTTTACGTGACATCATGTCCATTTCAATATTGTATTTACAATCGTAACTATTATTCCTAATATGAGATAGTTACAAAATTTCACTATAATTGAGTTTTGTTTGATTTTACATTAATAAATAGGTTACTTTTACTTTTTGGTTATATTAGTTTCATCTTCTTTGCATATTCCATTTTAATAAATAAAATTAATTCTTGTTTTTGTTACTAAATATAATTTAAGCAGGCGTAATATTTTAATTATTCATTTACAACAAAATTAGGTATTTGGAGTCATTCTGGGCTCTTTTGAAATTTTTTGTATTTATTATATTATATTTGATTGTTTCACATATTGACACTTATAATTTTGACTTTATTACTTTGAAATAAAAAATAATATCTACAATTTTTTTTATCCATTTTTTATACTTAGTCTTTTTGGATTTATTCTTAGAAAATTAAATAAATATTTAGTATATACCTATAATTTAAAATGTGAATAAGTTAGCTAAATTAAAAGATTATTTTTTTTACCTCCATACTGTTCCCCGTATATAGCAGGGTATGTTATTAGGCACCCCCGTTCCCCACAATTGTTTAAGCATTGTGTGTGAGATGCAAGGTGTGGGAGATCCCACCTAAGTGGTGGAACTCAGTTTAGCGCTTTGCCTCGTCGCCAGAGCAAGGATGAAAATATTAAGTATTTCATTCCCCTGAGTGAGAATCGAATCTACAACCGTAGAGTTTACAGTCGCACGCTGGTGCCCCTTCGCGAAAATGGCCTTAATCAGCATCTATTAATGTCCAATTTATAAAGAATTAAGTCAATTCAATAACAAAAATTCTAATTCTATTATGCACTTACATTATAGAATGCTATATGCTATATAACTTACAGGAGGGTTGTATGATTGGTCCGGAACCTAACATTAAAAAAACCTAGCCCGAGTGAAAATCATACCCACGTGTACTGTGCACTTTATTGAATCAACAGAGCCATTTTATTTAACGTATAAAAAGCTGAATATTAGGATTATTACATTAGGAACTCTTCAGAATCAAATGCTGGTGGTATAGTTTTTTATTATATATTAGAAAAACATTTATAAGGAGCAATGAGCCAACAAATCACTACTGACAAGCCCTTCGTAAACTATTTATATAGGTATAGAAAAGTGTTAGAAACGTAAACAAATTACTCTTGTTGACTCAATGTGTACAACTATGTATTTTGTAGCAGAGCAGATGTTAGCAATTATTATATTAGATAATTATATTATATATAGACACTATTTGAAACATATGTTTCTCAGTTTTCTCGTAGATGTAGAGAAAATGTAGAGGCATCTAGGTATTATTATCAATGTTGGTACAGAGTAAACGTTATCTTATATTTATAATGTGATAACATTTCTTTATCCTCTACATAATTAAAATCCGTATGATACAACATAATGAACTAAACCGGTATCAATACAAAATCCATCACTCATTCACTGATCTGTAAATAACTAACTACTGTGTACAAACCGATGACTCAAATGTTTAAGGAAATATAGTATCTTAGAAAATAGCTAGATTAACTATTAATTGATATATGAGAATACCATGTCCATTATCCAATAGCAAGCATTTTTCGTGAACTTCCTGCATCAGGGAGGTCAGCGGCACTGCCCCAGCGGGTGCGCCGGTCAGATCGCGAGCAGAATGCCCCAGAAGAGCGACGCACGCGCACGCACCGCGTCCAAACCGGATCATATAAGTGACAAAGCCAGTGGAAATTTAATTAATTTACCAAGTGTACTTTGAATTTGGATACTGATCAGGTATGTTTTCTCATTTTATTTATTTAGAAACTAATCTTTAATTCTTACTTCACATTAAAAATGTTTAATTGTAGCAAAAAAAATATGAAAAAACCTCCCCACAGTATATTTTCATGATACCTTACTAAAGAACTTGTTTAAACGTCCGGATTTTTCGGCCTTGCTAATATTTTTAAGGCATTTATCAATGACTGTATATAGTCGTACCTACTATGGTCAAATGATACTTTTTATATAGTGATATAGAGAGAATCACATTTTATATAAGTAGGATATTATAAATAAGTTATATTTACCTATAGTATTTTAATAAGTAATCACTAAATCTCTAATTTGTCAACTGAAATTTTCTTATTCACTTCATTTGAGAATCGATATTTAAATTGACTAATATTAAGCGCAAATGTATGTTTTGACCCTAATCTTCTTGGTGCCTACTAATTTTTTTTGGACAATATGGACTTTCGCATTCAGAACAAAACAGATGGTTACCATTTTTAGATTTAAGAACATAAGTAAAATAATAATAAACAGGGCAATAAAATAATTTTACTATGAAGAGCTACCTTAAGGATGTGACATTTTAAATATACTATATAATAGGACCTATTCTAATAGCTATCTTATATTTAATATTGTAATCTGAATAAATACTCCCAAAACAACTTTATTTTCAGTCATTCTACAGAATCTTTTACGATTTTTAAATTAAGGCAAAAAATAGACAAATTTTGTTTATTTTATGTATTATATAATATTTTTCCTGATAGTAGTCTATGAGTATCGTGAAATTGATATTTTACGTTTGTTCAAAGATGAGGCAGAGCTATTGTGTATGTACGCAGACCTACGTGTTCAGAAACCGCATAGAATATTAGAAACCACAAAACGCTTTGCGATCTATCATTAGCATCAGTTTCATTTGATAAACAAATACGTATAAATGCACTTAAGACAGCAAAATGTTTAACATTAAATTGATCAATTTTAAATTTTAATATCTAGGGTAATATATAGATTATTCCATCTCGTGACATTGTTTATTTTTTGAGAATTTATATTTTTTTTAGTTCAAAAAAAATATTATCAAATTTCAAATTGAATAGTAGGAAATTACTAAAACACTCGTACTTACGGCACTCATCGTTCCTTTTTTCCACTTCATATAATTTAAATTATAACTAAAATTAAATACCTACTTATAATTTATTAAAAAGCTGATAAAAAAAATTGTGGCTATTTAAATTATTTTTTCTAATCACAATCAGAACTCTTATTAACATGAGAGAAAGTCAGGATAAAACAATGTGTGTAGTTAGGTCTCGTGACCAGCGAGTGAAAGACGAGAGAAATTAATAAAAGGACCTCTAAATAAAATGAGTTCTGTACAAAATATAAAGGGAGCATGATTGGAGTTTAAAAGTTTATAATGCCTTATCAGAAAGTAACAGATTCCAAAACTTACAGTATGTTACTTTTAGGTAGTATACCCAATACTACGGTACTATGAATTCCATATGAACCATAATTTCTATATTTACAATTAATTAAATTACTTAAACATTAATTTTAAGAAAAGATATTATAACGTTTCCAAAATGCTATAAACAAATATAAGTAGAGGATGAGTATATGATATGATCCTTTTAAGGGAGAATATCGTGTAAATATTGAAATTATTATGGCTTTGAGAGCGCTTAATTGTAGCAAGTTTATCTGTAAAATCTACTTTGTAGATCTAACGTTACAATATTTTACGTTTTCTACATCTCTACTAAAAGATCATCTTCGATTCCGGGTCGTTCAAGATGATCCTTAGTGTATATAGGATAAAATCTGATACTGTATATATTTTTTATAAACCAGTCAACTGCGAATCGGTCTCTACCAAGGGCCCAATTAAAAAATGTTCAGTTAAGAAGTGAAGTGGGAGAGTAGTCACTCCGCCGTTTTACTGCAAAGCGCGTTTACTGTCAAGAGTGACATGTTACTGCAAAAGTACCTGTTTTGTACTAGTAAAATGATCCTTTGCTATTGTTTCGCTCCTATAGCAAATGATCTCACTGTGACCATCTCGTACATGTTCCCCCTAATAATCTCACATACTTTATCAAAAATAAACAGCAACTGATTCATCCGCGTTTGTCATAGATATCGCTACAAACTAAGTATATTGTTGTATTGGAATACTATGATTTAATTACGTACACGATACGTAAATATTTTGTGTTTGGTTTCAGACACCCTGTGCGAGTTGTGTGAGTCATGGCGCAATACCAGTTTTTGTGTTTGTTCGTCGTAGCCGCCTTAGGTAAGATTTTCATAAGCCTTACGTTGTCGACCTCATTATTGACGATGTTTTAACGATCACTGTCATTAAAATTTTAACTTATATTTTGTATACAGATAGCGGACAGCTTCCTTATATATTTTACATTTACTTATATCGATCATAGAAATATACACTTTTATAACACTTATATAACTAACTTGTTAACTTTTTGGCCATTTAACATCACACCTACCCGTTTAGGTACCTACATATTGTTGTAAGTGCTAATAATTGTGTTTTCGTTTATTTTACAAAACAAAATGTAATGAAATTAGAATATTCCTAATATGATACTCTGATTCTTATAAGCCAATATATAAAATGAATTTAAATAACTTAATGCATCTTCATATAAAATATACATATATACGTACGTACGTATCCATATGTAGGTACAACAAAATATAAGTGTATATTTTAATAACTAATGTAGATTATATTACAACCAGTCTATGAAACTTTTATTGACAAATCTCGGCCGAACTACTGTTTTACGGTGGCTTTTACTAGAGGTATGCCGTACGTACATAAATAAAAAATCGATTAAATCGGTTGACGTCAATTCAAATTCATCACGTAATTATCTTACCACAATAGCATTATTTTTCTTTGAAGTGAGACATCGCGGTGTTATACAATGTGAGAACAGTTCGTCCAAGCATGAATGAATATTATTTATTCCGAGCACTCATTTGATTTTCCTTTAAATATTTATAAGTTAGCACATATGTACTACACAAACACTCATGTATATACTACATAGTTAAGTTACATCACAGTCTACTCAACAAAAGCAATTTTCCGACACAACCGCTATCATTACTCACAGCGGGTCGTCGCTACAATCTAATTGCAATTTAATGATACTTACAATAAATAAATTCTTAGAACCAGGTGAGATCGTGGGCGTGACTCACAGCAGCCTCCACAATTCGCGACTGAAACTTGAACAATTGGAAATCCATACTATATTTCCGATGATTCAGCGTTAACAAAGTCAGGATTTTGACTAGTGTTTTTTTGTTGATCAATCCCAAAATTATGATTCATTTAGTACGTAATATGTACATATATAGTATATAATATGTCCATGAATGAACGAGATGTTGTGTTACCACTTTACATTTACCTTAGTTTGACCTTTCCAAGAGTCGAATGAATATTATTTTACCTCAGGACACGTGAACGTGACCAAGCGTTCCAGAGACTGGCTTACAAAGGGTATTAACTACAAGAATCGATTATTTTATGTATTCAATATATCTTATTATAGTTTGTCTTTATTTAGAATAAAATTTCATAAAATTGTTTTTAATTAATATTAAAAAAATCTTGATTTATAAGATACATTTTACTAAGGGTAAGCTGGACCTCCACACACAGACAGAATGTTTTGACACTCCATTCCCAATTTTTCTCCGTATATCTCGATACTTTGCGTGTTGAATAGCGGAACGCAACGCCGGGCTTTTATAATCCTATAGAAAAATCGAAATTATTATTTATCACATTTTAATAAGTACGAAAGGTACGGTATGCAAATTAAAACTATCTATCAACCAGCTTTGCATCATGCCAATTGCTAACGCTACCAAGGTTTTACTGTCCTTAATGAATTCTCACATACATATAGGTATGCACGTACGTGACCGAAAACTCTTCAAGTTAACATCTTCAGTTAGTTAGGTATGCACGATTTCTCTAAAATAAGAACGTGATATTATAACTTTATAATAAAAAAAGAGTGTAATATAGACTAGTTTAGATACATCACTTATATTTTTATCGTTTTCTAAATCCATATAGCTTCCAATAAAATGTTCACACGATAAAATGTGTAAATAATCAACCATTATCGTCTGCAATGTAATACTAAATACCTTTCTCCTTAAAACGTGAGAGCTCTCATACAAATAGCGTTAAGTAAGGCCAGACCAACTTAAAAAGAAAAAAAAATGCTGGCTTGACAAGAAATCTTAGCCACTTTCGATGCCAACATAATATATAAGCATACCTACACTTATACATATATCCCCACAGCATGGTATCGCGGTCCAACTGGTTTGAATTCGCTAGCAAGCGCAAACTTGAATGTTAGTTGCTTCTTGCTAAGTATGAATAAAAAAGATTTGTAATAAATACATTGATTTCTTTTTGTCCAGTTTCTTTTTGAAATCAGTCGTGGCGCAGGGGCACAATGTGTGACTTTATAATCGACTGGTTGTGGGTTCGGTCCCAACTCGAGGAAATGAAATATTCTTTTACATTTATTTATATTTTCATTTCTTCACTCTGGTGTCGAGGCAAAGCGCAGCGTTGAGTTCCGTAACTCAACTCACAATGCCTCCCACGGAGTGTCTTAACACTAGGTTTCCTTTGCCTATCCAGCTGTGTACGGGATACAGCTTGAGAGTGAAAAAAAATCTCTTTGTATTGATGATATTGATAATACCTATACACGTATTGTTTAATACCTGTATTGATGATATACAAGAAAATCGTATTTATACAATAATACTTCATATAACTGTGTCTAGTTAGAAATATATGTACCTAGATTAGCTGATATACCTATTCAGGTATCTGCATTCAGTAGGTAGGTTACCTATCCGTTCTCAATGTTTAAACTTCTTTGTAGAAAATATAACACTACCTCACTATTTGAGCAATTTGAGATAATAGAGCACTTAACCAATTCACAAGCAGATAAGAGGCATTTCTTAGATGTTTTAAACATTTCAAGGCACTTTAATATATTTATGAAGCAAACCAGTTGCATGTAGGTATTTACAGCAGCGGGCCCATTGCTTGTAAACGTTCATCGTACCATTAAAGGACAGAAAAAAGAAATACGATATCGTGATCATTATCGTGTCTTACGTAAATCTAAGATTCGTTTACAATCTGTCTCAAATGTTCGTACGTACAACATACGTTCTCTTTAGTTAATATTTTTGGGTATCTGTTTAATTTAAGTCAAATGCGAAATACATTTTTTTTTTAATCTAGGTTCTTAAGTACTAAATTACAAAAGTATAAAACTCAATGCAGGCAAACTGCAATTGCGTTTCTTCCGGCAGCTGTATGGCACAAACTGAATGGCCTAAGAGCACTGTTGATTGAAAGTTAAAACAAAGCTTTTCAAATTATGCATTTCAAATATCTGGTGTACGTACAGTAAATAAATAGTTCAATAAAAACGACTTAGGACGTAAACGTACTTGGGATTTCTTTAATATTTTATAATTACTTTTAATTATTATATTAATTATTTTTAATTTTAGAAACTAAATAATATTTTTTTTATGTCAAAAAATACAATACCTACCCAATAACTTAAATTCTCTCCGCCTAACTAATGACAGTGGGAATCAGGGATAAGATACTAACCTCACATACTTACCAGTCCAATTAGCACTAATCCCACACTATACATACATATAGGTACGAGCACGACACGAATGACGTGCTGCTAAACATCGGTCATAAATAAAAGATCCGTCGATTTGTCTTGTTGCTTTCACTTTGAAATTATGAGGTTACCGTATCTTAAAGCTTTCAATGCGATAGTGAGTCACGCCTTCAAATCCGATCTTCCGTGTAAGACGTAAATTGAGATTTTCAAATGCAAGGTTTAAATAAGAAAACCGGGTTGAAAACGCCGTTACGCATACTAAACGAGCTTAAGACGGCTGGCCCACTAATAAGTGTCAGATTAGTGATATTACTTAAGGTTTTCAACATATTACCATTATATTTGATTTTTAACCAACTCAAGAGCTAGCTTGGAAAATATGTGTACTTGATTTATTAATGATTAATTTAATAATAGTAGTTTCAGTTTCAACAATACAAAATAATCATTTTCTCTTTATTTAGGTACTGGGCCATGTTGTAGTCAACATTCAATGCAAGACGCCGATGTTACTCCTCCCAATCTGTTAAAGGAAGTAGAAGATAACAGCCGATACAAAACTCTGGAAGCCAATGCTACCCTATTGAAATTGCTGGTGGATGACAAGGATGGAGTTAGCAAGTATATATCTGTTTAACTCTGTTGTTATATTTGTAGATTTTTCTTTTAATATTAGAAAAAAATATATGAGGCCGTCGCGACGCTGGAGCACGATAGTGGGACTATAAATGTGACGGTTCTGAGTTCGATTCCAACTCGGAGGCGTGAAATATTTAATATTTCCATTTCAAGAAGCAGAAAGTAAAAAGGGAACTTCCGTTCCACTGTTTCCCTGATGTATAAATGGGAACGGCGTATCAGAACACTTGGTACCTTTGCCTACTTTGCTATCTTGTTTATGATATCGAGAAACTATAAAAAATATATAAAACTTAACTCTTATCTTTTATCACGCTAAATCTACATTAACGAATGCTACCAAGACGATTAACTAACTAACTTATACAATAGTGTCTAGCACTTACAAAATTCTCACGGCACTTCCAGATAAACGTAATACTATGACATAAAATTTCTTGTATCTATAGAAACATTCATGAATTTTTAATAAGCATAATAGAACTTTAAAACCGGTAGTCTAACGGGAACTACAAATAAACTGAAAATTCAAAATCACTAAAAATTTGTTACGAAATGAACTATACAATTTTAGTTAAGTAAATAAAAAATCAAAATGAAAAAAATATGAATACCTACTAATTAAAGACGTCAATGTCAATTTATTGACTGAGATTGTTGTCGGAATATTATTGTACTCTGTAAAAAAAATAAGACCCTTATGTTTTTTTTTTTTATCTTCTTTTAATAAAAGCTATCGTAATAGGTATTTGTCTTTAGTACCTACATCCTGCATATATGGACGAGATATGGGATAGACACCTATATGCTATTAATTTTCTGCTCTAAAGATGTTTCTTTCGTTTAGGTGGCATTTAGCACTACGTTTTATTTAATAATATACATTTTTTTTTAGCTGTTTATAAATAATAACAAAAAAAACCTATAACGCAACAACTTTTCAGATCCGAAGTGTTTGATATGTTGCATTCCAAAGACGACGCCCGCGAGCATCTTGTGTTGCCCACATTTCCAGAGGACGCCGAGGAAGGTCGCGTTGACGTGCCTGTCGTACCTGATTCACAAGCAGAGTTCCTTCAAGGTAAATAATGTGGGACATTCCACTTGAAAAGTAGCTTATTATAATGCTCGGAAGAGTGACGAGAATGATAATACGCTGACGATAATATATGAAAAGCATCATCTGATTATAATTTATATTAAATTATTTAAATAAAAAAATAATAAAATTTGAGTGGCAGAACTCAACACTGCGCTTTGCCTCGATATCAGAGCGAAGAAATGGAAATATAAATTTAAGTAAATATTTCATCTCCTCGAGTGGGGATCGAACCCACAACCAGTCGGTATTACAGTCACACTTTGTGCCACTGCGCCACGACTGGCCTCAAAATTAATAAAATAAATAAAATGAATAGAGGGGCCTGTTAATGTACAGGGGTACAAACAAAATGTGACTGTAAACGGACAGGCTGTCACTACAATGCCTCCAGTATTCGGCGGAAACTGGAGAACGGAGTGTCGTAACACTATGTTACCTCACTAGCCTACCATACTGTGTGAAGGATACAACGTGACGAAAAAAAAATTTGTTAAAAGATCATGTAGTTAAAATGGCCTAAAGAGAAAGCAAGCGCTGTTATAACGATTTTTTCAAGTTAAAATTAATTTCATATATTTTTTTGGATCAACATGGATTTTACTGAGTTCGTAATAAGCACTCACCCGTCTGCCGATTTGAACTCCACTCGCAGGAATGATAAATCGACGGCAGCGGAATGACAAAGAGGAACATAAGTTCCTCCATTCAACATGTATTGTCTTAAATTTTAAAATTTCAAAAAGATTTTTTATGTTTAAAATTACAATTTCACATAAATATAAAATACATTTTTTTTAATAGAAGAACCAATGAGTAACGATGTATCACCACAACGGTATTCAGGTGTTCACGTTGAGCCAATTGGACTTGCAGCTGGAATCATGGTGGCTGTCACTATTAGCATTGTCGTTTTGGCCTACACAGCCCTCTTTTTATGGAGACGGATATACATGTATGTAGCACCTAAATATATTTTTTTTAAATTATCTAATAATTATCCCTGATATAAAAGTGAAAAGGTATAGATAGGTCAGTCATAACGCAGGGGCACTAGCGTGTGGCTGTAAACGCGAACGAAAGGTTGTGGATTCGACTCAAACTCGGTGAAAAGAAATATTCAATATTTTCATTTCTTCACTCTGGTGTGGAGGCAAATCGCGGCGTTGAATTCCGCCTAAAAAAACACTCTATGTAGGTATTCGAAGTTGAATTAACACGTTGATAAATAATTTAATAAAAAATATATATATCGTTCACACCTTAAAAATTAATTACATCTATAGTTAGTCATGCAGTTCAATTCGGCTTGAGAAAGTTATTTTTATACGCTAAAATGCAATGTCATTGTGAAACTAGCAAAGGCCAAAGCTAGCATCAACAATCTAGACATTTAGAGCTCGTTTCAGTTTGTACAACTTTCTAGCCACCGAAACGAGAGAGAAATTTTAATTTTGTTTTATATATCTGTAATTGTGTATATCTGTATGGCTCCATATCGTAAAGAATTAACTCCTAAACATTTTAGTAAATATTTCATCGCATATTATTAAAAACTAAGTTATTGTATTACAAATATGTTTATGTTATTATTTCTTAAATTAATCTTAATATTTGAACATTTCAAATGAATAGATGCCGTGTTTGTGTGTATAAAAAAAGACTTAATAATTTATTTTATGTTAAGCCTACACAAATAATGCATTATAAATCGCCTCGGGGGTTCGTACTTCGTTCCCATGTATTGACGGGTTTTTTATTAACCGTCGTGTCGGATGGAAAGTTTATTTAGTGGCTTCTTCAGCTTGAAGCCACAAACACCGTGTGAGGTAACCCGATACGTTGCACTTGCAGCGCGGGCAAGCACTCGGCGCTCGGTGCTTAGTGCGTAGGAAGCGGTCAAGTGAGACGGAAACCCATTGTGAACTGAATAAATGGGAAGTAAACGTGTACTACTTCGCTCGTAATGTACTTTGTTTGATATGCATAAAATATTTTAAGTTTAAAATATATTCCATGTATAATAGGCCGTATAATAAATGTCTTCTATAATATTGAGTACGTATTTTAAGTAATATAAACTTATTATTTATATATTATTTTTATGTGTTACAGAAAGAAAAATGGTCTAAAACACGAGCTTCTACGGAATGAAGAGATTGTAGCAGAAACTAGAATCGAGGTAATGATAAAGGTTTTTTTTTTTCAGTTTCACGCTGTGTTCCGCATGTCTGCTATATATAGGCTACAGGTAGGCAGAGGTAGTCTAGTATTAAGACATTCCACTCCCCACATTCACGCTGAATTATGGAGGCATTGAGAGTTGAATGGCGAAACTCAACGCAGCACTTTGGCTCGAACAACACAACAACAGAGGAAAGAAATGAAGATATATTTTACTAGCCTCAGTTAATTTTATTTTCATAATAAAATATTATATTGAACATTCTCAACAAAATTATTTGCATTTGCGGAATGAACATTTAGAGATTTCATTACCTACTATTTTAAAGATGATAGGGTAATAAAGATTAAATAATTGTGACTGCTTTGCCAAAATGCTACCACAATCATATTTTCAATGTAAAAAACTGAGATAATAATCTTTTTATATTTTGAATATAACATATACGCTTTTATTTATAAAATAAAATATAACTTTAATATGTTTGTAATTATTCTAGTAGGCTGATTTACACATTTTTACTTGCAGTTATGAAAATAGTTCCAGGTTCCATCAAAATAAAAATGGCCGTAATGTATCATGAAAAAATTTGGATTGCAAAGACTGAGTTTGGTTAAGAGTCTATTTAAGAATAACTATATTGTGTTTGAGCCACATATCTTGCGACGTGTGTGATAAATGAATAGTATTTACGCTAAGTACTCAATTGATCTTCTTCAAAAGTGAACAAAGCATCTGGAGATAAGAAAATGAGATATTTCTAAGCCCAAAAATAAAAATGTATGTACATACTGTACATACGAAAAGCATTCAAATGGATCAATACAGGAAAGGAAATGCAATGATGCATAATATATTTCTACAACTTATTTCATTTGTATGGTTTTGGTGTTCTATCATGTAATTGAGTTGTAATAATTCATTATTTATTTAAATGACAAGCTGTGCCATATAATTACATATAATCACCACAAATTAGTCATCTTTGTCTACTTTTAAATTTATTTATTGGCATGCGTTTAACATAAGTTATAATTGTAAAAAAATATGACTGTGATGTGATATATGCTACATATGATATGAAGTGAATTAATTTGATGAATGAAATAAAAAAATAATAAAAGCAAAAAGTGCCATGTTTTATTGCCATTATTGATTTAAAACTGGTAACAACAATCCTTAACATTATAAAAAATATCAATTAAAAAACTGTAGATTAAGTATCTCTCATCTTACACTTGATGTGAATTAATTGCTATGTTACATAATATAAACAATTATATTATGATAAAAGTTTTAAGCTACTAACTGTACTGAGTAACAAATGCATTATATAAATATAAAGAAAATGAGAAAAAAAAATTAAATTAGTAATTCACATAATTGTAGATGATGATTTACATTTAAAATGTCTAATGATTTTGATCACAATTTATCACCTGTGCACATATATTTTTTAGCAAATGATTTCTTTTACTTGTTTTCCTTATGTCTTATTACCACTGGTCCAGTATTGTCTCCCGTGGCCTTGTTATGAGCTCCATGGGCACCATCACAATAGGGCCACTGTAAAAAAAAATATATAGCACTTTAAGTTGATATAATTTTCTATATAGACCTATAAAATCAATTAAATACAGTTTTGCATAATCACATAATTTGTATAAAATTTTAACTTTATTGTAGGAAAGTCAATAAGATAAAATGTATGTCAAACTGTATGTAGGAGAAATGTTTTTCATTTATGCTTCTTTATCTTATCAAATGAGATTAGATACATACAGGTATTTTAGTCTACATCAATATATAAAAACATCTAATCAAAATATAGTACATGCACTAAATACAGTTAAACCTCCATGCTGCCAAATTACAAAAAGCTAATTGATAAACTATCTATATAATTGTAAAGCTATATGTAATAAAATTGTAAATTTGTGTATCTTTATAAAAAAAGTTGCTATTTACATTCACTTACATTTTTACTTCTCCAACATCTACACAGAGATGCCTTTTCTGTAATATCTTCAATATCAATAAAATCCACAACTTTATTTATGTCCTTTCTAATACATGGATTGATTTGTCCACTTCCGGCTTGATTTGCTTTTTTTATAGTTTGATAGGAATAATATGATAATCCACCAATGGCAAGAGTTGGAGGTATTAATGCAAGCCAATCACGAACTATATAGAAAAGGAAAAAATCATATAACAATAACCTTAATTAGTACTTACTTCACTTTTACTAAGAAATAACATTGCATGATATACATTATTCATACTAGCAGGGGATAAGAATTAAACACCATGATTATATGAAAGTATGTCAGTGGCCTTGTAAAATGTACTGAGCAATGTTGGAAACAGGTACTTGGTAAGTTTCAAAGTATTTTAAACTACTGTAATATAGCATAAAATGACAATAAAATTATAAGAAATATAATAACAAAATAATACATATAAATAAATATAAATATTATATTATAATTATACAATTACATTTTAAATAATCAAGCAAGCTTTTGTTATAATAAAGTTAAGTTTAAAATGAAACATTATTTAAGAAGAACAGTTACTAGCAAATCACTGAAGAGGAAAATTACATACCTCCAAGACGAAACCATCCACCGATGGAATCCGGGATGGGTAAACTTGCCAAATAATTAGGAATTGCCACTTTTACAACACTTGATACAATATACATTTTTCTTTAGGTTATTTGACCTTAGTATAATGTAAGAATAACAAGTTATATAGTTACACAACGAGGTAAATTGATCGGATGACGTGACACACTGGACACCGACGACCGATTCTGAATTTCTGATTGTGATTTCTGATATAACTTTAAATATTTTGACAGTCGTCTTTTTAACAACTCATTTTTGACAGAAAATTGACAAGAATCATACGCACAGAACACAATTTACTCAAAAGATCATAGTTTATAGACTAGATATTGAACTTAATAGGATGGTACGGTAACTATGTGATTTTTGTTTAGCTCCTTAATCCTTAATTGTAGGTTTTGTATCTTATGATACTAATAAAATATTAAATAATAAAGGTATACGAGTATATTATTAATGTCTGTTAAACAGATAATATAGTAAAGTTACTACGTTTAGACTTTCGATTTCAAGTAAATGTTGAATATCGAAGTTGTTTAATAAAGAGTTTGAGATTGGGAGTTTTTGATATGATAGAACGAATTTTATAACCATTGTCATGTCAATTTAGTACATTATCTATCATGTCGGTTTCACTTTCAACAAAAAGTTCAGTTGCAGTTCGACCCTATTAAATGAAAATAAAGATCTAAATAGATCTATGGCTTATAGCCATAAATGTAAAAATAAAAGCTATAATTTTAAAAGAGCAATTTGGAAAATCTATGCGAATACAAAAAGATTCCTTTAAATCACTGGTCTCCAACCAGTCGTTCGCAGAAGCCTAAATATGGTCCGCGAACGATATTAATTTTATGACTGTGGATGTTGAGGCGACGTTTTTGTTTGATTATCACAGGTAATTTTTATTATACCTACATGCATAGTGGTCCCTGCTACCAAGAATGATATAAAAGTGGTCCTCGATCAACAAAAGTTTGATGGAACCCCTGTTTTAAATGGATCGATTCGATTTCGATTCTTGGTTGAAAATATATTTACAATTAATAGATATTGAAGAAAAAAAAATCAGCTTCACGCTGTATCCCGCACACAGCAGGGTAGGCAGAGGGAACCTCGTGTTATAAGACACTCCGTTCCCCACTTTCTGCCGAATTCTGGAGGCATTGCGTGTTGAGTAGTAGATATTGAAGAGTTTTGTTTTTTTCTTTTATTTAAAACTGGGAGAAAAATGAATAAAATTTTGTTTAACAAATGGACAACATTGCAGTAACTAACACAAGTACCAATACCAATTCCAATAAATAGTAATTCCAACATACCAAATAACAATATAACTTTAATACGCGTTTGGAAGACAAATTGATATTTGAGTGTGTGCAATTCGATATAATTCAGTAAAAAAAAAATCTATGGTACCTTTCTATTATTATTAAAAATAAAATAAATAAATCATTTATTGTTATTTTCATATAGATTATTTATAGATATATGTTTTTTTTCTTCATAATTGAAATTTTCAGTGAGAGTGTCTTGAATAAAACGAATGACTGAGTAACGTATGAAATCAACTAGACATTAGGCGCCTCCCTAATCACCTTTTGCAGTCGCCAAATGTCTATATATCAAAAAAATATATAAATATGTAACATTATTTATCTGTGCCTGTCGTCGTTTTACTGGGTGCGTTTGATATTGTACGTTGTAATTATGAATATTTTCATTAATTTTATTGAGTAATATTACTTACAATCAATCACTGTGAGAAATTAAAAAGTGTGATAAGTGAAATCCTTTGGAGGATATTGACCAATGCTGCTGTATACTGAATATGGCTGACGAAAGACTAGTGGTCCTGAATCGTTGTGACAACTTAGGATTCGGATTTTCTTTACTCGGTGAAGCCGGTTTGCCACATATTATTTACGAAATCGAAGAAAATTCTCCTGCAGCTCGTAGTGGTGAGGTAAGGTGGTAATAAGATTTTATTAAAGTTATAATATCTTTTATGTTTTTTCTATTACAATCTTACTATGAAAATCATATATTTCTAATGAGTATCAACTAAAAATTACTTATACTAAAAATATAGATATCATGTTAGTTATTAGCTTATTTACTTTATTAGGCACTAAACAAAATCAAAGTTAAATATTGATTTTTCTCATTTATAATGACTCAAACTGTTGATTTCATTTTAGTGGGATATTAATATGAGTAATATCTTAATTATTCATTTAATGATATTTAGCACATTATTCATTGTCTTTTATTTTTTTTACAATCGTAACTAATAAAAAAATACCATATCTTTTAAAGTTACCTAAATAGTTTTTGTTTTTGTCTCAGGAAGTTATGTATAATATATTAGGTTCTATTCGTATTGATTTATTATCATACATTGTATGACATACATGATTTGACTTTTGCTTAAATTTATATAAAATATTGAAGCTCCTTCATAGTCATTAAAAATATGTGTATAACATATAGATGTTATATGACAGTGACATAAAACTATAACATTTTCAAGGTAAACAAGTTATTTCTTGTTTTGTATACTGTAAATTTTATTATTTACATAAAAATATTGTTAATACACTTATGAATATTTTAAAATAATCATTTTGAATTTCTTTTTGTATATCATTGTGTTCCTTATTTGCTTTTAAATACATAAGTATTTAAATTTAATACTGTGTACATATGATCTTGAAGTAACTTGTTTTGTCGAATTGTTGATTACCATGAATAAGAGTGGAGCACCTTTGAAACAATATATAACTTACATTAATATATTGTCATAGTATATATAATTTATAATTAATAACCTTATTTATAGTTTGTTTCTTTGTGGAAAAAAAATGGAGAAAATAACAAAATATTTTATTAATTCATTCTTAACAAAAGTATAATATTCATATCTTTCACAATTGTTGTTATTATAAGTTGTTATTATAAGTATTTCTATTTAATGACAGTACCACATTTCCACAAGCCAGATCTCTAAATTCTATATATATTTTTTCATATAAATTTCTATTTGGCTAAGCGTCTGCTTCACACTATTTTTGACCTAGCAAAGAGAATGATGACATTTTATTCTTAACCTTCAAGACATTAAATTCAAATAATTACATATTTTGAAACTCAAACTGCAAATCAAGATCTAAACATCAAATTGTGCTCAAACCCACAACCATTGTTTACAGTCAGAAACTGTACATATATATATATATATATAATAGTTCTTATATCTTATTGTGCTTGTCGTGCTTGCTATTAATTTTAATATTCTGTGTAAAAAAATATATTTTTTTAAATGTATTCAGATAATATAGTATAGACTATAGTGTATATGTACTAAACCTTGTTAAGATTGAACATTTATACTTTTGGCATTTTTACAGGGGTGAACCCTGTGGTCAATTGCAAATAACTTTGTGCTCAAAGTAGTTGTGATTGCTAGTACATTGGGTTACATCAAAATTATTTATGTGCCTATTTTAACTTTCTTAGATACAGAAAAATATTTTTTCAATATGTACCAGTACCTCTTGAAATTTGGTGTACTTAAACAAATTATAATATTAGAATAGATAACTATACATATTTGGCTATGAACACTAAATAAAAAATAAATAAATAAATCAGCTTCATGTTGTATCCCGCACACAGCAGGGTAGGCAAAGGGCACCTTGTATTAAGACACTCTGTTCCCCACTTTCTGCCGAACTCTGTCAGCATTGTGTGTTGAGTGGCAGAACTCAATGCCGCGATTAGTCTTGACACCAGAGCGAAGAAATGAAAATATAAGTGTAAGTAAATATTTCATCTCCTTGATTCACCATGAACCCACAACCAGTCGGTTATACAGTCACACTTCATGCCGCTGCACCATGCCTGGACTAAATAATTAGTTTATAATTTTAAACAAATAAATTTATAAAAGATTAACATGTAAAATGTTAGTTTCTATTTCCTTTTATCCTTCTTCAATTGATAAAAAAATTGCTATTATAATAGATATTCAATAAAAAAAATGCATGACTAAATAAAACTTAAAATTTATTTAGGGATGTATAGTGGCCATGTGTGTAGTGTTAAGTCTATATTTTAGAATACTGTGTGAATATATATATATATATATATATATATATTTTCCTATCAAATTATATTCCATCTAACTCTTTAGTCTATGTCGAAAGATCGACCCGTCATACTACTTGTGAAATGAGAGCAAACCACTTATGAGATGAACAGAATGGAATCCAGAAAACTTTTTTCACTGTTTTTAGGTTTTTGTGTCATATATATATGTGTGTTTTGTGTAATGTATTGATTTTGATTATTTAATTATATAAATGTTCAAATAAAAAAAAATATCTATGACTTTTAAGAATTTCAGGTTTAAAAATATGAATACTATTTATACTTTATAAACATAATAAAAATTTCCTTAATATTATAAATAAAGATGAAACTAAGTAAGTAGGTATTATTGATTACGATAGTATGCAATAGTAATATTGATCAGTGAGGCATTATTTTAATCATATCTCCATATGAAGGAACACAAAATTGTTACAAATTGGAAGTGGTTAATTATTTTTTAAACCCGAGATAACAAAAACACATATCATCTTTGTCTTTAAACATTATTAGGAAAGAGATTGTATGTAATTGCAATAAGTGATATATGTACATATATCACCTAATGACAATACTTCAAATGAGTCTCCTTCCGATCGGTGCCTCGATTGACACAATGTTGTTGCTTTTTTTTTGTCTTTTTTTATCTACTCTCTTTTAGAAGACCAATGGGCCTCCCCATTGGTCTTCTAAAAGACCAATATGACCAATGGGGGACCAATAAAGTGGCGCAAGGGCACAAAGTGTTACTGTAAACGTGACTGGTTTTTGGTGCGATCTCCAGTCAAGGAAATTAAGTATTTATTAAAATTTGTATTTATTTCTTCGTTACGGTGGAGTTAAAGAGCGGTGTTGAGTTCCGCCACCACACGCAATACCTTCATAATTCGGCGGAGGGATATGCGGGATACAGCATGAAGCTGATTTATCCACCCCCATTTACACAGCATTGCTAACAAAACATTGAATATAACACAGAATATTCATTTAGGTGAGAATTAAAGGCATATTTAAAATTTGTTGGTAATCATTTTAAATAGAAAAATAAAATGTCAAAGTAAAAATTACTATTGTAAAACAGTTGCTTTAACAGATATTGTAAATAAATATAAAATACAAATTGATTAGTTATTCACATAGATTTTATGTAATAAATATGTACTACTTACTAAGAATAAATTATACTATCAACTTATATAATTTTTCAAATACTCCACATACAACTCCACATAATAAAAAAATATAATAATACACAACATTTTATTTACATGAACGTTTTTTAAAGCTTACGGACACATATGTCAGATTGTATTAGATATTTTATTTAGTGATATTTCAATAGCATTATTTGAATTTTTATTTATATCTTGTAGGTTTGTATTTGTTGTATTCTATTGCCTTATATATGTATTGTAAAAAGACGTTAAGCTTTACGTACATTTATCTATGAACGCACGACATACTATCTACAAATCAACACAAAGCGCTTTCGATTTTCCAATAACTCATTAGTTCTGTCAATCAAGCGAGACAGTGTCAAGTAGATTATTATATATAAATCTTTGATCTCAATCAACAAAATTGAAAATTAAAAAATAAATTATGGATAATTATTACATTCTGTAATTTGTGTGACCCTTAATAGAGCACAATTTGCATTGCGTTTTGTAATAACGTATAGTTTTTTTCCTATATCTATTTTGTACTTTTTTATCATGGAAGAGGGAAAATCCTTACGTCTAAATTATACTTATTTTTATAATTTAATATGAGTGAATAAAATATTGCTATGATTAAGATTGATTTTTGTATAAATTACTTAGCAAATACAAAAATTAAAAAACATAACATATTAATATTAAACAAAACGCTGAAAGTATAACATTTTATTAATTACAAAATTGTTTTTATTGTTTTTCATAGGACAAAGATATATGAGAATAGGGTACTCACACTGCACATGCACATACACGCTAAAGAAATATAAAAATGTATGCAAAGGCGATCTTGTAGCTCCAGGCAATCTTTTACAGACAACTTTTAATAAAGAAAGGTTTCTTTATAAAAAAGGAGTGAGAGAACAGTCTCCGAACTGTATATGAATAAGAATATAAATTATGACAACTACTCATGCTTTTAAAAAATATAATTAAATTATATATTTGTAGTATACATACATAAATAAAAACATAATTTAGATTATATAGATATATTAGTAGGGGATCGTTAATCGTGATCGGTAATACATTATTTGTTTGAATCTCACAGGGGCACAAAGTGTGATTGTAAATGCGACAGATTATGGGTTCTATTGCTAATCGAGGAATTGAAATATTTAATATTTTCATTTCATTTCTTCACTCTGTTGTGAAAGCAAAGCGAGGTTGCGATGAGTTCCGCCACCCTGCTGTGGCAGGATACAGTGTGATGATGAAAAATAGACGATTTTTGGCCCATTTCTTAATAAATCATCAAAATTTATCATCAGTTTTGTGTTGTTATATATTATATTAATATAGCATTATAATATGTAGGTTGGCACTGAATTTCATTAAAATTTCCAAATAAGTAGATAATCACAGAAACATTTACGATTTATGTATGAAAAGAACATCTCGACTATTTCAAATGTCGGACAGATAGCGGAAATTCGTTTACAGGTCGACGATTTCCTTCCACTTTGCTTTTGCAGGAAATAAACTGAATGTTGTATTAAGACCCAACATTATTTAATCAGGAAGATTTTTTAATGATCGTTTGTATCTTCAATTTAATCACGAAATTTAGACGCACCGTATCCGTCCTGTCCTATTATGCCACGAGTGCTACGAATGATTAATTATCGTAAAATAGAGTGTGTAACGTAGCTAACATTTTTTCCACCGTATTTATCGACGCACGAACGTACGGTAAAATATAGTTACGAAATTAATATTGTCTCCAGCCTTTCTCCCTTTCATCTTCCAACTGTATTTAATTGGGTTAGGCTTTATAGATTTTAGCTCCGTTTATAAAATTAAAATATTTAAAAAAAACCTTGATTCCAATTTAAAATATTTATCTTATCACTAAACAATACGCACAAACTAACAGTATGCATGAATTATGAAAAGTATATTTAACTAGCGGCTCATCTGCGGCTTCGTCCGCATAGCACCTATAATTATTTTATTATGCTGCATTTTCCAAAAGATTAATTATATAATTTATAGATGCGGAATAACTTGTTTTTATAATTCTTAGAAAGTGCAAGCACTGCTTGGGAGGATGTCATCGGCGGTAAGGGCGCCGCTTGCGGGACTCGAGCCTAGGCTTGCGGCCGTAAACAGAGCGTTGAATTATTTTAATTACACATTGTTTCGTAAATTGTACGTCCAAATTATATGCTATAGAATCTAAAGCCTATCCTCATTAAATTTCCTTGGTTATGAAATTACTTTTATCTTATATACATTTTAAATAAACATCCGTCTAAATTCCTTATTGTGACTTATTTATATTAGATAGGTATGCGGTTTCGCGGACTTTATTTACACATAGTAGTACAATGTAAAAGTAATTCGATAGGATTCATAACTATTAATATTTTGATATTTATGACTAATTTAAGAATTATACCGTTATGTTATATAGGGTATAGCACTCCTGAGGAATGTAGCTTTTTTATACAAAATAAAAAAAGTAAATCAATCTGACCAGTAGTTTCAGAGATCTCAGCGTTTAAACAAACAATCAAACTCATCCGCTTTATTATATTAGTATAGATATATTTTAAAAGTTGATGCTTTTTAACGACCTTGCTATGCTGTTGTAATGTTTTACAAATGTTTATTTTATGAATTGTGCTCACATGTCCATTTTTGTGAGGAACTTATATTATTTTATAGATTAAAGAATCAATTATTTTATAACAGCATAACGTTGAACTTCGAAGTAGAAAGAGAAAACTTCTAATGGCTGATAGTGCGTAGGCTTCTGATGTACGAGTATTCGAGTAGTGGGCGTTTAGCGCGGTAGGCGTTCGAGAACTCTCCCAGTATTTGTATGTAATTTAACTCGCACATAACTGATTTATATCAGGCTTTATAAATAACTTATTGTAATCAACTTATTTTGTTCATGCTATAGTCTCAGTCGAACTGTCATTCAATGGTATGAAACTATGGAGCCACCGCCTCTGCACTACGTATATTATTTTTACAGTTATAGATTTATTTTTTAGCTCACGTTGTATTTGAACATAGCGGGGTAGGCTGTCAGGGTACCTGGAAACCCAACGTTAATAGGTAAATATATAATCATGAAAATATGAATAGTTTTAGTTCGCCGAGCGGGAAGCGAACCCACAACTGTCGCGTTTACAGTCGCACGCTTGTGAACTCGTGCCACAATCGCCTCGGCGGATAGATTTGTACCACAACATCATAGATTTTATAGTATTGCTACAAAATGTACAAAATTTAGTTAACATTTATATATTTAATTTATATTCTTCGTACACATTTTTTTGTCGTGCTTATAATATAATAAAAAACTAAGTACTTATAAAGAAATATTTCTGTAATCAAACTCGGTAGCACAATAAATAACGCATAAATTCATAGACAGGTTGAAAGAAAGCCAAGATTGAGTTATTATAATTTATAATGTAGATGATAAAGATATGATATCGCGAGCCGAAGCGCGACGTTGAGTTCCGCCACTAACACGCAATGCCTCCAGAATTCGGCCAATAAAAAAAGAAAGTGGGGTACGGATTGTCTTAACAATCGGTTCCCAGGTTTCTTCTGTCCCTACCATGCTATGTGCGGGATACAGTGTGAAGCTAAAAGAAGATGATAAAGACCTAAAAAAATGAGTAAAAAAATATTATATTAAATAGTTTTATAAACACACAACGTGAGCTAAAACTATTGAATTGTAATGTGATAGTAATAAAAATTAAGTAAGCCGCTTGAAAATAGGTTAGCTCACCACAGAGGACATTAAATATTGATACATAGCGTGCACACAAACAACCTCTCTGAAATTCATGGTCAATATCGAGGAAAAGCACTTTACGGAGCCGTCTTGCGCTTTGAGTTTACCCCGAACGAGGCCAGGTGGTCCGCCAGCTAATTCCTATTTCCTGCACCCTTATATAGCAGTTTGATTTAATTTATCTCCTAAGCTTCCTCCATTAGCGCTCCCTACTCCAGTCGTTTGATAACACTCTACGGCAACGGGCGCCGCGTGCGCTCGTGTGCTCTACTTTATATTTGTTAAAATAAAATTCTTGCATCAATGCATTCGGATTCAACGTTAGAGTGAACCTATTTGTGATGAAAAATTATGAAACTTTATGAACGGCCTGGATGTCCTAGATCAGTTGTGGAGTGTGTACAGTGAATCATTAAATCAAGAGGAAGTTGTGATATGTATGACTGTTTATGTCCTTAATGAAGTTGTGTGAATTATTGATAAATTGAAGCTTTGTGTAGTACGTGCAATATAACACATCTCTAAAACTTATACTTTTATATACAGTAATAGTAGTTTACTAACTACTACTGTAGCTAAATGACTTCAAAAAGTATAGCGCCAGCCAGTGTGATAAAAACTTCATAAAAGTAAGCGGAGATTTCTAATTATAACCAGAAAATCATAAATAAAGCTCGAACATTTGGACCAAATAATTTGTTATCTTTATTCACGATAAGATAAACTAAACAACAATTAACCAAGTTAATTCTACAATATTTTGCTATTGTTGTTGTTGCCTTAAAGAGATTTAAATTGGATTTCTTTCAAGTTCTTATGAATCATTAGGTGCTGCTACCGGTTTTAAATACGGGTGCAGAATTGAATAGCGACCGACACAAGTAATTGCTCTTTTGAAATACTTTATATGAGGTTAAACGTTTCAACAAAATGTCATAATAGTTTGAATGAAACATTTTTATATTTATAAAGAATTTATACATATTGTACATCATTATTATAATATATTGTCTAAGCTTCATACATAAAATAATTAATGGATTTATCTAACTTTGAGACTTTTGATGAAAACAACACTTGCAACAATTGGCACATTACCAGTGCTCGTTTTAATTTGTATGTTTCAAACATAAACATGGTGCACATCTCGGTGTAATTAGATTAATTATATATATAAAATAAATTGTTAGATTTCTTAAGCTATATAATTACATCAGCTTTACTCTGTATCCCGCACACAGCAGGTCGTCGCAGGGTAGGCAGAGGGAACCTAGAGTTAAGGCACTCCGTTCCCCACATTACAATCACGTTTAATTTTTGTTTTTATTTGATTTTCCATATGATTATTTCTACGTCTATAACAACACGTACGTAATGGTTATACAGTATTTTATATTTATGTTGACATAACATTTCGTTGTTTCTATTATATATATTTAAAGGAAAATAATAATGTATCGATGCTCCTTAAACTGCCAAATAAAGAAAAGATTTGATTAAGCATTAGGTATAATACTAGTAGGTACATTTATAGGTAAACTATAAAAAAAATTGTATAGTAATCCATAATATTCAACTTGCTTTTGTAGAGCATGTATAAAGCCTTTGATGTAAATTTTACATATAATTATTTAAGTATAATGAATATAACATTCATAATCTATATACTAGAAACTATTATTTAAAATCTTTTTGACTAAGAGGCAGAAAGTGGGGAAAAGAGTGTCCTAACTCTAGGTTCCCTCTGCCAATCTTGCTATGTAGCACTACGCATGTGCGTAAAGCTGAAAAAAAAACGAATTACGTATTAAAAGATAAAAATAAATAACCAAAAGTAGATCTAATTAACTAAAACATGACCTTCGTATAAATTATCAATTTTTACTGATTACGGAAATTCTATGTCGATATATTGAATATTTGATTTACTATGCTCAAGGGATATAATAAACCTTGATGCTGATTTTTCGTCGCAATATAAATAAATGACCGCATGTTCAATTACAGGTTGAGGCGGGAGATGTATTGCTCAAGGTTAATGGGACTGATGTAAACCGGTTCACAACCAGAGAAGGTAAGGAATTTACCATTTATCACGCGTGACAGTGTGCCCCGAATAACAGTTAATGACCAATTAATGATTTTTGTAGTAGAACATGGCGTTTTAGCACATGTCTTATAATAAATAATAGCTAATATTATATTCGTAATAGAGTATACGTATAGAAAATATATCCTTAAACCATATATATATGGTGTGTAACTTTCGATTGTTTCTTAACTATAGTTAGAGTAACTCGTGTTTATAACGAAATTTCAGTTCATAACAATAAGAGCCGACTTAAGTAAAATTTTTATTTGTTAATTAAATTTTTTATTATATATTTTGTTTAAAATTTTTTATTGTAAATTTATATCACATTATCAATGTTTCGTTTGACTGCTGGATACTATCTATGAAATATTATAGTTAATTCAACGATCGCGTTATGGGCGACCGCTCGGACCGCACTCCGCAAGTCCGCACCCAGCACGCAATCGTGTAATACACTTTTAACAAATAACTATACGAGTTAATTCACTTCTGTCTGAAGACATTTTATAAAAGCTTAGTATTTTCTTTTTTAATAACATTTTTATTCTTAGGTCAAGCGTAAAACTTATTAGAGAATTATCTTGAAAGTTCGACCAAAGGAAGCAGACGAATCATATAAGATTGTTCCTCCTAAGTTTAAAAAGTCATAGATAGCTTCTTTTAAGCGTTTTCACCCAAAAAGTTTAATTATGTTTCAGTATTAAAATGTTTGCGACTGTCGTCAGATCCAGTTACATTACGCCTAAAAAAGGGTGAGTTTATCAGTGAAATAGCCAATAAAACTTTTAATACAGTCTATTATGTATTGTGTGGGCAGAACTATGACGTTCAATACACGCTTTGTGGTTTCCAGTAATAAAATTCGTATATCCCCGAGTGGGTCGGTTGAGTTTGCGAAATAAGTCGCTACAAATAAGAGTGGCGATATCCCGAGCAAATTTATAGGTGACTCATGGGATTCAGTCCTGTACCTGTAACCTTATCCGAAAAATATCTTATAGCTTATAGTAATAATGTTTCTTTTTCGTTAAATTAATAATTGAATGTTTTAGTAGAACATTTGTATAGTACAATTTTGGAACAATAATCGATTATCATCGAAAGAAATAAGTGAAATAATATTTTTTTAAGGTTTATCACTATGTCTGATAACACGGTTTTGCAGACCCACAGATCAAAGCGAATGTGAGGCGTTATCTGACCGGTGCAGCGCCACATCGCACTAGCGGACCGCAGCGCACGAAACACGATAAGTGAGCGTTCTTTTTTTGTTGTTTTTTACTGAACCTACACTTATAATTGTTGTTGCTTACAGACGGTTACATAACCATACTCGGCAATAGAAGAGTAACACATTAAGATTTACAGCTTATTTTTAAACATTTTTTTATTTTTGTACGTCTTCCCTCGGATATCCTCAACTTTTATATTTAGCCGCACCTTATTTTGGGTGTAATCGTATACCAACCCTCCTAAACTTTGACAGCTGATATCCGACTGCGATAAACGATAGACGGCACCATATGTGTCGCAGACGGTACACCCTCGCCCCGTGCTTTTAACGAGCAACTTTGGAGAAAACCATTTGACAGTTATCATTGTCGTACAAATGTACTATAATAGGTTTATTTTTCATTTGTTTATCTTTCCCCACCTAATATTCTAAATATAGAAATATACTTATGTAAAGAAATGAAAGAAGTACATTAATACTTTATATGTATGTCGTTTTAGTCTAATGTTAATATTATTATTACATAAAAAAATCATCAAATCAGCTTCACGCTGTATCCCGCACACAGCAGAGTAGGCAGAGGGAGCCTCAAAAACCCGGAGTATCAAGACACTCCGATCCGAACTTTCTGCCGGATTCTGGAGGCATTGCGTGTTGAGTGGCAGAACTCAACGCCGCGCTTTGCCTGGACATCAGAGCGAAAAAATGGAAATATAAATTTAACTAAATATTTCATCTCCTCGAGTGGGGATCTTACCCAACCAGCCGGTCTTACAGTCACACTTTATGCCCCTGCGCCACGACCGGACTCACTTCTTATATTTACAAAGATATATTCTTCTTGTCGCTTGTAATATAAATACTAATCATTTAGCTATTGTAGATTCGAGAAATAAAAAAGCGCCAAGCAAGAACATTCCGATATTCACGAACGAAGCAAGTGAATCAAAAGCACCTGATTTTCTTAATATTTTATAAGCATTCGAAGTAGTCGTGAGGGTAAACGATTCAACTTTGTGCACGTGACTGTTCCATTTCATTGATTCATTACTATAGTAACTTGGTCAATGGGTTTATTAATTGCTAATATGCGTATATATAGCACCGTCGGTCCAAAGTTAGAGATAATCTACTGTATCGACCAGGGGCTCCCAACCTTTCGTTGATCTAGGACCACTTTTATATCATTCTTTGTAGCAGGGACAACTATGCATGTATGTATACGCCTTACCATCCCCAGACATAACATTAAAATCGTTTGCGGACCATATTTAGACCACTGGTTGGGAGCCACTGATATAGGCCTTATAAAGAAATCGATATCGAATCGACAACAATAATATATGTTTATAAGTATAAGAAGTAATAATCATGTTATTACTTTTAATGTCACACAATTGCACCATATATTGACTATTAATTAATTGGTTCTGGCTTTGCGGAAGTGCCTTTGATCAAATAATCGTAATCACTCATTGATTGACATTCATTGATACATGTTAAGTTATTTTAGATGAGAAACAATCTGTGTTCTTATGGCAGCCAAATTCATATTTTTGTGTATTAGAGTTTCATACTTTTTTTCTTTTGTTTTTATCATATATTGTATAAAAGTACTAAGTAACTCAAACTTCCACCAGAGCGATGAAATGAAAATGCCAACTAGAAGTAGGTATACAATATTTATATAAAGTTTCCAATAAAAAGAAAAAAATATGAGACTGAATTCATTGCAATTATTTTTATGTGTAAGTATTATTTGCATATATTTACTTTATCTGACATAAACAGCTCGTTTACGTTATTGTTTAACTTATATATTATTAACTGACGCCTAAACCATTTTAATTTAATTAAAAGGTCAAAAAAGCTATCTATCGTCGGCCACTGCCAATTTGTAAGACATAAATCGTACTTAGATCGGGATCGCCGCCATCGAGCAACTCGAACAGCAACTCGTCTAGCAACTCGTCGAGCAACGGCTCCGGAGTACAGTCGGGCGAGAGTTGCGAGGCGCTGTTGGCGGAGGAGAGGCGGCCTCGCGTCACTCAACCCAAGTTCGAGGCTTATATGATGACTGGCGATCTAATACTCAACTTATCGAGAGTTGAACATCCACATCACAATCACCATGCGCCTACACACAGAACACATTATCACAGGTGAAAATATTTAAAAAACCACTAATAATTAAAAAGGGTATGCATAATATGTATGTTTAATTTATTTATTAGAAGTCAATCGCACCGTAATGAGAAACTTTCTGCCTGTAATCGCGACGGTTGTGGGTTCAATCCCGACTTGAGAGAATTGTTCATTTCCTCGTCGTATTAAAACAAAGCGTTCCAACACTCAATACGATATTGTATTTAATTATAAATAATAATACATGCTTATATTTATTTAAGACTAATCAATAATACGTTTGTCTCTAGATACAATTCAACACCTGCCTCCCCAAGTGAAACTCGGCTGGCGGCTCGGGTGGAGTTATCTCAACGGCACAATTCTTCGCCTGATACGGGCCTAGTCGGTGATCATGCCAGTAAAATGTACATATATCTAATCTTATTAATGGTACCTTTCGCTACAACAAGTTATTATTGCTCGCTTTCCAGATGAAATCTCGATATACTTGAGTTGCAGTTACCTAAACATATACGGAGTGTTTTTGTTAGAACCACATTAAATGAAACCTCAGTTTTAACTACTCTATAAAAGCCTAATATTTTTTTTTAAAAATGTCCCAAATATGAAAAAGTGTTTTTTTCAACAAAATAAATAATAAAATGATCGTTGTAAAATAAAACGCCACTTGTCAGGAACGACGAACGCAGACATAAACCTTTCAAAGGGTATATGTTTACGTTATTAGATCTTTGCGTAACTGCGTCACACGAAATACAGGTATAGATAAAAAACGTGATTAATTTGTTTACATATTTAAATATGGCTTTAAAATTACCCTATATGCCGTTCCCGTAAAAGGAGCGTTGACGCTTCCACTCTGTAGAAATATGTTTAGTTATTATTTAAGTCGGTGGTAGACAAGGTATTAATAACATTAACAGATGACTAATGACAACGCTATAATATATTTTTTTAAATTAACGGATAAGAACGGACTCCAAAAATAACGTACTATAAAAAAAATGTATACGACACGTAATCGCGGTAATAATATTTACTAGAAACCTTAACTAAATATATTTCACAGTCTCTATATCGCGTAGTGGGCGTGAAATTTTTATATAATTTGTAACACTAGCTAAAATTTTACGCGGCGATTATACTACACTTACTACTTCTGGAGCAAATAACTAATAGGGCCATTAAAGTTAGGATTCTGATACACACTTAAATCTAGTGCCCTACGTGATGTAGTGCACTAGAAGTAGGGTGTATTTATTTTTATACAAATAAAGTGACTTCTAAATAATGGCTATTCATTATTTTTATTAAAAACTGACGAATCTGTAATAATAAGATTTTATAAGTTTCACGTATGTATATTTGTATGTCAGTCTGTGGCATCGTAGCTCCTAAAGAGATCAACCGATTTTGATTTAGTTTTGAATGGCCAATCGTGGCGCAGAGTCACAAAATGTGACTTTAAAATCGACTGGTTTTGGGTTCGAACCCCATTCGAGAAGATGAAATATATATTTAAATTTATATTTCCATTTATTCGCTCTCATGCGTTGAGCTCCGTCTCTCAACACTCAGTGCCTCCAGAATTCTGCGGAAATTAGAAAACGGAGTGTCTTAACACTGAATTCCCTTCTACCTACCCTACTACGTGTGGTGTACATTGAGAAGTTGATTTATTTTATTTTTACTTTGTATGAAAGGCTACAATCGAAAGTGTTCTCAGTCATGGTTTATAAACATGTTCAGCCGTTTGAATTTTATATAAAAAAGATTTTTATCAATTTTTTAATTATCAATTATTTTCCAGGTTTAATTCCCAACCAGCGTCTCCCGCAGGAGGGGCGACTTCAGAGGTGGCGACACGCACACAGCATATAGTAAGAACCTCTAGATCTGAAGATCATTTACAGGTAACTAAATTATGTTTGTCATTTTTAATTTTCGTAGTTCTATACATATATTGAGAATTTATATAAAGTTTAAGAATATTTTATTAACATTTTCGTTGCAAAAAACAACAACTTATGTTTTGTTGTTAGAATGTTACAAAGATATTTGCCTTTCTTAAAGTGTGCAAATAAACCTTTAAAAATATTAAATAACATTTTTAGCTTTCTCTTTTTTTAAGCTTTACGCATCCCACATACATACTCGTGCCTACGTCACATACAGTATGGTAGGCAGAGAGAACCTAGTGCTAATACACTTCGTTCCCTACGTACAGCTCAAAATTCGAGACATTAACGCCCAATATTAATAATCTATCTCTTAATCGTAGATTGACGTAGGAGATAGATGATTAATATTGGGCGTTAGTGATGAATAGTGGATCTCATAGTTGCGCTTTGCCTTTTTACCAGAGGGAGGAAATAAAAAAAATGTTCCTTGCGAGTGGGAATCGAATACTCAACCGTCACGTTTACAGTCCGGCGCCCACTCCGCCGTGACCACCTCTAAACATTTTGACGTAAAACATTAAACTTAATTTTTAGTAAATGAAATTTATGCGACATATCATATTTATCCAAACTTGTCTTCATTATAGTTAGCTTCATATTTACTCAAGAGAAGATATTAAAATAGAATAAATAAAAGTGATAGCTGATATCTTATAATTTACAATATTAAATAAAGTATAATTATATTACAAGTTATTTACTGCATTCTTAAATAATTGTAATATTTACAATTATCAGATATTTTCGTGATAATATTTGTACTGTAAATATTTTGTCATTAAGAATTTAATGCGTGACACTCGACGCTGTGTACGATAGCAATTATAATGAATACAGAAAAATACAGTCGAATTGATAAACTGTTTACAGAAGTCGATTAGAAATTGGTTTGAGTTAATTTGTAATATGTTAGTATGTAGTGTAATAAAATAAATATATAATTATGTCAATTTGGGTCTTGAAGAAAATTGTGCTTTTATTTAAGCATCGCTGAAAAATGTCACTTTATTGGGAGAAACCTGGTTATTTCAACCCTTAGAATATCAGCTTAATAATATGTTTTGGAGTGAATGACCTTCTAGTCATATATAAAGTGCTGTAATGCAAAGTTAAATCATGATTGCAATATTATAAAAAATTGAGAATCGGAGTGTCTTACTGTCACACTAGGCTCCCTCTGGCCCTGTCTATTAAAGAGTGGCAGAAGATATTAAAACTGTACCAAGTTTCAGAAGGAGTCTTCGCTGAGCGCCGTGGCTGTGGACATGGAGGAGGACGTGACGTCGTCGCTGAACACGCTGCTGGACGCGCGCCCCGACTCCGCCACGCCCGCGCAGCCCCCGGGGGGCGCTCCCGGCCTCCCGCGCGACGACTCCGAACGGGACAGGTCGTGGTTTTTTTGACATGTTGCTTGCAAGCGATCACTAAATATAGAACGATTCCGCACAGAACAAGCAGATATAACAACGTTATATCTGCTTGTTCTGTGCGGAAAAAGCCTGCAGCACCTGAAAAAATATACTCAGAGTAATGTGCCCATTTCATTTAAAGTGTGAAAGTAATATCATAAGATACAAATAAATATCAGGCTAGGAACGCAGTGGGCATCTGACTCTAAACGCGACGATTGTGGGTTCGAACTAAGAACATGTTAAGTATTTTAATTTTCGATTCTTGTCCTGCTCTGTATAAGACAAAGCGCACTGTTGAGTTCCGCTCCACCTCCATTACGCACCACATAATGTATTGAGTTTGGGGTAAAAATGGAACAACGATGTGAATTAACACTTGGTTATGCAATCTGCCTACCCTGCTGTATGCGGAAATAAGCGTTCATAAGGTTAAAACAAATATGTACAAGTGCTTCCTATGTTGGAGAATGGATAAATTGTATTATAGAGATACTTGCATAATCATGTTATTTTTGCTATGTGTCAAACTCTGTGTGCTAAATTATATTTGTTTCAATTTATTAATCTTTGCATAGTTCAAAATGAATGATGGGGTAAGCAAACGCACCAGGCGCGCACACATAAAATGTGAAGCTCTATAATTTTATATAAATACAGTTTTTCTGATATTATTATAATTTTTTTTAAGTTCAGCGCTCATAATAAAACGCATAATCGGATCTCATGTCTGCTCTTTGCCTTTTCGTAAAAGCGATAAAATGAAAATCGCAATTAAATACATACTCAAATATAATTTCTTTTTACATCAGGATTGTGTGGACGTACAACGCGCCGGTGTCGCAGTGCAATGGCTCCGCGGGCACCTCCAACTGCACCTCCATATCGGACGGCATGTCGTCGCCGCCGTCGCCCGCGTCCGCGTCGTGGCCGGCGCTGTCGCCGCGCGCCTCGCCGCCGCGCGCCGCGCCGCCGCCCCACCGCGCGCTCAACGGTGCGTACCGCGCTGTGCTCGTGGCAACGGTTAAATATCTTATTATCCGCGTTTCATCATTTAACCTAATTTTACAATATTATTTTCAGGTGATATGAGCTTATCAGAAGCCGTATCAAATATCTCTAGTCCAGATTACCAAGACCAAGACGACATGTTCGATACTGGAAGAGAATGTCCCAGGATGGAACTCTCGGACCCGTCGGACTCGGATTCTACTATATTAGTATCAGAACCGTGCCACAAACGTGCAAAATCCAATTCGACCTATTCTGACCACGGTAGTGACGTAACCCTCAATGGAGACAGCAAAGACTATAGAATAGTGATACAGGTGAAAGGACCAGAGAAAAACGCAACGAACGATAATGTAAATAATAATAATAACAGTAGTAACTATGCACAAAACGGTAAAGAGAATGGACACAACTCTCCAGAGAATCAGGGTTATCAGGTAATCGTCGATTTTATATTTTTTTTATTTGATTTAATGCTGACATTAGTTTATTTGTCATGAAATATTTAGCAAAAATCTTTTATTGGGGACATATAACAATATTATTATATTAGAACCCAGCAATACATTTATTTTTTATTGTCTGTTTATGTGTTTGTCTGTCTTTAAAATTTAGTATCCAATGTCAAACACAAAAGTAATTCAGATTAGTAAAAAAATAATTATGTAGTTTAAGCAGGCGAAAGTCAAGCAGTTCACTAGTTTTAAATATAAAACTATTTACTAATGAAAAATGAACTTAGCCATCATGTTTGCAGTGTAATCACATCGAATTTGCAAAACGAAGATGTCTATAATATTTAAAAAATAAAACATACTCATATATTCGATTATTGTGAAGCAGTAGTACAATATCTATCTGCCCCCTTATTACTAAAATTTAGACATAATATACTTGCCTGGCGCACAATAATATAAAAACTTTTCTTAACTTCACGCTGTATCCCACACATAATAATAGGCAGAGGGAATCTGGGAACTTTTTGCCAGAATTGTAAAATTAAAAATAAATCATTATTCCCAATATATTATTCTTTCCAGTGGGAATCGAGCCCTCAATCGCAAACTTATGGACCGGTACCAAGACGTTCCCAGAAAACAAAAAAAAAATATTGCATAGAAATAATATATTGGATAAACTTAACAGCATTTTCAGGAACTATGCAGCGGTTCGGACGCTGGCTCCGACGAGGGCTCGGACGGAGACTCGCTTCACTCGTTCCACTACAGCCCTAAGGCTGTGGACATACCTTCCGCTGAGCGCCTCGCCAAACGGTTGTACCACCTTGACGGATTCAAGAAGTCGGATGTGTCGAGGCATTTGAGCAAAAAGTTGGTGGTGTTTTAAATATGTAAATTATCCTAAGTTTGGCATCAGTATATATTTTTAAAATTATATATTAGCTCTAGACAATCTAGTTTTCTTATATTACGTAATGATTGATGAAATTCGCTTTGTCTTACCAATTGTATAAACTTGTAATGATTGATAAATGAGATTAACTAAATAAAATAATATTATTTTAATTCAGTAATGACTTTTCTCAACCTGTAGCCTTGTTACCAAAGCGAGGAAATATTTAATGAATTAATTGGTACAAATGGGATTTGGAACTCCAGTATTTGTATCAAAAAAGCACTTAAAAATAAAGTTTTTATTAGAAATTATATATATATATATATATATATATATATATATATATATATATATATATATATATATATATAATTTTGGCCAAGCCAGTAACATTTTACTTACACCAGCCCAGAACTCGCGAGCTGTACTAAATTGTAACATTTAATTCCAGCAATGAGTTCTCGCGAGCCGTAGCAGAAGAATACGTGAAGCATTTCGAGTTCAGCGGAGCGACGTTGGACGAGGCTCTAAGGGCGTTCCTAGCTCGATTCGCTCTAAGTGGCGAGACTCAAGAACGCGAGCGAGTACTAGTGCACTTCTCCAGACGATACTTGGAGTGTAATCCTGGAGCGTTTAATTCTCAAGGTTAGCGAGTGTCATTGTTGGGGAATATGCTGTCTATGTATTTTGATTTATTTGGTGTTGTTGGTGGATAATTTTATTGTACTTAATGTGATGACTCACCGAATGCCCTTGTAATAACGATAATAGAGACCCCGTGAAAGTTTTTTTGATGTCTAAATTTAATGTATAATTTATTTAAATATTTTTTTTTTCTACATTTTTAGATGCCGTCTCGTGGGTTCGATTCCCACTCACAGGAACGAGTTAGTTTCATTTCCATTACCGCCGAGAGAGTGTTGTGAGACTCGCCATTTTACACGCATTATCTCAAAAATCAAACGGAAAGTGGAAATGGAGTGCATTAACACTAGGTTCTCTCTGACTACCCTTAATGTAAACACACACACACACAAAAAAACAGCATGAAGCTAAAAGCAATCAATGTTAATATGTTTAAATATACAATTTCAGACGCAGTACACACACTAACATGTGCAATAATGTTGTTAAACACGGACCTGCACGGCTGCGGCAGTGGCACATTCCGACGTATGTCTTGTGCGGAGTTCATAGAAAACTTGGCTGATCTCAACGACGGTGACAATTTCCCAAGAGACACGCTCAAGCATTTGTACCATGCGATACGTAATACACCGTTGCAGTGGGCTCTGTGAGTTTATTGTATTTGTATTTGCTTGTCACGTTTTTATTACAAAAATTTAAGCAAAAAGTGCGACGTTAAGTTCCGTCACTAAACACGCAATCCTCCATAATTCGGCTATAAGTGGCGAACATAAGTATCTTCGCACTAGGTTTATAAGTTTCCTCTGCCTACTCTGCTATATGTGAGATGGAGTCTAAATAATAAAAAAGTCTACCGATAAAAAAACCGACAAAAACAAAAAAATTAACAGACCTTTTATATAAAGTTAACCTTCATAACTAAATTCTCAAACTAATGTAACAAATACCAAAGAAAGTTTATTGATCGAGTGTTGTTGATTGATTTTGTTTGCGACTCAAAATTACTTTCTATATATAGCTTATAGCGTATAAAATATATAGTCGTATATATGACAATCTTCTATTTTTTATCAGTTGAAAATACGAATTAAACCCTCCAATTTTCTTCTCTAAAGGGACGTAGAAGCGGCTCCCGCTGCGGAAGCTCGTCCAGCGGCGCCCGTTGGCAGCAACCCGTTCCTCGACCTGCCCGACCAGAGCCGCGCCGTCGAATACAAGAAGGGATATGTTATGAGAAAATGTTGTTACGACGCTAATGGGAAAAAGAGTAAGCCTTCTGTATAAAGCGCCGGCCACACGACACTACTTCTAGTGCAGTAGGTTAGGTCACTTCATCGTTTAGGAAGGGTCCTACATTTCTACTTTTATGTTTACGTGACTTGAGTACTTAATGTTGAGTTTATCAAGAGATAATAGAGAAACGGAGAATGGAGTGTCTTAACGCTAGGTTCCCTCTGCCTTTCGCTGTATCCGACATACAGTATGTCGAATACAGCGTGAAAATAAACATAAATATTTATTATACAAGGTATAATTTGTGTACTTCTATTTATTTGTAGTGAAAATATTTTTCTCATTATTTATAGCTCCATTCGGACGTCGTGGATGGAAAATGTTTTATTGCACTTTGCGTGATCTAGTTCTGTATCTGCACAAAGATGAGCACGGATTCCGGAGGAGTCAAATGTCGGATAATTTGCACAACGCTATTAGGTATACCTATGTTTATATGTAATTTAAATAAATCAGCAAGTCATGTTTTTTGTATAAATATGTTTATTATTGTATATAAATTTAAGGGAGTTTTCTTGGCGCAGTGGAATAGCAGACTGACTGTAAACGCAATGATTAGTTTTTTTTTATTTCTCCGCTGTGCTAAACAAAGCGAGGCGTTGAGATCCGCCAATCAACTCTCATTGTCCCAAATTCCAAACACGGTAAGTGGGAAATAGTGTATCTTAATACTAGATTCCTTGTCTTCTCTCATATGGGGAAAATATGTGTATAGATATTTGGCTGCCAAAAATATTTGTATAGATATAAGTAGTAGAAATATACGTACGTCAATTTTAAAGTTTTTAAATCATCAATCATCGTTTTTATACCATCTTATTCTCAGAATACATCACGCATTGGCAACTAAAGCAACAGACTACACTAAGAAACAACATGTGTTCAGACTACAAACAGCTGATCAAGCTGAATATTTATTTCAAACAAGGTAAGAAATTGAAAATACATCATTTTATACATTTATTGTAATTTTTTTATCTAAAAACTATAGACACGCGGTCCATACTTTTTGTCAAGATTTTCTAAATTCTTAACAATATATGTATTTGATTATTTTTCATCGGCTACTAAATTAAGATATAACCTAGACAATTATCTCTAGGTATATAATTCTTAAGATAATCCGGAGTATTTAGATTTCTTTTTCTACATTATTAAGTCAGTATCCAAATCCTTCAAATGTTACTAAATTTAAGCCCAGTTTAATTAAATATGTATATAAAATGTTCGGGTATATAAAAAAACATATAAAATTATATAGATATATTCATATCAGTTTTAAGGAAAAATGTATATATTTTTATATTGTGATCAGGTTTTTTCCTTTAAGTTTTGCGTGTATCCAGCTATTACCTAAAACTATATGGATAAATAAACTAACTAACATTTAACATTTTTCCTTAAAGCATTTCTACATGCTTCATAAATACATGTATATTTATATGTTTTAGTGATTCAAAAGAGTTATGTTCGTGGGTGGAGACTATTAACTTCGTCTGTGCCGCGTACTCCGCCCCGCCGCTGGCCGGCGCCGTCGGTTCGCAGCGCAAGTTCCAACGCCCGCTACTGCCCTGCACACACACTAAACTGTCTATGGTAATTAATCATTTTATGTACTTATAATGTTGTTTACAATTGATATTTTAACATTAACATTAACACATTAATCATTAAAACTTTTCGTTATCTCGGTGTTTAGATTAGTAGTAAATTGTTATAAAAATATATTGGTGTTCAAAGTATTACGTATTTTTGTCGTCGCACTCGGAACAAGTGTGGGTAATTTTGTACTATATAAAATTTTTCTCAAGCTATCCCCTATACCAAGATGCTAACAATAAGTCGCAGTTCAATAAGAACGTGTGCCTTGCTCATGGCCAGCAAGTATATCATATCATTGTAAATAACATTAACTTCAGCGGGAGCAGCTAGCTGAGCACGAAGAGCGTGTGGCGCGGCTCGAGGAGGAGCTGGCGGCGCTGCGCCACGCCCGCGACCACCCGCACGCGCACCGCGACAAGGACCACTACCTCGTGCACGAGGTTGGTGAACTATATATTTATTAATACTTGTATATGTACTTTATACACATACGTACCTATATTGAATATCTGAAAAAAAAATAGGTCGTCGTGGCGCAGGGTACAGCTTGTGACTGTAAACACAATAATTGTGGTTTCGATTACCACTTTCTGCCTTTTTTACTATATATGCGACGTACACTTAAAATAAATACGCTTAAAATAAATAATACGTGCTTATTCCGCTTAAATTGACGCAGTGAGACACGGTTCATATTGTGAACGCAAAACCGTCCGTATTGTTCTGAATGAAATGCTTTACACCTAGGAAAAGAATTTCTGTGCTTGGGTAACAAGACAAAGTATGACGATGAATTCTGCACCACTAATCACTCAATTTCTCGTAAATCGAGGATTGGAATGTTTGCTCACTACTGCTCTCTGCGAAATACAGCGTACAACAAAATGTATATAAACAATAATTGTACGTAAAATGCAATATTTCCAGATAAAGAGGTACCGTACATACGCGTACGTGATGCGCACGCGCGGAGGCGGCGCGGGCGCGGAGGACAGCGCGCCGGCGCTGCCCGAGCGCCACTCCAACCCTCCCTGACGCGCCATGGCCCTGTTCGCCGCCTGCGTGCTCTGATGCTACGACACCCGCACGGACCCCTAGATCGTTCCCCCCAAATGAACCCTTGTCCTGTCGGAAAAACGAAAAAGTTCAATTGTGTTATATATAGGTACATTTTCACATGTTCGACAATAAATTTGATTGCATAAATACAACGTTTGAAGCTGCCTTGGCGTGGCGTTAGCTCGATGTTAATGGTTACGATTATCTGTCGGGAGAATGAAATATTTTAATCCTTCCGCTATTCAACACCATATCGCGATAATTGGCCGGGGAACAGAGTGTCTTAACACTAGGTTGCCTCTGTTAACATATGTTATTTGCGGAATACAGTGTGCAGTAAAAAAAAACCAAAAGGCATGTGTAATTGCGACCTATATATTACAATGAAGCAAAAAAAAAGGTTCCCTTAGCTCCTTAGACTATTGTAGTGCACAAGTGAACCGTATGTATCAGGCGAGGCGAGGTGGTCCGCGCGGTGAGCTAATGAAAAATATATTGACTATGTGAATTATTCTATATAATACTTTTTTATTATAACGCCTTGAGAACTTTTATTTCTCATTCCTTATACCCGGCCTTAGTCAGTGATATAAAATGAGTCGCTCGAGTGATAAGTGAGTGAGTGAAACCAAAGTGTCACAGTCAACACCCACCTTATATTAAAATACTACATTGTTAAATTTCGGTAAGTTAACTAAAATTCAGCCAAGAGGTGATCTAGTTCATGGATTTAATTGGTACTAACTAACTAAATTACTTTTAATATCACTTATTGTTAGTTCTCAATTGTACAGGTACTACGATATAGATTATCTGGATGTAATTCTATTCAAAACCAGCACATTTTCTTCAAACGTTATCACCAAAAGTATAGCTACATTAATAATTATATAATTTCATCTAGATATGTCTATATTTTTAAAAAATAATAAATTACCTCGTATTAAGAAGTTAACACTTATAAGACTTGAAGTGTAGAACAAAACTCTAATAAGTGATATCTCTAGGAAAAGAAGCAAGAGGTCACCCGTAAACTACGTCATAAGTTAAAGGGGATGGAGAGGGTCACTGAACTATTAAATTGTGTGACAAAGGATGTAGGGATGTAGTATGAAGAAAGGCATAAAGAGGGGGAATTTACGTTAAGTGTGAATAGAAATCATTTGTGATCTGTTCTGCTGTTAATACTTTCCATTTGTTTAAATTGCAAAATTCACCACAGAGCCCACAAAATAAACAACGATTTCACAGTAGATAGTGTGGACAAATGTGACAAGTTTTAATAGGGACGGTAGGGCGGTCACAAAAGTTTAAAACATCATTATTTGTGTGATGTAATTTATGGATGGCTTCTAATTGAAATTAAGAATAATTATAATAGTTTATACAATATACTATGACTTCTTTTAAGCATAGAACATAGACAGGTTCTGTTTTCCAAGCTCCAGTTCTTCTGAGAGACTTATCTGAAGATGATAATTTAAGTACTATTCAAATCCAGTTTTGGTCCAAAGTCCTTGCACAGTTTTTTTTATAAAATTCTGAAAAATCTATATTAAACATAATATGTTGCTGACATCTATGTTCTATGATCTTGATGAGCCATTATATATCTGTTACTTTAGTAAAGTTTAGATACAGAAATATTTTAAACAAAACTGTTTATAGTGATTATGTTATGCCTAGATAGAACACCATGCATTTTTCGTTGTTGATTTGCCTTTTCACTTTTTTTGTGTGATCATAGCAGTTTTTCATTTTACCATATTATGAGTTTTATAAAGCACAACAATTTGTGTTATTTCTACGTCATTATATTAGTTCACACATACATATAACTTCTCTAATAGTTAAAATAAGATAATATCATTGTTAAAAAGTAAATATATTTAATATTTAAATTGAATAAATTTAAAGAATAGAATAAAAAAACAGTTTATACATAGACAGTTACAAATGGTATGTAATAAATAAACATTATAAGTTGCCAGAATTTAAATATCTATGATAAAACATCTTTGGATATAAAAAAAATGTTTTGTACATGAAATAATTTTGTTATTAATTGGAATTGATATTGGCAATTTATTGTTAGTATCTCGTATTCACATTATCTACTTCCCTAGAATTGGTTCTGATTATGAAAAAAATGAGATAGTTTCATAATATAGTAAATGAAGTTTTTTACTGTCTCATAAAATATATATATGTGAATGCGAGGTAATGTCGTCAGCCTGATGTAGTGTGATATAACTTGTATAATATCATTAAACTCAGCCATAAGACTGAATGCGATACTCATGCCACATTCCATTGGTACATAACATTTTCGGTGGATGCACGGACATCACAACACTTTTATTAGTAAATAATTAGAGTTTTAATCATTATTACATAACTGACAGTACGCACATTTATAATATGCAACATGTCATATAATATGTAGTTGTATTCCAATATATTTAAAATATGTTTTTTAACTAATATTGTTGAAAAAATTTACTAAAAATGTAAAAAAAACTAGTCAAAGTACTTAGCAATTGGGTAAATTGGTTTTAAGTGAGTGATAATATTTATGTTTCATGTTTCAGATATATTTATATGTAGTGCACATTTTAAAAAAGTATCGTCACATATATACATACTAATAATAAGATTGAAATGAGATTTGATATTATATTTTGAGTACTGTTAGTGATGTATACGTGATTAATGGTCAGTAGTACAGTCGTCTAGTCCTGTCTTCCTTAACAAAATGCTTTGAAAGTTTATATAAATAAAAATTACACAAAAATTACGATTAGAACTGGTTAGTTACTGCTGGTTTATTTAAAAACATTGAAGTTCACTAGAAATGTAAGGGAATGCGGATATGATTAATTTAATGTGCTTAAAAGCAAGTATTATTACTTTAAAGCTATGCCTAGTATTAAAATATTGGCCCCACTATATTGGTACTCTTCACGTATTTGTATGTAATTATGAATGATACCAACGTGATATATATAAAAATATATCTTTAAATGGTAATCTTTACAAATAAATAAAAAAAATATATATAATGAATCTCAAAATGAATATGTGAATTATAAATTTAAATAATTTTACAGTTTTTACGTATATTTTAAATATGATAATGGAGGCAGTGAAAACTACACTTAGTGTAGCCAATGCACAACTCGGCTCCTCTCATTTTTACTCATTATGGGTTTGAATAGTCTTGAACTTCTGGTTTCATTCATAATTACTCTTATTTGTTACGATTTCATTGTAAGGTAGCAAGGAACTTAAATGAAAATGTGTTTTGAGTAAAGTTTTGTATATGATATGATTTTGAAAGGTGTACATTTTATAATTTGAAGAATGCATAAAATTGTGTAGTTCAGTATTGGCATTAAGATAAAGGTTATATGCTTTAACTGATTTCTCTCTATATAAATTGCATAATTAGCTTTTTGTGTGAAAATTATTTATCATTCCATGTTTGTTTATTAGATGCTTGAAAAGAAACGAAATTCTCTAGTGATGATTGTTTTAGTTGTTATTTGTTTAGTTGTATATTAATTCTTCATCTATATATTTCTTTATATATTCTTTGACTTTGGCTGAATTTATAACAATAATGTAAATAGATTTTTAAGTATTGAGACTGATAAGTGAAGTTATTTATTTATATAAATCAACCAGTGTCAAATGTTGGGGCTCTTATGACTTAAGCGTCTAGAATAACAGATGCAACATGAAAATGTATCATAATTAAAAAAATATATGGTACAATAATAACTATTGTTTAAAAAATGTATACACTGAACTATTGTTTTTCTTTTGAAATAATCTTTTTAAATTAAGCTTTATTTATATACTAAATACTTTTTTTTATAATTACAATATTGCAGAAATAGTGATCATTCTCTATAATACACTTTATTTTGATTTTTATTTCTTTTTTTTCATTCTATATATGATCATATCACATGTATACTTTTAAATTTGGGTAAAGGCGAGTTAAACTTGTATGTAGCAATGAATACTGAAGATAACATTCACTAATAACTTTAATAATATATTGCCTTAAAACATATTGTGATGGCAACAAAAGTATAAAATGCATCATCATACTTAAATAAATCATTGTTTTTTTTTACTTTTTTTTGTAAGTTATTTTTTATGATTAACTAAAATGTATAATTTAGTTAGTTTTATTTTGTTTTGAATAAACTGTTTGCCTTGAGCTTGTGGAATTGTGTGTGCTTTTTTTACGTGACTAAAATATATTTTAGATTATTTTAGTATTTATAAAATTACAAAATATTTACATATTCAATTAAATCTTATTGAACAAGAGATTTTTCCAATATTCAATAAAAAAGCTAAATCATATCCAATAATATATATCTATTTATATATTTATTAATTGATTATATATTATAGGTAATATATTACCTTCAACTTAGAATAATAATTTTTATACAGGTTATTGGTCCTATTCCCGTGAAGAACAACGCTTAAGTGTTTTTCTCTATCTTTAGAAACTTCATAAAATTTGAACAAAACTCATGTTAGAAAAATATGAATTTAGATTTAGCTCAATAATGGTTTTCAATAAGTGCAAATTTGAGTAGTAATTTTTATACTTTTAATTTAGTGTTACTACTTTATAGGGCTCTACCATTTATTGTCAATTGTAATTTGCCACTAGATAGAATTAAGTTACTGAAAATTTTAAAATTGTAGTTGAAGACAATGCAGACACTAAAAAAAAATATCCTAACGCCTTTGTTCAGTACTTTATTTTTTACTTAAATTTTAATTTTAATTATAAGTCGGTTGTTTCAGAAAAAAATTAAGTCATCTCAGGATGGATACATGTTTGAATAAACAAAGTATTATTCTAGAGCCAAATCAATTTGTTATGGCCTCACATACATCCCTTTCACGAGAATAGGTCTAATTACCAATATATAAGGTTATATATTTATTATTTTTACTTTTGTCATAACCTTTAATCTAAATCTGCAAACGAAAATTTTTTTTTCATCGTTACATAAAAAATATTTGTTTTTTTTTATAAAAAATATATTTAGAAACTCATTCTTAAAACTGACTTATTGATCATGACTGCATTAAAATAAATACTTTTTTTCCAAGTAATGTGTAGTTTTCCTAAAATAACCTATTTGAACTCTAAAATCTTGTATACGTCCTTATACTTAAATCCTACGAATTTTATAATAAATGTAAAAGTTTGTGAGAATGGATGTTTGTGGCAATTTCACACAATAAAAAACCGGACAACCGCGAGTCGGGCTCGCCCACCGAGGGTTGCGTAAAAAATTGGAGGCCTTGATCTTTATCTGAAATTTAGGCTTAGCTTTTCTACCTTAGGTCTTTTGTTTGATATGTCACTTGAACTTGCGGTTTTAATACCAAATTTTGCCCCCTTTTAAGATTATTGTTTTTAGGATATAACCGCAAATGTATGGTTTTCTGATTTTTTCCGGAACTATAGATGCTAGCTGCCAAATTTCTTAATTCTAGGCCGTAATACACGTTTTTTGTAAGATATATCTTTTTTTAACTAAATGTAGATTGTTTTTCAGGAAACTATGGGGCCGTAGCTCTTGACAGACAACAAAATATATTATAAGAGTTCCTTTTTTTTTCTTAAAAAGTACGGAACCATATTTACTGAATGGATTTGAATGAAACTACAGCAATATAGCTTAACATCAGTATAAATTAATAATAAAAAATGTATAATTTTATTATAGTAAAATATCTATACTTTTATACTTATTTATCTAAGTGTCTTACTAATTTTAAAAAAGGAAAGAGTTTTTTTCCTTGAATGCGCTTACGTGTAAATGTAAGATCAGACGGTGACTTGAGGCAACATCCCTGGACATGAAATCACATATAAGGACTTGAGATTACATATGCAAATGTGAAATCTTGACGGGATGTGAGATCAAACATGTGTGTGTGATATCTCTTGCGTGGAAAAGAGAATTGTAAAAATAAAAATATACATATGATTTTCTATTATATTCCAATTTTTACAAGTATCCCATATGCACAATATATTACCTATTAAATATTATATTTTTGATTGTGATAAGTTTAAGTGGGGGACCAATTACATCATAATCAACAGCCTGTCACTGTCCACAGGCCTGTCCAACAATAGTGACCAATCCATTCCACTGCAACTTCAATTTGCCAATACTCATGGCTATGCAAATAGCAGAAAAGACAAGTTTAAAATGGTGCAATTAAATTTTAAATTAAGTTCTACCTATATTCATCAACATTTTTTTTATTTATTAGATACAAAGAACAAATTTGAAATGTAATGTAATGGAATTTGTAAATAAAATAAATTTAGCAGTACAGCTAGAATATATATTTAATACTTTGAACCAAATGAGTAATCAGTGTTTTTCTGTAAAGGCCTTTGTAATGGATGCGCAAGTAATTTTGCTATGCAGTCATGAATTTTAGTAGCATTTTTAGAAACCTCAAATACATAAGAATAACCATCATCCAGATTTTGAAGAGCGTAATATACTTCCTCACATTTATACAGAGCACAATCTTCTTCATGTGCATATAATATGTCAATATAAAAATATGGTTGTTTCTTTAAAAAGTTAAAATAAGGATCCTCCTCTTCAATCACAGGAATACAATTAGATCTACCATAGAGCACTAGCAGTCGCACAATGTAAGGTGGAGGTATGATGCATTCAGACTGTTTATATTCAGGAATTTGTACTTCTTCTTTTACAATTTCCAAGACTTTGCGAAAGTTAAAATTTTCTGCTTTACTTTCTTCAGGACTAATATAATCAATGGAATTTATGATTTCTTTTACATTATTAGTGAAATTTTGAAGAAAGCAAGGGTTTTTATCTTTCATTACTATTAAAGCATATTCAGATTTCTTATTGATTGCATGTTTTGAATGTATAAAAAAATCTAGAACACGCTTTAACATATTTATAGGGGTGTAGGTACTTCCATCTCCAAGTTTAAAGATTGAATTTTGATCATCATAGCATATATCTAAGCATATTACAATTTTTTCTGGTACATTAACGTTAGGTAAATTAGGCTTTTCAAAATTCGCTATAACTTGCTGTTGCAATTCACTATAATCGGTCTCTAAGATGTTTTTAGAGTCAACCACCCTGAAAAGTAAATTATATACATTAGACCAAATAAATTAACATTTATTAAGCAATTGTAATCATCAATTAAAGTTAAACATACATAGAATCTTTAGGTTCATTGGGATCCGTTGATGTTAATGACGGCGTATCCATATTATAAGAGAGAGGCAGCTATAAAATTTAAATCTTTTTTTCGTCACTTTCAGTTTAGTTCAGGTCAATAATCAATTTGTAGTAGATTAAAGATTTTAAGGATGACAAAATACAAATAACAATCAATTTTTTTTATTGACGTCTTATTCCATTTATTCCTAAAAAAAACAACAAATGTCATATGGATGTCTAAAAATATCGATACGTCAAAAAAATTATATCCATATCGACATTATTTCTTCGATGTATCGATATTTTCAGACGATACTTACTTATCCGACTTGTATTTTTAAATCCAACTAACAAAAATATATTTTTATATGAGAGGATTAAATTTTACATTTTTAAATATAAATTGTTATAAAAAATCATAAAAAATTGGCTAAGTCCAAAAATTTTGATAATTTTTCGTTTTCATTTTTCACGAGATTGTCATCGTATGGTATAGTAATATGAACAAAAACTGCGCGGCGCATCACTCGGTCTACTTGTACTATCTGAGGTCTATTAAACTTAAGAAGTCTAAAGCCTAAACTGAATCTTCTACAAAGCGCTAAGATTTAGAGCTAAATAAAACCCTAACGGACTCAGACTGACTTCGTAAAATACACCCCTCTTTGTTTTTATCGGTTCAGAAATATTACACTCCCCTAGATATCGAAGGACAGTGACCCATTGTCCTATACAAGCCTCCAGAAATAATCTCAAAGTCATATCATCTTATAAAACTCCAAGACCTTTAAGAACCAAGTATGTGGTACTGAATCATACGCCTTTTTATAATCTAATCCAAGCAGTTCCATCTTACCTGTTGCCTTATAGCTGTATCATTGAGAAGATGTCACTTTGTACCATGCCAACCAGACTTACATCCATTCTGTGTCGACGCCAAAAAGTTGTTACGAAAAATATGTTCGAAGTTTTATTTAACTTCAAACAGATGTAAGGAGATTATAGTTGGTATACAAACATGTTATTAGGCGATAGTTTTGTGGCTCCGTGGTATATCCGAACTTGTACGATAGTAATGTTTTACCTGTTTTTAAAAAATGTTGGTAACGATCCAGACTCGAGGGCATCCTAGAATTGTATTGCGAAAACCGAATATGAACTTGGGATATAATACATAAACCAGACATAATGCGACAGATGTTCCCTAGGACAAAATCGTTATTTTTTAAAAGATTATTATTATTATTATTATAAGAACTTTCAATTATAATTCTTTTTCTGCTGATATTTATGATGAAACACAAATCGAATAAGCCGTATGTATTCGATACTTTTAGGGATAAATAATTTTAAATTTACATTCAGTATATTCGATCTATCGATGTTTAGTGAAATGTCATTATGTCGTTCATGGATCTAACCTCTTAGTTTATATTGACAATTTGGTTATGTTTTTCTATATTTAACAGGAATTATTCAAAATAACACAATTAACTGTGTCCAATATTAAAATATGGATTACAAATATGAGCAAACAAGTGAAGTTGAAGCATTAGATTCGATATACTATGGAGATATGCAAAGTAAATTTAAACATTAAGTATATGTATTTAACGTTGTTAATAAAAAGCAAAATATTACTATAAATATATTTTAGTTTTACAGGCAGAACCAGTACATAAATTTGGCATAGGTATAAAGTCTGAAGAATATGACGAAGGCGAAGGGTTAGCTTGTCAGTTATTATTTACATATACTCCAAAATATCCTGAAGAATTACCAATCCTGGAAATAGACACTGACGAAAGTTTTGATGAAATAGTTGACAAAGATGAACTCTATAAGCATCTTATGGAACAAGTAAATATTATTTTTGATCTATTTTTTTTACATTTGCACTGTATCCTACATATAGTAGGGTAGGCCGAGGGAATTTAGTTTTATGACACTCCAGTACCCATTTTCCACTCAATTTTTGAAATATTTGAGAGATACAACTCAAGATATTTCATGTAGAGTGGCAGAAGTCAACCCTGTGTGTTTGCATTACGTTTATTTAATACCTTTTGATGTCATATTTTCCTTCTAAATAAAATAAGTATATATTCTCAGGGTCAGGAAAACTTAGGCATGGTAATGGTATTTACATTAGTGTCAGCAGGTCAAGAGTGGCTCAATGAAAAGTGGGACAGTATAAAGAAAGAAAAGGAAGAAAAGATATTAGCCAAAAAGAAGGCAGAAGAGGAGGCAGAATTGGTAAACATAGATTTTTTTTTGTTTTACTAATAAACAAAAAAATAATATAATATACATATTATAATGAAAACTTGGACTGAAACATTTTTAAACAAGGTCACATAGTAGCTATTAAATTATTGAATTGAGTGATACATAGTTATAATAAAGCCAACTAATCATTAACAAAAAAACATCATATTCTTTTACTGAAATGCTTTATATGCTATACCATTAAGTACTTGAATATTCTAATAATAATCTAGCAATTAATAATGTTAGATTAGATTTTAATTTATTTCTTGGCTCTTAATAAAGTTTGATTCAATTTTAATATATTTCTCTGCTCTAAATAATGTTAGGTTAGATATTTTTTTATTATTTTATTCCATACACTTGGTTGCCATGCCCTTCTTGTTTATTTTTTTTATAATTTATATATCTTAAATTAAACAAAAAATTGGAAGAGTTTCTTTGAAAATACATTTGATTTTCTTTGATTAGATACTATTGTATGATTTTTTGTGTAAATGTTATTAACTTGCAGAAAAGGTTTGAAGGAACAAGAGTTACAGTGGAATCATTTCTAGCATGGAGAAAACAATTTGAGATTGATATGGGTATTCCAGCAAAGAGGGAAAAGGAGTCCAAGGATAAAACTAAATTAACAGGAAAAGAATTGTTCTTAAGGGATATTTCTCTAAATGAGTCTGATCTCAAATTCCTTGAAGATGGTTAGTACACATAAAGTTCACTTTCACTAATATTACTTCCCGTGCTTCTATATGCAGGTTACAATCATTGCTAATACAAAAAATCTTTTTAGGTGACGCTGTTAAAGTAGATGAATCATTATTCCAAGACCTTGATGACCTTGAACTTTCTGATGAGGATGATGAAGATGATGAGGATTATGTTCCCGGACAGAGTAGCGACAGTGATTAAAAAGAAATATACTTTCAATAAAATATGCATTAGCTCAATGTCCTCCACTCATCTTTAAAGTTCTTGATTAATATAACAATGTTTTTAAAATCTAAATCTTTTAATCCCTGCATTAAGTAAATTTATATTTCCATTTCTTCACTCTGGTGTCGAGGCAAAGCGCGGCGTTGAATTCTGCTACTCAACACGCAATGCCTCCAAAATTAGGTAGAAAGTGGGGAATACAAAGTTTTAACACTAGGTTCCCTGCTGTGTGCAGGATACAGCGAAACTGATAAATAAATAAAAAAAATAAGTAAAGACAGTCATCACATTGTTATGAAGTATATTTCTTGTACATGATATTACAATGTATGTCAAATGTTTTCGCTAGTGAGAAAAACAACAAAATACTTAAAAAAACAATATGGCAGTGGTTTCTTTTTATTTTAAAGTAAACAAGTAGGTACTGTGAACGTTGTAGGTACGCGGTAGAAATGTGAGCGAAAGGCATAGCAAAATCTTCCTACATTCTTTTAAAAAACTTTGGCTTGTCTAGTAGTCCATTTCTAGAATGTACTTCGAACGCTGCATTAGATGATCCTATCATTTACATACTTAAAATGATCTTGTCATTACAAATTGTTAAAGATGGGCGTTAAATAAATTTAAATGGGGGGCTTTACAGGCCCCCCTCCCTTTTAATTTAATTTAAACCGAGGACTTTCATTTTGCAACGACACTCGCACACCCGTCCGGTGAATCCACGGAATATTAAGTAGTTTTTTATTTATATTTTTCATTTAAACACGTATACCCGTATTTAAACACGTGTATGATCGGTGTATGTTTAAATATTTCAAGTATAGTATGGTCAACAAGTCGTGGCCGCACTGAAGTTATGTTTTCTGAACTTTTGCACACTGTTCACTCGGGCTTCGGTTTTAAATTGAGTGCATTACCAAATAATAATATATTGCTATATTATTGAAAATGGAAGTCAGTTAAGATAATAAATATTAAAATGTTTTAAATTACAAGTCATACATACTTTACATAGTAAAAACTCAGGAAAATTGTAAGGATATAAAAAATTGTGAAAATGGTAGCCCTCGTCGCCCATGGGCAAAAGGGTGTGACTGTAACGCGACGGTTGTGGGTTCGATCCCCACTCGAGGAAATGAAATATTGCTGATTTGATTTCATATTCAAATTTAGATATTGGGAAACTATATAAAAAAATGGCCAGATAATTATTTAAATGTATTCCGTATTAAAAATTTGTTTACTATCTTTTTTTGTGATTATTAATGTACCATAAAATCGATTGTGGTTAGTGGATATTGTTATGCCACAAGGCAGTTTAAATAACAGGAGTTTAAAAATGATTCTTACGATGTTATATTTTTGTAATAAAACAAATTATTTTATTCAGAGAATAGTTTTATTTACACATTTTTACTATAGGTATATAAGTACAACCGATAGATTAATAAAAAAGCTTTCGGATTTATAACAGTTACAAAATCCCAGTACTTAACAAAACCAAACATATTGAGCAAACAAAACAAATCACTAGCTCTTACATCACATTTATTAGCTAACACAGAAAATATTATAATTATTTAATTTATAAAATTAATAAGTATATCAAATTATTACTGGATTAACGATAATATTATAACTTAACACGTATTTACAACAAGTGCAGTCTTAAACTCAATGAGAGCAGGAAAATTTTTAAATGTTCAACAAAATCTAATGTCAGAATAATATCAACCGTTGTCTCTAAAGAAAGTTGTAAAAAAAAAGCATTTTATTTAAAAAAATAAATGCATTTTTGCATGTTATGTTTATTTTATGTACAAATTAGAGTTGTACCATCCAAAAAACTATTTCGTAATCGTTTGCTGATAATATAGTGCGGTCAACGAGTCGTGGTTTAAGTCGTCGTACTAAAGTTAGCTGTAAATAGCTGCGTAAATTTGATTTAACATTTTTTTTACAATTAATTGTTTTCTTACCGAACTAACTTCGGGGCGGCCACGGCTTGTTGACTGCAATCTATTAAATAGTTCAACAAAGTTAATATTGCGGTACGATAAACGGCAATTTAGTTTGATAGTCAGTGCTCAAGAGGTTATTAGAAAAATTGCATAGTTTAACTTTTATCCGTATAGGTTTTTATACTTTGAAAAAACTATACAATAATATCTATCGCCCATTATACGATGTGAAAAGAAAAACATTTTTTTAGTGAATATTTTGATCTGGAATTACTGTGAAAGAGGTACCTTTTAAGACACAATTTAAATAAAATATTGACAAAACTTACCCAATATTAATTAACCAAATATATGTATATAGTTATAAAAAAATGTTCAAATTACGACATTTACGTAGGTAGTACAACTATTGCAAAAATTAGGTTTATTAATATTGTTTTTTGAAACAAAATTAAGAATCTTAGAAAATCTTATTATAATATAACGTATAAATTATAATTTATTATCTAGACATTTATTAATAATTTTAATCTAATGATATTTTGTTATAAAGGAGTTGCGACGTCAAGGAAATATAACTTGTTTTATTAGCTTATAGTGATCGATAATATAGGTATACTACAACGAACATGCACCTACAGACAGACACATTGCATTTCTCCAAAATACTTAATATTAAAACCATTTAAATTATAATAATTAAGTATAACATTTATTGTAATATTAAAAAAAATGTCAGAAGGACCACATAAAGTTTTTTTATGCCTTAACATCTATAGGCCAAAATATTATATAAATATATACAATGAATGAATATAACTACCCTTTTATATATAATAAACTATAAACACGGTGTATATAAAACAATGAATTCAGTGCAATAACATTTAAATAATTTTTACTTTCATATTTAAGTGAGAGCAATACAATATAACGATTGCAGCAATATTAAATGATCTCTATCTTACATTAATTCAAATAAAAGTAGGAAGGCCACTGTAGCTTAAGTACTTTGTAGTGTCGTAACATCTTCCATTATTTGGCAAAATTATATAATATTATATTAGATACAAGGGTATTTAAAAAATATACCTACCATTATTATTTGTTCAAAAAATTAGCCAAATTAAGACATTTTTATTATTTACTTATTTCCAGTTGCTGGTCCCAATGACAACAAAGTATTTTTTTGTTCTTATAAGTTCGCATTGAGACATTTATTTGACTAAGCTATCTACGCCCGTGTAAAAATACCTGACAAAATGAATTACTCTAATCTTTAAATACTATTATGAAATAAGTTTTAGCTATTAAATATTACAATAAATTATTTACATCCATTCATAGATATTAATGTCGCCGTGTAATTTATAAGATATAACTATCTAACAAAATAACAATCAGTACTGTTTAGTACAAGACATTTTTTTTTAAAGTAATACAATAAATACAGTTGAAGGTTATCGTACGATTTCGTCGCCTTCGTGAGTTTGTCCTTTTGTTCCTGAGCATCATTGATTTGGACTGTAAGTACCAACTTGACTTCACTTTTTCGGAATTTTCTAAATACTAATTAATGATATTAAAATGAAAGAACCAAAAACAAAGATTGATTAAACTTCACAAAATGCAGTCCGTTCTATTGTTCACTCCTACAGCCGGGCGATGGTTTTAACACAAATTTATGCACCACAACGGTTATAAAAACCGTAGGATCGTAGCCGCTTGCTGTAAGTGACGGCCAGTGCTCATTTCAGTCTTTGGGTAACATTTGCTAGCGCGACGGCGAACGCCTGAAGGGCGGAGAACGGATACTGGAAGTCGAGGGTGTAGGCGTTTCCGTCAATCCGCCCAAACTGCATCACCTACAAATAAGTACATTCGTTTATTATGTATATGTATATATACATACAAAGTGTGACTGTAAAACCGACTGGTTGTGGGTTCGATCCCCACTCGAGATGAAATATTTACTTAAATTTATATTTCCGTTTCTTCGCTCTGGCGTCGAGGTAAAGCGCGGCGTTGAGTTCTGCCACTCAACACGCAATGCATTCAGAATTCGGCAGAAAGTGGGGAACGGAGTGTCTTATGACACTAGGTTCTCTCTGCCTACCCTGCTGTGTGTGGGATACGGCGTGAAGCTGATTTTATTTATAATATTTGTTTATATGTATGTACATTATCTAGTGTATTGTTTATGTATCTATGTAGAACTTTTCGGAATTTCCATTGGTTGCTTTAAAGAGATCACTTTTAGTGGTAAGATTAGCGTTGTGCCGTTTTAAATTGTCATCTAAAATCTTTAAGAACATGTCTCTATCGCAGTATAAATTCTGGGTTTTAAATTTTCTTTATATTTAAAAAGAAATAAGAAATTACTTTTATTTTTAGTTAGTTTGATGTGATCGACTCTCATACCTGCTTTCCGTGATATTCAATTTGAAAATTCTTAGCGGATTCCTGTGTGACCCGTCCGCCAAAGTCGAGTTGGTACACTTGGCTGTTCTCGTTCCACATCGGCGCCTTGTTGTGCATAACGAGCTGGCGGCGAGTGCTGCGGCTCTCTGGCGCGTTTGAAGACGTAGCCGTGTTCATGGTACCTCCAGCACGCTTAATCTGTAAGACCAGTATTAATATTATAGTAAGTAATAAGTTAATACAAGATGCTTCATCAAATTAGATTGATTTCTATCCCACACATAGCAAGTTAGGCATAGGGAACCTAATATTAAGACTCCCCGTTCCCAAGTTTCCGTCGAATTTTTCGAGGTACTGCGTTCTAAGTTATGGAACTCGACACCGAATTTATGCCTTGGTACCAGAGCAAAGAAATAAAAGTATTTATAAATAATAATTAATTCCCCGAGTGGTGATTGAACCCACAACCGTCTCGTTGCTACACTACACGATGGATTTGAATTAAAATATATTTTTGTTATTACCTTATTCCTAAGTTGAGCTTTCTGAAAACTCTCGAGATCCCTATAATTTTTACTGTTAACTTCATTGTATCCATTGGAGTACTCATCGTCAGAGCTTTCCGACAACTTCTTATTTCTCCGTCGATTTAGAAGAGGTGAATTTAGCAGCTGTCTGAAAGGTACAAATATATTTGGAATTTTGAAAAAATATACTAATTAAGTTAAAAAAAATAGTTAAGAAAAATCTGCCTGCAGTTACAATAGGTGTTTATAATAATAGCTTTATTTATTAAAATATAGACATGTTTCTTTTCTAATGATGGTTTATATCGTACTAATATTATAAATGAGAAAGTTTGTTAGAGTGTGAGTTTTTTTTCATTAGCTTCATGCCTTATTCCGCATCCTACAGGATAGACAGAGACGACCTACTGCTAAGACGCGCCGATCTCTGACTTTTGCGTCGCGGTTGAGCCTACCTTATAGGCGACGCAGAGGAGTACCGCTGGCGGCGCGAGGCGCGCGGCGCGGGCGAGGACGGCGCGGGCGACGCGGCCGAGCGCGCCAGGCGCGGCGACGCCGGCGCGGAGCTGCTCTCGCGCGACACGGCGCCGCCGCCCGCCGCGCCGCCGCCCGCCTTCTTGGACGAGCGGGACGCCAGCAAGCGTAGGGCCAGCTGCTCCAAAGAACCTGTAATATTGTTTTTTGTCAATAACAAATTATGTATCCATCATTTTATTTAATAAATTCAAGACATGAAAGGAACTGAAGTACCATAAGGTATAGCTACGAAATCCTTAACAATACGCTCAAAGCTAACTATCTAGCCATAAGTTACTTAAAGGTTATAAGGAACATAATAATTTACAATTTCAACCTCATAACTTCAAACATTCTTTTTATTAGTAAGCATTACTGTCAACAGAATAGTTATTAGACTTCTATATTCAAAAATGTGCATGTCTCAATTTACACTGGAGTAAGTTTGTGTGAATTCTTCGCCTTCAAGTCTACAGATTTGTGCCAACGCAGTTCAATGAACATTGGCTAATCCGCAAAGCCACATGCGTGTCTGCGAAGCTCAGTGCACAAGTCTATATCGCCTAGCTGCGGGTTCGTAGCCGCATTTATCTCACCGTTGAAGTATGGAGGAGACGGATGAGAAAAAGCATCTACTACTAACTATAATACTTGCTGTAGTCGGAGTCGCTGTCGGTGGCGGGGGGCGGCGGCGCGCGCGGCGCCGGCGCCGGGCACGCCGGGCACACCGCGCACGCGTCGCGGCGCTCGCAGGGCACCACGTGCCTGCACGTCGAGCACAACGGATAGTCCCTCCTCGGTCGGCGTCCTCGGCCCTCCTCTGTACTGTTCCCGCTGTTGTCATCACCTGTACTATTATGACTGCTGGAATTCGCGTCGATGTTTTGTTTCTCGTTCAATTCTACTTTCGTTTGTTTCTTACTCTTTTCCGCGGTAATGGATAATTCACCAGAATCTAAACTTTTCGACTTACCACACTTTCTTAAACTTGGTGTTTTAATATTTTCTATTTGTTTAGCATCGCTATTTTTATAATACCGTCTTGGGCGCCGCTGTCTTTTGTTATTGACTAGTATAAGGCGTCTAGGTGGATCTCCACGTAAAGCTGTTAAGCTAACTTGTGCGTGCAAAACTTGTGGATCAACTAGATCTAAATATCCAACGCTGCAACTCCGCGTCATAGTGTCGTATACTGGTATACTCGCGCATACGGGGCTGATTGGGACGACAGTAGTTGTTCTTTGTACTCTTCCCTCTCGAACTTTGTCAGTCAAATTGCTTATGTTTGTTTCGACTGGAGTCTCTTCGTCAATATATTTTAGATCTTCACTTTTCTGCAAATTTTTTAAGGTTTCTGTGCGCTTGTTCATGGCATCAGGGTGAACTTCGTGTTCGTAGTTTTTGTTACAAAACGACTTTAGTATTCTGGTATTCATTTCAAAAGACGTTTCACCTCGATTACAAATATTTTTTCGCAGCTTAGAAAGGCAATTATCTGCAATATGGTTATCGCATTTTTTAATAGTTACTTGTCGACTAGGCTCTAAACTAAGATTTAAATTAAACTGTTGATCAATATTGGACAAATTTCCTTTTAACGATGCATTATCTCTTACACTATAATCAGTCCGGCCTCCACAAAAATCTCCTCTACCACCGCACGTGACAGTCTGAGGCGAGGGTCGCTCAAATATAATGTCAGTAGGCGCTACGGCATTCTTTGGGGATTGTAAAGTCGGTACGGAACTTTCACATCTTAAGGGGGATATTGCGTGACGATTGGACACAGTTGCTGTATTGCTAACGCGCCTTTCGGTACTTTGTGTTGGATGTCTCACAGAGTTGGCATTAAAAACATTTTCTGACATATTATTTAATTCACTTGTATCAATATAAGGAAATTCATCGTAAGATTCCGCCCTCGCTAACGCTGGATTGGAATTATTATTAGGCGAATATATTTCAGGACTATTTATTATATTATTAGTATTAGTCAATCTGTCAGTCATAATGGATGGATTGAATTTTTTTCTTATATTATTATTCATATGTGATGGAGAATCAGTTTCACTGGGTTGAAATACTTCCTCCTCATCTTCGGAAAAAATGTTTGGATTAAAATTGGGATCTGGTCCTACCGGGTAATCGTCTCGCAGCTCTGTAATCATAAGCGTCATTTGACGCGGTTGAAGATGTAGTAAAGAAGTTTTATACGTCACTTGTCCAAGGTTGGCCGGAACATTTTTAGCCAAACCGTGCATTTTAAACTTCGTTCCCCATATATTAGAAGTGACCTCAACTAACCGCACATCCTGAAAATTTTCAAAAGTTTTTAAAATGCTCAATATTATAATTATACAACAATTGATATATATATTTACCTCCGGCAAGGAATCTATATACGCTAATTCATCGGGGGTCTCATCTTTATCGGTGGAGTTACGTGTTTTTCGTCTTTCACGAGCTCGTCGACGTCTTTGCAACCTTGGAGACCCAGAACACCCTATAAAATAATATCAATATACAAAAAAATCTAAGAAAGTTTAGTTTATTTAAAAAAAATGTAATAAAATTAATGAAACCCTATCAACAGAGGGAGTAAAAATTGAATAATACAAGACCTTCTTCTCTCTCCGTATCCGAGGAGCAGGAGTCGTCGTGCGGCGGCGGCGGGCGCGGGGCGCGGCGGGGCGCGCGCGGCGTGCGCGGCGGGCGCGGCGACGTGATGCCGCCGCCGATGCTGCCCCCGCTGCCGCTGCTGGACGTGCTGCCCGCGCCGCTGCTGCTGCTGCTCGATTCTCTTGTTATACTTGATATACCTTCTGAAACATTCCATTTTATGAATTAGACAATATTCAAAGCGTGTGAAACTGTAATATAGTGCCGCAATGGCATCCGACTGTAAAGCAACGCTTTTGGGTTTGATTTCCAAGATTTTTTTTTATTTCTATGATCTGTCAAGAAAACAAAAAGCGTGACGATGGTGTCTGCCACTCAACACGTAATGTGTCTACCTTAGTACAGTTTGAAGGATTTTTTACCCAATTTTTTCAAGAAATATTAATATTAACAGAATATTGCCACAAAATACCTTCTGCTTGAGGATCGAAGATAACAAATTCTGGTCTAATTTTACTAGTTCTTCGTCCTTTAAGCAACGGCACTAATCCACCGAGGTGCTCTAGATATAGCGTGTAGGCTCCAGCTTCCTCGTCGTCGTGACGCAACATGGTACAATGCAGGCGGCCCCCGGCGGCAGGCGGGCGTGAGACAAAACGCCTTAGCTCATTTGTTTCGGGAACATTGCACTGAAACAATATTTATTTTATAGCAGCTTTATGATCTTTTCCAAATATCTTAATATACTTTATAATAATAATAATCAGCATTGATTATATTAAACGTATTACGAATTTAAATAAGCATTTCGTGTGCAACAATATTTAAATCTGTTACGATCAACGCACGTTCATATTGTAAAAAAAAATATTTCACATTAGTTTGATTTAAGTTTAATATAACCTAAATCGAAAGGTTAATTTAAAACTTTTACAATAACGACTATTTTTAAATTGATTGTTCGATATATATTATCCTCTTTGCGCTATAACTTGGACGCCTATATAATATTTACTTCTTTATTTATACTAGATAAAGTATACAATACTTAATGCAATAGTGACAAAATTCAACAATGTATATATACTGTTAGGATTTGGTGTTGTGCCAAAGAGGCTGTAAACGTAACTTGGCAACTGCATTAGGTTTAAATAGGCTTTATTTTAAAGTATTCGATGAATACGTAAACAGCTAAAATTGTTATTACCATTGTTTTGGGCTGTAATATATAAGTAAATAATATTATTTATTTGAATTTAGCAGCAATTTGATTATTATTTAAATAAAAGTTTTGCTACATATTATTTTTTGTTAGATACAAAAAAGTTACGTGTATGTGTTTAACTTTTTTGCTTCTAAATGTACCAAGAAAATAGATAAATTTCAAAATTTTCCTTTGGAAATCGTAAATAACAATCAATAACATACTCGAATAGTGTGCGCAAATAGGCTCGCTAAGGCAGGCTGTAACCGAGGAGGCAAAGGTAGCTTGGCAGCTAATCTGGGATGTCTCAATGCTGCAGCTGCTCGAACCCGCGCCAACAGTTGAAGAGGCGCCACCACTCGCCACACTCGTGCTGTGCACACGGCGCCCCCGGCTCCGACGAAACAAACGTCTCGCTGCGTGACCCCAGGTCAGCGCAGTCACTCGAGCCTATAGTAGAGAATTCATATGACATCGTAATATAAAATTGATGCTTGTAAATAGATCTCCAGGTGGAGGTATTCTACATGTATTATAGACATAAAACGTAAACGACATATACTAAATTTCACACAAATAGAATAATAATTAACGAGAATGATTAAGACTGTTTAAGTTTGTTTAAGTTTGCAATAAAAAAGAAATTGCAGGTGTAAAAATCTGCTTTACAAACATTATAAAGTCTACTATTCAAACGCGAGAAGAAGTATTAAGTACTCTACATTTTGTAACAAAAACGTCTTCACGGCTTCTTGTATTGTTGGCGTGCAATAAACAATGAATGTACTTACTTGGGTGTACGGAATGGGGACGGTGTAAATAAGTGCCCCGGTGTCGGAATAAAACTTTACGACGTTTTTATATGGCGGTGCGTCCTCTGGTTCATTTGGCTCTATAAATTGTAGCAAATAGATAAATCTAATAACGTAAAATAAGTTTTATTGCGTACTGTATGTATATACGAGTATATATTTTATTGTGAATAGCGAAAAAGAAATTTAATAGTTACGACACATTTTTAGGGTTCCGTATCTTTTAACGAAAAGAGGAACCCTTATAAGATCACTTGTTTATTCGTTCGTCTGTCTGTCTGTCTATCTGTCTATCAAGAGCCTTTATGTCAGGGATTCTTAGAGATATCGAGGTGAAATTAAAAAAGATATACTTAGATTTACGGTCCCTTGATTTCCTGAAAAAAAAATATTTCTATATTTATTGAAAAAAATTATGTAGTCGTCTATATTGAAAAAACGCAAATTTTGACAATATAAAGGAAAACAAAATTCATAGGGTACTTCTGTTTGACCTAGTATTATGAAATTTTGCACCTGTTATCTACAGGTAGTACTAGCTTAGAGAAAAATCTGAAAACTATAGATTCGTGGTTAAGTCCTAAAAATAATAGCCTTAAAAATGGGGACAAAATTTAGTGTTAAAGCCGCTAGTTCAAGTGATATATCAGTTGGACTTGATGAATGGGCTCTGCCTGAGCTAAGCTTGAATTTTAGAAAAAGCTCCAGACCTCCAATTTTTGTACGGAACCTTCGGTGGGCAAGCCCAACTCGCACTTTTTTCTATGTATTAAAAATAAAATAATTATGAAATAGTCATTTTAATACGCAAAATAACTGCACATTTCAAACTTTAAGCCATTTCAAAATACATGAGAAGTATACGCCCAGACGTATTTAATGATTTAATACTCGGCGAAATCATTTTATTATACAGTTATATATATGTTTTGTAACATATTTTAATGTATATATAATTATATGATCGTTGTCCCATTACACAAGCTCCTCATTACATTTGCAGCGTACAAAAGTATCCTTCACCAGTCGTCACTTTAGTTAGTGGGAAATTGTAATACTGAGCGCGACTTAATGACGCTATTCATATACGAAGTCATATAGCAGAGTTAAAGTATTAAAACTGGTTAAGTGCGAGTCGGAATTACCCACCGAGGCTTCCATGCATATTTTTCTTTCGAAATTGGTAAACTTCAGGATTGTGGACCAACGGGAAGTACAATTTATAAAAAATTCCAAACCTAAGTTTACGGGCGTATATTTTTTTTATGAAAAATTAACTATAAATAAAAAACTATAATGATTTTTTCTATGAAATACCAACAAATTATATGTCATTTTTCAGTCGTCCACGGAAGTACCCTACAGGTTTTAATTACGCGGCAAATTTCATACAAAATGCATAAATACTAGTATCTTTTGATTAGAAATTTGATTTTTACTTTGCTGCGAGGGACCATAGATTTCAATATTTGATATAAATATCAGTCTGATACCTAAACACGATCTTGAGATAAATGGTCTCAACAGACGGACAGTCGGACAACAAAGTGATCGTATATAAGGGTTCCTTTTTTACCTTTTGAGGTAAAGAACTCTGAAAACGGCAACCTTGCCAATCTGGAATAATAATTAAAAAAATAAATTAAATTAAATTAGCTTCACGCTATATCCCGCACACAGCAGGGTAGGCAGAGGGAACCTAGTGTTAAGACACTCCGTTCCCCACTTTCTGCCGAATTTTGGAGGCATTGCGTGTTGAGTGGCAGAACTCAACGCCGCGCTTTGCCTCGACGCCAGAGCGAAGAAATGAAAATATAAATTTAAGTAAATATTTCATCTCCTCGAGTGGGTATCGAACCCACCACCAGTAGGTTTTACAGTCACACTTTGTACCACTGCGCCACGACTGGCCTAAAATAATAATTACAATTTTATATTCTATTTTGCATTTGTACCCGCATTATAGGAATTATTTATTCACCAAAATCAAAAAGTATGTTTAGATGGTGATATTTTAAATCATTATTATATCGATATTATCCAGGCCGTCTTAGCGCAGGGACACTAGCGTGCGTCTGTATATAAAACATTAATAGATCATATTTTCATTTTCCTCCCTCTGGTAACGGTAAAGTGCGGAGTTGAGTTCTGCCACTCAATACGCAATGCTTCAAGAATTTGACGAATTATGTAAAACGAGGTGTCTTAAAACTAGGTCCCCAGGTGCCCTCTGCCTACCCTGCTAATTACTTTTTTTATAATAAGAGCTCTACAAATACAGGGGGAAATACGTAAAAGAAAAAGCATAAAGTTTTTATTAGATGCTACATTAAACAAGACTCGAGAAACGCGTGAATTCGAGACTACATGTAGTTTACCTACTTTTTATTACGTTTACTGTGTTAGGAAGTTCAGTAAGTATCTTATTGAGGCAGACGTGGCGCAGCGGCAAGGGTGTGACTGTAATCGGTTGTAGGTTCGATCCCCACACACCTTCCCACATTGTTGGAATTAATTAATTATTATTTTTGTTATTTCCCCTGGCGACAAGACAAAAGCTTGACGTTGTGTTTCGGCACTCAACACGCAATGCCACGGAAAAATCGGCGGAAAGTGAGGATCGGACTGTCTTAACGCTAGGGTCAAAATCTGCCTATCCTGCTGTATATGGGATAAAGCGTAAAGCTGATATCATTTTTTAATCTCATTTAATTACACAGCTTATAATTACTTGGAAAGATGTTATATGTTACACGCATAAAAGTGAAAGTATACTTAAATTTTTATATAGGACGTTAAATTTAAGTGTGTTCGTTTTAGTAAAATTGTTAAATGTAGATATTAATATAAAGTTGGATATGAAATAGATATAGAGATACTAGACGTTAGATTATAAACAAGCACGGCATAAATATGTAGGTATACCGTAGAAAACCTTCTTAATATTGGGTAGAAGCTTCAACCATTTATCACAGCGAAAAATATACCTCAAAAAGAAAAATTCAGACAATATGGTGTCTACGTTTTGAAATTGCAACATCAACACAACCTGTAAATGGGACACACACACATCGAAGAGTGGCATTGCCTTACATACTTGTAGTTTATAAAATATATATATTTTATATTCTTTTAGAACATGTTACATAAATTGAAATTCAATAGAATCTTAAATAAATATTGTAATTTATTAGTATGATTTCATATCGCAATATACTCAAATAAAACCGAAAGTTACGTCGATCTCTAACTTTTATACTGAAAATAAAAAAATGATTTTATCGTACGTACCAGCAATTAAAGTGCCAGCGACCGCAAGTAGTTCCCTCGAATTAGCCCACTCCATGGCGAGAGTGGTGCCCCTGAGGCCAGTGTGTACTCGGATAGGGACTGACGTCGTCGTGTCCCCGCAGTAATACAAGCTCTCCGTTGCCGAGAGCGACCGCTAATACGTGCCCACCGTTACTCTCAACACTCTCCTCTCCCTCCTCCATTTTGAACTTTTCACAGGACCAAGCCATTGACGTTATACCACCCTCCGCAACGAGTTGTACCTGGGTAGATTTAAATTTATTAAATTATTTATTCATAATAATTTTGATAATTTATTTATTCACATGTGGCAGAGTGGCACAACGTCCTACTGTAAATAAGATGGTTGTGGGTTTGATTAAAAGAATAATCTAAAGATAGGTCTCAATTAAGTATTAAGTCGACTCGTTTGTTTCAATAAGTAAATCCTGTGGCAAAGTAGTAAATAATCCGAATTTGGCAAAGTGGTAGCACTCGCCAAGCGCGTAAGAGAAGGTTGGCAATGATTCAAAACCAATACGGCCAGAAACTAAATTTATTACGAGGCAGGTAGCTTAAACTGTTTACAAGCTACAATTTAGACTCATGTTTTTACATATACTTATTTCGATAGTATTTTTGCCATTTTAAATATTTAAATATAAACAATGAAAATTTACAACAGTGGCTAAGCGTGGCGCTGGGGCTCTAGCCGGTGACTGTTGGCGTGACAGGTTCGATTCCCATTCGAGGAAATGAAATATTTAATATCTACAATTCATCGCTCTGGTGTCGAGGCAAAGCGCAGCATTAAGTTCAGTCACTCAACCCACAGTGCCTCCAGAATTCGGCGGAGGTTCCCTCTGCCTATCTACATGGATATAGATAAAAAAACAAGAAGGGTCATAACTATGCACTTGACTTTTGTATTTTGTTATTCACATGGAAAAAATGTCGCCAACCAGCACTTGTAAGCCGACATGTCTAACCACTCGAAGATCTGTAACCCCTTAAACACGTTCCTGTAGTCATTTCCACGGAGGGAGAGGGAAACATTTTATTAGTTTCCTTGAATTGTTTTATTTTACTATTTAAAAATTGTGTTTAATTTATTTAGGTAACATTTAAATATTTTCACTTTTTTTCAAATCAAATTAAGTATACAATGCACCTAATAAAATTTCCTTCAGTTTAAATAGATACAGAAATGGCTTTTGTGGGGTGTTACATCCATTTAGTACATTTGGGTAAAGACCTGTATATTTCCAAAACGCTATTCGATTTTAGATTTTTCTATCTTATCCTCTAACATGTTCTACTGTATATATGGTAAAGCTTAACGGATAGTATAAATATTGAAAAGCAATTTCAAAGGAACTAAGGAAGGTATAAAACGTTAATTAAGTCCTAAAGGAACTCATACAGGCTCACGTCGCTTTTGCTGCTATTACCTAAGTACGTTTAATTACTTTTAACGAGTATTAAAGCTTTGCAGTAATTAACTTGTGAAGTAAGTTTTAATTGGTTTATTCCGTTTATCTATTTTATATGTATGTATACATTTTCTATTATATCAATCAAAAAAATCAGCTTCACGCTGTATCCCGCACACAGCAGGGTAGGCAGAGGGAACCTAGTGTTTTAGACACTCCGTTCCCCACTTTCTGCCGAATTCTGGAGGCATTGCGTGTTGAGTGGCAGAACTCAACGCCGCTTAGCCTCGACACCAGAGCGAAGAAATGGAAATATAAAATTAAGTAAATATTTCATCTCCTCGAGTGGGGATCGAACCCACAACCAGTCGGTTTACAGTCACACTTTGTGCCGCTGCGCCACGACTGGCCTCATTTTCTATTATATAATTTGTTTAATATACAAAACCTATTTCAAAATAGTCAATATAGCCCATTTCCTCCCCTTATCTATTTGCGGCCAGTCGCGGCGCAGGGCCACAGGCGTGCGACTGTAAACGCGACAAATTATGGGTTCGATTTGAAATGAAATATTGACTATTTTCATTTCCTTGCGCTGGTGCCGAGCCAATGGAAATGCTATGTGCGGATACGATGCTCATAGAGGATATATCAACAGTCACCGTTTGCTTATTAAACTCCACATATTTCAAGACAACTATGGCACTTCACAACTGAACTATATACTTTAAATGAATCTTTTAACAAAAAAAAATAAACGTTAAAATAAAATATATTATTTTATCCTCACCTGTGAAACCATCGCTCCGTGGACGTCCATTACGACTAGTTGAGCGGACGCAGTGCCAAGGTACACCTGGCTGTCGTCTGGAGTCCAGCATCCACATGTGATGCGAGCATCCAAAGAAAGCATCGACGACCAATACCGCTGACCTGCGACTGATCCTACTAATACGAAGCCATCCTGACAAGAAAATAGTATTTTTTTTATGAACAATTGCTATAAACTAAAATTACATACAAAAATTGTTACGATTTTTAGATTAAATATATGTAATAAGAAAAGCCTGAAGCATCATGACAAAGTCAAATACACTATAATTCGATTAATCAAACATGGTATTTCTATACAATCAATCTTAAGGAACTTAGTAAAGCACATATGTTTATTATTTAGTTTTGGTTCGTGAAAAAATTATGTTTTTCTACAATTTTCTACCTAAAATATTTCTAATTTAAAAATTCGAATGAGCAAGATAAAGTAGGTGCGAGACGCCAGCTCGCTCCCGAAAAAGGGTAGGTACTCAATGTGGGCCAATATGACATACATATTACATACATAAATGTAATTTTTATATTTTTTAAAATTATTTAACAACAAATTGGAGGCCAGTCGTGGCGCCGTGGCGCAAAGTGTGACTGTAAACCGACAGGTTGTGGGTTCGATCCCCACTCGAGAAGATGAAATATTTACTTAAATTTATATTTCCATTTCTTCGCTCTGGTGTCGAGGCAAAGCGCGGCGTTGAGTTCTGCCACTCAACACGCAATGCCTCCAAAATTCGGCAGAAAGTGGGGAATGGAGTGTCTTAACACTAGGTTCCCTCTGCCTACCTTGCTGTGTGCGGGATATAGCGTGAAGCTAGTTTAATTTAATTTATTTTTTTAATTTAACCAAATTAAACAAATAGGTGAACGTACATTTTTATACTCTGTTGTTGATCAGACAAAAAAAAAATGTTTTTATTATTTGTATGGTTTGGCTAGTGTTGCGAATGGTAGCTAATAAAGTTAGATATATCATATATGACGTTAAAGTCACAGCTAACGAGATGTAGACCTATTACGATAATTTATGTGGAAAGTGTTTATTTTCGAACTGAAGTGTCAAATTCCTTTGCTCGACCGAGTTCTTGGAAACCTTTTAAGCAAATTGGAGCGACATATTTCTCGCATCTAAGAGACATATTACATTAGTGTATTCACGTAGCTACTATGGCGTAGATAGTTAGATATGTAGATACGTAGACCGAGTATAGAACGTGATACGATCTAATTATTTTTCTATATTTTCATGCACAAGTCGTTTATCAATTCATTGGTGAAGTTTCCTAAACTTTAATCGAAAAGTAAAAAGCATTATTTGAATCTGTCAGACAATATTGTTTTATGTAAGAAATACATAAAACAATATTTTGCGAAAAAAAAAATATATTTACATTTTGTCAACGGGAAAAACGGAAAATTAAGACTCTAATTCGGGACATATGTTGGGTGACACACCTCGCCAATGCGCTCCGTCTTCCCACAGCGGAGAAAGGATTCACTTCCCCGAGTATCCACAGCGAAATAGCCTAGTTAACTTGAAAATATTACTATTTCGGTATAATTATAGTATATAATTTATATTTAAAATGACATTTTTTTACAGTTTTATTTCAAAAATAATGAATAACTTTTTTTTTAATCAATATGCATTGATTAAAACTGTTATTTTAATGCAAAGAATCTTACATGTTCTATGTTAAATATATTTTATAAAATAAAACTCTCTACTTATTAATTAGCTCTTTGATCAAAGGTATTCGAGCGAGTGACATAAGGCTACTCACTTTATGAATAACTCAGAAAGAATTTTATGCTATAACACACTATTTTATACTGCATTGTTATATAATCTTATATGCCAATAAAAAGTGAAGGTTGAGCATATTGCTATTCTTTAATAACTACAATTTTGTAAAAAATATATTATAAAAGTTTTCATTAAATTAGAATTAGATAATTTAGATTTTTTGTTATTATGTTTTAAATATTAGGATTGGTGAATAAACTATTTAATAAGTATATTTAACCATATGAAAATTATTAGTTAAGCTAAATTCATTCGTTCAAAAGTATCACTTTTAACTTTAAATAACAATTTCACATCTACGAAGGTAAATTAAATTATACCAGGTTCGATGTAGAGCCTTGAATGTAGTCTTTGCTCTGGTTGTTAATGAGCCTCGCTACTGACTTTATAATTATGTAATATTTGTAAAAGCTTTCGCTTACTGATATTGGGCTATATTTCATAATTTACCTAAAATATTTAAATTACAAATTGTGCGTATATATATATATATATATATATATATATATGTTTATGCTCTCTCTTCTTTATAAATATTATATACGCCATAATATAAAGATTCCATGTTTTATGATAAAATAAACATTTACATTTTTTTTCACTGCAGCGTTAGCGAGAATAATGTATTTTTTTACCTGATAACATATGAGAGCCATTCTCCCATCATGTGACCAAGAAAAGTGTGTGACTGGTGTGCTGCGGTCGTTGATCAATTCGATACTCCATCGACCCTCGTACTTTATCCATACAAATATAACTCCGGAGCTGTCACACGATGCCAGTTTTTGGTAGGGTTCATTCCATTTCACCAGAATAACCTGCATAAAATAAAATAATAATTAAATTTTTCATCTGTTATGTTTTCTATTCCTGAGAAACCAGTCGTGGCGCAGGGGCACAAAGTTGGTACGATCCCCACTCGAAGAAGTGAAATTTTTATTTAAATTAATATTTTCATTTCTTTGCTCTAGTGTCGAAGCAAGTTGGAGGCAGATCGGCGGAAAGTGGGGAACGGAATGTCATAACACTAGGTTCGTTTGTTCGTTGTGTTCAGAAAGTATGAAGCTGATTTATTTATTTATTTCATGGTTTATATTAAAAGACATGAGCGATATAAAACACGAGCTTACTGCCGGAACGATACTCATATTTGTTTTCCTAGACCGGGTAAATATTAACATACACTAGTCACGTAAACATCATAACGAGTAGTCATTAAAATGTTAACTATATGGTTTTACAATCTTTGGTTTCTGTTCTTGTGAAATAAAAAATTCAGCCATAGAGAAATACAAAAATAGTCAATTATATATAAAAATAGTGTAATTACTATTTTATTAGATGAACAAAACCTTATAGAAAATTGAACGTACGAAACTTAAAATCAACTCCCGTTATATATATACGGTCTATCCAATAATACGTTATATCAAAAATTGTCTACGATTATCACATTTTTTTTGTCTCAATCTATTCAAAAAGTTTTATTTGTATTTAGTTTGTATTTTTAATATATTTTAGAACCTTTTTATAAAATATACACAACCACAGTGTTTAGAGACGTCCAAATTTTTTATAGATATTAGATGCCTTTATCGATTTTTGTTCGCACAATTTTTTCGGTACTTTTCTCCAATAAAGTGTAAACATCGTCGCGACCTGTTCCCACAGTGTAAAGTACAAGTCGTTACGACTGTGCTATACAACTACAGGCGGTACAAGCTACAAGTACTACAAGCATGCGTCGATTCCCACTAAAGAGAATGAATTATTATTTACTAATATTTTCATCACAAAGAGGCTGTAAGCGGCCAGTCGTGGCGCTTGGGCACAAAGTGTGACTGTAAAAGGGACTGGTTGTGGATTCGATTCTCACTCGAGCAAATTTATTTACATTTATATTTTTATGTCTTTGCTCTCGTATCGAGGCAAAGCGCGGCTTTAAGTTCCGCCATTCAATACACAATGCCTCCAAAACTCGGCGGAAAGTGGGTGTGTCCTAGCGATACAGCGTGAAGCTGATTTATTTGATTTTATTTTTCAATATTTTCATTTCTTCGAGCTGGTGCCAACGCAAAAGCACGGCGTTGAGTTCCACCACTCAATACGCAATGCCTCTAGAACTCGGAGGAAAGTGGAGAACGAAGTGCTTTAATACTAGGTTCATTCTTTCTTATCCTACCGTAAGCGGAATACAGAGTGGAGCTGGAAAAAAATATAAAGAAATAAGCCCAATCCCCATCAGGGAAGTGCAGGTGAGAGATAACTGGACACAAGTACTCCTCAACATTTATTTTTAAGCTAAACTGGACTAATTTAGGTGAACTATGGATACTTATTAATTTTAAAAATTATTAATAAGAATTTAAATAGTAAAAAATATTCCATCTCACTTAAAGCGTGTGAAAATGACAAAAGTATACTTTTGAAAATATTTTTACGGCTTAAAACCACTACGAGGGCTAACTATTAAGTCGAGCGCCATTGTGTAGGTATCGTAATGAGCTTTATTATAGCATTGTTTGTATTCGTACCGTAATGAAGGCATAGTGCTGAAAACCTTTTTGTAAAAATTTATTCTTTTCAGATTTATGTCAAGTTTTAAATTAATAAATTTCTTAATTATGAATAAATTAAATCAGCTTCACACTGTATCCCGCGTAGTGCAGGATAGGCAGAGGGAACATAGAGTGAAGACATTCCGTTCCCCACTTTCCGACGATTTTTTCGAGGCAGTATGTTGAGTGGCGGAACTAAACGAAATTTTTTATCTTGGTTCCAGAGCGAAAAATGAAATTATTAAAAAATTATAATAATTCATCCCCTAGTGGGGATTGAATCTACAACCGTTGCGGTACAGTCACATCCTTGCGCCCCTGCACCACGACGGCGTCTAAATATTAATGTGAAAGCATATATTATCTTATAATATTTTTTATTACTAAGCTAACTCTGCATGTATTTCCATTTCTTCGCTCTGGTATCGAGGCAAAGCGCGGCGTTGAGCTCTGCCACTCAACACGCAATGCCTCCAAAATTCGGCAGAAAGTGGGGAACGGAGTGTCTTACACTAGGTTCCCTCTGCCTACCCTGCTGTGTGCGGGATATAGCGTGAAGCTAATTTTTAATTTTAATTTTTAACTCTGCATGTACATAAAAAAATATAGTATTCTACTAAATAACTTACGATAAATACAGACAATTTTATAACCCAAACTTATTTTTCGTATCAAACGAAGGCAGCTTGCCAAACAATAGTTGCATTTTGCACGGAACAGTTTATAAATTTGACATATCACATGATAGTTTCATAACAATAAAAACAACAACTTAAAAAATTTAATGCTGCAAACTGCAATGAAACAAGTTCACATACTATATAATAACTGTATATTATACATATACGAGTATGTATATGTTCCTAGTGGATACAAGCAATAAAAAAAATATGAAATATATAAATTTTTTAAGTAATTTAAATAAGTTTTATATTTGTCGTCAAAGTATGCTCATTCAGATACAGTACCAGCGTTGCCCAATGTGTCAATGACTTTGGCGGGACGTCCCAATATTTAGCCCAAAAATTAAATGTCCCGATCGAGACAGGCATAAACCCGCTTTTCACGGATTATTCCACGTACTGTGAGAAATGTTTTTTTTGTACTTTATGATTTTAATTAATTACCTACTAATCATTTCATAGAAATACAAATAAGTACGTAAGTAACGTTTTATAAACTATTCTAAAGACGCAATTGCCATACATGGTAAACCAAGACAATATCGTTTAAATATAATGACGTTTCTCCATTTAAAAATATTTTATATTGTTTCTATCACCACTGCAAGCTTTATTTGAAACTCAAATAAATCGATAGTTATATCTTCATCACTTAATTTTTTTTTGCCCCGCTACTGCCGAAAGAATCCCGCTTTTTTACGTAAAATTTACCCAAATTCCACTTTTAACTAAGAGAAAATCACTAACGCTGTTCGGTACTAATGCTAGAACACTCCGCAGTGGAAAATATTTCGAATTTATACATAACATTTGAATTGTTATAAACTAAAGAATAAAACACAATAAGATTATAAGAATGTCAATTCTTTACCAAATTTCAATGGAATGCCAAAAGAATGTTTATTCATTTGCCTCTATAAATCATTCCTTTCAAAATATATAAACGCTGGAATGACTGGTCTTTTATTTGCTTACAATACAAATCAATATAATGAATATACGAAAGGGTGAAAAACCATTAATAATCTCAATTACAGACTTGAATGATCTATTTGTTGTTGTCTAAAGGCATTTAAAATATATAAGTAAAAATAAATAATTGAAAATATATAATTTTAAAATAAATAATTTAAAATTTGAAATATATAATTTTATTTAATGTATTGAGGCCAGTCGTGGCGCAGTGGTACAAAGTTTGACTGTAAAACCGACTGGTTGTGGGTTCGATCCCCACTCGAGGAGATGAAATATTTACTTAAATTTATATTTTCATTTCTTCGCTCTGGTGTCAAGGCAAAGCGCGGCGTTGAGTTCTGCCACTCAACACGCAATGCCTCCAAAATTCGGCAGAAAGTGGGGAACGGAGTGTGTTAACATTAGGTTCCCCCCTCTGCCTACCCTGCTGTGTGCGGGATATAGCGTGAAGCTAATTTATTTCTAATTTATTTAATGTAGTAATTAGTTTTAAACGTAAAACGTACGTATTCGTATGCCATTCGAATTAATAATAATATTTAATATTTCATACCGTCCAATATTTTCAAGAGGCACAGGTTCAAGTTTGTATGTATTTCCTAAAAAAAAGTCGCTTTTGCCTAAATGTTTTTGTTAAATGTTAAAAATACTATATTTACTTGTTTGTCATTAATAATAGCCACGTAAGCAGATTTTGTAGGTATATTAAAGAGGATATAATAAATGTGTGTTAATCTGTGTACTTTTATAAGTTTTAAGTTTTAATCTACGTACCTTTATAAGGTTAAATAAAAAACAATTAAAATAACCAACTTACAAATTTGCAAACGACCACGTGAAATTGACAAAAATAAATAAATTTTGCTTTAGGCTCGTTCGATATAATAAAAAAAAGATATATAAAAAGAAATTAAAAAGTCATGGTTTGCTATAAAATTTTTAAAAGCTGACTTGAAGTAAAGTTGTTAAAAGGTAATCTAACTTAGGTTCTTGTTGAAAGCTTCTTACAGCGCGGTTTTGTTTAACTTTAATACGGCTTTGTGGCAGTTATAGTAGTGTTGGTGTTAAGAACTTCAAAGAATAGTACGGTGAAATATTTTATTCAAAATATCATGCAGTGGCGTACTTTGCTTTATTTTATTGTTATTACAATCTCAAGTAACTTTTATATTTTTTATATCTGTTTAGATAATTCAAGGCCAGTCTTGGCGCAGCGGCACAAATTGTGACTGTGTAATACCGACTGGTTGTGGTTTCGATCCCCTTAATTTTATATTTCTATTTCTTCGCTCTGGTGTCGAGCCAAAGCGGGCCTATGCAATGCCTGCAGAATTCGGCAGAAAGTGCGGGATGGAGTGTCTTAACACTAGGTTTCCTCTGCCTACCCTGCTGTATGCGGGATACAGCGTGAAGCTCAAAAAAAAAATTAGATAATAATTTATATAGATAGATCAATTTTGATATAAATAAACCTTTTCATGTGAAATTTAATAAAATATACTAATTCAAATTACGTATTTCTACATATTGTTTTAAATTAATAAAATTGAGAAGTTTGCAGTTTTATTTATGAGAATAGAAGCAAGTATACTATTATATACTTTGGACAATAATATTTTATAATTACCTTATTATTTTCACTGTACGGCCTCGCTTTACAATGTATGGAAAATTAAGAAGCGAATTGCTATAGTGTGCAAGCGTCGACCTTCAGGCCTTATTTATGTTCTAAGAAAACATTGTTCTCACTATTTAGTGGACCAGAGTCACGTATGAACGTTAAACAATTCAATATACTTGTTTAAAGTTACAATTTTTTATATATTTTTTTTGCTTTACGACAGCGTATCCTTCACACGTCAGGGTAAGCAGGGGGAACTTGTGAACCTATTGTTAAGACATTCTACTCCCATTAAGACTTGCATTTCCCAAATTCTAAAGGGATTGCAAGTTGTGTGGTGTAACTCAACGCCGCGTCTTGCCTTGTAATCGAGCCTACAACCTGTCGCGTTTACAGTCGTACATCGTGCCCCTTCGTCTTCACTGGCCTATTATTATATAATTTATATTAAGCAATATATGTTTTATCCAAACGGCAATAATTCGGCAATAATAAAAATAAATACAATTTAAATATACTTAAAACCAAAATGCAGTTATTATCATTATTTGTTCTGTAGAAGAGAACATGTTACTTTTGTAATTATACCCCAAAATGTAGCTGCGTTGATAACCGCTACGACGCGGACCAGCGCCCGTATGCACCTTGAATACTACGGCTACCTACGGCGTAGATATTCGCTATGTATTATTGTTCATATTTTCTAACTAGCGATCCGCTCGCGGCTTCGCCCGCTTAAACTACATACTTATTATTATTTATTTACTAATTTTCATTACTTTCGTTTTCCTATAATAACATCATCTTAAAAACAATATACCAGTATATTAAAAGTTTCAGCTAATTTAATAAAACTGTTATTTATAGCAATTTTGTCGAACAATATTTTTTGAAACGGTTGAGATAAAACTAACACTAAATCGTTCCTGAGACTAATGTGAATAAACGCACAGACACACAGATAAAAATAAAAAACTTAATTTTTAGCTCTATAGGTAGTTATTACGTTATTAAATGCTTATTTGATACATAAATAACAAATTTTCTTTTTTAAGATATGAAGACACAGATCCGTCACGATTTTATTATAAGTTTAGATATAGATTTAGATAAAATTTACTAACTAGATTTACAAATTATTGAGACTATTTATTGTAGTACTTACATCAGATCGATGTCCCCGTAAGTTGTAGTTTGTACGCAAGGGTAGTTCGTGAGGGCGTCGTGCGTGGGAGGAAGTGAAAGTGACGCCCACGACGCCGCGGACGTTGCCCGTCGCCAGCCAGCCTTCTTGATAGTAATTGTTTCGGTTCAGTTTCCATCCTTCCTCCTGTGATATAATATTATTTTAATATTTATATAGCGCGGCGTTGAGTTCTGCCACTCAACACGTAATGCCTCCGGAATACAGCAGAAACTGGGGAACGGAGTGTCTTAACCCTGGGTTTCCTCTGCCTACCCTGCTGTGTGCGGGATACAGTATGAAGCTGATTTATTTTTTATTTATTTTATTATATTAGTATAAAAATATGAATTTAACATATATTTTTATGATGAGGCCTATTGTAGAGCAGCGGCACACGTTTGATTGTAAACGGGAATGTTGTGGGCTTGATACCCGCAATGCCACCATAGGAACGGAGTGCCTTTACACTGGGTTCCCATATTTCCTTTGCCTAACTTGCTACATGTAGTGAAGCTAGAAATAAATACCATTCAAAAACTGTCAATTATTTATTTAACAATTTAAATTTTGACTAAAACCGAATTAATACCGATATATGTTGTGTTGTTGACGTAAACATTCACAAGCGTTCACACACTCTTTATTACTCAAAGATTCACATAAAACAGTCCAACGACAATACAGTGTAAAACAGAGGCTGAAAATTCTACCAAATGTTTTCACAAACGCTTTGTCGCATATGATTTGGATGAAGGGTAAGCCTGGGTTGAAAGGGTCACATCGAGGATTCTCTTTAACCGTGCCTCAGATATCTTTATTATTTTAACTTTGTACGTTTTATTGATATCTGTATCAAATTCATAAACAGTATAATTTATGATTCAAATAAAAAGTACTTGATACTTTTGATTATACGATAAATGTTTATACTCTTCTCCAGTATTACTTCTATAGACAGAGAAAATCTCATGGCATGGCACTGCGTTGTTGACGTTCTGTCTCTACTCGAAACAATGCGTGGGGTCGCGGAACTAAATTCCGCATTTTGTTCTGCTACCAGAATGAGAATATAAAAATAATGCAGTCCCGGTAGTTTGGATCAAACACACGACCGTAATATTTACAATCAAAGGCTGTATCATTGCGCCACTTTAGCCTTTACATTCCTTTCAAATTATTTTCTTAAATTAACATATGTACGAATTGATATAGCTTTTCTTACAGAAGTCGGTTAAAAATATAATTCAATGATGCCAAAGTTTTTAGTGAACTATCCGTATTTATATGAATTTTTATTTGCTTGCTATATATGTAGGTATTTTAAAATAGTAAAAGTATAAAAAAAGTTAATTATTTGTTATGTCGTGTTTTGTTTATACGTATCAGAACGATTCCGATCTATATAATGCAGAGTATCCCGAATATCAAGAAGAAAAGAGAAAAGTCTACAGTTTAAAAACACAGTAAAAACATACTACAGTGGTGTCGTCCGTGAGGACTTGTTACTTATAATATTAATAATTTCTATATATTGCCCCGAGCAAATCTATTACCCGCTTATTGGTTGAAAGTAAACAAAAATATACAAATAAATACAAAACGTAATAGAAAACCATCGACTATATCACAAATGAAAATATAAAATTACGAAGTTGGATCGTCAAGTAATGGAATATGTCGAAACATAATTGAAGCGAGTTTTAGAAGCAATCATCGTAAAATGTTATTACAAACATATATATCTTTGTAGGGTGGACCGGAGATGGAGGAGTGATTGCCAATTAACCACACTAAGTGAGTTGCAGGACTAGGTGGACCCTGACAAATATATTACACTCGATATAGTCGGGACATGTTCTGTAAAATTCTCAATGTTCATACGACACTAGTAAATAAATAATAACTTCACTAACAATATTATTTTATTAATTTTTGTATAATTTCTTACAGTCTCCAAAAGTATTATACACTACTGGAGACCTATAAAACGACTTGCGACCCTCAGTGGCAATGCGTTATCGATATTCAAAGCTTAGTTTTGTACAACTTCCTTGCTTTTTTCGACATCTGACAACAAAAAAAATGCCAAAGGTACACTTTAAAACCGATCGCTCGTGTGAACTACGAGTATCTATTATGTTATTAATAGGTAACTGGATAATAATTGTTTTTCTTACATTCACAAGAATTTTCAATTGGCGTTAAATCAACCTAATTTTGTCTTGTGAAATCGACAAGGCAAAGGAACCAAAGAGTCACCTAATACTAACTTACTAGAACTAGTAAGTACTGTTAGTACTGACCGTAATAACACGAGTACTAGTAAGTGATAATCGTAGCTCACGACTCCGTGTAAGACGGTGCGTCGCTGGCCTTTAAGGTACCGTACCGACCCCACACGCCGCATTTAAGCCATTCCACAATCGACACATGGAAGAAAGATTCTAAGGCTTTCCAGATGATCACAATTCCGACAGTCACTCGAAACGTTATATGCTGATACTGAGCAGGGGTTTAAAAGGAGGGTTTTCGAAAATTTGTGACACGCTAAATAGGTCGCTTAGTGGTCATCACTACTCAACACGCAACGCCTTGAAAAATTCAGCGGAAATTGGGGAACAAAGTATCTTAACACGATGTTCCCTCTGTCTACCCGGCTGTGAGCGGGATACAGGGTGGAGCTGATTCAATTTTTAATTTAATAACACGTATATTAAAAATAGGTAGCAGATCCATATACATACTTGTACATAAACAATAAATACTAATAATCCTGCATAACAGTGCAGAATTATACTTAAATCTATCTGCATATATATAAATCATGCAAATGACAGGTGGGTGCGATATTTTCATTGCATAACGCTGTTTGCGTAGTGAAAATAAACTCTGACGTTCAGAAGAGGCGGGGACTTGTTTGTGATTGCATGCTGAATATGCAAATTTATTATTGTTTGCTGTTCGACTAACAAAATAGTATTTTAAAATCATTTATCTATTTAGGAATTTAATAATATTGTGATAATACGCAGAAAAGCAACGGAAAACGACTAAACAAGGTAACTAAGTGATAAGAGAGAAAAATCAACTGATATCTCTTCTCTGTTCATCATCAAGGACTTAATGTGTTATAGATATTTTTTAATCACTCAACACACAAAGCCTCCCAAATTCGGTTTTAACACTAGGTTTCCTCTGCCTACCCTGCTGTGTGCGGGATACAGTGTGAAGCTGATTAAATATATTTTAATGAAACGTATTGAGCTGTAACAAGGCTTAGAAGAAAACCGCGTACACGACATGAGGATCTCCGGAAGTAACTCCACTACATTATTTTTATATATGTACGTATCTACATACAAGTACGTCATCATAAACGTTTGGCGCGTCGTTTTTTGTCTGTCTGTCTCATTAATGATAATATCTCAATATAATAAATTGTAATGAGGCTCAGCAAGTCAGCAATATCTTTTCCTCAGTTAGTTAACATCCATACCATATCTCAATGTTAAAGAATTTGTTACTTTTGTAAAACACAAAATCATTGGTAGTTTTATTTATCATATATATTCACACATTGTAGTATCGATAGAAGCCGGATGAAGTAAATAGAAACCATTCCATCTCGCCTTACCAGCCATAAAACACATTCCATCAAGGCTACTACGTCGCTTCACTATCAACGAGGTTCTTTACTCTTTATAGTAATCTAAGGTATTGTGTAAAAAAACCGATCTAACTCGAAAATCAGGGGGTTCAATACTAATCAACTCGGTCAACTAAATAGTACAACTTATAAAAATTGGCAAACTTAAAACTGCGAGCGAAATGGATTGCGGACATATAAGTGAAAAATGAAAAATTTGAAATTTTAAATAGGAAACTTTTCATGTCACTTACGTTCATTTAAAATTGGTTGCATATAATAAATTAATTATTAATTTAAAACAAACTTTTACTCTCTAAAATATATCTACTTACCATGTTATCATATCGTTTTGCAATTGCCGGTACCAGTTTTGTATTATAGCTAAAAAATTATATTCATATTTGATTTCTTATGACGTTTATTTTACGCGTTAAATTTTACGCAATACGTTTTTTTTTTTATTTTATATTTTTCATATCTGTGACACTGAAAGAGTGTTGATTATTGGCGCCATTATTCTAAAAAGAACGGGTTTTATTTAACTAAGTAACTATTATAAATAGGAAAATTTGTACAAATTCTTACAGCAAAATCGTAATATTCATATATAAAATACCAATCACTGGTAACACCGCAAGCCGCCAAGCAAGCTTAACGTTGAAATATACTGACAGCGCACGTAACAAACAATGTGACAAATTACTTATGCATATAAATAGATTATTAGCTTCACGCTGTATCCCGCAGCGTAGTCCTAGTGAATTAGTGTTAAGACACTCTAGTTCCCGTTAAAACACTTAGTTCCCCGCTTTCCACGTAACTGTGGAGGCATTACTAGATGAGCGACGGATATTAACGTTCAAGGGGAACGTTAATATCCGCCACTGCCTCAACACGAGAGCGAAGACGTGCAAATGTTAAATATTTGATTTACTCAAGTGGGAATCGAACCTACAACCTGTCACGTCTGTAGTCACACGCATATGCCTCTAGAAGCAATTGGCCTCTACTTTAGTAATTGTTTTGTATAATATCCCGATCATAAAATATATTTTATACCGAAGTGTTAAAAAACATATTTCTCGATTTGCGGATTTAAAATTTATGTTAGTAAAACTTTAATGAGTTAAGAAGACGACATACCTATTATGAAAGAGTAAATTATAACTGGTTTAAAATATTTTTAATAGTTTTCCGAGGACATGCTTTAACAAATCTTTCATACTTACATTTTAATAAATGTACATTTAAAAAGAAACTTTGGTTATTACTTTGAACTTTTGAACTTAACATCGCAACTTGACTGCAGACGTCTGAACCTTCTGTTTCATTACGTCGCGTCGAAGGCTTTCAGGTTGCGTAACGTTCATATTTCTAGTTCGCCTCGCTTTGTTAGATAACAAGCGCTAGATCCTAGGTCTATTTTTACAAAATGGCACATTAAATTATTTATTTTATAAAATAAAACTGTATGATAAATATATATGACCGCTAGCGATCCCCATCAGGCTTGGCTCTGTATATTTTGTTATAATACTATAGCCAAATTATACAATTTTTTTTCACGGGGATTGCTCTTAAAGCAACCTAATAAACTTCAATTTCTTCAGCTTCACGCTATATAACATGGTAGGCTTGGAAAGCCTAGTGTAACTCAAACACCATTCTACACTTACTGCCGAATTTTCCGAAGCATTGCGTACTGAAATATGGAACCTAACGCCGCGATTTTTGCCTTGGTACCAAAGCGAAGAAATGAAAATATTAAATAATAATAATTCATTCCCCCGAATGGGAATCGAATCCACAACCTTCGCGTCACAGTCATACGCTTGTGCCCCTGCACGAGCGTATGACGAAGGCCTCAAAATTAACTAAATATACATTTTAAACATACATCTTTTTTGACTCCTACATATACAGCAAGGTACCAACCTAGATCGCTATAAAAATGCTATCATGTAATAGACAAACAAATAGTACTCTTTTTTTAACATTTTTTAAAGTGTTATTCCACACTTAGGAAAGAAACGCATGGCTTAGTGGTCAGAGCGCCTGGTCGGTTTCCAAGAGGCGCGGATTCGAGTCCCGCTGCATTCAAATTTTTATAGGTTTTCTAAATAAGTAAATAGTACTTTGATAAGTATATTTCATTCCAGTAGAGTTTTGCTTATATTACATTACAAAGTACTTAATATTTATATTAAGTATATACAAAGTTTCATTTCTTCCCTCTGGTTTCGAAGCAAAGGGCGGCGTTGAGATGCGCCATTCAACACGCAATGAGGTAGGGAACTTAACGCTAGGTTCCCTCCGCCTACCCTGGTGTGTACGGAATACAGCGTGAAGTGGTTTTTTTTATATACAAAATTCGATTAAAAGTCCAGAAATAAATACCTGTAAAATTTATGATACTTACATTAATATCTCTGGCAGGACAATATTGCAAGGAGTGTAAGCAAATAATAGAGCTAAGCTTTCAAAATGACGGTCTTCGGTTTAAACGGGTTCGATTTAAGCTTTTATAAGCCAGTCCTACGTGACACTTAGGTAGGTACACGTATGTTTGGGTTGGATATAATATATATTCCAGTGTTAAGTTCACCTAAACAAAAATACGAGTCAACTATGAAAAGCTACAAAAATTTTTATATTTCATACTTAAATTACAAATATGATATGTATTGATAGGTCCTGATCCTAGTAAGCCTCCTGACTTTATTTATTATCTCTGTTATTTTTATTTATTATTTCTGGTTACTAACAAAAGTATATTACACAATAATAAATTAATATATTTAATTTGCGTCGCACAAGCGTGCGACTGTAAGCACGACTGTTTTGAGTTCGATTCCCTCTCGGGGGAGAGAAATATTTTATATTTAAATTTCCTCTATGCCTCAAGAATTTGGCGAAAAGTGGCGAACGGAGTGTCTAAGCACTAAGTACCCAGGTCGGCCTACACTGCTATGTGCGATATTTTGCGTGAAACCAAATAAAATTATAGTAGACTTTAAGTGACAATTTGTTTAGTAAAATATTTAAAAAAAAATTAAATTAGCTTCACGCTATATCCCGCACACAGCAGGGTAGGCAGAGGGAACCTAATGTTAAGACACTCCGTTCCCCACTTTCTGCCGAATTTTGAAGGTATTGCGGGGTGAGTGGCAGAACTCAACGCCGCGCTTTGCCTCGACACCAGAGCGAAGAAATGAAAATATAAATTTAAGTAAATATTTCATCTCCTCGAGTGGGGATCGAACCCACAACCAGTCGGTTTTACAGTCACACTTTGTACTACTGCGCCACGACTGGCCTCGAAAATATTTTAGAGTTCAAAATTAATAAATAATAGTTATGTACTAACTACCATGCAAAACAAAAGTACATTTTACATTTTTACATAACGTTGTTATAGACTGACAACCATAGTCAATTAATCATTACATTATTGTTTTTCAATTAGTTTAATGGAATAGAAATATGATAGCTGATACTACCATAAAAATATAGAAAGGCATCTATCTCAATTCTTAATATTACTCGTCTATAAAAAGTAAAAGCTGACGCAACTGAATACGGCTTTAGCTGCGAAGACTTAGAAACCTTTGGAAATATTTCAGCTATCGTCCTCCATGTAAGCAGTGAACAAATCCGTAGACGAGTCCTCTGCGAGTCCATTGTTAAAAGTGAAATGAAACTCGACAAAGGCGGACTATTTGAAAAGCTATTGGTCTGGACTGTAAAAATATATTTCCTATTTCTCGTAAAATTTCAAATATCGTATATAATAATTGAAAACTAACAAAACTATTTTCCAATTTCATTATTGCTATTGTTTATGATAAACTTGAATTTGATTGATTGTTTAAGCGACGGTTTCAGGTTTGAGTCTAAGCCATGGGAATGCTTTTATTCCTCTCAACTGATAAAACAATACGTAATGTAAGATTTTTCCGGAATAATTAGTACAAAATCTCTAAAATGGGTGGGAATAGAGACTCCAGTATTGTAACACAGGGTACTCTATACCTTTTCTTCTATCTATATGCGGAAAATACGTGAAAATAATAAAAGGCAATTTATTATATACCTAGATACAAACTTAGAAATTATCTACAAACATATCTTAGTTTAAATAAAAGCCGTTATCGAAATGTATAGATATGTACATAGTAAAATAATAATTTGGCCAAACAAATGCCTCTTAAATTTACATAAATAAAAAAGAATAATGTTTATAAATTAACCTACAGATATTATATACCTACCTAAGACTTACAGCAATTAAAAAATACATAATTTACTAATATTATAAATGTGAGTGTCAGTTTGTTTGTTACGCTTTCACGCCAAAACGTGCTCATATTCTTGACTCTGAGGTATTAGAAAGGACATTTTATTAAACAAATATATTTTTTATTAAATAAAATATTATCCTTTGCCTACAATATAAAACAAAAAAAGCCGCGTTTGAATCTCTTAGTAATAGTATAAAAAAGAATACTTTGTACAGCTCTTCCTCCTCTATTTTTTTTTATTGGCGACAATCCAATAAGTAAATGACATTATGGCCCTTTTCTATTTAATAAATCTGTGTCTAATGACGGAGTTGAATTACGTTGCTTTTATATTTTGAGGTCGAACATGCAAATCGAATTCAATCTAAACGGTAATGGAAATTTAATGTCGTGTAATAACGCGGAGGTTCGATGGAGCACATTTGCTACATAGTTTTTAATGACCGTTAATTGTTTATTAAATCACTCGCCACCCTTGAAGCTGGAAATAACTAGCGCAGCAGCACGAAGTGTGACTGTAAAACCGACTAGTTGTGGGTTCAATCCCTACTCGAGGAGATGAAATATTTACTCAAATGTATATTGCCATTTCTTCGCTCTGGTGTCGAGGCTAAACGCGGCGTTGAGTTCTGCCACTCAACACGCAATGCCTCCCGAATTCGGCAGAAAGTGGGGAACGGAGTGTCTTAACACTAGGTTCCCTCTGACAACCCTGCTTTGTGCGGGATACAGCGTGAAGCTGATTTATTTATTTACACAAAAATAATAGATAAATATAAAGTAATTGGGAAAGCAAAACAATAATATAATACACGTTTGCTTTTACAATTAACTTTTAATTTAATTGAAATGCTAAAACAGAACAGTATTATATTTGATAGGTAAGTTCATTATCTAATCAACTGAATGTGGAAGGCCGGCTTCATTACGCGTACATTGAATAACAGTCAGGGTTGCGGACTTACCTCGGGTAGCTCATCGGGAACTTTGCCCATCCACGACAGCGATAGTATCGTGCAGTCGCATTTCGCGTTCACGTTCCTTTCAAAATGTAAATGCATTATTCAAATAATAATAACCACTCGCCACCGAAGCACTGGAAAAACAGAACGCGCGCGGACTCCACGTCAGTCACGGAACGCGAATTTCGATCATTTTATGTAGTGATTCATTTTAAGTGGGTTTTCTAAGTTTATATGTGATTTAGTAGGTCGAGTCGGGCGGTCGGCTGGCGTGACTGGACGTGACAAGCTGGCTGCCTTCGTCGAGGGTTGGGACGCGCAGGTATCGATTGCGCGTAGGGGAGGCGCAGCGCGACCTCTGTGCTCGGTGTGCGTAAAGTGGAAAATCCGGAAAACTCCAGGAGACGCGTTGAGATGGCGCGGAGATTGTGTTTGATATCCTATTATGTTGAGGTGCTAAGACTAAATAAACAAAACTCGAGATTTTTCTACTTTATCGTTTAATTTTAAGCGTCGTTTATAATAATATTTTTGGTTATCCTTTGAAAATAAATAATGGCAATTGTTGGCATGTTCTTATGTATGAACCTGTCTGTAAAGAATAAATATTTTATTTGCATTAGAATAGTGATGTATCTACGAAATGTTGTTGTTATTAAAATTAATGGCTACGAGCTTCGAACGCGACAGATTGTGAGTTTGATTCTCACTCGAGGAAATGAAACAATACTTTCATTTCTTAGCGCTGGTAACGAGGCTAAGCGCGGCGTTGAGTTCCGCCACTTAACACGCAATGCCTCCAGAGTTCAATGGAAAGTGGGGAATAAGTGTTTTAACGGGAACTGAGAGTATTAACACTAGGTTTTCAGGATCCCTTTGCGTGCAGGATACAGCGTGAAGCTGAGAAAAATATCTTAAGTTTAAAAAAAACACACATTACTCAAAACACTTTTATTTGGCAAATTTAAAAAATATCACAGACGAGAGTGCTAAGACGCAAAAAATTAATAATTTATCACTAATATCATGATTTTATAATTTGACTTCTTCCATCGCGCCCCAAGTGCAGCCATTCTTCACCTTTACAGGTAAAGGCACATTCAACTGTACGGTCTCCTGCATTAAATCTTTTAATAGTTTGCTAAAATTCATTTTTTGAGATTCTTTGACTTCGTATATAAGTTCATCGTGCATTTGTAAAATTAGACGTGGCTGGTCTATATCTAGCTTTGTTTCGTTGTCTATAGCGCACATGGCGGCTTTTGCTATGTCTGCGGCTGAGCCCTGTATGGTAGTATTCACTGCTTGCCGTTCCGCTGCACCTGGTAACAATTTTATATTAATCAATTCATCAATCATCTTCACGCTGTATCCCGCACACAGCAGGGTAGGCAGAAGGAACCTAGTGTTAAGACACTCTGTTCTCCACTTTTCGTCTAATTCTGGAAGCATTGCGTGTTGAGTGCCGCGCTTTGCCTAGAAACCAGAGCGAAGAAAAGGAAATATAAACTTAAATACATATTTAATTTCCTCGAGTGGGGATCGAACCCACAAACACCATGATTGGCCTCCCACTGTTACATAAATCATTTATTAAATTAATCAAGTGAAAATGTAAATTGAAAAGAACAAGAAAAATATGACACCAAAATTTGCTTAATCCAAATCATAAATATGCTAATTATATTATAATTCCCATGTTCTTATTAATTGCGTTGAAACAGGAGATAGCAGAATATTGACGTTGTTTTATAACATTTCGACAAATACGTTTATTATTTTTATTGAGACTTCGTTTTTATTACAGCTTCACGCTGTATCCCGCAAACAGCAGGGTAGTGTTAAGACACTCCGTTCCCTACTTTCTGCCGAATTCTGGAGGCATTACGTGTTGAGTGGCAGAACTCAACGCCGCGCTTAGCCTCGACACCAGAGCGAAGAAATGGAAATATAAATTTAAGTAAATATTTCATCCCCTCGAGTGGGGATCGAACGCACAACCAGTCGGTTTTACAGTCACACTTCGTGCCACTGCGCCACGACTGGCCTCAACTTTTATTACGCAATAATATAATTGAAATTATCGATTAATTGTCAAATGTTTTAAAATCGGTTTGTGAAATGGATATATTTAAATCAGTTCAGTTCATTAATTTCTATTTAGATATTTTTTTATATAGAATACTAGATTATTCCCGCTTATACTCTATGAATTCGCAGAAAATACGTTTAAGATGCAGAAAAGTAATACTTTAAAAATAAAATCTTTACAAATAAATTTAAAGGTTTTTACTAAATTAAATAAGGTGATAAATTCTTACTTCGTTTCGATGGTATTTTACTATTTATATATGGTAAATATCTGCGACGCTTCATCAACGTTTCGACGTAACCATTTTTTCTACACTCTTCTATAACAGACTGAGTAAAACTCTTTAGAGCAGGATACGTTTTATAAAACGTGTCCATAAATACAGCGGCTTCTGCTTCGTTGACGTCCAGGTGTTGGGCTAAAGTTCTATTGCCCATACCGTAAAGGATACCGTAACAGAGTTGCTTGGCTTTTTGTCGTAAATCTTCATCAACCTAAGAAAATATAATAAAGCGTTTTATACAAAATACAAATGTTATTTCGAAATAATTATTTTCTTAAGTAAGAAAAAAGAAACGCATATTTTTTACGTTTGTAAGCAAAACGTATCATACGTCCTTTTTTTAAGATATATTTTTAATTTAGTTTTAGAACACAATCTGCAAAACATACCAATATTTTTTTTATTCAAATAATAGAATCACAAAACAGGTTCAAAATGAAATTGTACATCTAAGTTCTTAGACCAGTTACAATATTTGACAACTGTAGACAACATCAGCGGTCACATGAAAGATATACGGATCAGAAATGTGAAACGCATAAAAAAGTTATAATAAACTGTAAAATTTGTGTAAAATTGTGTGTTAATTATAAGACAAGGTAAAATGTATTTATTGCACGCTTGAAAATATACAATAAGTAAAATACATTCTTAAAACAAAGTGCAAAATGGAGGCATCTGAAGGCGGATTGAGTTACTATATAATATAAAAGGCGGATTAAGAGGTAGTATATATATAACATAAGGCGAATATTTTTAACTTGGATAAAAATCTCAATAGTAAAACTCACATGGTCTTCGGAGACACCGGCCAACGCTGCTGCGATCGACTTGAAAACGTCTACATTGGCACTCATAATCTTACTCAAAACCGCGTCTTTGGAATAGTGTGTAAGTATACGCATTTCTAGCTGGCAGTAGTCAGCTGACACAAAAACGTATCCCGGCGCCGCTTTGAAAATATTCCGGCAATTGAACTCTACGACGTCGTCAGAAGGTTCAAAATCCTTTGTTGATAAATACTTAAGCGGTATACAAAAGGTCCTAGGGACGTTCTGTAAGTTCGGCTCGTGCATACTAATTCTGCCGGTGCAGGTGTACATAGTGTAGACCGGGCTTATCCTGGAAATGGAATTATTTATTCACGTCGCTCCCCCAAGTCGGCGTGTCGACTGTTGCATTTCCGATATTATCGTGAATAATTTCGTACGTCTAGAGCGCGGTCGACGAGTCGTGGCCGCTCTGAATTTACATTTTTTTAATTACTGCGCCTTTTTCAATCGAGAAGAAAATAATCCAAATAGGAAAAAAACTAAAATATTCGCAGCTATATGCAGCTAGCTTCAAAGCAGCCATGACTTGCCGACAGTACTGTACATCTTCATTAGTTTCCACAACGCTAAGTTTATATCACGCATCGAGTTTGAACAATTTTTAAGAAAAATATATAAATATTTAAAATATTTATTTTAATAATTAAAAAACAGTATTATTCATAATATTCAATATGTTTATGGATATATAAAGTCATTTACAACTCACTCACAACATACTAACCTATTATCAACACTGTATGTAAAAGCTTGCTCAGTTAAAGGATACAAAGTTTTAGTAAGAATGGAATTAAGCTTTCTCCAATATATGACAATGCTGGCCATGGGACTATTGTGAGCGGAAAGAACACTTTTTTTAGTGCTTATTTTACGCCCTTTGTACAATCCTAAGACCTGAAATTAATATTTTCTATATACAAAAGATTTTTTTTATTTAATTAAAAAAAATTACGTCTATTAAGACGTACTATTAAAAATTTATATTAAATATTCCACTTTATCTAGTATGGTCAGACAATATATGGCGTCAAAGTTCTATATCTAAGACTGTTGTCTCTAGAAGAGCAAAGTCGAGACAGGAGCATTAAATTGTCTCTATCTATTGTATATAATATATGTAAGCAATTTAATCAATTAAAAAGAAATAAATGTAAATAAGTTTTAATTCGTTCAGCTGTTGTTTTTCGACTTAATCAAACGAAATGCATGTATTGTGGTTTGCCATATAGAATGCTGTAACAAAAAAACACTAGGAAGATGTATGTACAAGTATGTAGATGCCATCGAAGCGCAGTAGTTAAGAAATATTTTCATTTCATCGATACGGTAAAAGATACAATGCGGCCTTAGGTTTCGCCACTTAAAATTCCGAAGCAAAGTAGGTTATAAATAAGACGTTATGTAGAGGATAACAAGAATACATACTTTAGCGACATCCTTAGAAGAGTTAAAGTTAAAATGATATCCGCATAATTTAAAAGCTTTTTTCTGCAAAATCTCTTGTGATTTTTTTACATCTATCAAAAGTTTTGACGCGAGATCTTTATCCACGGCAATACCGTAAAACTCGCATTTTCCGAGGATTTTACATACATGCATTTCGGTATCTGTAAGAAGACATTATTTTGTGATATTTATTGTAGAAGATAAAGGAGGAAGAAATATTTAAAAATTCAAGTATATTTTGCAATTAGCGGTTCACTTCCAGCTTCACCCGCTTACCACCTATAAAACTTTTACTATGCGACATTTGACTACAAATACATTCAATTATAAACAACTTGTTTTCATAACTTTGACAAAATGCAAGCACTACGTGACTGCTTCATGTCATCAGCGGAAAGGGCGTCGGGCCGTAAACAAAGCAATTGAATTATTTTCATTTTACATTTCCTCGATAAGTATACATGTAAATTATATACTATAAAAGCCGGAGTTTATCTTCATAAAATTTCCTTGATGATGGAATTCGCTTGTAACTTTCAATACCTACTTATGTCAAATAAAAAACAGTGAAATATCCTTTCAATTTTGCAATGCAATTTTCATTTATTTAAAAAAATGTCTCATTGTGACTTATTAATAAAAGATATACACCGCGACACCCTTTTTTTTAGAACTAATAAAATATAATATTTTTGTCAAACAATGTACTTGCAACGCACAAGTACACAAGTAGATTCCAGAGTTCTTAGCGTTTAAACAAATAAATTCTTCCGCTTTATTATATTAGTATAGATTAAAATAAATAACTCACCTATACATTTCCTCATAAGTTGATATGTACCCAGCATTGTTTTCTGCTTTTCTGCTATGGAGTGAATACACCACGCTTTAAGACACGCTCGTTCATTAACTTCCAACATGTTATAGGTTTTCATTTTATGTCCAGTGGTAATTTGTATATTTGCTAAGTCCAAATCCAAATATTTAAAAGCCTTTAATAAGAAAATTCGAATTAAAAAATATATTTCTATAATTTTTATCTATTATTGTATATTTTAATTACCAATTCGTTTATATTTGAGATTTTTTCATCGCTATCCAATAACCATTCAATCAATGTAATATCGACACATTCTGATGTTATATCTCTTCCCAGCCATCTTTTAATATGTATAAAATTTGATTTTGATGATACCATAATTAATTTGAATAAAGGATTACCAATAAATTTACCTAAGAATAATTTAAATACCGTCTGTAACTTTCTTAAACTAGTTAAATCTAAGTATACGCATATATCATTTTTTAAGCAAAATGCAATTCCTTGGATAAGAGGATGATCTTCGTTATCTGAAACGTCGATCGTATTTTTTAAAATATTGCTTCCTATTGCGTTAGGAGGGTTTTACATTATTTTTATTCGTTTCAAATAAAATAGATATCTGTTTGAAATTTGAATTTTCTATAAATGAAAAGTTCTTTATAATATCGTCTTCACGCAAAATATAGCAATCGATAATATTTTGTTTAAATTTCAATGTAATTTGTTCTGATTTTTGAGAACCAATTTCAATTTCAAACATTCTTTTTACTTTCTTGGATGACATAGACAAATATTTGTTTTCAAAACCTGTATGCCTTTTGAGTGGACTGACAAAACTATAATTTGTCACTTCATTGTGTTGAGTATTTACTATTTCATTTTGTGACATAATTTCATTTGAATAATAATCTTTTTCTGAATTAAAATTTTCTTCTAAATTCTTTTTCTCATCGTCATATACTAATTTGATATCTTCATCGTCGTCGACTTCAATCACAAAAGACTTAAATGCATTAAGCAATGTTTTAGAATTTATATCTAAACAATCTGTAGTTGTTTCAACATTTTTAATTTCATCTTTTGTTTTTGTTTGATCTATTAAGGACTTTGGTAATAAGTCAATAGGTAAGCTATCATCAAAGACACTTGAATTTTCACCTTCCGATGAAAATAAACTTATGTCTTTACAAATATTAGTATTGGATGTAACGTTCTTGTCATTACATTCGAAATTGTCCGAAGCATCACCAAAACTTATATTTGGAGAAAAAAATATATCTGATGTCCTATATTTTGTGATATTACTCAAGCCTGCTTCATTAAAACTTAATGATTCCCAAACTATATCATCCTTTTGTAGTGATAATAGGAATCTACTGTTTGTATTTTGATTTAAATGCTTAATAGTAACCTCCCTATTTATATTACAATCATAAAAACTTTTTTCATTACTCTTTTCTTGTTCTATTGGTGAAACTGTATTTTGATTAAAATTTGTTTTATTTAAATCTTGACTTTCTTTATTTGGACATCCTTTCTCTTTTTTATCACAAATCTGGATGGATAGATCTGGATTTGGTATTAAATTATCGCTTTTTATATCTTTTATTTGTTTAGTTTCATTAAATATTTTACAACTTATATTGTTTCGAATATTTTGATTAATATTTTCCTCATTACTTTCTAGATTATTATTTGTCTCACTTCCATGATCTCCATTTTGATCTAATATATATTTGTTGTCTTTGTCAATAATATTAATTACAGAAGTATCATTTAATTTTATATCTTTCCATTTTATTTCTACTACCCCAATTTCTTCAGTTAAATATTTTCGTGCTTCAAGAACAAGATTTTCAGCCGCTTCTTTGGTAGTTAGACCGCAGCATCCTGTTATCCAAATATTTTTCATTTTATTTCTTTTTCTGACTTCCATTTTATCCTCACCTTCCCTTTCTTTTTCACTTTGAAATGGTACAGCTTTGAGGAGTAAGGTTTCAATTGTGTTTACTTCTGCTGATGCAATACTGGAGATAGTTTCAAAACCAGCATCAAATAAAGTACGGGCCCGTACTCCATTAAGGGATGATAATTTCATTAGCTCTAGAAGTTCTGAATGTATGCCAAATTGTAGACGATCTTGAAATTGTGATATAAGTAGTTCCATATTCCTCCATCCTAATTGATGGCAAAACGCCGTAACCATTCCTAAAATTATAAAAATATGCTGAACAAATGGTTTATTTAAAATGTCTGCTATTATATCTTGTGTAGGCTTTTGTTTACAATATTCACTTTCACTTGTAACACATAAAACATACCAGCAAATGTTGATGACGATTGTTGCAAGCCTTGTAGAAAACCTCGGGCACATTGAAATTTGCATGCCACTTCTGACAACGATACTTCATTTACTAAGTCCTGTAAAGCTAACGCCGTATAAAATCTAGAAAAAATATATATTAGCTTCACGCTGTATCCCGCACATAGCAGGCAGAGGGCAGTTCTCATTACGACATTATTATTTCCCAATTTCCGCCGAATTCTGTAGGCAAAACGTGTTGAGTGGCAGAACGCCACGTTTCTAACGTTAATGTTAACGCCTTGTTACCAGAGTGAGTAAAGGAAGATATTAAATATTTAATTTCCTCGAGTGGGAGTTTAACCCACAACCTGTTGCGTTGACAGTTGCACGCGCCTCTAGCGATTACCCTCATTATCTACAGATTTGTTATCATAAGATTTACATTAAGTGGACCCACACTTTACTAGCCCTCATTTAACTATATTAATAAGTACTTATATTAATAGACAAATATTTTCTTACCTCTTATGTATATTCAATTTGTTGTCTTTATCATTTGCTTTACTACCTCTCAAACATCGGATTATAAAGCTTTCGCGTACACCCACTAAGTCACCAACCCTCTTCATAGCCGGTGTTAAAGACTCCCAAAGGTTTAATAAATGCAACCAATCTATATTATTCCACTGATTACTAACACTGTATGGTGTTACTAGATATATTAAATGTAGGTCAGTTTCCAAAACTAAACATTGACGCGCCTTTTGTAGTTCGCAAAATAACGAAAGACCATCGTTAGGCGCCATAGACGAAGATAAGCAAGCTTTTCCCAATGATGTAGCAACATATCGGTTTTGATTATCATCACCTTGAATTCTTATTAGTTCAAAATTAATAAGTTCTTTTAAAGTTTTATCAAGTAAGGAGTTTGTTAATAGGTTTTCAGTTTGTTGGGTAAAGAGCAGAGTGCATTTTGTATACAGCTCTAGATCTGATTTTGTACAGGACTCTTGGCTTGCTATCATTTCAAGAGTAGTCCTCATAAACTTGTCTTCACTTTCAATACAGCTTTTAACAGGGTCTAAATTTCCCATCATTAAACCAAATCCTATCTTTTGTTCGGCTGGGGTACATACTAAAATACTTTCACCCTTCACATCTTTACCCATTCTCCCAGCTCTGCCAATCATTTGTTTATAGGTTAATATGTTTATGGGCTGCTTTTGAAATACTGGTGATCTTATTATTACTTTTCGAGCAGGCAAATTAACTCCTGAACTCAGTGTCGATGTTGCAACTAACACTCTTATTGCACCTGACTTAAATGCTCCTTCAATAATATCTCTTTCATCAAATGTAAGCCCGGCATGATGATATGCCACACCAAATGAAATTAAATTCTTCAATATTTTATCAAGTCCAACTGGACAATTTTTTAATTGTTCTAATACTTCCAATATACTTTCAGGCTTTAGTTGTTCTCTTAAAAGTATTCCTAGATCATTACTAGTACATCCTATTTTAAAAAATGAAGATGAAATATTCTGTGCTACATTCTCACACCTATTCTTTGTCATACAAAATATCAAAATAGAACAACCCTCTTTAATTGTATCTAAACATAACGATAGCACATAATCCTCTTCTATATTAACTGACTTTGTATTCTTAAATGGTCCCTTATAATTTCCGCATTTATCATAATATTTACTACCTACTAAACAATATTCATCCAAAGGTATTGGTCTAAATTCTGTGACAAATAGTTCAGCTTGTAACCAGCTTGCTAATGTTTCTAAATTAGGTAATGTTGCAGACATCCCAACTATTTGTATTCTTATATCAGCAGTCTTTGAAGAAATATATTTTATTTTAGTTAAAAGAAGTTCTAAAATGTATCCTCTGTGTGGATCTCCTAATAAGTGCAGCTCATCTACAATTACTGCTCCTAGCTCTGATATATTACCTTCATCTAGCAGTTTATTAATTAAGCTGTTTGCTTTTTCTATAGTACATATTGCGATATGGACTGATTGTAATCCTCCAGGGGGAGATTGAGAACCCATAAAGCCTTCAACTCTGACTCCAGAAGTTGATAAAATATCTTGTAAGTAAAACATTTTTTCTCTAACTATTGAAACAAATGGCAATATTATAATAACTTTTTTTTGGCGTTCCAGAACAGCCTTAATAGTTAATATATCAGCTACAAGTGTTTTACCAGCAGAAGTTGGAGCAGAGTAAACAAGATTTTGACAATCTATCAAAACTTTTGGATTAGAAAGACAATCAACTTGCCAATCAAACATCTCTACAATACCTTTCTGTTTATATCTATCTGCTATTTGTGGTGGCAAGCCCCAGTTTTTTAAATTCTTCTTGTATGTTTTGTTTTCACTAAGCTGTGTAAGTACATCTATGTTCAAAATACTTTTTATTAATTTTTTTCTTGTACAAGAAAACTTTTCTTTCTGAGCAAGCAAGCTTTGTCCTTAGATATACTTTGTTCATTTTTCTTTGTTGCTATATAATCTTTTACATAATTTAAGGAACTTTGTAAATTAAAAGATTTATCAAAACAATCGGCTAAAAACGAGACGTTTTCTGTAAAGTTTTGTATATCCAGTTCATCAATATTTTCTTTTATCATTTTGTGTATAGTATTTTAATTAAGTTCTTCAATATTACTTTAATTAAGTTCTTCATCCAAGGTTTTCAATATTTCATTTTATTTGTAATCAATAAATATTATTTTATTATTAATAACATGGCTTAAAAATACAATTAAGAGTGTGAATAAATATCAATTTAAATTAAATCATCTGATAATGTCATATTCAAACAAACGTCAAAGAGAATTTTAATAATCGAACGAACATCGATGTCACCACATAAAATATCGATGTTTTAACATCGATGTTGCATTAAATAAAACATTGTAACATCGAAACCAGCACGGACACATAATCGAAATTTAGCCAAGTACGTGACTAAATGATTATTTTTACAATCAATTGACAAAAAATATTTATAAACAATGTATTTTTACTCCCTGTTTTAAAGTTTTTGTAACTCTTTTGATTTTTGGTTTGATTAAAATGTCATGTGTTATTTTAGATATTTTATTTATTAATGACGATATGTGCAAAAAATATCGACGTTGGGTAACATCGATGTTATTCTTTTGATTTTATTGAACATCGACGAATTTGATCGAAAGTTCGATGTTGACATCGATGTTTTTCAGCAACGGACATCTCTATCTTTTGTGATGTTTGACTTTGAAGTAAGGCTGTTGGTTATGGTTTTGAACATTGTCGGTTAGTTTACTACCTGATAATATTAAATTTTTTAAGGTTTTTTCTTAATATTTTTTAAGAAAAAACCTTCAAAGAATTCAATGTGTAAGAATCATCAACTCGTCTAGACTAAATACTTGTTATTTATTTAGTTAACTATTTAATATAATATTCATCTTCTTAAAATCATTTACTTCTAGTGGGCACGCGCAGCTTTGCCCGCGTATCACCCCTAAGGGTGCAAACCCTTAGGGGTGACTTCTAAAAAAACCACGAAACACGTGTTCAATAATATATTTTTAACAATATGAATTAAATTTTTTATAAAAATCGGTAGCGATTTTAAAGATTTTTCCCGTATAAACTTTCCAACCCTTTGTTTGAACCTTTAGGGGGTGAATTCTAAGAAACCATGAAACACGTGTTCAATGAAATGTTTTTAAGAGTCTGAATTTCAAATTTTATAAAAATCGGTGCCGATTTAAAAAAAATCCATACAAACTTTCAACCCCAATTTCATCACTTTAGGGTTAAAATTTTTCAAAACCCATTCGTAGTGAATGTCCAGATTATGAAAATGAACATCTGTCTAAATTTCACGTTTCTACGCACAGCGGTTACGGCTGTGTGTGCGCGTCTTACCTCAGTCATTCAGTACATGTCCTTTTATACATATAGATATAGATTAATGACTAAACATAAGGAAATTGAAATTTGTACGTTTCGAAGAACTGACATTCCGTATCTACTTCAATAAGCTACGGTACCGTACTTTAATCCTTTTTTAGTTGGTCCTAAGTATTTAATATTAATAGCACTATAACTAATAAATATAACAAATGTATACTTTTTTTAGAAAACATAAAAATATATATAGTAGAGGGATTTGAACCCGCGCCTCTTATTTTCTAAGTTGAATGAAATTTATAGCTTGAATTGTACCCAGACTAAACACAGAACTCAGTGCTTTATAGATCTCCCTTGTTTTGGTTGTTAAAGTTGAGAATTATACATCACTTAATGTTTAACTTGGGTCTCCTTTCACATTTCTGTTTTATGTGATATCTTAGAATAATTAATAACTTTTCATGTTTGTTATGATATATAGGTAAAAAAAGAAATAAAAACACTTTACAGCATTTAGTTTTGCACAATTTACACACCAGGAATGGTATAATCTTTATTATAAACAGTATCACAGGAGTATTTTGCACTGATTAATTGCTCGTTATACATAAATTGAATAACATAAGCACCAAATATTCATTAAATGTACTATTACTAGTATAAATAAGTACAATATGATGTCACTATTTTTAGTACACAATATTTTTGTGATGTTCTTCTAAATCTGAAATGCTGTCATGACATCATAAACATATCTTTGTAGCAGTTTCTTCTTTACCTTCAGTTAAGGCACGAGATTCATGAATAAAGGTAGCATATGTTACTCCCTGGAAGCATTTAATATTTAATTTCATTTACAATATATATTTAAAGTTTTAAAATAAGTACATAACACATTTATAAAACTTACACAATATTTACAAAATACATGTACATTCATTTTAAGTGAGGTGATAGTAGTACAGTGACAGTTCTTGACTGTAAACACAACAGTTGTGTGTTTAATACTCACTTGGGAAAATGAAAATTCTTAAAATTCCGTACACCTCCCCGCTCTGGCAAGATAAAGCGCGTCGTTTGAGTTCCGACACTCAACACGCAACGTCTAGATAAAAAAAATATGGAGCGAACTCAGCACTCGATTGGGGCCATTCAAGTATTACGTAAGCAGGATTTTTGCAATTTTTGACCCCCCTGTCCCCTATTTCATCAAAAATAAGCAATCCTCTTAAAAATATTTCATTGAACACATAAAATATAAGCAAACCCAAGACTCCCCCGCCTCCCTAAAGTGCTTACGTAATACTTGAACGGCCCCATTTTCTCTGACTGAAAAAGCGTAAAATTGCAAAGAAAAATTAAATAAGTTTACCTGTTGAGCTGCCGCTCTTACGAATCCTTCGTTAGCAGATATAGTGAGAGACTTCATTCTATGTCCGAAATTGAAAATTATTTTTGATCTTAATCGTACATGCCCTCTTACTTTTAAATTATGCCTTGGATAGTCATCTTCGCCTAAACAAGAAAATTACACCTCTATAATGGAAAAATCTACAAATAACAAAATCCATAATAAAGCTAAATTTAATAGTTACTTTTCTAATATGTATATATATACATTTTCATACCTCCATAATCATCTTCGTAAATAACAAGTTGTTCCTTTAATTCTACTGCACGTGTTTTTTCCATAGGTCCTCCTAATGTGTCAATAATTTTCTGAAAATTATCCCATGCGGTTCTGCAGCATATCAAAGTTTTATCTAAATAAAACAGAAATATTCACAATACAAAAATTAAATCAGTGTAAAGCATTAAAATATTGCTTGGAACTAGTTTCGATAATTTTTTCGTATATGTATGTATGTCACATATACGGATACAGAGCAATGTCAAGTAGTGTCACTCAACATGCAATGGCTTTAGCAAAATGTGGGGAACAGAAATGTCTTAATGGGAACAAAATGGCTGACCACTAGTTCTCAAGGTTTCCCTATCCTATCTATTCTGCTATTTACAGAAAACAGCTTGAAACTGAAAAAATAGTATTATTATACCTTTAAACAATTTCTCTAATATAGGTTTGACTGGTCTTTCCGCCTCCCACGCACATTGTTGAGTAAGAACATCCTGTTTAAACACAAAATGACAATGTCCATTTGTCATATTGCTTACATATGCCATCATCGCTGTGACATCTAGATTTAACAAGTTTATATCATGATTTTCTTCTATACATTGGGATACATCATCTGCTGTTACTTGTTGACTGAAAAAAGTTTCTATATTATAAAGTTTTATCTATAGTTCTTTTTTTTTTAAATAATTATATCAGTGTTTTTTTGTTCAGTCCACAATTATTCTTGCATAACATTGCATGTAGAGGGGTAGAACTTATTGCTACTATAAATAACTAGAGTGAATCCACAACCATCAAGTATTCTGCTGCACCACTGTGTCCTAAATAGTAATGATTTCATAATTTAACAAAAATATAATTGTGTTTACTGGAAAACATTTGATTTCATTGTATGTGAAATAATAAAATACCTATCACTTAGTGAATCTTCATCGCTTGATTCATAAGAGTCATCAAGCTCTTCAACGTAATTAGAGTCTTGTAAAATATCTCCAACTATAGTAACACCCAATGCTTTGAGTCTATTGGCAAGGGTTTCCTCAATACCACTAGCAAATTCAAAGATAACCTACAAATAAAAATAGAATTACAGTTAATCAAATTGAATACAATTCAATCTGACAATATTAAAGATTAATTTTTGTTCCTGTTTGCATATAGCTAGGGGAGCAGAGGGAGAGTTTTGTTTGCATAGAGCTAAGTAAGCAGAGCACCTAATGTTAAAACATTAAATTTGAGATTATCTGCCCAATTATCAACACATTGAGCATTAAGTGGAACTCAGCACTAAGCTTTAATCTTGTTACCAGGTTGAGTAAATGCAAGATAACTAATTACAGCCATACTAAGTGACAAACAATAGACAACTTAATCTATAAAATTATTTATAAGAAATTAAAATTTTGTGTTATAATTACTTTAAAAGTTAGGTACATTTTTTTGTTGTTTTGTTGTTTTTGTCTTAGTTACCTAATAACTGCCAAAGTAACCACCACCACCATATCCATATTCCCTAATAGCATGTACCAATGTTGGGTGTGAAATTTTCAGGCTTTACAAAACAATTAAGTTTGGCCCTACTGTTTGACTCTGTCTCTAAAGTAACTTATTTGAAGATGATCCTTACCTTTGGTGACTGATACATACATGGATACAATTTTGCACACTTCAAATAATCCTCAGCTTGATCGAGGATAGACCTTGCTCCATAGGAGGCTTTGCCTGAGCTTAATGCTGACAGAGACTTTGGATTTCTTGCAATGACTGTTATAATAAGCATATTGATTAATACTGTCACTTAATATACAATTTATTAAAAAATCTGTCTTAACACCTAGGCATCTTAGGTAGTAGTATAAATAAATCAGCTTCACCCTGTATACCACACACTACAGGATAGGTAGAGAGAACCTAGTATTAAGACACTCTATTCTCCACTTTTTGTCAAATTGTTAAGTGGCAAAACTCAAGGCCGCACTTGTCCTCTATACCAGACCAAAGAAATGGAAATATAAATTGAAGTAAATATTTCATCTCCTCAAGTGGGGATAAAACCCACAACCAGTTAGGTTTTACAGTCACACTGTGTGCCCCTGCTCCACAACTGGCCTTAATGGAATATTAAGTTGTAATTTAAAAAAATGTTTATAAGAAAGATAAAGCCATTGTGGTACAGGGTCTACAAAAATGTCTGATTGAAAACACTAAGTTTTTGGCCTAACAAGACAAAGCACAGGGTTGAGTGCAACACTTTATATCTCAATTAAAATTGACAAAAACTTTCATACATTAGAATAAGAAAAGTCAGTCCTATTACTAATAGTAAACTTATTCAATATTTAAATAAATACATATATATATTTTAATATAAAAACAGTAAAGTACAGCTAACCTTTGGTCCATATTTTTCCTTCTTCACTTATAATATCAACCAATAGTTTGTTTTCATCATTGATATGGAATATTTTACACACAGAAACCACACCAGGTCTGACTGCACAGTTAACCATAGCTCCTAAATGTCTTAGATTTGAACAGGACAACTGTTCTTTTTTCACTTTTCTTGACTTCTGCAACTAGAGATAGAAGTTTTATAAAAGAAGATGCATGCAGATACAGTATAATGTGACTGTGATGGTGATGGCTGTGGTTTCAATTTCTTCTGATATTAATATATATTGCATCATTTTAGTCTCCTCGCTCTGGTAGCAGGACAAAGCACAGTGTTGAGTTTCTCCACATTCCCATTTAATGTAGTGTATTAACACTATACAGCGTGGAGCTAAAAATATATTAATATTAATAAATTTTATAAAAATGAAAAAAAGTAAGTAATAATCAGCCTACTCGTTTAAGGAAATCCACTTCTTGATATATCTTTCTTTGTAGTTTCAATACTCCTTCCACGTTCTCTACACATTGTAGTTGATGAATTAGATCTTCCCCATATATAATCTTTTCATCCAACATAAGAAGTAGCTCCTCTATGGTATGACTCATATTCTTCAGATATTAATAAGATATCAATAATAAAATAAAAACTAATTTCATTAAAAAATCTTATATTTGTTTGTGTACGAAACGTAATCGTAGTCTTTATAATATAGTTATTTATTTAATATAATTCCGTGATTTAAAATAGCTTTATTTTACGTTCATTGCTTTTTGATAAAATTTAATAAAAGGCTAATTTCATCAGAGGTTCTTTAACTTTTGATTTTTAAATTGACAATGACATGAGTAAAAATCCTTGAAGCTAAAACGAAATGTCAACTGATTATTGCTCAACGACCACATTCGGAATGCCATAACCATTTTTTTCGAACTCGATGTTAATGTTTTTAGTCATACTAGCTTTTACAGCGAATTTAAATGGTTTGGAAAGAGGGTAGTATGTTACTGATTTTTTTATAAACTTTTTTTCCGTGAGGAAATCCTGTTACGGATACCGGCCCGAGTGCTTAATCGAGTGGGTTATGTGGGACTCACGGACTGGCAGGGCTATTTTTATCTTCTAGCTTCCGCTTGACAATCCTGATGCAGTCTCCATGGTTTCTTTGTTAGCTAGCTTAAGATCATATACTTACTTAAGCCACTAACAAAATGGTAAGAATCTCTGACATAAGATTTTGAGAAAATTTATATCTCGGCGTATTGCCTTAGCTAACTATTGGCGGAAGAGGTACAGTGAGTACGTGGCAACCTATCCAGATGGCGAAGATATTATTTTGAATTTGTGACATACAGTGCGGTCAAAAAAATTCAGCGTAGATGACAAGTCAAACTGTTCCCTAGAAAACATTTCTATCATGTCACTTTGTGTCACTTCTTGGAGACATATAATAGAAATTGGAATATAATACAAATTGAATAACGAAGCCAACATGGTGTAACTTTATTTAATATCCGATTAGGTATCAAGCTAAAGTGATGTGGTATTTTCAAGTTGAGTGACGTCTATTAAGAGATTTTACATCAAAGCACTTATATTATACCGGGGCAGTCTTCTAAAATTTTTCACAACCCTGTCAAACACCTTTTCTAATTACATATATGCACAAAAAACTTATGGACTTAGGGCCACGGGGAATCCGTGATCCTTCCAGGCCTCTAGACTATGTTATGGAAGGACCAGTCTCCCATCGTCGAGCCTTGGGATCTCCACTTTATTCTTGTTGTTGAAATTTTAGTATAAATTTTACTATACAGATTAATCAAATTGATAGCCCTTTAACTGACGCAGTCTGACCGTAAACCTTTGCTTTTATACAAAGGCATGATGCCTGCACCTCATTTGGCGCTGATAATCTTTCGGGACCTCCCTTGTTTTCCATCATAGGATAAAATCCAGTACAAGTCCAAGAAATATGGCCATGGTTCAACTACATCTGCTACCACTGCTTGCTAAATTTTAGTCTTCGTATCGTATCGTATCGTAGCGATCTTAACATCTTATATATTAACTTTACTATCTGTAATATCAAAACTCAGTGTATCGCTGATACTTGAGTCAGAGGCGTCATCACATTTATACATCTCCTTACGAATTATTTAACAACTCGGGAATCACTAAAATCTCGCCAGAAGTGATTTCTGTTTTCTCGCAAGTTGTTCGTTAACATTTCATCACTCTCTTTCTTTGAATGTACAAGCTAAATTTTAATCTATGCGACGACGACGACACGACGAGGGACCTGCAAATGGAACAAATGTCGAGACGCAAAATAAGCGCTTGGATGCCCCACTTATTTTGTACAAGGTTCGCGCGACGACGCCGCAAACAATTGTCGCCCGGTTACTAGGTACTCGCCTGCAGTGGTTCACGCATCGTGGCACAGCAGGACAGGCAGAGGGAACCCAGTGTTAAGACACTCCGTCCCACACTTTCCGCCGAGTACTGGAGACATTGCGACATTGCGTGTTGAGTGGCTATATATAGTTTATTATATCAATATTTTAATAATGTGACATAAATCTTTATAAAGTCCGACACGTTGAGACACTTTCACGCATGCGCTGCTTTAATGGCAAGTCCTACATGAAAACTATGCACTGGGGTATTATTTCTCTGGAGCACATTCACCTACGAAGCGAGCAATTTGGCGAGTGGTTATACCACTCTGGTTACACTGCGCCACAACAGCGATCAACCGAAAGGAGAGTGCAATAGTAGTCTTCTTCGACGTAGCACGCGTATTCGACCGCGTCTGGCACCCGGGCCTACTTCATTAAGTGAACTCTTAATGAAGTAGGCCCGGGTGCCAGACGCGGTGCACGTCGACGAGCCGGCACGTGCTGGGGAGCACGTCGCGCATGTCTTTGCCTCCCTGCCTCAGTGACAGAACATTTTGCTTGAGAGTTGGGAGTTCGAGGTCTAGCAGCGACCCGATCGCTGCCGTTGTTCCCCAGGGCAGCATTTTATCACCTGCTCTCTACGCACTATACACTGATAAAATTACAACGCCCTAGCGAGCTGCTGTCCTAGCTAGAAATCCTGCAGGTGGTCCAGAACCTCATCCCCCGTCGAGTGACGCAGGTACCATGCTAAGTAAGGAACACTACGCATCATCGCAACATAAAAATACAAAACCTGGAGGTACACATTGGTCGTCTCGCGTCCAACGCATTCCACTGTGCCAATGTATCGGGTCACCTGCACCTAAGGAGCAGTACTTCATGGCATACCCGGCTGCCCGAGGTCAGACGTCAAACAACTTCTGAGTACTCTTCCAAATCCGACTCATGAGCCTTGCATTGAACCTTGGTCGTTTAAGATGGGCCTCCCTCAGGAAACCGAGGGTCTCTCCTGACTGAGTTGACCGCCTAGATGGCATTTGATAATCCTTCCAATTCCATACTGTGTCAACGCCCAGATGTTGTTCCGAGCTACTACGGAGATGGATGAGAGAATGCTTCAATTCTGCGCCTGGCTCTATAGCAAAGTTAATTTAGAAGCGATTGCACGTATTTTGGAGTTATCCTATAATTATAATGTTTTTCAACGCGACATAGGGGGTTACATCTTTCGTTTAAGTATTTTTGGGTCAGAGAATAGTAAGTAGCTTGTTTTAAACAATTGGAACATCCTTATTGGAACTACGAAGATGCGAGTTGCATAGTTAAAGCGGGCGAAGCCGCGAGCGGGTTGCTAGTATATATATATTGATATATGTCATTTTTATATTTTAAAAACTGGTACTTACAATCGCTACTGTATTTATAGTTATTAATGGTAAAGTAAAAACGAATATACATTATTACTTATATATATATATCATAGCTGGTAACATAGCATCATTTTATTCAGACGCTTATTATTTCTTTCAATAATTGTATTTATTTATTTTTTGGCAAATTCCATTTTTTTTTATAAATAGGGAGGGATAGTTCATAGTTCATAGGAATAGTTCATAGATGCCCCATAATAAAATACATTATTAAGTCCAATCTTGTAACTCACAGCAAAATTTCAACTTTACACACAAGTTTTAAAATAGACATATTTTTGGTTTAAAACAACAAAGAGGGGAACTATGGACTAAGCTCTGAAAATGTTTCTATTCACCCCATTGATTGTAATAAATGTCTTTCTCTTTTTGGTTTAAATATGTGTAGTTAAATATTTTTATTTCCTTTAAATTAGTTAATTATTGTTTATAATAATTTTAAAATGTTCATAATATTTTTATTACTATCGTGTACAGTACGAAAAAGAATATTTATTCACGACGCTTTTTCCCCGCCATTTTAAGTGTGTAGTTTACGTCATAGTCACGTGATTGACAGTTAACTGGCCAACCAACAGACAGCATCTGTCTAACCAAACTATAGGTTTGAGAAATGGCTGACGATAAAGAAGTGGAAAAAACGATTGCAGAAGACTTGGTTGTTACCAAGTACAAATTAGCAGGGCAAATTGTTAACCGTAAGTTCACACGATAATGCTATTCATTATTTATTTTGTAACTTTTTTTAATACAAATACCTTAAGTATAGATGCACGTTTATGTCGATTGGACGCGTGTCATCGCCATGCGGGCGATGTGGTGCCGCTCTCTGTAATTTAGAAATCATTAACCCTATACGCCGTTTTTAGCTAAACTCTGTTATTAATTAAATACAATTGCCCTTTTTCAGGTGTTTTAGAGCAAGTTATAGCTAAATGCGTACCGGACGCTTCAGCGAGAGAAATATGTGAATTCGGTGATAATTTGCTATTAGAGGAAACGTCTAAAGTTTTTAAAAAAGAAAAGGATTCCAAGAAGGGAATCGCTTTTTCGACATGCGTTTCCGTAAATAATTGTATATGTCACTTCTCTCCAATACCTAGTGAGGCTGACTATGTATTGAAACTTGGGGATCTTGCCAAAATGTAAGCAGCAAATTAATCTTTCAAAGAAGTTTCTGTCTCACTGTAATTAAAATTAAGCTATTTTTTATATTTTATTCTTCCTCCATTTGCTTTGATCTGTTTCTAAATAAAATATAAATAGTTTACTCTGCCCTGAATTCTTTCCAGTTTAGTTTAGTAATTAATCTGGCAGTAATCAGGGGAAAATATAGGAGTATGAACTCTAAATTGAAAAGTTTCATATCACAATTCAATTTATTAATACATACTTACATAGTTTATCTATTTTAACAACTTTCATGTTGCAGCATTTTTTGACTGAATGCAACAGTTGTGGGTTTAATTCCTACTCCTAGAAATGAATTTTTACTTCTTCACTCTGGAAAGAATGCCAAGTGTTATATACAAGCTATACCACTAGTCCCACAATGTCTCTAAAAGTGGGCACTGCATAGGAAATCAAGTGTCTTCATACTAGGTTCCCTTTGCGTACCCTATAAGTGGCATACAATATGAAATTATAAAAAAGATTAAATAGTTAAAAAGAATAGTTACATTTTCCCTCAATATAGATCTTTATATCATTTGACATATTTTTTAGTGACTTGGGTGCCCATATTGATGGTTTCATAGCAGTTGTAGCTCACACAGTAGTTGTTGGTGGTGGGGAGGCATCCGGTAGAGCTGCAGATGTCCTCCTTGCTGCACATAATGCCAGTGAGGCCGCCTTGAGATTATTAAGACCAGGCAATGAGGTTAGTATTACTTTTACTAATGCTGTGTTCAGAATATTATCCAAGTTGTCAAAAAAAAAATCTTATATTATATTTGGAATGTTGCATGTTCTGTAAATAATTGTCCCAGTCCTTCTCAAGTCAGTGAGGCAATAGTTTTAGTGTACTGGTGGTAAATTATTTGATAATGACAAAATGAAGCTTGTAACTTCTTATTTTGAATAAAATAATAACACTAACTTCCAGAATTTATTTAAGATTCATTCCTCTCAGTGGGGAAAGCTTTAACTATCTCATATACAGTCAGACATGACCTTATTTTAAGAGTAAAAACTTCATTTTCTATTGCCTCTTTCTAGACAATGATAATAAAATTGTCTACATTTTCTTCCGTATTTTGCTATCCTTAGTATAGAATTTTTTCTTTTATATAGAACTATGCAGTAACAGATGTTGTTCAAAAAATTAGTGCTGAATATGGGTGTAAGCCCATAGAAGGCATGCTTTCCCATCAACTGAAGCAGTTCCGTATTGATGGTGAAAAAAGCATCATTCAAAACCCATCAGAAGCTCAAAGGAAAGAGCATGAGAAGGCCTCTTTTGAAACTTATGAAGTCTATGCCATGGATGTACTTATTTCTACTGGAGAAGGTGTTGTAAGTAAATTTTTTTACAGGCATTTTGTCCTTGTTCTCTTGAGATTTTGTATGTTGAGTGAAACTCAATGATGCACTTAGTATTATTATTAGGTTTAAAAAAATCGAACTCAGCCATTGTGTTTACATTCAGACTATAATATATATATTTTTATGTGATTTCCAAAAAAAAATTATATTTTTTATGTATTTGTTAATTAAATTGTCTTTTTTTAGGGAAGGGAGATGGATACAAGGTGTACAATATACAAAAAAACTGATGAAATTTACCAGCTTAAATTGAAAGCATCTAGAATGTTCTACAGTGAGGTAATTACGAAATACTGACATAATTTTTACAATTTTTCTATTATAAACTTGTATAAAATTCAATATATACATTTATATTGTTAAATTTTTGTTACTAGAAAAATATAAACAGCTGTCCATAACAATTCTTTATCTTCATCTGAAATGTTATATCCAATAATATGCCTTATGGTGTTTTTCCTTTATGATTATTCATTTAACTGTTTTTTTTCTTAAGGTTCGCAACAAGCATGGGTCAATGCCTTTCAACCTGCGTAGCTTCGACAAAGAAACTAGTGCAAGACTTGGTGTTGTTGAATGTGTAAATCATAAACTCATTGAGCCTTTCCAGGTAATATATTATAATAAACATATAAAGTCAATGCTATAGCTGCGGTACAGCTGTACAGCATCTGTTTGTAAAATGAATGTGCTGTAGATTATATTCCCTTTTGGGGAAATTAATTGTTTTAATTTCCCCAATCTGGTAAAAAGAAATAGTGCAGTGTTAAGATCTATCACTTTTACTCAGTGACAGGAAAATTGCGTGTAAAGTGAAGAATAGTAGTTTCGTAACTCTAGATGATCCAGATGATCCCTTTGGCTATCTCTATACATGAGGGATACAACAGTGTAAAGTTAAAAAACATTTCCCTTTGTTTCATATATTATAAAAAATATGTTTAAAGTCTGACTTAGAGATAGTTCACGTAATACAAATCTAAATATATAATTTATATTAAGTATCATTATAAAATATATAATGAATTTTGAAAATTTAAATTATTTTGTAACCTGCAATTTTTAATAAATAATGGTGTTTTCTTTACAGGTATTGTACGAAAGGCCGGGTGAAATTGTAGCACAGTTCAAATTTACAGTACTGTTGTTACCAAGCGGTACTCATCGTATCACAGGACTACCATTTGACAAGAGTCAGTGTAAAACTGAACGCATAATCAAAGATCCTGAACTTAATGTAAGTAAAACAAATTTAATTAATAATGCTATTATTTATATATATACTAGTTACCTTTTGGCTCCGCTCCCATATTGTATATTTAACATTATACACAACACAAATATTTTTTTAATACATTAAACTAAAGAAGAACGAACTTAGTTTTGTAATATTAATAGCATACCTACAGCATCACCTACATGGTCTAATGGAAATAATTGAAAGTAGTGTATAACTTATAGTCTTCACCATTAAAAGAACTTTTCCATTTCAATAAGTTTCAAATAGTTTGTGATTATTGCATTCACTTAAATAATTTTTTCAGCTTTATAATATAAAGTACTGTGTAATTTATATATTTATACATATATTTATTTTCTTTATATCATTTTTTTATCTAACAGTGAGTGTATATATTTATAAATCCCTGTTATCTTTCAAAGCATACTCAATAATAGTCTGCTTTGAACAAGCACAGGGTATATAATTAGTAATGTTTTTGAGCTAATTTGTTTTTAATTTACTCTTTGGTTTGAACCATTACGACATACATATTTACTAGAAAATCTTGCATAACATTTTGGTTAATATTATTACTATAAATACAAACTATTTGTTTTTTAGGCCCTTCTGAACTCGTCCGCAAAGTCAAATAAGAAGAAGAAAAAGAAAACTGGTGCTGAAGAACCAATGGAAGTTGAAACTGCAGCCTAAAAAAATTCACAAATTATCTGTGGGCACTCAATCAGCTTTCTATTTCCTTTCATGTTGTAAACAAAGTGTAAAATTGTTCTTATTGTTATTATATTAAATAGAGTAAACTTGTTGTGACTAACAGCAATTCTAAAATATATAAATAAATTTCAATACTTAAGTGAATAATATCATTATTTGTACATTTTTGATGACATTTTAAAGTTGTATTTCAACTAAAATTCTAATAGAATTATCTATACACTATAAGCTTACAACATGAACTAACTACCACATACATTGATAATATAAGCAATAATAAAGCTTATCTTTTTATATAGCTTTCAATGGATTATACTCAAGTGTTCATTGAGCTAATAACTGTATATCTGTATGAGATCAGCATTGGCTGCAAAATTATTGTTAATTCTTAAATGTTTATGTACAACCTGATTCCTTTATAGTTTTCTTATATAGACAATACAATTTACACACATTTGTGAGGAGTAGTTTCTGTATCAATAGCTTGATAACATTTTCCTTGAAACATGTTTAAAATTCACATTTTGGTTAATAACAACAAAAGATTTACTAAATTTGTACATAAAAAATATTGAATCTTCATAGAAACATGTTGTCCTTTTAACATTATAGATCATTCCTGATTAGACCAATAATGTTTCGAAACATTGTGCACAAAAACTTCACACTTCATGACAGTGCAATTATTTTGGGTGACCTTAAACTTTTTTTTATGTTCAATAGATTTTTTACATTAGACTAATTAACTTTTTTAAAACAAAATTTATCATTTTTCAAATTTATTATTCCTATTTGAACATTTTGAAATGGTTGGTAGTGCATGATAATTGCTATGTCCATAAATATTACAATTAGTTACTAAGTAATAGAATATTTCATTTACATTTTCGTGAAACATACATTTTCTAGATATATAAAAAAAATAACAATTGTATATTAGTTGTATTTATGGATTTAACAATTTGGAAATGTGAAATGTGTGACATAAGAAAGGAATAAATCAAAATGTGCCACATGTTGTGGACTGTTTTTGTAATTGTTATTTTATTACTTGCCCCTCCCCTTTCAATACATTGGAAATTAATAGTCTAGTCTAGATCTTCGCCTATTTTCAGCATTTATTTTTAAACAAGCATATTTTCCATGAGTAGTTTAATTTGACAAGACTCCCTACTTGCCATACAACAATTTCATTTGTGGTCAATTTCAAGTGTAGCAGGGATTAAATGTTTCTTATTTGAAGTATTTGAAAATTTTCAATTATTTAAACTTTTTTTATTGTTAATTCTCAATATAATTAATATGTAACTTAGTTGAAAAAATTAATAGTACTACAAAATACATCAATCGTTTTTAAATTAAAATGTCTCTTTTTCTAACATCTACCTTTTAACATTCACAATGTCAAACAAATTGCATATGTTATACTGTTCTTTTAATTAAGTACATATGCTTATCAAGATAATTGCAAATTCATACATATTATTCATCTTTGTCAGTTTTTTTTACGTATGATGTGGTGTGTTAAATAGGTATATTAAAGGTTATAAATATATTTTGGGAAGTAAAGAAAAAAACCAACTATGTTTTCAGATTTAATAAATTAATTCAGTTATTACACTAATCTATTATTATATGAATTACTTTGCTTTTTCCTGACTGTGGTCTGCACTGGGTTCAATAGGATGTAATGAGGCAGAAATGAAGTCATAAGTTTTATTTGCTGCATTTGAAGCATGTGATGGAAGATCTACTAAAAATTTGAAAGTAGCTTTGACTCCACTGTTCCAGTAGTATTTACCTAAATATGTTAATTTATCGTTTGATGGCAAAGGGGGAAGCTGAAAAAGACATTTATTCTTGTAAATGATATTTATTTTTGGTTGGTTAAACCCATTTAATATCTAGAATAGTGAATAGTATACCTCATAAGGAATTTGGCTTTTCAATTCGCCTACATATGAAGATACACCTTTTTCGAGTTCTTCATAAAGCTCACTTGTTGTAGCACTATCTTTCCACACTCCTTTATCAACTGTATAATATACAGCTGACCCAAGTATGGCAGATTTAATTCCAAATCTGAAATTTTATCATATTGAATACTTATATAAGGAAGCTTCAAAGTTTCTAAGCATAGCATATTAATTTCTATTTATTGTTATAACATACTTAAGCATTTTCTTGATTATTGTTTACTTTTAGAATAAATTATGTAATTTTCATTAAATACAATTCATAATGTACGAAACATCAAGTTTTGTAGCCCGTAAGTTGACAAATGACAGTTGACATATGACAAGAAATCTGATTCTGTTTTTTTACTAAATAATAAATTATATTACGGTACAACATTTTCATTAGTAAATGCTAATTAAAGCATTAAATTACTAAAAAATATTTACAATTGATAAATCTTAATTAATATATATTTTAAAACGGTACCGAACATTCAGAATATTATTAATTTTCATGGTATTTGAAATTCATGTAAATACTGCAATTACTTTGATTTATTTATGCAGAAATATTTTAAAGCAAGGTTGATTTTGTATTAGGAAAGGGAATATCTCACGGTGGTAAGCCTATAAAATTATAAATACTTAATATTTTTGTAGAAATACCAACATTAAAAAAACTCTTGATATAATCACCGTTTCGCTAGGCGCACACACACAATATTATTGGCAACAATATTGTTCAATATTGTGGCCCCGCATACTATACTTAGATATCGTATTTAATTTATTTACAAAGAAAAGACAATCAAGAAAAAAACGATGGATCAAAGACTGGATGAGAAAATGGATCATTTAAATATTATGAACTGCGAGGACGATTGAGATTTGTTATTTTTTTAATTTCTTCTGAAAATATGTTCATAGAGATTTTTTTTTTCTTAACATCATTTCTTGAACAGTTTGGCTTAATTTTGTTATATACACTTAGCAGCATATCCAGGTCATTATTATTTTTTATTTTATCTGGATAGGCTTCAGTAGACGTGTTCCATAACTTTGGATTCGTTTCCCTAGTCTTAATAAAGTCTAGTAAATATGGTTTCTCAGTGGTAGTAGTTGTTTCAACACTGTCTTCGCTATAGACACTGTCTGTTTTACATTTCCATTCAATTCATTCATCATCTACCATTTTCCAATAAAAAACCACGTACTTATTTACCACTTATTTACCATTTATAGAACCAGCGACATTGCGGTGGCAAAATCAGAATTTCTACAGTTTACAATTACTATCAATATCGAAAAATCGGTCCCATACACACAATATTATTGGCAATACGTACTTTATTGACAATAATATGGTGTGTGTGCGGCCAGCATTTAGGTATATGTTTTCTGTGATATAATGATAATTGATAACGTCGTTTATTTGTCAAGCTGTCAGTTGCTTCAAGTCTTGGTTGGAGTTTTATCTAGCTGGGCGAATTTAGTGTAGATATCACAGAGTACATTGAGTGAGCGTGTTCCTACACGATAACGTTGAAAGTTTTATAAATCATAAACTATAGTCATAATTAAAATAAGAAATAAATCTTAATAATGGCTGAAAAACAAATAAAAAATCGTGTCTGCATTGTAGGTTCAGGGAATTGGTAAGGTTTTATTTATGTAACTACATAATTACTTATAGAATCTTGTTTACTACGACCTTGCATACACAAGTGATGTCTTATGACATAACAAATAAGGTATTTTCTAAGGATTAAAAAAAAAATATAAGTATTTTTTTTAATATATGTATATTTGTGTCTAGCAAAAAATGTATTAGACGAATATTAAAGAAGAAGTTAAGATTAATTATTTTTATGCTATATTATTATAATAACGATGATCTCTTAGGGGCTCTGCAATTGCCAAAATTGTTGGCCGAAATGCTGCTCGACTTTCTAACTTTGAGGATAGAGTAACTATGTGGGTATACGAGGAAATGGTAGAGGGGAAAAAATTAACTGAAATAATAAATGAAACCCATGAAAATGTAAAATATCTACCTGGTCATAAACTACCACCTAATGTTGTGAGTATAAAACTTAATAATTTCTTATTAGTTCCATTAATTGGCACTTGTACCACATGTTCAGCACGTGTTGTCTATTTCTAGTCTACTTTCTAACTGGAGCTCTTTCAATGCCATTGTTACTCATAATTTTTTTGTTCTTGTGTATAGTAATTTTAATATTTAAAAATGATCTTCAATGAGCAATCTTTGGTTGCTTTTTTCTTGTTGCTGTACTATAGTACATTTAGTGTTATACTACATTTGTGTATTGCAAATTAGGTTGCTGTTCCCGACCTTGTGGATGCAGCTAAAGATGCAGACTTATTAATATTTGTTGTTCCACATCAGTTTGTAAGAACCATATGCTCTACTTTATTAGGAAAAATCAAACCAACTGCAGCTGCATTATCTCTTATTAAGGTAGAATAATAAAATATTATTATAATTAATTATTATTTGAAATTATTGTGTTGTAGTGGCACAGCATCACATTGGAAACAATAGTAGTAGGTGGATTCTCACTCAAGGGAATGTAATATTTTCATTTTTTGCTCTGGTAAGCCAACATACATAAAGCGTGGCTTAGATGCAATGTGTTGTAAATTGTGCGGAAAGTGTGGTAGCTAAGAATCATTCTGCTTATCTGGCTGAATAAAACTGTAAATAAATATATATATATATATATAGAATTTATCAAGGTGCACTACAATTATGGTCAATTCAAAACAGTCTTGTTTATTGTCTGATGACCTTTGTATCCTTGATATGATTTAAACATTGCATATGCACCACATTCCTTGGAAATTAATGTAATTTAAAGAAAGAAAACATAAATAGGTATTAGAAATAAAGGTTTTATTCATAAAAAGTTATATAGAAAATAAGTCAAATGATCAACATTTAGTATGGTATTATTTAAAATGATTATAAAAGTAAATATATGTAATAAATTTTTATATAATATATAGGGTATAAATAAAGTGAGCATTGAGCAAACTACACATATGAGTATAGTGATTGTGTAATGCTATTTGGCAGGGCTTTGACATAGCAGAAGGCGGTGGCATTGACTTAATCTCACATATCATTACAAGATGCTTGAAAATTCCTTGTGCAGTACTGATGGGTGCCAATATCGCTTCAGAGGTGAGAATTGTTTATTTACATGTGTAGTAGTATATTAATCAATTTTTTTTTACTGATATGTTGCTAATGTGGTATTAAAAATATTTTGATGTATATTTAAAATATATGTACAAATTTTATCATATTTGAACTTTAACTCACAAAGAATTTCAATTAAGTTGGTTATGATTGATGATGGTTTTTAAGAGGTGTGATTTTGAGACCCACTATGTTAATTTTTATGTTTTTAAATATTTTTTATGCTTAGAATTTTTCATAGGTTAGCAAAAACCGTTAAAACTTAAACCAATCACTTTATAAACACATTAATAAATTAAAAAGCAGCTGTTACATGTCTTAATAACGTAATTTATTTATTTATTATGCACAATATATTTTTCGAGAGTGGTGTGATCATATTAAGTTTATATATTTGGTTTTTTTTAGGTTATCACTAAGTATATGTGTCGATTATCTTAATGTAAATTTCTAATACTCTAAAATATAAATGATCACTTAATAAGCAATTTTAAATAGTCGTCATCATAATTATATGTGTAATACATTAGTATAAGGTACAAAGGTAGGTTACGACTTGCGACGATAGCTAAGGAGCACGTCGTAAATACCTGTTTAATATAAATTTGAATTGAATACATCAATGATATTATTTATCTAAAAATATTATTGTATGGTCTGTGTTTTTTGTCTTTTCTTACATTAAAGTTCTTTATTTTATTAATAGGCATCACTGTTATATTTATTGGAATAATCTAAATAACGATTTCTTAACAAAAAAACACTTTGCGGAAAGCCTTGATTATGTGGCATTTCTTTTATGTTTTTGCTACGAACATGTTATGCTTGACCACTTCCAAGCAAGTTAATTGATAAACTGTTCAATTATTATTATTAAAATTTAATAAAAGGCGGCCAAAATTTAATAAATCGTGTATTCAATGACATTGAAATATATGAGGCCGTAGGTGGCGTCTGATTTTAAACGCGACGGTTGTGAGCTTGACTCCTACTCGGGCTCCGACAAGTGAATTGTTTTCTTTAAGATAAAGCGCGGTGTTATCTTTCGCCACTCAACATGCAATATCTAGACATTTAGGCGAAAAATCGGTAATACAGTGTCTTAACAATGTTAAGTTAACTCTAGGTTCCTCCTCTTTGCCCATAGTGCCCAAAAAAAAATATTAAAAAAAATGTAAAATATATTTTTTATTTAGGTGGCTGAAGAGAAATTCTGTGAAACTACTATCGGTTGTCGCGATGTGATGTTAGCGCCACTGATGAGAGATATCATCCAGACCGAGTACTTTAGAGTTGTTGTGGTCGACGACGAGGACGCTGTAGAAATATGCGGGGCGTTGAAGGTATGATTTTGCCGCCTTTTTATTAACATAGATTAATAATTATTATTTTATTTTTAAACAATATTCAGTTATAGCCTAACGATCGCCGTCTTAAACTGAACATTTTCTTTTTTTACAAAATAATATAAAGTAAGTAATTTTGTTTATAAAATATTATCAATTGATACAAATTTTGTAGAATAATATAGAAAATGGGTAAAGATATATTATTATATTGAAAAACAAATCTTGGTAGATAAACGTCATTAAGGCATTGTTAACGCGTCATTAAGATATTCTTAAAGCCAAGAAAGCAAGATGATATTTTCTCACGACGATAAGATAACCATTAAGTTATCTGCGCTATTTATCTCATTCTGATTATAATTATGATGTTATTTTATCCTAAACTTGAAATGTATGCGAGTACTTGAAGATTGCCACTGGAGCAAATGAAATATTTAATATTTTTATTTCTTCGAGGTGTTACGTCACTCAACTTACCAGTGCCAGTTCCCAGGTTCTCTCTGTCTACCCTTGCGTATTTGCGTCATACAGCGTGGAGTTTTAATTTTCTTTTCAGAAAAAGTAAATGTGTATGGTGTAGTAGTTAGTGCCTACATAATACTTATGTAAAATGAACACACAAAAAGGCATTTTCACATGTTTATTTGTATACGTTTAAATGTACGTAACAGCGTTTACATTTAATGTAGATATATAATTGATATAATATAGCATTACAAAAAAAACGTAATATTAATATGGTATTAATATAGTATTAAAAACAAATATTTTCAAAAATGTCTATTTAAAGAATAACAATTAATATAATGTAACTAACTGTACATCGATCGTTTGTATGCTATGCCAACAACGCTTATCGATCAAACAGCTATGAGAATGACAGGGCTGTGCTCTTTAATACCTATTATTTTATGCATGCGTGTAATTTTATGTAGATATACGAGCGTCATACTATATAACCGGTATTATTGGCTACGATTAAATTAGGTGATATATGGAATAAAAATTTTGTTTTTCGTGGAGAATTTTGAATTTTCTTGATTTTAATCTAGATTTATTCAGTTATAGTTTACTTAAAATTATGAAAAAGTAATATTTTTGCTAAAATTATTGCTTTATTACATTAAACTTTAGTTATGTATAGGTAGCTGACCTTACGCGAGTATTACCGGGCGTTAACCGAGGCGACCTCTTCCTTGTTTACCATTCACTTTTGCATCATACTCACGTTTTTTTTACTATTTTCGTATACATCCTATTAATATGAACAAACTACGGAATATGACATTCTTGAGTACTTTATGTTTGCTATTTTGTAAATCTGACACACAATCTAAACATAAATACCTCACATATATTTTTTTCTATATAGACAAAAATACTTAGTAATAACAGTTGTTGGTGTAATGAAAAAAAATTAAAACTCATCTATTATGTGTACAATATTAGATAAGAATGTACACAAAAGATACGAACTAAATTTAAACAAACCGTATGTCACGCCATTTTTATTTTAACACGTTATCAGGGCAAAGTTACAAGCGATTAATTCGTTTGGCAACGCGCCATATCGTTCGAATACTTACGTAATAAAATAGCCTCTTCGCCATTTAATATTTTAAATTGTAATTGTAATATAAAGTAATAGAGGTCGTATTTTTTTAGCCGAAACGAGTGTAATTGGTTTTCGTAATAGAATAAAATAAATACTTTACACATTATTTTACTTCCCAGTTTTGACATTTCTTTATTAAATATAACAATTACTTGTTGTATTTTATTTTCTAAGATATACTAAAACTGCACACTACAGAAACGTGGTCCGTACCTCTTTCAACTCAACGCTCTCAAAATGTTTAGCTATAAATGTTTTTCTATATATCTACTATTTAAACATATAGGCTTATAACAAGACATTATCTTAATGTACTTAATTCCTAGAAGAGTCCAGATATTTGGATTGTCTTTATATTATGCCACATAATTTACTTAATGTTATTTTATAATAATTAAATTTATAATACCTATTACATATTCACATTTTGTCCGGATCCTTAATTATAATTTCATAATTATAGTGTAGATCTATTGCAGTGGTTCCCAACCAGTAACCCTTAGTATGGTGGGTTAAAGAAACCTTAATATGGTCTGCAAACGAATTTAATTTTATAACTGCTACCAATAATGATATAAAAGTGGTCCTTGATCAAGAAAAGGTTGGGAAACCTTGATCTATAGGCACAAAAAAGATCTTTGCAAAGAGAAGAAAAATCCGTTACATTATTAAATAACTTTTATATTTTTTAAAATAAAAAAATTGAGATGATATTTCTTTAGTAGGATAAAGAAAACAAGTTACATTTATATATTACAGGAAAAAAAATATGTACAGGAAAATGATAAAAAAACTATTATACAATTGCTGATAGTGTTTAGATATATTTTATTTGAAATAATACCCAATTTCATAAGTCCATAATTCAATTTTAATAATGAAGGCAATATAAGTATGTGTTTCTGTATAATATATATATGATCGAAAATATATATATATATATTTTTGCCTGGAATTTCAAACACTTTGATTTTCTGACTTAGTATAGTTCTCTAAAAATAATTGATTTTTTTTTATTTCAATTATTGTAAAGCTTCATGTCTTTAATATATTAATGATTATTAATCATCTTCCGTTAAATTTATATTTATTTAAATTTGTATTTTCATTTCTTTGTATTGATATTGAGGCGTTGAGTTCCGTCACTCAACATGAGATGTCTCCAGAATTCCTCGGAGAGTGGGGAACGGAGTATCTTAGGTAGGTTACCTTTGCCTATCCTGCTGTATTTAGGATACAACGTGAAGCCAATGTGAAGCTATTCCGAAGAGATTCCGTTTTTCCCTTTCTTACGAATCGCGACGCTTTGTCTCTTTTTCAGAGCAAAGAAATAAAATATTAAATAATTTAATCTTATGAGTGGGAATCAAAGCCACAAACCTCGAGCCTGCAGTCGCTTGTGCGTCTGCGCCATATTTAACATTGACCCTTAAAATGTATTTTGTTCTGTAGAACATAGTAGCAGTGGGAGCAGGTTTCGTCGACGGCTTGGGCTTTGGTGACAATACGAAGGCAGCAGTTATCCGATTGGGTCTCATGGAAATGATCAAATTCGTTGACGTTTTTTACCCGGGAAGTAAACTCAGCACTTTCTTCGAGTCTTGTGGAGTTGCTGACCTTATAACTACTTGTTATGGTAAGCTCTTTTATAGTTCAAATTGTGGATTCAAGTAGTATTTAGCAAGAAAACCTAGTGCCAAGACAATCGTGCGAAATGTCTTTGTATTTTCCCCCCAACTTCTATTGTTTATTTAGTGGCGTAAAACATCGATTTCCTGTTTTATGTTTTTTTTGTGCTTAACTAAGATTTTTGATTTTAGTTGAATGTGACAAAAAACTTAAAACAGGAAATCGGCGCTGTTCATTCTTTGGAATTTAAATATAAATTGGATTTGAACGTTTCAAACTTCCACCCTACTTCCCAACTGCGCCACTATGGAGTCAGTCAATGTTTAAAATAACATAGATCAATATGATAAAAGGGATATTAACACTATCTGGCCGCTTACTTATGTACATACGGACGTTATTGCGAATGTTATCTGTCGACGGTACGATAGCGATTGATTAATTGTTGTATCATGGGTATCGTAGGCAAAAAAACTGATACAATAGTAATGTTTATTAGTAACCAGTAAATAATGTATTTTTTTTGTCAACTGTACTAACAAAAGGTTAAAAATAAAATGTTTTAAAGTTTTATTAATTTTGGTGAATTTTATTTTGTTTCCTCATTTTTAATTAACCTTAATAGGTAGAAAATAAATTCGAATGAATTCTATGTATGTTTCATCGTAGCTCTCAAATCCAATTTTGACCTTGTTTTTTTATGTTTGAAAGATAACTTAATCAAGGGTATTCCTAGTTCCGTTGGAAGATTATCGCCTCCTTTCTATTTGATAAAATAACCATTTTAGTAGTTCGAATCTAATTGATTATTTGTATTTTGGTATCTTTTAATTTTTAAATTATTTGTGTATTTAAATTTCTAATTCATAGTTATTAATATTTATAACAATTCCTTCATTTAGGTGGCAGAAACCGTAGAGTGGCAGAAGCTTTCGTGAAAACTGGACGGTCGATCAAAGAGCTAGAAGATGAAATGCTCAACGGACAAAAGTTACAAGGACCTATTACTGCCGAGGAAGTCAACCACATGCTTGCAAACAAGAATATGGAAAACAAGTGAGTATTTTGAATATATCTGCATTAGTTTATTGTTATTTTATTAAATATAGACAAGTATATGTATGTAAGTATATAAAAATAGTATACATTACGTTGTTCACGGAAGTGCAACAGATATCATGTGTACACACAAATAATCTGTTAATGCAAATACTTTTTGTGCACACAGGTATTTACTTTTCATTGCAATAAATTGAATACTTCTTTAAACTAACTAACTAAATTAATTAAATTATTTAAAGAAGCGAAAACGTAAACTAAAGTAGTTTACGTTTTTACTTCTTAATTCTTTAAAAGTATAAAAATAGATTTAGTTTGTGAAAGAAATTCAAATTATAAATGTAAAGTGTATATTATTTAATATTAAAAAATCTGCTTCACACTGTATCCCTTACACAACAGGGCAAAGGGAACCTAGTATTAAAACACTCAGTTCCCCACTATTTGATATTCATCATAATATACTTTGGTTGATATTCAACTTTTTTTTAAATCTTTTGTTAAGTCAAGTTTAGATTAAATTAATTATTCAGTTTATATAACTTCTTTGTATATTTTTGTTCTGTGTCAGTTGTGTTATGCTTGCTGGGTAATTAAACCTTCATATAATATTCATATGTATAGGCTTCAATTTACAAATTTCATAAAGAAGAATGAAAAACAAATAAGTACAAAATAAAAATAAAAAAATGTACTGAAGTATTAATACTAATAGATTATACTATCTTAATATGGCGGGGCAGTCGTGGCGCAGGAGCACAAGCGTGCGACTGCAAATGTGACAGGTTGTAGGTTCGATTCCCATTCGAGGCAATTAAATATTTAGTATTTTCTTTTCCACGCTTTGTTAGAGAGGCAAAGCGTGGCATTGAGTTCTGCAACTCAATACGCAAATACGCAATGCTTCAAGAATTCGGCGGAAAGTGGCGCTAGTGTTGATGTGGAACGGAGTGTCTTAACACTAGGTTCCCAAGTCCCCTCTGCCTACCCTGCTTTGTGCGGGATACATGCATGAAGCTAAAAAAAACTATCATTTTAATGCCGTGAACATGATCACTAAGAATGTGACGTAATCGCAAATTGAACCGAAATAGTTTTGTCTTGGCCTGTATCCACCGGCTGAAAGGTCATTGTAAACATTAATTGGATTCACTGTCATTATCATTACGTAGGGTAGATAACCTTCATACGAGCCTTTTATATTTGCATACTTTTTTAATCGTATTACTTAACTTAAAACAGAAATAATATTAATTTTGCGAAATATGTAGGATTGGTCTAAACAACTCCTTTTTTAGCTAAATTGATTTTTTAGTTACTTGAAATATAAAATATACTACAAATATTAATGGGTCCATCACGGCACAGTGCGGTAACTGTATACTTTATAGTTGTGGGTTCTATTCCCAGTCGGGGAAATGCATTAATATTTTCCTTCTTTATACATATCATTTACACAGTACGGCGTTGAGTTATCCCACTCAACACCCAGTGCCTCATTTTCGGGTGGAAGAGAATGGAGTATAGTTACACAACGTTCTTTCTGCATATTGTACTATAAACATTTACATTTTTTTTTATATTCATCATAGTAAGACAAAGTAAATTTAAATTTGTAATTAAGATTAATAATCAGTCAGCGTCTTGGCTCCATAACAATTAACGACGGCTATAAGTTTATAAAGATACGCTCATATTTCTAGCCATTTTGCAGCATATTATTCAAATTAAATAGCGTTTTTTTTATTTACAATGTATGTGTACAATACTTCTGGTAATATATTATAAAACATATATTTTAGTATGTAGACATAAAGAAAAAATCACGAATATACACGTGTCGTTTATAATATTTGGCATTCAATATGTATGTTATGTCACATGTAGTATATTTAAAATATCTGACGGCTTCTTCATACCATTCAAAATAATTTATTTTGTGGGTAAATGAAAAAAGTAATGACAATATTTTGGGGGTTACCCTCTACTCTGCCTAGCACCACGAGCCGTTCTATGGAGTCGTACTTTCGGTCGTTTCTTTTATGGCTATGTGCACGAAAAACTTAAGAATGCAATAGCTACAATAGCTGATACTCGCTTTTTGATGCCAAGTTCTTGGAGTATGGACACGTTTAAACGGAATTCTGTCCACGATATCCTGAGCATCTTTCTCTAGCACCATATCTCCAGGGCATTAACCTTCTTCTTTTCTGTTTCCCGCCAAGTGCATGTCTCAACAGCATATAAAAATAGGGAATACAAGAGTTCGAATCAGTCTCATAAATGAATATATTTATTTTACATTAATTTTACCCACGGCAAGATGATAATGTGTCTTTTAAAAATGTTTATAAATTTTTGCAGGTTCCCTCTGTTTACCGCCGTGTTCCGTATCTGCCGAGGGGAATTGAAACCCAGCGACTTCATCGACTGCATCCGCAGTCATCCTGAGCACATGTAAGATATACAAAATTGCTTTACCAACCGTTTTTATAAACATCCCTTAAATTGTAGTTAATAATTAAAAACATTTGTGTTATAACACAACAAATAAAGGATGAAGAATTTACGTAATTCATATTTGGTCAGTATATATACGTATTTATGGCATTTTTTTCAGTCAGTCTTTAAACGCTTACACCTATGTAGGTGTAAAATTAACTATGAAATTTATATAATTTCGATACGTATCAACAACAACAGTGCCAATTACAATTGTTATATTACAATAATATATTATTAAGTATACCAATGTAGATCAGAGTTAGCGGTTTTGAACTTAATATGCAAATACAAAATTATAAGTTAATTTTTTTTAAACTTAAATATAACTAAATTATCTAAAGAACAAGCAAGTAAAGAAGTCATATCACGTTTATTGCCTGGCTGCCTACACGTCTATAGTACCGGCTGCGCATTCAGAATTTTATAAAATACCTAGGCAATGTATAAAATAAATAATATTTCATACATGTTTTAGGTATTCTATATATTACCGAGAATACCGGAATATACAGATACACACACAACACACCCTACCAAATATTTAAGCGAACGGTTTTTAATTTTTTAAATTACAATTCCAAGTTTTAGATACGTGAATCAATTATTTTAAGGGATGTTTATGAAATCGCGGCTAAGCTTCTAGTAATGTACCAAATACCATAGCGTTCGTAAATAACCTAGAGTAGACTATGTACATGTAAATAACAATATGTATGTATATATTACAGGGTGCTAGTACTTAGATGATTGTTATTATGTGGTGTTGCCATCTTTTGAAATAAACAAAAGTAAATTAACTTATACAACACATTTATGTTTGCCCTTTAATATAGTTGAGGCAAAATTGCCTCAAATTTAATATTCTATATTGTGTCTAGTTAATTGCAAATATTTTTCAAATTTATTAATATATTATTAAAATTAAATGAATTATTTAAATATTTATGTTACATAAATAATTTATTTATATGGCAGCCCTACGTATTTACACGTAACAAGTTATATGAGAATGTTATTTATAACCCTTGCATTAGAAGAGATTAAGTGTTGGTTATTGGTTTTGTGCCACGACGCATATCGTACTTAGCATACTGTACGTAGTTGTGTATATTGTTATATTTTACGTAACGTTATATTAAGTTTAGAGAAGCATGTATTGTTAAAATTATTAATTATATATTATTATATATTGCGTTATCTGTACGTTATTACTAATATGATTGTTATTAGCCTTAAACACTTCTCCATCATATATTCTATCAATATTTTTCAAATAACAACTTTTATCTTATTTATGGTGTCAGGAAAATGAATTTTATGGAGTGGTCGATATTGAGACATGTTGTTTGTTGGTGTATCCAGTTGTTGATAATGACAGGTGAACTAAAAGAAAAAAATATATTATGTCTTAATATAATAAATTAAATAATAAAAAGGAAACCTAACAAATTATTGACAATTGGATAATGTTAGATGGATCTGTAGTATAAATTCTATGCACTTTAGCTTCTTGAACTACTTTGCACGAATCCCTTTAGCATAGTATTATGCAGTGAAAAAAAATATATATTACTAGAAAATCATGTCATGTCGAATTAAACACGTTGAAACGTAAATAAGCTTTTATTACCTTTTCCTTACATTATGGATATTAACTTTACAAATGGTTCGTCACATATTATTTATATTTAATTTAATATAGTATAAAATAGAAATTAGAAATTTATGTTTTATATGCAATCTCTAGAGGACATAATGGCGCAGTGAGAAAGCTTTTGATACATTTAGAATGCGACGAGTTCGATTCCCTCTCGAGAAAATATTTATTTTCATTTCATTCTTCTGACAAAATAGCGTGATGTTGAGATCGACCACTCTTTCTAATTTTTTCAGCTTCCCTAGGTAGAGGTATACTGGGAACCTAGTGTTACCACACTCCGTTCCCATTGAGACACTTTCTTCACTTACCGCCGCATTGACGTGGTATTGCATGTCGATTGGCGGAACTCAAAGCAACGACGACCTTAATCGGCGATCTTATTTGTTATAAATACAAACCATAAATAATTATTAAGATTTTAGATTGTCTCTAAATCTAACGTATATTACAAATAATCTTACATCATTTAAAAAATTAAGCCAAACTAGATATTTAAGTGAAATCTTTATATTTATTTTGTTTTATTTATTAGTAATACCAGTATATTTAATGAAACTTTACTTACTAATCAATTACGCTTTACAGATTTGCTCCCAAGAATATAAGCATTTATTAACTTACACCTTTCCTTTTTATATATAATTTGTAGTGTTTTAAATGTTTTTGTTTTCCGCATGTTATGTTTGTTATGTTATTTGCATGTTTTTTTTAATTACTGAATGTTTACTTTATTACTATAATTAAAAGAGTAATATTAATTTTGATTTATGTGATTATTTTCTTGTTACTTATTATTTTCTACTTATTTATTAAATTACGTGGTTAAAATATCTTAAAGTGTGTACAAGTACATACAAAATTGCATACCTAGTTTATAATAATATTTCTTTAGTAGACTTACTTTTGTTGTAGACAGTAAAAATTTACCAATTCCCTAAATGCTTTTTTTAAGTTTGCTGATAGGGAAAATAGTGAATTAAAGTTAAATATGCAATAGTTGCCTTTTATATACATAAACAATATTTGGTGATTTCTTTCGTTTACATTTTAAGGTTAGTGCAATATTTCAAGTAATTCATAGTCGTCTCATTTAATTCATTCGAAAATAAGCCAACATTTTTACATATTTATTGTAGTTTGTTATTAAGTATGTTAAGTACCCTAATAATTTTAAATAATATTCTAGGGATACAAATTTACAAATGGCGCCAAAATGCTCACTGTGACGTCAACGAAGCCGCCATGTTGCCATCGCATATACACTTGCATTTATTTTGATGTTTTCCAATGTGCACATTTTAACTTTAAATATGATTTATGAAAATAAAATGTAATAGATTAAATCAGTTATTAATAATAAATAGTATAGTGATTACTATCGATTAATAGTCGTAAATAAAAAAAAATCAAAAGCTAAGTATATATTTTAATCATGGCTATGAGCACTTTTAAACGTTGTAAAAAAGCGGGATATTTTCGCCTGAAACCAGACAGAAAAATATAAATAAAAGTATTTTTTATTAGTTATCCATTAATTATGAGATTTAATATGATGATAATGAGTTAAGTTTTTACAGTTTTTTTACATATCTGTATAAAAATGAAATAGTAAAAGAAAATGTTAAAGTGCCTGGAATAATCCACGAAAAGCGAGACGATGCGTCCCGCTCGGGACTTTTAATTTTAGACTGCTTGTAACAATATTCGAGAAGTAACTAAAACAATGGTTTGTATTTACTAGTTTTTATATGAGTACAGCTGTTTATAACGAACCTTTTTTATCTGTGCATCTTGAAAAGCATCGCCCATATCATTAGCACTTAATTCATTACATGTTAATTCATTGCATTCATTGTTTGAATTATTTGTTTTTGTTTTTTAATTTTGTATTTTTTTATATTGTTAAAATAGATTTACATTTTGGTGAAAGAATTTTGAGAAAGAACTTTACATCTAATGTAGGTTTAAATAAAATATCGTTTATACCCTAACAAATATCTAGTCTAAAAATAAAAACCTATGAAAATATAGTATGGTTCTTTATTTTCTAAAGTCTATATTATTTATAACATATTTTACTTATAAAAACGCAGGAAAGTCGTAAGCTGTTGTAGCATAGCACTAAAAATAACGAAATACATTTTGTTAAAAGGTTTAATGACAAAAACGACTGGTACAGTAAACCAAAGAATTGTCGCCGCCCTAGCTTCTAACTTTTGGACATTTTACCGAGTTAACACTCGGAAAGTAAATAACCCTAAAACCAAAACTGCTCAGCGAACCTCAGGGCGGCCACGACTCGTCAACCATACTGTTTCTTAAATACCTAACAAAGGATATAGAAAGAAAATGTATGGATTGGAAGGAACTAATTATGTAGTTTCATTTAAGTATGTATGGTATATAAACATCTGTCCATTGATTACTTTAACCGTCGGAATTCGAGGTCTGATATTACGTCTGTGGTTATTAGTCAAAGTAGGTATGCTTAATAAACAGTTTCGAGCTTGATCACTTTCTACAATAAGGTTAGTAAAGTCGCCTCTCATTTTATAAATTTCATAATTACATTTTATATTCCACGTATACCATAAGTTGGATAAGTAACATTTTGATTTTCCTTTAAAACAGGAGCCTCATTATACAAATCATTTTCATACTTACTATTCCAGGATACGGATTGTTAGAAAATCACATTGCTGTATTTGCTAAAATTTATCAAGGTAAGTTCTTAGGCTTCTCTTTTCGTCGTTTATTTAAATTAAAACTGCAGTTGGACTCCACGTATTTATTTTAAGTTTATCCGATTTAACTTGTAGCTTAGAATGTCAATTTAACAAGTAAGTAAACCGTTTCTTTTTGTATTAGGCCGTTTATTTTTACCTTTGTTTTATAAAATAAAACATCTATTCAGGGAGCCCTGAGATAAAATGTAAACCAATCAGAAAAAGCTTACTTAATGAAGTTAATATTTTATAGCAATATCTCTAAAACTTTTGTAACCCTTTAAAATTTATTAGAAATCGAATATCATGATATTTTAATATTTTCTTATTCAGTAAATAGTTAGCATGTAAAAACATCCAAACGAAATTTTTTTGCGATGGGGCAGCATCTTATTCTCAAACATTTCAATCAAACGTTTAGTAAATTATAAAGTAAAATTTATGTTATATTTTACGTTTTAATGTAATTACAACCGTTTACCTAATTCAAAGTTACAAATATAAATATAACTATTTTAACCAGATTAGTCACGTATATTATACATTTTTGGAAACCTGACGTTTCGAACTTTTTGCCGTCTTTCGTATTCCGTAGTTTCATTTAAAATAAGTAGTAATCGTGAAAATCAAAGAACTTATTAAATATAAATATAGTTTATTTATATTTATTAATATATTTTTTTATTTTTTAGAATTCGGCAGAAAGTGGGGAACGGAGTGTCTAAAACACTAGGTTCCCTCTGCCTACCTGCTGTGTGCGGGATACAGCGTGAAGCTGATTTTTTTTTAATATTTTTTTAAATATTAGACTATTTGCAATCTTTTTTTAACATTTAGTTTTTACTATTTTTATTTTTTACCATGAAAGTTTTTAGAAAAGACAACACGGGAACAGTTAATAGCCAGAAAGATATATGGAAATAGCAAAATAAAAGTTAGAAAAAATTTGTATTCTTGGTTTATATTTTGTCTCACGCCCAAATGAATAGACTACTTGACAAGATTCCTTTAAATGTTATACTTAGGTACATATATTTACTCAAAATCAAATAACACGTTGTGAATGCCAAATTACATTAATATACGACAACTATATAGTAGTAAATTGTTTTTTTATTAGCATGATTGAATGTTTTTTTTCAAATAACAAAATAACTCATAATGTACAGTTATTCTGGTCCTATAAATCTCTATATGATTAAAACAATAATAAATAAAGTCTCTTCCAATGACAATACCTATAACTTAAGAAATTATGACTACGTACTGAGAAATATAATTGCGAAAAAACTATTATGTTCCTTCATAAATCTGTTTTATTTGAATTATTAATTTTTTTAACTTTTCTTACAGGGTTAAGCTCGGCTAAGAGTTAAGGTGCTTGTGACATATCTACATATAACATGACATTTATATATAATTAATAATTATATATTTTGTAATAACTTATGTAAATTGTTTATTATATTTTTATATACAATATATATTTAATTATATTATTTTACTAATACTTATTGCAATCGTTATGGGAACATTATTGAATGAGGTAATAAAATTCTAACATTATTATAATTATGTAACAGTATAATTTTATTTATGTTAAGTATATTTTTATATTTTGGGACTGTTAATGCATAGTTTATTTTCTTTTCAATCACGAATATGTATATATATTTTTATATATTTAGTGCATATTAATGAATTTAGGTATGTTTTAAAACATTTATGTTACACTATTTTAAATATCCAGACAGGAAATTTTGAAAAAAAAAAAAATGTGTAACATAATAACACAATCTCTGTTTTAAAATTAAACCATAAGAATTCTCTTATAGATAAAACGTAGTGATTCTCTTATAGATAAATGTTTATAATTTTAGCATTGGTGTGATAAGAATATTCTTAAAAGTAATAAAAATAGTTTTTTTTGAAGACCAATAGAACATTAGAAATAAATTGTTATTTTGTAGGCAGGCATATTAAAAGCTATTCCACACAATATAATTCCAATTCAGCAAGGTTTTAATTGTACCTATTACAACTAAGATTTAACATAGTACACTTTCTCATACTGTACAATTATATTTTTAAGAATGAAATTGGTTTATTGAAATAAAAGAGTGTAAAGTTTCTAATGTTTTAATTATAGCATATTAACAAATTCTCTTTACTGTCATCAGATAGCATATTTTTTATGTAGCCATTGTAAAAGTCCAAAGCTGATATTTCCCTTTTACCTATTATTCTAAGTGTCTTGAAATATATATATTTTTTATCTTTGCATAAAATTTTAATAGCTTTTGCTTCATGACAATATTCGAGTGATCCACTTAATTTATTACTGCATTCTTCATCATTTTCAATTAAATATGGATTAAAGAGTTTTATTTGTTTATCTTTGAATTTTGTGGTTAATGGGTATAGTCCATAAATGGCACGGTAGAGATTATATACATCTGTTGAACTCATTTCATTCCATCTTACTTCACTAATACTCTTGTTAATTTTTTTAGCTGAAATTGAATTTATATACATTATTTATTATTACGCAATATACATTTATCTATATAGCAATATTATATAGCTAGATTTTGTTTGGACGAATATGCTAATCTTAGGAACACCTTAAATAAACTTTATATCTGGTACAAGGAGGATCTTGTGAAGCAATACTTTTACTATTTTGTGACAAAGGAATCATCCAAGTGTTCTGACCACCAAGCCACATTTTTCTAAAATTATTCCACACACTAAGCAAAAGAATTTGTTTACAACAGATTTAGTTCAGTAAAGTGAATGGATAAAATTTTATATGTAAATACATTTATAGCTTTCCACCATTTGCCGACCAGTGGAGGAAAGTGGATCCCTCTGAGTGTGGAGTCCAACATAACCAACTTATTTGCCATCAGATGCTGTTCTACTGCACCACAATAGCCTTTTATATATAGAAATGTTTTATTTTTTTAGTATTAGAATACTAAAAAAAGCAAATATTTGGCAGCAAATGGAGAATGTAATGTCCTTACACTAACTTACCAAGGTCTACCTAAAAAAGTGTGAAGCTAAAATTTTAATAATAATTATTTTACCATAAGTAACACCATCATCTGTTTGAGGCCTTGCATTTTCCAGACAATTTGGTAAAGTTCTTAAGCAATCAACAAGCATATCTGCTCCAATATCTGATAGTTGTTCTGTTAAATCTGGTAATTTTATATGTTTAGAAATCGGAATCCTCTTTTGGCTTATTATTTCACCTAAAAATAAAAATAAGATCTTTTTTATTGGGGAGGCAAAGAAATTAGGTTATAGTTACTGCCTCACAAAGTATAGGACTGATGTCAATCAGTCCTATACTTTGTGAGGCAGTAACTATTGCCACACTTTGTCTACCAGAGGGGTAATGAAAGTAAAAGTGGGTTTAAAGGATATAAGATTAATATAATAATTATTTTCATAAAAAGAAACAGTTCAATAACAACTTGAAAATATCAACATACCTACATCAAAAATATCTGGCTTAATTCTCATTAATGAAACCCCAGAAATTTCATCTCCATGGAGAAGTGTATAAATAATAGGAGCTGCACCTCGCCACCTTGGTAGTAAACTGGGATGGACGTTAACTATTCCTCTGGAAACCAAAATTTTATTATTTTCAATTTTTAATTTTTTTATGACTTCATATGTGTAATTATATACTTATACTTACAATGGAAACTTTACCAGCACATCTTGTTTAATCAAATGTCCAAATGCAACAATTAATCCAATATCATATTGATTTTTTTTAATATTTAACTCGGGCCATTGTAACAACTTGATGTTTTCTTTATAAGCATATTCCTCTATGTTACTTCGGTTTTTACTTTTATTAGCAGTAACTAAATCTAAGCGTTTTACGAGTTTCTCATTTTTCCTATTTAAACAAGAGGGATATGAAAATCAAAAATTAATAATATGAATTTTATTTTTAGTTATAAAAAGTATAGCAGTTACCTAAATTCATTAACTTTTTGTAAACTTCTAAGGGCAATAGAATCAGAACCGAAGAAAAGAACATTATATGTCCTATACTGGATTTTAAATACACATAAATATTTTTGTTTTAGAATTAATTTCGTAAAAAGCGGTGCTAGGTTATAAGCTATCGCTGACATTATATTGACAGTGACAATGACAATGACATGTTTAATATTATTAAAATTGGTGCTGCCATTTACAAATGAATATATCAATAGCAAGCAGCTAGCAACACACACAATATTATTGTCAATACAATATTGACTATTATTAACAATATTAGCTTCACGCTATATTCCACACACAGCGGGGTAGGCAGAGGGAACCTAGTGTAAGACACTCCGTTCCCCACTCTTTATTACAATATTATTGTACGTGTAAGGTCAGGCATAGGAAAAGAAATCGCGAAGCTCGGCGTAGATGACGGCATAGATATTAAACATCTTTTTATCTTTATAGTTTTTGCAAGTTTTGCGTAGAAATGTATTTAATATGGTCTATAATGCAGCTAGAAGCATAGCTAACAAAAATTGTAACATCTGCATAGTGGCCTGCAAATTTTATGACTGGGGATGGTGACGCGAAGTTTGATTATCAGAGTTAATTTTTATTTCACCTACATGAATAATGTTCCCTGCTACCTGTAAAAATAATATAAAAGCGGTCCTTGATCAAGAAAAGATTGGAAACCCCTATTGAAGAATAATATATATTTTTTATTATTATGTCAAAACGCATATTCTCAGTAGTTAGATAAAAATATAACTCAATATATCTAAGCGCTTTTATCATCACTCTTATTACTTTTGTTTTTTTTATTTTTTACTAGTGTTAAAATAATCTACGTCAGTACTTAAAATAAATAACACTGACGACGAAGCCGCCGTAGCGCAGGGGCACACGCATGCATAAATGTGGAGGTTCGATTCCCACACGAGGGAATGAAAATATTTAACACTACTTCGCTGTGGTAACAGCGTTGCGTTGAATACTTATTTAGAAAACGTATAATTTTTTTTGAATGTAGTGGGACTCGAACTCGTGCCTCCTGGTTATTGACCAGGCGCTCTGACAACTAACCCATACGTTCTCATTCGGCTACGTCGAAATTTTTATACGCTTGTTACAACTTATTTATGTTGTTAGCATTTTTGTAGGGAGATTTTTTACAAATTTCCGCTACCCAAAGATGTCTAAATACTAAAAATTGTCGTGTGGCAAGAGAGAATGCTATTTATTGAATATTTGTCACATTTTTTAAATTATAAAACGTTTTATACTTTTATTTTCTTATAACTTTTTATTTTCTAAATAAGTATTTATCTTTCCTAAGAGTGGAATATCATTTAAAAATGTTAAAAAAAGCGTTGCGAAACTCAATTTCGCCATTCAGTACTCAATGCCTAAACTAAAGAAGTTAATATATTTATTTATTTGTTATTATTTATATATTAGTTTACATAACCATCAGTAATTTATCTTTTACACATTCAAGGAGAAAAGAAAAAGAGATTAATATAAAACTAAATAATAAATATAAAACTTTTGCAAGAAAACCTGCTAAATGTCCTTGGAACCTGCTAAATATCTCACTATGATTCCCTGTGCGCCAATGGCCAATGATTGATGCACGGATGCATTATATTGAATTTGTGTTTAAACTTTAATTTAAAATTGATTTATGAAACTTTATAATTCGTATTAATAGAGCCAGTTTAATTTAAAAACTTGAAAGGTTGAGAAAGAAGGCGTTGAGTGACGGAAGCATTTTAATAGATCAAGGAAATGAACATAATTAAAAATAATGATTGATCGAATTGGGAACCCAATCAGCGCGAACAGCTAGACACTTTAACAGCTGAGCTACAGTGAGTACGGTGATTTGTAAGTATATATCTATTATTATTAGTATTTTTAGATTTGCGCAGTGTCGCGTACACCACAGGGTAGAGAGAGAAATCTGGAGCAATTGTGTGTTAAATTGCGGAACGCCACGTTTTGCTTTAGCACCAAAGTGAAGATCATGAAAATATTAATATTTCATTTCCTCGAGTGGGAATCGAATCCACAACTTGTCGCGTTTACAGTTACGCTTTGTGTTTCTGCGCCATGACTGGCCATATGCCATATATATCTATTAAATAAAATAAATAAATCAGCTTCACGCTGTATCGCGCACACAGCAGGGTAGGCATAGGAAACCTAGTGTTAAGACAAGGAGGAAGGGAACGCCCACTTCCCCACTTTCTACCGAATTCGAGTGGCAGAACCCAACGCCGCGCTCAGCCTTGACACCAGAGCGAAGAAAAGGAAATATAAATTTAAGTAAATATTTCATCTCCACGAGTGGGGATCGAACCCACAACCAGTAGATTTACGCCTCGACTGGCCTCTATCTATTAAATTAACTAAATACATAACATCGTACAGTAAAGTATCCAGATAGATGTTTATGTAGTCGAAAATATATTAAATACTAGGAATTTTATTGTTTTCTTTTGTTCTGTTTTGACTTAGACACGCTTCAGGCATACAGTTTATATGTTTGACATTTTGCTTAGTAAGAATTGAGAAATAAAACAAATATTTTTAGTTTTTTTTAATAGTCTGTTATAACAAAATACATTTAGGCATATAGTATATTTATGACAATATTGAATTAAAAAAATAATAGATATATAATCTATATTGTGTAATTGTATCGTAGAGGGTTGGTCTTAGCATCTAGGTAACAGGTACATCGTTAAACGTGAGTGTACGTTTGTTACTTGTGATATGAATACTGATTTTATATTTACAACATATTAATATAAAATCAATATTTATAATTACTCATCCGTATCTAAAATGTGCTTTTAGTCAAACGGCGGTGGAAGCTTTTCTTCTTTGAAAACTCAGGCTTTGTGTACCACGACGGTGGAGTTACTACATTTTCTTCAAAACTTTTCATACTCGCACTCCGTTGTGATCTTTGAGACCCTTCACGTTCTGATACTTTTGAAGATATTGTATCCACGTTATTGTGCCCTTTAGGTTTTGATATATTATATGGAATGTCTTTCATTTCAATGACCTCGACATCTGTTTCACTAAGGTCCTTGCTTTGCCTGTGCAATTTGCTTGCTTCAGTGTAAACGGTAGTTTTAAATGTTCCCGTCATTCTTCGTGATTTATCTTTAAATAAAAGTTTTTGAAATTCTTTTCTAAATTTCGGATGTGTAATAATATAAATAAAAGGATTAATACAGGCAGCTGTTTTACAAAATAATGCAGGAATCATTGAAGTTACTGGCGTTATAGCATCTTTTTTTCCAAATATGCCGAGTAGAGACACGACGGCGTACGGAGTCCAGGATATGAAGAATAAAGCAATGACGATAATAACAAGAACTGCTAATTTGACTTCTGCCTTACGTTTAGTTTGCTCTTTTACATGTCTAGAAGAAAGTTGTTGTTCTTGGTTGTTGGTTGCAATATTACGTTTACCGACTACAATATGCAAGATACGTGTGTAGCAAAATGAGATGATACACAACGGTACCAGCCATCCGGCGCAGAAAAATATAAAAATAAAATAACGAGGAGGAATTTCGTCGGTGAGGTAATCAAAGCTGCAACTCGTTAAAAAGCCTTCGGGAACGTACTGTCCATATCCGATATCTAACGCCGGTATAGCAGCAAAAACACCGGCGTAAAGCCACGCGCCCACGGCCAGCAAGCGAGCTCGTATAGCGGTTAGCGCCCGGAGTGGTTCTAGCGGATGCACCACTGCCCAGTAGCGGTCTAAAGCAATGGCAGTAAGAGTAGCTATCGAAGTAGTACCGCTCAATCCCCCGGCGAAACCGTAGAGTACACAAGCTGAAATTAAGGAAATTAAAAATAATATACCTAATCTGCCACAAAATATTAATAATATTTTTTTGTTATTCTTAAAATGTTAATCCACACTTAAGATAGGAAAAATACTTCTAGAAAACATATAGAATCCCGTTAGGGTAGGTAGAGGGAAATAGTGTTAGGACAATCCGTTTCCCACTTTCCGCAAAATTTGTTGAGGTGGCATGCGCGTCGAGTGGCGGAACTCGACGGTTTTTTTTCCTTTGTGCCAGAACGAAGAAATGAAAATATTAATAGTTAGTACATTATATAAAAATATTTTTCGCTTTTTAATTCGTTGCTTGTATTGTTATAAATATAAATAAAGAAGTACGGAATTATGTTAGAATATTTTTATAATTTGATATTTTTATTGATGCTTGGAGAAACCAAGGCTTATTCTTAATAAAATATATTTTATTATATAACCTAAATCGCTATATGATTTTAGTTCTAAACAAATCATCGCTATTAATCGGTGCATGCAGAATGTATTTTAAAACCGTTTTCTTAATTTATATTTTTGTAAATAGGTATGTTTACTACATTGTTTATTATAGCTGCAAGATTACAGGAATTTTCAATTAAGGAAATTTAATAACATTCTTGAGGCTATTAGTGGCGCAGGGGCACAAGGCGTGATTGTAAAATCGACTGGTTGTGGGTTCGATCCCCACTGGAGGAAGTAAAATATTTATTACCATTTATATTTTCATTCTGTGCTCTGGTGTCGAGGCAAAGTGCGGCGTTAAGTTCCGCCACTCAACATGCTATATCTCCAAAACTCGGCGGAAAGTGGGAAACAGTGTGTCTACACACTAGGTTCCCACTGCTTAACCTGTTGTGCGCGGGATACAGCGTAAAGCTGATTTTTAAATTTAATAATTTTCTGGAATTTGGTGTTATTTCTTTTCTGTTGAATTCTTAATTTTATAATAGGCAAAAGTCTTTTATGTATTATTAGATTTATTGTATGTATTATAGATTAGCCAAAGAGCCATTTGATTACTAACCAAGTAATACCGTAGCGTTTAGCGCTGCGTTCTCTCTGACTACCCCCTAGGGATAAAGCGTGAAGTTAGTAGTAGTAATACCAAGTAATCAAATTTTTTTGGCTGTACTGTATGTAACTGGGAAGGCTGGTTTTAATACCATTAAATGTTAAATTCTGAAAAAAAAAACTAGTTTCCGCCATTTTTTAATTGTTTTTCAAGCAAGCAAAATGAAAGTATGTGTCAAAGAAACTCGGTACATTTTGAAGTTTTATTACAATAAAAGTAAAAATGCTGCTAATAAAATTTATGCCGTTTACGAACCTAACGCTGTATCAGTAAGAGTAGCACTTCGCTCTGGACTGGAGGGTGAAGTGTGTGACTTACAAAAAGAATGTGCGAAAAAGATTATGTTCGAAGCATGGACAAGCCCTACATACCGAGGTAAAGCCCGGCCTGACTCGGAGCAAAGTGATGGTATGTGTATGGTGGGATTGGAAAGGAATCGTCCACTATGAGCTTTTGCCACCGGGTAAAACTGTCTATTCTGACCTCTACTGCCGACAACTGATGAGCTTAAAATAAGCTATTAAGAAAAGCCGGACGGAGTTGGTCAATAGGAAGGGCGTGGTGTTCCATCATAACTATGCCAGACCGCACTCGTCTATAGCCACGCAGTAATAATTTGAAAAAGGTTGGCTTTGATGTGTTGACATATCCTCCGTATAGCTCTGACCTTACTCCATCAGATTTCCAACTGGATCGGTCCCTCAAAAGAACACTCAATACTATCTGTCAATTTATGACAAGATGGCTACAAGTCACCGATCAAAACGTACATATTATAAATATTCCGTGATATTGGCGAAGTGATATGTGCTCTACTGGCACGCTCGGAACGCAATAATCAAAGAACCAAACCTAACCATAAATTTTAAAATAAATAAAAAAATATACCTAACACAAATATTTTCCTTTGAACAATATTTTTTTTCCGTATGAACAATACAAAAATACTTTTGCCTCGACTTTACTTATTAGATATCGATTAGTTATTTTACGACTAATTCTATTTCAATCGTTCTTGTAACATCAATAATTTGCTATTTTACAAAACATGTGGTGTTTTTATGGTATTCTGATAAATAAATATTCTTTAAATACAATTAAGTCTATTTATATATTAAAATAAATTAAAAATTAAATTAGCTTCACGCTATATCCCGCACACAGCAGGGTAGGCAGAGGGAACCTAGTGTTAAGACACTCCGTTCCCCACTTTCTGCCGAATTTTGGAGGCATTGCGTGTTGAGTGGCAGAACTCAACGCCGCGCTTTGCCTCGACACCAGAGCGAAGAAATGAAAATATAAATTTAAGTAAATATTTCATCTCCTCGAGTGGGGATCGAACCCACAACCAGTCGGTTTTACAGTCACACTTTGAACCACTGCGCCACGACTGGCCCCTATTTATATATAATATGGATGAATATAAATATAATATATATGTTAGCCACATACAGCTACTTACCAGACTTACCCAAGGCTGGGCCAAGGTTGAATGAGTTAAAGATAAAAATTGGAGTTTTTGCTAACATTAAAAAGTCACTTAGAGCGAGATTAGCCACTAAAATATTTCCTGGTGTGCGGAGAGTTCGGCACCTGTAACAAGAATTTTATATGATACATACATATATTCAAATTAATCTACGTATTGAAGATTACGTATATGATTTAACAAATTTACACTATAAGTCGGCAATAAGTAAATAAGATAAATTGTAAAGAAATATACGTGGTGCCTACTCAGATTTCATTGTGAGAGAGACTAATATAAAAATTTTAACGTTACGGGACTCAAGCTCCCGCTCCTCATAAACCGTCCAAGCGCTTTGACCAAAGTCATAGTAATAGTCTAATCATGTAACCACTAAATTCTTATTAACAAATTATTGCTATCCAAAAAATCGACTTAAAAAGAATTAACTTTTAGTTTTAATTTGAACGTTTAATTTCATCATTTTAAAAAAATTCAAAATAATTAAAATACTTTTCAAATATCTAACTGTATAGCAGGTATACGTACCTAAATGTTTGTATCTAATTAAAATTCACATGTCGTAGCGCGATCCACAAAGGTACATTTTATTGTTAAAGTAATGAGCACAAGGTTCATGTGGTTAACTTTGAATTGCACGAATGAGTAAAACTCAGAAGTTATAATTTTACCATATTTGCAAAGATACATAACAGTTTATCTTTGAACCGTCGAGTATTAGGTATACACGGCTCAGTTAGAAATTAGAAAGAAAATTGAAATCAATGAATTACATATAGATACGACTAACAATCCGGCTGCGGCTTCGACCGCGGCTTTGCTCCCTTGAACTACATGATTACTTATTTATTTAATAAACTGTTTCCACTTCCATTGTTTTTATATATGTAAGTATATTTTATATATAATATTCCTGCATTGTCATCTTAATGACTACATTTCTTGATGACCAAGGAATTGATCTATTAAATATTCATCAAGTTCGCCTAATTGTAATTATGATGAATTCTTATTCAAAAAAACCTGAAAAAAACCTGAAGGGACTGAATCTGATCATATCTCTACAAATATGACTTTTTTCTACATTCCTATTTTAGAGGATTATGGGACTGTTGTACGAGATGATCCTCTTAAGGGAGATCATCATAGTTTACACCATATTAAAGTTATCATAGATTTAAAAGATTGCAAACAACTTCATTTGACCATCTATTAGTATATCCGATCGGTTATAGATCATACATTATAATAATTATATTACTTTTTTAAAACTCTACTCTAGATCCGTTTACCAGGAACTCCAAGATGATGGACTAGCGTGTATAAGAGGGCAAACCTATAAAAAAGTTAACTAAAGATATATAATTTTTAATGGATTTTATATGGATTCATCGTCATCGTCGCTATCTGATTGCACAGACATCATGGTCTCATCTTTTTACGTACTCATGTTTTACTCGTGCTTCACCAATGTTGTTGTTCGATCGCCGAAAACACTAATCTTCTTAGGATGACTCTGTTTCCGGGACATGAGAAGTTTGTTGCTTCTTCTTATTTCATATTTTATTACTAGTGCCTTGCCTAAATAACTTTTTTTTTCACTGGCCAAAATATTCCAACTTAAAGAAAAAAATTGTTTTTTTCTGTTTTATAGCGTTTCCGAGAAAACTGAAGGTTACAATAAATATTTGTAATTGAAAAAAACACCTCTATAAGTAGTGTCACGTAGCGAATTATATAAGTATTCATATTTTTTTGTGTGTTGCCTTAATATAATAATTAGAAAGATTTAGGAAATAGCAAAATATAGTTTAATATAGTTTAACAACATTATAAAAATATATATATATATATATATATATATATATATATATATATATATATATATATATATATACATATTTTAGAAAATTATAGAGAAAATATCTTAACTTACTAAATTTGTCACGTTGATTCTTACGCGCGGTGACTCAAAGTTAATAATAAATAGTATTATTAGCTGTATTGTAGAAGAAAAAAAACCCAATAAAGTGCTAAATAATAATAAGTCATTAAACTTTCTTAAATTATTAATTCTTTACTACTTACATATTAAAAGACTTTTTAATTAATACTTTATCATCAAAGCAATTACCTGTTATCAGTTTACAAAATAAAATACAATTAATTTTAATCCTTGATACAACATAAATATGTAATGAAAAAGGAGCACTGCAAAATTTATACGTAAACGGACAGTAGTCTCGTATAGAACGTCTTGTGTTTTTCTTTAAAATGCTGTTATATTTTCAAATTTTATTTGCGGCATCCTTTTGTGGATGTGCTCAGACTTCAGAACCTTATTTTACAGAGCTCTCCAATCAGCCACCTCAAAGAGCCTCACCCTTAGTAACGTCCGGACAGGCTCTGTCTAATGGTCAGTGCTTATTGTTTTATTATACATGTCATACACATAATATATTTATATATATGTAAATGTTTTTGGCAATTTTCTAATTAAATAATATTAATGGAATATATAAATATATATATATTACATTAATATTAATATTGGTTCAATTTAATCAATTTAATGTATATATATGTAGTATATATGTACCTACATAACTTACCGTTTCTTAATTTTGTTAATGTCCACGCTGTATTCCGCACACTGACGGAGCAGGCAGAACCTAGGAACCTAGTGTTAAGATAACCGTTCTCATTAAGGCACTTCCGTTCTACTTTCCGTTGATATTCGAGGCATTGCAATTTGGGTGGCAGAACTCAACGCCGGGCTTTACCTTGTTACCAGAGCGAAGAAATGAGATTATTAAATATTTTATTCCTCCGAGTGAGATTCGAACGCACAACCGTCACGTTTGCAGTCGAATTACTCCTTAAATTACTATTAAATAATCCTCAACTAACTATACGCAAACAGACAACATCTAAGTTTGGTTCTACATAATATAAACACAAACAAGTCTGATGTATATAGAATTCCTTCCATTTAAAATATCAATACTAGCGAAGTCATAAGTATATTCTTTTATATTATATTAACGAATTCATAAATGTATGTTCATATATCATTACGACGTGATCTATGACCTAAAAGATCAAGAAACTTGCACAAAAATATTAGTAAAAATTATTGCTACTGAAAGACAGAAAAATAACTTGGTTGTAACGCAAATATATCCCGATAAATCAAACACGAAATGTAATTTCCGCCTTAGGAGATGCCATTCATTAATAAATTGGACGTAGATAGAATCATGGTGGACACTAAAATTTGTGAACATTTGCGATAAATTCTGTCGCAAATCCAATATTATTAAAGAATTGCAAATTTAAGATCAGCCTATAAATAAATCTGATGTTTTCAGGGATCTTTTAAGCTAAGGTATAAATGTTCCTGAATCTTTTTTTCTTTTCTGCATATCACTGTTGATTAAATTTAAAAAACCGGACAAGCGCGAGTTGGGGCCGCCCACTAAGGGTTCCGTACAGGGTCTTGAGCTTTTTCTAAAATTCAAGCCTAGCTTAGCCAGAGCTCTTTCATCTAATACCTCACTTGAACACGCGGCTTTAATATCAAATTTTGCCCCCTTTTAAGACTATTACTTTTTGGGATTTAACCACAAATGTATAGTTTTTAGATTTTTTTACAACTAGAACTAGGTACCTGTAGATGCTACCTGCCAAATTTAATAATTCTAGGGTAACCAGAAGTACCCTATTAATTTTGATCCCTTTATAGTGTCTTTCTATATAAACGGCCATATCTTTTTTTAAGTAAATGTTGAAATAGGTTTTTTTTTCAAGAAATTAATGGACCGTAGATCTAAGTATATGGTTAGAATTTCAACTCAATATCTCCAAGGATAATATAAAGCCTGTAGGCAGACAGACAGACAGAGGGACGGACAACAAAATGATAAGGATTCCTTTTTCCTTAAAAAATACGGAAACCTAATGATAAATTTTCTGAAATTATTAAATGATTTACTTTTTCAGTTGGCACTGTAAACTTAATTCAAGCTATGTCAAGCTCGAGTTCGCCCAACAAATTATTATCGTCACTACAGATCGCTGTTACAAATATTTTGAAACAGCTGGTGCAAGTGGACGGCGGCAAGGAGACTACGTCGGATGTTCAGAGAACTGAAGGTGTTCTACGAGACACTTTAATAAGCTTATTAAGTACAATAATTACCACATTGCGTCGACTTTTGTAAACTTTCAATAATGCTTAACGTACCTATGTATACGTATTCACATATAAGTTTTTTATAAATGAATATATTGTAAGAAATCAGAAGCGGTTAACGTTTTTAAAAAAACACTATATAAACACATATTGTCTACCTAAGTGAAACATTTCAATTGTAAAATAATTGAGACGAAGATAAATAATTGAACGGACGTTTCATAAATTGCTTATGGAAAATGTTGGAAATTTTATCGTTGAAAATATTTATTATCTGTTTATATTTTCAGCCAATCCAGTTACATGTATTTATCGTTAAATTTCAATGCTGTTATTGACAAGCGTTTAGTCATATGTTATTCAGAATTACAGAGCTATAGAATGAAAAAAAATCTATAACAATGAAAATGTTTTTTTTTATTCAATAAAATTTTATTAACAGCACAGCAACATTATGGCGTCAAAATTTGTACTTGTATGTTGTAGTAAAAATATTTTATTGTATTTTGAAAACAGATCTTAAGTGCCCTATATTTTGTTTTGATTTTATACAACGATGGCGAAGACGATTTTATTTTAATATTTTATGATTTTCTATTTGACATTACTTTTATAAAAATTAAAACCGAAGTATTCATACAGAAAAGCAATAAAATAGCAACTGTTGAAAAAAAATCGCTTATCTTGTGAAAGATGAAAGAACTGCATTGGTCTATTGGGTAATAAACACCAGTGAGTCAAACGTTGGTAGATAGATATTGAGGTTGACATCTTTATTGTCAAATACATGATTATATTTTTTTTACATTTTGTTTTTATTATAAAATTGCGGCTACGCCAGCTTGAAATATACGAATATTTATTTAGATGTCTTTAAGGAAAAATTGACTAAGTGCAATCGTGAAACTCGTTTATCGAAGGTTCTGTACCAATTTCAAGATTGTGATTGGAAAATATGTTATAAGTTATGTTGATGCGGCGAGTAAAGTTAACAAATTTAAGTTTATACACTTATTTTGTGTTTAAATAAACTACAAATATAATTTATTAATTACTTTTTTCTATGAAATATTAATAATTTTTTACTTTTCGAATTGTTTCCTTTATTTGTATTATAAGATTTTACTACGACTTAATTTCATAACTGTAGGTTTACGGGAAGTACACTATAAGTTTTGATTGCGAAATTTCATACAAACTAAAGCAAAAACGATACATAAATGCTCATGTCGTTTGAATGCGTTGTATTAGATGCTTAAATTCTGTGCTCCAAGGAACTGTAAACCTGAATATCTGATATTAATGCAAGTTTGATACCACAACGCAAACTGAAGTAAAATGGTCTTGGACAACAAAACGATTCTATAGGGGTTAGTTTATTTCCTTTTAACACACAACCCTAAAAATGAATTAATAATTTTAATTCGGTTCTTTATAATGTTATGTATTAAATAAATCATAATGTACGTGTGTTGGGAATGGATTTCACTTTGGATTGTCTAATTTAATACTAAAACTAAAAACTATAAAGTGTAACTACGCGCACACTGCAAACGTAGTTTTCACATACATTGGTTACACAGGGTGGAAATGTAATATAGCTTTCATATTAAATTAAAAATTATCAGAGAAGGTGTAAACTTACATTGAAGAATCCCGAATCTCGTTTTTTTTTAATCATACAAACTGGAGTTTATTCTATCATCATGCAAACATTGTCAATCAACAAAATATTGAAAACTAAAGATTTCAATTCAATAAAATAACTCTATTACTATATAATATTTAGGTAGAGAAGTAGAAGAACAACGATTCTGATCGTAAGTCTCGGTGAGTTAAAATCTCGGTGTTTTTTATCATTATACAATCTCGAGTTTTTGTGGTCATACAAATTAGAAGCTAAAGATTCAGCCAATTTAGTACAGTTGTATAAAATAACTGATATAGCAATTGGCAAATTTGTCGAACTAAGTACTTTTTTATTTATGAACCGATTGTAATAAAACAAACTCTAGACTAGAAGCTTAAAAGCGAAGAGATTACCTTCTATTCTAGAGTTCATCGCAATTAAAAAGTAAAAAAAAAGGTTTTTATTTTAAAAGCTATATATACAAAAAACCGGGCAAGCGTGAGTTGGGTACGCCTACCGAGCGTTCCGTATAAAAATTCGAGATCTCGGGTTTTTTCTGAAATGAAGGCTTAGGTGGAGCCCGAGCCCTTTCAACTGATACCTCACTTGAACTACCTTATATCAATTTTTGCCTCTTTTTTAAGAAAATTATTTTTTAGAACTTAACCACAAATGTTTAGTTTTAACATTTTTTCCTGATCTAGTAATAACTGTAAGAATTAGAAATTATGAAATTTGTCAAATAGCATCTATTTAATAATTCTACATCAACCGGTAGTACCCTATACATTTGATTCCCTCTATAGTGGCGAAATACGAGTTTTTTTTGTATTTAAGTCGATTTCTCGAAGCGTTCCTGAGATAAAGGGTCTTCATAGCAGACCGACAGGTAGACATGAGAGTGATCTTATAAAGGTTCTTTTTCCTTAGAAACCTACTCATAAAAAAGTTACTTGATTATTTAAAGTATAAAGATTTATAGCCGGACAACTCTTATTTTTGTTATATTCCGTATAATGTTTTCCGTATAATTGAAAAAGCGTTTAAATTATTTGATCGTTACTATATTAAATCTACAAAATATATGGCAACCAATAACTCTTGCAGGCTGACACACTGAAAAGTCACGTATATCGAAGAGATCCATTGCAGAATAACAATATACCAACTGGCGTGTTTTATACGCACAAATACGAAAAAATTTTGACAAATAAAATCATGTATAATTTAAATATAATTTAAGTGATTTTCTAATATAATTTATTGTTCTAGACGAGTAAGCAATAGGGAAGGTTATAAATCTTACTTCGTTCAGCTCTCCTTTTAATACAAACGAAGATAAAGCATGTTGACTTAACAAACAAGGGAAAGAAAAATAAGTACTTTAAGTATTTGTATTCAAAGCTTTTTGTCATAGCTTTCAAATCGAATCTGTACCAGTCATCATGTTTGTGTAGTTTGAACTGATTGCAAGCAAGTTCATAATATTTTTGTGTGAGTGTCTCGTGGTTGTTATTTAACTTTATATTTCTAATATGATTTATTTAAAAGAGAGCTTTAAATATTAATTGTAACAAATAGTTAAACCTTGTCTCAAATATCTACTAAAGTCTAATTAACAATTTCTTTCATCTTTAAATTTAAAAATACAAAACTTCAAAATAAACTTTTACTGTGGCCTTCAAATGTTCGAGTTTAAATAATGAAAAGACTGTAAGTACCAAAATTGGCAGGCCTGCTTTCTTTTTATAAGAATGAAGTTTAATTTTAATATATTTTTGAGACAACACAAAATCTTCGGCTTCTGAATTGAGAAAGTGAAACTGTTAACTGTATTATTTCCGATTTTGTATTTTATAATATACTCAACACATGTGTGATATAATAGTATTAGTACTTACAGATTAGATATATTTTTTTTATTTAAATTACACTAGCTCGTAAGCAGGCAAATGAAAAAGCTGATACCAAAAAAAAATTGCTACGTAACTCTTTAGTAAACTCTTTTTTTAAATTATGTCAGCAAAATCAAAAAAAAGTAACTTGAAAAAAAAATTGTTTTGCTATTGATGATTTATTTATATTATAAAAATTGAGATTGGAAATTGTGTTAATAGTGGTGGCGCAGGAGCACAAAGTGTGACTGTAAATCTCTCTGGTGTTTAGCGAGGTAAAGCGCGGCGTTAAGATCTGCCACTCAACACGCAATGCCTCCAGAATTCGGCAGAAAGTGAGGAGCGGAATGTCTTAATACCCTAGGTTCCCTCTGCCTACCCTGTGTGCTGTTAAGCTATATTTGATGGTGCAAGAAAAATAGTATAAAATGTATTTTGAAATTAATTAATTAGATGCGATTTAATACAGTACATTAAATGTTCCATAAGTGTTCAGTTCAGTTAATTCAGTGTCTGTATTGGTATAGTATTAATAAAAAAATGTAATATATAATTAAATTGCACTGCCACACTTGTATCATGGGACACGTCCTGTCTGCTTCACGACAATACCATTAGTAAACATTTGATCAACAAGTCTGATAATACACACAAAATATGAAGCATAAAGTTAAATTCTACAAATTAAAATCGATATTTAAAAGCAAGACGAGACCAATGGTCCTGTGGTGTAACAATGTTTAAGTGAGATTTTCCTACTTTACATGATTAAATATCTTTAACAATTACGAATTAAATAATAAAAAAAAATTAAGTCAGTCGTGGCGCAGCGGCACGACGTGTGACTGTAAAACCAACCGGTTGTGGATTCAATTTCGATAAAATATTTACTTAAATTAATATTTCCATTTCTTTGCTCTGGTGTCGAGGCTAAGCGCGGCGTTGAGTTCTGATCTCCAGAATTCGGCAGAATGTTGGGAACCGAGTGTCTTAACACTAGGTTCCCTCTGCCTACCCTGCTGTGTGCGGGATACAGCATGAAGCTGATTTTTAAGAATTATTTATTAAGAAATCTAACAAAAGAATAAAAATGAAGAACCATTAACAATTTACCTATTTACTTTATTTCTCAGAAGGATCTTTGTTTTCAATAGCACAATAGAATTATATATATATATATCCCCTTTTATAAGACCAGTATATAAGATCCAATTATATTTATGTTTATGTGTGTGTGTGTGTGTGCTATAAACATGTGTATATTTTCGTGTTTATTTGCGGGATTACTAATATGAAAGCACAAAAATTGAATATTTATTCTATAGTTATTGGTTATGTTATACATATACATCGTAATATCCAATCGTTTTGAAATATTACATTATACAAAATACCCACTGCTGGGCTATATTGAGAAAAAAATCACGAGAGCGGACTCAACAGTCGAGCTGTATTTGCCAATTTTCTTTGTGAAACCGATTTTTTAAATTACTTTTTTTCCAAAAAATCACAAATTCCCAAATATCAGCCGAACTACTGAAAACGGGACTACAAGTGGGGTGAAATGGATAGTTAGGTACTAAGGTCCTCTACCTATAAACAATCGTTAATCCGTTGATCGCGTTACACTCTTCAAGTATAAAAATCATATTAAGTTTATTGGAAAAAATAGTTGATAGAAATTAATTGTAAAGATAAGGAAAAAATATATTTATATTCAATAAAATGAAGGCAAATTTAATATTATTCAAGGAAATAAAACAGATACCGAAATGTTGTTTAAAATGTACGAAATAGCGTCATTTAGAAATGAGTGACATTATTTGGTGATAAGGACCACCTTTACAATGAGTTGTTGGCCTGAGGTAGGATTTATTACAAAAACAATAATCATATTTTGTGAAGAAAATTGCCGTTTTGCATTAATATTCTTTCTAGTATAGTAATAAATATAAGTTTTATAGCAGGTTTATAGATAGTAGGGTAGTTTGAGGGAACGTAGTGGTTAACGTAGTGTGTAGATATTCTGTTTCTTTCTTGGCAGAACTTAACGCCGCGTATACCAGAACGGGGTAATGAAAAAAATGATCTATTTGTTTATTTCTATTTAATTACTCCTCCCGAGTGAGAACTACTTTGCGGTCGTAGCGCTCACAGAGAAGACCCTCTCACTGCGCCACGACGAATATTATTTGAGGAAATTAAAATATACTAACTTTTGATATTAATTATTTTAGTTCATTAAAAGTCAATTTATAAATAATATAGTATCTACTATAGTAAAATTAAACGAGAATAACGAATAAATTTAATTTATTACCACCTTGATTTTCTTTTATTATAATCTACCTAAGTAAAGTTTGTTGCGAAACGCTGTAATGATACTTTTCTGTAAATCCTGCGAGCTTAATCGAAACTAAGGTTAGTTAAGCATAGGGTCAAATGTTATGATAGCGTTTTATAAAGGTTCCTAGGTTCCCTCTACTTACCCCGCTAGATGACGAACACAGTGTAAAGCAAAATAAAAACTTGTACCATAGAAGTAAAAGTTTTTTCTCTGACTTAATTTGTTTGTACCCAGCTACAAAGTGCAAAAGAATACATATATAATGCTCTATAATATTTTACTATTCCACAATTTCATAATATTTTTTTAGTTATTCATTGTTAAGAGAATGCTCTTAATGACTTTATATTTCGTAGCAGTCCTTCCAATAAAATGAGGAATTCATAGCACCGTTTTAATATTATACAGACTTGACATATTTTTCTAAGGAACGTCATCGATATTAGCTATTGGTAAAACATAAAATTAATATTAAAAGTCAAGGCTCGCCGTGTAAGCCAAAGCTATATGTAACTACGATTTTTTTAAAAAAGTTTTTATATGTAACCAAATCTAGCCTATATAATTTAAATAGCGGGCGCACGCAGCATTAAAATTTTTTCCACGCAAACTTTCAACCCCTATTTCATCCCTTTAGGGTTAAAATTTTTCAAAATCCTTCTTAGTGGATGTCCAGATTATGAAAATAAGCATCCGTCCAAATTTCACGTTTCTACCATCGACGATTGCGACTGTGCGTGCGTCTTACTTCAGTCAATCAGGTACATGTTCTTTTATATATATAGATAGAATATAGATAGATACAGTTATTTAGGATTTAAAAAAAAAAACTCTACATTAAGCGTTGAAACTTTAAAGTATCTGTCAAATTCTATTTGGGTTGCTATATATATGTATATATTTACAATGGCTCGACTGTCATCCCTTGCGGTAAGGACTAGGGTTCGTTGTTAACGTTGTTAAGAAAGTTGGACAGACAGTTGAATGACATTATTACTGCTTCAAATGCATATTTTAGTAACTTAATAGAAGATCATTTATCAGATTTCATGTAGGGACGCGCTAGCGTTGAGTAAGAATCTCTACTTAAGTAGTTAACTTCATTTATTATGAAAATTAGAATTTTTGATATATTTGAAGTAATTTACTATCCGTGTTGTACGGATAGTAAATCAATGAATATTTGTATTGTTACTGAAATCGATTATTATTTTAACATGTTAAATAGAGGATATAAATGTATTTTATGTAACTTCACCAGCAGCCAAAGTTAGTTAGTTATTTAAGAGGCGCCATATAAAATAAAGAGGACAAGCGCGAGTCGGTTCCGCCTGCCGAGAGTTCCATACAGAAATTGCTTTTTTAAAATTCAAGCTTAGCCTAGCTTAGCATCTGATACCTTGTTTGAATTAGCGGCTTTAGTACTAAATTTTGCCTCCCTGTTAAAGCTATTATTTTTAGGATTTAACTACAAATGTATAATTTTCAGTTTTTTTTCCTGGACTAGTACTATCTGTAGCATCATCTTTAGCATCAGGTGCCAAATTTTATAATTCAAGGTCAACTCGAAGTACCCTATGAATTTTGATTTGCTCTATAGGGTCGAAATATATTTTTAAATAGTATGTATTTTTAAATAAATGTAAAAATATGTTTTTTCAGGTTACCAAGGGACCGTAGATCTGAGCAAACTGCTTAAATTTTAACTCGATATGTGTAAGCGTTGTGCTCTTGACAGACAGACGAAGTGATCTTATAAGGATTCCTTTTTTCCTTAACAGGTAAAAACTCTAGAAGAAACTTAGTAGTAATTACTAGAAAAACAATCAGAGAGTGAAATAATAATAAAAAAATACGCCTGTTGGTGATGCTATGGGCTCAATTCCTACTCGAGAAAATGAAATATTTAATATTCTCGTTCGCTGGTAACGACGCAACGCCCATCGTTGAGTACCGCTGCTCAACTCGAAATGCAATAGGAATGGAACATAGGATATACGGGTATATAGTCAAATCTTAACTGCCGTTGATTCGTCGATCGAGTTATTATACATACTTATATAGTTTTTTTTATGTTACTTATGTCAGTATCCTTACTTTTCTTTTAATTTCATGCAATTTTTGTTTTTAATTTTCATTTAAGATTTACTTTATCTATGTTGCATTTTTACGCTTTCTTTTATAGATAAAAACGGTCTCGTAAGAATATTTGATCGCTTAATAAAACACGATATATCTTATTGTGGTACAAATGATGTCTCTTGAGAATAAGTAGCGATAGCAAAAGAATATTATAGAAAAGAGAATATCTCGAAGAAATATCAAATAAATGTTAAGACTTATTTATATTCGATTTATAATCTGACTTTTTGGTTTTTGAACGATTTCAATGTATTTATTTTCTAATAAAGAAATAAAGGAAAAGCAAGACTAACTTAAAGTAGCTACATAGGTGTCTATGTTAAATAAATACGTAAGGTTTACTTTTTAATAAACTTTTCGGTCTCTTATTCCATAGATTATAGTTGTATACATATATCGGCGCGGGCACCAGCATGAGGCCGATTTCGATCTCCAGCCGCAGCGAACGTGTTAATAAGGTAAACATTCCCCATTTCCATTTCCCTTATTAATTAAAATTCAATTAATGTGGGACAAATTAAACAATGTTCATTCGAATCTCTACTATGTTTATTAATTGTTTATGATTATGTTTATTAATTGTCTTACAGAAATGTCTTTCGTTATTCATTGTGTATTATTGTTTGCCTTGAAGAGCTTATTTTTATATTTAAGTAAATAAAAAAAAACAGTTTTCTTGTTATTATTAATTTGACAATATTTTATTCATTTAGGGTTTTTGTCTGTGTCATTAAATACCAACTAACATTTAAAAGCTACCCTAATACGAAACTATAATACTCACCGGAAATACATCAGAATAACAATTGTATTTCCCGTACAGCCTACTACAGCCATCACGATGTAGAGCCCCCCCAGTGTATAGTGCACGACTGGATCTGGTGGTGGGAACCTCAACCAATGAGGATTGATATGTTGTATGAAGTCATCAGTAAAAAGTCCATATTGACGCCATATGTGCAAAGGCCATTGTCGCTTGAAGCTCTCTACTAATACACTATCAGGCATTGTAGTTACAGTATCAGTGACAATGTTCGCTCCCACGACGTATTCAGTACTGAAATCAGCTGGTGCTCTCTTCACTCTTAATTTTAATAAGCTCTCCGTTATATTGCTAACAGCGATTCTTTTGCGTTTCTTCCACATTTTCAAATTGAAACAACGCCACATAATTTCACTGTGACACTTAAACGACTCATATGACATGAAATAGTTAACAACACTGTCTTTTATATTAATTTTGTTAAATGTAGCACTAATATTATTTGTTGGTTCCGGAAGAGTATTAACTTTTATACACTCCAATTCGACTAGAAATATGACGACAATAATTTTTATGGCGTGGTACATGTTGTTTTTAATTGGGTGAACGTATAAGAAAATCGCGGGAAAGTTTTACAGAGCGGCCGCACGGATGCCGTCCCGAGGCGAAATGTTTTCCCAGATACTGAAAGCGCGTCCGAGATCCCAAACCGTCTGGACGCTCACTCGCTGTAGATTATGTGCAATATGTAGTGTCAAAACGCTACTTCAATAAATAAATTATATACAATTTAATTGTATGTAGAAATTAGTTGAAAGTTAATAATGTATCTGTGTACAATATATGCATTTTTTTTTATATTTCTTTTAAATCTTATTTTAAGGTAGTCATTTCAAAAGGCAGACCCAGCAATTGGGAAATAATACGCCATTCTGATATCTGTGACTTTATATTATTAATAATACGCTTTTCCGAAAAGCGTGGTATTGAGTTTAGCCATTCAAAGCACAATGCCTCGAAAATTTGGCGGAAAGTGGGGAACGGAGTGTTTTAACTCAAGGTTCCCTCTGCTTACAATGTACTACGTGGGATACAGCGAGAAGCTAATTTTTTTTGTATCTTACTAGGCAAAACGCGGATAGCATCACCTGACAAAAAATGTTTATCAATAATATCGTTATAATAATAACATAAGATGCACATAATCGTTTTAACAAAGCATTTTAAAATTACTGCGAAATTGCTTAGTTTATGGTTACGTTCTGACTCAAAAGGTATGTGGGGATACAAATAGTATTTTAAAATATATAACTATCTAACAGCGAAAGATCTCGCGTGCGAGATTATGACCCGCTCATAATAAAAATAGGTTGCGGAAAGAAGTGTCGAAGAAATCTGCTGTAATAGTAAATATTATTATTTTGGGAACCGTGAAGGTCATTTTCATTTTACGTGACAGTTCATAATAATTTTGTTAGTAAATGAATCGTGAACGTGCTTTGCGATATCATATGAAGTTAGTAGTATTGTATTTAGTTTTTGTAGTATTTTGGTCGGCAAAAGAAATATTTGGTTTGATTTGGTCAACCTGAAGATAACTCTGATCTTGATGATGAGTGCGCGAATATAAGTTTTAATTTAACTATTTATATATTGTTATGAATGAAATAAATTCGGTATTATTTGTTTCATATTTAAATATTCGTTTATATAGAACATAGCGTATACGATGCGATAGAGTGTGCGAGTAGCAAGAAAGAATTTAATTGATCTTTTATGCATAAAAAGATACTTTAGGGCACCTTTGTCCAGAGATTGGTAGGTATGCTGTGATACATATAAACGGAATCAGATCCTTTTTTTCACGGTAGTGGAGGAAAAAAAGAAAGTATGAGTGGTGGTAGAAAAAGAAAATAAAGCTTGAAGTTACCAGAATTTATATAGAACCCAGAAATATGTATCGGTCTAATTGTCTGTAATAGTTTACCGGCTACTTACTTTTATATTTATATCCTCTAACAATGTAGTTAAAATACTTAGAGGTCTTAATACCAATTGTTTTGTACATCAGGTACGTTATATGTATATATTAGGGAGTATAATTATCCTATAATAATTAATCCGAGGCACAAGTATATGACTGTAAACGCAACTGGTTGTAAGTTCAATCCCCACTCAAGGAAATGTTTTTTAATTGAAATTTATGTCTTCATTTCTTCGCTCTTGTGTCGAGGCAAAGCGTGGCATTGTGTTCTGCCACGCTACACACAATGCCTCCAGTCTTTTCGGCGGAAATTTCGGAACGCAATGTCTTAACACCCTTTATCCTGCTGTTGGATTGGTGAAGCTGATTTTAATAATTAAACATCCAGCTAAACCCGGATATTGATATCAGTTGGTAAGCTACATCAAATAATTTCGTGAATTATGCCTAACTTCATATAACGCGTTATAGCAACAAACATTCGAGAATACAATTTTGACATTTATAATGTTACGAGAAATCGAATTTCAACACGCAATACAAACAGAGGCGCGTAAAACTGTTAATATGTGATGTAATTGCACTCATCTCACACGCTGGCCATCAAGGATTAGCTCCGTTGCCAAATTACAAGACAGTGGCTTGTGTTTCGTATCTCCCGAGCAACTAGTACTTACTACTAGTTCTGAGGACAAAAGAAAGTTCTGGAAATGTAATAAAAGTGGGTGTTATTCAATAAAAGTACACGACGTAACTTAACTTCAAATAATTCTTTCCAGCGGGTGTCCAGGTATTACAATCGTGCTACGGATGCGAATCAAGTTAAATAAAGACTTTTCTTTCATGTGCTGTATGTAGATATAAATAATTTCATTAAAAATGTAGAATGCAAGGAGAAATAATACTTCTACTTTAAAAATAAAAATTCTATATATATTCAAAAGGCCAGTCGACTGTAATATCGACTGGTTGTGGGTTCGATGCCCACTCGAGGAAATGAAATATTTACTTACATTTATATTTTAATTTCTTCGCTCTGGTGTCAAGGCAAAGCGCAGCGTTGAGTTCCGCCACTCAACATGCAATGCCTCTAGAAATCGGTAATAAACTAATAAACGGGGAACAGTGTGTCTTAACACTATGATCCATCTGCCTACCGTGACTCTGGATAAAAAAACGTAAAACTGATTTAATTTTAATTTTAAATATATAAATACCTTAAAATAATAGCTTAAAGTTCACCACATTTATATACCGACAGAGTGCAAGATAAAAAATAGTAAGTTGTATAAAAAAAAACAATCACTATCAATGAAATGGTGCAGTATGCACAGTACAAAACTGTTGCGTTGCCAAGAAACTACGTTAATTCTAAGATTTGTAGCGAAAATAATAGGAATTGCATGTAGTAAGTAAACTATATTGATATAAATTACTGCTCTCAGCTTCCTTTCGTCGTAAACTTCGAAGGACGTTTATTGTCTAACCTTTGTATTTCCCTATCGATATTTATACATGGAAAACTATATAATTATATATAAACGTATAGTTATTTATTTTATATTTGACTAAATAGCAATGAAGTACATTTTTATATTTATATTTAGTATCATTTAATTATATGATATTTTATTATTTAACCACGATAACTGTGGATATAAAACAAGCCGGCTTAATTGTATACTATTATTATAACCATCTTGGTTATAATAATAGTATACAATAAAAAAAACCGGACAAGTGTGCGTCGGGCGCACCCACCACGGGTTCCGTACAAAAATTGGAGGTCTCGAGCTTTTTCTGACATTAATTCAGACTTTGCTTAGAATTATGAAATTTTGCTCCCTTTTTAGGCAATTATTTTTTAGAGGTTAACCACAAATGCATAGATTTCAAATTTTTTCATGACCTAATACTATCTGTAGATACCAGCTGCCAATTTCATATTTTTTGATTAACCGGAAATACCCTATTAAATTTGATTCCCTTTTATAGTGACAAAATAAGCGTCGAATGAATGAGTGATGAAAGAATGACAAAAAAGATTTATGATGGATGGATGGATGGATGGATGGAGTGGTAAGAGAGGGGGAGCAGTGGCGTAGTGACCCCCCCGGTCATCATGCCCCGGCGCTACTCACAAAGGGGCGCCAAAAGGTCTGTAAAACTATTTAAATATATGAAATTGGGAGTATATTTTATATATACAATTATATGATGTTCATCTGGGGGGCGCTGAAAAGGTATTTTGCACCGGGCGTGAGTTACGCCCACTACGCCACTAAGGGGGGAGACCTCAGTTGACCTTCGAAAACACAGTATCAAAGATACTGGAGGAAAGTCACGTAAAAATCATGAGGATCCCCCGGAAGGCATGCATGATGAGGTTGATGACAGTGGACGAGGCGAAAGAAATATGTAGAGACTGTAGCGTTTGGCGCTCCGTTCTCTCTGACTACCCCGCCAGGGATAAAGCGTGAAGCTAAATTAAGAAATAAGCGTTGACGGTATCTTTTTTTAAGTAAATGTAGATATTTTTTAGGAAATTATGGGGCCATAGATGGTACATATATAGGTTTGAATTTCACTCGATATATCGAAGCGTTCCTGAGATAACAGTTCGTAACCAACAGGCGAACAGACGGACAACAAAATGATTTTATATAAATAATAAAATTCTTTTGTCCTTAAAAGATACGGAACCCTCATAGCCACGGAAATGTCTATAGTATTATTTTTTATAGTATTATTATAAGGAAACCAAAACATTTCACTTGTATAGATGTTTTTCCGGTTATTGGTTCGGCACATAAATTTTCATGAACATGAGGTACTAACTGTTTATCAGATTGACAGTTGTTTTTCTTGGCCAATTTAGTATAACTCTATATTAGAGTCAATGCATTACATACATATAAAAGTAGTTTCTTAATAGAAACGCGGAATCAGTTTGCCTTTAAAAATAATACACAAAGTGTTGTTTTGGTACTTCTTTTCTTAAATGTTAATAATTACTTGTTCTAATTTTACTCTATCTTTGAGTGAATTAAACATCTAATTAACTTTGCAATTTTATATAATGTAAAGATATCGGAATTTGATATGCTTTCTTAAAATATTAGTATATCTTCCACAAATATAGTGTACTAGCGGCCCAAACGCGGCTTCGCCCGCATTCCAACTATAGTACTTTTATTATTCTGCCTTTGCCAACAAATTAATCCATTCATGATTCATGATTGAATGGATTAATCTGTTGGAACAATTTGTTTTCATAACTCTGAGAAAGTGCAAGCACTACGTGACTACTTCAAGTCATCGGCGGCAAGGGCGCCCCCTGCGCGAGCCGAACCTAGGTTTGCGACCGTAAACAGGACGTTAAATTATTTTAATTTTTCTCGAAAAGTCTTCGTCCAAATGACATACTATAAAAGCCGAAGTTTATCTTCATAAAATTTCCTTGAAGTTGAAATAACTTTCGCTCATAAGTTTCTATATCCATGTCAAATAAAAACGGTGAAAAAAACACTTCAATTATTTTTTTATAAGAGATAGATATTAGTATATTGATACAGTCGCGGGCTTTTTCTTAGACTTACTAATAAATAGACTTACTAATAAAATTGAATATTTTTTATATACAATGTACTGACATATATTTAACTATTTTTGCAGCGGACGTGCTTAAAGCAATTCGGTGGCGTTCCTTATTATTATTATTTCCTTACGAAAGGATAACTAAGACTTAGACCGTAATATTATATAGCCTGTAGAACTCCTGAAGAATGTAGCTTCCATACAAAACAAAAAAAAGTAAATTGGACCAGTATATCCATAATCCAGATATCTCAGCATATAAACAATCAAACTCCTCTGCTTTATCATATAAGTACAGGTCAGTTTAGAATCGTACGCTATTGCCACTGTGCAACCGCAACGTTAATTAAGTTTAAACCAAAAAAGTGCCTTAAGCCAAATACGCAAGTATTTATAAAAAAAATACTTACCTAAAATACATGAAGAGTACAATAATATTACCCCATCCTCCAGCCGTCGCGAATATAATGTAGATGGAACCTAAACACTTATAAACAACTTCGCTGGGCGGAGGGAACTGCAGCCAGTGCTCGTTAATCAAGAACAGGTCGTCATCCGTGAAGAATCCCAAACTGCGCCAACTCGCGACGGGCCACAATTTCTTAAACCTTTTAATTAGGTCACGCTTCTTGTCTATAGAGACTTCGGATTGGGAAGCGTTTTTCGATTCATTTGCATTTGTAAATCGAATATCATTATCATGTAAAATTTGATTATTGTTCGATAACTGCCTTTTTATACGCCATTTATTTGAAATCATATTATCACTGTGTGCAAGAACGGGTAGGATAGAAACTTTTATAATAAAATTTTTATAATATAACATAATTATCACAAAAACTAAGGGAAGGCCGTAGATAAATATTTTCTTCATTGTACGAAATATATAATTTTTCCTCAAGACGTGTGGTTTCGTAGGTGAGCGTTCTTGATTTACGAATTCTAAAAGAAAAGTATTCGATACGTTGTATAGAGTGATCTACCCTGGGGAACACTGTTCAGCCCTCACTTAAATTTGATTAAATTGGATCGTTTTAGTCTAAACTCTATATGGCCCACTAATAATGTCTAATAAAGCAGATTAAAGAATTTAGAAAATTAATTGATCGACCTTGGAAGCTACTTATCTGATTGGCAAATGGTTAAGATCTTTTTCTATCAAAATGTTTTATTAATTTATTAAACAGTAGGTATCATTCGCTACAAGCTTTTTGATTATTATTTATTTAATAAACTAAATTGTAAATAAATCGTGTATCATATGTATGCAGCGTCGCGGATGATCTATATATATAAAAGGACATGTTCGTGACTCACTGAGGTAAGACGCACGCACAGCCGTAACCGTTGTGCGTAGAAACGAAATTAAATTTGGACAGACATTTTCATAATCTGGATATCCACTAAGAAGGGATTTAGAAAAAAAATACCTTAAAAGGATGAAATTGAAAGATTGTATGATTTTTTTAAGTTGGCAAAGTTTATATGGAAAAACCTTTAAATCGCCAACTATTTTTATAAAAAAAATATTTCAAACTGAAAAATTTTTTTTCAACATTTTTATTGAAAATTAAAAATATTTTATTGAACACGTATTTCGTGTTTTTTTTAGAATTCACCCCTATGGGTGCAAATAAGCGGGCGAAGCTGTGCGCACTCACTAGTAAAATATAGAGTCCAGTCGTGGCGCACCGGCTCAAAGTGTGACTGTAAAACCGACTGGTTGTGGCTTCAATCCCCACTCAAGAAGAAGAAATATTTACTTAAATTTACATTTCCAGTCGCACTTTGTGCCGCTGCGCCACGACTGGCTTCTATTTTTTTTATATAATTACAATTTAATCTCGAAAACTTATTTAATATTGGTGAGAATTATTACATTAAAAATAGCAGGTATATTTGTAGACAGTGTCTTTTACCCTTTTTAAAAGTAATAATATTCTCAAAGAAGATAATTTTTTTTTCTAAATTAATATATAGCTTTTGTTATTCTTTAATTCCGAAGCATCATGTGGATGAAAGAATTTTCAATTATAAGTTCAGTAATTATTGAGTTTATCCATTACACAAAAACAACATTTAGGTCTACGTAATCATCTTTATAAAAAAAAAAAACAGGTTCACGCTGTAACCCGCACACAGCAGGTTAGGCAGAGGGACTATAGTGTTAAGTTAAGTCGAGTTAGTTTCAGTCGAATTTTGAAGGCATCGTGTTGAGTAGCGGAACTTCACGCCTGTTTATTTGAGCGTGGAAAAAAAATAGATTTTTTATATCTTCGACTGGCAATCGAATCCACTGTGACTATAAATATGTAAAAAAATATGTATAAAGTATGAAACATAACAAAAGACGACCTTATGGTATGGAAATTAAAGGGGTCGTTCATTAAATTTATTATTTTCAGTCATGTTATGAAAATTATTATATAATTATTAAACATATATTTGAGTAGCACTAAATATCTATTTTATTTATTATATAAAAGAAAACTGTATTTATACGCGAAAAATCTTTATAATTACCGGTATTTTACCGCAAAGGTCTCGTTGAGCATACCGGTAAATTCAATACTTGTATTATAAAAATGCCGGTATTCTTCAAAGATAATGTTACCTGTAATCGAATAAAACTGATTTAACAAGCCTTGGCCACGACTGGCCTCTTGTGTGATATATATATGATATATATAATTATATAGTATTTAATATATTTAATAATCGTTTGTTCTACATAAGTGTTTTAATAAAGTCCAATCAATAAATAACTGAAATTCTTTTACAATCATAACTTTTGAGACGAGACACTTGACCTCCGAACTATGATCTAAATTAGAAAAGATATAAAAGATGTAACTATAATAATTTTTAATCTAATGATAACACTAGTTGATGTTTTACAATTTCGATTGACAAAAACACATGTAAACCATATTTGAAAGATAATACTACTATCTAGCTTCACGCTGCATCCCGCACATAGCAGGTTAGGCAGAGAGAACATGATATTTTTAGTTTAAAACACTCCGTTCCTATTAAGATACTTGCATTATCCATTTTTTTCCAATTATGAAGGCAGTGTGAATCAAACTCACAACCTCTCGCGCATATCATAAACACACACTTATGCCACAGCGCCATGATTGGCCTAAATGCCTCCCGTTCATTCATCACTTTCATTAAGATTTTAAAAGATCCTACGAGGTCTTAGGTAGGCGTAACTGTAATCAATTATATGACCCTATAAATTTAGAAACAATTACGTTGTATTAGCTCGTTAACGTCAATTAATATCTGTTATGACATACAACAGATTAATACTACCTTAACTATTTATATATATATTAAATAGGCTTACACGTTTTTCACCAGTGGCAATAATTACTATGCATATTGTGTATGTATGTATATAAATGTAGTTTTTGGAAAATTATATTATATTGTTAGAAATCGGGAGCGGTTTTAAAATAAAAACGATAAAACACGTGTCGTCTATATGTTTCTAAAATCTAAAGTTTCTATGTATCACCAAAAGTGCAATAAGTGATATGTATCACCTAATAAGAATACTTCGCACGAATTTCCTTCCGATAAGGGCCGTTTCCTACAAGCAACTGCCTCCTATTGACTTTTTTTTCGAACTTGAGGTTATTGATGATAGCCCTATTGGCTTTTTTTACAGCGACAGTCTCAGAAGAAAAGCAAGCACTATGTGACTGCCTGAGCCCCGATTGACACAATTCCACTGCTTTTATAGTTTTTTTTACCTACATCTACCCTCTTTTACATGAGTTCGCTAACAATATTTAAAATATAAATGAAGGTAGTCGTGATGCAAAGGCACAAATGTATGGTGGAAAGCTGAGGGAGCATTGTGTTAAGACATTCCGTTCTCCGCGTAACATTTTTGAGTCTTTTCGTGTTGAGTGGCAGAACTCCATACTTTACAGTCAGTTGCTATATCATTGCGCCACAACGGCTTACTTTAAAACACATATAAAAAAGACCCAAATTAAATTTAAAAAATATTATTAGAAATTATATTTTTAGCAGAGATTTGAATTATTCAATTATCATTTAATATAAATACTCTATGAAATTTGTAAATGCTCTTGAACCGAACTAGAAGATGTTTTCTTCTTTTTTCAACAAAGGACGAACAAAAGATTTTTTCCTCTCTTACAAATCTTGATTAGAAAACTCAAAATCTCAAAATAAATTCAACGAGGCTTACGAATTAATAAAACTGCTCCATTATTGCAAGCATTCCATTAATATAAGCATTGTAATTATTAATAATATTTTGGTTTTAAATACTCAAACTCCTTTTTTGTAAATTTTCAAATAAAAATACCCGTAATGTTGGTATTTACAAAAATAAGAATAAAATAAACACATTTATATGATTTGCCTTTTTATTTAAATTATTTTTTTGTACGATTCAACAAGAAATTATTTTTAGAACTAATATGCACAGTACGTCAGTAGCTCATCTACAGTGCATGGCTTGTCACAGCATTCGGAGACCACCTGCCTCTTGTAGCGGCCTAAACTATGCACGCTATGGGGCTCCAGCCACGGCCAGCTCGAGTCCACTGCATTTATATTGTGATGTACCTCAGACCTCTTGATCAAATTATTATCACAGAGCAAAGCCAGTGCTGTGGCTAAGCGTCTTCCACAGTAGAACTCTCCAAAGTCGTGAGAAGTCACCGTTATGATACAAAACGAGATAGCGAGCAAGAATAGCGCGAATTGGGTCTTCATCTTGTTGTCCTCTTAAAGCCTTTTGAAGGTATGTGAAGAATATAATTTGTTCCTCGTTTTATAGGTTGCCAAAGTTATTAATATTCAAATGTATTCAATAAAAGTTAATCAGTTGAAGTAATAGGATTTGAAATGTTGTTTTCTCTGTGTCACCCACTTTCAGCTTACCTGACTGCGTATTCAAAAAGTCTAACGTCACTTCTAATGTAACGTTATATATAAAAACAAATGCTTATATACATACGTATGTACATGACACTTCAATACTAGTTATGATTAAAATCGGTCAAATGCGGTAGGTCACGCCCACTGAGGGTTCCGTACAATATTGTGATCGGGGGCCAATATATTATGTATACGTGCATTTGCACATGAAATTCGCCGCGTGATATTAGCCTATAGGATGCCGTGAACTTACAATAATGGAAATTGATATGAGGCAAGAATTAACAATACATATAAGGAAAGAGTCCGAAAAAATAAAATTCATAGATATTTTATCGAAAATAAATATTATAAATTTATATTTATAATTACTTTCATACAAAATGTGTGCATACGAACGCAGTTACCTTTTAAAAATTATACTTGATGTGTAGGTTACTACAATCGTTAAATTGATTTAATAATTGATATCAGAAACGGCTTAACTGATTTAAATTAAGTTTTCGCTAATAGATTTTTACAAACTTCCTTTAACTTTGAGGGTTTATTTAGTACATTCGGTTCGTAAGTAAGGAAGTTATATATATAATATTAAAATATTTTATTTTCTAATTGCTAAAGCGGTTATTTTATATAACAATAATATCATATAACATTAATATTGAATTGGCTGAATCTTCAGTTTTCAACGTTTTGTTGTTTGATATTGTAAAATTATTATTTGTATGATAATAAAAAGCAAAGGGATTTCAAGATTTAAGATTTTTCAATGTAACTTGACCTCAGGTGTAAAGAACCAATCATATTACATATAGTTCGATTTAGAACGGACACGCGTGGAGCACGAGTCACGACCACGTGCTTATGTAGGTTTACAAAAGGAGACGAGCGCCGGTGTAGCGAGCGACAGTAGTTGTGTTGTGTATGCACATTGTGCACGAGACAAACAACGTCGTCGACAGAAGCCTAGTTTATTTGACGGCTGGCCTATAGCAAAACCAGGTCTTACTAAAGCTAAAGGGATCCTTAGCTTAACTCCCTCATATTAATCTAATTTGTCTCCAGTTGTGTTTTCACGTCGGTTAGATTTAAATAAGGAAGTTAGCAGTACGATCGATGGCCACAAGTAGAGATTTGAGTCCCGCAGGGGATGCCCTTTCCGCCGTACTGTCCTCTTCTGACTGATTGACTTCCTTACTCACCCAGTGTAAAGGGCAATAGGACTAGTCTTATTGGCCTTACTTAGCTGACAGCAAGACTCATATTGGAAATAACCGACCCGCTGCCATTAGTGTCGAATAATTCGTAGCGAATGCACGTACACAGGAATTTTGGAGGCACACGGCGATTATCATTCCATACGCAGTGTTTACTTTCACATCCAAATACGATTTTTTTTGCGAGAAAAATCATAAAATTTCCAAAAGATTTGTCTATAACTAAAGTTGAAGGGTATATCTTGATTGTTAATATAACTATGTTTTTCTAACAACAAAATGCCTGTCTATTTTTTCTTTGTCTGGGCTAACCATCCGGTCAGCTAAATCGATCACTATGGGAATAACAGCTATTTCAATAAGAAATGCTATTTTTATACCGGAATTTTAACAAAAATGGAATTTATTTAGGACAAACTGTGTTTGCTGTGCGCGCCTACCTAGTTATATGTGACTAACTGTAACACATTTGTCTGTAAAATACGACAAAATCGAATATATTCCTAAAAGACTTAAATTACGGTTTATTTAGTGCTTAACAGTACACATTACTGTCATACACTAAATAAATCGTACCATACTAAAACAGTTAATATAGTTCGTATAGTTCAAGCAGACGAAGCCGTATGGAGGCCGCTAGTGTTATATATATTTTTTAATTATTGCTAATTTTGATCCGCATCACAGATAATAAATATTTTAATTATAAACCCAGATTATTATCATCACCATCACTAATAGTAACTAATGCTCGTAGTAACTGGCAACCGTAGCATTGTAGCTACGTCGTAGACGCTGTATAGATACAAACCTTAGAGATATATTTATATATTTATTTAAATATTGTTAGTAAAGTTTTACTAAGTTAATAAATAAAATTTAATTTTAGGAGTGTAACAGTAATATTCATATATGAAGACTACATTTATGGCCAACTTTATAATATACATACATATATTGCTCATATACCATAATACGTATAAGAAAATCAAATGAGCTTTACGCTGTATTCGACACTCAGCAGGATAGCGAACTTAGTGTTAAGACACTGCGTTCCCAATTTTCGCCGATTTTTTCTAAGAATTCCTTGTTGAGTGACAAAACTCAACGCCGAGCTTTTGCCTTAGTGCCAGAGCGACGAAATGAAAATATTAATAAATAATAATTCAATCGAAGGAATGAGGGGATCGAACCTACAACCGTCGCGTTACATTCACACCTTTGTGCTTCTGTGTCATGAGGTAGCGAGTTTAGCTACAAGTAACACTGAGTTATAAATGTGTATACCGCTACCGTAGCGCACTTTACAGTCTCTGATTGTACAATAGTTCAATCTTTACTAAGGATTTATTCAATGTATTCACGTAAATTTTGTCTGTTAATCACTGAGTGATTAACAGATAAAATGTATTGTCGTGGAAAGTAAAAATGTCATTAAGAGAACCTTTTTTTTAGAGTGTTAAAAACAAAAAATATTTCTGTATCTATATTGATGTCTATATCATAGTATAATTTAATTTTGAATTAGTCTGCCAGTACCTTAAATTCTCAAAAAAACTTCCAAATATGGGAACCTAACGTTAAAACACTACGTACTTCACTTCTCGTTAAATTACCGAGGCAGTGAGTGATCAGTAGCGGAACTCGATGAACAAATAAAAAAATAATAATTAATTGAGTACACACACCTTTACATTTACTCACTCGATTGTCCCTCTAAATTTTGAGAAATTAATAGAAATATCCGGTATATTTGTAACTTTGTATTATATTTGTAACATTTAATAACATCTAATTAAGGGATCACATCTAATTATCGAAGTCTGGGTATAAGTTAAATGGACGTCTGTTCTGATGCGTTCTTTATTTTATCGCAATGACATCTGTGAATGTTTCAGATCGACCGCCGCTGTCGCTATTAACTTATTAGAGAGTACCTTTTAGTTCATGTAATATTTAGTTTATCATATTTTATGCTAGATGGCATACTGAAACATCAAATTTTGTTTCATTTTATCGTAGAGTTTGTTGAAATAAACTCTAGAGGGCGACAAAAAGACAAAAATATTTTATTGAAGAAAACAGACTATTATGTATAATAAGCAAGTCATGATTGAATCCCGATACCTATAGCACATATCTGGGAAGGTTGTTAGTGAGATGTAATTAAGCATTGCTCCGTCTTTTTTTCAATTAGCTTTCAAATCACTCAATATTTTTTGAATGTTGGTATATCTATACTATTTACAATGGTTCTTCTGTAAACAACTGTTGTATAATAATAATATATAAGTTATCAGTTATAAATCATTCATGTAGACTATCTTTCTAGAAAAACATGAACACAGCTATTAAAAGAGGTAAAAGTAAGAACTAGCCATACATAGGTAAAATAATTGACTAATTGATTATTGGTCAAACTAACAATTAATGGTATGCTCCACAGATTAGGCGCGACAGACTGTTCTTTCGTGCTTTTTTCATTCTTAATTAGTTGTTGTCAGTTTTTTTTTTAAATGTGAAGTGAAAATTTATATTTTGAATGTTCTGCATTCCTTTTTGTCAATATTCGAATTTTGTGGTTGTTGATCATGTTAACAGCGGTTTGAATCGTGTAAATAACGACATGCACTTGGACAAACATGGCTATTCAAGTGCATGTCGTTATTTATTTTATATAATTTATTTTTATTTATAAGTATTTATTTATATATATACATAAGGGCAAAGACTTAAAATGTCTTAATATTTAACACACGTTAAGGGTACTTCAGTTTTTTGAGTGAGGTTACGTTCAGTTTATTACGCCCCTATATCAGGGGATCAATTTTGTTCTCGTTATCAACTTTTGGGAATTTACTTCTACGTCTGCGCTTTTTGTAGGTACTAGAATATTTTTTTAAGATATTACAATTTTATTGTTTACGTTGCCTGTTTCGGTATCTGTCATAAATTTTGTATAAAATTTATATTTTACTCCACACTCTGCTTTACGATTGAGTTGTAATTTTTAATAATTTCGTAGTTCCGATGAAAATATGCCTAATTAATAATTTATACATAGGTGTAATGAGCGTCGTTAATATCCAATATGGCCACTGTCCCAACAAAATGGCGGACCTTATATTCACAAATTGTAGATAACGAAATTATTAATTAATTAATCTGTACAGATCTCTATGGAAACGGGCTACTTTTATATTTAGTGTAAAATCTAGTATTTTTCTCCTCGTTTCTGCAATTGCTATATTTTATATAACTTACTACTGAAGTTCTTTATTAAGCACTTCATTCTAGTTGTACTGCTATTGTTGTATATTACCCCACTAAATTTCTATTTAGTTAGTGAACATTCACATTCATTCTTGTTTATAGTGTAGCGTATAGAACAAAGTTTAAGCTGTATCCTTCGAATTACTTGACCAATTACAATTAAATTTATGTAACTTCAGTGTGGGGAATATTTCAAGTTTATGTAAAAAATTACAAATCAGTATTTACAGCTATCTTATTTTAAGAAAAAAAAAATAGTTAAAGCAAACAGTTGTAGACTAAAAATCGTTGTCTATGGTGTGTTATAAAAGTGGACTTAAGCAATCTATAAAAAATAAATCGAGGCCGTCGTGGCCCAGGGGTACAAGTGTGTGACTGTAACGCGACGGTTGTAGGTTCGATCCCCATTCGAGGAATAGAAATATTTATTTAAATTTATATTTCTATTTCTTCGCTCTGGTGTCGAGACAAAGAACGGCGTTGAGTTCTTTTTTTTTTTTTTTTTTTTTTTTTTTTTTTTATGGAAAAGGACAAGGCAAACGAGCGTTCGGGTCACCTGATGGTAAGTGATTGCCGCCGCCCACGGCCCCGTGCAACACCAGAGGAGCTACAGGTGCGTTGCCGGCCTTTTAAGGTGAAGAAAGACGCGCTTTTTGAAGGTACCCATGTCATATCGACCTGGAAACACTGCCGCGGGTAGGCCATTCCACAGTTCCGTGGCGCGTGGAAGAAAGTTCCTACGAAACCGCACAGTAGTGGATTGCCACGTATCCAGGTGGTGTGGATGATATTTTAGCCGATGACGTACGGTGCGGTTAGAAAATTCGGCGGCTGGTAACAGGTCAAACAGTTCTTCAGAACACTCCCCATGGTAAATGCGATAGAGAACGCAAAGCGAGGAAACGTCTCTACGCAAAGCCAAAGTATCAAGCCTTTCACAGATCATTGGGTCCCCAATGATTCGAATGGCTCTACGTTGTATGCGATCAAATGGTTCAAGCTGATACTGGGGTGCACCAGCCCAGAGGTGAGAACAGTACTCCATATGAGGCCGAACCTGGGCCCTATATAGGGCCAAACGGAGTTCCGCCACTTAATACGCAATGCCTCCCAAATTGGGCGGAAAGTGAGGAACGCAGTGTCTTAACATTAGGTTCCCTCTGCCTACCCTGCTGTGTGCGGGATACAGCGTGAAGCTGTACCGTATTTACGTCATTATTTTAAAAAATTAGATACATATTTAAGTTACTATTAATATATGTATTTCATAGATAGGTTGCAAATTATTTTTTTCACTATATTCAATAATAGCTTCGTATTCTTATTTATGAAACAAAATGAACGTTACCAATTTATAATGGGTCCTTCAATTTTTTCATAATTCCTGTTGTTGGTTGCGCTGCGACACGATAGTGGCATTAAACGGATAAGCCTTTGAACCAATCAGCGTCATTTTGCGTCTGTCATCAGATCAATGCAGCTATACGAAATTTGCTATGACTGTTATTTTCAATTAAAATCTGTAGTTACGCAAAACAATACATTCATTTTAATTTAGGCTTAAGAATATTTTAAACATATTTATATATATATATATATATATATATATACAGCGTGACGTATATATATATATACGTCACGCTGTATTCCGTACTTAGCAGAGTAGGCAGAAAGAATCGAGTGTAAAGACACTCTGTTCTCCATTTTCTGCTGTATTCTGGAGGCATTAACTTGTAAGTGGCTCTTTTCCTCGACTCGAGCGAAGATCCATACTTAATGAAATGAAAATATGAAATATATTCATTTTATTGAGTGGGAATTGAACCCACAATATTCGACTTTACAGTCACACTTTGTGCTCTTACGCCACGACTATCCTGAAATAATATTTAAGTGATATATTCATTGATTCTTTTACTGATTGTTCCTTGCAAAACATATTTTCAAACTTTATAATGTAAATAAAAGTTCTTAAGTAGAACTGAGATTACTGATATTTTCATATTAATTAACAATTAAAAATGTTTGCAAAAGTTTGCTTGGAAAAAATGGAAATTAATGAGAGTTAATTCACAATTATAACTTCCATACTAAAAACAGTATAATAAAAACTCTAAACTACATAAAACAGCCACTGCCTGCATGCGGTAGCATTCCTAAAGCTACATATTGTTTCCGGAATCATCAAATATCGATTTCCTATTCGTTTTGAAACACCTCCATTTTCCTATAATATCGGTGTATATATAAAATATATATTATAATGAAAGAAATAATATAAATAAATTATTTACTGTACTTAATATTGATATCTATTTAATTTTACGTGATTGCGATATGTTTTTGTGAAAAACGTTTTATTACACTAATGAAGGAATAATAAATAACTTGTGTAATGTAAATAAATATATGCTTAAATTGATTATTTTAACAATTTTTTAAATAAATATTGTGGCCGCATTTTTATTCCCGGACAGATTTCTATATCGTGAGGTCACAGCTTTCGCCAAAAAAATCTAATATATGTTTGTAAAATATAAATGTGTATATCAATAAGGTAGGCCAGTCGAGGCGCAGAGGCACAAAGTGTGACTGTAAAACCAATTGGTTGTTGGTGTGATCCCCATTAGAAGAGATGAAATATTTACTTAAATTTATGTTTCCATTTTCTTTTCTTTAGCGTTGAGTTCTGCCACCTAACACGCAATGCTCCCAGTATTCGGCAGATAGTGGAGAACGGAGTGTCTTAACACTAGGGTTCCCCTGTTGTGAGCGGGATACAGCGTGAAGCTGATTTATTTAATTTATTTATTGGATAAGGTTTATTTATTGGATAGATTTATTTATTGGATACAGATGGCTACTGAACAAATATCGATAATCATCTAATCCTAATGGGTCACGCCCTTTTATAGCGTTAGTTTAATTCTCGTTGCAATATTACTTCTTACTGAGCTAAAATCATAGGAATTAAAATTTTAAATAGATAAAAAATTAATAAATAAGAGACTAGTCGTAGCGAAATGGCACAAAGTGTGACTGTAAAATCGACTGATTGTGGGTTCAATCCCCACTCGAAGATATGAAATATTTATTCAAATTTATGTTTTAATTTCTTCGCTGTGCTATCGAGACAAAGCGCGGCGATGAGTTCCGTCATTCAACACGCAATGCTGGAGGCATGACGTGTTGAATTCGGCGGAATGTGGGGAAAGGAGTGTCTTGACACTAGGTTCTCTTTGCCTATTCTACTGTGTTTAGCGTTTAGTTCTTAAATTATAGCGTCTCGAGTGTGCTACATGAGTACAAAATCATGTTAAAATGTGGGCCAGCAACAAATCAGCAACCTTCACCTATTGCCAAAATATTATAACTTCATTAAAATAAACTAAATTAGTATACCATTAGGAGAGAAATCGTGTCGATATAAGAAAAATTGTAATTTCTCAATATTTTTCTTTAACTTTCTTGATCTTTTTATTTTTAACTTAGGCTAAATTATTTTTACATAAAGCTAGTCTTTTCTAGAAAGTCTATGCTACACAAATTTATTTTTAACTTTTCCAAGTAGTCTGATACAAGTTGTCAGACGTAACATACTTTGCCAGAAAGTGCCGACGACTAAACTTATCAACTTTAATTTTTATACAAAATTTTAAACGTACGGGTATTATAATAAAATTATAACATTTTTTATGTTATATTGTTATTTTCAATGAATTGAAAGAGGATTGAATTGTTGACGAAATACATATTTAAATATTTATATTTCTAATACTGCTATTTTTTCAAGGTTTTTAATGTAATAATTTCGGTAAAAAACAACAACAAGAATTACAGTTAATCTAAAATGAAATTATGTTTGTGTATGTTTTAATGCACAGCCCATAAGATACAATGCTATTTCTTATATTAATTTTAAAAAGGACTAATGTGTTTTAATAAAAATAAATTATACATGTAAGGCTCTTATTTTTTTACGTTCTATTTGAAATTAAATAAAAAAATATGAACATTTAAACAAATCTAAACAATTTGCCAAAATGTCTAATTTTTTTTTCTTAATGCTTCTTAACGGTTCTTAGCCTAAACAGAGATGATAAAAAATGTAAGAGAAACTTAAATGTAATTTCAATATCGAATTATTTAATATTACGAATACAGATTGTTATATATAAATTCATATATAATAACGAATCAATTTCAAAATTACCATAAAGTATATGTAGTGTGATAATAGCTGCATATATGTATTTATTTCATACATAAATGGATGTTTCAGTCGTATATACAATCATAACTTATCGTTAGCTTAATCCAAATGTCTCTTGTCGTGAGATGTAGATGGATACTCCTTACTGAAAGGATTCCTTTGCTCGAGTTTTCGAAAGCCTTCTCATGTAATTTTGATTTACGCTTTAATGACGTTGAATAAAAAAGATTCAGGGGAATAGTGACCCTTGTTACTTTTCATAATTTTATCATCAGCTTCACGCTGTATCCCGCACACAGCAGGGTAGGCAGAGGGAACCTAGTGTTAAGTCACTCCGTTCCCCACTTTCTGCCGAATTCTGGAGGCATTGCGTGTTGAGGGGCAGAACTCAACGCCGCGCTTAGCCTTGACACCAGAGCGAAGAAATAGAAATATAAATTTAAGTAAATATTTCATCTCCTCGAGTGGGGATCGTACCCACAACCAGTCGGTTTTACAGTCACACTTCGTGCCGCTGCGCTACGACTGATATTTAAAACTATCGATATTTAAAAAAAGAGAGAAGAAGAAAAAGAGTTTTTTTTCTTTTCGCATTATCCTTCTTTTATGAGAGAAATCCAGGGCGAATCTATTGTAAAAAAAAAACTTGCACTGATGTAACTTTTAGACTATTAGAAAACTGCGGATATCTGAGGTTTCTAGTAAGTAATAACTATTAATTTTACTTTTAAAATTGTTAGTAATCGAATTCACAGTTTCCGAGTCCAGTAAATGCCAACTACACTTTAACTATTCAATTATTTTTTAGTTAGCCAGATGGTTTTATAATCTTAATTTTGGTCTTATTATGTTTGAAACTTACAGTTTTATATAATTTCGATCTTACTTTATCCTTATCACTTACGTTATCATTTCATTTAATAAGCATTATGAATGCTTTTAACAAAATAAGGACTTGCAACGACTAACGTGCAAAAGGCAAATGAGATCTCACGCGGCCCGTAGATAAACCAATTTAGAGTAAATTAAATTTCTGCTGAATTCTGTCCCAAAAAATGTTACGGATTATCTTTTTGAATTTCAACACAAAAGATGTTATTTGTATCTACAAAATTAGGTTTTTTTTTAGCTTTTGTATTCCACGTGTAATAAGGGAGACCGGCAGCTTAATGTTAAGACACTCCGTTCCCCACTATGCCTCGACACCTGAGCGAGGAAATGAAAATCTATATCTATATAATAAACCTCTCCGTTCTCTCTGACTACCCCGCTAGGGATATAGTGTGAAGCTAGTAGTAGTATTATTCATTTAATTCACATTAGTGATTACGTTACGTTCGTAAGTTGTCATTTTGAAAACGCATTAATAATTTGAATTGAAATTTACATACTAATATTTTATGTCCAGATTAATTTAATTGTTCGCCCCGATAATACGATGTTTAGTCAGACATTAGAAGAACAATACACTGGTTTTCATAATCATAACATAATAATTTATTTATATCAAGGTGACATGAGTAAATTATAAAATATCTGATGTTTTTAGTAAGTAATATCCAATATACTTGCGTCATTACTAAATTAAGCTAAATTTCACTTAACACTTAATATATGGTATAAATCATGATGTCAGCTGCTTCTTTAAAGAATCATTCTCAGAGCTTAAATCTTTCAAATCAAGAAATAATCACAAGGAACAAGTGAGAAATACATAACTTTTTTATTATAAAATAGTTATATTTTTAAACTTTTCTTCTATTTCCAATTATCTTTTTCTTTCAAGAAAAGTAAAATATACTTATCAGTAAATTTATCACAAGCATTTACTATCATTAGTACTGAAAAAAAAAAAACCATTTAAAATTCCGTCCCTCTACGAATTGACAGAGCGTAGTAATAATTACAAACCTGATCAAAATACGAAAGAGTTTACAGACGCGGCGATTCTTTGACAGGGAGCGAGGGCACGAGGGCGAGGGCGAGTGCGGAGGGTGGAGGCGGAGGGCGGAGGGCGGCGGGGCTGTGGGCGGGCGTGTGCCGGCAGTCGGTACCGCGCCGCGCCCGGGCCGCCCGCTGTCCGCTTACGTAAGGATGCTCGAGCCCGCGAGCTGATGGCCGCGCTCGTCTGGTGGCTGGCGGCCTGCTGCCTGGTGCGCGCCGCCGCCGCCGGCAACCCCGACGCCAAGCGCCTCTACGACGACCTCCTCTCCAACTACAACAAGCTGGTCCGCCCCGTCGTCAACACCACCGACGTCCTTCGCGTCTGCATCAAGCTCAAACTCAGTCAGCTTATCGATGTTGTAAGTTGAGGCCGATTGTATCTCATACCTTCCCGTTGCTCACCACCTGGCTGACCTACATCGACCCACAGCCGGGTGCATTACGAATGCAATGGTTGCACTTGCGCGCCGCATTTAGTATTTAAATAGACACAAATCACCACCGACCCACTTTTGACAAAACAAAGCGTCACTCGAATCTTGTAAAAGCTTTTGAATGGGGAATATTCAGTAAGTGTCGTCTTCGCGCGTCCTCATATCTTCATTCTCGCAGTCACAAGGCGCCGCGCCGTCTCCCGTTATGTATTTTGAATCGGATCCCATAAATATTCCGAATGGCTGGGAACGTGCGGTTGCTTTTAATATTTTGTCTATGTATCTATAAATCGATTGTTTTTTTTATAAACTTGTGTTATCGGGAAAGAATTTTATTTTAAATATGTTTTTGTAGAAGCTTTTTTTTTTGCTACTGAAATATATTGAACTTGGCCTAATATTTTTAATAAATTATAAAAAGCGATACCTACTTTCTTCTGACTATTATGTTCTCAAAACCTAATAACCTGAATTAGATTTATGAGAAGAGGTGAGGAAATCTGTAAATAAAGAATATATGTATATATGTTGGCATATTTTCTAATATCATCATACATACGTGTTAAATGCTAAATATAATATACAAATATATTATATTCATACGATAGCGAAATGAAAAGAGATTTTTTTTTTAAATAAAATCTTTTCTGGCTACCCCGCTAGGGATAAAAAGTGAAGCTAAAAAAACTGTTCCATTTTCATAATCACATTTAGTTAAGGTTAGCATTTTATGAATGTAAGGATAAAATGTTTTAGCAGTTTGAAATGACATGAATATTACAGTCTATAAAATAGATTTTTCAGGGGTGTCTTATCTAACTTAATAAATGTCAACGACCGTGTCCGATTGTCACTATGTAATTAAATTATATTTATTACTGGAGCTAAGATTTAACAAATTATTAATAATTTAAGATAACTATAGTTTTTTTAATTAAATTATTTTAGCAAAAGAATATAATTTCAATAAAAACATAAGCTCTTTATAAATAGATGAGTTTCCAATAAATTTTGAATTATGTACCGTGTATCCGTATATTTTTATACGTTTGTTACAACTTATTTCGACGTACTTGATGAGAACGTATGGCTTAGTGGTCAGAGCGCCTAGTCGGTTTCTAGGAGGCGCGGGCTCGCACTTGCGTCCCGCTATGATCACATTTTTGTACGTTTTCTAAATACGTATTTTTCTTTCCTAAGTGTGGAATAACTTTTAAAATGTAAAAAAAATATATATAGTTTTAGAGACGTGACTTACTACATTTGGAGTAAATTTCGCCGTAATTGGCCGTCGTGTCAAAAGGGCACAGGGTGCGACCGTAATGATTGCGGGCTCGATTCCCACTCGGGGGAATTACTTATGTAATATTTTCGTTTTCTCGCTCTAGTAACCAGCGCGGCGTTGTGTTCCTCCACTAAATACCTCAAAAATTCGGGTGAAAGTGGGAAACGAAAGTGTCTTATCACTACGTTTCCAGGTTCTATTTGCCCACGCTGCCATGTGTCCAGCACTAAGCTAAAAAAAAATCGAAGGCCGCTATAAGAGATATGTAACGAATACTTGACCTAATATTGCCTTCTCTACGATCGTTACCAATACTCTCATATTCCATATTTCTTTTTTCACATTAATGTTTTAATTAATTTTATTGAAGCGTGCCATTCCAAGACAGCGACTGACAGATTCCCATTTAAAGATTTTGATTATTTTAATTTTTTTGTTCTCGTAACAAGTAAAACCTTGGCGTTAAGTTCTGCAATTCAAAAGTCAATGACTCGAATATGAAACGGGGTGCTACTATGTTTCTTTGTTCCTTCTATATAACAGAATAACGGAATTCAGCATAATTTAAGCAAAACCGGACAAGCGTGGACAGCGAGACCGAGTGGTCCGTACAAAAATTTGAGATGATGAGCTAGATTTTTCTGAAATTCAAGCTTAGCTTAGCCAGAGCCTTTTGATCTGATACCTCACTTGAACTAGCGGCTTTGATACCAAATTTTGCCTCTTTTTGTTTTTAGATCAACCACAAATGTATAGTTTTCAGATTTTAGCTAGCTAGCTGTCAAATTTCATAATTCTATGTCAACCGGAAGTACCTTATGAATTTTGATTTCCTTGGTAGTGTTGAAACACGCGTTTTTTGCGACATAAATATGTTTTTTATCAGGGAATCGTAGGGCCGTAGATCTAAGTATGTGGCTTAAATTTCAAGTCTATATCTCCAAGCGTTCCTAACATAAAGGCTCTTGACAGACAGACAAACAGACGGACTACAAAATTACCTTATAAGGGATGCTTTTTTTTCTTGAAAGTTACTGAAACCTAAAAACTAAATAAAATTTTCAATACTATGTACATATATTTCAACTTTAACCTCCATCTCTGAAAATATATTCATTTCATTCACAGTAGATATATGCATAAAAAGAAAATGAGCTATTGATTTTATATTCCTTTGTTGCCGTCCCACGACTCTTGACGTGTTGAAGTTTCGAAAAAAAACGTAGTTCTCATGCATTTTCATCACCACTACACAATAGGTACATTCAAGTTAATGAATAGAAAATAATAAATCACCATTCATTTCATAAAGTCACTTTGAATACACATGAAAACATTATATTAGGTAGAGGCCATTCTAGCGCAGTGTTTTGGGTTTTATTCCCGGACATTCAAATCGCGGCGTTGATTTTCGCCAATGTCTTGAAAATTGAACGAAAAGTTGAGAACGATGTCTTTAAATCAGGTTTTTTCTGTAATGTATTTTATAATTTATAATGGTATACACGACTTAGTAGTTATATATATATATATATATATATATATATATATATATATATATATATATATATATATATATATATATATATATATATATATATATATATGTGTGTGTGTGTGTAAGTATATATTTAATGTAGAAGCATATTAAAAAGTTTTATATAAGTTTTATTAAAAAAACGAACAAGGGTTCAGATTGCCTTTTGCGAGAAAATAATATATTTAACAATAAAAATATTTACGGTAAGCAATAAAAGTATAGCTAAAAGCGTAACAAACTCGATTTATTATGTCACTCCGATTTTTGAGCACCATTAGTCTTTACGGTAATGGATAGAGCATTGGAAAAAGCGTGGATGGCCATAAACCAAAGATTGAGTTTTGATTGCAGTATTTCAATCAAATAAGTTGTGGTGCAGGGACACAAGCGTTGTAGGTTCATTTCCTTTTCGACAAAATGACATATTAATATTATCATTACCTTGATCTGGTAACAAGATAAAGCGCGGCGTTGAATTAAGAATTTGGCGGAATGTTAAAAACTAATTAAACTTTTTTTCATAAGAGGAAAAGAACTGATGCATCCGGTGCACCTTTACAATTATTTATTGTTCTTATTTATTATCTCCTTCTGGACCATTTAAGCCGTTATAGTTATAAAACCTAAAACAAATGAAACGTATATTTTATCGGTAAACTATACATCATGTATTGTTTATATGTTTTTCTTTGTTTAAAATAAGAAAAATACCGCATCTTTTAAAATGACGCTGAATGTTGAACAAAATCTTAAGAAACTTGCTCTTTCAAATTTAAAGCTAGAAAGTAGATATTCCCTCGTTTAAGTGAAATGGTAATGATTTTTTTATCGTTAAGGCACTATTGTACTTCGAGCTTTGGTTTTTAGCTGGTTTTTTTGGGTACCGTACCTTTTAAGGAAAAAAGGATCCATTATAAGATCACTTTATTGTCCGTCTGTGTGTCTGCCTGTCTGTCTGTAAAGAGCTTTTATCTTAGGAACGCTTGGAGATATCGAGTTGAAATACCACTTCAAACCATATGCTTATTTATATCTACGACCTAATAATTTCCTTTAAAAATCGTATTTCTACATTTTCTTACAAAAAAAAGGACATGGCCGCTTATATAATTAATAGCGTACTTCTGGTCAAGAGACTTCCAATATTTGTACGGAAGACTAGGTGGGGGACAAGCCCGACTGTACTTCTGGTCAAGAGACTTCCAATATTTGTACGGAAGACTAGGTGGGGGACAAGCCCGACTCGCACTTGTCAGATTTTTTGATAATATTCAAGCGATACTTAACTGTGTACGCTCCCCGACAACTATTGAAGAGCAATTGTATCAGACTGTTTGCGATCATTGAGGATTCAAATTGTACTTGGGAAATATTTTTGTTTAATTAATTTAAATATAAAATTTACTTCGAAATGGAAATAGTATATATTTCCATTTTAAATTATCAAAACACAAAAATAATTTTGCATTGAATAGAATTAGTAGGTACAAGTATTAATCATCATTAAAAAACAATGACGTATCTATATTTGAAATTCAAAATATTTTCTAAAGTACATGTTTTTTATAAATTATAGGCGCTATATAAAAAATACTGTTACGAAAAATATCACAAGATAAGTAAGAGTACTCCTCAAGAACAATGGGAACAATAAGGCTTCACTTGCAAATATTTAACGCTTTTATTGGACCGTTTAAAAGGTTTTATCTTAAAAAGGCAAAAATATATTTAGGACAGTTTAAATATTTTACCATTATATATATTTTATATATATACGTCACGTATTTTATTTTAATATTTGTTACACCGTCGTCCTTTTAATGGTCCTCACTAATAGTACCTTATATTAGATCGGATATATCCTTAATTATATAAAATTGTATTATATATTTGAAAATAACAATTTAGATTGTCGATAAAAGCATAATTAACAAATATTCCGGCATAAGGGTTACCTTACACATTATTAGTGATTTTTCAGTTAATTTCAAAGTTAAAAAAATAAATATGAAGTTAAACAGAATCATTTATTTTTATTATAAAGAATAAAAAAAGCGTCACAGCACTCTATTTTACGGTTTGCCTCTTTAAGGAAATTGCTTCAACAACGCTTCAGTATTACCCAGACTGTTAATAATATGAGTATGGTATACAAGTTGTCGCTGGTTACATGAGTCCAAGTCACGACATCCAGGTTCACAAGTTTACTGCTAAGTTTTTAAAATGTTAAATATTAGGGAATTAAGGGTTAAAATATTAGGGGTGGTCTATAATAGATAAATCTAATAACAATGTTGTTTAGATATCGTGGAAACTTAGCACTCATCTACTTTTAGTTCATTTTGTTATGCAGATGCAGTTATGTTTAATAAGATATTGAAAGGAAATCTTAAAATGATTTATAGTTTGTTTTGATTATCATATAGATATATTTTTATTCGGCGCTACAGCGTGAAGCTGATTTTTTCTAGTTGTTATATTATAGTGATCAGTATCATAGGCAAAAAAAATATTTTATGTTATAATGTGTCCGTCTGATAGGCGGCCGGGCGCGACAAAATGCTGACAAGCATAGAGATCGGGTGAACGGCGCCGGTGGGAAAGGAATTTCTTCTTCGAATATTTTTATACGCTTGTTACAACTTCTTTATGTTGTTAGCATCTCTGTAGGGAGATTTTTACAAATTTCCGCCACCCAAAGGTAATCACAAAGAATTATCGTTTTTCAAGAGAGAATGCTATTAATTAAATATTTCTAACATTTGAAGTGTTATTCCACACTCAGGAAAAAAAATAGTTATTTAGGAGACGTAAAAAATTTGAGCATAGGAGACTCCAACCCTCGCCACTGTTTCATTTATTAATTCTTATCATCTCATGTGGTCCTCCTAATGTCAAGAGTTTTCTTGTACCCAGGCTTCCGAAAATACTTAAAACCGTTTTATGTTCAACATCTAGTTCTTCAGCAATGTCGTAGCTACTAATATGTCGATCTTGCTCCACTTCCTCAAAGATGATTAATACTGATTGTATCTGGGACAGAGCGTCCAGAACCTCATCTTTCACACTAAAAATTCTAGACTTGAAACGCTTGAACCACATTCGCGCACTCCTATTGATACCGTATTAGGCCCGTATACCGTTCAAATTTTATTAACAGCGTTCGTCGCATTTTTTCCATTTTAGTAATAAAACTTTAAAATGTACTGAACTTCTTCGTTACATAGGTTCATTTTGCTTGCTTGAAAAACAATTAAAAAATGGCGGGAAATATTTTTTTTTTTTATTTATTGCATCTTCAAAATGTCACATTTAATGGTATTAAAACGAAGCCACTTACATTCAGTACAGACAAAGAGGTTTGATTACTCATAATACATTCAAAATACGAAAATACTTTTGCCCCGATCTACTATTTATGTTATTAATAATGAGGCAGGCCGTGGAGCAGTGGCAGAAGTGTGTGACTTTAAACACGGTCATGGGTTTGATTACCACTCGAGGAAATTAAATATTCAATATTTTCTGTTTTTCGTTCATGAGTTCTGCCACTCAATACGCAATGCCGTCAGAATGCGGCGGAAAGTGGGGAATAGAGAATCTTTACACTAGGCCTGTGCCTGTACCCTGCTACAAGAGGGATACAACGTTAAGCTTAAAAAATATCTGAATAATTCTTTTAATATTTAACAATCTGATGTCTGTAAGATTAAATAAAAAGAAAAAATAAATAAATTTGTAATCGTATTTACAGACTGTGAAATTGTAACTACACTCAAGTAGCAAGAGTCACTTAGGTCACGTCCCAATCGTCCTCCCAAATCAAATTTCCATCGTATAAATAATTTATTGACGTTGCCAAAGAACTTCTTGAAAACAAAATACCGTTCATATATTTTTTATGGGACTTCTCAAATTATTGAACTCCTTTAATGATTAATTCATGTTCTTAAATCTGCTAATTTAGGAGAACTTACAATAGTTTGAATTAGTTTTCTATGGTTATATAGTGATGAAGATTAGTTTTTTTATTGTGAAAAAAGACTATTTTAAGATGACAAATTAGAAGTAGGTAGGAGCAAATTTGAAACCGGAATTGGGAAACCGGAGTGCGCACAAAATTCATGATGCGAATTTTATAGTCCGTTAAACCAATGACTGTAGTTTTTTCCAGGTCGAGTACTTTTGAAATTTAACATAATATTTTTTTTTATATTTTTTGGTAAAAGTCAGGATCTAGAGCTGTCACATACATATATCCCGCATGAAACAGAATAGCATTTCATTCTTTACTTTTTTCGCTCACTTTAGAAACATTCAATACACGACAACAGTCAATTCGCCACCAGCGATTCCAAACTCCTCGCTTTGTCTTTAATTTTTATAATATTCTAGTAATTTATTTTATATTTATAATACATAAATTTCAAATGTTAAGCCCTTAACCAAAATTAATTATACATCTCTTTATAAATTTTGCTACCTAAATGCGTAGTTTTGAATTTTCCATGTAAAATATCGTATGTGTTTTTCATATTAATAAAAACAGGTAAGTGCGAGTTGGACTTACTCACTAAAGGTTCCGTATCAATTTCAGGATTACAAAATATGGTCAGTTCAACAGAGAGTACAAGTTATAAGATTTTTACTGTATTTTTCCGCAATATAGATATAAATTTCCAATTTTCTCATTTTTTCCTTTATTTTTGTACTGTAAGTTCTTCTTTCATTATTTTAAGTCAATACTTTACTCGTATATACGATAACATACAAATAAAGATAACAAATTTTAATTTGCGGGCGTACTATTTTGCATAAAATCCATTACAAATATAAGTTTGTGATGATTTTCTACGAAATATCTATAAATTAAATATTAATTTTTGATTTTTCTTTTAGTTGTATTGTAAGTTTGTATAACGCAGCAAATTTCACACAAAATGCTCACACCAAAAACGATATATAAATGTTGCTCGTATTTTTTATTCGCGTTGGGTAAGTCAATGGTGATATTTACTGTCAACTGCAAGTGCAACTGCCTAGTCTATCCATCTAACATCCTTAAGAAGTCCACTGCTGGACATAAGGTTCCCCTAATGTAGACCTGAGTATTATTATCAATTTTAGCTTGATACCTCTAAGCAAACTTGAGATAAATGATCTTAACAGAGACAGAGGGAATCCGTTTTTTTTCTTTTTTTCATGCCTACGGAACCCTAGAATTAATTAAATTTTAAATTTCCCAGCTAAATTAACTGAAAGCAGAGCAAATAGGATTCTTATCGATAAGAGAACGAAAAGCAAAAAGCAGGATTACATTTTCCTGTCAATATCCGGATGTAACCTAAATTTCTTTTAAAGAAAATGTGACTGTATCTTAAATAAAAATTATCAATTTTATGGTTTTTGACGTAAGTTTTCTAAAATTTTTACAAATTTAAATGTTACATTAATAAATTATAATCTGGAATTATAATTATACTGGAATTATGATACTTTAAAAGACCTTCTAGCTTTTAGATGTATGCATTTGATAATAAATGTGCTCATAGAAACAACAGCAGCTGGAATCCACGAGATCACCCCCTGAATAATTTATAATTTAACTAACAACTTGCCACGGATGTATTTTGTGGACTATGTCAACAACCCTACACGCAATGAATATTTTATCTACGGCATTTTGGATAAAACTATTAAATTTGAAGTATAAATGTCTTATAGAATATAGAAGAACGTGCGAATAGATAAGTGATGAAACAATACCAAAAAAAGGTTCCCTTCGAAAACACAGTATTAAGAATACTGGAGGAACCTTCCTTAAATTCAATGTTCATGTTATTATTCATTAAATAATTTTGCTTAATTTATATGAATGATTTGGCTGATGGTTGTAGGTTCAATCCCTACTCGTGGTACTTAACCACACATAGTATAATCACTTATTCGAACTATTTATATTAAAATTTTTAAAAGTTTATATAACCCTAAACAGCTTAATAATTTTTTAAACACTTTTTTAAAGTATTATTCCACACTTAGGAAAGAAAAATACTTATTTAGAAAACGTATAAAAATTTGAACGCAGCGGGACAATTATTACAACTTGCTAACAACATAAATAAGTTGTAACAAGCGTATAAAAATTTCGACGTAGCTTGGCGAGAACGCATGGCTCAGTGGTCAGAGCGCCTGGTCGGTTTCCAGGAGGCGCGGGTTCGAGTCCCGCTGCGTTCAAATTTTTATACGTTTTCTTAATAACTTAATAAATTCCAAACCTCACAAACTATTAAAGCGAATTATTTATTCGTCTAGCTGCTTCAATTAAGATAATTATTTGATAAAATAAAACTAATTATTTTGCAACAAAGGAAAACGCGTCCGGTCGGTACCAAGACGGGTCACTAGTATTTAAATATGCATTAACATTCTAGTTGGATTTCAAAATCGTTTCATCTAAGTCAAACCACTTTATACTTACATTTATTTTCACAAACTTAAATTTGTCATAAATTAACTTCTCGCTGTATTCCGCACACCGCAGTGTAAGAAGAGGGAACCTAATGTTAAGAGATTTCGTTACCAATTTCCCGCCCAATACTAGACACATTACGTGTTGAGTAGCGGAACTCAATGCCGCACTGCGTGAGGGCGCATTTTATTTTCTCGAATAGGGATCGAAATCACAACTGGCTGGCTGGCTGACTGACTGACCTCAATTAAATTAATTTTATTTCTATTATCTGTTTTATTCGATCACTTTAACTTTTTCGAAATATAATAGTAAACGCAGTCGTAATAACGCCGAGCTATACTAATTAACAGGAAAAATGTGTAAGAAAAACTGTTGTCATTTCGAATAAGACGTATCTTCTGTTATTAATAATACTTTCCTTGTTAATTGATATATAAATGCCGAATTGAATTAAGATTAATTCGATTCATTCAATGTTCACTGTGGTAAGTTTTTGTTTAAGAATTTTGATCATCGTATGTATTTCAAATAAAACTATTTTAACCGGATTAATCGCGTATATTTAGTTTTTTTATACATTTTTGGAAACCTGACGTTTCGAACACTTTGCAGTAGTCCGTGGTCACGGGTAGACTTTTTCTCTACCGTGGTCTAAAAATGTATAAAAAACTAAATATACGCGATTAAATAGTTTTATTTAAAATGTGTAATAATCGTGAAAATCAAAGAACTTATTATAGTATGTATTATTAGCGACCCATACGCGGCTCCACCCACTTAAGCGATTGTTGAAAAACATCGCTGTTAATTAATGTTTAAAAATAATATATCAGAACATAACAATGCGTGATTTTTTAAATAACAATATTATCTTTAAATGAAGCTCTAATATTGTCTAAAATAAACAATACCAATAGATTGTAAAATAGGAGGCAAAGTTAATTACTAGCGGAATTAACGCTCTTTGGCAAACTTTGACGGATAAAGTGAAAATTGAGTTGCGAATACAAAGCAAATTCTAAAACTGCTCTATCACTTTTAAGTCTATAGAACAGATGTAAGGGCTATTCGCTATATAACTGGTAATTTGTTAATGTTAAGTACTTGATTATATTAAGTATTTAGAATCGGTCAATATTAATATAACTTTACGATAACACGGATTTCAAATAAATTTAGTAGTAAATTACGATATAGTTATTTTTTTTATTAAATTCCATCACCTGGTGTCAGTTGCCAGGGAACCAAGTGACACAGTTGTGAGTGTTGGTGAGGCATAGTTTATAATAACAAGTAGATCCTCATACATTGCAAAATATATTATTGAAACATGTTTCTCAATATAAACAGATACAGGTGTCGTAGATCTTAATAATTAAAATGAATGAACACTTTTAAGTTCTATTTATAAACCATAATTTAGTAAAATCATAAATTAGGTATCATATTAATTAAAATATTTCTAACGCCTACAAAATAAAAATCTATATTTACAACATGACATACTGAAAAACTTAATTATTTATTTTGTTTTTAATTTTGACATTATACACAGACATTTTTTATCCTAGCGGGGAAGTCGGAGCCTTATTGTTAAACTTTAAGTAGTTATTAAAAAAAAATAAAGTATCTGCTTAAACTATTAGCTGTTTCACGCTTGTATTACTGAGAGGGCTGGCAGAGGGAACCTAGTGTTAAGACACTCCGTTCCTCACTTTCCGCTTTCCGCAGAACTTACCGCCGCGCTTTGCCTTTACACCAGAGAGAAGAAATGAAAATATAAATTTAAATAAATATTCCATGTCCTTGAGTGGGGATCGAACCCACAATCAGTCGCGTTTACAGTCACATTTTGTGCCCCTGCGCCACGACAGGCCTCAAATCTTAATTTATTATTCATGTTATAATATTAAACTCACAAATACAAATAGTGAAACTAAGTTTTGTAATTTGGCGAAATTTATGTGCTCGCCTGATACGTTCGGAACGCCATAACCAAAGAGCAGAATTGAACAGAAGAGAAGTTTTGTTGTATTCACGATAGGTTAATTAATACTTTTGACATGCGTACGACTCTGTGAAATAATATGGGATTGTTGAATACTTTACTATTCAATATTTTGTGATAAGCATAAATACTGATTATTTAGAAAATTAAAAATATATATATATATATTTTTAAGTGTTATTCCACACTTAGGAAAGAAAAATATTTATTTAGAAAACGTATAAAAATTTTAACGTAGCGGGACTCGAACCCGCGCCTCCTGGAGACCGACCACGTAGGTTAAGAAGTAGCTGTGGTTGTATAATGCGCTTTCTACTAATAGGATTTGAAAGTAAATGTGCCCTACGGATTTAACAATTTTGGTGCTTAAGTTTATTTATAGGCAAATTAGAAAAACGGTCGATGCGAAATATTAATACTGGTTTCATGATTGTAGGTCAATAGGAACGCGACTTATAAAAAATAACAAACTTAAATTTGCCGCCGTATTTATTTCTTTTATATGAAGTACTTAACAATTAATAATAGTTTATACTGTTTTTTTAAGGATGGTCCACTCGTTTATAAAATCCATTGTTCTTAATATTGCGTGGTAATATCAACTGGAAATTAATATCAAATATCCAGGTCTACAGTCCCTTGGAGCATTGAAAGTTAAGTTTCAACTAGTCAACGCAATCAAAAACTATGAGGTTTTTATGCATCGATTGTACCATATTTTATATATAATTCACCGTGTAATCAAAATCTATTATATTACTAGGGTACTTCCCGTGAACCTATGAGTATGACTGCCTCACGTGCAGTACAGGAGGTATGTACAAAATCATGAAATGAAATGGTTAATGCGTTTTAAGTATTAACGAATGTTGATAGATTTTTTTTTATTGTTTTTTTGAGGCCAGTCGTGGCGCAGCGGCACGAAGTGTGACTGTTAAACCGACTGGTTGTGGGTTCGATCACCACTCGAGAAGATGAAATATTTACTTAAATTTATATTTCCATTTTCTTCGCTCTGGTGTCGAGGTTAAGCGCGGCGTTGAGTTCTGCCACTCAACACGCAATGCCTCCAGAATTCGGCAGAAAGTGGGGAACGGAGTGTCTTAACACTGGGTTCCCTCTGCCTACCCTTCTGTGTGCGGGATACAGCGTGAAGCTGATTGATAGATTTTTATATTCGGCGTATATATTTAGTACTAACTAGTAGTACCGCGCTGTCGTGACCACACAGTAAAAATACGTTTACATAGCATTGTTGTTGTTGTAAGGCCGGTCGCGGCGCAGTGGCACGAAGTGTGACTGTATAATCGACTGGTTGTGGGATCAATCTACTCGAGGAAATGAAATATTTACTTAAATGTATATTGCCATTTCTTCGCTCTGGTGTCGAGGCTAAACGCGGCATTTAATTCTGTCACTCAACACGCAATGCCTCCAAGAATTCGGCAGAAAGTGGGGAACGCAGAGTCTTAACTTTTTGAAAGGTTTTGAAAGGTTGCCTCCGCCTACCCTGCCGTGTGCGGGATACAGCGTGATGCTTTACATAACATTATGAGATCATGGATATTGTGTATAAGGAATCACTTCCATTCAAGTGTATTTAAAAGAGTAAATTTTTTTATCATTACAGCAAGCAAAGCGAGATCGTGAGTATGGCATAAAACCCCCTTTTAAATATATTTAAAAAAGGCTTCAATTACTACAAAGTATTTACTGCTATTAGTACAGTCTGTATTGGGTCGTTAATTAAAAGTATTCGATATTGGTTTATGTTACCAATTTCTGGTTTACAACAGTCTGAATTACAGCAATTTAAATTAAATCGGCTTCACGCTAAATCCCGCATATAGCGGAGGTAGGCAGAGAGAACCTAGTGTTAAGACACTCTGTTTTCGACTTGCCGCCAAGTTTTTCGAGGTGTTGAGTGGTGGAGGTCAACACCGCGCTTTTGCCTTGCTATTAGAGCGGAGAATTTGAAAATATTAGTATATATTAACTCTTACCACCGAGTGGGCATCGATCTCCCAACCGTCGCGTTACAGTCACAACTTTGTGCCCCTGCGCAACGACGGCCTCGCACTCCAGCCTCGCTGTTCGCTTATATATGTTAAAATAATTTTATCTTTATTTCTTACTCTTGTGCTTACAAATTACACCTACACATATATTTTCTATATAAGTATACTCCAAGCTACAATTTCAAATATACCAAATAGGATAATTTCAGCAGTTTATGAAAAGTCGTAAAGGTTGCGTAAGTTTTAGGAACAAAATTTTACCTTGCTAGTACACGAACCTGAAACGGTTAAAGTTATAAGCTAACAAAGAAAAATATTTTAAGCGATAAAAAGATGTAATTTTTTGCTTTAAAAATTATAAAAAATATTTTTCTAAATATAAAAATGAAAAAAGTAGATAAAAGAGAGAGTAGTACTTGACTAGAAAGTACTATAGATATTTAGATGGTCTCAACTACGAAGTGACTTAAGTTCTATCTATCTCTTTTTCAGTTATGTTCTTAAATAAATGCTTATCACCATGTTAACTCCCGATGATAACAGAGGTCTGTTATAAGTTTCATGTGACCGAGTACATGTGCACGTATGTATGTCTGTCTGTGGCGTCGTAGCTCCCAAACTGATGAACCTATTTTTAATTTGGCTCATTTTGCTTGAAAGGTAACTTAATCGAGATAATGATTATATGAGTAGAAAAATATGTACTCAGAAGTTTAAAGATTTTCAGAACTTTTCTAATTGTTTGTTGTCTTTTTAACCGACTTCAGTAAGGAAAAGGTTATCAATTCGACTGTAGTTTTTTAAATGAATTAATTTGTAACCTTAACTTTTGACTGGGTGAACGGATTTTGATGATTATTTTTTTGTTTAAAAGCTGGTGCTTCCCGTCTAAAATCAAATAATATCTAAAAGAAAATCACATAAGTCTTATAATTATCAATAATTGAAGAAAGGAGGGATCATTTTTGTTAACAAGAGTAAAATATATAACAAAAGTGAGTGTAATATTAGTTTATAATTTATTAATTAAAAGATGAGGCAACGCGCCGTGTTGCGTTCCACTGCTGAACATACAATGCCTCCGAAATTCTGTGAAACATGAGGAACGAAATATCTAAATACCATGTGCGGATTACATCATAAAACTAAAAAAGAACAAAAAATAAATAAATGAAGAATAGAAAAAGAACAGCTTCACACTGTATCCCGCCCACATCAGGGTATGCAGAGAGAACGTAGTGTTAGAACGTACCCCACTTCCCGCCAAATTCTGGAGGCATTGCGTGTTGAGTGGCGGAATTCAACGCCTCGCTTTGCCTCGACACCAGGGCGAAAAATTAAAATATACATTGAAACCAATATTTCATTTCCTCGAGTGGGGATCGAAACCACAACCAGTCGATTTTACAGTCATACTATGTGCCCCTGCGCCACGACTGGCCTCGAGAAAAGAAGACAGACTTATTTTATGTTCGTACGTATACTACTACTATAATACACTAAGTAATACTATTTTGTGTTGAACATAAAGATGTGTGTAAAGCGACACGAAAAAAATACCAAATTATTTTCAGCTTAACGCTTCGTGAAGTAAAGGAAAATTTCAGAATAATTTGCAATCAATCACCTATCCCGGAAGTTCTTTTACCGCGCGTCAGGAAACATGCTTATCATATAAACATTTTATATATTATTAAACATTAAAATCATATATATTCGTTTATTACATATATTGTTTAAAATTATTTATAAAAATTGACTCGATTATAATAACAGTCTCAATGATTTTCTTCCGTCTTAATAGGAACATTGTGTCTGAACACTAGGTTCTCAGGTTCCCTCTTCCTTTGTGCATGTATGTGGGATACAGCGTAAAGCTTCTTGGGGCATTGCGTGTTGAGTGGCGCTTTGCCTCGCTACCAGATCTAAGAAACGAAAATATTAAATATTTCATTTCTTCTCGCGATAAGGCAAGTACCAGACGACCATATACCTGCCTGTCTACTTACAATCGATACTAAATTTTAATATATTTTCAGAACTTGAAGAACCAAATTATGACGACAAATTTATGGGTAGAGCAGTCCTGGTATGATTACAAGCTGCGCTGGGAGCCGCGGGAGTACGGTGGAGTGCATATGCTGCATGTACCCTCCGACCACATCTGGCGGCCTGACATTGTGCTCTACAACAAGTGAGATGAATATAAACTCTCTTACTGTATTTAAAAAAATATTTAAAAAAAATAAACAATAAAATATAAATTTAAATTGTGGTGTGAAGCGATGCGCTCTGAAATGTTATCTCTAGTATTCTACTAATACGCCTTTTATTGATATATGTATGTTAACTGCAAAGTAGCGAAAGTGGACACAGTATCTGTACGTAAATATTTTATTTTACTATTCTAAAACAAAAATCATCTTCACGCACACATCAAGGTAGGCAGACGGAACCTAGTGTTAAAACACTTTGTTTCCCACTCTCTGCCAAATTCTGGCGACATGATCAAGACCGCGCTTTAACTTTAGTGTCAAATATGTGTAGGTATATGTATGTATATGAAAGGGTAAATATTTCGGATGTGGCACGCACAGTTACATAATAAAAGACTCAAAAAATTAAATAACAATACAAAAATTACATCCGTATAACTAAATATGTAAACTTTGCAAAATATACATTATATAAAATTGGAATTCGGCGGACAGTCACACACGGAATGGAGTGTCTTAACACTAGGCACCCAATACCTACCCTGCTACATGCGTGAAGGTGAAAATAAAAAAAAAACAGTATTATAGTTACAGTCAAATACAACCAGGTAAAGTTAGTGTCTTAAAAATACGTCTTATGTGCACCGGAAATGCATTATTAAAGAGATATAACGGTACTGTGTCACACTAAGCCGATGTTTAGTATTCACCACTCGACAGCGCATCGCTTCCACATACGCCATTAAAGCTCCACTATCCTCCCTCCGTCTTCAGTAATCTCCTACTTTTTTTTCATTTCATTACCAAGCTTCCAATAATTAAATGTATAATACAAAACCCATCTTGTTGCTTTCTAACTGTAAACAAAAAATGAATATATTTCACTTTCCAAATTAATTATCATGGAAAAACAGAGAAAAGTCCTCCCAAGTCATCCTCAATAAAATAACCAGAGTTAAAAAAATCTAAAAGCTTATTAAAAAGATAATTAAAATAATGTATATATAAAAAATCACTCTGTTTAAAAGAGAGAAATGTAATAAATATACATCATAGTCGCGTTGTCTATGCTTGAATGCGTTATTGATCGTTGTGCTATTAGTATAGATATATATATACGTATCGTATATCTTTATATTAGACCCACAGCCTACAAACACCTACAGCGTAGTGATGTAGCAGTAATAAAAGTGTTTTAGGAATATGCTTTGACCGCATACATAATCTTGCTGCATTATGCAAAGTTAGACGATGCCTAGTAAATTTGAATATGATTTAGCAAGTAGCAAATCCAAATTTTAAATAAATGAGTATAATAGGTTCATGTATTTTTAAGTAGATATTAAAAATATATATATTTATATATATATATATATAAATATTAATCAAAATAATATATATATAAAAAAGCAAAAAGAAATGTATCTTATTAAGAGATGAAAATAACTCTTATATTTATTTGTCCTCGTACTCAGTGAATCGTGTTACATTCAACAAATTTAGCTAATAAAGAAATCTGTTTCTTTTATAAATTCGTAATATACGTAATTAAAAAGTCTTTGAAACCAGAATTTATATATAATATATATTTAACAATAGTAAATAATATATTGAATCTCTCTGCTAGTTGGACATCAAGTATTTGCTCACCAGTCATATGTTATAAGTGCGCAGTCGCAGACATATGTTGACATAATAACTCAGTAATCAATAATGAAATTAATATTAAGCGTTATAGCTTTATATTTTTTAGCCCAAATGGTAATATTATTGAAAATTACATTATAATTTAGATAAAATCAGTGTCTCTTTGTGCTATATTAATAAATCTTTTTTAATTTTTAGGTTCAATGTGATCCTGCGTTGATAGATGGGCTTAGTTATATATTTGACAGGATTAAAACAGGAATAAGTAAAATTTTAAGTGATGTGAAAATCGATTTGGATAATGTCTTGAACTGTACCATGAAAGCTGTGAATGTCTTGATACACGCAAACTTTATATGAGAGGATTTTATTCCACATTGTCATGTTTTTATAGTTTTATTACATAAAAGCAAAAATAGATAAGTTTTAAGTAACGTGATTTTTCTCTTGAATTCATTTTTAATATAAATTATTTCAGCAAAGGTGGGTTACTATTAATTTTGAGAAAGCGCTCGATTAGTCCTGTGCGTCAGTCAGCAACACTGGACTTTGATAGATGACTTCGGCAACAACCATTCCTTATTTCCGGCCCCACCCTTCTTAACTCATCCTAAATGTTAACCTTTTTCCTTAATCCTTCAAAATGACCCGAATCGATCTTCCCCACCTTTCATTATAACGAATTTTGTGCATTGAAAACTTATAATATTACTTACAAAACAAAGTATTATTTCATACATAACTATTTTGAGAAATACTTCAACTATTTTATAGTATTAATAAATTTATTACAATAAAAATAATAAAGATATTACGATGAAGTTAAAATATTTTTGTAATTATTCCTCATTGAGCATACAAGATGTCATATTATATGCTACTAATAATAAGCATATAAATAATTCGTAGTGGCACTTGTGTAAACAGAACAATGTTGTACAAACACAATTATTATGTTATCGTTCGAATATATGTCCTTTATCGTTGATTTTAACATTAAATAGGTAACCATGAACACTTTCAAGTCTTAGCACAGGTGATCAAGTACTCTTCAAACATCAACGCCACAGACGCACACACTATCGCGAACCGAAGGTCGAACAGTAGGGCGCGTGCCGGCTTGTAATGTACCTTAATTTGCAGTGCCGACGGCAACTTCGAGGTAACGTTGGCGACCAAGGCGACCATCTACCACCAAGGGCTTGTCGAATGGAAACCACCCGCCATTTACAAGTCTTCCTGCGAAATAGACGTGGAATATTTTCCTTTCGACGAGCAAACATGCGTTCTTAAGTTCGGTAGCTGGACTTACGACGGATTCAAGGTAATTTATCGGGCCATTCCCACTGCCGTGGCTGACCACTCTGTTTGTCCGCAGTGCCGACGGTAACTACGAGGTGACACTGATGACCAAAGCCACGGTGTACCACAACGGCATGGTGGTGTGGCAGCCGCCCGCAGTCTATAAGTCGTCCTGCTCTATCGACGTCGAGTTCTTTCCTTACGACGTGCAAACCTGTGTGCTTAAGTTAGGCAGCTGGACGTATGACGGCTTCAAGGTGACGCCCCGCTGTACGCTTGGCGCCGCGCGCGCGGGTCGTAGCGTAGGGCCCGCCGCCCCGGCCCTTGTCCATGCAGTAGCTTGTTGGCTCGAACGTTTTTTCGTCGTGTAATTAATATTACTATTCCGTCTGTGTGATATGTTAATACAGTTATAAAGAGACTGTTCGCAGTGGTGACCACTCAAGGCGACGAGCGAGCGTCGACGCCGCTCGCTGGCCGCCTTGAGCTCGCTCTTTAGCTATAAAATGTTGTTTTCATAACTTTTGCGATGGTGATGTTTTAAGTATGTGGAGTAGCAGTTTGTCAACGTGCGTGCCCACGAATGCTCCAGAATAACCTCGATCGGTTCCACTTAGTTCGATCGGCCTTCCTCGCTCGACACGGAAAGGTATAAAATTATAAATGTCAGGTGATATGGGATGCAACGTAACTCAACTCGATCCTCTCATTTCCTACTAATCACTTAACAGTTCTACTCGTTATTGGTCGTCTCGATAATCCGACGAGCGAATAATGAAGTGGAAAGGTTAATCCCCTTCTGTTCCTCCAGCTGGCTCCGCTCGCGCTCTACACACTTTGAAACACAAACAGCTAACACAAATGCTTGCTGCATGCCTCCTCGGTGTTACACACTGCACTCACTGCATGTCTTTGGCTTGGCTCCAAACCAATTGCATTCCCGATCACGACGGCTCACATCGCCGTAAAACCGTGGCCACGTTTCTTACACAGCTTTACACTGACAACACGCGGACAACTTGAGCACAACACTACTTAAACTAAAATGACAATAAAATAACTTCCACATTCGTTACAATTTGGAGCATTAACGGTCATCTTATTGCATATTTTATACCTTTCCCTATTAGCGACTTATAGTGGCTGTAAGAATGTGGTGTCGCTGGTCATTGCATGATGCCATTGTCATTACAAAACCAAAACAAATACGATACACAGTTGAGAAATAGATGTCTACATTAGAGCGATGGTTTCGCCGAATGAACGTAAAATAAAATTATGATTTCATAATAAAATTTTTGACCCTAATGGATTAAACAGTCGTCGAAACCATCCTGCATGCACTCGCTACACAAGAACGAAGCTCTTGCCTGATACCAACAACCGCCCTTAGATTGTATAGCTTGTGTTCTAAATTTGTGTTAGCTTTAGTAGGGCGTTGTTGGAATTAGGCGAGGAGCAAAGGAAAGTCGCGCGGCTTCGCCTGCCGGCGATTAACACACTCTCGTGGCCTCGCGCCGCATCGCGCGACACACACACGCGCGGCGGAGCCGGTGCTTCCGTCCTCCTTGCGTTTTGACGAGTCACAGACAATGGAGTGTTCTCATTGTATTTGCTAATATATTAAAGATAACTTTTAAGAGGCCTCCATTTTTGCTCGTCGAAAGCTCAAAGCTCATAAATTGATCTAGGTGTTGTGTTTCGCGTTGTTATTATATCGCATGATTCGTCATCTTGTTATTCACTGTCGTTAAAAATATAAAACTAAAAGCGATGTTATACAGGTACTTGGCACACTTTGTGGTTAGATCACGTAGTAATTGCAATTTTGAAAGGCGTCGAGAATTCAAGAAACACGTCGATAAGTTGGACGACTTCTCTATAGACTTTTTGTTTTTAGGTACACATTGTGTGACAGGGCGCATGTATTAAATAAACATATAACTCAAAACTAAAAGAAATGTATTAAAAAACTCTAATTAAAGCAACAAATATAAATAATTTTATTTTCATGGTTCTTGTTGGACAAAAATAGAAAATTTTATGAAACGAAATGTGGAAAAATATAATATTTTCTATTATAGCTCCACTTGAACAGCATTAACACGATAATGCCCTAAACGCAATTCTAAATAAATAACCCTTAAAATGTTTCAGATAGTGTTCTGTTGTGTTTTTATATTAAATGTTTTATATATTTATACTTAAAAATATAATTATGTATCATTTTATACTTATGCAAAAAATATTCAAATTATTAAAATTCTTGGCAACAATTGTTAAAATTTCAATATTTTTAATTATTAAAAATCACAATATACGAAAAAAAAAATAACAGCATCTCTAATTCTGTAACAAGTTCATAAATATTAAATTCACTAAAACTAATTTTGTTAAACATTTAAATTTTGGAATGAGGCTGTGTGCGCAGGTCGACTTGAGGCATATGGACGAACAAGCTGGCAGCAACATAGTGTCGGTCGGCGTGGATCTCTCCGAATTCTACATGTCTGTGGAATGGGATATACTGGAAGTTCCAGCGGTCAGGTACCTACTTATTTTTGTATCTTCATTGATCCCTCTGTTTTAGTCGGATAGCTAAATATCAAATCATTGTGTATTCTTTGTTATTCTCAATATATATGCTCAATACGACAATTAGAAATTTCGTTTACATTATAATAGAGGCAGAAGTGTATATTTTATAAGTTTATTTTCATCGACCGATTTTTGTCACATGCTATCAATCGTGAGACAACGTCATTATTATATATTCATTAATTTAAATAATTTTAATTTACATAATATTATCTTTCAATAGGTAGTTTTAAAAGTTATGCTATTTTATAACTTAGGATGAAATAATTGTGGTCTTTAACTTTTACTAAAGTCACTTAAGAGTCAAGCGAAGCTTTTATGAAATTAATAAAGAAGCCACGGAGTATAAAAAGTCATAAGTTTTCGAATAAATTGTTGAAAGTACCCGCTTAAATGAAAAATAAAAATAAGAGTGCTATGTTTTTTTAAACTTGTTACTGGTCAAGTTCGAGTCGGACTCTCTCACCGAGGGTTCTGTACCAATTTGAAGATTGTAGAGAACGGTCAATGGAAAGCACAAAAAACATTTTGTATGAAATATATTACAAATCCTTTTTTTGCTGTAAAATTTTCACTTTTTCTTTAATTATATTGTAAGTTCTCACTTCTTGCCGAACTTCAAAATGAAAGGTCCCCGAAAAGTACAATATATGTAGGTTTTGATTAGACGGCGAATTTATGCATAAACAATATTTATGCATAAACGCTCTTTTGTTTGCGTAAACTTAGTAGCTTATTTTTTTTCCTGTGCTACAAAGAACAGTAGTTAACTGATATTAGTAGATTCAGATGATAGTTCTACGTGATCTTAAGAAAATTGTCTTAAAAATATAAATATATAATCGGATTCAATAAGCCACTTTTTTATAGTCTGTAGCATTATTATTTACAGCTGAAAAGATAAAAGTTAAATACAATATTTAAATATTTTTTTATCAGCTTCACGCTGTATCTCCACACAGAGGTTTATACAGAGGGAACCAAGTGTTAAGACACTCTGTTCCCCACTTTCACTGCCGAATTCTGAAGGCATTGCGTGTTGAGTGTCAGAATTTAACGCCGCTAACGTAATATGACCACTATTTAAATAAATAGTAGTCATAATAAATAGTAGTTACATTCTTCAAATGTTTGCTATGAACTTTCATGAAAATTCTAATTCACAATCATAAAATAATTGAAATACAAAAGCAAAAAAAAGTATGTTTTCATTTTTATAAAATGAACAGCAAGGATGACTTCATGACATAAATGAGATTAGGTTTTGTCTCGCTCGCAGGAAAAATAGGAAAAATCGCAAAAGAGATACGTACAACGTGACAGCTTAATTAAGCTTCATAAACATGCCTTTATTAACGCTTCCGTCATTGTGCAAGTATTATATGCATATTTAAATATTTGTATTTTACTATAATGATAAATAAACTTTATTTTTTATAAAAAAATATATCTACAAAATATCATATAGTCGCATGAAGAACACATGAAATAAAAACGTAAGGCATAATATTAAAATGTTACAATATAATCAGAAGGTTTAATCAGAATCAGAAGTCTAATCATTTTATATAATAGTTAAATCAAAAAATTATAGCGTTGTGTACGACTAGACTACGACACCTATACACGATACACTCAGTCTCAGTTCACATTCAGTGTCTATATGAACAGGTATACGGGTGTCTCTTATTGCAAAATTAATCGTGACACGATAATTAGTGTCACATCAGCCGCTGTTTGAACATATTATGTCCAAAGAGTGTAATGTAATTGAAAAGGTTTTGAACAGCTTTGACATTTTCAATATACCGTTCGATTTTGGAAAATTAATAAAAATTTCAATTTTTGTATCGCAATCGTTCACCTGGAGTGATAGACGATCTCATTCTCGTATATTTTTTTGGTATAATGGAAGTATTTTTTTCTAGTAAATATTTAAAATCTTTAAATTTCATTCGACAGAAGCTTTCGTAACCTTGATGATTTTCAATCTGAAATCTGTGGTACGAGTAAGTTCTTAATCTTACCTTTTTTGAATCCACTGTACATACAAATACTTCTTTCGCGTTTTCGTCTCTTGCGATTATTTATCACAACCGGCTACTGTTTTGAATTTGTTAGTTACATTAATGGTTGCGCGACATTTATCTAGTTGACAGAACGTCATTAAATAGTTTGTATGTGAAGAGCGTTGACGAAATTTTCATTTACTTGAAAATAGACGCTACTCAGACACGAAAAAATCATACTAGTGTAAGCAGTATGTAACAGTATGTACCTTGGGTATGATGTATTAAAAATTATTAAATAAATAAAAATATGCATAGCAATACAAATAACATATTTAATTATGAATAATATAAACCCTATATGAGGCCAGTCGTAGCGCAGCGGCACGAAAGTGTGACTGTAAAACCGACTGGTTGTGGGTTCGATCCCCACTCGAGGAGATGAAATATTTACTTAAATTTATATTTTCATTTCTTCGCTCTGGTGTCGAGGCAAAAGTGCGGCGTTGAGTTCTGCCACTCAACACGCAATGCTTCCAAAATTCGGCAGAAAGTGGGGAACGGAGTGTCTTAACACTAGGTTCCCTTTGCCTACCCTGCTGTGTGCGGAATATAGCGTGAAGCTAATTAAATTAAATTATTAAATTATTAATTAAATTAATTAAATAAACCCTCTAAATGTAGAGTTCTTATATTGTGGTCCCGAGTGTCGCGACATTCGTTTCATATATTTGGCAGGTGAGTGCCTGACGGAAGGCAGCGTTCGAGTCAAACTATTAAGTGCTGCAGTACAAATAAATATGGTGGACTAAAAAATTCGTACCTAATAATTTTAACTCTATAATGGCACGATCTTTTAGGATCGAATTTCTCATAAAGGCAATATACTAATATGTGTAGGAGCGACACATATCAAACAACATTCTTCAAGCAATATTCAATATTACAATATTGAACGTTGCTTGAAGTCAGGGAGACTGACGTGATGGGCTTATGCGAACTGTTATAACGACATTAACTAAGTATGTTGTGACTGATAGCGTCTCGCAGAACGTTCGCCATACGTAAGCTATGCTTGTATGGCGTTGTTCGTTGACATATTGTATACCACTGTGGTCTGTGGACTTACGTCCTAGAACTCTGATGTTGTTAGAACGTTGAAAATACTCGGGACACGACTGTGGGATGTGTGCCGTGCGTTTATTTAACACATCTTCCGATAGTGAGTTCCAACGACCTATATTGATCTCACAAATCAATCAACATTACTATTATTAATCTATAACAATTAATAACTAATTCTAATACAATTTTAATATAAACAGGCGTAACAAGTACCTTTAGAGAAGATCACACGCAAACGTCCTAGAGTTCAAAAAACACTGTTGCAGCCGCATTCTGGTAGGTATTCGCAGTGTAGTGGCTGTGCGGTGCCCTTGCACTTTTTTCCTTTTATTATTACTAACACGCAGTTACAGTGGAGTAGATAGTGCGATGTCTTGGGTTTTCTTCGGAACAGCTTCGAGTTATGACAAAGTAATATTGTCGAGTTTCAGTTATTTAAACAAACTTCTGATGGCAAATATCTTATTAGATCGATACCTTCTGACGGAGTTATTTTAAACTTATGTGTTTCAAATATAACTTTCTTAACACTATTACCTCTGAATCTATAAAAGATTGTGGGTTACTCACAATCACAAAGATTAAATTCGATGAATCAGTTACAAGTACACATACATATACAGTCTTATTAATGTCTGACATTTGTGTTGGAATTTCTGTCGGAGCTAAACGTACTAATAATTATATTCTATTACTAAATTAAGAACTCTAATATCTCCTGAATTCTTCGGAAACTGCGTAACCGGGGGTCTTTAACATTAGGTTCCCTCTGTCTACCCTGACCATGTGCGGGATCCAACATGAAGCAGGTTTTTTTACTTTAAAGCCGATATAATATTATCGAAATATTATCTAGAACATATTTCTGATAAGTGCTAGAGACTCATTAGTCAAATAAATACATATAGTTGGGATATTAGTTCATCAAAATGATATCCAGAGACCCATTATTATATAAGGGAGCTGTGTATAGATAGCGCCTCATAGGCCCATTCATTGTTACAGATATGTCTCGTTTTGTATTATACGAAAAACTTTTTCAATAACATCCACAATAATACAGATTCTTCAATTTATAATCTGTGATTATTTCTTCAATTTTAGTTTTCTCAAGCATGATAGTAAAAAAATACATTTGTATGTGTTATATATAAAAATACTGTATGAAGTTTCAAATATTTTATATTTATTTACGATTACGATATTGGGTAATACATTTGTATTAACCACAATTTATGTATTCATCTACAAGAAATGAAAATGTGCAAGTTCATGATATGTTTCATAATAACTTTAAGCTCTACATTGTTCATACAAGTTTTAAGCTACAATTCATTGACAAAAGCCGTTAAAGAGCTCTCATTGTTGTCCCTTCGAGGGGTTTTGTTGGTAGAAAAGCTAAAAGACGAGTAGGTCACCTCACTCTGAATAACCGGTATAAACTATTTGTATTGTTCCATCACTATGCCTATGCCGCCGCGCTGAATATAAAGCGCGGCTCTATATCAAGGTCAACGTATTAATATTATAAAATATAATAATTTAAGTACTAATTTATAGTCATAGTAGAAAATTTATCGTTTTTATTTTACACTCTTCTACTGATTCTTCACGCTGAGGCTGTCTTAGCGCAGTTGGACAGCGTCTAACTGTAAATGGCTTACAAAAATTCGTTTACAATAAATTTTATAAATAATTTACATGATTTTTAAAATCGTTGAAAAAAGGTAAAATGTCGAGTCTTGGAAGATTTTAGTCAAATACTAACACTAGGTTTCCTCTGCCTACCCTGCTGTGTGCGGGATACAGCGTGATGCTGATTTTTTTTTACTAACATGTTACAATTCATATTCATAAACTATATTATAATAAACTATATTCCGATCTTCCTTTAAAATGTATTTTAACATACCGTAGCTCGGAACAACACGCCCTACGTGACGTAGACTAATTCTACGTGATTTTGCGGTATTGCCTTGTTTAACAATTTCTCTTGGATTATAAAGCTTTTGTGAAATAAACATTTATTTTTATTATTTTGTTACTGTACTTGTATTATCTTTCTTACTTGTTTCATAAAATGAATAAATAATTATTATTAACTGTAAGATAGGCAGGCCGTCTTGGTGCAGTGGTTCAAGCGAGCAATATGCAATGCCTCGATATATGCGGATACAGTGTGAAGCTAATTTTTTTATTATGACCTATTGTTAGCAAACTCGCGTAATAGAGGGTAGATGTTGGTGAAAAAGTCTATAAAAGCAATGGAATCATGTCAATCAGGGTCTCGTTTAATGTATTCTTATTAGGTGATATCACTTATTGCAATTACATAGAATAATTTAGAAACATATAGACGTATTTTAATCTTCTTTAAATAAAACGTTAACCTACAATTATATGCTACTCATTTTTGTTAAATAATTATTTTATCGACGACTAAAAATTTTATATTCAATGTAGTATAAAATTGCTCTTACCCTTTACATTCAAGATATTTTTATGAGGCACTCTGTAAAATTGCTCTCGCGTGTATACATTTTATTTGGTCCTCTTGACATAAAATATAAGGTCACTTACTCTTACAACACAAATGGGTATCCATAGTGTAATCCATATTTTCTTGTGAAGTTCTGCAAATATTTTAAATATATCCAAATACAGTAAAACCGTAAAACCGACAGTAAAACCGACTGGTTGTGGGTTCGACTCCTACTCGAGGAGATGAAATATTTACTTAAATTTCTATTTCCATTTCTTCGCTCTGGTGTCGAGGCAAAAGCGCGGCATTGAGTTCTGCCACTCAACACGCAATGGCTCAGAAATTCGGCAGAAAGTGAGGAACGGAGTATCTTAACACTAGGTTCCCTCTGCCTACCCTGCTGTGTGCGGGATACAGCGTGAAGCTAATCATTATTTTTTTTTTATTTTTATATTTAAATAATATAATATTTTTTAAATATTAGGTACTTCTAATTTAAAAAAATAGTAACTAAGAAAAAATAAAATTGAATAAATGAAAGTTTTATTAGAATTAGTGCTCATGAAAGTATTAAATAATTTATAAAAACTACATTGAATTTACAAATAACAATAAAAATAATAAAAGAAATAAAAACTATATCGATCGCAACACAAATCCTTTGCGCAATCCTTTCAACGCCTGGACACGCCTGAGCAACGTCAATGTTTTATTGCAATCGTTTTCAATTTGGTCACAAAATGAAAAAAAAAACAATTTGATGAATGAAGACTTTTATTTATTGTTTTGTCGAACTGTTCTTTCTAGCATTAAGAGTGTCGTATATTTTATACTAATATGTTTTTTCTAACTTCTTATGACATACAAGGACCGCTTACAAGATAAATCTTACTATTTATTGCACTACCTGTTTTCGTTCTTCTCCTTTAGTTTATCTTGATACTGAATATTGGATAAACTAAAGTTGAAATGACCTACTAGATTAAAGAATTTAGTTTACTACTGCCATATCACGATTACCTTATTATTTATTTCTCTCTCTCTCTCTCTCTCTCTCTTTCTCTCTCCACAACTTCATACTTCATGTTCCAAAGAGAGAAAATTTATGTTATTATCAACTTTTACTTTGAACTTGGATTTCTGTAGTAAAAAACTATATATATAAATAAGTATATATACAGATATTTATATGTATAATGTTTTCTGTCGTAGCTGGCATAATTAATATGTTATTGTGTTTAAAGATGACATTTAACAATAACATTACTTACATGCTAACAATAGAATGATAAAGTACTTGTATACACCACTAACAATGAAAACTTGAGTGACTCGATTTATCTTAGTAAAGATGCACCACATTACACCTCCATGTGACAAGCTTAAGTGGTCCTTTCTCTACTAATCTCTCTATATTTCTCTATATTTTACCTACTAGTAAAAAAAATGTTAAGTAAAAAGCCCTTCTTTTGCCAGAAACGAAAAGTTCTACACATGCTGCGATGAGCCTTACCTGGATATTACTTTTAATATAACAATGCGCCGGAAGACGCTCTTCTACACGGTGAACATCATCATACCTTGCATGGGAATCTCTTTTCTGACAGTCCTCACATTTTATTTGCCCTCAGACAGCGGAGAAAAGGTAAAAAATTTATATATATTTTCATAGATGTAAATATTTTTTTTTGTTTAAATGTTTTATTTATAGTGTATTTTTAATAATAGTAAACTTAACAAAATATTTATCAATTCACCTTCAAATACTTTCATGCTCTTACTACACCACAATCAATTATCTGTAATCGAATCAAAAACATCTCAGAAAGGAAACTCAGAAGCTAAATTAAATTAATACAAAAATGTACTACAGACCAAATTTAATACTCCATTTCATACAGTTAAAAGAACAGTCGATTTACAAACTTCGGTATTGCAAGGGAACCAATATCTTTTTCTTACAAATAAAAAAACCTTAATATATAGCCTATATAATTTAATATATTGCCATGTACTAACCTTGTTACAACATTTATTTTAGGCCAATGTAAGAACATTAGCACCACGTAAAAAAATCGATAACGACATCGTTACGTAGACGGTGAAAAATTATACCAATTTTATCAGTTCTACCTTTTGATGTTAAAAATCTTTGCACAAGGGCTGTTACTCTCGCTGGAAATTTTGATGGAAATAAGTTTATCAGAGCGTAAAGTATTTATATTTATTTCTTAATTAAAGTTGTATATTTATTGAAAGGCAGAAAAAAGCAAAAGAAACTTCGAGTAAAATTGAGAGTCAAATAAACTCTGGCAAAATACAACGTTCAATGTTTTCGCTCGTCTGATTTTTATATTGACTACGCTAATCCGACTGTCTCGCCGCGGCCGCATTCATTTTGTAATTTATATGAATAATGGAATTTTGTTATTTCGTAATGAAATTTGACAATTTTAAAAAATACTTTTTTTGCCAATTTAAATTTTTAATTTTTTTGTCATTTTCGTCGTTTTTGTTTTAAAAAAATAATTTATTACTCCTTGTTAAGTAATTTACCAAACTCGATATTATGAAATTACAAATACTGTAATTGTATAGTATAATGGTATTAGATATTAATATTGAAAAAATATGAAATGAATAATGTAGGTATAAAATAAATAAGAGAAATATTTAATATATTATTTTTTATCTATATAAATTATACTATTTTATAAAATACTTAACTTTTGTAAATATTAATACACTAAAAATATTTTTTGGCGCAGGTAACACTTTCTATCTCCATCTTGATTAGCCTCCACGTGTTCTTCCTACTGGTCGTGGAGATCATACCACCCACATCGCTCGTCGTTCCCTTACTAGGGAAATATCTCATTTTTGCAATGATATTGGTCTCGATAAGGTAACCTATATTTATAAAATAATATTAAGGTAGCGCCATGTTATCTGCATGTTTTCCATAGTTTTATCTACATATTTCGTGACGCAGTTGAGATGTGCCTGAGTTAACGCGATAGTTGTGTGTGATAGTGAATTCAAATTCCACTGTTTATTGTTCCTCTTTTAATAAAAAAAAACTAAGTGGGCAATCTTAACGCCTTCAGAGATTTGCTCAAAAGATTTATTTTTCACCACTTTTCGGATAATAAATAGGTGAAACAGCAGAAATAGAGTGACTTATTTCTAGTTTTTCTGTTATTTCAGCCTGCATGAGTTTTATTTTTTTGTCATGTCATTGTATCCAGTTTTAATTGGAAATACTATTGTTATAAACATATTTTATCACAAATTGAACATTCATAGTTAATTATAATAATGTTTATTTAGTAAATGGACTATTACCGTAGCATTTGGCGCTCCGTTCTCTCCGACTATCTCGCTAGGGATAAAGCGTGAACCTAAGTTAAGTTAGTAAATGGACATTTCATATTATTTTATTATCTATCGGTTAGTCAGTAATTGACAAATGAGCATTAAACGAAAACAATTGTACTGTTGTTTGTATGAAAACATTTTATTATATAGCACATAAAATAATGAAATAAAAATAAACTCAACAGATCTGGTTCACGAGTTGTTATTCTTGACTCCGTTGGTTTCAAGTTGACATGTTCACTTCACTTCTAAAATAAATAGCACAGACAAATATGAAAACTAAAAATTTTAAATAAATAGATTTGAATCGTATATCGTAATCGTATATAGCTATAGTTTACTCATTTGAAATATTTTTTTGCTTCATGCTGTATATATACCGCATACAGCAGGGAAGGCAGAGCGAATCTACATAGTCCGTCCGTTTCCTATTTCTGCTAAACATTTCAGGGCATTGGGTGTCGAGTGGCGGAACTCAACTCCGCGCTTTGCCTTTGAATATTTTGAAATATACTTATACTCAAATATATTTTATATATAATATTTTTTTTCATTCATCACATATCTAACCCGTCTTGTTGCGAAAACCTCTTGTTTTTGAAATGAGACACTCTTCTATCACTTAAAAATATCAGTTTTTAATAGAATACTTCTCGTTTTTTAGCCAGACCGTGTATATATAGTATATTCAACAAAATATCCACAATACATATGTACATCTATTGCTCTACGTCAATCATTCAAGAATAACAGTACAGGAAATGAAAAATATTTTGCCGGAATTTTGACGCCAATATTGTGAAATTATTTTCATTTATACGTAGATACATTCTAAACAAAATCAATTTAAAAAAATATATCATTCATGCTTATGGAATAGTTTATATAGCAATAATCTCATTCAGCTCCTACAAAACTCAAATACCTATGTTTAAAACCAGCGCGGTAACAAGCCACAGAATTTCCATATAAATTAGAATTTGACGTTTAAGCCAGATATTTGATTGCATAACTTTGTACTCAAAGAAAATGATAATCGTCGGCCACCCTTAAACTTTTACCGTTGTTATCTACGCGAAAGGATTAAAATCTCTCTAATTGTGTTACAAAACCAAACTTTGAATATTAAACTTTGTTTACAAATCACAGCTTTTCTAAATAACGCTAAATAAGAGATGTTTTAATGTGAATAGATCCTGAATAGAAGATGTTCTTAAGAAATGTCAAATATTATTTTGGAGAAATGTGTACAATAAACAATATATTCTTCTAAATTTAAATTTAAATCGTTTAAATATGTTTTACTTAATATAAAAATAACATAATTATATAAAGTTAATAAACAAATCAAGCCTCCTAACACTAATTCAAGTTATTCTATTATGTACATACTCGCCGCTTCTTGTAAGAACATTACTGGCGTGCCAACGATAACATGACTACTTATAGCTATCTTGGAACGTGGATATGGTCACGTAGTCGTAACAAGATATTGGTCATATCGTAAGGAAGGTAAATAAGTAAAGTGCCTACTCGGGGAGTTTGGGTTCCCTAACATAATTTCATCCTTGCCACCCGTAGGATTAAGACCGTATATCTTGATTAACTGCCTCCATTTAGATAGGCACCTACACCAAACTGTGGAGATACATAGATCGTATTTCGATTTCGAAAGCATGTATTTTTTAATATAGTATGGTTTAATATTTGTTTTTTACAAATTTATGTAGCCGCTTTTAGTGATAATTCCGCTTTTGTACATTTGTCGATTTAAATATATTTTCAATTGAATTATAGTTTTTTATTTGTATTTTATAGTATTATTATATTATGTTGTGGTATGTATATTATAATGTTTAATAAATACTCACTTGCATGCGCATAGTATCTATTAATTATGTAGTTTAAAAAACACGTAAATATTTTATTTAAATAAAAAATGTTCTAATGCTAAATTCTATGTATTTTAAGGTACCTACTTCTGAATTATCATAAAAAAGTATGTAAAACGTTTGTTGCTACAAATGACTAATTTAATGGATGACCATTTTTATGTCTTATGTCAGTATATGCGTGACAGTGGTGGTTCTAAACGTGCACTTCCGGTCGCCGCAAACACACCGCATGGCGCCGTGGGTGAAGCGCGTCTTCATTCATATCCTTCCCCGATTGCTCTTTATGAAGCGACCGCAGTACAAGTTTGATACGTCGAGGTAAATATGTCACAACATTTTCTTGACATTTTATTTCTTCTTTTTTGTAAATATATAAATATTAATATGCTACACTATGTGGCCGTCGTGGCATGTAACTGTAAGCAGAATGTGGCGGTTGCGTGCTTGATTCAAACTCATGGAAATGATTTGTTATTTATTAATATTTTCATTTATTCGCTCTGGTAACAAGGTAAAGCGTGGTTTTGAGTTCCGCCACTCTATAATCAAGCGATGCCTCGAAAACTCTGCGGAAATTAAAGAACGGAATATCCTAACGCAAGGTTCCTACTAGATTAAAGGATACATTTTGAAGCTGATAAAACTATGTATTTACTATAATAATTCTGATATAGTCTCGTAGGTTATATATCCGATTTCCAGATTAGAGAAACATTTTATAAATACAACCCTAAGATTTTTGACGTGGAACGCCATTTGAGTCGCACACAAATGGTAGTCAAACCATATGAAAGCAATAAAGTGCTCGCCCGATTCTTTTGTGTCGCTTGATAAAATCTATCGTGAACAAAACGTCATTGTTGCGCATTGCGATACAAAGTAAATGATGCTTCTAAAGACGAATAGGACAATAATTTAATTCAATATATATGTATATATATATATATAAATGTTCAGGTTTTACTGTGTTAAAACATATTTTAGTAATTAGGCATTTGTAAAAACAATCAAACTCTTTTGAACAAAACTCAAATATCTTAGAACAATATATTCGAACATACTGGCTATGCTTTAAATACAACTTTTCTTGTACGAAGAATACTGACAATGGCCCCGGGAGATGTAGCATTGTCGGCTCCTACTTTATAAAGAGTAAAATGAACACTACAAAATGCACAAAATATATTTCAATGGAATTGCATAAAGACCGATGTAAGCTTATTTGGTTTAATCTTTAATATGTATTAAAAATATCTGATATTAATATAAAAACTATTTGATTTAACTTATGAGTTACAAAAACATTGATTAGAGACGCTGGAGTAGGTATCGTGCAATTATTTATTAAACTTTATCAATTAAATTATAAGTAAATTTTATCAATTAAATTACATAGAAATGATAAAAAATATGAAAAGACCTATATTATTCATTGTATCTTTATTCGAATCACAAATCTCTCCTTTCGAGTAACCCATAAATAAATATAGCTTGATATTGAAACTATTTAAAATAATAACGAGGCCAGTCGCGGCGCAGCGGCACAAAGTGTGACTGTAAACCGAGTAGTTGTGGGTTCGATCCCCACTCGAGGAGATGAAGTATTTACTTAAATTTATATTTCCGTTTCTTCGTTCTGGTGTCGAGGCTAAGTGCGACGTTGAGTTCTGTCACTCAACACGCAATGCCTCCAGAATTCAGCAGAAAGTGGGGAACGGAGTGTCTAAAAACACTAGGTTCCCTCTGCCTGCTGTGTGCGGGATACAGCGTGAAGCTGATTTTTATTTTAAAATAATAACATCTTTAAGCTATTCAAGTATACTTGACCGACTTTTGCCTCAACGAAAAACAAAAAATCTATAAAATACTAACTTTATAATCATGGTTGTTTTGTTTTGCGTAGAAAGCAAAGCGTTGAAGAAAAATTGTAAAGTTTCATCTCTGAAATCTCTCGTTTTTACCTGTTGAGACCCGGAATCCTATGAAGTATTAGAGAATAGAGTCAAAATAGAGTCAAGAAACTTAGAATCGTAAAAATCTAAAAAAAAAGAATATTTTATTGAGAAATGTTTTTTTAATCTTTTACTTAAACTAGCCATAGAAGCAAATATCTCAATGATACTGACACAAATGCAATTTGTGGATAGTCTATTATTATGACGAGAGCCGTAATAGACAAGCCGTTCTCGATGCGGCCACAGATCGTTACGTAAATGGCTCTCCGGTGAAGCTCTGAATGCGACTTGGCCTCTTTAAACATTTACCGCTAGCCTCCATAAACAATTTATTAATGAAATATTTTAGGGAATAGACATTTTATTTAAAAAAATAAATAAAAGCTCTAATTGGATAATGGGTATAATACTTTATCGTTTAAGAAAAAAACAGTGGTTTTATTTTAAATGTGTGATCCTTTGAAGGATTTTATCGAATATTTATAGATTTGTCGAACCGAATTATATATTGTATGAAACAATTCTGAGATTTAAAATTCAAAAAGCGAATGCAACTGGGCTTTAGTTCGTTGAACAAAGCTGTCAGCTTGCAGTTGGGTCAACTTCACCAGAAGCTACCGTAGTTACGCTAAAATATACAGTACGCCATAGATATATATCTACATATTTACAAAATCATAAATATTTATACTATGTTGTTTAAATCATATTATACTACAAAATGGATAATTTCATTTGCTATTAAAGATTGCCAAAAAATCGGCTTTCTTCGCATGATCCATTTATTATAAGTATTGGTATTTAGTACATATTAAAGTAATTATCTATGTAATTACTAGTTACATTAATACAAACGCGAGCGCGCGCTTTTCTTCAAATCAGTTATCTATTAAAAAAATAATTTAATCTGTTAGTACATTGAATGAACGTGTGAAGTATAACAAGAACATTAGAAGCAAATTTTCCAGCTTGTGTAGATCACGCTACACGACGTGCGGCGTGGTGGTGCGCTGCGGCGGCGCGGCGCGGCCGCTGTACCCGTACCGGCTGGCGGCGGCGGACGACGACTGCTGCGCGCCCGGCGCGTGGCCGCCGCCCGCCGCGCCCGCCCGCCCGCTCACCCGCACTCCCAGCAAGGAGGACCTGACGCACACCACTTATGTGCAATCTGGGTAAGTTTGCTATATTATATTGAAATTTCATATCCGTGTATTCCAATAGGTTAATCACCAGTGCTCCTTTGAGTTTCATTAACGGCAAATAGAGATAGATAATATTTGAAATATTTGGGCGGAATATGGTGAATCAAGTGTACTGACAATAAACTTTCTCTATTTCTACTTATGCGGGAAAGGACACTTGTGTTATACGTTTTCTAAATAAGTATTTCTCTTTCCTAAGTGAGGAATAACACTTTAAAAAATGTTTAAAATATTTAAAAATAGTTTCTCCCTTGCCAAACGATAATTCTAGTAATTATCTTTGGGTAGCGGAAATTAGCAAAAATCTGTAACAAGCGTATAAAAATTTCGACGTAGCTTGGCGACAACGCATGGCTTAGTGGTCAGAGCGCCTGGTCGGTTTCCAGGAGGCGCGGGTTCGAGTCCCGCTGCGTTCAAATTGTTTCCTATACGTTTTCTAAATAAGTATTTTTCTTTCCTAAGTGTGGAATAACACTTAAAAGTGTTTAAAAGACACTTGTGTTTTTGCTGTTCAACTGATTTTAGTGACTTAATATTTATAAATGTGATTTAACAATTTTATTTAAATGTTAGAAAAAAGTGTAGGTTATGTATTTACCTACCATTTATATAGATAAAGTCGTGAGTATGTTTAACAAGCAAATTAACCAAATTAACGTTGTGTTTAATATATAACTACTATAAAATTAATAAGGAATGCTAATGTAATGTAAACTTAGAAATTTACTTGTTTTTTTGTTGGTATCTCCATTGGTTATGGAAAGCTTGCCCGCAGCAACCCCTGCCAGTCCTTACGTGGGTTGCAACGTTCCATCCGGCACGTGGACCTCAAGAAAGCGCACTGACAAGGCCCCGACACCACCAATGCGTTCCCGCTGGTGTCAAGTGGCGTCGAACATGGCGTTTTAGACGTCAACCCAACACGCCATGTCCGACAAAGGCGGTGGAGGATGGGGCTACAAATAGCTAGGTAGAATGTATGAAGAGGAATGGAAGAAAAGATGAATGAATTATTAGATGTGATGGATTATAGAGATTTGGATGTCGTTTATGTGACTGAGACCAAGTGGATGGGTAATGTGACACGACGGATTTGCCGGGCAATCGGATCGATTTCTGGACCGGCGTACCAGAGAGCGAGAGAGACTATCAAGGTATAGGTGTATTATTGTCCTCTCGATTGATTAGTGCAGCGGTTGAATACCAAGCGATCAACTCGAGCCTGCTTTGAGTTCGCTTCAAGCTGGGGTGACAAGAGTAGTCTTGTTATATACCAAGTTTTAAATGTGGTAAGGCAGTGGAAGCGGATAATGAAATGCACTCCGCATGATCTCGGATTTCAATTTTTTTGTTTTTCTATGCTTCTGTGGACTTGTGGACAAATGTGAGCGGACCCTTCCTGCCGGCTGTAAAGCTGTAAAGTGTTACTAAGGTTGCGCCATGTCAGCTTGGTTATTCAATTTATATTTGGATAACTATCTCCAAGATGTGAAACAAAGTGTATAGTTGAATATGGATTGCCTGATGTGCGCAAATGATGAATCTTAGCTGCATCGATGAGGCGGCGATAGCCGTACACAATGCACCGACCTCTTAGTACCGAAGCTGTTATACAGCAGCGAAACGTAGGTATTACAAAAGAAGAATGAAAGAAAGACGAATGCCGTGGAGATGCGATCTCTTCGACGGATATGCGAAGGTGGGTTAGCTGATGACCTCGGTTGACCTTCGAAAACATTATACACTATTATTTCTAATCAAATATCATATTATGCTAATGTTATAAACAGCTTATTGTCATAATTTTTTAATATAAAATTCAGAATAGTTGAAGAAACAGTAGACGTCTGTTGTATTCCATTTAAAAGTAAATTAGCATTTTTTTCGCGGTATAATGTATTCTGTATTTCTGTAATGTACTTACCATATAAGCCTTTACCAGGTTAAATATTATGGGGAAAAATTCGAAATGAAAAATCAAAAGGCAAAAATACAACTCGTCTAAATATAGATAGTTATATTACCCAGAAAGTTCAACATAATAAGAGGTTGTATCCTTTGGGAAAAAGCTGCCCGACTTGATTAATTGCTTTATCGGTTGACTTCGTGTAATGCCTGTTTCCTCTTTGGTCCTAAACGCAATATATATTGTATAAGATCAGCAAAAACAAAATATGTTAAGCTGAGTATTTTAATATAATTAATGACATGAAAAATATCAGGTACGCTACACTAAAGCGAAAATGGTAATAACTTTTTCGATTTCCCCGTTTTTTTTTATCCGAGACGCCACGCTGCCTTCCCTCGCCTGTTTTAATAAACGCTAATGGATGTTTAACGGTCTTATTCTGGCAAGTTTTAACTTGCTGTTATTAAACGTCTATCAATTTCAATGTTTTTGTAATTCGATAAAAAAATATAAAATTTCAGTTGATAAGTACTAATAAAGTACTTATCTATGAAATTTAAAAGATATCAGAAAATATTTTAGGTTTTCTAGAAACACTTAATAATAAGCCCTAGTGAGCCTGGACGTATATACTGCTTCCTCTTTATCTTGGTTACAGTTCGGTAATGTTTTCGGGGAAACTGAAGGTTTTATCTGTGCAATTATTGACGAAGTTATAGACACGAAACTACCAGAGACATATTATGAACGATGTCGCTACCGACATCTGCCGATCTTGCTAATAGTATTATTTGCATAGACACAATATAGTCAAGATAATACACCAGCGACTTGCTCTTCAATATGGTCTTGTGGAATTAGAAGTTGGAAGAGTGTTTTTTATATTTTTAAATGTTATTTTTATAACAATTTATATTTAAGAATGTATGTCTAATCGATAATAATCTTACCCTTGAATAGCAGTATTTTTAATTAATAAGTTATGGCTGAATTCTATTTCGCTTTTGGTATTATAAACAAACTTCACATACGTTTCATTGCTTTTGTGCGCTGAAAGACAAAACAAAAGCATATATCTATTGCCTTATTTTAGATAAAACGCTTCGTAAAAAGGTTTTTGTTACAATAGATGAGAAAAATGTTTACTATTTCTCTGTCCTCACATTAATCACATTGTTGTTTCCACACTTGTTTAAACCTTTTCACTTGTGTTTCTTTGATAGACTAGGAGAAAGTAATCGCTTTGGCGGCAGCTGTGTCGTGCACGGCTCCAGTGAAGGTGGTGCTTTACCCGTACCAGAAGAAGAGGCACTCAGCCCAGTCCCCGATCCTCCTCCGGGCTTCAGTCACTCAGCCTGTCCACCAGAAGTGCACAGGACATGCTTTTGTGTTCGTTTCATCGCAGAACATACTAGGATGTTAGAGGACTCTACCAAGGTAATCTATAAATTGTTGCTTTTAATTGAAAATATATATTGAAATTCGGACAAAAATAATTGTACCGAATGGCATGTTTTTACATACAGTGAATCCTATTTTAATACAAAAATACGACGCTTGTGTTTTTTAAACATGCCAAAAGACTGTCTATCAAAATGTACTAAATGTAGACAATTATATTGCAATTTTTTTTTTTTTACTTTTTAGTTAAACTAGTTAATTCATAAAACGGTGAATATTATATAAAAATTAACACAATATTAAAAAAAAAAATTATTTATTAAATATTATCTTAAAATACCAATCCTAAACAATAAGGTAATTTTAATGAGGTAATACATCCTTCGTGAATAGCTGTTGCGTAATTCATAGAGCTGGACCGTTGCCATCCAACTACATAGTTCCAAGTCGATTCCTACATATCTACGTAACCCAAATAACCGTCTACTCTGTACGCTGTACTGTAGATGCCGACACCGCATCAAACTTGATAACGGGAAACGTTAAGCAATTGCAAGTTAACATAACATAAATTACATTTTCGAAACTTATTTGTTCTAAATATAAGAATTTTGTATTTTACTGAAAATAGAATTAATTTTAAATGGATATGGAATAAACTGATAGAGCGTATTGTCACCTAACGCCGCAAATTATCTAAGACTGAGAAAGCTTACATTTTAAAAATTGTATCAGATCTTTCCACAGTTGTGTAGACACTGCTGTGAATTATCCCACCGGGCAGCACGGAATTGGAAAATGTCATAATTGGAAAAAGGAATGATTTCTTACAAGGTTTTTTGACGTCACAAAGTAGGTGAATATAAAGAAACATATATCACCTTATGTAAAAATGGAGCTGTTGTGACTTGTGAGTTTTAAGGATTTATAATAAAAAATTAAGAATCAATAGTAACTCATTTTAATCCTTATTAGGTATAGTATAATAGAAAATTCATATTATTTCTTTACGTACAATAAAGGAAAAATTACACAGTATAAACAGTAATCATTTGGTAATACACAACAAGATGACCAAGATATATACTCAAATCTAAGAAGCTTGTTTACATTGAATACTTGAATAATGAATAAATTAAGTAGAGCTCTACGAATTTTCTCTTGAAAAGGAAACATTGTAGATACAAAATAATATATTCATTTAAGCAAGTTAGTGCTTAATATGTACAAAAATTGTTCATATTAAGCATAATTTGGACAAAATTTATTTAAAATGTTCAGCACTAATACAAATAATAAGAAAAATTAAATGCTGCCTTCAAACTTTGAATTTCATACATACATAAAATCTTGAATCTTCAAAGGAATCATAGATAAATGTGGTTTTTAGTACACATGCTTTAGAAAAAATTACGCAGAGTTTTATGTAGTCTTTTTAGGCTTTCGTACTTTTTGAGTAAAAAAGACATCCTTATAAAAGATCACTGTTGTCCGTCTGTCTGTCCGCCTGTCAGATCTCAGGAACGCTTGGAGAGATCGGATTGAAATTTTAATCATATACTCAGAATGGTTTCCTGATAAAAAATATATTTTTATATTCACTTTAAAAAAATGGGCTGTTATATCGCAAAAAATGCGAATAACCGAGAATTATGAAATTTGGCAGTTAGCTATCTACAGGTAGTAAGTACCAGTTCAAAAAAAAATCTGAAAACTACGTTTTTGAAAATCCTAAAAATAATAACCTTAAGAGGGGGCAAAGTTTGTTATTGAAGCCTAAGGCTAAACTAAGCCTGAACTTTAGAAAAAGCTCAGGCTGCCCAATTATTGTACGAAACCCACTCACCGAGAGTAGCCCGACTCGCTCTTGTCCGGTTTATTTTAAATAGTTTTGTATCTTTTATGTGTATAAACAATAGTAAATAATTTAGGTAAGTATACCTAAATGAAAGCCAATATTAAAAATTTGTTTATTTCCTGAGAATCACAATTCCCTTTGTTACAATTAATTCCCAACTAAGAAAATTTATAATTTGTAACGTATACAATATATAGACGCTTATTATCAATCATCTTATGGAAAATATATGTTGTATACTAGAAATAGTAATTGCTGAGGATCTTACTGACAATTATAAGATGAAAAAAAATATATAAATAAAGGTTTTACCTACACTCCAAATTCATACTTTTCCGCACCAAATTTGCATTTTTACACTTCCAAATTTTAATCATTCAATTATTTCATTAAGGTATTTTCTGCCACAATGCTACTTTAAATAATTTAGCAAAAAAATTAAGTGAGTGAATGTAAGGTTTAAAAACGATGAATTTATTTTGAACGTGTGGTATTTGAAGTGTAAAATTGCGAATTTGACATATGTAGAGATATAGAGTGTAAAACTATACACTGAGAATTTTATTAAATTTATTAAATTTGTAAAAAAAAGGTCAAAGAAGACTGGAAGTACGTGGCAATGGTGCTCGACCGGTTGTTCCTGTGGATATTTACCCTGGCCGTGCTGGTGGGGACAGCGGGCATCATACTGCAAGCGCCCACGCTCTACGACGACCGTGTTCCTATAGACAAACACTTCAACCAGATCGCGACTTCCTCGCTGGTCCGATGTCCACCGCCTTCTTAATGAAATATACTTAACTAACGGGTTGTAAAGAATATTAATCACAAGTAATATTTTAAATATATAAATATATTATTATCTTCACAAGTTAATAATCATAAAAGCCGAGTCACTATAGAAAATTATGGTAACATGACGTTAGTTGTTGAATAATTTGCGCGTCGTCGTCATATACCTATATACATTTGCGAATGTTCCTTACAACCCTACCATCTGACACTTTTGTACTGTAATTTGTTTGTAAATACTTATTGATTGTTACATATAGAGTGTACGCACAAATCATTTATTTATTATAGTTAAGTTATTATGAAATATAGTTTCGTTTTAATATTTCTTTTTCAGACAAGATAAACAAATCCTACTAATTCGTAGGGTTATAATATTGTGATAATGGATGTTTGTATTATTTTCATGCAAGAAATAGTTACCTAAATTCAGGTAAAAAAATATTATAATTTGGATATAATATAATATTAACTTTAAGGGCGTAGCCGCACCTGAGTCGTTGTATTTATTTATATATGTAATTAGTAATTATTGTGAGAGGTTGAGGTCACATTGTCACATAGGCACCAGATCACAAGCAAATTACAGTCATAAAACTTGAACGGTCGCGATTGATCGTCAGACCATTACGCACACCCGTCCTGCCCGGCACGTGTTCTATTCCACGACGTTTTTAACATAGGATATGTGTAGTTTCTCTTCTATCTCCTTATAACTTCTGTAGTTCCATGTTTTCGTATTTAAGGTAGTTTTGAAAATGCATTATCTCATGCATATAGCGTATCTATTGTTCGGTATCGTTTTATTTGTTATTTAAAAAAAAAATACAAAATAATAATCTAAAAATATATGCACCGATGGTGTTTTTAAATTGTTCCTTAAGGTAACTAGAGATATTTTTCCCATTTTTTCAGTACATAACTGTATTGTACCTCATCTCAATGAAAATGACGCGCGTTATTACTTATTAAGACGGAGCGAAAACCACCAAATGAATGTTGTCTGTGTTCAAGTATCATATAGCTAGAATATTAATAGCAAGTAGAATCACTCCATGTAAGTAGACGACCATTTATAAGATCATTTCGCTTTTTAAATCTATCTCTTTATTATTTCATTGCATCATACCTCGTACCTACTTATATTTAATTTGTAAGTAATATTTGCTATCGGTATTAAATTAAAAAATAAGTATAGGTTAAATACTACTATAATCTCGTGTCACTATATCTTCTATTATCTATTAACATAAGTGATTTCTTCAATTCTTCTACGGATTTACTCATAACATTGTCGTAGAATAGAACATGTACATTAAATTAATGTGTCGATTTTACTACTTATAAGAAGCTGAAAATTCATATATATATTTTTTTTTCAATAATCACGTTAATCGAAAATTTGTCACTTATGGTATATTTTTATTCGATATATAATTTGAGATGCTTACACGATGTACAAATTACATCGACTACTATTGATATAGGACATAACAAAAAAAAAATAATGTCTAATTTACAACATTTTTTTTTTACATAACAATTAAAATTTTGTATTCAATTAAATTGTAGCAGATACAAATAATATGTACTAATTTCAAGAAAATTGGCCCCACACATCTCACTAACACTAGTATATTATGTAAAATAATAAAAAATATGTATGTAACAAAAGAAACGAAATAACATTATTTAAAAATATACTCGAAATGTCATAAATGAAACGCACTAGATATCACTAAAATGAAATTATTTACTTTAAGTTAAGAATATTCTTAAAATAAATAAGTAATTATTTAATTTAAGTAATCATTGCTCAATTTTGTGAACGAGTGTCTAGAAAATGTTTCTATCTAGATATCGACTCTGCTACGACGTTTACTGCCTGAGAAGTAGAAAATGGGAGCTCACGACTCGAGGAAAGTCTTCGCGATTGTTTGTGTAAGCTACATGTAAAATATGTCTTTTCTTACTTTTTTTTTATAAATGATTTAGATACAAATAAAAATGACCAAATTCTACAACGTTTTGGAAAGTAATTGAAATTAAAACATCAACGTAATTAAAATTCAATAAAACAATTGTGTACAAAAAATAAAAAGAAATAAATACAATATATTTAAAAAAAGCTTTTGTGTTAATTATAAATGTAAGATCGCACTAATACAGTGCAAAATATAGTACCTATTGAGGATAAGCGGTTTAGTTTTTATTGATTACGCTCATTTTGTGGAAGACACAAAATATTGTTGGAATTATATTATTTAGTTTATATTTTAGACTCGAACCCAGATTATAGTCTAAAATGTTATTTTAATATAAATATTTGTTATGTATCATATCCGTTCTTTTTAATTTAATTCATATAAATACGTACATGAATTTATGACGTGTCCCAGAATGATGTGGTGACAGAGAATATTATAAACCACTCGAGGACATGAAATATTTACTTAAATTTATATTTTCATTTCTTCGCTCTGGTGTCGAGGTAAAGCGCGGCGTTGAGTTCTGCCACTCAACACGCAATGCCTTCAAAATTCGGCAGAAAGTGGGGAACGGAGTGTCTTAACACTAGGTTCCCTCTGCCTACCCTGCTGTGTGCGGGAAATAGCGTGAAGCTAATTTAATTTTAATTTATTTTTTTTAAAATACGTACATATACATACTAAGTTATATGTACGAAGTCGTTTTCTAGCTTCGAGTCTAAATACTGTGTTGGTGCATAGAATAGACCCCAAAAAGGGAATAAAAATGTAATCTATAGTATATTATAATAAATAAGCACATTGGACTGCTCGCAGTAGAGTAGCGCGGCTCAATTGTAGAGTAAATTTGTAATTTACCTATTTATATTGTTAATAAAACTGTTATAAGATATTATACATGTTTAATTTAATATATCCATATCACAATTTTAAATTTAGTTTATTTGATAATTAAAAAAAAACTATTGTCACGCTATCACGTTGGCTACTGTTGGAATGGCCTCTAGAGAAATAAAATTTACAGAGAACGAGAACAGTTTAACCTGAACCTGTTTTGACACCGGGCGATATAAGAAACAGAAGACATTATTGGACTATTAAATGTTTGAAAATTGAACGAAGAAATTTAAGGTTTCACGCTGTATCCCGCACACAGTGGGGTAGGCAGAGGGAATCAAGTGGCATTACGTGGACATGCGGAGCTCAACGCCGCACTTTTAATTTACACCGGAGCGGAGAAACGAAAGTATACATTTAAGCAAATATTTCATATCCTCGAGTGGGGATCGAAATCACCATTGTGTTTACCGTCACACACTTGTGTCCCTACGCCACGAGGTTTACCTACGACTGATCTCAAATTATAAATAAAATTTAATAGAACATGAATCAAAGGAAGGAATAAAAATATTATTGTATAGATATTACTCCTCAACCGAGGCAGCATGAGAGGCGTAGAAAGAGGGGGGGCTGGTGGCCCGTGTCCCAGAATAATGTGGTGACAGAGAATATTATAAACGATAAGCTTTAGTTAATTAGTCACACCTATTTTTTTTTCATGTATCTCGAACCTCTATCTTAATAAATCCGTGTGCTGCATAAGCTGTTTTGCTAAAAATTTAATAAAATGACCACAAATAAGTTAGTCCTTACAGTAGTAAGCAATCTCCTACTAACGCAACAGATATATCGCGTTCAGATACTTGTATCCCTAGCTTCAACACTTCTAGACCCGGTCTCAATGCTAAGTCCAAGTCAATGTGAACACCCAGACTCTTTAAGTGAATTAGGTTCACTTCAGATGGATCAAGGTCGCTGCGTGCTAAACGTGCGACTGCGTGCTGTCTCCTACGCTGTTCCTTCAAGTTGACCTCAATGAAACTGATTATCACCGGTAGAGTGAGACAGTCTCAGGTTCGGCCTCATGTTGAGTACTATTCATATTCTCTTAGCTTTGATCACATATCGTAGCGTCGTTTGAATCGTTGGGGATGTTGGGAACGTATATTCTCAAATCAATATTAAAAATATTGTTTTGCTAGAATGGTAGTAATAATACCCGGCTATTATGACTTCTAAAAAAACATTTCATTTTCAGCACATTATGCATTAACTTGTGGTTTCTAAACGACCACAGGAGACCAGGCCCCCCTTGGAAAACATCTCTAAATACGCCCATGTAATTGATTATAATGTAGTTAAATAGAAGTTAAAATAATTTACTTTGATTAAAAATAATAAATATCATGCTCAATAGGTATTTTCCATTATTTTCTAAAAATATATATATAAAATTTTAACATCTGATTTAGAACTAACATATAAAAAGTTCGTCGTAGAGCAGGGGCACGAGCATTTGACCTTTAACGACTGACTAGTTGTGGGTTCGATCCTTCACTCGAAAATTAAGTATTAAATGTTTTCATTTCTTCGTTCTGGTGCCTCAAGGATTCGGCGAAAAGAGGGGAACAGAAATGTCTCAATCGGAACAAAGTGAAATCGAGAAACGAACGAAAAAAAAAATTGCTTTTGCTAAAGTTATTCAGTATTATACATGATAAGCATTTTCCAGCTTATCCCGTATCCCGTACACTGCAGGGTAAGCAGAGGGAACCTAGTGTTAAGACACTCCGTTCCCCACTTTCTGCCGAATTCTGCCGACACCAGAGCGAAGAAATGGAAATAATCATTTAAAGAAATATGTCATCTCCTCGAGCCGGGATCGAACCCACAACTAGTCGCGTTTACTAATCACACTTTGTGCCTCTGCGCTACGGCCGGCATGATAAGCATTTTCCATTTAATAAAAATTAAAAATCTGGAACCTGTGATGAAAAACCATAACAGCTTTGGTACTTAAGAATTAATGAAATTGAATTTGGTGCCAACAGATAATTAACCAGTAAACAAAGGTAGCATGACATAGGTCACAAATTCCACGCAAACAAAGTTGCGCGCACCCACTAGTATCTATTATAATAAAATACAATAAATGATATATCGCACCTAAGTGAAACAGTCAAACGGATTCAAGACCACATATTAATCGATATAATTATTTAAGACTTATCATTACTCCTGTGATATTGTTGACTAAAATAAATACTAACTAAAAGTAAATGTATCTGAATTACTAAAAACATCAACACCAGTTTTACGATTTTTAAAAAAACGATTTAAAACTTTATCTGTATGCTTACTGTCTTGTATTATTTTTCTGATCGTATCCTTCTGATTCGAGTTTACATTTGTTAATGATGATAGTCCAGCAAGGTCATCTGAGCCCAAATCAAATACAGACTTCTTGGCATGTGGTTGTTTTTTGTCAGATATTTTGTATTTTTCCTTATTGTGTTGCAGACTTTGTTGAGCAGCCTTTTTAAACGACTTTGGAACGTTATTTGTAGTTTCGCTTTTAGATTTTGAATCGTGTAATATTTCCTTTTGTGCCACTTGATCACCATGTAACTGATTTTTAATGTTTTTCTTGGAAAGTCCTTGTAGTTTCTTCTTAATATCATCTATATTATAACCACCTGCGCTAGTGTTATGGTCTATGATCATATCTAATTTGTTGACGACTTTATCCAATACATGGCGTATTTCTTTAATTTCAACTTCATTAGTGCTTTTTCTTTGTATATCGTGAAGAGTTTTTATTTCATTCCAAATCGAGTCTACAGAATTAGATCTATTATCGAAGTAACTATTTCTCACTTCTTTTCTTACGTTACTTGACAATTTTTCTAACTCATTTCTTAACAAGTCACTGATTTCAACTAGGCGATGTGTATTTTCGTGTAATACTTTAGCTGGGTGTGTCTTATCTATGTGTAAGGGTCGCTTCAGGATATCATTTATAGATTTATTTATATTTTCTATAGAACTTTCTAATTCCATAGACATGTGCCTAGTGGAGAACTCATGGGATGGAAAAGTAAAGTTTCTAAATCTATCAAGTGGACTTTTGTGGACATGTGAATTTTGCTGTTTGACGATCTCTCTACATCGATAATTGTAAGCGGATGTTTTATCCAGAACTCCTTTGAGAACCAGAACTTGTTCCACTGCGGACAGCGTACAATGTAAAGTTTCTTTAACATCTGTCACGACATCAGATAGAAGCTTCCCAAATCCACGTTCCACATTCGACATTGCGCCACGTAACTCATCATAGACAGATGCAGCAAAAGCCTAAAAGAACAAGCCGATAACTGCTAATTAGTCAATCTAACTAATCTAATATACTGTAAAAATCTAAATGAATAGGTAAATAACTTACTTGTGACAGCAGACTTAAGATTAGGACAGGTGCTTTCATAATAAACTACTCACTTAGACCAAAATTTAAACAAAACTCAGACACAACATTAATTGATGGATTATTAGGAGACATTAGTTCCATTATTGGTTTACACTACAGTGTAATGTGACGTCTGTTTAAATTGTACAGACGGTGTGGAACATCATCACTTGAACTAATATTGACTCCACTTATAACAACAGAATAATTATTTAATAGAACACAATTCCAAGTGGATTCTAGAATTCGCGAGTACGAATTCAATCAAATAAAACAAGTGTTAATAATCAAGATTAATTTATTTCAATATACCCTATACTCTTATATCACAAAAATCCTTAAGATAACAATAATAAGCTGCTAAAGTTATAAATTATTACTTCAACACCGTATTGTACACTTTGAAAAGTATGTATATTACAATTAAAGTATACAATGATATGCATAATTACAATATTAAAATATCTTTAAAATACAAAGAAATACTAAAGAAGACTCCGTAAAGTTTCCATTGTTTATAGATTACGACACTACAAAGTGTTATTATAGTGACAAAAAGGCAATTAATTATAATACGTTATTGCATATATTTAGATGTGTATTGTCAATGTTTTAAAAAATCTAAGCTTTTGCTATATTAGCTATAAGAGGCGATAACATCACACTTCTTCTAATGCACTATATTATATAGTACTTACAGTGTTCACGCCCTGTAAGTACGCCTCTACTACCTCTCTTTACAACTAATGTAGTGCACGAGAAGTAGTATGATATAATCGCCATTATACAATTTATTATTATTATTATTATTAATAGAAGTTGTCTTCAAGTGTATGTAAATTTTTATCATTCTAAATTCAGACATATCAACGGTCCTCAGGTAAAGTTTCGAAAGTGAAATGTTGCAAATTTCCTTTATTGAACTTCTACTTATAATGATATTTTTTGATTACTCATCATCATCATCATCTTTAAAAAACGCATAAGCTATATTTTGAAAGATTATCATTAACCCTTCTTAGTAGTTCAAAAGGGTAATAAAAATATTTTGCGATTTTTTACTTTTAATACTTTACCTAGAGATCATCGATATATTAAGTATAGTGATTTAGAAATAAACATACTACAAAATTTTCAAATTAATATTTATTATATAAAACAAAAACCAAAAAAAGTGTCAAAAAACAAATACGAGTTTTTCTAGTCTTTGTTTTAACAACCTTGTCGCATGTCACTATATCATATTAACATTGCCACAATAATGAAGAAAATTTTTTTTATAATATTAGATTTTGACAAATTTCACCAAATACGACGACAAAACATTTTGACGTATAACAAAAATATTTTAATCATTTAAGCCTACTGTTTCATGTAAATAAGTCCATACAGAGCTGCTAGTATGAAATAATCACAGGTTAATTTCTCAATCTTGGCACGCATTGAGCAACTCCCCTTCGGTTTCGTATATACAAGTTTTTTTAATAACATCCGCAAATATACGTTTGATATCGTAAACGTAAAGTATACCTGCTTTCCTAAATATATTTATTTACTTTATTTACATGGCAATTGATCAAAATATTATTATTTAATTGATATTGATTTTTATTTTCAAATAAATAAAAATATAAATATAGACTAATATTTGTTTATATATTTACAAAAGAAAAGTTTACAATTCTTCAAATATAACAAAATTATAATATACTGTGTTGTCTCTACATAATGAGAGCGGAATCAACATGTGACGTCATAAACTAACTAGCATAATACATTTAAAGTTAAATAAAAAAATATTGCTTATATTTAAAGACATTCGTTAATTCACAGTTAAATCAATAGACCAAACTTTTATATTATTTGATATTACTTAACAAAAAAAATTAAATATTTAATTTTGTGAGCATCACAATACAAAATTTGTACATATATAAAAACGAAACTCGTAATTTCATTTTCAATAATACTTTGGACCAGTTATGATTAAGAAAAAAACGATTTTTAATCGTGTTGGTATAATTCCAAGAGTTAAATGGAAGGTTACGTAAATTTGTTACGACATTAAATTATAAACCTATAAACTTTGATTATTTATGAATTATAATTATGAGAAAAGAAATGTTATTACGGTAGCTTTACTATGTTTCTTTTTATACTACGTAATCATAAAAGTTACGTTCTCAAATCCTTTAAATTATATAATTTTGCATCTTTCTGTCAATAAATTAAAGGTAATACGCAGGATTATACCAATTTAATAAAATTTAAAGGCTAATAGATGTCTTCGAGTTCAAATTAATTAAAAACTTATAATCATATCATAAGATTTTACACAATAATAATCTATTCATATTTATTAAATAATATAAAATTTATACATTTAAAACACATTAAAACGGTCAAATTAATAAAAAAGTATTTTCTTGAAGTGGAATGTGACACACTGTGTGTCCAAAATTTTAACATTAAACCTACAAAAGTTTTACAAAAATATAATAATATTTAAAGTACAAACTAAATGATTTAAAAGTTGAACTTACTAATTATAAGCATTAAAAAGTTTTGGGATCAGTCACTATTTCGAATAATTTTCTTTTTATCATTATCTTCATTTATTTCAATTGGTATATAATAATATAAAAATTTCAGAGATTGCTTGTGCCAACATCCAAGAAAGCACTTTGTCGCTTCCCTGATTTGAACCATTGCGTTCAGTCATTCTAACCGCACTATTATAATTTCATTCAACATTTTAATACAAAAGTTATTTTATAAAGCAACATTTGCAAAAGGTATAACACAAAATAGTATGGATATATTTTCACAATTATATTTTTAAAATCAATGTATTAACAGATTCAATGATTTCACAAAATAAAAATTATATATAATTTAAAGCTTAGTATTAAAATATGACCTCACAACTTTTTCGATCACACTTAAAAGTATTAGACAGACTTAACTTTATAAATAATATTTTACATGAAGCACTCAACATTTTTATATATTTATATATTATTGAGCATTTCAGTCGTAAAGAACACATTTTTATAGCCAAATATCAAATTTAACGGTATAATATTTTTTTAAATAAAGGGATATATTTGAATCTAATGCATGGATGTGGGTGTTGTGTGTTTTTAAACTTTCACAGTTGTCTAAATGTTGTTTAACAAAATTAATTATTCCTCGTAAGTAAATTGTATTTCTGTTTGTTTTCATTATAATAATATGTAAATTAAAAATATTTCATAATAATTATATTTCCCACTTCATTAAGCAATATTTAAAGCTCCTTTATTAATTTATTTTTTAAATTGAATTTAAAAGCATATAAAATAAAAATTTTACGTTCATTCATGTAAGTCTTCATTTGACAATAATAATATAATTTTTTTTAAAAGTGTATATGAGAAAATAATTTGTTAAAATACTTTAAAAAAAAAAACACATGTTTAGTTTAAACAATTGCCTCGATCGCATAAAATACATGCGTACTAATAAAAGTAAATATAAAATTTATTTCTATACATTTAGAAAAGGTATAATTTAAAATTTGTCGTTAAATATAAATATCATTATTGCTGTCCATAAATCACTAACTTTACATTTATATATCAGTAATAAGTATTTTTAATGACACACTTAAAAGGTAAATAATTAAAATTACAAAAACAAATGAGATTTCAACATACAAGCTAACCCTACATATGTGACTGAATTTACTATTAATATTTATACAATTAAAGACTTGAGTAATCCTTAATCATACAAAGAACAAATCGTTTCCACTAATTACGTACCCAAAAAGGTTTTTTAAAATTTGTATCAAAATATAATAAATTTTAATATTTTCACAAAAATAATGATGATACTAATACATTTCTAAACCTCGACAAAAACAGAGGGGCGATATATGTTTGACGTGTCTCGTCGTGTCCGTGCACGTGTGTATGTATATTTGTATGTATGTCTGTCTGTGGCATCGTAGCTCGCAAATGAAGGAACCGATTTTAAATTATTTTATTTGTTTGAAAGGTGAAATAACCCAGCGTTATCTTAGCTATGATTCAAGAACATAAGTTTAATCGTTTTAAGATTACCAGCTCTTTTCTAATTGTATACTTTTATCTAACTTGCTTAAGTTATGTTACGTTAAGGGCTGGTCGTGGTGTTATTTTCTTCAGGTGGGTTCTCTCTTTTGGGTGGCGCAGGCGGTGTGAGGGGCGCGGGGGAAGGTCCGTGCAATTTAGGTAGAGGGGGGATAGGGGGCGTGGAGGTACTCAAGTCGCTCCCCTGAGACCCCGCAGGTACACCGTTATTCATATTATTCATCCTTTGGTAGTGTGGCTTCCAAGTGTTGGATGGAGGTGTATAATTGAGGTGATCATATTCCATTTCTAAAAGTAAAAAAATTGTGCATTTATTATTGAAAAAAATGTATAAATAATAAGTGATATTGCTAAATAGAAGTTAAGTTCCTTATTTTCTATTTATTTTTCTATTTAGTTTTTGATATGCTTACAATTGAATCTAAAATTCGATTTAGTCAGTAAAAGTCAAACAGTCATAATTAGTCATAAGTACTAAAAACCTTTAACGCGTGAAATACGCGTTGCCATTGCAAAGTGTTAGTAACTTTATACAAGTGTATCTTTTCAAATATAACATGGTAGTGTGTATTATATTTATTTTATTAATTTAATGCATTCTGGACTTTTCTATATAAACTATAAGTGTGCATAATTTCATGGCCATTTCATATATTTTTTATTTTTTTAGTGTTATTCCACTCGTAAGAAAGAAAATTATAAAGGTGTTTGCCTCAAGTATTAATATCCATACCTATATTATAAATTCGAAAATAACTCTGTCTATCTTTCTGTCTTTTACGCAATCAGGGTCAAACCGCTCATTGAATTGTGATAAAATATTCATATAGAGATACTTGAGGGTCTTCGGATGAACATAGGTTACTTTTTTCTATATATTTGTAATAATCTCGATATATATTAAGATATTAAAATATTTTTCAATTTGACATGTAATTTATTCTGCCATATTAATAACAACCGTCGCTAAGCAACCGTTGCTAGGCAACAAGCACTTATGCCGTTTTAAGAAAATGAGCAAGACATAAAAAGTATGTTTTACAAAAATATCGTCTTTTAGAAAATCTTTTAAAAAATTCACAATGATGTATGTTTATCTCTGAAAGTTGAGCCACAACCATTTTAATAAATTTCATTATTTTTTTTGGATTATTGTTAATGTATTTTCTATAATTTTGTATTCAGTCCTTATCAAAATATATATAATAGTCACCTTGAGCATTTCACCAAGATTAAAATTATATTTTACTGTACATCTTTCTAAAAAATACTGAAGGAAATATCATAGATCGTTTCAGTTGTTCTGGACATAAGGTCGGGGAAATAGAAAGCCACACAGAGAGACAGACAGAGACAAAACGTATAAAAATATTTTTTATTGTGTTTGAGTATTATGTAAATAACCACTTGCAAGAACATAGCACAAAACATTTAATTTTAATACTTTTAAATATTTATTTTACTTTGATGATGTAGCTGATTTTGTTTAGTTTTTTTTATAAATATTTTACTTTGGTTACATTTACTTATTATATTTGTTCATTTAAATTAGTTAGATATTTTTTGTAATATTAAGAATTTTCTCTTATTATTTTTTCGGATTAGGCTCATTTAGGCTTATATTTTCTTACCAGTCCCATTAGAAACTGAAAACAATTTTATAAATATACTTAACAAGCATTCGTATAGTTCAAGCGGGCGAAGCCGTGTCCGGGTCCGCTAGTATATATATATATATATATATATATATATATATATATATATATATATATATATATATATATATATATATATATATATATAATACGATAACATACCATATCCTTCTTTGTGTTTAATTTCATCATAGACATGATCCAGCTTGTTGTCTTCATCAATACAGTGGTATAAGTTAGGGTTGGTGAGATCCGCATCTTTATTTTTAAGAGACGATAAAGGATCGTAGGCACCTTAAATGTAAGTAAATTAGCTTATGAGAATTAAAAAAAATGGTTTTACATGAATGGTAGATAAATAAACAATATTCTCAAAATAAATATTTCGTGTTATTTCTATCTTTTGTCAAAAAAAAACATTTCAAATATATTAATAATAAAATATATTAATCCAAATTAAATTAAATGAACTTTACGCTACGTTGCCCACTTTCCGCCAAATTCTGGAGGCACGCAATCGTGTTGAATAACGGAATTCAACGTCGCGCTATGCCTCGTCACTAGCTAGCACTAGCGAAGAAATAAAAATATAGATTAAAATAAATATTTCACTTCCTCGAGTGGGGATTGAACCCACAATCAGCCGTGTTTACAGTCACACTGTGCGCTCCTGCGCTTCGACTGGCCTCAATATACAAGGTGGAAGCGGCCGCGCTCTCTTTACGGAAGCAGCATGTGAGATAAAATATTTCAAATCCATAAATAAAAAAAAATATTAAATTCATCAACAGCTTAAACATAGGATTATTATTTACGAAAAGACGAATGATACAGTTAATATTGGACAACATCCAAATTATTTAAAACACTTTATAATTGAGGGTAGTTCCATCCACTCAAGGCGATGCAATATTTACTTAAATTTATATTCCCATTTCTTCGCCCTTGTGTCGAGGCAAAACCTAAAATCTAAATGGATGGTAAATAATTGTTTGTAATAATATTTTTTTATTTATCAATCATGTTTAATTTTGTAATCAAAACTGTGGTTTCATTCAAAGTGGTGATGATATATCAACTTACTTCCATTAGAACTGGAGGCTGTCATCCTCAGTTTCTCCATAGCTGTGTTGCTAAGTTTACTTCCCGACCCCAAGTTATTAAATATTTGTGTCGCGTTGTTCAATAACGTGGTGGAGTCGTCACCTCGTGTCGATCCTTGGAAGGAGTATACTGGATTGTCGAAGTGTTGTTGTTCTGTGTGTATAATACAAAATATGTTTTATTTTCACGAATATGAAAAAATATATATTTTTTAAATATTTTATTTCTTATTTATGTTACTTTTAAGTCTTATATTTTAATAATTATCATAACTACAATAGATAGAAGTAGGTTTTGCAATGCTCACAAAAATATATTCATAATTTTTTTTTCTTATTCCAAAGATATTTGTTACACTATTAATTAAATATAGTGTTAATTAAAAATGTTTAAACTTTAGGGCCGTTTGGCGTAGCACTATAGTGTGGCCGTAAACGCGATGTTTGTCGACGGTTTCAATTTCAAGAAGTATTATGCGGACAATACAGTGTAACAAAAAAGATTGAAATTAAAACTAAAATGTAAACACTCTATTTTTTAAATTTTAGGTTTCATTTTTGACTGTCACAAAGGGGTTTTGATTCTTTATTTATATTATAATCCCAAAACTGGATTTCGCTTGTGGAATCATCAACATCAATATTACAAAGTTGGCTCTTGCAATAAATTTTATTTATCAAAAATTAAAACAAAATAAAACATATACAACGACAAACATAACAATCGACGTTTTTTTCCTTTCACGTACGTATACGTATCAAAACTGCAATACGCTTAAGGGCGGCCACGACTCGTCGACCGTCCTGTGTACACATGTACATACCCGGTTGCGAGGCAGGATCGGCGGTGTAGTGCACGTGCGCTATCTCGCGCTTGAGGCTGCGCACGCGCTTCCTGTAGTACAGCAGGAGTAGCGCCGCGACCGTCGCGCACACTATCACCAGCACTACCATCGCCGCTGTCAGACCCGCGTTGCTGTTACCTAGGACATTCGAAATAAATCAAAAATGTATTTTACATTTCGTAAAGTCAGACATAAAATATTTAATAAATTGCATTAAATACAGCAGGATAGGAAGAGGGGGCATTGTCCGCTGAATTCTGGAGGCATTGATTATTGAGTGATAGCGCTTTGCCTCAACACCAGAGGGAAGAAATGAAAACATTAAATATTTCGTTTCCTCGAATGGAAATGGAACCTGTCGCTTCAGTAACATACTTGTGTCACTGAGCCATGACGGGGCTCTGATTGAATTGATACTCATTCTTAGCAATAATCTTTAGGTAGCGGAAATTTTTAAACCTTACCAGGCGATTGCTAGCAACAAAAATGAACAGACATAGCTTGATAACATCATGGTCAGAGCGCAGAAAGCGTAGCACTGCCACTGTGTGTTGAAAAAATAAAAACACGTACCCCCCGCTTCAACGACGATGGCGTCGCTGGCGTGTATGTCGCAGTGGTCGCCGATGAACCCGCGGTGGCACACACAGCCGTGTATGGGGTCGCACGCCCAGTTGCCCTGCGCGGGGCAGTTGCACGCCTCCATGCAGTGGTCGCCGTAGTAGCCCTCGGGGCAGACTGTGGAGTTGGAGACATTACATTATTTCATTACGTGATTACGTTGGTTCCTTTTTACTTTTTACGCAAGAGACTAATGTGTTTATCAGTGTGTGTAAGGAACATAGTTCCGTGGTGTTGTAGGCCAAATGCCTTTTCAGATGTTGATAATTACATCAAGCGATTCGTCTTCACCTTGCAATTGTTACTTATCAAGCTTCACCAGATTGACAAAGTCACCATATTGTCAAATTAAAAAATACATATCGACGAACTACATCAACCGGTGTGTCGTTGAATACATATTTAAAAATGATTGTTAGGTTCCTTTCATGTTTTTTTTTTACTTTTATTTGCGGTTTAGGATATATAACGGGTTAAAGTTATTTTAACAACCATTCTTGCAAATTTTCATACTTATGTTAGCATAATTTACTTATATTATATAGGGCATTATTTCTAAATATCCTCTTTATATTAATAGTTGTCACTGTAATTACAAGGATGTCATTTGATATTGTTTCCATTATTTATTGTATTAAGTGGCGCTAGTGCGCCGTGTTTTTTACGGTGGATTTCCAATAAACAACACGGCACTTGCGTCGCGTTCGTTACGTCCTAAGATATTGTCGAGACAACTTTTTAATAAAAGTAAAAGTAGAGAAAATGTATAAATAGAATTAAAATGTGTATATATAATAAGAAGGAATAAAATAATTATAAAGGCTGGATTTTGTGTCTGATTTGTTGGTTCGTCCGAGACTTATTATCATAAGTATTTTTTTATCCACGCTGTACTTCGCACAGAGTAGGGTAGGCACTCCGTTCTCATTAAGATACTTTCGTTCCCCACTTTCCGGCGAATTCTGAAGGCATTGTGTGTTTCTGAAGGCGGGTTTTAACGCCGCGTTTTGCCTCGTCGCTAGAGCAAAGAAATGAAAATATTAAATATTTCATGTTCTGAAGTGGTCCGAATCGAACACGCATCCTGTTGCGTGTACCACGCTGGTAGCTTTGCGGCACGACTGGCTCGTTATAGGTATATAATACAGTGACGAACAGCTACTATCACCTGTTAATCCTAATTACCTATTGCGCTTGTTTTTCTTTTTTGTTTTCCGCAGTCGGGTTCTTTTTTTTATAAAATAGAAACATGAGAATAATAGTGAAATCTATGAGAAATTATTATCGTGTTTTTTATGAAATCACGTCTAAACAAGATTTGTTTAAACAAGATTTTTAAGAACGCAAGATTAAAGTATGAGTTTGATGTTAAAAATGCATACTAACACTGCGTGCAATAGCTGCCGTCGAACCCTGGCGGGCAGCGGCAGTAGCCGTCGTTGGGGCGGCACTGGGCGCCGCGCGCGCAGCGGCACGGCTGCGAGCACGCCGCGCCCCACCAGCCCGCCGGGCACGCCTCGCCGCACTGCGCGCCGCGCCAGCCCGGCAGGCACTGGCACGCGCCGGTGACGTGATGACAGTCGGCGCCATTTTTACAATTACACTTCTGCCCACATCCCTCCCCGTAAGTGCCGAGAGGGCACGGGTACTCGCACCGCGCGCCGGTGTAGCCGCTGGGGCACGAGTACTTGCCCGTCACCGGATCACATGTGGCGTTGCCTGGAAAAACGAAAATTTTACTTTACTACTAATATTATAAACGTAACTTTTTACGAGGATATATGCATATTCCATTTTCACGCAACTACTGAACAGGTCCAATGAAACTTTATTGTAATTTATTATTATGTAATTTATTTATTTTTATGTAATTTAGTTATAATATAACATGAAATTTAAGCGAGTGAGACCACGTTTGCGTCGCTAGTAGTTTAAATTTTGTTATTCTTCTAGCCAAATGTTTAAAACCATTCTTTTCTAATCTCTGTTTATCAACAAAGTTTTTATGACTGTTCTGTGTTTACTAAAAGTTTATCAGCTCAAATATGCAGTTTGATTATAACTACGGAAAATTGTATTCTGAATTCTTGCTTACAAAAGGCAAGAAGAGAATAGTCACTTACAATAGGTATGTGTCATATATTCTTAGAAAAGATATAATGAAGCTTGTACTCGTACCTGAAGCACCTTTATATATGCAGTAGTTGCTATATAAATATGTATGTACTATAGATACTCGACTCCCACCTCTTTAAATTAATGCAAAATGATATATGATTGGATTTAGATATTAGTTTGTTACATACAGATATAGATACATATTTGTAATAATATGTTGTGAATTATTAGATGTTCCCGTTAGTTAAGGCTGACAACGCACCTAGCGGGTGCTGCGGACAGGCCTGCTTGCAGGCGACGCCGTAGGAGCCGGGCGCGCAGGGCGCGTCGCAGCGCGCGCCGCGCCAGCCCGCCGCGCACACGCAGCGCCCGCTGCCCGCGTCGCACGACGAGTTGTTGGCGCACGGGCAGCGCTCCGAGCACCGCGCCCCGAAGTACCCCTCCGAGCACTGGCTCTCGCACCGCACGCCTGCGATTGCAAATCAAGCATCACATTCAGTAAAATAAAACCCGTTAACGCTAAAAAAATTTAGTAACGCTAACTAGTAATATTATTTCCAATTATTCACTCACATCTTGAAAATCTTAAGTACACTTAATTCAAGTGTTATAGCAAATTACTTCTTATTTCTATGATATAAATGCAAAACCATAAAGTGTAACAAAACAAATCATTTTAAATATATAATTGAGTTTTATTTATTTTAAGTTACATGCATGCTAAATAATAATATATTCTTAAATTAACCAAAATAAAAACAGTAAAAGATTACATTTATTTTATTTAATGTTTTATATTTTCTAATAATGCCTCCAATTTGTTTTCAATCCAAAGTCCATGAATCAAAATTTTCCTTGCATTATATTCTCTGTATTGTCTACGATGACCAATACTTGTCCCTTATAAACATTCCATTTATTCACAGTTTCTTGTAAAGATGCTATAAAATGTTTTATGTTCATATTACTAGTTTCCCAATAAAAGCAACTATAAGGATCATTTAAAAAAGGTTTATCTGATATATCGTGCAATTTTATTTTGCTATTTTGAATATTTATTACTGTTTTTATATTTTTATTATCTCTCTCTTCCCGTTTCAGAATGTACATTGACCTTTGGTGTTCATGAAGAAAATCATTGACGAGTATTTTATATGAAGTCATATTTTCATTGCCACATGTAGTATCGTACAGAGACGTATTCCTCAAAACATCTGTTATACAAAACACAAGTATTAAAAAAGCATTCGCCATACAAACCCAGTTTCCTCGCGAGACCTGAATATTAATATATATTTAGTGGAATGTTATTACTATTATAAGTATCTACAGGAATAATATGTGCCTAGCTATTTTACACAAAATGATTCAAAAATGGAATGATTAGTAAAGTGTAATATGAAATTAAAAGTCGGGAAAAAGATTATGAAAAAAATTGACTGCATTTAAAACAATGCCTTGCAACAATATTATACTACAGGAAAACAAATTTATCTTGTTGTGACTGTATTGTTAATATATTACAGTGATGAATAGAATTTAATGTTACAGTTTTTCGAAAATAAGTCACTGAAACCACAAATAAATGAATCCTGTGCAAACAATAAAAGCTTATCGTAATTGATGTGTCCTGTATTTTCCCGCATCATAAATAAACACATATGTAATAAACATTTATAATCAAAGTAGTAATAAATATTTAAAAAAAGAAGTAGCGCAATAAAACTATATTGCTTACAAAAAATCTACTATTTTAAAGGAACAGTATACGTTATATAGATTTTTTTTATCCAACTCGTGTTTGACAAGATTTAAATGCTTCCTTGTTTAAAAATAAATATTATATAAGTTTATATATTTTTCTAATATAAAAACTTTACTAATACGGTTGTATAAAATTTAAGTAGACATTTGCATATTTATTTAAAATACGACTATTACTAAATCAACAATGTGTTGTTAAGTCTGTATGTTTGCATAAGATTTCTGTCATGTATCAGTGGTCTGTGGAAATTTTATTGGTGGTTTTTGGTGCATTTACTATGTTTCATAATTAAATATTCTATTAGCCCCCGATGTAAAAAGAGGGATAAGTTTGACGTGCTGTGTATGTGTGTATGTGTATCTGTATGTCAACCTGTTGCGTCGTATCTCCAAAACGGATAGTTTAGAAGATTCTTAGACACGATTAAAGAAAATATGTTTAGCCATTTGAAGATTATCAGGTGATAAAAGTATGTATGTAAAAATTAATAAGTACGTATGTAATATATAAACGAGGTATCTGTGTCGGAGTTTAATTAAAAGTTTTAACTGACATGTTACTGTACTGTTTGTATCGCTTTGAAACGTGTAAAACAAAGGTACCTCGCCAGGTGGTCTCGCAGACGCAGGCGCCGGTGACGTGGTGGCAGCCCACGGCGTTGGCGGAGCAGTCGCAGCGCAGCGAGCAGTTCTGCCCGTAGGAGCCCGCGCGGCAGCGACGCTCGCAGCGCCGGCCCTCGAACCCGGGACCGCACAGGCACTCGCCTGGGCAGGGACCGGACATGGGAGGGACAAGTTAAACAGGTTAATATCAGCAACTCCAGGGAACTTTATTTTAACATCAGGCAAATACCCTTAGACTATTCTACTATGTGATATAGCGTGAAGCTATAAAATAAAATGTTGGTTAAATCAAGAATCACAGTCTCGGGTGTCGAATCAAATATTAAAACTGTATCAATATTTAAGGGTAAACGGCACCGTTTACGATAGAACGAGACCAGACGGAGATATTTTTGCGAAGTAACGCGTTTTACAAAAATTGTGCATTTTTAAGGAATTTCTACAAATATAATAAATAAATCAAACATAAACGCAAAAATATTGCATTACAGGGCGCGCATATAAATTTTATTTAAACTGATCGAAATCATTGAAAACTTTTCGTATTATAATTAATTTGGTGTATCAAACGAAAGAAACTGTCATCATTTCTTCTATCACATACTCAAATATCATTAAATATATGGTCGTATAATCAAAATATAATTAGACTCCCGTATTATTATTATAAGCGACAAACGTTTTACATATCATTACCATATTTTTATAAATGGAGCAACAAGAAGAATTCTGCGATATTAGAAAGACTAACGTATTTCTAATTATAATATGACCACACATCGCCTTTGTCTTAAAAAAATAAAAAAATATATACGATAGTAAGTTCACAAAACACATTTTAACATAATACTTTCAAAATAAAATCGTTTTAAAATTTAATAAAAAATATTTATTTACGTCAGTCGTGGCGCAGGGGTACCAAGTGCGACTGTAAAACCGACTGGTTGTGGGTTCGCTCCCCACTCGAGATGAAATACTTACTTAAATTTAAATTTCCATTTCTTCGCTCACTCAACACGCAATGCCTCCAGAATTCAGCAAAAAGTGGGGAACGGAGTGTTTTAACGCTAGGTTCCCGCTGCCTACCCTGCTGTGTGCGGAATACAGCGTGACGTAGATTTTTTATAAATATTTATTTGCTAACCATTGACAGGGTTGCAGGGGGCACCGTTTTCACAGTCGCATTGTTCACGACATTTTAATCCAAATGTTCTGCCGTCACAGGGTCGATCACATTTTAGGCCATCAAATCTGTAGAAAACCACAATTAATATAAAATTAATATTTTTAAATATATTAAAGCATTAGATAAATTTACGAAATATGCAGAAGAATTGGTATCGACTACAACCCAAATATTGTTAAAAACTAGGGACAAACATAGGAAACAAATTACATTCTGCCTTTTCTATTGTACTTACATTTTTTTATCGAATAAAAAAGAAATAAAACAATATAACAATAATATTACTCTCGATTAATCATCTATTTTGTTATTACAAAACAAAACAAGTAGATCAAACATAATCAATTCATTCGTTTGCAGCTGCCATGCCTCAAACAGACATACACATACAGGCATACTCAGGACGCTTCAGACCTAAAACATCTCTGCCTTGCGTCGGGAATAAAAAGTGCAAAGAAGAAGAAAATCGGCGATGGGGTGTACGTGTGCATTCATTTTGTTGTGTTTATGTACACTACTGGTGTACGTGATTTAACTCGCTTGAATTACACTTATGTCATAGTGTCTATGTACATAATCTTTCCTCTTCAATAATTATTTATTGATAAGAAGCGCACTTAAATCTAACTATATTACATCACCACTATTTGACTTGTTTGAGTGGAGAAAAAATAATATGGTGCTAAAAAAACGGAATAGCTAGAGAATTTCTAAAGTTTTTAAGTTAATGAATGCATCGAATCAGGACTGCAGCTCACCCGGGCGCGCACTGGCACTGGCCGGTCTCGTGCGAGCACGTGGCGTTGTTGAGGCAGTCGCACGTGTCGGCGCAGTTGTCGCCGTAGCGCGGGGAGCGGCACGGCTCCTCGCAGCGCAGCCCCCGGTAGCCCGGCGCGCACAGGCACGACCCTGCATTGCATTTGTAGCGTCGCGTCAACTTACATCGAAACTATTATAATATGCTTTAATGTAAGTATATTAGCGGAAAATACCAATTTAAAAATGGTAAAAATATATTGATAACAAAAAAAACGATAATCTTAAGCAATTATCTTTTATTCGTTGTAATTTGTAAAAATCTCCCCACGGAGGAGGTAACATCACAAAAAAGTCGTAACAAACCTAGACATGTTAAACATATTTATTACGTCACGGAAAATTATTTTATTTTTTAATAATACTGTTGTACAATTAAATAATATCTTTTTTGTGCAATTTTATAGTAATTGCTAAATACTTTATACCTATATATTATATTTGGAAATTTGGAAATGTGATATCACGAAATTTAGGACCAAAATTCTCAAAAATAAAAGTAACTGTACGCATTTCAGAGAAATAAACAATTTGAAAACTTTAAATAAAAGTGTTTAGATTTTTTTAAATATTGAATAACTTCTGAATGTTAATACATGTATGTATCTATATATGTATATATATATGTGTGTTTTGAACATCCACGTAAATAGAATATTTCCTGACTGGTGGCAGGAGGAGCGCGTACCGTTGACGGGCGAGCAGTGTCCGCTGTTCTCGCAGCGGCAGGTGGCGCGGCAGCCCTTGCCGTAGGTGAGCAGCGGGCACTGGCGCGCGCACGCCTCGCCGCTCCAGCCCGCCGCGCACTCGCACGCGCCCGTCCACGGGTCGCACCTGCGCGTTGTACTAAATTAGAACCGGCGTGGCGTAGCAGCGTTTATGGGTTTTATAATCAACTAAAAAACTTCAGTATCGAGTTTCACTACTCAAAACGGAATGTCTCGAAAATTTAACAGCAAATGGGTAACGTGGCGTCTTAACACTAAATTCCCTCTGCACTGACATGTCGGTGGTGGCCGCGTTGCACTCGCAGTCGCGGTCGCAGCGCGGGCCCCAGCGCCCGTCGGGGCAGGCGCGCAGCTGGCAGCGCGCGCCGCGCCAGCCCGCCCGGCACGCGCACGCGCCGTCGCGCGCCGCGCACTCGCCGCCGTGCGCGCACGCGCAGCGCCCCGCGCAGCCCACGCCGTACGTGCCGAGCGGGCACGCCTCCAGGCACTGCGGGGTCACAGCTCTATTACATTACTAGAAAATGGTGCGACGTCTATGTCACACACATTATGGTAGTGTGCGTGTTATGATTATTTTATTAATTAGATGTATTTTTGAGCATTATTTAAAAAAAATTACAAGCATTTTTCTCTCCTACCAAATATTATACTCCTCTCTCCTACCAAATATTATACTCCTCCGTTTTTAAAGGGGGTAAGTATAATACAATTACATTAACTATTGAGGCCATAACGAAGGTAAAGATCTTTGCTTTGCTCTAAAACAAACACATTAAACATTCAGATCATCCCACAGTAGCATTGTGCCTTAATTTAAAGTAGTGATAGTCAGTTCGATCTCCACACGAAGAAATGAATTATTTCATATTTTCATTTCCTCGCTCTCGCAACAAAGACAAAACACAACGCCAGATTTCGGCGAAAAGTAGGGAACAAAGTATCTTAAGGCTAGGTTCCTTATATCTGATATATGCGGGATACAACATGAAGCAAAAAAACGTGAGAAAAACAAACCTTTTCGCCTGTAAATCCAGCTTCACACTGACACTGGCCTGTGACATGATGACATCCTGCGCCGTTAGCGCATTCGCATGTTTTCTCACACTTATCCCCCCATTTTCCTGAAGGACACCTAAATAATAACATTAATATTGTTATTGACATAAAAAATATTTAAAATAAATATATCTTAATTTGGAACTTGGCGTGGTGCGTGAAACTTTCTACGAATCCGAGGAAATGTCTCTACGCAAGACCAAAGTGGGAAGCTTTTCACAATTCATTAGACCCCCAAGGATTCGAACGGCTATACGTTATATGCGATCAAATGGTTCAAGCAGTGATAATGGAATGCACCAGGCCTGACGACACTGGACAACGTTTCCCCAAGACAGATTTACACGGCCGGAGTATGCAGCATCCACTGTGCTATCATCTGCATTGCAATGCACGTTAGAATCCTCTATCTCATTGATATAATAAACTTATGAGCTTCCCGAGAATTTATCTCGAGAAGCTCATAAGATGGAAGTTGTGCAAGATAAAAGCCATATTGGCAGTCAGCTGGCTATTTAAGACACTCCTTGACTTTTGGGAGTAGGGACGTGAGAGCAATAGGCCTGTTGATATTTGGAACCGTCGTATAAATTGTTAATAAACCTTACTTGTTAGCACAAACTTCTCCAGTCCAGCCGGCGGTGCACTCGCACTCACCAGTGAACAGGTTACATTCACCGTCGTTCTGACATCGACACCTCATCGGACATGGGGCATCACTGGGGCACACTTCTTCACATCTGTATTAAAAAACCATTTGCTATAAATAATTGTTTATTTGGTAATTATTATAAATTGAAGATTTTTTATTATAAATTGACGAATTTGTTCGATAACGTGTCATCATTAAAAGGTAGAAAAGGATTACAGCACTATATTTAGAAAATATCTATAAACATGTATATTATCACAAGTGTCATAACAAGAGCTTGAAAATAAAATTATTAGTAATAACTAATAATATATACAGAAGTTAAAAAATTACGGTTATCAAAAATAATATAAAGTAATTTAAAATTTCGAGTCAAAATATTTCAAGTTGTTGCTTTGAATATAAGAACTTGGGTATTTGTTTACATAGAAACTGCCGCAAGACGGTGTAAGAACTGCATAGCGTGTCCTTGGCCTTAACGAATTGAAAGGTCGCAGTAATTGTATTGTATGTATTGTCACTAGAAAAATCTTATGAAAGTCATTAAACCTTCTCATAACACATGACTACAGACATGGCGATAAAGTTCAAAAAGTGTTTTACAAATTGCTTTACCATTATTTTTCATACAATACAATTTCGTAACAAACTTAATATCATTAGACCGGTTGTAGCGCAGGAGTACGAAGTGCGACTGTAACGCGACTGGTTGTGGGTCCCACACTCAAAGAAGTGAAATATTTACTTAAATTTATAATTCTATTTCCTCGCTCTGATTTTGAGACAAAGTGTAGCGGCGTTGAGTTCCGCCACATAACACACAAAGTCGAGAAATGGGCGGAAAGTGGAGAACGGTGTGTTTTAACACTAGCGTAATTTAAAAAAAATACACTCACAAAGGTCCAGTGAAACCCTGTAAGCATTTACAAGCCCCAGTTGCCGGATCACAGGTGGCGTTGTTCACGCACTGGCACAGTTCAGCGCAATTTTCGCCGAAGGTTGGCGGTGCGCAGGCGCGCTCGCACGCCTCGCCCCGCCAGCCCGCCGTGCAGGAACAGTCGCCGGTGAGCGGCTCGCAAGTACCGCCGTTCAAACAGCGACAGTCGTTCTGGCAGTCCCGACCCCATTTGCCGGCAGGACAGGCTAGAAAATATTAACGTACTTAGAAACTAATACTTCTTTTGAATCGCTTTCTAAATTTTAAGAATACAGGATATAGAGTCTACATATAGTTTTATCCCCTATATACCAGGTTCCCAGAGGGAACCTGGTATTAAGGCACTCCGTTCCCCACTTTCCGCCGTATTCTTGAAGCTGTGCGCGTTCATTGGCGGAACCCAAACGCCGTCCTTTTGACTCCAGACACCTTTTACCAGAGCGAGGACATGAAATATTAAATATTTCATTCTTCCGATTGGGAAGGAACTACGCATCATTTACAGTTACGTCCATAAAAAACACGTCAATTTAAATTGTAATATAAATACAAGAAAAAATATTGTAGTTACACTTTAGTATTAGAAAATGTACCTGTCCTATATAATAAATCGTACGTAATAAATCGATTTTTTTTATGTGAATGTTGAACTCACCATCACTCACTCATGAACTCACCACTTCATTTACTTTAGTATTAATTTTATAATTATATTCTACAGAGGCATATTCTATTTTTGATATTGTAAGAACTAAAGCCTCTGTATTGTTATCACTTGTTTTTATCCTAACATGCATACTTTAATAGGTCAATTGTTGTAAGTATTTATTTCTTTGAAGTAATTTATTATATAGAAGTATTAATAACATAACGTGTGCGGAACACAGTGTGAAGCAGATTTTTACTAAAATAATTTTTAGTTCCCCGATACTTTCAAGAACAAAAGCCCAGCCCTCGTCTCGGCTAAATGCGATTTCCATTGACGGGAACAACAATTGACGTGCGAATTGAGACAAAATAAATCTGTATGTACATACATATATCGCAGGCGGGTCCCCCGTATCCGTGCGCGCACGCACACGTGTTCGGCGCCACACACTTCCCGTGCACACACGGTTCGACGCACACAGGCATACACTGTTTCCCTTCAGAATCCGGGGTGTAACCTTTGCAGCATTCCTCCACGGGCCTGTGCTTCACGAGCATCTGTGTCTTCAGAACTTGCTTAAATTTGATCTTGTATTTCGAACAACGCGGGGGTACATTGAAACACCAAGCGTACTCCTTTACTTGATACGGTTGCTGTACAGACACTTTTATTATCGTTGTGTATCTACAATATAAATATAAATTAATTATTTATGTCTGATCTGAGACCAGTCTTGGCGCAGGGGCAAAAAATGTGACTGTAAAATCGACTGGTTGTGGGTTCGATCCCCACTCGAGGAAATGAAATATTTATTTTAAGCACGCAATGCCTCCAGAATTCGGTAGAAAGCGAAAACGGAGTGTCTTAACACTAGGTTCCCTCTGCCTAGCCTGCTGTGTAAGGGATACTGCGTGAAGCTGTATGTCAAATTCACAGTCATAATTATAATAAATTTTGTTATTAAATCATCTTAATACTGCTCTCTACATCCACTCTTGTGTCCTAGTATTAACAATTAGATGTAAACAATAAAGACGATACGGTAATATGAGTAGGACTAACAACAATAATGATTTAGTTCCAAGTATGAGATAAGAGAAACATATGCATAAAACATACAAATGTATATAACAGTTATTATACGAAGTCACGTTATGAATTTATTTATATTTACTTTCTAATTTATACAGCTAACTAATTGTATTTGCTAAAATATTTATTTGATTTCAAATTTAAGTGATAAAATTTTTAGTTAGATTTAATGATATATAGGTTGTATAGTGTAGTCTATATACGATTTCATAGTACTAGTATGGAATTGTTATTTAGACTATCAGCGGAGTAAGCAGAAAAAATCTAGTGTTAAAATACTTCGATCTCTTTATTCGCTTTGAAATTTCAAACATTGCCTACTTAATACTCACATCTATAACTCGAAGTAGTGCCCATAGTAATGAGGAATATAGCTTTAATGAGAGCCCCATTAACGCTATATTCCTCAACAATACTGAATGAACATGAATAAGAGGAAAATCATTCCAACCATTCAAGTTCAAAATATGAGAAATCCAATATTTATTACAGTACAACATTCCACAAAAATTGTAAGAACAGAAGGTGTTTTCATTATTATTTTATATTTATTTAAAATATTTTTGACATGTAATATATGATTACTTTAAAATACAAAAATACTACCAAAAAAATCTCCTTATTGATTTGTTTGCGAACCACAACGACAACAAGCGAATGTTTTACAAACATAAAAGCTGTATTTAATGGTTTATCAAGTAACAAGAAGGCGTTTGTGCAGATTGCTCGTAATTTTACGAGTTTATTACAAGAATGAACTTGAAAAATATTACAAATAATTGAACTCCCTACACAATTTTTGCTATATTAAAATCAAATAAATCAACTTCACGCTGTATCACGCACGCAGCAGGTGAGGCAGAGGAAACTTTGTGTTAAGATATTCCGTTTCCCAATTTCTGCCGAAGTTTTCGAAGCATTACATGTTGGGTGGCGGAATTCAAGTGCGAAGAAATGAAAATATTAACAAATAATAGATCATTCCCTCGAGTGGGTATCGAACTCACAACCGTCGCGTTACAGTCACACTCTTGTCACCCTGCGGCCTTTGCGATGTTGGCTATTTTAGCTGGACGGCTAATACAATCTAATTTATTTTCGTGTTAGTTGTATCCGTTAGTCTATTAAAAATTATAATCTAAATTAAAGTAAGAATTATTATTACTTTTTTTTTCATATAATTTTTTATTATTTTTATAAATATAGATACTGTAAGTAACGGACAGACAAAATATTTTATAAAATACTTACGATTCCTGTCTAGTGCAAACGTTAGGGCCTTCTAACAGGGCCCTGACTGAAGCAGCCAGGGCCAACAATATCAAAGTCTTCCACATCTCGGCTACCTTTCAAATAGCATTAAATCGCAAACCCATACCATAATACTATTGTATTGCTTGCTATCTTTTACGTGACGTTTATTCAGCGTTTCCTCTTGTCGACCGTTGTAGCGAATTGTGAATTGCTTTTGCTAGAACAAAGGAAAATATATATATATTTATATATACACAGCGGTAAAAATAAACATACTTTACGGATATAGCACATACATACAGATGTTTAAGCGATTATCTAAAGAAACAAAAAAATAAAATATATTAGTAAGTATATTTAGTGAGACCAATGTAGATTATTGTAAGAGATTATGATTTTATAAGATCATAATCAATTAGGTATATGATATTATGTATTCAAAATTCGAAGAAGAAAAAGTCGAAACGCAGGGGCATAAGTGTGTGATTGGAAACGTGGTAATTGTGGGTTCCATTCCCACTTGGGAAATTGAATTCTTTTATTGTATTTTCATTTCCTCGCTTTAGTAACAAGGTATAGCGCGGCGTTAAGTTACACTTAACTAGCCATGACCTATACGCCGGACGCAGCACGGCCTAACCTAACCTGATTGAATAATAACAGTACAGTAAGCATCAAAATACGATGTAAGAGTTACAAGCCTTAAAAGGTATACACGTATGATAAGGATAAGGAGAAGTTTGTTAGAGTCGGCTAGAGGTGCTAAGCAGCAGAAACCTTCGCCACGCTCTCGCACGCCTTAAATTAAATCAACTAATAGACACTAACCGACCAGAAAGTGTGGGCACAGTTTAAAAAAACAAGTATATATATAGTTACTGTAAAAAAATGTATATTTATAAATATACGTATATTCGTATTTAATTGATACGCAAAAATAAACATAATAAGGAAGAATAAAAGGAGGAATTAAATTATTTAAACATTAGAATCAATACATTAACAAAATAAAATTACAATATTATTATAAGCTCTGTAATATAGATTTTATATATTATATAAAGTATATGCATATCATAATATATAAAGTAAATATATTTTTCATCTGCATGACCTACATTATCTACGAAACGACCAACGTCCTGGGTATTGCACCTACTTTCATACGTTACTTGCTTAGTCAAACTAAGCTATGTAGGTCACAGTTGCGTGTGTGTTAATAAAACAAAGGTATTAAAAAGTCCGTGTTAAAATTATTACTTACGTACAAATTTTAGATCTATAATCCATATACATTCCAAAGTTCACCAATTTAGTTTATTTAAGATATATATTTTTTTTATATTATTAAAGAAAGTAAATAACTTTTATTCCTGTCGTCTTAAGATGAGGCCAGTCGTGGCGCAGGGGCACAAAGTGTGACTGTAAAACCGACTGGTCGTGGTTCGATCCCCACTCGCGGAGATGAAATATTTACTTAAATCTATATTTCCATTCCTCCGTTATGGTGTCGAGGCAAAGAGTGACGTTGAGTTTTGCCACTAAATGCGCATTGCCTCCAGAATCCGGCAGAAAGTGGGGAATGAAGTGTCTTAACACTAGGTTCCCTTTGTCTACCCTGCTGTGTGCGGGATACGGCGTGAAGCTGATTTATTTTTATTTGTCTTGAGATTTTCAACACTTATAACAATATCTCAAAGTTTGTTTACTTTAATATTTGATTATATTTACATATTTATGCCATAAATGTTAACCCAAACAAAATTTATAATTTATATAAACAAATTTCGACAACATCATCAGTTCAGTATAAACGATAGTTATAAATATGAATCTAAAACAATAACTTATCACACTTCAAACTATTATTATGAAATAGGTAAATGAAATATTTAGACAGCAGTATATTTTTGGAATCCGATTATGGATAGATTTTAACCAAAATATTAGATTTTCTTTAATTTCATATAACTCATTTTTAAATTATGAGTACCATATGAAATATGGAATATTATTTGATTATTTATATAAGTACAATGTAGCTAATATGTAGTAAAGTGAAATTAGCACATGTGGGTCGCTTCGTCATAATCTGCTATCACTAACAAACAATAAGCACTTCTAAGTAGACCACACATAAAACTATTTCTTTTATGTATATTTTTGTAGTTTTTTTATTAAACTCCGTTTCGTTTTTATTCCGTTCTAATATAAAATTTAAAAAATCCTCTCCTCTTTCTCCTCATCTCCTGTCTTAGTAACGGAAGAGTTCTGATTTTGAGTAAAATACGGACTACTCGTACGTAGTCCGTATTTTTAATCATAACGCACGGACAATTGTACGAGTAGTCCAAATTAACATCGCTTAAAACATCTCGCCTCAAAATGATTTACTACATTAATCTGTTATGCCAAAGTGCCCAAGTCGAGCCATGGTCTATATATACCTATATAGTGTGTGGCCCCATAACATATCCGTACGTACATATTAGTCACACGCGAAACAGAAACGCGAGAAACCATTAATTGTCACGTATGTATATTGACAAAACACCAAGCGATGTTGAAGAGCAAAACATTTATAACCGTTATGAGTTAAACAGGTCACTTCGTGTGGGTATGGTTGTCGATTTTTTTTAAGCACTCGATTAAAATACGCTATGCGAAACTTCTTATGCTTACTGTTACAGTATATATTAATAAATTTTATATCAATAATAAAATTGGAATTTATTTAAAAAAACACATTTTCTATTAATATGATTTTTTTATGAATAATTAAATTATTTATCGATTTTCTATTTATGTTAACATGTTACTTTTTAAATTAAAAGTATATTATGTACTTTAGCCGTATAAGTTTATAAATGTATCTAGAATTATTTACACCTACTTAAATGTGTAACCACTGTTCATCTACGTAACTAGACAGGAAGTTGAAATATGGATACTAAAACGGTAGCTTTACATGTAATTGTCATCAAAATGCTACTTCTGAAGGTAATGCGTCATGTCTCTTTCTGAGTAATAACACTGACGGTTATATTTTTACAAACTAAAATAGTTAATGAATAAATATTATTTCAGTTTTAATTAAAATATTACTTTTTTTTAAATATTTTTACATAAAATTATTACCGACCCATCAGTTGACATCGAGTCAGTTGAATGCAAATCACCAGGCCTACTTGCACCTTGTACAACTTGGATAATGTTTTAATTACTTTCCGAGTGCATTAACAATTGATTACATAAATAATACATTTCCGAAAAGTTATTTATTTTTGAAGAATTAATATCACCGTAAATATGGGAAAAATATTTTTTATAGGCCAGTGGCCATACGAGGCCAGTCGCAACACAGCGGCACGAAGTGTGAAACCGGCTGGTTGTGGGTTCGATCCCCACTCGAGAAGATGAAATATTTACTTCAATTTATATTTCCATTTCTCCGCTCTGTTGTCGAGGCTAAGCGCAGCGTTGAGTTCTGCCACTGAAAACCGCAATGCCCTCTAAATTCGGCAGAAAGTGAGGAACGGAGTGTCTTAACCCTAGGTTCCCTCTGACTACCATGCTATGTGCGGGATACAACGTGAATACACCCTGATTTATTTATTTATATTATAGAGAAAAAAAAATCCTATCCTCTACCATCTTAGTAATACAATATATTGCTTAACATTCCTAATTTCATGTTCATAATATGCAGATATCATGCATACAAATACGTCCAACACTTATCTTGCTTGTACGTGCAGACACGGCTGAATAATGCTGACACGTCAACCGCCTCATCCCGGATGCAGCAATGATAAAACATTCAATTACGAGGAAAGTAAGATACGTTCACAGGGTCAACTAAATTACTGAGATACGCATGTTCAAATTAAACTAATATCTACGTATTTTTTATATTGTCGGGTAATACTAGCCTAATAATTTGAGGCCAGTCGTGGCGCAGGTGCACAAAGTGCGACTACAAAATCGATTGGTTGTGGGTTCGATCCCCACTTGAGGAGATGATATATTATGTATGGATGAAAGGAGATGAAATATTATATATAGTCTTAACACTAGGTTTCCTCTGCCTACCTTGCCGTGTGCGGGATATAGCGTGAAGCAAATTTTTTTTTTATTCTAAACACTGTATTTTGACGTTATCCTCATTTTCTAGTTTCAAACAATTTTCACTATACTAGCAAATCACTTCTATTTAACATATATAATAAAATTGAATTGATTGATGTTTGTACATGGAAGATATATGAGAAAAACTGCGGTAAATTATTAACTTAACAGAATCTTTCTTTTCTGCTTGTTCACGCTAATCTCACAAATGGCTTTACCTATTTAAATGCAGTTTACATTGTTGTATTTTGGCAAATTTCCATTAATATTAAGCGTTTGTGTTCCAATTCGTTTATAAATAAAAAGTAATTTCAATATAACGAATTGCATGCGACATTATCGCTACAGTGCTATGTTGAATTTTACTAGGCTTAAACTTTAGCTATGAATATCTTAATTTTGTCTTTAAATGACAATGTTATTAGATCACCAAATCAAAAAAATAAATAATAGTGTACTAGGACAAACGGACAAAGCCACGAGCGGGTCGCTAGTTACATATAAATGAATGTTTAACTGTACAAGATTTTCGTGTATAGTAGTATATAGATATATGAATTTCTAATTTCGCAACAGGCATTTATTATTTTTTAATATTAACTGTTTCATTTTAAAGTTTTAAAGGTTTCAGTTAGTAATCATTAAAATTAATTTAATGAATTTAAATAATTTAATAAATTAAATTTCAGGCTATGTACCAACAAGGTAATAAGTGTAGATGGGTGTGTCTTAACAGTGAATTTTCTAAACGTGAAGCAATTTTTAGGTCATATTACAATTATTAATATAATTACAGAAAACGTGTTTACAATATGCAAGCCTATAAGTATAAAGTTTAAAATTACTGTTTAGTCTAAGGTAGAATTTGAACGCCCTTAGTTCTCTCTCTCTCTCTCTCTTTAAACAAGATTACTATTTTTATAAAAAGTTGGACGGCACAAGAATTTTCTCTACGCTGATAAGATAAAACGCAGCATAGGTCAGCCACTCAATAGGCAGTCACTAAATTGAGCGGAAAGTAGAGAACACAGTGTCGTAACACTAGGTCTCTAGGATATGTTGAAGACGTGTCAAGCTATTTATTTAATCTGAGAATATCATAGTATTTATAATGTATACGTATAATAAAATCGTAACCGATCGGTGTCTGGAAATAATGACTTTTGATTGTTTTCGTCTATTCGCTTGTGCCTTATTTACTGCTGTTATTTACTCTCATCTTAGAAACACCTTAACCGATTTATTTATAATTTTCACTTTTGTATTTTGGCAAGCTTTCTATAACATTTATTGTTTGTTTTACTTCAATTGGTTGATAAATAAAAAAAAAGTTACACGATTTTATAGAATGTTGTTCGACAATATTGATATAAATAATTGTTTTATTGAATTGGCTGAAACTTTACTTTTCAATGTAGGTATTGACATGATAGATATTGTTTTTAAGATGATATTATTATTAGAAAACTAAAGTAATACAGTTCAAGCGGGTGAAGCTGCCAGCGGGTCGCTAGTAATAAATAAGATTGTTGAGGCCGTTGTGGCGTTATGGGACAGTGTCTGACTGACACGACATTTCTGGGTTCAATTTCCACTCAGAGGAATGAAGAATTATTTTTATTTCCTTGCTCTGGTAAGAAGAAAGAATGCGGCGTAAAGTTCGGCAGCTAAACAAATACAAAAAAAAATGTCTCGAAAATTAGAATTGAAATGGAGTGTCCAAACAATATTCTCCCCTTTGCTAACCCAGTTAGTTAAATAAGTTCCAAGACAAACTATTCATAGAGTTTTCAAGATTCAAAGACTTTTAACATATTCATAGAGTAAATAAATTAAAAATTTAACTCTATTTTAATATTAAAATAATATGAAGATTGACTGGACAGGAATATGGAAACCACATGTCTTGTGTATATCTTAGAAATATTTTAATTACTCATAAGTTCAATGGAAATTGATGAGAGAATTATTATTAGGTTGACAACCAGTAGCTAATTACTATTTATCATATTAAATAACACAAGCATATTATCAGTATTACATGATGACTAATAGGTCCATGCATCTCAAACAATTAAAAAACCTTTGTTGTGGTTCAGTTGTTTTTAGCTTCATAATGTATCCAATATGCAACAGGGTAGGCAGGGGTACTTAGTGTTCAGACACTTTGTTCCCTGCTTACTCAAAAATTTTGGAGACTTTATGGAATGGCTAGTGGAACTCAATGCTGACCTTTGTTTTGTTACAAGAGTAATAAAATGGAAATAGCTCATACCCCAAGTGGGAATTGAACCCACATTCATCATGTTCATAGTAAGATGCTGCTGCACCACAAAGGCCTAATGCAGTCCAAATTATTTATGAAATTGATAATATATTATAGTTGAATTTAAATTCTGCAATATCCTCCTGGGACCCAGAGTGAAAATTAACGGAATTGAGCCAAGTGTTTTTATTTTATTTTTTGACCATTTAGGTTTTGATAGAAATGTATAAAAATTTGTATGTTGCTGACCACTAATCCATATATATATTCAACATAGAATTGTAATATTATGTTGTTAGACTTTTAATTGCTTACCGAAATGTAGCAATATTAACAAATTGTTAGTGATGGTGTAGCTATGAAGTTGTTAATGGACATATCAAATGTGATATCCAAGGCGCCCGGAAAATATCAAAATCTTACTACCATATCAAAAATATACAGAATATATACAGAAGTGTGAAATAAAGAAAATTGTGCATAAGGAAGCACAATAGTAAATGTTATAACATAAAAAACCATGCTTTGAAACAATCTTTTATAATATAACAGCAAATGAAGAGAGAAGAGGGTCAGGAGTTCAGGACAGTATATAATTAAATTAATTCATATTTTATGTAATTATGTACATATGAATAAATTTTTGAATAATAATTGTGTCAACACATTAATCTGTAACATTAATATGAAGAAGTTTTTTTTTTATTTTTGGTTACACTAATCTTGGAATCTTGTGATTTATGTAGAAACATATATTTGCATTGGACAGTCCATCTATCAAGAATTACATTAAGATTTTTCTATTTTACCACACAGGGAAAGTCATAGGAGAAGCTAGTTGTTAATGAAAATAGAATAAAATATTTAAATGTCTCATTGAATTGTATAAAAATTTTCAAATAGGTTTTACAAGTATGAAAATAAATGAATGTCATTATAATATACAATCTTAGATATGAAAGTTTTAATCTATTACTTACAGGACCTTCTTTAAAGAAATATATCTTAGAGAATAATCATGTCAAGCACTTTCACTCATAGATTGTAGCTTTTTGTGTCAAATAAACATAACGCAAGATAAAAAATTGTCATTTTTTACACACAAAAAACAAATAAAAATATCCTTGAATATATAATGACTAATGTTTTTTATTTGTATATTTAATATAACAAAATATAACTGTAATTTTTGCTACTAACCCGGAAACTTCAAATTGCTTGCTTGTTACAATATATCACTTCTATGATTCACTTATGCACACTTAAGATTCTTTGATATATTAATCGCACAGAAATTGTAGGATGTTGTGTTAGTATTTCTAAATCAGGGTAATCAAGTAATATTTAAAATACTGCATTTACACAACGCACGTCCACTTAAAACCATCACAGAACAAAGTTAAACTTTATAATAATAATAATTGAAGAATAACGCACTAATTAAAACTCAATATAACTTATAAGATACGATTAAGAGTTTATATTCTCAGTGACGTTTTACGTTTCACTCTAAAGTCTAATATCTGTGAGACTGTGACGGCTAGGTACGCGATCAGTCTGCGATGCGACGAGAAGCAATTTTAATTATTAGTGTTGCCAGCTACATTAACCTAACCTAATTTAGGTACGGTAGGTCTTTGGATGAGGTACCTCTTTATATATGGGTTATTTTGACATCAATATTATTCTCTATATAAAATATATATATAGTAATTGATTGATAAGAGCCACGAATTCCCACCTATGTACTCAACCAAAAGGTTTTTGAATAGGCAATACTAATTGAATTGAAATAATGGGAGTTCACAGCTTTTTAAATCAAGTAGGCTTATTAAAAATATATCAAAAAAGGATATGATGGCGTGTGGGCACTAGTGTACATCCGTAAACTCTAGGATTGTGTGTTGTACATTCGATTCCACTCGTTGGTATAAATGTCTTCTTTCTTGTAAAGTGCCAAATTCAGCCACTTGACACACAATGCCTCGAGAATTCGGCAAAACTGGAAGTGTCTTAACACTAACCACTAGGCTACTTACTAACAAGCCAACTAACAAAGTTCCCTCTACTCATAGCCTACCCAGCTATGTGCGTGATACAGCGTGAAGCTAAAAATATATTCAAAATAATATTACAGTCGTTAAACGTTCTTTTTTCTCAAGTTGCTTATACATATATTAGTAAAATACAAAACATATTAGTGTGATTTATATTCTATATACATTTGCTTAAATTCCAAGTAGGCAAGACTAGCTCTCAGCACTGTCAATTGTCAAGATGTCAAGTCACAAAATGACAAGAGACGATTAAGTAATTTGGTTGGAATCGAATATGAAGAATTCTGAAATGCATACTCTAATAATATAATGTGTTAATTCGCTTTTGTTATTGTAAAATCACATCAAACCATAAAACTTTTAAAACATAATTGACAGAATGTCGTCATTACGAAAAACGGTAAATACAAAAAATTCAAGAATAAAATAGATATACATAACAGAAGATAATATTAGCAACATTTCTAATTTTTCAGGTTTTACAAAGCTTTAAAAAATTACATCGGACTAGATTAAAAGTATTTCAAGGTGATGAAAGGGCTTTAACAGCAGCCAAGATAAAAATAAATGAAGAATACAGAAAAAATAAACACGTAAAAGACGAAGAAGCAATTAAAGCGGTATGCAACTGTTAAAGCGATTATTTAAAAATATAAATTCCAAAAATATAGTAGGTGATCTTAAATTAATTAATCATTTTGTGAGTAATGGTATATATATTATAGATTTCTATTATTTTCTACACCAAGACACAAAATGATGTTATTCATTGACCTTATATTAGATGTTATTTTAATAACATATTGCATTTTATTTATTTTTTGCATTAGAATAATTATTATAGATTTTTACAATTCTATTCACAATTATTCAAATATGCCAAAATTTATACCATATATTTTACATTGAGTTTTATTTTATTATTTTTGCTTATTCATACTATCTCAGCAAATATGATGATAGTCTCAGTGGTAGTAGATTAATTGGAATTATAAAAAATGTATAGATATAAAAAGTAAGTTTACTGTAAGCTTTTCTGAGCAAAATTCATAGGTCAAATCTACCAACACAGATGTGGTGTGGTTCTATGATGATAAAATAACTTGAACAGCCAAAAGCTCAATATTACAAAAGTAGAGGTGTTAATCAAGAGAAACCACCCTTAATACTTTTTCTTAATAGGTTTGTTTATCAATTATAGGTAAGGGAAAAGTGGCCAGGATATAGCAGATACAAAGATAAAGTTATTTTTCTATATAACAATGCTGGATTAATGATTTATATTTTGTTGTTGGAGGAAATAGGTTTTGTAGATTTCCTGCTAGGATTCAATATTTCTTGATGTGATATCTATCTTTTAGGTGAAAGATGGGAAAACTAGTAACAAGTGAAGATATTTTTAGTATTTTTTTAAAGTCTGAATTTAAAATAGTTCTTGATCTCTCAATAAATACTATAAATGAATACTAACAATTTAAAATAATTTGAATTAAACAATATACTGTATAAATTGTAACAGTTTTGTTTCAGATGATTAAATTTGGTGAAGATGTTGAAAATGAATTAAGAACACAAGTTATTCAAGCAAAAGAAATAAAACCTGGTGTATTTGGTAAGAAATTATTAAGCATTTTCTAATTTAAAAAAAAATCAAGTATTAGTTATATTATGTATAGAATCTAAATGAAGAATACTAACTTTTGAGACCTTACCATAGCAGAGCACAGCAGTAGCAAAATATAAATTTTAAATAAATATTTCCTCAAGTGGGGATCAAACAGTAGCGTTTACAGTCACTCTTTGCCATGATTGGCCTCAAATATAATAATTTCCTTCAATAATATGCAAAAATCTTTCAGAGGCCAAGATTACTGAAGACACATTAAAATTAGATAATATTCCATACAATGATGCCGCATTATCAAATGATGGCATTATCGAAAGGCGCCCTTGTTGCCAGGAAGAAGTGAAAAATAAATGAAGAAAGTAGAAAATTTGCGTGTATAGAGTTACTTAATAAAAGCTTACTTATTAGTGTATTTTTGTTTACTATTTCTATTTTATGTTCACTATTGTAAATTATGATACTATGTAGTACCTACTATGTTAGATACTATGTTAGATTAACAAGATGGTAGTTGGCAGGGTGCAATGTCAATTATTACGAACTTTGATTTATTGATATTTTATCTCTTGTCATTCATGCAAGTCTCTACCTATAACACACCTCATTCAACTTCCTATGTGATTCTTACAGTTGTTTTTTTTTGTACATATCGTCATCAATAAATAAAAAAAACCGGACAAACGCGAATCGGGATAGCTTACCGATTGTTCCGTACCAAGATTGGAGGTTTTGGTCTTTTCTGAAATTCAAGCTTAGCTTATCCAGAACACTTTTCTCTTTATATCACAATAAACATCATACCATTTAAGACAAATGTATAGTTTTCAGATATTTTCCTAAACCAGTACTATCTCTTCCAATTATTCAAATACATATAGATATGTAGATTCAAGCTGCCAAATTTCTTAATTCTATGTGAATAGAAGGTATCTTATTAATTTTGATTCCATTTATAGTTCCGTAATGCACTCTTTTTGAGTAAATGTAAAAATACGTTTTTTTTTTCAAGACATCACAGGGCCGTAGATCCTAATATATTGTTTGAATTTCAACTCGGTCTCCAAGTATTCTTGAGATAAAGAATATTAAAAGACATACAGAAAGTGATGTTATAACGGTTTCTTTTTATTTAAAAGGTACAGAACCTCAACAATTACATTATCACACGACATTTGATTAAAAAAAAACTAAAAAGTTTTTGAAAGTTTAAAACATTAGAGCGTAAAAACCCATTATATGTCCCGATACTTTTTGTCAATCTAACTGTAAAACTAATAATTTTGAAAGCAAGTGTACGTGATTAAATATCAATTATCAGCAACATCGATTTTGTAACTGCTAATATCGATGTTCATCGCAAATCGATAATCATCCGGCATCCCTATAACACTCATCTCATAAATCGTAATAATAACAAAACAATATTTTCAAAACAAACATGAAGCTAAAATTATTTTTATACCTACTGCAAAATTGTTAAAAATTATTAGACAATATAGAATTACAAAGTATATTTGTTTGTATACTCTTTACGATGCCATGTAGATATAACTAACTTATAGAAATCACAAACTTTCCAGTCAAATACTAAATATAAATAATCAATAAGTAAGATATTCTATAAATAATTAAAAATCAATAATGCAGGCTTAGTCTACAGTTCTTACTCTTAATATCCACCAAGGCCTTATTTGAAGTCGATTATTTCAAAAGCTTTCAATATAATTTTAATAACGTCTAAATATTAAAAAAATATGGCAAATGTTTTAGAAACATTAATAAAAGCTTCCGAAAAGGCAGCTAATGTAGCCAGATCGTGTTGTGAACATTCAAATGCAGAAGCATTGGTAGTCACTGAGAAATGTGAGAGTGAAGCAAATTCACGTTTTGATAAAGATTTTAAAACAATTGCTGATGTCTTAGCGCAAGAGGCAGCTAAATCTGTAATTATTACATGTTTCCCAGAACTTTGTAATTATGTCAGAGGAGAAGAATCATCTGAAATTGGTGGCAAAACAGTAAGATTGCAAAATGATCAAGAAAAGACATCTGAATTACTTCAAAGTCTACTACCAGTGGATACAGCTCAAAGAATGGCTGCTGCAGCCCACGGTGGTATTAAATGTGATATAAGTGTTCCACCTGGTCTGCCCTATATAGACACTACCGATTTAGGAATATGGATTGATCCAATTGGTAATTATTTTGAAACTTGCAATAAAAATGATTTATGCATTGTTTGCATATAATAGAGGTAGACTTAAGTGATTTAAATATCATCCATTTGGTGCAACAATTATTTATTCACACTTAGAAATATTGCCTAAGATATAACCAAAGTCTAGAAAAAATACTATTTACAAAATAGTATTTTTTTTACATATCATTGTCGCATAAGATGAGCAATATATTGGTTGCATATATAATTTTAAAACTATTGGTGTAAATGTGGCCAGTTATAGTGTAGGAGCACAAAGTGTGACTGAATAAATAATTGGTTAATTATATATTATACTTATACTTCTTTAGACGGCACCGCAGAATTTATATCTGGTGTGAAAGGTGATGCTAAACCAGGCCATGGCTTGTCTTGTGTGACGGTATTGATTGGAGCTTATCTAAGATCTTCTGGAAAACCAATTGTAGGAATTGTTAATCAGCCATTTTATCAACAGTAAGTGGTAAACTAAATAAAAAATAATTATCACTATCAGACCATCATAGTGCAGTAGACTGTAGTTCTTAATCCCTTCCCAGGAATATAAATTATTTAATTTCACTGGAAGTTACAGTGTCAAGTAATGAAGTGTCTTAAAAGTAGTGTCTCCACCTACTTTGTTATGTAGGCCAAAGCATGAAGTTAAAAAAAATAGTCTAGCATATTTTGTTAGAAGATAATATTGTCAAAAGCTTCTATCATGTCTTTGTAAATGTGACATTGATTTTATATTTGTTTACTTAAGTATATAAGTTATAAAACTGGTAAATTGAAATTACATACTGAAAGTTCAATACCAATTTCAGGATTGGACAGGATTGTAATAAGGAACATGACTTGCAAAAGTTCCTACTTATGTAATTTCATAATACTAGATCCACACAGCACAGTACCCTCATAGGTTTTGATTACTTAACAAATTTCATATAAACTGCAGCAAAAATACCCTTATCTTTGATTGTGTTGCCTCAAAAGCTTAATTTCTTCTGTATTCCTAGGGCTTACAGACCTGGACATATTAATTTCATGCCTTGTACCTTCACTTAATCTTGACACAAACAAAAAGTGATACTTTAAGAATTCTGTGTTTTTAATTTAAGGCAGAGTACCTACCTAAAAAATAATCTTAAAGGTGCAACAGCCCAGTCCAGCATATTAGGCAGAAAGTGAGAAGTACCTTAAAACCACATTCCCTCGGCGTAAGCTCTGTTATGTATGTGTAAAGCCATAACAACAATAATGCTAAAACAAACATATTAACACATTTACCAATTTTTGCAGTGACAAGGGACATATTATCTGGGGCGTTAGTTACAACAATGTCCACACATTTTCTGACGTACAAATGACAGTGAAAGATAAAATAATCCTTATGAGTGGGTCGGAAAAGCCTGAAGTAATAGAAAAATTCACATCTTCTGGGTGGCTGGTAAAATATGTACCTGGAGCTGGTCATAAATTGATGCAAGTGGCTTTAGGTAAATAACTTAAAGAATAATACTTATTTAGAAAATGTATAAAAATTTGAACATAGAGAACACCTGAAAACCGACCAGACACTCTGACCACTAAGCCAAACGTTCACGGGTTCGAGTCCTGCTATGTTCAAATATTTAAATGTATTTCTAAATAAGTATTTTTCTTCCCCAAGTGTAGATTAACACTTAAAAATGTTAAAAAAAACTTATAATAGTTAAAATTCAAATTCAAAATATTCTTCATCTGTAGATTTTGGATTTGAAATAACATGTTAAGAAGTTAGTTTAATTTACATATCTTCTTAATTTGAATAATTTTTTAACTTCGCGTAATTTTGTGTTGAATGGCAAAACTCAGTGCCCCACGTATCTTGTTACCAGAGCGAGGTGATGAAAATAATTAATTATTATCAGTGAAAACGTAGCGCCACAACCGTTGACACCATAACATAAAGCCACGCCACGATGGCCTCAAGTGAACATAATAGTGATTATAATTAAATAAAGTACTTACTTACATTCTCACTGTATCCCTAACAGGGTAGTTTTTTTTTATAACACTACAGACACATGGTCCATACTTTTTTTTTAACTTTTTCATTATTATCAGCTAATCAACAGTATATTTATCTGCCACTTAAACTAGGCTTATAACTAGAGAAAATTATCTAGATATTTAATTCCTAAGAAAGTCCAAGTATTTTTAGATTGCCTTTTTGTAAACATTTCACTTATTATCAATTAAACTTATAACTTATATAACAATATCTATTACAATTTTACAATTTATTTATTTATTTAAATAAATAAGTTGTAAATTCCGAATTCCGGAGGCATTGCGTGTTGAGTGGCTAAACTCAACACCTCAGTTTGCCTCCACACAAGAGCAAAGTAAAGGAAATATTTATTTAAATAAATATTTCATTTCCTTGAGTGGAGATCGAATCGTCAACCAGTTTCATTTGCAATCTCATATTGTGCCCCTGCGTCACGACTCGCCTCAATTATTAAATAAGTTTTTTTTATAATATTTGTAGGAGAGGCTTCAGCTTACATAGTTTCGCAAGGAACTACATTTCGGTGGGATACATGTGCTCCTCACGCCATTCTGCTTGCAAAGGGTGGAAATGTAATAAGCTACAATAACTTTGAAGAAATTACTTATAATGACGAAAAAGATTTAGATACCAAGGAATATTGCAATAAAAATGGAATTATAGCATATTCAAATGCAGACATTTTAATTGAAATAAAGAATATACTTAATAAGAATAATTAATTATATTAGTAAAATTAATATTTATGTGAACTTTTTTAATTACTCAGTGTTGTTATTTATTTAAAGATCATATAAAAAATTGTTAAAAACAAAAAATCTAAATAACTGCTTAGGTTCTGTATAATTAATTTTTAATATTTTCAAAATGAAATTATTCTTATGTAATATTGTATATAAATTGCTTTTAATATTATAGAATACTAAAAGAAAGAATTAGAATATTTACTCTTCAAAAGGTGTATTGTATGGAATAGATGAAGACACAATTTTAAATAAAACTATTTTAACCGGATTAATCGCGTATATTTCGTTTTTTTGTACATTTTTGGAAACCCGGCGTTTCGAACACTTCGCAGTAGTCCGTGAGACCAAAAATAGTTTTAAAATAGTTTTATTTAAAATGTGTAATAATCGTGAAAATCAAAGAACTTATTATGTGAAGACACAATTTTCTAGTCAAATCTATACTCAATGCCAAAGCTCGTCGAAAATTGTGTCGTCGTTATATGATATTTACATTTTCTCTATAGATAGTATATAATATTAGAACCTTATTTTGTTGAGGCTATATCTAAATATAATATAACACTAAAAATATTTTGTCTGTATAATTAGTTATTATACTGAAATATATAGAGGAACACTTAAAAAGAATAATAGATAGCAAAAATTATTATTTTTTTAATTTCTTGTCTATCTTTATGTATGATCTCGTTTATCTTCGAAAATACTGAACTAATTTACTTAAAACTTTTGCAAAATGCTTTGTTTTAACTCAGCATAACATTATAAAAAAAAACATCAAAATCAGTTCATTAAAAAAAACGTTATCATTTAAATGAACTCAAGGCCTGAGTTTGCCGGCGAAAGTTATATAGCAATCTATATCTATACTTATAATAAATGTATAATTTTTTGTAATAACTTGTATTCTTAACTGTATAGTATGTATTTTATAAAACGTCGTTTTCTATTAATGTAATGATATATTAAGTGAAATTTTTAAGCATTTTTAAATGTCCGAACAGTGACAGTTTAATTTAAAATCCAATACTAACCGCGCTGGTTAATTCTTGGCTAAAGAATGACATTCGAAACGTCTTGATTATATGACTGTTCATATTTTTTTTTAAAGCACTATTGTTCACAGTACAAACAACGAAGGTTGCAAAATTGAATTGTTGGTAAAACATTCATAAATAATAACTAAATCACCATCCAAAAAATCCTTATAGAAATTACCATAATGTAGTAAAAAAAAACATCATTATATTTTCAAGTAATCATTATATTTTCTATCCTGTTTATTAAATCAATAACCATATAGTGCAAGCGGGCGGCGTAGGCGCGCGCGTGTCGTTAGTTGTTATATAAGTTGAAAACGTGCTAAGATTCCCTTACGTGATTTAAATTAAAAATTCCTAAATTTTTAAATTTCAATTTACATAATAAATTATTGATCTTATTTATTTCTATTAAATTAATATGACGGATTAAACACATTGTTTTATTTAATATATACTTTGTTCACACTATGAATAAAAAATATACCTATAATAGTTGTGCTCATTTTTTATTTAATCAGTAGAACTTGAACTTGATCTACTTCTTTTCTTTTTCTTTTTGGTCTTCTTTTCTTTGTGCTTCTTCTTTTTCTCTTTTTGTTCTTTTTCTACTTCTTCCTGTATGATAAAAATACAGTAAATTTCTCAATCGATTTATATACATACGTATTATCTATATAAAATGAAGCAAAATTTTGGACCCCTTTTTACAAAAATTGTGCAGGCATTATACATTTTTAGGTTTGTAAAGTGGCATGTATATATGTTGCTATGGCAACGCCAACGTAAAATTATATGCGTCAATTGGTTCTCTATTAATACCCTATTTATGAAGGCCTGAGACAAAAGGTAAACAAATGAAAAAAAGGTTATTTTTATAGGTCACAATTGATGGAGGATAGTATATAAATAAAAAAAAATATGGATTTATGTAAATAATGTTATTGAACTGTTTATAGAACATATTAATTAATAATAATTATAATCAAAGTTTATTGATTTCATCAATAATGAAATGATTGATGATGAAGGCTGACTATAAATTAAATGGTTGTGGGTTAGATGGGAATGAATCAGCTTCAAATCCTTGCTCTAGTTACAAGGGAAAGAGCCTGTTGATTTACAGCACTGGATGGTCTTAAAACTAGATACCCCTGCCCACTCTGTCAGATACAGTGTGAAGCTAATGAAATGTTGTAAATGTTGTTACATTTTTCCAGATATTTTCCATATTTGTGAATACAACAAAACCCATGTTTTGTTGTATTCAGATCTAATCTTTACAAATATATAAATATTTTTTTCCTACTGGTGGTCTGACTTAACAACTTCCAAAATAAGTAAAGATAATTATAAGTTAATATTTTACTAATTCTCTAATTATAATTATTCCTAGAAAAAAAATAACTCACAATTATCTAAATAAATGTAACTAGTGACACATTAGGGTTGGTCATATTTTTTAATTCTAATTTATGTGGCCACTTACATTTTTTACAGGCACTTGGGCTATTGATATAGATGGTGCACAACCCTGTGTTCTTATGGAGGCTGTTACTTCATCTATTTTACTCATATCAGCATTTGGTGCCCTATATTGTTCACAGTGATCCACACGAATTGTTCTTCCCAAAATCTGCAATTTTCTTTAGGGTTTAAAAGGGACTCTTTATTTAATTAATATGCATTTACTTAGGAAAAATTGTGAAGTACTTCCTTAAAATTGTTATGTAACAAGCAATTTGTTAAGCCAAAAACTTAAAGTTGTGCTTTGTCTAATAAAATAAGGAAATGAGAATAATTTATATAGATATACATTCTGGGAGGGATCTGGAATTTAGCTTTAAACAAATATGTTTGTGTAAATGTTGTTTTTTAATCTTGCAGGGAAAAAATGGTAATAAGTTAAACTTCTGGGTTGGGCGTCATACTATTCTGGGGTGGGCTAGGCCCATAATCAATAGTTTAAATAATTAAACTCATCTTTACCTTTATTCCATTGAGATTATCCACTGAGAGTATAGTAGATCTTTGATCTTCATAACAAATAAATGCAAAACCTTTTGATTTGCCTGTAGCTTTATCTCTTACTAAGTTTATATTAACTATTTCACCATATTGTGAGAAAACACATATGACATCACCTTCAGTTAAATCATATGGCAAGCCTCCAACGAATATCCATGCACTATCTTTATACTGATCATGCCATGAGCTTTTTGAATTGCCGGCAAGTTCTCTTTCACTTAGCTTCAATACATTTTTCACGTTCCTATAAAAAGAACAATGGTTTTATAAATCGTTCACATGTAAAAACATAATAAGGAAATTTGTGCACTTAAAAAAATATATAATTACACTTACGTCATAGGATTCATTTCGAAATTAGGTTTAAATTAACAGAATGTAATTAATCTGCTGTATCTCCAAATAACTTAATATAGGATGTAGCGTATAAATTTGAAATGACAATTTTCTATCACGATATTTAAAATGTAATTTCCCTCTTAGATATTTTTTTAAGTATAGAATACTACGCTACTGCAAGTTGAATACATATAGGTTATAATTTTATAAACAATAACATAAGTCGCTCTCTTTAGTTCTAACTTCTTATGATGTAATATCGATATGTCATATGTAGGCAATATAACAAGAACAATCACTCGATTCGGTCGACTCGATTTTTAGTTTTTGGTATTAATTTTCAAATCTTACTTGTTCCAAATTTACAATAATTAAATACCTAATTTTAGTTATTTTTACTTCCTGTCACCGTGTTTATTTTCAAAATATTTCTGGCACGTTCTTGGATTAATCGTTTTTAAATAACTTTGAAATATATCTTTTTAGAATTCTACAATATCAACAAATGGGTAGCAAATCACGTTACCAGTACATGATAGATCTGAGCATAGTAATTTCGATATTTGGATATTTCAAGAACTAAGTAACGATTAAAAAACATTGATATCACCATACTGTTTCTAATTGACTGATTAAAATTATAATTGAATCGTGTCTTCTCTATTCTACGTGACATCAAGAAACACGCCTAATAACCATAAACAAAAAGAGAAGACAAGAAAACAAATCCTATCTGTAATCATCTGTCACAAGTTCACAACTCACAATCTTAAATGAAGCTATATTTACAAAACAACACGATAAATTTAATATATCACAAGTCGTACATTAAACTATAAGACAATAACTTTTAAAGTGACAATAATAGTATCAGTTTTACTATAGATGTTTAATTATGTCTACTCCAACTCCAGAAATTGCTGACCAATTTGACCAAGTATGTCGAAAATTTAAATTCTTTAGAATATTTTTTTCTGAAGAATATCAATTTTCACATATATAATATTACATATTTTATATTGCAGTTTGACGATGAAGACGGTGATCAACAATTAGGTGCCACAGCATCTGGAAGGAAAAGATTGTTTAGCAAAGAACTACGTTGTATGATGTATGGATTTGGTGATGACCAAAATCCATACACTGAAAGTGTTGATTTTTTAGAAGATCTTGTCATAGAATTTATTACAGAGACTACACATAAGTAGGTTTGAGCTTGCTTAATGATAATCACCAACATTTGATATTTAATTGTTATAATTATGTAATTGCATTACCAGAGCTATGGAAGTAGGCAGACCAGGCAGAGTACAAGTAGAGGATATTATTTTCTTAGTACGTAAGGATGCTAGAAAGTATGCTAGAGTTAAAGATCTTCTGACAATGAATGAAGAGCTTAAAAAGGCTAGGAAAGCTTTTGATGAAGTTAAATATGTTGGTAAGTGGAACTTTGAAAAGAAATATATTAAAATATATATATGTACAACATTCATTCATATTATATATATTTAATATTTTAGACTTGCTATTTTTCAACTTATTGAATATTTTTTGAAATTCATAATATTGATTAATAATTAAAAAATATATAAATAAATTACTAATAAACTCACTATTTAAGTTACATATAGTTTTGTTTACAATTTGTATGAATAATAAAGTGTGAAAATGTGTTTTGATATACTTTTTTAACTTATAGAAGACCAACAATAAGTGTTGGTGGTCAAACAACACCATGCTCTGAGACTGATGCAAGTAAAAAAATTACATATTAACACATTGCTTTTGTGTTTTGCACTCTATACATGTAAAAGTCATTAATATTCTGTTGTGCTTTGTGTTAATTATAATTTACTATAATGCCATATACTAACCTTGTATGCTAAAACATAAATCACCATGTATTATTGTAAATTTTTGTATATAAATACTTATAATACAGGTTGTAACACAACCAACAGATCAATAGTTTTCTATGGATAGAGGATCTCACTACTTATCTATTTTACCCTTATGTATGTTAGCTGATTTACAGTGGTTCAGCAGATATTTGAAAATTTGTGATTTAAAAACTCAGATTCTTGAAGAAAATCGGGAAATATTGTTTTGAAATAAGCTAAATTTTATCAAAAACTTGCAAGGGCTGCAGTTAAACAAAGTTACTTGTGATTTTTTCTAGAAATAATTTTAACAACTACTAGTTTAGAATAGAATAATTTCTAAAAGTTTAGTTGAAATAAGTGTTACAATCTTGAAACAGTAAAAAATTGTTATTCTTATTACAAGAATTGACTACATTTAAATCTTTTTTTTCCGTATTGACATAAGTGTTTGCATTTTTTACCAGTCTACTATAATGAGACAATGATTATTTAATACAAATATGTTGATATTGCTATCCTAGCACAGGCCATGAATTTTCTTCCCGAATAGCATTCATGGGTTTAAATCAGGGGTTCCCAACCTTTTCTTGCTCAAGGACCACTTTTATATCATTCTTGGTAGCAGGGACCACTATGCACGTAGGCATAATAAAAAATAACTGTGATAATCAAACAGAAACTTTGCATTCCCAGTCTTAAAATTAAAATCGTTCACGGACCATATTTTGGCTTCTGAGGACCACTGGTGGTCCCCGGACCACTGGTTGGGAACCACTGGATAGATAAAGGTTGATCCATTGTTTGTGTTACATCCTGTATTTATAAGGTTTTTTTCCATAGTTCAAGATCATATTAAAGAAGGAGTTTTAAATTGGGAATGCTATTTCATAATCTTTAAATTAAAAAAAAAAAAAAACAAATAATTCAATTTAATTTATAGTCTGAGTACAGAGAAGTGTGTACTCATTTAAAACGATATTATGAATATATAAAAAACACGTGAATGAATACTTTTTATGATTATTTGAATATATGACTAGTTTATTTTAAAGACTGTAATATAAAAAAGGAATACTAGTACTTCATTTCACTCATGGGATAAAGATACTTGAACTGTTGGATCATAATGACAACCCAATAATGCATTTTTTTGGGTATATTTGCTTGTATGTTGTCTAGAGTTTTCGTCTTTTAAGAGCAATAATTTTGGAATATAAAACATTTATTTTTCAGAATGAAAGAATATTAATGCATACAGAGGCTTGTGATGTGAGTATAGTATTTTATTACATACCAAACTAGAGCTTTATTCATAATAAGATCTTTGTTTTTACACAATTTAAGTAAAACTCTTTATCTGGATTTACTTACCTATGACCACAGACTACTACAAAGTGATTAAAATATGACATAGTTATACTCATATCTCTTAAGGTTCTTTCTTTGTTTGGATTCTGGTCAGTGTTGCAATTGAAAAAACATATAAGTAGCTTACTACAAAAGTATATATAAATTTTATATTACGAAATATAACGAAAATTATTGTGTCGTCAACGGCACATTTACACATGTCTAGTATATGTGTATTTATTATGATATGTATACCGTCCATAGGGTCGTCGCGTGTATAGCAAGGTAGGCTAAGAAAACCTATTGTTAAGGCACTTTTTTCTCTACGTCCTATCCAATTTTTGATGTCGTGTGTTGAGTTCGATGCTACCGGACAATACTTTCTGATGCTTTGTCTTCTACAGCGAGCAAATCAAATTATGTCATTCCTTCAATTCGGGGAATCGAACCTACATCAGTTGCATTTACAATCAGACTTTGTGCCGCTGCGTCGCGACGCGACTTTATTTGTTCTTATATATCTACATGTATAGAAAAGTATTACAAAAAGATAACATATTTTATACTTAATTTAATCATTTAATGATGTACTTGTTTCAGATGATATATAAGACTTGGATTGTATACATCAAATTTAAATACATCAGTTGCTGTAGAAGACATTCCTAATCGATTAAGAAAATAAAAATATGTTTTTATATTTTTGTTTTATTATACGAAACCCTTTTAATATTTGCTAGCGGTCCCTCGGCTTTGCCCACATACCACCTACAATACTTTTGGTATGGTATGGTACTTTGATTATGGCGTTCCGAGCGTGCCAATAGAGCACATATCACTTCACCAATGTCATGTTGTGTGAAGAAATACGAAGGAGGTTGTACGGTAAAAAAGAGAAAATGTTACACAGTAGCAGAATGCATGTTAAAAAAAAGATTCAATTAAAAATTGCCTTCACCCATAAACAAAAAAAAATGCATTATACGCATAGTAAGAAATATAACATAAAGGTGTTAGTTTACAATTAAATTTTGTTATATCTACACACAGTGGCTCATTTTCAATTTTTTAAAAAACGTAATCAGACAATTTAATGTGTAAATTTCAGCTTGTTATTTTTAGTTTTTCTTCATAATTTTATCATCTTAAAAAAACTAGTCGCTGTTCCCGACTTGTTATCAACTCTATGGAGTTATTGTAACAATATTCCTTCTGGTATTGATTAGACAGGATGAATAAAAATTATATATTTGTAGAAAAATTTTAGCCAATACTTAGATAATCATAAGAAAACAATAAAATAAATTTTCGTTTGTGGTAAAAAATTATTTGTTTATCGTAAAGTGTATCTTATTTCAACTAAAAGATATCAAGAATTTGAAATAAAAATCGATATTTTTTTCTAATAATTTATTTGTGCGATTACAGAATAAAAAAAGAAGAACATTAAGAGACATATTCCAATATACAAATAATACAACAGAGCATTATTAATTCGAAATATAAAAATCTTAATAACTTAAAAGTTAAATAATATATTAAATAAAACTATATAATTTCAAACATCCATTTGTTAGGCAATGCAAAGCAATGGCATAAAAGGCGGGAGTAAAAAGTGACTGCGATCTAATTCATATAATGCCTTGATAGTACTGTATGACACACTCTAAACTACATCTAGAATCACAACATTATTGATAAGGGATAGATTTTTTTCTTCACTGTCAGCTTCACACTGTATCCCGCATGTATGTAGCAGAGGGAAACTAATATTAAGACACTCTGTTCCTCACACACCGTTGAAATCACAAGATAATGCGTGTTACGTGGCGGCGTAGTTTGTCTTGTCATAAGCGAATGGATTTGTTACTTTTCCAGTGAATCGAACGCAAAGCCCACGCGTTTACACTCAACTCTTCACCACTGGGCCTTTTACGGGCAGATAGTTTCTATGTTCTATTATAACGTTAACAATATGTATATATTAAATATTTATTATAAACGTGTAAAAGTTCTAATAGGTAAAAATAATGTAACATTTCAGGCGACTAGACCTGTCAAAACAGCCGAAACTTTAAACCTTTGGTTCACACAACTAACTGCTAAACACACCTACTGCGGGCTGTATAAATATAAAACAATTTACTTAAGTCATAAATAGGCCATTCGTGGCAGTGAATACGTTAGTTACACATAAATACTAAGTTTAGGCAATAAAAGCGTCAAGACCACACATTAGATTAAAGAAAACAAAAAAAAAACAATTCTAAATAAATTTGGTAACTCGCAACAAACAGCACGCATAAAATAATAACATAAATACATAATAAATATAACATATATGCAAAAAAACAAACAACTTGGTTAAAATATTACACTTATTGGCGCTGATAAGCAGAGAAAGCGTGAAGAGAGCCGACATTATTAAATAGATTATATAATAATATATAATAAATTATTTACCACAGACAACGTAAAGGCACGTAATATTTATAGATATAAATGTCTATTCTAATATAACACAATTAAGACTGGTTCGGTTTATTCAAACGAGGGTATTATTAGACATTCCGATACTTTGGCGAGTCATTTTTATTAAATATCGGCAATTGGTCCCGCTATCCGTCAGTGTACGTGAAAAAACCGAACATATAAAAAAATGCATAACAACATTAAATAATAATAGTAGGCCTAATTTTCATTAAATAAAAGTCCAAGGAGGTTTTTGTAGAATGCACTTATTTTTTTAATATTACTGGGTTTTAAATATTTAATATACTTGACAATGATCTCTCAAAAGTTTGATCCTCTGTTGTTTTAAGTTTCATAGCCCGTACCGTTGACAAAATTTTTATAGCCCTCTTATTAAGGCCCAAAACGTATTAGGTTCAGTTCAACACTAAAAAAACAATTCATAAGTATATTTCAAAATGCTTAACTTTTTTTTATTCGCTACAGGCTATGTTAACTTACTAATTAAATAAAATAGATGATATAAGACAGAGATGACAGAGAGTTAAGTCTTTAATTGGGGTAAGTAAACATTAATAACTTTCTACTACAAAACACATACAAAAACACTAACTAATCAAATAATTGGAAGGACAATTTGAGCCTTAAATCCAGATCTCCGTCTAATAAAAAAAGTCCACTAAAACAAGAACAAAAAAAAACTTCAGAAGACATTTAAAGAAATACAAAATACTCATCAACCATTTATCATAACGTCAATAAAGTTGTAACATTTATAAAACCGATGTATATATGTATGTATAACTACAATCTAGGTTTAAATAGTGTGTAAATAATATGTATTTGTAATGAAACACTAACAGGAAAGTAAGGCAAGTGAACCTGTAACGACATCTAAATGTATCTAATATAAGGTCATCCAGAAATTACGTTACACAAACTATAAGACTGACACCACTGACATTTCTATGTAACTTCATTGAAAATTTGACTAAAATTGAAAAGAGCTTGTAATGTCCTAATTGAAAAAAAAAAAAATTTTTTTTTCATATATTTCAGTTTCATAATTTCTTGACGTCACATTTGTGAGACCTAAGTCGGATATATTATTTTGTTCATATAAATTTTGGTTAATAATACAATTTATTATATTTATTTTAAAATGCGATGTTACGAATTTCAATTTGCCCGATCCACTCGTTGTCTTACAACGTCACACTTCGAACCCTTAACTCAACCTCACGTATTCCTCTAATAGCAGGGTATAATAGCTAACTTAAGGTAAATTTTCAAGACATTGCGTGGAGGAACGCCGCCGCCGCGCTTTTTCTGGTTATTAGAAATGAAAATATTAAATATATCATTCCCCCGATTGAGAATCGAAACCACAACCGTTGCACTGTGCCACTGCACCACGAGCGCCTCAAAGTGCCTTCCTTAAAGTGTGACGTAATTTATGGATGACCCCTATCTAAATTCTACGAATCCATTATATATCTTCCAATTAGGAAGTTTCTGAATCTAGTGACGCTACGGGGTTGAATAACATTGATAATATACATAATTTCTAATTAGACGATATTTCGAGCCACAATTTTTAATTTTAACGATGGTTTATTAGATGACATACACATGTAAAACTGTAATATCGAGTTTTTTATCAATTTATAGAAAACAAATCGATGCATCGTTGATATTTTTATATTGGCATCAATGAACTACTTTTGGAAAATAACATGGAGTTTATAAAATAATAATTAATTTTATAAACTCAATGTTATTTTCCAGTTTGCTCCATACAGTTTAGTGAATTATATAAATTGTTACAAATATATAAGGCCTTAAGTTATTGTTTAATCTTCTTATTCAGACTTTGATTCATATGCAATGAAGTATTACAAATGTTTTCAATTTTAATTTTATTAAAATTGAAAATATTTGTAAATACAATTTAAAAGTGAAACACAATACAAAGTATTTTTTTCTTGGGTAATTAATAATAAGATATAAATCAATAAATAATAAAAATATTTTTTTGGCAATTAGACAAATAAGTTTTTTTTAACTACATTCCAGATATAACTTAAGAATAATGACAAATAATACGTTATATCCTGAACAGTGTTTAATCAGTTGGCGGTTGCAGAGCGGCTATGATGGCCTTCATGACGGCGGCGGCCGCGAGCGCGGCGTGCGGCTGCCACTCCTTGCCGCGCGTGCCGTCGCGGTAGTCCGATATACCTAAGAGATTCAAGATGTAGAGAAAAGCAAACCAAATACTTAAAGACTCCCTTAACATGGAAATATATTTTAAATAAAAATATTAAATAACATCTTCCTCCGAGTGAGAGAGCCTACGACAGTCGCATTGACACACAGGGACACACTTGCTTTACTGCTCGGTTACATGAATAGATACAAATGTGAACAAACCCCGAATAGACACGAAGCAGTCCTTGCAGTTGCCGACGACGCTGTCGAGCACTGCGTCGAGCTCGCAGTCGTAGGCGCGCGCGCGGCTGTGCGCCGCGAACGCCGCGCGCGCCTCGCCCGCGCCCGCCAGCGCGCGCCCGCCCGCCACCGGCGCGCAGTGGACGCGCGGACTGCGCCTGACAAATTTATACATACTTGTCATTACCGCTAAAAGTAAATCTTAACAACTATAAGTAAATTCATATTTTTCCTAACCAAATTCACTTACAAATACATACAAAACATATTCCTTTTTGTAAAAAAAAAAGAAGTTACTAAACATTTATGTTGATCATGGGGAGAAACCAAGAACCAAGAAATCTATTCTTTCTACTTCTTCTCTCAGTACTACCTCGCTTTGGGATATTATTTACAATTCGAATACTATATAATGTATTGCCTTCCTTCTCTTAAAATCTCAAGACATTTCAGGATTCAGCATTGCTTGTAAAAAAAGTATCCAAGGCTCTTGTTAAAACATAAACACTTTTCATTGATATAACTTCAGGACAGTACTTTAATCTGTAATTTTTAAACCACTTTTTTTCTAGTTTCGAAGCTAATTATCAAATTAGGCTAAACTCACCTATTTTCAATTAGCGCTACTTTTTAGGTTAGTTAGTGGATTAACTTTTACATAGAGGTTGCTAGAATATAGAATAAAATAGAATATACTTTATTGCACACAGAAAAACAAAAGAAATACAAAATACAGATAATAATATATGCTTTTAAAATGTATGCAAAGGCGGCCTTATTGCTTCAAGCAATCTTTTAACTATCTCTATTAATATAAATGCGCCTTCAAGGTTACCCCGTGCAAGTAAATATATACTATTTTTAACCAAAATTTCAAAAACTAAATTGGGCCTTAACGCTACAATAAATAGAATAGCTAACTAGTATAACAGGATGACAAAACAATCTGATTCTAGTATTGATATCCTGTCAAATAGCCTTGAAGTATTCAAAACTAGAGTTATTGCATTTCTGCGCTCATCTCCGTTTTGATACGATAAGATGTCACTCTATCTCGATCACGTTTCTGTATGTCATTTATTATATTTTGTATTTTTGTTTTATCATAAGTACCGATTTATAGATTCAATTAAGCTTTTCTTTTCTCTTGTTACATAAGAGATTTTAATAGTTATGTAAATAATTAATTTTAGTATATGAAACTGTCCTGAATCATGCCGTGGCAGCTTATAAGTAAAGCAACATTAAGCCAATAGTTTTTAAGACATGATTGTAATATTCGATTAAGTGTATGTTTTGTTAGTTGTCCTTAATAAATAAATAAATAAAAAAAAATCATGTGCTTATTTTTTATTCTTTAGAATATTATAAAAGGGTTTTTTTCCATTAAAATTTCAAATTTTGAATTTTATAATCTATTTCGGAACCTGAGAACCTAGTGTAAAGACACTCCGTTCCTATTAAGATGGTTCCGTTCTGCACATTCCGCCAAATTCTGGAGGGAGGACATTGCTCTTTATCTCGTTACCGGGTTATTTACAACGAGAATTATTTCATTTACTCAAATGAATATGTAATGTTTTGTATTTAAAAGGAAGGTGTCACTATCTAGCAACATCACTAAAATGGGTTAAAACTTCAAATCAGAATAAATTATTACTTAATTAAAATAAAATATAATAACAGTATTGTAAAAAGTCCGTAAAACGATATTTTTTATGGAAATTTAGTAAGGAATTTAATGATAAACTTACGTTTGCTCGCCCTGCGCCGTCGGGTGGGACACCTCGATAAACGCGCCGCCGCCGACGTCAACGCACAGTCGGTCGGTCGCCTCTTCCGGTATTTCCCACCTGCCGGGGACGCCCCGCAGGCGCTCTAGGCCTGGGGAAATCGTGTTTAAATATTACATTTTAATATTTATATATGATGCCTTCGTGGCGCAGGGGCACAAGCGTGCATCTGTAACTGAAACGATTATGGATTCGATTCTTACTTAGCGCATCATAACATAATGGATTTAAATGCTGTTTTTACAAATAGACAGCAGTTTTTAAAAAAATAAAGTAGAAGCAAGGTGTCTTTGTTCTTGTCTTGATTCAAATCTAATCAAAAGCATTTTATTGCATACTAAAAATGGCACAAAGTTGGTATTGCAAATTTTTAAATGTTTTCCAGTATCGTTACAACTAACTACAAATAATCTTTTACTGGCAACCTTTTATTCATAAACACCTATGGTAAGCAACTACAGTTGGCCGATATTGGTGCATAAATATATTTTTAATGTTTATTATGTATCATACATACATATACACAAAGACGAATCATTAGGCGAGCGGCAGAAAGTTTGAATATTTTTTTTTTACTATTATACAAAAATAAATTAGAATTATATGAAAAGGGTCTAGCTCGACAGGCATGAAAGCACTGACTTTTTAAAAAAAAATATGGCTTTTTATTTGAAACAGCAACACACCTTTATTTTGTGTCTAAGCCTTATAGTATGAGTTATGGGGGAGAATTAGGAGTTATGGGGGTAACAATCCTTATAGATCAATATCTATCGATCTATAAGCTATAGGTCAATATCTAATATAGATATCTTAATTAGATTAGAAGCCAGTGCAGCTTTTCCATGCTTATCAGGCTAGACCCTTCATTGAGATTATGTTTCATATTTTAAGACACTATATTTAGCATCAAGCAAGCCTTATTTTCTGATAGCATAAAATTCCAATCTTAGTTAAGGAAACTAATTATTTATTATACATATATATAAGTATACAAATCAATTTCTCAGTAGTTTCAATAATTATATAAAATATTACGTTTACGTAGCTCCAGGAAAGAGTACTAAAATAATTATAACAAAGCACAAATGTACATATTTTATTGCGTATCCCGATAGAGTTCGTAGAAATTATGTAACGTGAAGGAATCTTGGCGGAATTGTGGATCGTGTTAGCTAGTAATCATATTTGTAAATAAGAAGGAAATTTTGTTCGTTTGTTTGTTTAAACGCTAAGATCTCTGAATCTAGTGGTATGATTTACTTTCTTTTTGTTTTGTATTAAAGCTGCATTCTTCAAAGTGCTATAGGATATGACATCAGTGTAATTCTTAGTTAGCTTTAAGTAATGAAACAACAATAATAATGAACATAATCGAAATGCTATAAGCGCGTGCACTGCAAAAATAGTTAAATATATGTAAAGACATTATACTAAAAAACATGAAATTTTTTTAATTCTAAAATAAAGCCCGCGACACGGTATATCTATATTTTATAAGTAAGTCACAATTAGGCATTTTGTGACAAAAAATATATAATAATTAAATGAAACATTTAAAAAAGTAGATTCAATTGCCTTATCGAACGTTCGTCACTATCACATGTTTAAAACTGACGATACTATAAATTCTTTGTAATTAAATATCACTAAATATACCTTTTCCCAGACATTGTTCAATAAATCGCGACATTGTACATAATTAAGATAAGTATTTCCAGAGTGGAATGACACATTGAGATGCTCTGTATTTTTTATTCTCGCATTAATGCGAGAAATATAAAGATAAAAAATAGTTACGACAAAAAAAACCAGACTACATAAAAATTACACACGAAAAAATCAAGTTTATTGGTTTACAATTGTGTCAGCATTGAAATAGTTATATAATCGATACGCACATAATCAAATCATACATTCTTGCCAAATAAAATGATTAAAAAGCCTTTTAAACTGTATAAGATTCCTTAGAAACCTTTAATTGGTTAAAGAATTAATGTCAATTGTAAATCCTCCCTCGTGACCTAAGCACTCGGCTAACAAGAAGTTGATTTAAAATAACAAGAAAGTTAAGTTAAAATAACAAGAACTTGTTGTGTTTTATAAGAACCTTTAACTAATAAATAGGAAATACATACAAATCTATGGTTATTACCTTCATTAACATAAGTCATCCATGCAGTAGATGATCCGGCGACACGACAAGCGATGTCTTGTAGTAAATAATCAGCTGGCTTGTATGGCTTGACCTCGTAGTCCCACCCACCTTTGCTATTGCGTTCTGCTTTTTCGCAAAATATATAGACGTATCTGTAAAATGTTTATATTTAATTAGGTTTTTTTGTGGTATTTGATTAATTTCTAAGTAAAAATATTAATAAATGATTATTTTGCAATGCCACACGTTTGTCCTGAATATAGCGAAATGAATAGAACAAAAATATAATATATTTTAGCTTCACGCTGTATCACGCTCACAGCTGAGTAGGCAGAAGACACATGGTGTTAAGACACTCCGTTTCCCATATTCTGTTGAATTCTAGAGGCATTGCCGTCTTGAGTGGAATTTGACTCTCGAGAGAAGAAATGGAAAATAATAAATATTATTTTATTTCTTCGAGTGGGAATAGAATCCACAACGACTGGCCTCAAATTATTGTAGCAATCAATTAAATAGTGTAGTACGATTATCATAATTTACTCATTAATATATATATATTTTTATATTTTTATCGTTATTTTAGTATGCTATTATTTAAAGTTCATTTCTAATTTTGTTTTGTGAAGTTGCTAGTTAGATAAAGAAAAAGTGGATGATACTAAATTCAACTACGCATCATCGAAAAAGATCAGAAAAGTGTATTTACCTATAGAAAAAACCGATTACGTGCGAGTTGGCGCACAACAAGGTAGGTAGAGAAAACCTAGTATTAAGACACTCCGTTCTCCACTTTCTGCTGAGTTCTGGAGACATTGCGTGTTGAGTGGCAGAACTCAACGCCGCGCTTAGCCTCAACACCAGAGCGAACCAGAACCAGTCGGTTTTGCAGTCACACTTTTTGCCGCTGCGCCACGACTGGCCTCGATTATGTACAATCAAAGTGATCCTATAAGGGATCCGTTACCGTATGACCTTTTGAAGAGCGAAACCCTAATAGTTACGAAGCGAAAAACAAAAAATCGAAGGAAACAATGAGAAAAAAAAAGTGCAAGCTACCAAAGCTCTTGCTCCACAAAAGAAAATTTCATATAATTATATATTCATTAATAAATGTTGACACTGACGTACAATAATTTGCTATTCATGGTATTAATGCTAGATGACCTTAAAAGGAAGTAGTCTCCCACAACTGAACTAAAACAGCCTATTTAGTGACGAAATTATGAATAAAATAGTGACGATAGACAAAATTTTAATAAATATTGTATTGTATTGGCGTGTTTGTGGTCACAACTATGACTATTCAGGAATATTATTGATTTCATTCGATATGGAGTCTGAAAACTGTTGAACGTAATAGTTAGATATACAGATTTAGTCACAGTAATGTTAGTCACCATGTAGTAAGCTATATTAAAATTATTTTTAAAACATCACAATTTATTCTGTTTATATAATAAAATATATTTTAAGAAATTCTGTTCTCCGATGAACTCCGCGGAACTCAACCCCATACTTCACTTCATAATAGCGGGGAAATGAAAATACTTAATTTTCTAAAGTGATGAAGATGCCTTCAAACACCAAAAACAAACTGTTAAATTAAGAAACCAATAAAAATACCACACAAGCTAAAGCTAGCAATGTCTGGATTAGAAAGAGCAAGAAATATAAAAAATATGTATCTATTTTTTATTATCCGTTAAATATCCTTTTAAAAAAACATAGATAATATTACCCCATTGTTAACCAAATAAGTGTTTTTTTTAAAAAAAAAAAAAACTGGCTCACAGGCATAACAATGAACAATAACTTTACTGTGTTTAGTTTCATAAGTATTTCATAATATTTATGGTATTTCTATAAGTACAAAAGTATAATAGTCCAAGGTATTGACAAAAAAATGCCTTTAACCGTGATAAATCTATAAATTTGAGCCAAGGTCGTGCTGACGTCATCGCGGTAATGTATTTTTACGTCCAGTTAATTATCTCTAGCTTTGAGATAAAAATGTTCTTAAAATATAAGCATATTATAATTTACTGGAAGTTGATAAGGTGATACATTAATGTAACAATATAAAAAAAAATCCAGAAAACCAGGCGGATACGAGATTACCAACGCATTAATTAAGTTAGATAAACAATTAATTAAAATTTAATTGTAATTTTGTTAATTTATAAATAAACTAAATCTAATACCCCTAGATCCCAGCGCCGCCAGACCTACGTCATTTTAGCAAAGCTGGAATTTTTAGCATTATTAGTCCAATACGTAGTGAGCACGGTATGGGTACTCACTAACTTGAAAGTGGGGACGTTTCAGAGGTAGCTCAAACTAAAGGTACCTAAAAACCATGCCTACCTACGTCAAAGTAGCAAGGCTCGTATTTACGTATGTTATTAAGAATATTGTAAAAAATATGTATTCAATATTGCCAGACCATTTACTGGGGCCGTTACTCCCGCCAGACGCCCTAAAGGTTGTTTAAAATTGAGGCAAACTACGTCATACTAGCAAGCCTAAATTTTACATATATTATTTAAGGCACTATTTCGAGACCCATTCTAAGCAGCCAGACCAATCCGTGGGGCCAATCGTCCTCCCAGACGCGATAAATCTCCCGTGGGAGTGAGGACAAAATACTCCTTGGGTGTGTAGCGCGTTTTCTATATAGTATGTGATCGTGTTGTCAAAGGTGTCAAGACGAATTACTAATGTAAGAATTAAAATATTAATTATATTATATAGGAACTTTTTCGAGCAAAATTTTATCAATTCTCAAAAAATCATAATACGCATGTATACGTATTACAGTATAGATAACCATACTTAAAAAAACTGCGTGGGTCTGTTTGTTTAGTAAATAAATTCTAATTACTTACTGATATTAAAATAATTAAAAATTAATGAATTGGTGAAAATAAAAGTATATCATTTTATGTTTTTTATTATTCAATATATTTATATCAATCTTCATCAATGTCATTATTGTCAGAGTCTTTACTTTCTTCAAAATCAGATTCACATTGAATATTATATTCATTTTCGTCGTCATCTCCATCGACATTTGGGTCCTCTATGTAAAATAAGTAATAAATTGAAGTTGTGAACTTATTTTAAATAAAGGAAAATATTTTTGAGGTCAGTTGTGAAGCAGGAGCATGTGATCTGGTTGTGGGTTCAATCCCCACTCGAGGAAATCGACCTTCAAAAAGCACGTCTATCTCCACCTTAAACGCTTTCAACATCCTGGGCCGCGGTAATCACTTACCGCGGCCCCGTACGTTCGTTTGCCTTGTCTTTTTCCATAAAAAATGAAATATTTATTTAAATTTATATTTCCATTTTATCGCTCAGGTGTTGAGGTAGAAAGGCGGCGTTGAGTTCTGCTATCAACCTGCAATGCCTCCAGAATTTGGTGAAAAGTGAAGAACGGAGTATCTTAAAATTAGATTCACGTATGCGGGATACAGCGTGAAGCTGATTAGAATTTTACTTTAAAGAAAAAACTAATACCTAATTCATTTTTAAGTGAGTCGCTTACGAAATTTGGTAATTGATCACCATCAAACCAATGAAAATCATACTGATTGTCTTTCAGTATCCACCCATTATTCTCGGGATTGAGAATATTAGGATGCTTCAAATGAGCATTAATCCAAATACTTGCAATATAATTTGCTCGTCGAAACTGTTGAAGTAGTTCGCTTTTGCAAGGTCGTAAGCTACTCGCGTCAAAATTTCTCAATTTTTTTTTGTTAAATTCTTCTTCTACATTAGCCACTGTATATTTCTTAACAAAAAATTGAAGCCGAGCAGCATCTACATGAAGTATTCCATAAACATCATATACCAAGTCATACGAATTTCTGTATTACGTCGAATACATTTTGTTCCTTAGTTTCATCCATCAATAATTCAAGTTCTCCGAAATTAACAAACGCTTCCTGATATTCACGATATTTTTTCAATATGTTAAAAGGTCTTTGCTTTCCCTTTTTAAAGAAAGCAGGATTGTAGTCACATCCTGTGATAGCATGAAATCCTATTAAGCTTCTACATAAAGATGGTCCCAAATGCCCATAGATCTTGGTTAAATCAACATATCTTTGACTGTTGCTGGTGCCTGTCAGTAGCCAAATATGTGAATTGACATTTTTCAGATGATGCATTCCTCCAGTTTCTTTCCTTATATTTATTTATAATTAAAACTAATATTTTAATTCGTCTTGACAACTTTGACAACACCATCACAGACTATATAGAAAACGCGCTACACACCCAAGGAGTATTTTGTGCTCACTCCCACGGGAGATTTATTGCGTCTGGGAGGACGATTGGCCCCACGGATTGGTCTGGCTGCTTAGAATGGGTCTCGAAATAGTGCCTTAAATAATATATGTAAAATTTAGGCTTGCTAGTATGACGTAGTTTGCCTCAATTTTAAACAACCTTTAGGGCGTCTGGCGGGAGTAACGGCCCCAGTAAATGGTCTGGCAATATTGAATACATATTTTTTACAATATTCTTAATAACATACGTAAATACGAGCCTTGCTACTTTGACGTAGGTAGGCATGGTTTTTAGGTACCTTTAGTTTGAGCTACCTCTGAAACGTCCCCACTTTCAAGTTAGTGAGTACCCATACCGTGCTCACTACGTATTGGACTAATAATGCTAAAAATTCCAGCTTTGCTAAAATCACGTAGGTCTGGCGGCGCTGGGATCTAGGTCTATAAGATATAATTTCTAATTTATATTTTTAACAATATTGTACTAAATGTGATCTTATTTGTTACTTACTTATCTTTAAGATCTGAAGCGGGAGTTGAGACAACGACGTCGCCAAGTCTCACGTGCTTTGAGTAATCAGTATAATGTGGAACACCTCCTCCGACGCCCACTAGAAATACGTAATCTACCTACAAAATTTAACAAAACATTATAAATGCCTTATAGTTGTGTAAACAGAGACAATAAAGAGTCAAGTCACTCAACGCCGCGCTTCGTCTTAGCAAAGAGAGGAAATGATGATAGCTCATTGTCTCGATTGCGGATGTTGGTGGTGGGTTCGCCACCACCATCCTCTTGTAACATGGCCACGATGGTCTGCAATTTGGCATATGTTATTTTCCCGAGTGAATACAGTACTCTTATTTATAATATAGATGCGTTTGACATTGCTTTAGATATTTAAATCGATTCACACAGACGAACAGAAGGATATTACAAAAAAAAATAGTTCTACAAAAACAGTTCTACATGTAGACTCTCTACAGTATTATAACAATAATTTATCCATAATATGTAAGCAAAAACATTTGGACTCCCGCTATTTCTGGACTATTACGTTCTGCTCAACTATTCGAATCGATAAATTGGAACTATTCGAGCTCGGCTGCGGGCACTTCACGTATTGATACAAATTAAGAATAGACGGCCAAGGATATGTGGTTGTACTTCTAAACATATTTACATATATTGGCTAAGTCATTTTAACATCGATGTCCGTATTTTTTTGTCAATATCAAATTAAGTTAACCAAATAATTATTTTGTTTTATAAATTCAATTATTGTTGGAAAATTTTATTTAATATATATTTTATTATTTACCTTTTGAAAAATGCCCAAAAGTCGCGTAGTGGTGTTGCCAGCAGCGGTCATGGCTTCCCGAGTCCTCCCCACCGATGGCAGCTTGGTGGTTACAACCCTGTGAGCTCCAATGGTACCCAGAGTGTAAACATTTGATTCGCCTGTACAAATAATAAACATTATATTGGTATTGTTGAAAATTGTAATATTTAATATAAATGAGGCCAGTCGTGGCGCTGGGACACAAATGGTGTCTGCTAAAGCGATAGGTTGTGGGTCGATTTCCAATTGAGAAAATGAAATATTTAATATTTTTATTTCTTCGCCATTAATGTCTTAAGTTAGTTTTAGGGAATATGGGTACGATAGTTCAGGCACTTTTAGCTAGATATTTAATATTATAAAATATTTACAAAGTCATATAAAAACGACTTTTAAGTTTATAAAAATTAAACACTTTTAGTGTTCATCATAATAAAAAAAATATATTATATTATTTATTGCAACCAAACGAATCCGCTTTTTGCCCGACACCGGAATAACATTTGGTCTTTTCTCTATTTCTTCTTACGTAAAATTCTCATGTATTAAAGCTAAGTTTAAGTTATTAATAAAATTTCTTGAATTTCTAATACTATTTAACTAATATTAATCATTTTTATTTTTGCATAATACGTTACCTGTGCAAGCTCTAATATTTACTAAAATAATTCAAAAACAATGATCATTATATTATTATTATTTACTAATTTATTAGATATCGATTACAGTAATAACACATTAGGCAACCATATACTAATTAATATTTAATATTTTTTTAAATCACTGAATAAAACACAAAAGTCCAGTCGGTGATTTTGCTGTGCAAAAGACAATATTTATCGAAAAGAACGTGCCCTGAGACAAGTGATTCATTGAAATTATAAAATAGATTAAAGTAATAACCTTTTTAAGTAATTAACCTTTTAATTAAATGTGGATTTCTCTCTATACTGTGCAGTGTTATGTTATCTTTTTATGGAAAGTGAAATGAGGGCTTTAGTACAAAATGTTAATGAAAAAATGTAAGTGTATTGTCACTGTATGAGATCACATAATTAATGTTTGACACCATATAGACATTGTTTGTTAGTTAAAAAAAAATTAAATATTTATAATAGGAAAACAAAATTTACAGTGCATACAATTTAGAGTTCAAGGAGGTTCAATAATTATGTTAATTTTAAACGTGTATAGGAACAGCTACGGCGAGTGGCTTGTGACTAAACATATTTTATATAGGTACATAAATCACTGAGAAAAAACCGAAAACAATGTAATGTAAGGAATTTAATAAGGATGAAGGAAAATCAAAATATTAATATATTGAGGCCTTAGATCTCAACAATTTTTACACTGAATAAATACATCTATACATATATATAATAATTATTGTTGTCTGTGCATGGAAGATTTATAAGAAAATCGTTAGAAAATTTATAGAATCCAAAATTATGGTTTTTAAAATTTGTTTGTCGATTTGCCTGTTTGTCTGTGCGGATGCTCACGCTAATCTCAGAAACGGCTTAACCGATTTAAATGCAGTATTCACTATTGTATTTTGGCAAAGTTCTCTAAAAAAATTGTATTTGTTTCATTTCAATCAGATAGTTCATAGTTCATAAGTAATAAAATGATGTCAATAAAAGAATTGCATGCAACAATATTACTACAAAAAAAATATAATAATATATTTTTTAAAATTCAAGTAACTTTACCAAAGAAAATTTGTCTAATAAAACAAGTAAAACAAAGGAAAATAACCAGCACCCGGAATGCGTAAACTAGGTAAAGCCTATTATTCACCTTTTTAACATTTACAATAAAGTCACGTACTTTTCGATACTTGAACAACCCAGCACAGTCATAATTAGAAATATTTTAAGTAATAGTATCGTTATTTAAACGATAAAACCTTGTAGGACTTGATACCAATCATAAGTTGAAGTGATATAAACTTATAACTATAAAGAGACATGCTTAATGCGTCTACAGTTTTAATAGTAAAGTAAAGATGTAATGAAAAATATTACAAAACAATTAAAATGTTACAAAATATTTCGAACAACATTTACTTTCACAAATCATAAGTAAGTATGCTAACAAAATATCATTTAGAATAATATTTAGAATTGCTATAAAATACTTTGTTGAAAATAGTTTATATTGAAAAACCTATATAAACGTGAGAGTTTACAAGATGGTAAGTTTAGAAATATTAGTTGTACAAGTATACTGACGTCTTACTAACTGTGAGGTGTAACTGCGCTTGAGTTGCCGGCGCGATTGTATATTAAAATTTTAAAGGTGTGTATACTGTACTGTATAGTGTTTCCGATCTTTCGAACGGTATACGTAGTTACGTCATCCCAAAGTGCTGAGCAAGTACATTCCGTTGGCCGCTCTGGTATATTCGCAGAACCCTTAACATAAGCTCTTTGTTATCAAGTATAAACATGTATCGTTTAACATAAGCTTTTTGTTATCAAGTATAAAATATGTATCATTTAACATAAGCAACTATATCAATTACCATAAACAATTGCATCATCTAGCGGATGTCGAAATGTAATATAATAAGTAAGTTAGTATTAAGAAACAGAGTCTGTAACATGTAGTCTTAGCGACAAGTTGTCTTTAAATATATTATAATTAAATAAAATTGTATCTTTTTAAAAAGCCTACCACGGCGGTTCGAACTTGACTACGTTCAGTGAACGTGTTTGTTTTCGGTATTACGTCATCTCCTTCTATATAACATTCCATCTGAAGTCTTTATTGATAGATGGTAGTTTATAAGAAAAATCTGCGGAAACGGACGCGTGTAATCAGTATTAATCAATAATTTAATCGAATAAAATGCTCAAATCATGCTGGGAGTGTATAGCGGGGTGTGTACTTTATTTTATACAAATTAAATAGGATAATTTTAAATTCCGAATAGTTTTTTTTTTATTTACTACATAATATTATATTATTAATGTAGACTTATCGATGTAGATCATGAAGAATAGATATGAAATGTTTTATGTTCCGCATATTATATATTATTTATCAAATAATTAAAGTTCGTAATAGAAAATAGAAGATATTGTGATAAGTAAACGTCAATGTCAAAAATGAAAAATTCTATTGTCAAACATTGACTTCAGTGCCAATACTTACGTTAATTTTGTAAATATTTAGATTTATCGACAAATGCTCACGAAAAAAATATATGAAACAACATATACCTATTAAAATTTAAGTTAAACTGACAATTGTCCGAAAACAATGTAGGTATATAATATTAATACCATACAAAACAGTGACGATTACTTTATGTTTATCCTCCATTTACTCGATAAGCGATGTGTAAGCAAACGTATGTAGTATATATATGAATCTTCAATGAAATAACTTTCATTGCATAGGGAGCGCTTGGACAACGAGATGATTGTAACTCCAAACGATTATTCCCAGAAAGGGGGGCCAGAATATAATGAAATAATATTCCAATTGCCGAGGGATCTTATTTTTGTAGATGGTACTATTGTTATAAACGGAAAATTGAGTCCAAATAGGAAAAGGTATGCATTTAATTTATTTTGTTTACCAATATTTTATGTAGAATACATAATGCTAATGGTTTTTTAATTAATAAATTTTAAGAGTAAATGTAAATATTTTTTATGTACTTACATTATATGTATGGTTCTAAATAAAATAAAATAATATCGATAATATTTTTATATTAATTAAGCTATGTATTATTTTCAGTTTACGAATAGGTCTTATGAGCGGAGGAGTTAATTCAGTGAAAAAACCACTTTATTTTATCACGTTTGACTATGTTGGTAATGAAATACTATTTGAGAGGGTTGAAAATGGCTTATTGAATGTAGAACAACGAGAAGAACTATCAAGCCTTAGTGTTGGTAAGTACAAATATTTTTGTAATTCTCATTCATCATTATCATCACAACAGCCGTTTCTCATTCATTGCTGGGCATAGGTCTCTCTGTTGGTACTTCACTGAGATTGATGAAGAACATGATGTAGTGGAGATAAGAGTGTCTTAACACTAGGTTCCCTCTGCCTACCCTGTGTGCAGTCTTACAGCGTGAAGCTGATTTGATTTCTAGATGTGAAACAACATAACATTGACGATTTTTTAGTTATTATTATATTTATCTCAAAATTTATTATTTATTATAAATTTAATTGTTTTTCTATTGTATCTACAGATTCCAATTTTAAATTTCATATGAAATTTATGAACAATAACCAAGGTGAAATAAATTTGGTAACAATGTTGGGAGCTTATGGTTTCAAAGATGTAAGATTACTGTCTGAAACCGAGTTGCAATTACAAAAAAACATTTTTTTCTCTGTAAACGAGGATACATTGAAGATATCACAATTAGATTTTATATGGGATTAATCTACACTCATTATGACTACAGTCATAACCACTTATTTTAATTATTTATGAATTGTGTTGTTGTTAGTTTCTTTTTTAATATAACATCATTAATTTTACTTTAAACATGCCAGTATTAATAAGTTAAGAAAATCTATTACATTATGTATGTTTTCATTATATGATAGTTTTGTATGTTGTTAATACCATTTCTAGATAGATATTGTAAATATAAAATGACCCACCATTGTTAATTTTTATAAATAAATCTTACTATAAGCATTTATGTTTTTCATTTAGGTCACTTAGAATTTAATAGCAATGTTCATAAAAAATTTTTAACTGACTTCTTTTTTTACAAAGGATTTGATTTGAGGTTCTATATTCGTAAACTATGTTTTTTGTTTGTCTGTAAATTGTGGACTGATTTATTTATTTTTTGGTTTGAAAACGTGTACTCTCCAAATGGTTCCATTACAAATAAGTCAGGATCTGATGATGCAATTACATAAAAATCGAGGGTAACTGGAATTTATAGGCATGTATACTATATGTTTGGTATAATTTTTTATAATAATGATCCATTTGCTTTTTGTAGACATCACCTGATTATACTGAGCTGATGATGATCCAACCCTTCAAAGGTGTTAGATTAGAATGTCCGATCTTTTAAATATTATAGGGACTTAGAGAAGGCTATTTGTATACTATCACTTTATTCGGGTAATTGACCATAATAAGTTTAATATTATGTAAAAAACATTTTTTCTTTCTTTTCTTTTAAAGTAATCTTTCTAACTACATCCAAATAATACTTTTAAATTAAAAGTAAAGAAATAAATATAATTAAAAACAAAATAGAAACTGACTTCAAATTTTTCATAACACTTAAATATTAAATTGTACCAATATATTAATTACTTGAAAGTAAAATTCAAAAAAGAATAAGTGAAATTATTGACACATACGTAGTAGAGTAGCCAAAGGGAACCTGATGTTGACACTCCTATTTTCCTCCAAATTCTTGAGGTACTGAGTGGCAGAGGTTAAAGCCGCGCTTCACCACATTATAAGTGCGAGGAAATAAAAATATTAAATATTTCTTTCCCCGAGAGGGAATCAAACTCCCAACCGTCACGTTTCAGTCGCACGCCTGTGCCCAATAGTGTTCATTTATAATATTTAAATTATTAACAAGAAACTAGCAAAGGTCAAATGATTGTATCATTGAATTAACAGGTCAAATAAATTTTCTTTGTCAATTATAACCACTAGGACTTTAAATTAAAAATTTTATATTAATATAAAAAAAAAACAATAATTATAATTTGTTTCCTAGTCTGTTTAATTAAATGGCTTGAAGTCGACGTCCCCCGCTTCATGCATAGTAATTTACTCAGACTTCAACAACATTTTAGGCAATGAAGGAAATTATATATTTCCTATATTATATTATGATTGTTTTCACATTTACTATATTACATGTTGGATCAAGTAACCCAATGCTGTCACTCAATACGTATATCATATTGTGTGACCGCGAAAATGTAACAAACGTGATATTGATAGGATAATACATACACTTAACAAATAAAAATATATAAATTATTTTCTTTTTGGTCAGTCGTGGTGGAGGTGCAACGTAGTGACTGTAATCGTGATAGGTTGTGGGTTCAATACCCGCTCGAGGAAATGAAATATTTATTTGAATTTATATTTTCATTTCTTCACTCTGGTGCCGAGTCAAAGAGCGGCGTTGAGTTCCGCCACTAAGCATGCGATGCCTCCAGAATTCGGCGGAAAGTGAGGGACGGAGTATCTTAACACTAAGCGACCTTTACATTACATTGCTGTGTGAGGAATACTGCTGATTTTTCTATTTTCTTTTCCCTGCATTAATAAAGGTTAAAAGGGCAGTGCTGATCTTCTCTCAACACAGTATCTTGAATTTCCGAGGTAAGCGGAGAGCGTAAGAGATTTCTAAATGGAGAGCCCATTGAATAGAAAACAATAATAATATATACTAACTCACCGACAGTAGTGTATCGGACGTACGTTTCTTGGTTGTCCATCATGGCGTCGACGGCTTGCTTTTCGCAGTACAACGCCGTCACTACAGCTATTGTGGGTTGACGTGAGGAACATAGTGTGGGCATTTGTTTTACCACCTAGTGCAATAAATATTATTCATCTTTAGATATTACCGCTTAATGGCCATCAGTCGAAGACTTTGGGTTCGATTTTAATTTGTGAGAAAGAATTATTTGAATGGGAATGGGAAAAAAGAATCATCAAAATCGGTTCACCCAGTCAAAAGGTCTTAGTGGTGAAGCCGCACAGCGTCTGACTGCAAACGCGACGGCTGTAAGTCCGATTCCCACTAGGGTGGAGATTTATATGTTTTACACACACATATTATATAATATAAATTGCCAAATATTTTAAGAGAACCTTACTTGAGTATCGATACTGTGTTGACGAACGTAAATTCCGTCAGACATAAGCCTTGTCAGACCTTTTTCTTCTAAAGATTCGAGGGCATCCTTAACGTCAGCTTTGGACCATTTCCCAGCACTGTAACAATGTGTTGTTTTAGTTTTTTTTACAATATACATGTTGAATATTAAGTTACAATATTTTATGAAAAATTACATAAACTTTTGCAATTCAACTTAAAAAGTAATTTTATTACATTATAATAATATGCCACATTTAAATTTATTTTTTAAACATTTTTAAAGTGTTATTCCACACTTAGCAAAGAATTGCAAAAAAACTGCTTACGTAATACTTGAACGGGCCCCAAACCGACCAGGCACTCTGAGCACAGAACGTATGGCTCAGTGGTCAGAGCGCCTGGTCAGTTTCTAGAAGGCGCGAGTTCGAGTTCCGTTACGTTCAATTTTTTTATACGTTTTCGAAATAAGTACATTTAAATTCGATTATAAAAAAAAACTATTACTCCATTAAATAAATATTACTTGGCCTGATCATTGGTAATCTGCAGCTTAATTTCATATTACATCATTGGTCAGAGTGCCCCGGGCGCTTAGATGTCATACAAAATTCTTAATAATTTTAAGTAGTGGGTAAAGCCAGGAATAAAAGTTAGTAATATATACTCACGTAACAAAATCTTCAACCGACAGTGGGTTAGGATAAGCATTTTCAATCATGTCCAATACTTTTTGCTCCGATATGAATGTTTGATTCACAATGCTATCTTCTATGAAAGCTGAAAATTATTCTAGTATTAAATAGTGTTGTGAACATGAAAACTTTTTTTAATGTACTTTAAAAACCATGCAGTAGGAAGAAGTTAAATATAAATTATACAATTTAAAGTACTGTTATATAATAAAAAATAAAATTAATATTTATTTTGTAATAAAATTAATATTACCTAAAATTAATTAAAATAAAATAATTTTACACTATTCAAATTATATTTACTCATTATTATAATAAACGTTTTACAGAAAAAAACTATTTATACATAAAAGTGCAACCTCGATTTCATAAAACTGTAGAGAATCAGAAAATATTTGTTATATCAAGTAAATTGTTACAACGAGGTTCGTTATACAGAGATTAGGATGTGTTACGATTCGTTTTAACAAGTTTAAAAAATATTGATCTCAGCTTTTTTGTTTATCAGTTATTGCAAATTTTAAAACTTTATAACTAATGATCTTACGAGAAACGTATCAGGCTGAACCTATCGAGACATAATTTTAGTATAAAATCGAAAGTAATAAACTGATAGGATTCGTTATGTAAAGGTTATAAGTTAATGATTTTTTTTATATAGAGATAAACTGTCTTTATATGTTTAGTAAGATTGAAAATTCGTTATAAAAAGGTTTTGAACAAATATATTTATAATGTCAAGGTATATTTTGTGTTAGCTCTTGCGGGTAGCAGTTTTAGAGGATTTCGAAAAATTGTTCAACTCGATGAAATTGTTTTATTGAGTGTGGTTACATCAAGGTTGTATGGTATTACGAAATATACGTAAGAATCTACTACTATTCTAAATAATAATAAATATATAGTAGGTACATAATACAATATTATATACCTACATAATAAAAATGACCAATTCGATGACGCCATCGTGCCACAATTTGGCTTTGCACACGCGATAGATGTTGAATCGATTCCAAGGACAATGTTTACTTTTTGAAAAATTCTTTAATTGTAATGGGACATTTAATTATGTTGTAACGCAATTTAAAGGGAAAGAAGGAGATGGAGGGAGGGGGTGGTTTTTTATACGTTACGATGCAGTATTGCGGGTCGTTACGTGACATTGTTTTTAAAAATAAAAAGTAAGTAATTAAAATTCACTATTCTAGGCGATATACACTAAAATTGTACATATTATAAGATATGGTTGAACGTAGCATTTTAATTCTTTTAGTTTTTGAAGGGTTAGTGCACTGTGTAAAATAAATAAAAAATTAAATTATTGTGACAAAAACATGCACAAATGACCAAGCCATATAAATAATATAATATAAGTTATTAAAGAAATCTTAAAAACAAGACATGCTGTATACTAAAAATAATAATACATACAACCATTATAATACTTGTATATAATTGCCTTACTCGAAATTTCGCCATTTGCTTCTGTGGCACAAAATTAAAATGATATCTGTTATAAAAATATAGTTATTTAAACTATTTTTAATATAAATATTTAAAAGCTCCATATCTATTTATATATAAAATATATTACTTATATAGGTATACATTAAGTAGTGATCAAAATAATATATATATATATATATATATATATATATATATATATATATATATATATATATATTATTATGTATTTTCGGGACTAGCAAGCTAGCTAAGCTAAGCAAGCTAGTACGGAAAAATGGCAACACTAAAAATTATAATAAAATCTTAAATGTATATAAATTAACATAATATATACATAAACATACTTATACATAATATACATTTTTTTTATGGAAAAAGACAAGGCAAACGAGCGTACGGGTCACCTAATGGTAAGTGATCACCGCCGCCCACGACCCCGTGTAAAACCAGAGTTGCGTTGCCGGCTTTTAAATAATCCTAGGCTTAATCATGCAATAGTACATTTTATTTCATGATTGAACCTAGGATTTTTTTAAACGCTTTCTTTTATAAATTCGTCAATTTTCTGTATATACATATACCGATTTTTTAAATTATGAATAAATAAGTGCAAAAATAACCCTGGTTAACAGAATTTCCACTGTGCTATTAAAATATATAATATTTTTATTAGATAATATCAATATATTTTACATTATATTCCTATAACTTTTCAACAAGAAATGGAATTTCTGTAACTGTGTATGAGATAATAATATGTCATCATGTCATCTTAGAGCCGCTTTGGCCCAGTGTCTAACATGACGGTTCCATACCCTTTTGGGTGAAAATTGTTTTCGCTTCCTCATTCTGGTCATGTATCAAGACAAACGGCATCATTGAGTTCCGCTACTCAAAACGCAATATATCACAAATTAGGCAGAAAGTGGGGAACAGAGTGTCTTAATCCTATATGGGTGAGTAACATCTGCTTATCCAGCTACATGCAGAATATACCGTAAAGTTAAGAAAACAAATAATACTTACTTACTATTTATCCAAGGTATTAATAATATTTTTTAATACTAGTATTTGCAATCTTAAGTCACTTGTATGTAAGATGATTACATAAATTGTTTTCTAATTTATACTAATATTTAAGCTCAAGCTTTTGTATGGGTAAGCTTGTTATTCATAGGAAGCAGTGGTTGGACTAAAAAAATGTAAAGCAATTCAATGTAACCCACAGTATCTGCATTGTGTATATGTCATAAAAGCTTAGCTATATCCATTTTTACCACTGAACTGAAGGTGGAATAAAGCTTCTTTTTAGATTTATAGCGGTCACTCTACACTTCTCTCGCTTCAACCACTTTCATACATGCTCTATCTATGCCAGTTGTAGTGTGGACATAGGCATGGTATCCTTCTGATTTTACGGGACCATTCTTCAGTATCATTGATACTGTGTGTTCCAAAGGCAACTGAGGTAAGCCAGTAACCAGATGTATATGAGAGTATTATAACATATAAATAAAAAATCTTACTAACCAGGAGGTGGGGAGCCACTTTCTTCTTGCCTCAATTCAACTTCCAGAAGTTTTAATTGGTGAAATTTATTTTGCATCAATTTTATTATTTTCTTAATGAATCCAACATAGTCTACAATAAAATTATATTATATAAATAAAAATATTTATAGTAGAAACAAAAATTTGACAATATCAGAACTAAAGTCCACACATCTTGCAGATGGTTCATAAATAAGTAAGTAGCTTAATAACAAAATAAGTCTGGGTGGTGGAGAGATTGGATAATTTAAAAGATGCATGGGTGTTGGTCGTACATTCAAATTTATATATATTTAGAAATAAAATAATTTAATAACAACTTTTTTACTTATTTTAAAACAAGTGGTTTACCTTTAGGAAAATCTTGTGGGCTAACAAGCTCTCGGAAGAATGCTTGAGCCTGATAAGGGCATTCATCTCTTGGTACATCAGGCTTAAACCAAAATCTCAATCCTCTTGCCTCTCGAGTATGATTACCAGTAACAGCTGATACTAAGTAAACACAAAATTCTAACTGCGCATGGCATGGTTCCGTTACTCCATTTTCTGAAAAATAAGACAATTACAAATATAAAAATAACAATAACTAAGAATGATGACTACTAAATTAAAAATATGCTGAAGAAAACAATGAGGAATGATTATAAATTTTTTTTGGACTGTTAATTTGCAAAATTAAACTTGTATGCTGTTAACAGTTTAAGCAGAGAGACTCTATTGTTGAAACAATCAATCCCCCAATTTCATTTTGATTTTTAAGACTGCATGTCATGTCAACCAAAAGCAGCAGAAGTAATGAAAATGTTGCAACTATCAAGTAATAATCAAATCATTACAGCCAGACAGACATGCTGTTGAGCCACCTTCAATATTAAATGTATTTTTTTGTATTTACTTTTAAAAAGATTTTTTTGTTGTAAGTTATGGATATTATAAAAGTAATAGAAACATATCATAAAATCCTCATACATATTATTAAGTTTTTTTTGTTTATTTCATTTTCACTAAAATAATAATGATTTGATGAAATTTTTTCATTATCCTATGTAATAAATGAATGCTTAAAGTAAAAAGCAGAAAATTATTTTGATCAAAGTTTAGTGTTATAAAATTATGTAGGGCGGAAGTATGCAAATAAGGAAAAATTCATATCAAATTTGACAATGTTAATGAATTAATTAATTTGATAATATACAGAAGGAAAAATATTCTGGATATCAACACAAGTTGATCATTAACATTTCACTATATTTTCTATAATATACAACATACCATATATTTTTTCTTTATTTATGATTATTCCTGTATGATCACCACCAGCTACATGTATTTTGTCACTTGGTTCAGCCTCAGCAATTTTTCTTTCCACAATTAAAACAGTAGATGTGGGAGTTTTACTTTTTGGAGTCATTATTACTTTTTCTTCTAGCTCTGCCATTGTTGCGGACTTAAACTTCTCTAATAATAAGCCCTCTTAATTCAAGCTCCTAATTATGTGGGTTACTCACTTCTGTGGAGGCAAATAAGATGACTCATAGAATCTTGTTTCTTTTTTAAAATGTCTCGGCAAATGACAAGATAGCCTACTTTGCTTTGAACCACAAGGTTATTAGTTATACTTGCTAACCTTAAGACTAGTAATTTATTAGATCAATCGCTTCTAACTACTGTTGTTACGGTAGTAAAAGGGCGGGTACAATAAATACAATAACACGGTAATATATTAGACATAGAGTTATTGTCTGTCGATATATGTTAATGTTTTTTTTACCTTAAGAGTTTCAATTAAAAGATGGTTGTTTAAATACTAAAATTGATATTTAATAATAAGTAGTTTTTTTGTTTTTATCACGTCACATAAATATACATATTACACAGGTAGACATTAGACATATGTCAATTCAGTTCACCAATTGGATTATGGATCTGTGTGTTGTCAATTGTCTTTATCAAATGTCACAGACGTTTTTTTCTTATGCAAAAAGATCGGCATCGGAACTCGGCTTTTGATTGAAATTCATTAATTCAATTACAGTATGTGGGCTTGCTTTTTAGTGTTCAGTTCTATTTAATATCAATGTAAATTTACCATTAAAGGTATATTACCATTTCTTTAAGTAACTATAATACTTTATGGTAATAAGGAAATAATTATCTATCTATTAATATTTTACCAGCAATTCAAGAAAAAAACTCGATCATGTAGATATAGTACTTGAATATAATAAAGATAATCTCTTCATTGATTTTTTTTCAACTTCACGCTCCCGCATACAGCAGGATAAGCAAAGGAAACATAGTGTTAAGACACTCTGTTCCGCACTTTCCGCCGATTTTTTAAGGTGTTTGCGTTGGTCTCAGAGCGAAGAAATGAAAATATTAATAAATATTAATTCATTCCCTCGAAATCAGGGATCTGGGAAAAATGGGATCGAACCCATAATCGTTCGCATTACAGTGACACTCTTTTGCCCCTGCGTTTCTACTTCTCTTCATAGTTCGACCTTCTTTAATTGAATCTCTGTCTATCCAAAGCTGATAACACTATCAAACTACATGAGATTATATTTATTTTATTCACTTATAAATTTGATTACAATTAATTAAAAGAAATGTTGTATCCTGCACACAGCAGGGTAGACAGAGGGAACCAAGTGTTAAAACACTCCGTTCCCGACTTACCACCAAATTTTGGAGGCATTGCTTGCTGAGTGGTGGAACTCAACGCCACTCTTTCCCTCGACACTAGAGCGAAGAAATAGAAATGTATTGGCTCTATAATTGTAAGACCTGAGTATTTATTATTTCACCATAATAGTATACGACTCTGGATTGTTGGAGCTATCCTGTCCTATTCTAATCGGAATCGGAAAAGTCTCTTCAGTCTTTTTAAACCTTTTTCATTTTTTCTCTGATAATTGTAAGAACACCAGCACCACCTGTTTCTGTATAAGCTTTTATTGCAAAGCAGACGAAGTTATAAGTAAAAGATAGGTAAACTTCTTTAAAAGAAGAACTCAGAACTTTTGAATGGGTAAACTGATTTTGATGATTCTTTTTTATTTCAATGTTAGTGCTTTCTGTGTGGTCCCATTTTAATTTTGTTCATTTCTAACAATCATAGTCATGAGAAAATCATATGCTTAAATTAGCTTTATGTGTGAGTGCGACAAATGGACTAATAACTCAATATCATAAGATTTTAATAATTCTTCTTTTATTGGAAAGAATACACTTCAAGGGTAGTTTAAAAATTTGTTTAGATTCTGATTATGGGATCCAGTTGAAATTGAAGAAGTTGTTTTTTTGTTGTTAAAAATAATTTCCTTATGAATTTTCATTTTTCATTATCCTATGATTAAAGATATCCTTATATTCTACATAATTTATCGCCATCGTTGGATCTTCATAGCATATTGAAAAGCCCTAAAACTAGAGGTAGGTACCTACATTCAACATTATTTTTATCATTCTACGGGAAAATAGTTTGCTAGATAATCTGTGTAAATGTCATATAATTTGTGACGGTGAAGTCTGAACTTCCAACTTTCAATTTTTTGTTTTACCTACTGAAGTGATATAAACTATAAAGTATAAAGTTAACAATTTAAGTTTATAGTTTAAATAAATATTACTGTGTTAATCTGATATATTTAAAACTATTTAATTTATAGTATTATGTTATATTTTTGTTAAGAGAGAGTGAGCTTATTGACGTTTTATATTAAGTTCATAATATCAAAACAAGTTTTATACTAAAGTATCACTTAACCTCCAAATTATCTAGAATTTAAAATGCGCTTAGTCTGTTATTGGTTTCTTTTAGTATTATACTTATCAAAAGTACAAAGTCAACTCTTACAAAGCGTAAGTGATGATGAATTACTCCAATTCATTAAAGAAGAAGAAAAACTTATTGTTTTATTTTGTAAGTCTTGTTTTTAAAATATTATTTTTCGTATGTTTATTAGTAATAGATGAACTTTATTTTAATATATCTTTATTAAAAAAAAATTTACAAATAAATCTATATATAATAGTAAACTACACTTAGATTATTGTGGCACAGTTGGGGATTGACATAGTTTATTAAGACTAAGAATATTTCTTAATTTTTTTAATATTAGATGCATTTTTTAAAATATTTAGTTTTTGTTATTTCTATTCCATTACAGATTTGTTATTTATTAAACAAATAAATTATAATATTTATTTTATAATATAAATGTAAAATAAAAATATGTAAAAAACATGGAGGTATTTTGAATATTATACAAATTAATATTTTTTAGCTAAGCCAAATTGTGTAATTTGTGATAAGCTTGAAGTAACATTGGATAGCCTGGATGATGATTTTAATAAGCATTTGAATGCTGCTACAGTGAAGGCAGTCAATAGTCATTTAGTAAGGCTTTATAGTCCAACTAAAGAACCAGCCGTTGTGTTCTTCAGACATGGTGTACCCTTATTGTATGATGGTATGTAATAAATTTTGTATTAGACTTTTACCTTATACATTGTGGCACTGCTGACTGAAAAATCAATAGTTATGGAGTGGTTGGTTAATTTTCCACTTGAGGGATTGAACTGTTTTCGTTTCTTTGCTCTGGTGACAAGATAGAACTACAATACTTGCCATTTTCACACTTGTGTGATCTCCTCATTAGTATGACAATGATTTTCATATCATAGCAGTTTCAAATTATATTTGTATATAATATTTTGAAATGTGATCTAAAATTTTTACTGATCACGAATTTACCTGTACTCATAGGGATTTGAGAGATCCTATCTTAACTTGGTAGATTAGGAGATAGATCACCCATGCAATGGACTGACCAAGTAAAATCAGCTGTGGGCGGTAAATTGCATGAGTGCACTAGAGTGGCAACCAACGGAAGGAAATGGCGTGAAACTGTGGCAAGAATAACGAAAGCCTAAAACAGGACTGCATGATGGCCACTCTGTCAAAAGCATAATGACTGAGAAAAAGATCTTAACTTACATATTTCTTAAACTGAGTCTTGTCTGTGCATTGTCTGAGTACCTTGTCTTGTCTGTGCATTGTCTGAGTACGAGAGTAATGAAAAAGTTTTTTATATGTAGATTATTATAGGTTGCAATATTGCCTCTTTTTCTTAATATTGGTATTTTAACCATCAGAAATTTCAGAATTCTGGAATTCAGTATTTACTATATTTTCATTGTTAGAAATGGTTCTCTTGTGTAAGATGAGTCAAAAAAAAAATCTTAAAATTAAATGAAACAGATTGAATTAACATATTAAACATAATTATTTAACTGTTAACACAATTTAAGGCTACTTACTTACTAAGAGATTCTTAATTTTTCTATTATATTATATTTTAAATAACATAATATCTTATGCTGATGTTAAGGTGAACCTAATGAAAATGAAGTGTATGGATTTCTGGAAAAGAACCAGTCACCAGCTGTAAAAGAACTCAATGACAAAATATTTGAACATCTAACACAAGCAGCTACTGGAGCTACTACTGGAGATTGGTTTGTCATGTTGTGAGTATTCAATATTGTTATATTTTTTTTACCTTCAAGCCATTTATTTACTATACATATTAATGTACTAAAGTAGGATAAAATGATAACCTTCCTTTTTGAAAAAATAACTAAGCGTTAGAATGCTTCACTTTCTGCATTCTGATTGAATGTGAGACTTTGTCAATGTCCCGTTTTGAGGCGACCGAAAAATAGTCACGTTGGTTTTGGGTTATATTTTAATTTTCATTTCCTCATTCTAATAACGATATAAGCGTAGTGTTGAGCTGCTCATCGTCTCGAAAGTCGGGCGGGGGACAGGCCAACGGAGTGTCTTAACACTAGATTCCCTCCGTTTACGTTATACAATATAAAAATTAAATTAAATTAAATTAGCTTCACGCTATATCCCGCACACAGCAGGGTAGGCAGAGGGAACCTAGTGTTAAGACACTCCGTTCCCCACTTTCTGGTTAATTTTGGAGGCATTGCGTGTTGAGTGGCAGAACTCAACGCCGCACTTTTGCCTCGACACCAGAGCGAAGAAATGAAAATATAAATTTAAGTAAATATTTCATCTCCTCGAGTGGGGATCGAACCCACAACCAGTCAGTTTTACAGTCACACTTCGTGCCGCTGCGCTACAACTGGCCTCAATACAATATTATTATATATTATTATATAAAAATATATAACAATGTTTTTATTTCAGCTATGGTGCATCATGTGTGGAATGTCAAAGATTACATGCAGTGTGGGAGGGTGTTGGCGCAACTTTACGTGGTCGCATCAATGTTGCTAGGATTGATGCTAATTTAGCTGGTTTAAATACTGCCAAACGATTTAAAATCGCTAAACTGCCTGCGTTTCTTTTGTGAGTTTGTTTTTAAACTACACTATTGGATATTTAAAATACCATAAAACATTTTGTCTTCACGCGTGGGCGTAGGAAATATATGTTTATTATATAATTTTTGTTGTAAGTTCAATAATACCCTAGAAATTAAACTTATAACAAAAATTAAATAAACGACATTTAACACGGAACATACGCTAATGGCCTGACGATATATATAGCAATGTAGGCAGAAGAAATGTAGTGTTAAGCATTATGACCCAAGAATTTCCAAAACACCGTCAGTGTTGAATGGAGAAACTTAACGCCGCTCTTTGTCTTGTTTCCAGAGAAAGGAAATAAAAATATAGTCTCCGAGTCGCTATCGTAAAAAACCAGTAGCGCTTGTTGTCATGTGCTGTGCTGTTGCGACACTAAGCATATGTGCTTATAAAAAGTTTTATGCATAAATTAATATTTTTTCCTTATTTTACAGCTTCCGCTTAGGAAAAGTATACAAGTACGATTTGCCAAAAAGTGATATCAAGTCATTTGTATCATTTGCTCAGGACTGGTACAAAAATTCTAAGGGTGAAACAGTGCCACTTCTTTCGTCACCATTGTAAGTATTCCGTTCCTACGATATTGGTTCTTTTTTTTTATAACAAATATGGAAAGGTCTTTGTGACGCAGTAGAATAGCACCTGACGATTGAGGGTTTGATTCCCTCTTAGGAGGATACTCTAGTAGATAAATTGTATTTTGAATTTACACAGAAAACTGCTCATGAAGCATCTTATCAATCAATAATTGAATACTGGGTTCTCTTTGCTCACCATGCTATAGAGAAATATTATCTTAAAGTTTAAAAAAAGTGATTATTCTATGTACTGTGAAAAAAATGTTATTATTACTTTTAAGGTAAAAAAATAAGTAAAAGATTTCTACAGTACATGGAATAATCCATGAAAAGCTTCCATCTTTTTTCGTAAATTTCTTTAAATCATAAGTATAGTGTAATCAAATGCTGTAATTTTCTTTCTAGTGACGAATTGGTTGATTGGTGTGTGGACATTATTAAATATAGTGTGGCACTGTCAATGGAGATCTTGGCCCGGTATCCATGGGTTTGGCAAATAGGTCTCGCTGGTTTTGGTCTAGTTGCTATCACGGCCTTAATCGCTATCATTAAAGCGGGAAAATCAAAACCGAAACCCAAAAAAGATAAACAAAACCAAAGCAAGAAAAGCAAATAATTTGTTATATTTCATTTACAGTATAATATATAGTATTTATATTACTATATGATGTTTGTGAAACTATGTATATAGTAACCTGCAGACTTTGTCGGGCAATATTAATAAAAATCTAAAATTTTCCTATATCATTGTCAGCTTAGAGTGTAAACATGCAAAACAATTTATTAAGGAAATTCTCAACGATAGGAAAAAATGTTCTTTTTTCTTATTTGTGGCTATACAAACCTAGTGAAAGTAATTAGTATGTATGTATTATCAGAAACTTTTTACAATTTTGAAAATTGATTGATATTCACATTTTGTATAAAATAAAAGTACGATTTTGTATTTTTTTTACACTATCAAATGGTATCAAAATGTTCAAATACATAATCACAAAAACGAATTAAGCAAGTTTTCACTTTAAGCCGATGTTTAATTATTGATACATATCGTTGGTTAAATAAAAAAGTGGTATAATTGAAAATTTTTGTAAATAAAAATTGGCAGTCCAAATAAGTGTCCTAGCAACATTCTATTTATTAGACGGGTTAATTACACTTGACAGAATCACACGGCAAGTGCACTCGATGATTTGCATCATCGAGTGTCATTTCGAAGTTTTTTTGGTCTAGAAATTATAATAAAAACGCTATTTACAATGTCAACGTAAAAGACCGCAATTCGGTTTTAAAGAAAACTCATCTCAAAATATGGGACAGATTAAAAAAAAAAGTTAAGATTTTATTATTAAATAATAAATTTAAAACTAAATTTATGTATTTATTTTTTATGTCAAATATTCTTCATACTTTACTTTTATTTCTGGCTTACAATATATAGAACGAAATATTTAGAAATACAAATACATGAGATGACATGATGGCAACATGTTTATTTACTTAAAAAGATAAAAAAAAAACTATCTTGCTACAAATATGTTCTCTTTTAGTTACATTCTTGTAGTAGATACGTCTTTCTAAAGTTAACTTTTTAAATGATTTGTTGCACAATAATATTAAAGTTTCAGAAAAAAAAAAACTTTAAAATAGTTCACTTTCTGTTTACCCGACGATAATATGAATGAGTATCAAGGCTTGATAACAGTACAACTATTTTATGAATATTTATATAAATAAAATATATATGTTTATATATTAAATTTGCAGGGTATGCTAAAAATATAATCCGTCCAAATATATTAACAAATATGTTAGCATTTCTATTTTTGTGATGATTTTTGCATTTTCCCTAAGATACAGATACATTGAAAGGACTAATTTAACATAATTGTATATTTTATTAAGATGCTTATTGAAGACAAATTTTAACTATGTTTTTTAATTTTCTTTTTTTGTATTTTTTTAAAATAAAAAATTATTATTGGCAGCATTAGTTTTATTTAAAATAAATGTATAATAAAAAAAATCAAGTCAATGTGTACATATTATTTTATTTTCAAACAAATTATAAACACTCTTGTCATGTAAATATTATGCTACTTATGTGATGTTTAAAAATTAGCTATGTTTCTTTAGTTTCACATTGTATCCTGCATATAGCACTAGAGATAGAGGCAACCTTGTATTAAAAAATTGTTCTCCACTTTTTCTAATTAATGCAGAACTCTACTTCATGCTTTGTCTTGTTACCAATGTGACGAAAATAACTCACGCCTTAAATTGAAACCTAACTCACAACCATAGCATTTACAAATAGATGTTGTGTCACTGTGCTACAAAGGTTTCAAATTGTAACTGTTACTAAAAATAAACCTGTGTATTAGGGCCACAAGTTCCATAATACTTGTGGCCCTAATACATAGGTATAATTTTTAGTTACATTTTACTTTATATTTGATTTACTATAAATTTTAAGGAAAAACAAAAAATATAAATTGGCTCTATTTTACATTTCACGGTGTAATATTGCAAAGGTCGAGACATCAAATCTGAGCTAGGAGAATGTCATGTTAAATAAAGCATTGTTAATGTTTAAAATTAGATTTGTAATGAATATTCAGCCTCCATTTAGTATTTGATATATTCATAAATTTTATAGTATTCTGTCAAACACCCAATATTTAGTATATCTTTAATAATTATAAATCAAGATTGTTCAGTTCATTAAAAGTAATCTAACACTCATTATATAACATGTGACAAATTATAAAAGCATAATCATTTAATATATTTTACCTTAAATTTTATGTAAAATGTTCATCTTAAAATCTTGTGTAGAACTTTTATTTATAAAGCTTGCAAAATGTGCATAAAATACTTATTTAAATAATATATTTGACTAGATATTGTTATACTGTGTCAACTTCAATATTTATTCGAAAAACAGATGCAGGATCAGCTAATTCAGTGCGTATTGCATTTTCAAACTTTTTAAAGATAATTGAGAACTCCATCATATTTTCAGGTTTAGATTCCAACCATAACTTATCAAACTCATAAAATAAGTAGCAATAAAATTTATGGAATAAATGAACACTGGGCAATTGATTTTTGGCATTAAACATGTAAGTTTTTGCTGAACCATCTTTTAAAAGGAAATATGCCATTGATGTCAAATTGATACCTACAATAGCATATGTATAACCATACTTAGGGTGCACTGAATGACTCAAAACATGCCTCGATACATCTGGATATTCAGTAGAGAAGTAAAGTAAATTATCCAAACCTAGAAGTCCCATTCCACGAAAATCAGTTTTCGGATCATCACCCTAAAAAAAAAAGGTTTAATGTTTAATGTTTTCATTTATTATAATAAAATTAATTTAACAATAAATCATGACTTTATAGTGAAATAGCATTATATTTACCTGAAAACCAATATATTGCCACTCTTTTGTAATTCTTGCTTCCAATGGTTTATTTGGTACTAATAAGGCCCATAGTTTCAATAATTTATCTTCATGGTCAGGATTATTACTATCATATTGAGTTTTACGTATTTCTTCAATTTCATCTGTAAGTTGCCTATAACTCCAAATCTGTTGCAGGCAGCGTCGAAATGATGGTATAAAGACATCATGGAGCTTGGGGTTAATTTTTTTCACTCTTAAAATTATATTTATAGATGGATCAAGTATTTCTCGGAAATTTATGGGAACAAACTTACGTTCCTTTACTACAGCGTCTAAAAATGATACAACTTCCTTAACGTCTCGTGTTCTTGATAACATTAAAGACTGTTCGATATTACACGTTCTTTGAGTTCCAGGCCTATCACCATAGCATATTCTTTGGAGTTCACATAGTTGGGTAGTTTTTCTTAAAAACCACTTTACAATTGGTCTTAGATACCAGTGGAGAATTGACCAGAAATTAAAAAGCACCATTTTGTATGTTGATATTGAAATTTCACATAGTTTTATTACTTAATTTTTGTCTTAAATAAACATTTTTAAAGTTTAGTTGTTACTGTTATTCTACAATAAAATTCGATTACAAGGCACAAACTACATTTAGATTTTAGAATCAGCTTGTTACATTCAAAGTGACTTTGAAGTTTGAACTTCAAGCTTCAATTCAAATATAATAAAAATTATTGCTGTCAATGTAGATAAAAATTAAATAAATAATTCTATTTTGTAATATGGCAGTTCTCATAAAATGTTGCTATGAGATATAAGCTTACACATTATAATGCACGCTTTAGTGTAGAATAATGATAAGCAACTGAAGGAAAATGATGCGGTGGTTGCCATCAATGATATAATGTAGAAGAAAAATGAAAGAAACGTAAAGTAAGTTCAGTCAACAAAATGAGTTGCCGAAAATACACAATAAGATTAAACTGTTTGTATCTTCAATAGTTAGCCAAATCCATACCACCTACACACTTTTTTACCATTGGCAAATCTTTATATCAAAGAGCCCATCAACTCTGCGACGATGAACACTTTAGAGGACAAGCTTTGATAGTGAAGCATGCCCTTCATGCCTGCTTCATTGCTTAAGAAAAGCTTTAATTAAAACTATATTTAAGTCTAACAAGAAAGTAAATCCAATTCTTAAGTCCAATGAAACGTAATTTTCCTCTGCAGTGTGTAGACCTATAACAATTAGATAGTACCTGAAGGGTTTCTTGTCAGGTTTTTTTCCTTTTGAGTTTCCTGGCTTTTTTAATTTTTATACCAATTTGAAGTCGGTTTATTTTTTTTTTAATTTATTTACATTCTTACGTATAAATCGTATAAAATACATATAAATGAACTATACACTTAAAACTTTACTTTTGCTGAATTTAACTACACATCCCTTTGCTATTTCTTATTTTATTTTCCTATGTTTATGCAAGTCTAATTCAAATGTCAAACTAAAAAAACATATACACTAATTTGTACATGAAAAAAAAATTGTGAAATGTAAAAATCTTTTGACAAGGGCCTTATTCAATAACGCCGCTAGATTTTTTTATTGTACTTCCAATTGTAATTTAGTTTAGATTTCATTCAACGTACTTTTTGTATTTGCTACTTATTTGTTGAAATGCAGGCAGTTAAAATAAAACGAAGTAAATTTGAAATTGTGTTTTAATTACTTTGAAAATTGTAATCATAAATACTATATTAAAATTATTTACAATGCAACGTACAATTTGACATCCAGTCATCATTTATTTACACAAGGCGATGCGTGAATTGCAAATTTTGTTTAATATTAGGTACATTTTATTGTAAGTAGGTAGTTACCGATCGATGCTATATTATAATGCTTAAAAAAATACTAATCTTGTATCACATAATGCAAAGTGAACCATTAGGTATATTATAACATCTCTTTTTAATTTTTAAAATGTTACAGCCTTTAGACATGATTTCAAATAAATATAAATACAATACAATAAGCACTTTGCATTAACGTGTTTTATTACTATGTACTATCAAAACCAAAACAAGTTTGCTTATAAAAAATTATGTGTGCACACATTTATAATTATGTATATTTAATTTATTGAACAAACCTGCATATACTATAAAAAAATATTTGAAATATTTGAATAATCATCATGGCATGCTGGAAATTCTTAATATTTTAGCTACACTTTTTAGAAAATATACTCACAGTGGATGAAGGTAGACATTTCGCTCTTTACCTATTGGGTATGGCCTATAAAGGGCCACGCATCGGTCGTATTTATCTCACTAATGTCTTTTCGTGCAACTTAATTCTAATTTACTAACCTATTTACTTACATAATATTCACGTCATTAACGGAAAATGTAGAAACTAGGTATGTCAATTATACATTTTTAAAATTAAAATATTCTATCTAACGCTCGCATACAGTTTAATATTTATTTATTGCCTAAAAGTTCAGAGTAACATTTATTTTTGTTAAGTTTAAAATAAATTTTATTTAATAGCAGTAATAAAAAAAAATAGACGTTGATTATGTGGAACCTTAGGGGAAACGAGAATTGTAGAGACAGTTGAAATACACCGTACATAGTCAGAATCCACTCACAGAACACAACGGGAACCAGCTTGGATTTAGTGGACGGAATTTTATTAAAATTTCACAAAAATACATGACAATGTTGTTTTGCCTACTTATACATTAAAGCAGCATAACCAATTATATGGAATACTCTGGTCTTTCAGGCATTTCAATCTAATAGGAAATTAGAAAAGTTGTTGATTTTTAATACTTTTTATAGAGTAGTAGAAAATGAAATCATGTAGATGTTTTAGCTTTGCTAAATGCAACTATAGTTAGTGCAGTAATCTATGGAACACTAAAAGAGACTTTTAAGCAAAAAGAACTTTGTGTTAATTATTGATTACACTGCTCACTGCTTTAAATAGTGGTTTTTCTTCTTTTTTAAACCTTTTTCATTCATCAGTAATATGTAATAATTGAAAATGCGTATTACCTTTTATTTTATCAAGTGAAATATGCACTTCGAGAAGTATTTATATTTCAACAACTTTTCCAATTTAAGATAGCAACATATCGGGAGCCATTCGCTAGTGACTACTTGAATTATTGTTTCCAAATTACAGCATTCACTTATATCTATTTGAAAAAGATTGAAAATGTATGGTAACATACCTACTTAACTCTTAAATAAAGCGATTTAAACGTTTATATTATATAGTTGGGCAAAGCATCACCTCTAAATTTGTATATGAAAATGCACCTTTACCTCAGAATGGTGATTATCTTTAATATTATGACTAGGGCTAGGCAATGCTTTCTGCGCATCTCTACATTACAACTACCTTCAATAAAAATCTACAAAGTGAACTTAGCTAATGAGAAATAGGTGTTTTCGAATTTAAACATGATTTAAGCCTTTCTTGTGTTTGTTCTATTCAGTTAGTTTACCTAACTGTTTTCAAATACTGTCCGTATATAATCGTGATTTGTTTATGTATTTGTTTAATTTGTACAATAGATCTGCATTAAAAAATATATTTTTATGGCGTGGATGATATTTTTCCTGTCTAATATTGTATATAGATATATACATACAGACTTATAATATAATATATTGAATATATAACAAGAAAAAGCTATAGGAGCTACTTTATGACAACAATCATTTTACAAAAGTGGGCAGTAACTTGTTGTTTATTATATTTTTTTAAATATTCCAGAAAATGATTTAGGTGCCCATCAGTCATCACTGCAGTTGACCAGATGATTTCCTAGATGATGCATTGGCTTCCTTTAAAGCTCTTATAAAATAATTAATATTTTTGTACACAAAAATTAATATACAATAATATATATAAATAAAAAAAAGTATTTAATTATTAAACAGAACGAATACACTGTCTTTACAATAAATGTATTTTTTATTAAGGTAACTATGTCAATTCTACTTGCACATCATGTCTTATATTTAAAAAAAGTGAACGTTAAAATTATATATTTACCTACTACACTTTGATATTGTAATTTAACTGGTAAGCGGGTGATTATTGTTTAAATTATAAATTAATTTACAAAATTTTAACAATATATTAATTAAATATTTTAACAATATATTAATTAAATATATCATAATATCAAGCATAAACAACGTTAAAAGTTGGAAAATTTAACAATATATATTTGAAATAACGCCTGAATATAATCTTATATAGTTTTAACAGAATATAGCGTAAATTTATATTTTTGTTTCTTATAAAGCGAATGATATGTTATTTTATCTTATATTATTTAACAGTAGATAGAAATTGCGAATTAAAAATATATCACTTTGAAAATTTTTATAAAATTTGGGAATGGTATAATCTAAGAAGGTAAGGACTTATATAGATTAAACATACAATCTGTAACAGGAGATCATTTTGAGGATATACTATAAATAACTTTTAATGAAGATTATTATATAATATAGATATATTTTTGCATTGATTCAAATTTCAAGGTTGTAACATTTCAAAATCAGATGGCGTTTATTTTTTTTTGATTTAGGTATAAGCTATTAAAGGAGTAAAAAATAATGCATAAGTACACAGACTGTAAATATTCAAAAGATTAATGAACATCAATTACGGGACGGCGTAGAGATTGAAAGAATTTTATTCTTTTTCTCTCAAGTAAGACACGATGTCGCGTGTGTAAGCCAAAACTGAAATTTACATTGTATATATGACAACGTACATTACATAAGTTTAATACTATAGTTCAGTGGTAAGAAAGCTTTTGTATTTTGTATCACTGAAAAAACGAACGAGACGTGAAAAATATATAATATCAATTAAATAAAAAATGGAACGGATCAAAAATTTACCTACGTAATTGTTTCTTTCAGTGTTAATGGGATCAAGTCTACCGGCAAAATCTAGCATGAAGATAATAAGATTACTTTAAAAGTATACAAAATATCAAATAAATCAAAAATCAGCTTCACGCTGTATTCCGCACATAGCAGAGTAGGCAGAGGGAACCTAGTGTTAAGACATTCCGTTCTCCACTTTCTGCCGAATTCTGGAGCATTGCGTGTTGAGTGGCAGAACTCAACGCTGCGCTTTGCCTCGACACTAGAGCGAAGAAATGGAAATATAAATTTAAGAAAATATTTCATCTCCTCCAGTGGGGGTCGAACCCACAACCTTTAATTTTTTATAAAAATCGGTGGTGATTTATCTATATAAACTTTCAACCCCTTATTTGAACCCTCAGTGGGTGAATTCTAAAAACCATGAAACAAGTGTTCTATGAAATATTTTAAAGAGTCTGAATTTCAAGTCTTATAAAAATCGGTGCTGTTTTAATAAAAAATCCATACAAACATTAGGGTTAAAATTTTTCAAAATCCCAAAGAGCTTAGCAAATAATAATCAAACATTTAAGCGCCTCCATTTTCTATGAATCTGAACGACATTGTTCACTATACCATTCTCTCATTCGTTTTTTCGCTTTTTATCTGCCAGTCTACTCTGAAGGAAATAAAGGTAAAAACGAAGATACCAAAAGATTAATTAACTTGTTCTACCTTAAATAAACTTACTACTTTGCACATTTCTCATGTCTTACTTGTGTTAGGAAAATTTTGTAATTATAATTTTACAACGCACTTACTTTAAATTCGGTTAAATTAAAATATTGGCTTTAACTGTCTTCATTCATAATTTCCATACGGCGTCTGGTAAATAGCTATATCTCATCAAATCGTATTAAATAACCGTGCCCTATAATATATTAAATATATAAACAAACAAATAGACAACTTTAGACGATAAACATATAAAAATTAACTTCATAATACTATACATTTTATTTTACAATATTCAAGCACAGCCAAAACGGGTTCTTATATAACAATATACGATTTAACTATACATACTATATTTAGATAAGGTGTATATTACCGAAACTTGACTCGTTGGTCCGCTTTTTAACAAGCAAAAGGCATAAAATCGTTGACACTAATGTGATTGAACATAATGTTCTAATGGAATAATAAGCTTAGGATCTATGAAAAACTATATAAAATGGACAAATTTAGGATACCACGTTTTTAATAATGTATATAATGTGAAGCATGAAAGCTTTTTATGTAAAAGATAATAATTTTCAACGTCAACTTTCTTATACGTAATTTATTTAATTTTTTTTATTATTTTGCCAATAGAAAATATTAATATAATATAATGAATAGAATTTATTTCTGAAAAAAAAATTCAAAGTCGACAACAAATCTTCGAGCTAAACTTGCGCGAACAGCTTGGTTATTATATTAAAGTGCATTTTTATTTTTACTAATTGTGTTGTATTATTTATCGCGTGTCGCGTATATAAACGTCGCATTCAAGTACTTTAACAACTTAGCCGTTTCGTTAATTGTCTCTGTTCATCGTACTCCTTAAAGCGTAGCGTCTCAATTTTATGATTCGGCTGAGACTTAAGCTTTTCACATAATAGGTGAGAAAAGTGAAAAAAAAAAAACAATTTTTGTTATATGTACGTTAGTTTGTCAAGTTTTCAAAGTAGGTACATCATGTTTTTGTGATAAGTAAATAATTTGTGAAAAATATATTTGTTAACAGATATAAAACGTAACATATATATTACAATAATAAATATTATTTTCATTATTAATTAGGACCATTGATGGGTCAACATAGGTACAAAATCAGGATCAAAGATCTGAAGCCCAGAACTCTTTTTTTTTTAATAAATGTACGAGATTATATAGCGTTCGATTATAACATAATTTGGCCTGATGGTTATTTATTGGTGTCATTTATTTAAGAAGTCGTAATAATTATTAATTTTATACAGTATTTTCTAAGACACATGTTAAGATGAACACTAAGAATAATAAAATGGTTACATCTTAATTAACTACAAATATAGTTGATCTATTGAGTTGTCTAAATTTGATCGAAATATTACCCTCAATGTTTCTCAATTGGTACGAATGCTATCTAATCCCGTACATTTCTGAGGAAAAAGAAGTTCTGAGAAAGCCTGGGATTCTAAGATATTCTATTATTTAGAAATGTTCAGCGTATAAGCGTAACTATAACTTAAAAAATTGTAAATATGTACTTATTAAAACTAATTCATATAATTCAAGACTATGAAAATGATGTGCTAACAAGTATTTAATTAAACTTATTTAAATGTAGCGAACGCTTCACAATTCAAAAATTATCTATTTTTAAGTAACATATTATGTTCTCAAGTTATAAATAGTAATTTCGTAGTTACAAAGAATCATTTTTTTTATATTATTTTTAAACCAATTAAAGAACAGTAAAATAATTAAATCACGATCAAAACAAATTGGTCAGACGTCTTTGGTCATATCAAAAACGCAAAGTGTGATAACTATAAAAATGGTAAGTTTCCAAGGCACACTTATATCTATTTTTTTTTTGTCTAAAAATTAAGCCTTTTGAGCTTATGGCGCCTCACAAGTCACAGCATCACAATCACATGTGAATTATATGATAATTTACTATAAAAGTAAACATCAGTGCACAACATAATTGAACGTTACCCACTTACTATCGTGTTATGTTAAGCTTAAATTACGTATTGATAATTCATTTGTATTTACAATATACCTATTTTTATTCTAATCAGGCAAAAAATGAATATATGAATCGAACAATAGAAGGCATGTTCATGGTATTATACCAAATATTTATATGTTTAGGTATCTAAAACACGAAAACGCTGTGATCGTAAGGATAATGACTAAATCTATAAAAATAACTACTTATTTGAGCTTTATTATCTACAACTAACTTTGGTTAAATTTCTTCAATCTCAAATCAACAAATACACAGACGGCAATAAATACTAACGTGACATGTACTGTAATGTTAGTATCACAACAGATGTAGATGTGGTTCTCATTGAAAATGTTGAAAACTATGAATGCATATAGAAATACATAATATTTTATTATGTTTTCAAATAATAATTATTGGACTGTTGAAAGATTGAAATAGATTCGTGTATCTGACACGACGCATAACTAAATAAGCATAAAAGTAAGTAACGCAGTAGATATTTTTTTCAAAACAAACTAATCTCTAAAATAAATTAGGTATGTGATTTGTTCCCACTTTGATAGGTCTAAAAATCTGTCTCAATCACAACATTATAGGTCTCAAAATATTTTGGAATCTATTTGAAGTCCAAATTATAAAAAACAATTGTTAATAGACATGTCTCCACTCTAATATAGAGGATATCTCATGCTTTTTTTAGTTAATATAGATTATTTGATAAATATTAATTTTCTTTATTTTCAATTTCATGTTCAAGTTGATTATATTTTACTTTAGTCTACAAACAGTCGACCGTAACCATATTTTTAAATAATAAGCTGTTTATCAATAACAATCAAAAATGTAGCTGTCAATACATAACCTTATGACTATTTTTCACTTATTCATATATGGGAAGTTAAATCACAATTCCTAAGTTGTATTGAATTAATCAATAATATTTATTCACAGTGGATTTATCTAATAAAGCTTTGATATATGATGTAGAAATACAAAGCTGCATCATTGTCCGGTTTTTATAGCAAGGAGGTCCTAAAGGAGTCTGACTCTTTTAAGTTTACATACCTAGTGAAAATAAAAAAAAATATAAAAGGTGATATAATATGAAAAATATTTGAAACTACGCGAGGATTTTTAGTGACAATCGGAGTATAGTATCCAAACGCGAAGCTCGAAGCGCGCTGATTGATGATTAAGAAAAGGCCTTGTAGTGTATGAAGAAGAAGATAAGAAACACAGCGTAGGCAGTGGGGAATGTGATTCGAGCGATCACGTCGATTGTCTTCGCGACTCGGATCGGATGCGGCGGCTCCTTTTTACGGACCTGGACGAAACATGGCTGAAAATAATTTTGCAAATGAATGATGATGGCGAACGAAAAATACATACTACGTTTTGACACTAATAACAAAAAAGCAATGAAGAAAATAAATTGTGTAGGTAAATATGGAAATATAGACACGATACAATATTAAACATTCTAAACCAAAATTAGTTGTTGTGTAAGTGAAATAACATAAAAATAAAAATAATTTAATAAATTACTGTAAAGAAGTTTTTACGGGTTTTTGTGTAATAAGTAAAATTAAACATCTATTGTGTAGGTATGTTACCTCTGAAACACCACCATTATTTGTTGTATGGGTGCACGCTCCCGGCGCTCCGGCGCACGTTGTACACGTCACCAAGTCGGCAGCCCCTGTCGACTCCCGCTTTTTATCACCCTGTAGCCAATTTTTTAAATAAATCACTCGCGAAATGTTTACTACTATAGAAAAATAATTGTTATAAGAAAAATCACTAAATCTATTCCTCTACTAACAGTGTTGGATTTTATGATTCAGCTATAGTTGTTATATTTTTTTCTTTTTCACAGTCACTTTATTTTCGATAACAAACAGAATTATGTAAAATAAACGAATCCATCACTATTGCTTGCTAGCTACGGAAACACTAAGGTATATGTATGAAATTATTTTATGATTTGAAATGAAATAATGAAGGATTTGTTAATGCTTTGGTACATACTCTACAAAACTAATGGCTACTTACAGGCTGTAGCGATCCGAAGTGGCATTAAAAAAAAAGTATGCGTTAGATTTCGTGATATCATATCTGAGATGGTATGGTGTTTGACGAAATGTATTTGGACGTTGTGACATCACTTACAGCACCGCTAGACTCCGGTTGGGGCGTTTCTGATTTTGCCCAATTGAGGAATGCCATCGCCTCCTACGCGGATGAATAGTATTATTTACTTTAGCCGAAGCATCAGTTTGTTTTCGTGATCGCAAAAGCTGCACAATGTTACTGATGGCTACTAACAAAGCATTCGTCGTCTGTAAATTTGCGTACTATTACTCAACGCCCTCATCTATAGAGGCGTCGCATTGATTCTTAGACGTATTTCCCTTCTTTTACTTAATTAATACAAATTATAAAATACATACGAATTAGCTAAATACGATTTAAATGCTACACCTATATAAAAACAACAGTGTATGAAACAAGTCTACTTAGCTTACCTATGCTTATTAATCATTTTTAAATTTAAGTTCTGTTTGTCTACGCATGCGTTTTTAGATGGTTCTGTGCTGTGATTGCAATGGTGTCCTACACTGTTATATTTCTTAGAATTTTTTTAATCTGCTATCTCTAATCAAGGATCGTTATAAGAAATATAACAGTTTTGTTTCAGGAATGTGCCAGTGATAATGGCGAATGTTCTTACCAAGGGGCTGGCCAGTATAATGCCAATTCTGCTGAGAACTGCGGGCAGTCGCTGTGAACACATTATACAGAAATATTGTTCACTTGTGACAGATGGTCTACCGGAGTGCATCGGTGAACATAGACTAGATTGATGTGGCCACACTTAAATAACGCTAATTTACCATTTTTTTTTTACACTTAAGCTATTGTTATCTTTATATAAATTTAAAAATCTAATATATCTTTGCAATGTTTTCATTATAATCAGATGCTCCATGAATACGAGAAAATAATATGACAGGATCAATTATGGCCACACAAAATAGTCCTTTTATTTTGGTGTAAAAATGATTAAAAAAAAGTCTACGTAATTTTTTCAATAAAAAAGGGTAACATGCAAATAGAAGTCCATAAATCATGCTTAATGAAAATTAAAACATATAAAGATGGTTATTGAAACATGCTTATATAGTAAAGTGGTAATGAAAGAAAACATTGCAAAGAGTAAGAATAGAAAATAATAGAAAATTTATTTATTTAAACAAATAATTTTTGTTTATCTAAAATGTGACGTCAATACAATAAATAAAATATTAATAACAATTATTAATAATGGAAGGTAGAATAGTATTATTTTATTCGTGTTATGGGTAGACTGTTATAAAATAAACGGGAACAATTGTTTTAAATGTATGTAATATTCAAATCAAATAAAATCTGAGAGATAATAATAGGGGATATTATAGATATTCATATAGATACATAACTCAATAATAATTTGTAATTGCAAAATTAATATGTATAGCACTCCTTTTTTTAATAATATTAGCCAAATTATAATCATAATTATATCTTATTTACTAGAAAAATAAAATAAAACAGATATTTTTAAAAATTAAATTCAACTATATTATGGTTCTTTTACCAAAGTATTTGTAACGTTATGACCATATAGTGCGCCAAACATTCATAGAAACTAAATTCTAAATTTAATTTCTACAACAACAAAAGACATCTGCTTCTTTTGAATTTTAAGCAACAAAAATTACACAAATTACAGAAATATAAGATTTTAATAAACGTGTATTAATTAATTCAATCTAGACGAATTAATCATTCGGCGTACATTTAATTTCGTTGTTAGGTGCAATCACAGGGAAGCGTTGCTATAATCCACGTCCACACATTATCAAACATGTATTCGGTATGTGTAACTCACCTGCGTTACCGGGTTTTCCCCTGGTCGATACACCACGTTGTGTAGAGGGCGCTTTCTACCCACGTAGTTGACGCACACGAACTCCAGCAGCGAGGCGTAGATGAAACACATGCACACCCCGTCCCAGACGTTCATAGCCGTTAAGTTTGAAACGACGGGCAAAGTGGAACGGAATCCGTTGGACGTTGTGAAGAAGTTCAACATAGTTGTTACACCTGTCCGAGAAGATCGTATTATATTGGGATATTGATTTACATATGAACATGCCAGCGGAGTTGCATTTTTTTTTCTTTATTATTCTTTAAGAATGAGAAATGAATCGTGCAATTACAGTTTTTAAAGCTTTTGTGACTTGAGCGATCAAGCAAAGCGCTGTTAAGTATACTTTGTATACATTTAAGTATACGATACTTGTTTTGAAATACGCACATGCGTGGACTATGCTGGATGTTCATATTTTGTTAGAAAAATTAAGAACTATCGAACTTCTATATTAGTTAAGTGCTATGACAAATCTTTGAGTGCAAATCTTTTTTATATAAAATAATATTAAAATACTACTTGTACTAGTGAATTAATAAAACTAGAAGCCTTGTATTTATTGAACGTGCATTGTGCCTAATAGCTTAATTCTCTTCAAAATCCAAGAAATTGAAAAAAAAATCCTACATTTCCACTTACGCAATGATTATGATGTTTATTTGTGAATAACTCCTCGAGAATTATAAATATGATACCAAAAAGTGTTATAAGTCGTTACGATGTAGCTCTACTACTTTATTCATTTGTAAATAAAATAATTAAAAAACTAACCTATCATAACTCTAGCAGGCACTGCATTCCATTCCAACCAAAAAGTAATAAAAGATGATGTCACCAAAATGATCCCCGGTATGAAAACGGTGGTGAAGTAAAATGATCTATCTCGCGTGAAGATGAGATCCACTTTGAGGCAGCTGTAATTACCTAAAATATCAAGCATATTCTAAACATAAATCATAATAAACAAAGCGATTGTGAAAGATGATTCGTCGGCGTACATTTGAAATCTACATTGCCAACGTAAAGCGACAGTAACCTGCAAAGAAGAATGTTAGCGTGTTATTAACAGCCGCAGCCACATCTACGAAGAGAGAGATGCAAGATGCAAGACCGAGAACATTCCATTCGCCAGCCAATTTTACCTATCATGGAACGAGCTGGAACTGCGTTCCATTCCAGCCAAAATGTGATGAAAGAAGAGGTCACCAGGATTATGCCAGGGATAAATACTGTGGTAAAGTAGAATGCTCGGTCTCTCGTAAAAATAAGGTCCACCTTTAGACAGCTGTAGTTCCCTGTGAAGTTAACATTACTCGTAACGCTTGAACGTCATACAACACGCGCTCGCTCGGTCAGTGTCGTGTTGTATTCGGTCGCACAATAAAATAGACGGCTAGGATACATTGGACATATTCCAAATAACTCTATTCAGTGGCCTTGTAATTATTTACAATTACGACTTTAATTACTTTCTATACTACGATCCCGTATGCAGGAGTAATGCGTGTTGTGTACCAGTGTACCAGCGTAGTGTAACGACAATTCAATCAGCAAAATCGACTAACCTCTATCACGTGCATCCAAACAGTTACGTGCAAAAGTAACACAAATTATAAGTTAATGTTCGATGATAGTGAATGATGGAGTTACGAGCTTATGTTCTTTAAACGTTTCCCTTTTGTATGACACAACAACGCAATTACTCACACATAAGCGGAGAATACGGTATAAAAACGACAACACCGGGACTGTCAGTCATCCAGTTCAACTCAAGAGGTAGGTACCTTGCTCCTCAAAGCGTCTCTGGCAAAGATTACATGTCAGCTCTTCATCGTCCTCGTAAAGTGAAATACCATCAGCTGCTTGCAAAGACGTGAATAAATTCTTACACTCTACATTTAAGTTTTAATATTTAATATGATATTTTAAAATCACAAACGGAAGCTGTTACCGTACAACTAATGCAAAATGTGTGTTTAAAACCAATAAAAAATGAACATGCCACATCTACGACTAGCTACTTCCAATCAAGTCTACTGTATACGTCTTCAATTTATATATCTAACATATAATAAAAGCTTTATTTATAATATATTATATAACTAATATAATCTAAGACAATTTTGTAACTAGACAGCACGAAAAACTTAAAAATATGTTTCGGTAAACCAAGACCAAGCTGAAAAGAGTTAATTAGAATTTGGTTTTAATCAATTATAGGATTGTGCTCTTAACAAAATAATATATGTTGGGATTACTAAGCTACATAAATAGGGCGATTGGAATGCTGGCAAATATACAGGGAGTCACGAAACTAGGTTTAATAAGAAAAATTAAAAGAATTTGAATAAAATAAATCAAATGTAGGGATTCAAATAAAACCAACATTAAAATAAAATCGTCATTTGAAAATTGATTTAATAACTTTCTTGGTAGCATTCGGAAACGGTAGAGACAAGTATGTATCTATTTGGAAAATATCACTTACATATACAATAAAAAGACAGGGACTATTAAAATAGTCTTTTCAATATATTAAAGATTGTATAAACCCTTAAAGTACCACATTATACATATATTTAAGACGTATGTATTTCTAAAATAATTATGAAGAATTCCCGCACGATCTGTAACGAAATCAAATTCAGAAGAAAATATACACAATAACAGTAGTTGGTTTTAATGCCCTTTATTCTTTAGTATTTTTTGTTATTATATATACACAATTAAATCATATGCTTAAAATAATTTTAGAAACCTATATATATATTAAGATTACCCATTTTCATGGACACCCTGTATATGCATTAATTTGTCAGTAATGTCATAGGAAGCGATTATATATAAAGTGAACGGTCTATTACCTCTCCAGCTTGCTTTGATTGGACAGGGTATTGTTTGGTTCTGAATGAGATACGCGTTGAGGGTTGTCAGCGACGGTGACTTCCTCAATGTGTCTTCGTCGTTCTTCCACACGTAAGTTATAGCTGATTGCTCATATGATACTAGAAATTACAGATCTTATTAAACGATGACAACGTAAAATTATTATTTTTTATGTAAAAAAAATGATTAAATAAATATCTAATTAATTTAATTGAGAACAACTACATCTAATGATAAAAAATATAGTATAAATTTAAAGAAATAAAATGTTTAAGTGAAAATGTTAATAAAAAAAATATGTTACTCTCATATAAAGTAACATATAGCATTAACATAACGTTTAATATCATTCACTCTATAAAACATTACTCACTACTCTCTAACGCAAATGAACACAATGGGTCATCAAAAGGGAAGATGTTGAGCCGTCCCTGACAGGACAGAATGAGATGACGCCGCATTAAATAGTTGATTGTGCCATTCCTGTATATGCGTAACGCGAAATGCATGGGTATTATCGGATCCTGAAATGTTATAATGATATATTATTAAATATTCTATTAAAAATCTATATCAACAGCTAAATATTTACAGTTTTTTTCTTGTAATAGCCGCTAACTTAAAATTAAACTACTTATACTAAATAAGCCACTTTTCTTAGCTGTCATTCTTCATATTTATTATATAGATATACTAATAACGTATAATAAAAAATGCTTAAGCTTAAATCTCTTATTTTGTACTACGTGTGTCAAATGAATCGAAAATGTAATTTAAAACGTCTCGTCTGAATTCAAGTCTCAAGTTCTTAATTTTTATTTTTATCGTATAATGTATAATGTTATTATTTATACAATAGCATTGTAAAATAAAACTTATAAATATTTTTTTTACAAATAAAACAAATCTTACACTTTTGTGGCGACAAATATTGAATTCATTGTTATTGTAACAGCTATGTACCTATAACCAAGTCATTAAAATATAAAATGTTATGATTTATTGTACAAAAATACGGATCACAAGCATTTATTATGATTATAGCTCTAGAATAACATTATTTATATGTACTAAGCTTATTGTAGCTAGTGTAACAATATTTCTATAATCCATCTTAATCACTTATTAAGTTAAAGATGTAACTCACTTTGAAATCTCCATGCATTATGAAGTACGTGTCGGGTAGCCAAATATCCTCGTGATGATGAATGGCGTTTAGATATTCGTAATGCGACTGATTAGAATATCGAAGTCGAGGATCGTACCATTGCTGCTGCAGAAGAAATTCAACTTCGTATTTCTGGAATTTTAACAAAAGTATATGTAGTTATAGAAAAAATATATAATAGCAACACAAAAACGTAACAAATAGCAGAAAAGGTATATAAATAAATAAAGTAAATAATTTAGTAAGAATACAACTTACAAGACTAGATTCATCTGGAGATGCTAAACTAAGAAGTAGCACGCTAACATTTACGGTGAGGACACCTGTAAACCAATAATGACGATTTGTGGTCATTACAGACTGTCCAATACATTTTATTTATGATTGAATTTCAGCAATTGATATGAAAACGCTTTATTTCTATTGACACTGTGAAAAAGTATTTAAAGCGCTTTCAACAAAAAAGAATTATTTATAAAAAACAATTTCAAAATGTTATTAGTTAATTAAAGAATTTTAATATATTATTTCCACTTTGTTATCTATTAGTATTAATGGAAATGCAAAATTCCTTCTGTACATTAATACTGGCAGTTAAGAAGAACAGCAAAATAATGAGAAGGCTATTTATATATTATAGCATATTATAGATCTACTAGTTTACTTAATGACCAAGTCAAGCACACATTTGTCACACAGAACATGCTTGGACTATAAAGAAATAAAAAAACATCAAAGTGCTCGGTATACGTAAAAAATATATTTTATTTGTATAAATAAATACTATTATCACAAAACCGACACAACAATAAAATAATTTTCGCGCAATATTGAAAGAATAGCAATTACCATTGCAAAACGATTTGTGTTGTGTTTGTGAAAAGAGAAAATAAAGGCTTATTATTATTTACTATTTCATTAAATATATAGGTTATTGTATAACAAAAGTTTTATATTTTTTATTTATTGTAGCTAAAAATAATTCTTTATTTATTGATTAAATCCCTACTTTTATTACTTTAAAGTATAAAAAGGTGTAGATTTCCAAATATTTGTAAATTTCGTCAAAGTTTTGTTTATTTTTTTTATATTTATATAGAATGCTAAGTGCTGAAGTACTAAAAATAATAATCACAACGAATGTGCCATGTGCGAAAATAAATGAAATAAAGCAAACTACAATTGCATTCATAATAATTTTAAGTAAATATAATTTTCACAGTCGTATCTACGTCTCGGCTCCCCTTGGCCAGAATTTTGTCTTCTCCAAAATAGTTTAAACATTCGGTCAATTCGTTTATGGTGCAAGGTGAATCCGAGTTTCAAATGATTATCACAACTAATTGGGTGCCAAGGATATTGCGGTGTAAATTATACAAAATTATAGAAAACAAATAGGGAAGACAGTTTGAAGGATTTCTCTTTTCAAAAACATAAACACAACGAACCGCGATTGTGTGACCGAGGCCGGAGCGAGGGTAGACCAATATTACTTTGATTCATAGTGTCATTCGGCGAAGTTAGACCACAACAAAAATCTGGATCTGTAAGTTAATACAGCTTTAAAGCTGATATTCAAATTAGTTCCCTGCCAATTCTCAATTTTGTTTGTTCTTGAAAAGTTAAAGATGTATAAATATCTCTTGGTCTTGTTTGAGATGGATTTAATGGTCTATAACTGATTGAGATGGATTTAATGATTTACGTGATCATATTGTCTATTTACTTACCATCTACTGGTGGAAGCAGTCTTTTGTCATAGCGGGAATTTTTTAGAAGATTGTCCAGAATTTCTTTGTCCGACTTGCCCGCTGCAAAACTGGAACAAATCAAAGCACAATTGTATAAATAGTAGTTAGTTGACAAACATGCGAGTAAAGGCGAAAATAACTAAAACTATGAAATCTCATCAAAAGTAAATTTGAATTGATGGATTTATAGCGCTTTATAAAAAAAATAAAAAAATATAATTTTAAACAAAAGTGTTACAAATAATAGAATCCAAAAATTTATTAGTTTACCATAAACTTAAATAAAAATAGGAGCTCCTTTGGCAATCCTGGTGTTGAAGATTGAATATAAACATACATTCTTATTTCAAAATTAATATACATTTCACAGTTTTACGGGAGGACGAAACCTAGTCACACTCCGTTCCCTAATTCCGTCAAATTCTGGAGGCATTGCGCGTTGAGTGGCAGAACTTAACGCCGCGCTTTGCCTCGATATGAATATATGCATTTTAATAAAAATGCCATTCCGTCGAGTCACAATTAGTCGCGTTTACAGTCACTCTGCGTACGAGTAGCCTCGTCCTCTGGCAAAAGTTAAGTGTGCCTCAATAATAAGGCATACTTAAGGCACCTTTGCCAACAATCACTTACATAATCCATTATCCCTCATTCAAGTTAATATTTTACTTTAATATTGATATTTATAATTATTAATAAAACTGATATCTGGTGACTTTGGTAAATGGTAAGATATTAAAACAAGTGAATTTAGTGGTATACTTGAAAAGTATGTTCAGTAGAGATGGAAGATACGAGATGGATGCGGAAAGGCGTATTGCTACCGGTTACAGGGTTAACGGTGCCATCGCTGCATTGATAAGATGGTATACAGAATGCAGTGTTGGTAACGACGGTTTTATACGGTACGGAAATGTGGGTATAACAGAAGAAGAATGAGTTCTGTGGTGATGTGATCTCTTCCACAATTAATATATACACAGAATGGTACTAGCGAGAATGTCACGGTGAGAATGAAGAAAAATGTGCTCAGCAGGTTTGGGCTCGTTCGTGAGAATGTGTGATGATGGAAAAGTGAGCAGTAAGAAAGTAGGAGGAAACCTCGGTTGACCTTCTAAATCATAGTAGCAAAGATTCTGGAAGAACCTCACGTGAAAAGCATGAAGACCCCCTCAGAGGGTATGTATGAAGAGATTGATGACAGTGGACGAAGCGAAAGTGGTATGTAGAGACTGTAGCGTTTGGCGCTCCATTCTGTCTTATTATACCGCTAGGGACACAGCTTGAAGCTAAATAAGTAAACAATATTAATAAATTTATATTTTAAGTTTATATTATCTGCGTATAAATGAGAAATAGAAAAGAAAATCACAAAATTTAAATAGATCACGAGGCCTAGTGAAATAAATCAATTTTATAGACTATACTTTGTGGCTAGAACTAACTCTTCATAAATTTGTTTCCAGATTATATTTTTGACAGTGGGAATTGAAGCAAGACCCTCGTCTATATAGTACTACACACCGTAACTGCAAGTAACAATGGAATATTTTTTAAAAGCGGCATAATGTTTAACTTTTTTAGCGCATATATAAAGCAAAGCAAAGCATTCTAATATCAGTTAGCATCATACAACAATACATTTCACAAGTATCAAAAGTGTCCACGGCGTGTAGTCTATAAATAGGGGAAGTATTTCACGCTTGAGCAGATGTTTACCGTGTTACATCCGCTTCGCCGCCCCACGCCCGCCCTACAAACCTTTCTCGTTTTTGCCTTGGAGTGCCGTTTAACCATATCATACGACTCGACTAACCTTTGTTCTTATAAATTATTTTTGTTATCATTGTTATTTAAATTTATATGAATTTAACATACATTTTTGAAGTAAATAACGTTTTACTAATCAAAAGTATAATAAGGTTTTACTAATCTAATATTGGGGCCAGTTGTGGTGCAGGGGTACAAGACAGGTTGCGGGTTCGTTTTCCACGAGAAAATTGTGAAATATTTAATATTTACATTTTCTTCGCTTTTGAGTCCAGGCAAAGCGCGGCATTGAGTTCCGTCACTCAACACGCAATGCCTTCAGAAATCGACGGAGAGTGCGGAGTGTCTCAAAACTGGCTTCCACTGTCTACCCTGCTACATGCGGGACACAGCGTGAAGTTTAATAAAATATATAAAAATCTAATATTAAAATTTATTTCAGCAACTATTAACATACAGAAGCTACATTCTTTCAGGTCTACTCAGTGTTGGCTGTACGTATTGTAATTAAACAGTAAGCCGTAGGCTGTATTCATTAAACAAATGCAGGCACAGTAAGTGCTGGTCCACTTGTTTAGGGGATGGAGGGTTTGATTGCAGTTTGATGTTACAATTGCTGGGGAGGGTGTGCTTTTCCCTCAACATATCGCGTTTCAAAAGTTTTTAATGCATAGAGAAATGAAACTACACTTATGCATTTCGAAATTAAAAGCTTTTAGCAGAGGATTTAGGTTATGTTTACATTTGTGTCTGTTGGTGTATTTTATTCGGTTTTATGTTAGATAGTTACATAAGCCTTGACACTTTGAGGGATAGCTACGAATATTCTATTTTTTATTTTTTATTTTTTACATGTTTTTTCTAAGGTGTGACTTTTGTGAATTATGTTTCAGTCACTAATAGAAAAAAAAAATCAGCTTCACGCTGTATCCCGCACACAGCAGGGTAGGCAGAGGGAACCTAGTGTTTTTTTTTTTTTTTTTTTTAGACACTCCGTTCCCCACTTTCTGCCGAATTCTGGAGGCATTGCGTGTTGAGTGGCAGAACTCAACGCCGCGCTTAGCCTCGACACCAGAGCGAAGAAATGGAAATATAAATTTAAGTAAATATTTCATCTCCTCGAGTGGGGATCGAACCCACAACCAGTCGATTTACAGTCACACTTTGTGCCGCTGCGCCACGACTGGCCTCCTGGTCACTAATAGATTTTTTTTTATAAATGTAATTTATGTAGTAAGCATTTTTAATGAATTAATAGTAAGGATTCCGTAGTTTTGATACATATCGTTATTATACAAGCGAAATAAAGTCGATATAGCTCGAGTACAGCTGATTTTCGGCAATTATTTATTAATAATTGCTGTTAAAAACAATTTTACTTACATGTCGGACGTAAGCGCTGATGCTCTGCTGAGCATAAGGAGAAAAGCCACGGCGCGTGCCACCACGCATGACCAACCCATATTAGGACATCTGTAAAAAAAATATGTTGTTGTAAATGGTAGAACAGAATATGTAGAATAGAAAATAATATATTTTACGGCACGCCAATAACATATGAATTATATGAAACAATAAAAGCGTGTTTAAAAATACATGCAAAGGCAGTCTTATTTTTACAGGCTAAACTAAATAGCGGATTGTGGGATTGTTTGAGAAAAGCTGTCAAGTTCACGTCGGAGTCGCTCACCGAAGGATTCGTACAAATTTCAGGATTTTGGTCAGCGGGAAGTACAATTAAAAAATGTTGACAAACTTAAGTTTCTTGTCGTTTGCACTCACTCTTGTTTGTATGAAATTAACTACAAACATAAATTTATAATACACACAGATAAAACGCCTTCGAATTTCTAAGTTTCAGTTTTTCTCCTTATTTGGAGTGTCAAATCTCAGATCTTGCCAAACTTCATAATTTTAGATCAACGGGAAATATTATAATGATTTTGAATTTCATACAAAATACGGTAATAACAAACGCTTGTAACTTTTGATAGCGTTGACTCAGAGGCTTCATATTCATTTAAGCAGATGGTAACAAAGTGATGTTATAATAGTGCCGTTTCTTTATTTTACATACAAAACCTAAAAAGAGAATAACGAGTGTGTAGCACCGTAGTTATATTTTTTGATGTTATCGACATAGAAGTCACTCGGAATAATGAAAATAAAGTATATATATATATATATATATTTTCTATAATATTTAGAGTAGAAGTATAATTGTTACAATAATATTTATTTTCGTTTGCATTTTATTCCCATAAGTAGACACTGAATAAATTAAATTGCTTTTAACAGAAATTAAAAAACTAAACTAGCTTCACGCTTTATCCCTAGTAGAGTAGTCAGAGAGAAAGGAGCGCCAAATGCTACGGCTTCTACATACCACTTTCTCCTCGTTCACTGTCATTAACCCTTTTATGCGTGTTCTCCTTCTTATGCTTTTTACGTGACCTTCTCCAGTATTTTTGATACTGTGTTTTGAAAGTCAACCGAGGTCTCCCCCTACCTCTTTTACCAGAATTTGTTGTAATGCTTATTATTTCCTAATTATGAATATAGCAGGACTATAGACATTTTACATAGATATTTAAAAAGCATATGCTATTAGAAAATAAGAATAATTTCTGCATATAAAAAATAACATTGCTTTTAGGTCTATTTAAAACAGAAATTATAAAAAAAAAATGTGCTAAAATAAAAGAATACAAATATATATATATATATATATATATATATATATATATATATATATATATATATATATATATATATATATATATATATATATATATATTATTGTACTGATGCTCGATCCTCAAGTAAATTATAAGTATTATAAGCTCTTTTGGTTTGGTTCTTTGATTATGGCGTTTATTATAAGCTGTAAGTCATGCAAATACACCGGTCGAACTGACGTGTTGCGAGGTCGCGTCGCAACATATTTTTTTCTGACAGCCTGGAATTAAATACATGACCTACATTTCGTATAATATGAGTTCTGACGTCAATCATTTTTTTTCAATAAAATTATTAACGTATTATATGTAGATATTATTGAACTGAGCGTTATATATTCTTATTTTTTGGATTCCCTACTTCAAAAACTAAAAATGGAAAGCTTATACGATCACTTTCTTGTCCGTCTGTCCTGTCTATCTTTATAAAAGCCTTCGTTTGTAACTTAACTGATTGGTTTACGTTATTTCTGTAACGTTGTTTATATATATGTAGTATATAAGTTAATGGACGTTTGGATTTTCAATGCAACGTCGCCGCAGTATGCTGATTCCTTTGAGCCCCGTGGGATTATCTGAACACGACGTAACCTATATGAGATTAAGACGAACGCCTTTACGATGGTTCTACCAGTGTATTGTGTAAGGTTCGATCGTATGAATACCTACATATAAGTACATGATATACATCCGTTAGCGATAGCTTCATCTACGTGCATTCTTGAGGCTGTTACAAAGATGAGCCGTACTCCGGAGCCGTAATCGCAAGCATTTCAAGTTTTATGGGACATTCATTACAATAATATGAGTCCGCCGTGGCGTAAAGGCACAGGGATGTGACTGTAAAGCGACGGTTGTGGGTTTGATCCTCACACGAGGGAATGAACTATTATCTATTAATCTATTAATATTTTAATTTCTTCGCTCTGGCATTAAGGCAAAAACCCGGCGTTGAGTTTTGCCCCTCAACATACAATGCCTCCAGAATCGGCGGAAAGTGGAGAATAAACGATGTGTTAATACAGTCCGTTGTACCTTTAGTAATTTATAGTATGTTGATTATAATGGTCCTTTGTAATTAATTTTTACTTTCATTTAAACATTTTTTTGTATGAATATAAAGTTTTTCCAATATATCATCATATTATACGACACTTATTCCAATTTCGCTATTATCAGCTAAGCATATACTCCAAAACTTGTATAAAGTTCTCTTGGCCTCAATAGCAAAGTACTTGACAACGATGCTATTTCAAATCGTATTTCTGAAGGGAGTCTTCGAGCCTTCCCTTATTTTGTTCGAATGGAGCATATAAAAAATGAGTATATAGTCTTATGTAAATGGGTGAAGCTATAAATACTAAATGATAAAAGTATGTTATACGAGGGAGTTCGACATCTATGACCTATTACATTTATTATTTTATATTATAACATTTTCTCAGTGGAAAATCTTTTATTTAATTTACAATATCACATCTTATTCAATGCATCAGTATCATATAGTTCATATGATTTTATTTTCTTTAGCTCCACGGTCTATCCCGCATGTCGTGTAGCAGGGTAGTCAATAAGAAATAAAAAATGAAAATATTAATTATTTTATTTTCTCGAATAGGTATCGAACCCACAATCTGTCACGTTTGAAGTCACACACTTGTCCCAGTTGTATTTATGGATAAATATAGGATATTATATCCCCACTCGTAAAAATGAAATATTTATTTACATTTATATTTTCATTTCTTTGCTCTGGTGTCGAGGCAAAAGCGCAGCGTTAAGTTCCGCCACTCAACACGCAATGCCTCGGAAAGTGGGGAACGGAGTCCCTCTGCCTTCCCTGCTGTGTGCGGGATACAGCGTGCAGCGGAAATAAATAATAAATATATTATTTTTAATTTGTAATCGGTTAGTGATAATTTTAGTTATTACCTTTCTGCTGACTGCAGAGTGTTGTCGGCATATGGAGAGACGCTCAACTTGCTCGCGCAGCCTTTATCCTCCGCCACAACATTATGTTATTAAAGGAATCTGTAATGGAATAATTTGAATGTTTAAACGTACAAAATATTTGTTTCTAAATAATTGTCTTAAATATGTTTGTCAAGTTATCCACTAAGAATGTTTTAAATGAAGTAAAAAAACGTAAATAAAAATTGTAATGGCCTAAAACAGTAAAATAGCCGTGGTGGTGAATAACCTCATAATTTAATTAGTATTTGGTGCTAATAAAGAAAATTGTAAGAGTGGAAATTGCAAAAAAATATTTTTTATCGGCTTTTTTTAAATTCTTGTCGCATTATATTTTCCTAGCTCAAACTTTTACGACAAATACAATATTCCATTTTATAATTTTATTATAAACTACTAACTAATCATTGACGTGATTAAGATTAAGTTGTTTTTCTTTTTAATTTTTCTATAATTAAGAGAATTAAAGGAATATGATTTTTATATTCGACATCCGCATCGTTTCTCTAAAGTAACACAATACCTACATGTGTTTGCATTTTGAAATTCTAAGTTTAAATCTGTGATCATTTTAATTTTTAATTTATAATAAATTACACATTTATTAACATATTCTTTTATACATGTCAAATTTTATAATATTCAAAGAAAGAAACTATGATTATTTAAATATTTATATTAGAAGTGTTTCAAAACTTCGCTTTAATTTTTCAAAAATATAATATAATTTTTTAAATCTTTCTTTTGGTGTGAGTTAACTGTATAAACAAAAAAAAACTTGTATGCAGTCTACATAATGTAGAAAAAGTCACGAGCTTTATCGGTAGCTTTATAAGTCGGCCGTAGACAAATCAGCAAAATAACGCTACAAATAAGATTTTTTGAATACATTTTTACTTAAAACACTTTTTTAAACAATTTTTAAAAATATTTGCTTTGCTTGGAAATTAACACAAAAATGATTTATTTATACTTTGTAAAGATGAATCTTTATTTGCAAATCATATATAACTTAAAAATTCAAATAAAATTTAAAAATTACAGGAGATGTCACTAATTCGAAATGACCTTGTCTTCGGACGCGAATGGGCAAATATCGTTAGGCTATAAAATTTAAAATTACATTTAAATAATTTTTTTACTAATTTATGAAAACGATATTGTAGTCTTATTTTCCTTATTATATTTTCATAAAATTTGTTTGAGGCAGACTTTCGAGAAACAAAGTTAAAAAAAAATCGTTATAATCATATTTACATTAAAATAAATAAAAATTATTGAAATTAAATATTTTTTTAATATTTCAACTTGATATTAAATGTAAAGCACAAGGTTTTTGTGTTTATACTTGGTATATTATAAGAAATAATTTCATCCGCCTAACAGTGAAGTTTATATATTATTTGTTTGCTCTGTTTATTATATAAAAATTATGCATTTTGATACATTATTCGTAACTCGTAACCAAAGTAAAGAAAAAAAATGGAAAATAAAAGAAAAAAATGTTTAGATTTTTTCACTTTAATTTATGAAACAAAAATTAAAAAACTGAAAGAAGTGATGATACACTAAAATTTAATTTGTATATGAGATATGACAAAAATGTGTAAATACTCGTGTATTTCTCTAGAAATAAACATTTCAAAAGTAGAAAGCGTATATTTCTCACTTGTAAATAATATTTTACATTCTTTATATCAAGTAAAAACATGAAACAACATTTGTTTATGCAACTGCTGTACCGCTCTTGTTTTTAATTAACAAAAACAATTCCCTGATCAAATTAGGGCCGCCGTAGTAAATCCTCTGTGGAGTGTGATTATATCAGCAAAAACTGGATGAGAAAAAAATGACATGAAAAGTACTTTCTTTTTTTATATTTTGACCAATATAGTGACGACGATCCAATCCTTTCCTTTTCTTCCTTCTAAAAAATAAAGTGGTCATAATGGGAAACATTCCTCTCACCTAGAAACCATTTTGTTTTTGCTAAAACAATTATTTTGGATATAATATTAAATTTATAATTATTATTTTTTTTAATTCTATACTAATATAATTAAGCGGAGGAATTTGTTTGTTTGTTTAAACGCTTAGATCTCTGGATCTACTGGTCCGATTTACTTTGTTTTTGTTTTGTATGAAAGTTGCTTTCTTCATAAGTGCCATAGGCTATATAACATTACATTACACCTGTATACCAATACATTAAAATACTTTCTGATTAGATAAGCAATTTATTCTTGCAATTGATAACAACCGACCATTGCTAAACAAAGGTTTGCAAAGTTTGTATGTTGTTTTAAGAAAACCAAAGTGAAATTGCTTAACGCATACATGGCATGCTTTTTTTACGGGAGGAAATCCTCATGGACTGCCTCCGCCTGGGGAAAGACGAAGGAGCGTGCCGAACTCTTACCGACAAAAACCACTCCGGTCTCTCCTCGCAAGTGAGCGTGGGCGTTGTCCGCCCTTTTTCTGCGCCCTGTGCGCCTTCTGAGGCTGGAGAAGGGAGCCAAGATCTCCCTCTCCCTTTCCGCTTTTTCCTTCTGAGACATCACGTCCTCGCAGAAGAACGCCATCGCGTCCAGCAGTGCGGCAGGCAGCGACAGATCGTCTCCTACTTCGTCTGTGAGGACAGGGCGACTCTGCTCCTCACAAGCTACACACTCGGCTTGCGTGTGTTGGGCCGTGTTCTCCTCGCAATAGACGCAGTGGTGGCACCGAGCGTCCGGCTCTCTGTCTATGCGGCACAGGTACTTGCCAAATCAGCCGTGGCCCGACAGCACCTGCGTCATCCTAAACAAGGGAGCCGTGCCTTCTCCCGAGCCAGTCCTCGAGTACTGGCTGGATCGCTTCGACGGTAGCGAGGCCAACGGTAGGGCGCAGAAGCCTTTGACGCGATTCTACCACTAGGACCTGAAGGACTTTCTCTCGGCGCTGCATCGGGCTCGAGCCGCTGCATCGGGCTAGAGCCCCGTGCCCGCTCTTCTTTGCTACATCGATATAATGACGCGAGTACTTACGAATCTAGGTCCCATGGCGGAAATCCCGCCAAGACGCAAGCCGCCTCGTAGGAAATCGTGCGATACCCGCGGACGACTCTGACGACCATCGCCCTCTTCGGCTTGCGCATAATGGCGGAGGTGCCAGCTGTCATGTCTAACGCCCCCACAGCAGTCCCATACAGGGCCATAGAACGCACGATTCCTACGTATTGGCGCCTACAGTCGGCGCTCGGGCCCTCCAAGTTGCCGCCCATCAAATTGGGCGCCAACCGCCGGAAGTGCGGCCCGAATTCCCACCGACTGTCGAGCACCAATTCTAGATACTTCATGGTAGATTCGACAGCTATCCGGGCCCCGTTATACATGGCGTGCGCTGACAATGCTTAACAAAAATATTGTTCTTTAAATAAAAAAGTCCGCGATCAAAATACAAAAAATACATAAAACAAATTATTGGGTTTTTTAAATTTATTCTTTGTATTTATAAATATAATAGTCACTTTTAGCATTTCATCTGGATTGAAATTATAGTTTACTGTATAACATTCTAATACATAATTAAGGAGATGTCACTGATTCGTAATGACCTAGCCTTCGGACGGCGTAGTATGACCGACGCGAACTGGCAAATAACTTTGAAGGTTTTATAAATTTTCATATATTTTCGAATTTTTATGTAAACTACACTTTGGTTCTCTTTTTCTTTTCTCGGTGTGGTGTAACGTTTAGTCCTACGCGACTTTGCATGATTGCTTTTATTTACTACTAGCGACCCGCTCGCGGCTTCGCCCGCTTAAAACACAGAATTATTTACTTAACACACTGAATTATGTTCGTGTTTTGATATACTTATAATGTATGTTTGCAATGTAATGAAGACTTTTTATGAGAAAGTTGTTAAAACTTTAGGTCGCATTTTCGTACCTCCCATAAGAATCTTCAATTGAATGTTTGAAATAAAAACACAACTTATCGTTACTTACTATGTGTGCGTTTCTTCACGATAATCTCAGAAACGGCTTGACCGATTTAAATACTTTTTTTGTTTGTATTCTGGCAAACTGCCCTTAAATATTAAGTATTACTTTTATTTTAAGCAGCTTCATGCTAGTCAGAGGGAGGAACCTAGTATTAAGACACTCCGTTCCCCACTTTCTACCGAATTCTGGACGCATTGCGTGTTGAGTGGCAGAACGCAACGCCGTGCTTAACCTCGACCCCAGAGCGAAGAAATGGAAATATAAATTTAAGTAAATATTTCATCTCCTCGTGTGGGGATTGAACTCAGAGAACCAGTCGGTTTTACAGTCACACTTTGTGCCGCTGCGCCACGACTGGCCTCAACTGAACTGGACTTTATTTTAATCGGTTCACATAAAGTTAAAACCAGATCCACGCTTTATCCCGCCCTTAGTAGGGCAACTTAGTGTAAGATATTGGGTATAAGGTGTGACTGATGTGCGAAATGAAAATATTATTAAATTATAATTCAATCCTGCATGTGTGGATCGGACCCACAACGTCGCGTTACAGTTACAATTGGGCATATAGGGTAAAATAGTTTAAACCCGTACCTAAAGAATTTAAGCAAGATACATCAACAGTGAAGATGTAGGTTTTTGTCTCATTTCACGATGTTTATTCATATCAATATTTCGTATGACGCGGTTACGCATAGGTACCAATAATGTAAACACATACTACTACAAAAATAGTACTAAAATGTTTAGAACTTTAAACTTTGCCGCCAATACCTACGACTCGATTTCGCAATGAGGCGTATGCGGCGGTTTCCCTTTGATAGGTTTATGTGTGCGTGCGTCGTTCTTTACAAATTGTATTTTATTTTACAACGATCATTTTATTATTTATTTTGTTTGATAACTTTTTCTTTTTCGGGTTTTTAATTTAATATGTAATAGGCTTTTATAGAGTAGTTAAACTGTGGTTTCATTTAAAGTGGTCCTAACAAAAAAAACTCTGTATAATTGAGCATATTTAATATTTATAGTGATTTTTTGGAAAATAGATACCAATAGTTATTACAACCACTTGCGAAGAAGCATAGTTTAGGCAATTTTTTATTCTATAAGAATTCCTTTTAAAAAACTACCAACGTTCTTATAGTTAATATATTATTTTTCCAAATTATGTCTATGTCATCATAATGGCGGAAAAATTTCATTCATATTGTAATACCACATTAGTATCGACAATGTAGTGTTGATAGTAATTAAAAATAGATATACTACAGGAGGATATCTTCATATGCACTGTTTTAACCTGTTTTATGTATAATATAGAATAATATATTCTATAGAGGAATCACACATTCTTTTTATTCAGTTTAGTAAATACATTTTTTAGAGGTTACTCTGTACTAAAATGGCATGCAACTCTGTTCCCGCATTTACGTTCCTGATATATCGATATAAATAATAGAAATACAAAATATAGGAAGGAAACACAAATGCAATTATATTGCATTTTTTCTTTTTTTCATACTTGAGACGTATTAATAAATTACATATCCATCGTTTCTAATTCAGTAGCTTAGAGAAATAGCTGTCTCCATAGCTGACTTGGAGCCTGCGAATGAGGCTAAGGATGAAGGACCTTGTCTCTCAACGCAATAGGTCATCACTGACACACACACTGGTCCTCCTAGTTTTTCCATTTAACTACACTTCAGATAGGAGACAGCCTACATAAAAAATAAACTTTTTTAAATTATAAAACTTTTATTGAAGTTTATTCGTGTAGTAAAAAATTTTTTATGTGAATGTGTAGTCACATATATAGATCACATGTGTGAATATGTAGTCACATATGTGGACCACATGTGTGAATATGTGGTCACATATGTGGACCACATGTGTCAATATGTGCTCACGTATGTGGACCACATGTGTGAATATGTGGTCGCGTATGTGGACCACGTGGGAAAATGTGGTCACCTATGTGGACCACATGTGAGAATTTGTGGTCACATATGTGGACCACATGTTTAAATATATGGTCCCATATGTGGACCACATGTGTGAATATGTGGTCTTTCATGTGGACCACATGTGAGAATTTGTGGACACATATGTGGACCACATGTGTGAATATGTGGTAGCGTATGTGGATTACATGTGGGAAAATGTGGTCACATATGTGGACCAAATGTGTGATATGTAGTCACATATGAAGATTACATGGGTGATCCTGTGGTCACATATGTGGACCACATGTGTGAATATGTGGTCTTTCATGTGGACCACACGTGAGAATTTGTGGTCACATATGTGGACCACATGTGTGAATATGTGGTCGCGTATGTGGACCACATGTGGGAAAATGTGGTCACATATGTGGACCACATGTGTGATATGTAGTCACATATGAATATTACATGGGTGACCATGTGGTCACATATGTGGACCACATGTGTGAATATGTGGTCACGTGTGTGGACCACATGTGTGTATATGTGTTTACATATGTGGACCACATATGTGAACATGTGGTCACATATGTGGACCACATGTGGCATCGTGTGGTCATATATGTGAACCACATGTGTGAGTAAGTATTCACATGTGCAGATCGCATGTGTGATATGTTGTCACATATGTAGACCACATGTGTGATATGTAGTCACATATGAAGATTACATGTGTGATCATGTGGTCACATATGTGGACCACATGTGTGAATATGTGGTCACGTGTGTGGACCACATGTGTGAATATGTGGTCACGTGTGTGGACCACATGTGTGTATATGTGCTTACATATGTGGACCACATATGTGAACATGTGGTCACATATGTGGACCACATGTGGCATCGTGTGGTCATATATGTGAACCACATGTGTGAGTAAGTATTCACATGTGCAGATCGCATGTGTGATATGTTGTCACATATGTAGACCACATGTGTGATATGTAGTCACATATGAAGATTACATGTGTGATCATGTGGTCACATATGTGGACCACATGTGTGAATATATGGTCACGTGTGTGGACCACATGTGTGAATATGTGGTCACGTGTGTGGACCACATGTGTGTTTATGTGCTCACATATGTGGACCACATGTGGCATCGTGTGGTCATATATGTGTACCACATGTGTGAACAAGGATTCACAAGGGCATATCACATGTGTGATATGTAGTCACATATGTAGACCACATGTGTGATATGTAGTCACATATGAAGATTACATGTGTGATCATGTGGTCACATATGTGAACCACATGTGTGAATATGTGGTCACATATGTGGACCACATGTGTGAACATGTTATCACATATGTGAACCTTTTATAAAATATATTTAATTCATTAAATGTAATATGTATATAAATAAATAAACGTAAAGAAACGTTACGTAACATCATACATAATAACAATTAAAACGTAAACTGGAGGCTAATTGATCATCCGGTAGACATTTTAATTAAATTATCAGCTGAAGCAGAATGTCTTTGTATCATCAGAGTTGTAAACCATTTGTTCGATAATTAACTTTAACAGTTATGAACATATACTATTGTTCAAAGACGTCACTATTACATTTCAATCCTATGAAAATTTATAATGGAGAGAAGAAAGAATTTCAAATAAGATAGTGGTGCACTTACTCAATTTTGCACTTTCCAATTTCTTTAGATAGTATAGCGGAACACAAGGCTTCGCTTCGTTTGTTTTTACGGGCAGAAAAATAAATATATTCTTCCACTTAGTGGGATTTTAACCTAATTAAAATATAACTAGTGCTACAACCAGAAATCTCAGTTCTCTCAACTGTACCGTCATAGCGTCAAGTTTTAGTCGACATATTAACTTTAAACATATTAATTTTTTATCGACATATTAACCGACCTAATTTTTATTTTTTTTATATCTTTCATGTACAGAATTGACTTTTCTATCCTTTTATTATATATGGAGATTTTGTTTGAAAAAATAACTTTTTTATTTTCGGGTTTTTAATTTAATATGTAATAGGCTTTTATAGAGTAGTTAAACTGTGGTTTCATTTAAAGTGGTCCTAACAAAAAAAACTCTGTATAATTGAGCATATTTAATATTTATAGTGATTTTTTGGAAAATAGATACCAATAGTTATTACAACCACTTGCAAAGAAGCATAGTTTAGGCAATTTTTTATTCTATAAGAATTCCTTTTAAAAAACTACCAACGTTCTTATAGTTAATATATTATTTTTCCAAATTAAAAAAATTGTCTATGTCATCATAATGGCGGAAAAATTTCATTCATATTGTAATACCACATTAGTATCGACAATGTAGTGTTGATAGTAATTGAAAATAGTTATACTACAGGAGGACCTTCATATGCACTGTTTTAACCTGTTTTATGTATAATATAGAATAATATATTGTATAGAGGAATCACACATTCTTTTTATTCAGTTTAGTAAATACATTTTTTAGAGGTTACTCTGTACTAAAATGGCATGCAACTCTGTTCCCACATTTACGTTCCTGATATATCGATTTAAATAATAGAAATACAAAATATAGGAAGGAAACACAAATGCAATTATATTGCATTTTTTCTTTTTTTCATACTTGAAACGTATTAATAAATTACATATTATGTATTACATACAATTAATTTCTTTTGAATATAACACTAAGTTTAATCAGCTGCACGCTATTTTAACAGATAACATAAGATGACATTAAAATGTATTGACATCACCACGTGATCCATCTAAACACAATATAAATTTTTATAAACAATGAACTCACAAACAGAATTTACTTTCCAAATACATATACTTTTTATTCTACACATCGCCATATGAGCTAATTCCGTAAAATATACCTACTTTATTATGTTTGTTAATATCACCAACGTTGACGTTTGAAATAATAATTATGGTAGACTGAACAAATATTGATTATACTTCTTTTTTTAGCTTCACGCTGTATCCCGCACACAGCAGGGTAGGCATAGGACCTCTAGTGTTAACAACAACACTCTGTTCCCTACTTTTCTCGGAATTCTGTAGGCATTGCGTGCTGAATAGTGAAACTCAACGCCGCACTTTACCTCGACACCAGAGCGATGAAATGGAAATATAAATTTAAATAAATATTTCGTTTCGTTGCGTGGTCATCGAACCCACAACAGTTACACTTTGTGCCCCTGTGCAACGAACGGCCTCAATTTACTTTCTTCTTTTAAAATGTGGTTAAATGAAATAGTCGTAATTTAATTATGTCAGATTACTATTAACCGACTTCTTAAAAGGGGTCATCAATTGGGCTGTATTTTTTAGCCTTGTTACCTTAGAACTTTTGATTGTATGAACCGATTTTAATGATTCTTTTTTTATTTGAAAGCTAATGCCTCCCGTGTAGTCTTATTTTAATTTAGTTTATATCCAACAATGGTATCTATGAGAAAATCATATAAATCTCAAATTTACATTAAGTATATGCGCGACAAATGAACGTATAAGTCAATATCAATTCAACCGATTTTAATGATTCTTTTTTTATTAGAAAGGGTACATATAAGGGGTAGTTTGGTGAAAGTTTAGTTAAGTTCAGAGTGTGAAATCCGGTTGAATTTGAAGAAGTCGATTTTTTTTATTAAAAAATATAATTATGTAATTTTTTCTACAAAAAATTCTTTATACTCCATGATAAAAACTATCCTATAAGTGACATTAGGCTTTGAACTATTACCATGCCAAAATTAATTTAATTTCATACAGTAGTTATCGGTATTTTAGGTAATTTATATTTTTCAGTTTTTATTTTTTTTAAAGAAAGCTATCATGAAATTCGGAATGAAACCGAAAAAAAAATGTACCTTGAGGCCCTAGGCTAACACCATGCAAAAATTCATCAATTTCTGTCAGGTAGTTTTTGCGTGATTGACGCACAAACAAACCGACAGACAGACAGACAGACAGACAGACAGACAGACAGACAGACAGACAAGAATTCTGCTGAGTGGTTTTTTAGGTTCTATAATCGACATATTAACCGACCTAATTTTTATTTTTTTTATATCTTTCATGTACAGAATTGACTTTTCTATCCTTTTATTATATATGGAGATAATGAAAGCAAAGCCGCGAATGGACCGCTATATTGTTTGTCTATATACAACTCTTTATAATGCAATTATGAAAGAAAATGAAAAGTAGTTTCAATAAACAACGCTATCAACACTTGAGACATTTAATAAATTGCTGAAAAAGTGAAGGCAAGACGAACTGAACGCCAGCCAACTTTATAAGGACTTAGTTATGCATGAAATGGGGAACTGTGCCAACTATTACCCACAACATAGGAATGTTTTTCCTTCCTACGGAACAGAAGACTCACAACTGGGTGAAATTTAATTGAGTTCGTGTGAATAAGAGCACTTTTAGGCGACAAACAATTTGCGGGTAAATATTTGTTGAATATGACTTCTATAGCACTTAAGAAATAACGAACTAACTTGTGGTTTCATTTAATTAATATAAAAAAAAATTAAATCAGCTTCACGCTGTATCCCGCACACAGGCAGGAACCTAGTGTTAAGACACTCAGTTCCTTACTTTCTACCGAATTCTGGAGGCATTGCGTGCTGGGTGGAGGAACTCAACGCCGCGCTTTGCCTTGACACCAGAGCGACGAAATAGAAATATACATTTAAATAAATATTTAATTTTCTCGTGTGGAGGTTGAACCCACGATGAGGTAGTTGATTTGTATTTGAATTACTGATGCTTACTTAAATTAAAAATGTTGGGTTTAATTTATGTTATTTATATTTTTGGATGCATGCAGCATTTAGAATTCTTTTCGCGTTTCTCACGGCGTTTAGTTCATAAGACTTTGTATGAAGCCATAAATAATACAAGCGTGTCGAACGTTATGAGTACTAGTAGGTATAGAGTCATTTAAGATATTTTTAACTTCAATAGATTCGCCGACGATACAACATAACAATTTACTCTAATTTAGATCAGAAGTTTAATAATCCAGATAATGATCGTTTAGCTTATATGTTGTATTTATTATGTTGTATGTGGTAATGCTACTTATTCAACGTATTTTTTTTGTGGGAGTCAGTCAGTAGTATTTATATACATTTTTTGTAGGTTTAGTTATGAGTTGAATTGAAAAAGCCTTTTATTTGGCATTGGCTTAGGTTTCACTCTAATTGCCCCGCGTTGTTAGAGTAAAAAGAGCTCCGATTTTTTGCCGCATCAAATGATATAGATTTTTTTACAATTATCTTTAAATTCACTGTATATCATTTTATATATGTTATCCGTGGTAGTCTTGGCGCAGGGGCACAAAGTGTGACTGTAAACGCATTTGGTTGCGGGTTCGATCCTTACTAGAGAAAATGACAAATTTACTTAAATGTATATTTCCATTTGTTCGCTCTGGTGTCGAGGCAAAGCGCGAAAGTGGTCTTAACACTAGGTTCCTTTGGCCTACCCTACTGCGTGCGAGATACATCGTGAGGCTGATTACTTAATATAATATATCTTATTTATTTAAAAATATACAGAGTGTTTTTGTCAGCACCACTTTGAATAAAACCACAAATTTAACTACTCTTTAAAAGCCTAATACAATTAAAAAAGTCCCAAAAATTAAAAAGTGTTTTCTTCAAACAAAATAACGCATACATAAACCTATCAAAGGGAAACCGCCGCACACGCCTCCAAATCGAGTCGTAGGTATTTGCGGCAAAGATCAAAGTTGTTTAACCTTTAGTAGTATGTTTGTAGTAGTATGGGTTTACGTTATTGGTATCTATTCGTTACTGCGTCACACGAAATACAGGCATGGACAAACGTCGTGAAATCAAATAAAAAATCTTACGTCGAAACTTATTAATTTCTTTAGGTACGTGTTAAAAATATTTTACTCTATATGCTGTTTCCGTAAAAGAAGCGTTAATGCTTCCACCCTCTATATTAAGCCGACCATTTTTACGAAAAAATTGTAGATTTTTTCTAAGCTTACTACATACAATAGTTAATAGGATAGACTGAGGGAGCCTATATTAATTGTCACTTCTTTCTCATTCAACTTCAAATTCAACGCGACACTTAATTTTGTCAGAGCGAGATAATAAAAATAATTAATTACCTCAAGTGAGCGATCGAACCCACAGCCATCACGTTTCCTATAAGACGCTGCACCACGATGGCCTTTAGAATATTACTATATTTTTTCTTCAATATTTGTTAAATTCTGTTTTGGTTTTTATTTTATGGCTTTTAAGTTCAACAAAACCTAGCCAATATGACGTAGATTATAATAATAAGAAAATATAAACGACAATCCTTTTTTATTATCATTATTAAGATAAATTTAAATAAAAATGACATTTGCAAAATAATAAGCAATGTAACAAAATAATTTTGTAAAGAACACCAGAAAATTTGGTCGACAGTTGTTCTGGCTATTTGTCTAATGAGAGCTACTTGGCTCTCTCAACGCTTTTCAAGTCATATTTTTGCTTCCATTAAGCATCTGTGTATTTCCATCATTCGCAGGCAAGTAGACACTGTTTGCTGTTCTCACTTCATAAATACTTTGTGATCAAATAACGTAAATTTTAAATAAATTATATATAATATTTTTACGTTTTGATAGTAAATATTTAAAATGTTATACACAATTTTTTTAAAACGTAACAAGAAAAATAATATCTACTTATCGGGATAAGCTGGAGAAATATAACAGTTTTCTAAGATCCAAAGTCCAAGGAGTAAGAATGTAAATTTTGGAAATATTTCGCTTAATCTTATATTAAGATAAACGATATATACGTATATCTATACAAACAAATTTCGCCTTTAAGACCGTTATGACCAACAAACACAGACTTTATTTAATTAAGTTTCCTTATAAATATAAAATAATACGAACATCTGTATATGACTTTTGATCTTAAAATATCCATCTAAATTTTACACAAGCTGTCACTAAACATACAGTATCGAGGGTTGGTATATTTATCATTCTACATTTCTGTATGCAGTATAAGCTCTCATTGAATATTCATTTCACGTCACTGAAACTGTAGCAAAGCAATTTATTTCAAATGTTAAGATTTAACTTCTAAAAATACTAAAATAGTAGGTTGTTATGTTGTACATTGTGTAAATGTATTGAAAAAATATGAAAAAAACTCTTTATTTAAAAATAATAAAGCATTCGCTTCAGCCGCCGAAGCTTTAGCTTTGGATTGAAATAAAATTTCTTTCCTTATTTTCTCTTTTCTGATAAAGAACAAGTAGTATAACGTGTTATGTTACAACATTTTCGATTTATAATGAATTACGCCAGTATTTGTTTTGTTTTTTGATTTTTAAATGTATGCTATAATCAAATTAAATGTACCTACATGACTATGAATGTAACAAATAGATAATAAAGTGGACACTTTAGGCCAGTCGTGGCGCAGGGGCACAAAGTGTGATTGTAAAACCGACTGGTTGTGGGTTCGATCCCACTCGAGGAGATGAAATATTTATTTAAATTTATATTTCTGTTTCTTCGCTCTGGTGTCGAGGTCAAGCGCGGCGTTGAGTTCTGCCACTCAAAACGCAATTCCACCAGAATTCTACAGAAAGGGGGGAACGAAGTGTTTTAACACTAGTTTCCCTCTGCCTACCCTGTTGTGTACGGGATACAGCGTGAAGCTAATTTGAAATAGTAACATTAGTAAAAATACTAGATAAGTTCTCATAATTGTACACTTTAGATCAAAATGTGTTGAACAAAATAAAAATAAAATTTAAATAACATTAATATCAAAGCGATATAAATACCTACTTATGTTCTATTGGTCCTTCAGCTATAGAATACGTTTTATCGTTTTTACCAACGTTAAAAAACGTATAAAAATATTTAGAAAAAGAGTGTTTTATTACTATACAGTTTTATCATGATTTCACTTTTGAAATTATAGTTTTAATGTCATCGTAAATAATTTTCCACAGTTTCATTTATCAATGTTTTTGTTTCCAAAAAAAGTTCAACAGCTACTTTTGCTTAAAATTTTTTTTTCAGTTTCACGCTGGGTGGGCAGAGAAAATCTAGTGTTAACACAGTCCGTTCGCCACTCTCCGCCGAATTCTGGAGGCATTGCGTGTTAAGTGCGGGAACTTAACGCGTGTTTTGCCTCGACACCAGAGCGAAGAAATGGAAATATAAGTTTAAACAAATATTTCGTATCCCCGAGTGGAGGTTGAACCCATGACCAGTCGCATTTTTTTATTTTCTTATAAAATATGTGTTACATTTATATTTTAATAATAAATAGACACTAGAAAAAACCACGTAATTTGAGCTCGAGTGCCGTATTCGTCTTATCTACTATTGTATACAGGAACACCTTGTTTCGCTGCGCCACGACTGGCCCCAAGTAAATATATCGATGGGTAAATATATATTTGAAAAACCTAACATATGTAAAATCGTGTTCGCAAAACACCTACGTTGTATATACAATATGCAACAATTCACTCTAAATTCTCTCACCGTTTGCTGGATATGGTTCCCTTGAGGCCGGCTCAATGTAATGAAGTCGGGGAATCCACTGGCACGTATATAGGAAACTTCCTAGAGGAGTTAAGAAATTTAGACATGTTTACTATTATACGACGTACTGATTCTTTATTGTGTATTAACATCGATGTATTATTAACATTAGTATTTGTTAATTTAGAAAAATAATATGACATAATATACATACAAAGTAGACCAGAAAAAAATCAGTATAAAAATATTATTGGTAAAGTTTAAATGTATTTTCCTTAAGCAGATGAGACGTGTCTTAATATGCAAAAAAATCTAATTAAATATGTACAATAACAATATAAAAAAATGATTTTATTAAAGGTACAAATAGTTACTAACTTTACGAATATTAAATGACCTATATTCTGTTCTGCCACACAACACGCAATACCTCCAGAATTTGGCAGAAAGTGGGGAACGGAGTGTCTTAACACTAGGTTCCCTCTGCCTACCCTGCTGTGTGCGGGATACAGCGTGAAGCTGATATGATAAAAAATTACCTATATGGAAAGAATAAAATAAGATGAACGCTACTATAAAATGCTGTTGTTACATGACATTGCACTTAGTCGGTATCTTTGAGTGAAACTGTAATTGGAATAAAACTGGTAGAAATTTTCTCCTGGGTAACGTTAAATTTAGTTAATCTTAGTAAATTAACAAATCGAAACATAATATTTTTTATAAGCTATAGCTATATATATATAGCATCGAGGCTACACCGGTTTTGCAAAGTGGGTTTCTGATTATAAAAAAATTAAATTTGCAGACAGGAGTTGAGAACTTAAACGCTGTATATTTTTCTTTGTAAATTTACTATAAAATCAAATATTATGTTTTATAAATATTTCATCTCCTCGAGTGTGGATCGAACCCACAACCAATCGGTTTACGGTTACAGTCATACTTTGTGACCTTGCGCCACGACTACGCCCCTCGCTCTGGTGTCGAGGCAAAGGTGTTGAGTTCTGCTACTCAACTCGCCATGCCTCCAGAATCCGGCAGAAAGTGGGGAGCGGAGTGTCATAACATTATTTTCCTTCTGCCTACCCTGCTGTGTTCGGGATACAGCGTGAAGCTAACTTATATATTTATTTTTATGTCTTATAAATGAAGCTTCTTTCTTAACCTTAAACTTGACTCAAATAATTGAATTAGAAGAGAAAATATTTCGTTTTCCACGAACATAAGATAAAACCATGACAACGCAAGTTCTATAAGGATTCCGACTTGCAACTTACGCCATGCTTAGGCGGCTTGACCCGCCTAGGGTTGCAATAGATAATGTAATAAAAATAAGCTTATTAGAGTAAGCCAGATAAATATACCTGAAGGTTGGATCTATGTGAGTGGGCTCCTCCTGTCCTTAAACGGTTTGTGTATTTTTTTTAAGATCAACGAGAAGAAGAGAAAGGAAGAGGAGATTTTTAGCATGTTACCACCATAAATACTTTGTTATAACGTTAGATTTATCTTTTATTGATATTAACTTACAGTTTCGTAAAATTTAATATGTTCGATCCCCACTCGAGGAGATGAAATATTTACTTAAATTTATATTTTCATTTCTTCGCTCTGGTGTCGAGGCTAAGCGCGGCGTTGAGTTCTGCCACTCAACACGCAATGCCTCCAAAATCGGCAGAAAGTGGGGAACGGAGTGTCTTAACACTAGGTTCCCTCTGCCTACCCTGCTGTGTGCGGGATATAGCGTGAAGCTAATTTAATTTAATTTAATTTAATTTAATTTAATTTAATATGTTTTCACTCGCTCTCTTGTCCTTTTAGGGTTCGGTACCACAAAACGACAAAACAGAAGCAAAACGTCGTCACCATCGGTCCATCTGTCAAGACCATTAATCTAGATCGCGTGGAGCTGTCGAGCTGAAACTGATGTGAAATATTTAGACCACGGCCCCTTGGGGCACAGCAAAATATCAATCTTCAACAATCAAAAAAGTAAACGCATTCAAAACTTCACTGAAGTTATTACTATATTTTTTTAATTTTTTTTTTATTTTTTTTTACAATTATGAAATATGACAAGAATAGTGAACTCACATTATCAATATTTATTTTTCATCTACTTATGTAACATATAAATGACAGAATATATACATGTGTACGGAATACTTTGTGGGTGAGTGACAGAATTTTTACCAGAGGTAATTAAAAATAATTGAACTTAGAACCGTCACGACCAGTTGAACTCATATTTATTTATATAAGCATATATATATATATATATATATATATATATATATATATATCATATATTAATTATATTTATATAGTTGTTATAGTATAAATTACAGGTCGAGGGGCCGTAATTAAGGGACACAAAATGTTAATAGGGAACCTTAGTGAAATATGTAACGCTTTAATGAATTTTTCGTCTCTCGATAGCCTGTAGAGGTGTACTTAATCGAGTCTCTTATCTACTTTTTGAAGAGCTCTTAACATGATGGCACTAATTCTGTAGTGTTCAGTAGAGTATTTGTTATCAGCTTAAAGTAGTGTATAGTCAAAGATAATTATAAATTGGCCGTTTAACAATAAATATGCCATTTGCTGCTAGTTAGATTGAAGATCACTCAACGAGTAGAACAGAAATAGACCGACGTCCCAGGACAGAATGAGCTACTTCACATCAAAATAACTATCAATACATCTATAATATGCTCGAATATTGTCTTTTACGTGTAGTAGCTGTTTGACCTTAATAAAATATTTATATATCAATAATATACAGTGTACGAGCCAAATTAAATTAATTAAATATATTGATACTGTAAACGCGATAGGTTGTAGGTTCGATTTCCACATGACGAAATGAAAATTTTTATATTTTCTTTTCCTCGTTCTGGTAACGAAGCAAATCGCGGCGTTGAATTCCGCCACTTAACACAAATTGCCTCCAGAAGTCGGCGATAATTCCAGAACTGAATTGCATTGATGGAGACGGTGTGTCTATGTTCCTACTATGTGTGGGATAGAGCGTGAAGCTAGCTAGTTATTGAGATACATTTCTTAGTTTTTGAAACTGGTTTCGTCCAGAAAAGCCTTCGCGGATGTCAATACACAAATGTAGAGTTAATATTTTTGTTTATCTTATGTACATACATATATAAAACTTAAATATATTAAAAAAATGATATCATACGACACATCAAATGCCAGTTAACTTAAATTTAACACAGGTAGGCAGAGGGAACCTAGTGTTAAGACACTCCGTTCCCAACTTTCTGTCGAATTCTGGAGGCACTGCGTGTTGAGTGGCAAAACGCCAACGAAACGACTCAACTAGAGTGATGAAATGGAAATATAAATGCAAATAAATATTTCATCTCCTCGAGTGGAGATCGAGCCCACAACCAGACGATTTTACAGTCACATTTCGTGCCGCTGCGCCACGACTGGCTTCTTAAATACTTTATAGTTAAAAATATGAAACAATCTAAAATGAAATATTTGATTTTTTTTAATCGTTTTACGTGTTAATTGCATAGGTACTTTGCCGACACCTCCTCTTTGAAATGAAGTTTGAAAATTCACCCAAATTTCGAGTTTGCGACACGCAGAGTATGAAAATAATAACTCAGCCGAGCTGCGCGGAGTGTGTGAATAAGGCCGACAGCTTTCAAAGAGTAAAATTTGTGAAATTTTAGTTATTTCACACGATAATTTACGGTTCAGCGACAATTCTTCTGTTATGCCTCTTTAAAATATTTGCTTTACGTTTTGTATAGGCCTTATAGTAACCAAGTTGTACAATATTTTTACAATATTTCAATATTTATTACATTTTTTGCTTGTTATATACAATTACGTAGTTACATATTTATATTAATATTTTATTGAAAACTAGGGGCACATAGTTGATTATTTTAGTGTAGTTATATATACTGTTATACATAAAATACATTATAATTTTTTTGAATATTTGAATTTGCTCGCCTAGATTGTCATATATAATAGAAATACGTTTAGTTATTTTAAGTGTCTATCTAGTACCTAGATACGTACGCACGATATATACGATTATTCTTGTGGGAATATCGAGGTAGAAAGTATATGCTGGTCATCAAAGTACATCAGGTGTGATGGTCTTCAAAATCAAATATGGCGTAATTCTTACCCACGCCAGTCACTACCATTCAAATCCACCCAGTTGTGTGACAAATACACAGACAAATATGTTTAAATCATAGATTTAATTAATTTATTATTGTTTTTACATTGCCCCCTACATTATTTTTTTTGCAATTATATTTAATACACAGACACGTTCTTTTTATTATTTTATAATATAGATAATGTCCATTTTATGTGCCGATGATATAAGAGAAAAATGAATACAGTGCTGTGTACTAAAGAATAAAAATCAATTTCTAATACGGATTCTTCTAACTACTTTATAATTCATTTAAAAATGCTAGTATATACTTGGTAGCCTAGGTCAGGCACTAGGAACATGTGGGTAGTTTCCCATAAAATCAATCAATTCCTCACATCGCCCTTCGAATACTAATGAACAGTAACTTATGGTTGGTTTGCAAGTTAAAATAATATTTTTAATATAAATGTAATTGAGTTCTGAATCAATTTAGAAGAAAAAAATATTTTGTATTGTATGTATGTAAAATGAATAAAGTCTATGGAATATAAAGTTAATATTTTATACTCCATAGACTTTATTTTATTTTTTTGTTGTTGTTTTGTGTTGACTTCGAAACTCTACGCGGCGCTTTGCCATGAAAACGGAACGAAGCAATGGAAATATTAAAAATTCAATTTCCTCGCGTGGGAACTGAATCCATAACCAATTGCGCTTACAAACCTAGCTTGCGCTCCTGCGTCACGACTGGTCTCATAAAAACACATACATATTTTTGGATATAAAGAAAAGGGAATCAATCCTTACGATGTAAGAAAATCTGTTTTCGTCACGTACTATAATAACAACGTCAATATCGCAAAGAAAATTGTGAGCAGAAGGTTCCGCTCCAATTATTATGTGTAAATATAAAGGATATGCGCCTACAACGGAGTGAACTTTCAGAGATGGCTTTTATACTGGAGCTAAGGAAAATTCACGCTTATTTAATATGTTGCGCAACGCCTAAAGTTTATAATTTCTTAATAATGTATATATATATATATTTGAGGCCAGTCGTGGCGCAGTGGTATAAAGTGTGACTGTAAAACCCTGTAAAACCGACTAGTTGTGGGTTCGATCCCCACTCGAGGAGATGAAATATTTACTTAAATTTATATTTTCATTTCTTCGCTCTGGTGTCGAGGCAAAGCGCGGCGTTGAGTTCTGCCACTCAACACGCAATGCCTCCAAAATTCGGCAGAAAGTGGGGAACGGAGTGTCTTAACACTAGGTTCCCTCTGCCTACCCTGCTGTGTGCGGGATATAGCGTGAAGCTAATTTAATTTAATTTTATATATATATATATATATATATTTTAGGGAATAAGGGAAATAAGGGAAAAAGAAATACAATATTTACAAGTGCTTATTATTATTTTTAGAGACAAATAATAAAAAGTTTTACAGAAGAATGAAATAAGCTGTCAAAACATACTGTACGGAATTCAAAAATCATTCAAAATTTGTTAGTAAGTAAATTATATATAATTTTATGTCATCACATACGTTATGTTTATATGGTAAATTTTATACATTTCTGTTTTTATATTTTACAGAGTTAGTGATTCTATTTTTAGGACACTCCGTTCACTATTTTCCGCCGGAATTCTATATGAATGTCAAGCTTTGTAATATAAAATTAAGATTTCATCTTCATATCCCTTAATTCTTGAAAACTATTTAAAGTTTTATTTGTAAAATACGTATACTTATAAACTTAACTGAACTTTAGTACTATTTACTATTTATCGTTTTTTATAAAATTAGTTTTCAATAAGTAATAAAAAAATTACAAACTTCACTTACAAAGATTGGTCAACTGATAGACACGAAGGTCATTATATTAAAATAGAAATTTACATCGATTTACCTATGCAATACTTTGAATAAGTTTGACATGATAATATGATTTTTTAGTATGCAAATTTTCTGTTTGTTAAGTAAGGCGATATGTTAAATTAAAAAAAATACTCGAAAGTCATTTAACATATTGTATTCTGATATAGTTTTAATATAAACTATAATAGTTTAAATTTTATTGTAAAATAAAATATTTCCCTTTTCATTAGTTTCACGCTATATCCAGGATAGAAGGACAGGCAAAGGACACCTGGAAACCTTGTGGTAGCACTTTGAACTAACTGAACACCGGAGGCATTTCGTGATTGATTGATTGGAGTTCAACGCCACGCTTGACTTCATTCCCAGAGCGAATAAACACCACGACTGACCTATATTTTTGTTGTAAATAAAGAATTACATATTTCTCGTGGTTGTATATTTATCCTTCTAGTAACACCGTTAAATACAGCTATTTAACGGTGTTACTAGAAGGATAACTTTCGTTCAATAAGTGAAAAAGTGAATATATTGCAATTTCCGATACATATATTCATTATACATACATAACGTTAAAGTTGAAGTTTTTTTCTATATCAGTAGGCGTATAAAATAGGCCAGTCGTGGCGCAGCGGCACGAAGTGACACTGTAAAACCGACTGATTGTGGGTTCGATCCCCATTCGAGGAGATGAAATATTTACTTAAATTTATATTTCCATTTCTTCGCTCTGGCGTCGAGGTTGAGTTCTGCCACTCTACACGCAATGCCTCCAGAATTCGGCAGAAAGCGGAGAACGCAGTGTCCTTAACACGCGGTTCCCTGTGCCAACTCTGCTGTGTGGGGGATACAGCGTGAAGCTGTATAAATTAGGCAAATATTATACTACTAAAGGGTTCTGTTTTTACCTTTTGAGATACAGAATCCAAAAAAGAATGAATACATTTTAGTTACAAAGTTTTATTTCCTTTATATGTTGACAATAACTAATGTCTATTAAAACGAACTTCTTGGTTTACGACAAAAGTTTGTTGAAAGCGTTTTATTCTCAAGGCTCAACAACGAGATAGAATGAATTGCTCAAGTTTTGAGTTCAACTGTCAGGGGGGGGGGGGGGCGGTCTTACGCATTGCCTTATAAAAATATTGAACTCCGACAACTAAATATGTTAAGAAAATATTTAAATTTTCATTTCATACATTATTATTATAAAAAGAAAAACAAAAACATTTGCCTTTGGCAAAAGCTATGGAAAAGCAATCGACGACATTTAAAAATATCATTTAAATAACTATCGAAAGAAGATCGGAATGTAGAGCTAATTAACGCGTTTATTTTTAGTATCTTCTTTATTTCAATAATTAAAAGGTCAGGCTGTAATCTATGAAAAAAATTCAAGGATGTTGTCATTGGAATATTCCATTTATTTCGTTTATTAAACTTTATTGCTTTGTTTAGACAATATGATTAGTCGCTGACAAGGTTGTGATGGGAATTAAAACGTCTAATCTTTTAAGATTAAATATGACAGAAAAAAAAATACAAAAGAAGTTCTATTCCTTCTTTTACTTCTATTATATAGGGATACGTTTGAAATAGTAACTTTGGTTTAAGTGTGCCCTAAACAATTTACTGCTTAAATACTAAAAGAGGTCAGAGGACTTTGTTACGGGTAAACAAGTAAGTTCCTTTATTTACTTACAAAATGTTGAATCTAGGTCAATTTTCCCCAGCACAACTGTTACTGCAGTTGAAAATTAAAAACCTATAACAAGCTGGTTCGTTATTACGATATTCAATAGACTTTAGCCGAAAAGCTGTCGCTTTGTTTATATAACATTGGATTTTGAGAACGTAATTTGGATGCATAATTGATAAATAAGACTTTTTTGGTACCGGCGTGGAGCTGTCCACAGACATGTGTTGGTTATATAAAAAGTAGTTAAATCTACTCTGGTGGTAAGATGAGATGAAATATCAGCAGATTATACGTATTTTATTATTTTAGTAAACATTGAAGTATGACAACAAGCATCTCAACATCTAGTGGTCATGAGGACTGTTAGTTCGATTCTCGCTCTGTGTATATTTATATATTTTTTTCGACCGTGTCTGTCTTTTCAGCGTTTTTGAGGAGTGTGAAATGAACATTGATCTCGGTCTATCAGTAATGTTCACTTTGACGTTGACGAGGACTAGTAGGGGGTCCCCTCATTGATGTCAATTAAATGTTATGGTGTTTGGAAACTAAATGGAAGGGTCCATTGGTCACTTCACGAGTTTACATATCTTTTTGTTTACGTTTTAAACTATTTTCCTTACTATTTTTCAGAAAAAAAATAGAAAGTATCGAAAACTGATTATTTTAACAATATTTTAGAAAAACGGCCCTCCTGTTTTTTTAAATTCAATAATAAATATTTGAAGGTTAAATATAGTAATTCCATATTTTTTCTCTATGGATATGTTTTTGTTTTTATTTATTGAATGACAGCAATATTTTTTTTAAGTGACGTAAAGGTTGATCGGGAAAGATTAGTTTAGGGGTAAGCACGTTTGTATAGCGAGTACAGCTCAGAAAATATAATACAATAGTTTACCCGTTTGAACCAGATTACTTAAACTTGTAAAGCTGGAGGAAAATCCTTCCTTAGACTAAGATGTTCGTGAATGTATTTAATATTTTTATTATTATTTTCGTCCCATATATATGTATAATAATATACATGTTGTTGTTCGTGGCTCAGGGGCACAAAGTGTGACTGGTTGTGACTTCCATCTCCATTCGAGGAAGTGAATTCAATTAAATTTCTATTTTCATTTCTTCGCTTTTGTATCGAGGCAATGCCCGGCGTTGAGTTCCGCCACTCGACACGCAATGCTCCAGATCTCGGCTGAATGTGGATAGAATGGAGTGTCTTAAAACTAGGTTTCCTCTGCCTATCCTATTGTGTGTGGGATACAACGTGAAGCTGTTTTTTTTTAATATACGAGTACATGTTATACGCATTATATATATAGTCAACTATTTCTTTTCTTTTTAAATATACATTATTAAAGATAAAAGGGCCTAGGTTTGTTTGTTGTCTGGATATTATTTTATTCACTCTATGACATAAAGATAAGTGCAATATTGTTAAAACACGCGACAGGTTATATTCCTCCTCGATTCCTACTCGAGGAAATGAAATATTTAGTTATTTATCTATTAATGCCTTTTCTTTATAAATTTTGACTGCTATCTTGGCACAATAGAGCAGCGTTGGTCCACCATAGTCGTGAAACGTGATGCTTGCGGGTTCGATTCCCTCAGTGTGTCAGTCACACTGGCCAACTACAACATTCTGATATCCCATCCCAACCCAACGTAAGTAAATTTCTAAATTTGACACACCATATTAGAAATAGCTTTTGTTATTTAAATAGTTAGCTGCCCCAGAGATGTAGAGAGCCCCAACAGTAAGCTCAGTATATTTATTTTCAAGAAAGTTGGACATTATGGTAATGTGTAGTGTGCGAGTGATATCATAACGTGAACGGACGGACTCATTTTGCGTAATGTTGCGTGATAGTAGTGTTTGTTTTATGTTCCGTAAGTCCCTGGATAGAACTTAGGCCTAGAGATAAAAATAGAATAGATAGAATAGATAAACATTTTTCAAACCTTTGTGTCTTTTTTCCCTTGTTTTATAAGAGAAGAAATTGTATATTAACTATAGAACGACAACAAATATATATAAATATAAAATTAAAAGTATAAAATAAATCAGATTCACGCTGTTTCCCGCAGGGTAGGCAGAGTGAATCTATTGTTAAAACACTCCATACAAAGTGTAGTAATTTATAAATTATCTATGTACTTATATATAACGAACAACCATTTGCGCAGAAGATTATTTACTGCAAATATGATCCCAACTACGATTTTTTTTCAATTACAATGATCCTTCTAAAATTCACATCAACATGTAAGTATAGAGGTGCAAATTTATTTTTTTAATAATATTTTTATTTTTTCAACAATATAAATATTGATTAAATATTATTTAAGGGTTATTTTTTAGAGAAAATTAATTAATGTTTTTTGTATTGTTATTTATATTGTTAAGTACTTAACAAATCGTATTTGAAAGCTTTTGGGATTTTATTTAAGTTCTAGAAAAACGTTTAGATATGTCATATCTATCTAGGTAGGCGGCTAGCGCGCACGACAGGCGCATTTTGCCTTGTGTACTCCGATCTGTAGGTTCTACTTCCGGTGGAAATATGAAATTTGACAGCTAGGATTTACAGGTAAATCCTAAAAAATAATAACATTAAAAGCGGCTAAATTGATATTAAATCCGTAGTTCATGTGAGGTGTCAGATAAAAGAACTTTGGCTAAGCTAAGCTTGATTTTCAGAAAAGCTAAAGATCTCCAATTTTCTACGAAACCCTCGGTAGGCAAGCCCGGCGAGCGCTTGTCCGGTTTAGATTTATTTAACAATATAAAGATTAAAAGAGAATAAAAGTCTTATTGTTGTTTCTTTAAAAATAGAAAACAATAATATAATGTTTGCAAAGAAAAATCTTATTGTATATCAGGAAAATGCTGCAGTAGAGTGTAATAACAAATACATTGCCAAGAAAGGAAATGTCTTATCTTGTTTACAGTTATAAGAGAAAAGCTAAATATTTATTTACTAACAACGTCTGATCTGCTTGCATTTTCACTTAAGGAAATATTTTCTTAAGTGCCTCGAAGTCTTTTAAAAAAAGCACGCTTGGTTCGTTGAAAAAAATTACTAGACATTGGCGTACAAAAGATGTTGCCTCTTTAGTGCCGGCCTTTTATACTTAAAGTGACGCTTTAAAAACTTATCATTCATACTTTATATAATTGCACGATTTTTATTTAAATAATAATATTCTAGTCTATTTGTTAATTAAATTATATTTGTTAATATTATATTTTAGTAGTGTTTGTTTGTAGTTACAATCAAAATCAGCTTCACGCTGTATCCCGCACACAGCAGGGTAAGCAGACACTTCGCTCCCCACTTTGCACAGAATTCTAGAGGTAAAATGTCTTTAGTGGCGGAACTCAACACCGCACTTTACCTCGATACGATAGATTAATAAAATATTTCATTTTCGTCCAGTGGGGATCGAACCCACAACTAGTCGCACTTACAGTCACACTTTGTGCTTGTTTTTAGTTGATATGAATATGTTCTATAACGTTACCTAGATAGTACAAATTTATAAGCATGAAACAGATAGCTAAATTGAATGCTTATTACATTTTTTTATGACTAACGATTATTAAGCTGTAGTTCTGAATTACAGTATAGTACAAACAAATAAAAAACTGATCGTTGTTTAAAATCTTTCTTTTTAAAACTATAAACGCCAACTTTTAAAGAGAAAAAATTAAAAAGAAAGCTTTATTCTTTTCTGTTTTTCATTCAAAATGTTTTTTATTTCTCTTCCGTGATTCGACTGATGTGGGTAGACTCCATTATCGAACTTAAACTTCTATAAAATGTCTAAACAGTAGAGCATGCAATATAGAATCTTATTAAATGAAGTAGGTGTATGATGAATGAATTTTACATAATATAGTAATCCTACTCATCAATAGATTTATATATTGTGTACTATAAAATCTCAAGATTGAATATGGAAAATAGTTATGTTCTGTACAACAGAATTTTATAACAAAGTTTACGACTTTCGTCAGTCCTTTTGGATATTAAAATTACATTATAAGTTATTGTCTATTTTTATTTACGAAAAAACAGACAGACAGAGTGCCTAGTGTTACGACATTTCGTTGCCAATTTATGTAGGTATAAATAAATAAATGTGAATAATTGTAATTCATTTAATTGTGCTCCCTTTTTATAATTATAAATTTATAACATACAATACATTTATTGTATTGTACATAATAAATAAAAATGTTTATATTTTTATTTAATATAATGATTAATAAAAGTTTATGATAAGTTGCAAAACAACACATCAATCCCAACTAAGCACTGGACACGTAAATGTCATACTTTGACCTACGAAAATGTCCGACAGAGCCATTGAACTTTCACTAATTATCCCCATGTACTTATATTATTTTGTGTCTGTTTTTTTTTTTTTTTTATAAATAAACAACATCCACGGGCGCAGTATGCCCGTGCCTTTTTTATATGATACTTTATTAAAAATTTCCGGCGTTTTTCAACAAATCGGGATTTTATTTAAACTATGTACTTAAAACTAAGGTGAGAATCCACACTGACAGATTTTCTTTTTTTTTTTTTTTTTCCTTATTAATAATATCTATGTTGTTAGTATATTCTATCAATACTGTGCAATATAAAACTATACTATATGTTTACAATTATATTTGTTCTTACATTTAACTAGTAGGGAGTATTATGGTTAGGTATGTAATATATGCTTACAGTTAAACAGGTTCTTATTTTTATCTAGTTAGGATTACATTAAGGATTACATATCTTTATTATTTATTATTTATTATTATTATTATTATAAATTTTTTTTTTTTTTTTTTTTTTCGATTGTTATTATGGTAGTGCGTAGAGTATACTATGTTTACCTTATTGGACTATAAAGTACATGCTAATATATATGGACAATAATTTTACTTTTACATGTTTTGGCTATGGAGCCTTGCCAATTATATTTTGTGTCTGTTGAGCAGTATTAGAATAAAGGCGAGTTATATTTTATTACGAACACATTATATAAAAAGCTCTTTTTAATATGAGAATGCATGGGGTAAAACCAGGATGTGCCCCAATGCAAGTCATCGAGGCTGCGGGTGCCCTAGGAGAAACCCCAGGGCACCCTGAAGGCGACGGTGGCCCGCAATTAGGCGGGCCTTCCACCGAGGCGTCGCAGTAGTATGCGCGAGCGATCCTGCGGCGTTTCATCTTGGTGAAGAGGGTTTCCGCTGGGTTTTAGTGGGTAGGAACGGTTTCACACCGTTGAGTCCCACAGTACCGCTCATCGGTAAGGCACGCCTTCCGTATGAGCAGTCTGCGTAAATGCATTTCCCAGCGACAAAAAAAAAAAAAAAAAAAAAAAAAAAAAAAAAAAAAAAAAAAAAAAAAAAAAAAAAAAAAAAAAAAAAAAAAAAAAAAAAAGGATGTGCCCCAATGGGATAGACGCCGCACTTTCTAAAAATCCAATTAAAAAAAAAGTAACTGGAAATACGTTTTTTTAATACATTCTACATGCACCATGCCCCCACAGCGATTTTTTTAAATATTCTGTTACGCAGATCGAATATTTTCCGCTTTTATGAGTGAAAAGAAACTTAATCACGCAGTTGGGAAGCAATGGCTCACATTTTATTTTTTATCGTGTTGATTACAAAATGTTGATTAAATGAAGCATTAAAACACATTTGGAAGACAATGATCAATCAATTGTTATCTTTTTCTTTCGTATTTATTTTAAATAATAAATAAAATTGCATGCATTCCTAGCTTTAAAGATAGGTGCCTCGAATTCTCAAAGAACAAATGCCTTGTAGAAATTATAATATATTTATGGTAATTATGGATAGATGGACAACAAGAATGTATTCAATATTTAATTAATATTTTTATTGGCTGACAGAGTAGAGCATAAATGCTTAGTGGGATGCTTTCCACATATTGGATCTGTGCCTCCACGCCAGTCTTGTAAAGGGTCCAATTAAATTTAGCAGGGGTTTTCAAAATAAATTCAATCTAAATTAATGTATGCAGAAGTAACTCGGCTACCTCATGTTTGTGGACGTCATATCATCTGGAAATCTTTCGTGAATGCCGATGCCGCATAGATATATGCAGAGCCTCATAGATATGTCAACGTATGGTTGGTTGCTCTCTGCTTGCACATTACTCTAGGGTGGAGCGGATCTGGTGCAAATGATTAATGAAAGATCCGTTGATATGACATACAATAGCATAAAAGTTGTATAACCAGAGAAAAAATATAGAGTTGCAAATGATAATGAAACAAATTGGAATTCGAAAACCCGTTCACGACTGAAGTCATTATTTTACACAATCAAATTTCAGGGTACATAAATATTTGTTTTGTTCATGGTTGAAAAATATTCGAACAATAGACCAATTATAGATCGTATTTTTTTTAAGAAGATATAAACATTTATTTTTAGCTGTCACGAATTTAATTTTAGCAGTTAGTCGTTTTTTTAATACTAGTTATATTCTAATAAAAAATAGATTTATAATCATCACATTTATAATGATCACATTCCCTTCAATAATAATATAATTTAATTCAATAATCAAAATTTAATATAATGGATTTCATTAAAAAATGTATTTCTACATTTACTTAAAAAAAAGATATGGCCGTTTATCTTACAAATGTCGCCTGTCCAGTTTTTTATTAATGTCATTCCTTACATAATTATGCACCTCGTTTATTGCACGTCAGACCGAATGACCTCGTATTAAGAAAATTGTCAATAAAATCTAGGCTAGACTAAAAAAATATTACTGAAACTACAAACGAAAAAAAAAGAATCTAAAAAAGAATAACACAACACAAATAAAAGAAGTAATTGTTACCTTAGTAAAAATGAAGTCCTTCCAGACACGTGTAAGAAAAAAAGATAAATATTTAAAAGTAAGTCAAGGCCAAACGTCAATAAATATATCAAATTAGAATTATACTCTAACATCATTCTTCATTTCTTTTTTTAACTAAAACTAAGATAACAATCCAAAGATTAATCAAATACATAATAATTTTAAAAATTCGATCTAGATTACTTGGACGCATTTGACCTCATGAATTTGCTTAATTTTTTCGTTTATACAAGAATACTTTTAATATTTTTACAATGTGGCTACTATCCACATTGCACATACACATTCTATAAAATCTGTAAATTAATAGATAGGTTAAGATGATAAGTGAAAAAAATAAGCAATCCAAAATAAAAGATTAAGCTGGCTAAATCCAAAGAAAATTTATTTACTTATATTTTTGAAACTAGGCTTTTTCAAAAAGTGGACGATCTGTCCCGATTTCATCCTGCACAATGACTTATTCTTGAAACACTATGAATTTTCAATTACATTTGGTGTAAAAAATTATAATATAATATCCACCATTTAGCAGACACAATCTAGATAATTATCTCTTGTCACAATAAAAGATGTTTTTGTAGTTATCAAAGACAGCGTTTAGTGTGATTTTAAATTTTAAAGTTAAAGAGTGTAGTATGTATTTTTGTTTCACTGGTTGAGAATCTAAGACGTTAATTGGATCTGTGGAATTACGAGAGCAAATAACACATGGGCTACAATAGGACAGTTATATAAAATCACTTTTCAGAGTATAAATCAATGTTGAACAACGTTAAATATATTAAAATACAAATTTAATTTAGTGTAATTTAAGTTTTAAATAATTTCTTAATATATATTGAAATTCCGTACATGTACTAGAAGTATTTTTTATATAGAATTTCATTGGTATATATAATTAATTTGAATTTGAATTTGCTCACAACAACAGTCAGACGCTACACCACGACGGCCTCGGTGAGAATTAAGATATATTATTTAAGTCACGTAAGTGTACAAATTTCGTATTAAATACACGTTTACTAGAAAATGAATGTATATGATTTTTATTCCATTCGAAACTTTTTTACATTTTTCAAACTTATTTTGTTTGTAATTAACGTATCTTCAAACTAAGGGGGAATAATAGCAGAGCAAGTCGTAGTTTGCTTTAACGAGACTCGAATACACACATTTCTGCACTTTTATAATGCGATGGTCTTGGTAAGACAGTACGCTGAAATCTCATGATCATAAATAAGAAAGTCTACTTGCTATAAATAACTTATAAAATTCAATATGATATTTAAAAGAAAATAAAAATAAATATGTAGATCAAATAACATTTTATAGTAGTATTAATGTTATTTTTTATTTATAAAATAATAAATAAAAATAAAAAATAAATCAGCTTCACGCTGTATCCCGTGAACCTTGTGTTAAGACACTCCATTCCCCACTTTCTGCCGAATTCTGGAGGCATTGCGTGTTGACTGGCAGAACTCAACGCCGCGCTTAGCTTCGAAGAAATGGAAATATAAATTTAAGTAAATATTTCATCTCCTCGAGTGGGGATCGAACCCACAACCAGTCGGTTTTACAGTCACACTTCGTGCCACTGCGCCACGACTGGCCTGGAAAAATAATAAACGTTAAATATTATTTATAATGTGAAATATAATTAATATACTTAGAATACAAAAAAAAATATTAAACACTTTCATATAATACTTTCATAGTACTAGCGAAAGGCAAAATAAATATAAATAGGTATGTAAACTTACAAGGGTCGATTAGACTGCATACATATTTCAGCACTCGCTACGGGTAAAAGCCTTCTGGCGGTAATTGTTAAGTAAGTTAATTTTGTAAAGGTTAGTTAAGCGAAGTTATTTTATACTATAGATTTTGAATATAAGGTGAAATCATGATCAAGAATGTGATACTTTTGTAAAATATACATAGATATGCACGTGTCTTTACGTATTCGTATTTTGATATGGTATAAAAAACTTATAAATATCAAAGGAATATGATTTTATTTCTACAACGTAGTTGGAATTATTTCATTATATAAATTAATCTAGGCTATCGTGGCGCAGTGGGTCAGTCCGACTGTAAACGCGATGGCGGTTGGTTCATTCCCTACCGCGCCGAATGATTTTTTATAATTTTTCTGCTATTCAATATGCAATATTTTATATTAAACTAGTCGATGCAGTGACTTTGCACTAAATTTTCCTACGTACTCAGCTTTGCAGGATTAATCACTTTTCAAAAGTATATGTATTTATAAAACGACAAAACATCATATAGCAACACCAGATAGTAGATTGGATTTTCTTAACCAAGATTACATTGTCTCTAAACTGTAACACTTATTTTGCAAACTCAAGTAAATATCAAGTTTGATGATAAAAGCGATGTAATTTTAAAAATATTATATTTCATTTTAGTAGATAGCACTTAACCCGTACTAATATAACTAGAAGCCGGCTATAATAAAGACCCCGGTCACGTTATTCGTGTATTATACTGTAAGAAGCTAAAAAAATATCTGTAGAGAAAGGAAAACATTAATGTTATTAGAAGTAGGGAAAGGAAAATTTATACAAAATATGGCGTTGCGTCCTGTTGAAAGCTTGGTAATTAATGTTCGTTTTCAACTGCAGTATTTAGTACTATAGCTTCTCTACCATATTTTGGACAACATATTGCAATGTAGGTCAAAAAGGCCTCTTCATTAAATTAATAATTTAAAAAATCGCGTGTCAGACCATCGTGGCGTAATGGGACAGCGTCTGACATTCTGCAAACGTAATAGTCGTGGGTTTGATGTATATGGGAATTACTTATTTTCAGTTTGCTACACTAGTAGATAAAGTGTGGCGTTCAGTTTTGCTATTCAGCCCGTAATGTCTGGAATTCAGTGCGGAAGCGGAAGTTGGTGTGTTGGTGTTGGTTGACGGCTGGTGAAATATTCCGTTCTATCTATGTAAGACTGTTGTCCGAGTCGAAGTTTTTTGTATATATATTTTTTTATATACAAATATAAAGTATAATAGATTTTATCAAATGTAAATACTACGAATTTGCCCACTTGTTTCCAGTAAGGATAGTTTATTTTTTTTTTCACATATGACTCAATAACAAATAAAAATTAATACAGTATTTTAAATAAATTGATTAGAGAGGTAAAATCGTCAAAAAATATAGGATAAAAATATTTATATCTTCGTATTGTATTTGGAAATTGATATTGTATGGCGTGAAGGAATAAGGCTGATTTGTATGCAAGAAAACTCCTCACTATGTATGAGGGATCGTTTCAATTAAAGCTATCATTCTATTGGTTGTGGCATTTCGTCTACGTCTTTATTACAAGAATTTATTTATTGTCCAGTAGCAAAGTAAAATAATTTTGCATAATATTAATAGGGTACATTAAAAATTTAAATAAATCAGCTTCACGCTGTATCCCGTACACAGCACGTAGACAGAAGGAACCTAGTGTTAATACACTCCGTTCCCCAATTTCCGCTAAGTTCTGGAGGCATTGCGTGTTGAATTGCATTTTGCCACGACACTAGAGTGAAGAAAAAACTAAACTAATATTTCATCTCCTCGAGTGGGGATCGAAGGTTCATTAATGTTTTTTAATTTAATTTTTTTTGACAAATTTAGTAATTCTAACAATTGCTTGCCCACGATAAATAATAAAGCAAGTTTATATCTCGTACATGATCTATTCTGACTTGAGGAAATGTTTACATATAAAAAAAAATATTTCTCTAGTTTGACAAATAGTAGCGTCAATGTTAGTCACAATATTCTTAATACGGCTTTCATTAATAAAATTAGTGTTTCAAGATAAATAAAGCTAAGCCTAAGAGTGTGTAATAAAAAAAAATCAGCTTTACGCTGTATCCCGCACACAGCAGGGTAGGCAGAGAGAACCTAGTGTTAAGACACTCCGTTTCCCACATTCTGCCGAATTCTGGAAGCATTGCGTGTTGACTGGCAGAACTCAACGCCGCGCTTAGCCTCGACACCAGAGCTAAGTAATGGAAATATAAATTTAAGTAAATATCCCATCTCCTCGAGTGGGGATTGAAACCACAACCACTCGGTTTTACAGTTACACTTCGTGCCACTGCGCCACGACCGGCCTCAAGTGTGCTAATAATAATAATTCTGTTTCGAAGTCACTAGATTCATAACAGCCCAAAGTTAAAATCTTTTAAATTTTTTAAGTTTAAGTAGTTAATAATTTACGATGTTCTACTTCTAAGACAAATAGCTATACGACCAACAGCCGCGGCGTGATGCGATCACGCCCTAGTCTACGCGGTCACGGGCACCGGCCAAATTGGCACCACTCGCTTAGTTAATTTTATCGATCGTACCGATTGCCCTGTTAAGAATATATAACAATTTTAATGTAAGCGGTATTTCCATTTTTTTACAATAATATAAAACGTATTTTAGTTGTTACTTTATCGATGGGATCTTTTACGCAAATGGTATAATAAGGTTCGGTTCATATACATTTTTTACATTATGATTAGCTCCATGTAGCTGATGTCATTTCTTTCTAGGGTACCCGCTGCTTACCCGCCCTAAGGCGCTGGCGGTCCGCAAAAGGCTGACCTTCCGGGCGTTTTGGCGTCGTAGTGCTATGCGCGACAGATCCTGCGGCGTCCCAACTTAGGTGGAGAGTTAGTTACCTTTGGATGAGTCCCACAAGAACATCAGTCCGTTGAGTAAATTTGTTCCGTAAAAGCTTTACGCTGTATCCCGTATATCAGGGTAGGTAAAGGGAACCTAATGTTCCACATGACACTCCGTTCCCCAATTTCCGGCGATTTTTTTTCAAGGCATTGTGTGTTGAGTGCCGGAACTCAATGTCAGGTTTTTGGTTTAGTGCCAGAGTGAAGAAATGTAAATATTTAAGAAATAATAGTGCATTTCTCTGAGTTGGGATCGAACCCACAACCGTCGCGTTACAGTTACACCCTTATCCTCACGCCACGATAGCCACTGCTTAAAAATATTTAACAAAAACGTACATAAAGCGCCACGTGATGCTAGAAAAAAAATTATAACATGACGCAAAATAATTCCACATTTTACAATTTGTTCAAGAACATAAAACATTCTGTAAAACAGAGTTCAAAGTTTTTATTTTTTACAAGTGTTAAACAATACCACTTCCACATCCGCAGTTGAGTAGTAAAAATAAAACCATATTCGTCGCTTCCACTTTGTATTCAGATCTATTGTGCATTGCTTTTGTAAGCTTTTCTGATCTCTTTGGAACAATTTCGAAAGCCCTTATCAAAGCTGCCCTACGTCACATTTTCTTCTTTTCTCTTAATAAAAATAGACTATTTCATTCCATATAACTTAACAATTTTTAAATTTTTTCTTGATATTTAATGTGTAATAAAATGCTTAATATTAAGGGAACGTCGACGGAGTGACTTGGCAATCTAGAAGCACAGAAAAGGGTGACCTCGTTCCGAAAATCCATTGTCAATATGCCTACAATTTGCAATATCGACGAAATTGGCCGCATTGCTGTTTAGAAATCGATTTGCTGTATTTCCGCTTGCAAAAAATTTTATATTTTTATGTTTTTTTTAATGTAAAACTCTATAACTAATTCATGCGTTCAGTTGTTGGTATAGCTTATATAAATATTATTATGATTTATTTGAACTATTTTGCCAATAATTTTATTTCAAAAGCGTAGCTTCAATTTTTAAAGCTGAATGAAAAATAAACAAACTAGTGTTTACGCGGTTTTCGTTTAATATTGTTAAAAATATCCATCTAAAAATGATAACTGACTTTTGGATATCCCGTATATTGCGTTTAGCGTAATAAAAAAATTTTGAAAATTATTTTTTTAAGCGATAGTATAAAACATTTACATCTTTATTAAAACATTAGCGGCCCATGTGGCCTTCGCCCGCTTGACCAATACGAATATTTATGAAAGTTTATTTAAAAAAAAACAGTCAAGTGCGGCTCGTCACAGAAACCAATTTCGTACCAATTTCAGGATTGTAAGCCAATGAAAAGTACAAGTTACAAAAGTTGAAACTATCCTGTATTAATATTGATTTTGTAAGTTTTTTTTAACTTTTATTCTGTATTCCGCACATAGCATTGTAGGCAGAGCGAACTTGGGAGCTTAATGTTCTCCACTTTCCGCCGAATTCTAGAGGCATTGCCGTGTAGGGTGGTGAAATTCAACTCCGCAAATAACTGATTTGTAAGAAATTAACTATAAAGGGTCAAGAAAAGCTGCACTGGCATGTAGTGAATTATTTTTAATGTAATTTTTTTGTCACTAACCCTCACAGTGAAGAAGTTGTGGGAGTAACAACCCTTGACGATAAAGTTTATTTTCTTGGTAACTATTAAAGATATTTTAATAAAATAATACGCTATAAGTTACAAAAAAACCGAAAAAAAAACACAATCGGAAGATACAAGCATTTATGTATCGTTTTTGCTGCATTCTGTATAAAACTCGCCCTGTAATTAAACTGTATGGTGTACTTCCCGTGGACCTACAATTATGAAGTTTAGCACGAAGTCAGAACTTTCAATACAAATATAGGAAAAATTCCAAAAAATTTACATTTATATAAATCATCACGAACTTAGATTTATAGTTCGTTCATACAAAAACTTTAAATATCGTATGTTCAGAATTCACTACTTAGTTATTTAGATTGCCTACATCTAAATTGTTCTTAAGGGCTTTGCTCTTTTATAGTTTAAGTTGAAAGCTCTCGGATTTTAGACTTGTGGGTGATATTGATCGAAACGTAGACTTTATCAATCGGGACCTCTTTTGAGAGCAAATTTAATGATAATATTCAATATCTTGGGTCTTGTACTGTTATAATTCCCTGTTTAGATAGTACTGAGCACAGATACCTCATTGAATAGTTGCTTATTTACCAAAATGATAAAACTTATCTCGTTTTTCATTTTATCGTCCAAATTCTTTTAAATACATTTCTGATCCTCCATCTTCATGAAAGCTTTAGTTGGCAATTCTAAATAACCTCACTCTCAACTCTTCACCAGAACGATTCCCACATGTTTTCTGGCCTATTAATTTACACATCGAAATGTTTATGTTATTTTCCATTTTTCTATGGAATTCTTCAGTGCATTCAAATAAAGTCACGCGCAGTAACTTAGTTTTAAAATATATAAAATACACAACGTACATTTTAGCAGTAAAACATGAAATACAAATGGCGGTTTTAATATTAATTGTGGATTTCATACAATTTTATGGTTAAAGGTGTAATGACCGATATATAGGGATTACGTTATTATGTAACAGCACATGATGATATGTACATATTTAAATGCAATAGGTATAATTTTATATTTTATTCTTTTGTTTCAGCTGCACTCTGTATTCCGCACGTACGAGCCTAGTGTTAAGACACTACGCTCTCCACTTTCCACCAAATTCTGGAATCAACGCGTGTTAAGAGGCGGCACTCGACGCCGTGCTTTTCTTAAAACGGGGAGCCAGAAAATTAATATATTAAACATTTAATTTCTGCGAGTGGGAGTCGAACCCACAACCTGTCGCATTTACAGTCAGACGCTTGTGTCTCTCTCTGCTATGTTACTTCTATAATAATGTACATTTATCCCTATATTATTAAACAAAGCTAAAACAAACAAATACAGGTGGTAGAGATATTTATAGCTGAAGCTCACGGTACAACAACATTTGTACGTTTATACAGTAGTATTTACTTAACTAAGGATAATTACAATGTTTCAGTAAATGTTGATACAACGCAATTTATTTCAGTGCTTTAAAAATAATCTTGTAACAAATTCTTTTGATCTTTTTATAATAATTAAAAAAAAATGTCAATGACACCAGATTTTTTTTTATTTTTATGTATCTACGTTCTTATTGTATTCTACTTAAAGGCTTCAACATCGACGTCATTACGTAAAATAAAGTAGAGTAATTTCCAAAGAGTTATAGAACTCAAAGGTTTCCAAGAGTGGTCGTGGGCTTAAATCACGCTACGTTCAAATTTTATACGTTTTCTCAATAAGAAAAAAAAATATTTTATTAATGTGGCAACATTAAAAAAGAGTTACAAAATGATTCAATCACTCTCGTGGCCCCATCGACCTTCTATCGCGTAATTTTGCAAAGTTACGACGCAGCAGCGTATTACCGATAAGAGTGTCAGACAAAAAACACTAACATAAAGATATATTCAGAGCTGTTGTGACTCGGCCGCCAGACATCTAGGCGGCGGGTGTTCGCCACTGTTCATTTGGGTCGAGACATTATTGATCTCTTATTATGCTTAATATGGAGCCAACTATTTCACTGTATTGTGTTTCTTGAACTAGTTTTCTGAAGTACTAGTATTTTTAGTAGTATTTTTTTCAGTTTCACGCTGTATCTCCCCTATCCAGCTTGGTGTTAAGACACTCCGCTCCCCACTTTATGATTATAATAGTTATCTTCTATCAAGAGGTCTATTACAGGTCAGTCGTGTCGCAGGGGCACAAAGTGTGACTGTAAAATCAACTGGTTGTGGGTTCGATCCCCCCTTGAGAAAATGAAATATTTATTGACATTAATATTTTCATTTCTTCGCTCTGGTGTCGAGACAGAGCGCGGCGTTAAGTTCCGCCACTGAACACGCAATGAATCCGGAACTCTGCGGAAAATGGGGAACTAAGTGTCTTAACATTATGTTCCCTCTGCCTACTGCGGGATGCAGCGTGAAGCTATTTTTTTAATCTTCTATCAAAATCATATCGCAGTACCGTTAAAACCAAGCCTCAAATAATTGAGAAAAAAATATTTAAACGGTTTACAGTAGTTTGTATGCAATTTTATATAAATTGATAGTAATTTATCTTATGCAAAGTGGTTGTCTTAGCGATATCAATAGTGCATTAAATATATGTATGTAAATAATAGCTGTATTTGAAGACAAAGAGATAAGCCCAAGGACTAAGATGCTCTGAATAATCAAATTAGTCGTCGTCATTATTAATTTAAGAAAATATATACATTGCTATGTTTGTGTATTTGTGGAGGTCTGTATAAAAAAGCTTTTTTATTTATGGTATTTCAAGATATAAATTGACCTAGAAATGTCCTCTAAGTCTTAATAGTTTTTGAACTGTTGTTTTATTAAGTAGAGGGAGGTTTCGGTTGACCTTCGAGAACACAGTATCGATAATATTGAAGAAACGTTACGTAAAAAGCATGAGGAATTCACGGAGGGTATGTATGAAGAGGTTGACTATATTGGACGAGGCGGTAGAGGTATGCAGGGACCGTAGCGCTCGGAGTTCCGTTTTCTGAATATCTCGCTGGGGATAGAGCTAAAAAATAGATAGATAGATTCCTAATATAAACTAATTATTTAATGTTATTTCAAGCTTTTATAAAATAGTTTACTAAGTTGTAAGATTTTGAATAATTACGAGTCATTTTATTGGCCAGGGGAAAGGTGTGCGAAATGTTCCTTAAGGGAGTATGCTCGTAATTTACAATATATTAAAATAATTGAGAATTTGAAAGCAAGTTTATAGGAAGTTTATTTGACTTTTTTTTGTTAACTAAACTTCCTAAAAAAATGTTTAATCAAAGATTGTATCTAATTTAAGGATCTAACTATATATGTTAAATTGTTTTTTGTTTTTCAAAACTCGATCAAAAGAGCATCTTGAATAGTCCGATGTTGATCCCTATCATATGTCCGAGATAATTCGGAGATCTTTATCTACTTATATTTTAACCGGTCAATAGTTCCCTACCAATTTCATGATAGTAGGTCAACGCGAATGTGACTAATAAAAGTTTACAAACTCAAGTACACATTCTTTTAAACACATGTTTGTAATGATTTTTTCAATAATATACCTAAAAGTTTTTATTTGTATTTTTTATTAGTTTTCACTCCTTGTCTAAATTTATAATTGTACGTCCACGGAAAGTACCCTATAGGTTCCGATTATGCGTCCAATTTCATACTTATATATGAAATTGAAAGCATAATGCAGCAAAAGCGATGCATAAGCGCTCGTATCTTTTGTGTTTTAAGGAGGTTAATTTTGTCCGTGCTGCAAGGCACAGCTGGAGTTGAATGTCATAAAAAGCTTACCTTATTTACATAAATCATCTCGTACATCTACTTTTTCATTATTTGTTTGATTCCACAACCTACAAAATCTTTATAAAAAACATGTGACATGCAAAACAGATAATAAAGCGTTATACCGAACCACTAATGTGACAGTCATTTTGCCGCCTAAAACAAAAATATCATAGATATTAGTTCGCAATTACATTTTTTTCTTGCATAAAAAAAAACCCAGCGTTATGGTCTGATTGAGGGGCGCGGGTGTTAATAGTACTAGGTATTCGTAGTTCGTTACAATAACAAAGGATTATGTTATCCCGTGAGATCATCTCGTACACCTTTATCTATTTTATTTTTAATAATAAGCTACTGTAACCTAAATATCGATTGTCAGTCATATTAAATTTATATTTCATGTTAATGTACAGTAAAAAAAACAACGATAAAAAAGCGGTTTCATTGGCATTTGTTAACTTATTCAGGGAAATTGACCCGTTTGTTGTCGGATACGGGGAAAGCTTCATTTGAGAATAGTTGATAGGACACTGTCATGTACTGACCACAGTTGAAATGTTTTTTTTTTTAATTACTATCTGCAGAACTGAATTTTATATATTTTTTAATTCAATTGACAACGATTGAATTTTGATGATTGGATGATTGAAAAATTTTAATGCATTGTTTTTTATTGTCATCAATACAAAATAATGTAAAAATGCAAAATAATTACAAATTACTATTTAAATGATGGGCGAAAATATGTATTTAATTTCCATTTTCTATTCTACTTAAAAGTACTTGGAATTTCCTTATTAGATTCATAATAAACGCAGGCCCGCCATAAATTCTTAATCGATGAAATAACGTGAAAGTTACGTTTGCCATAGCAACCTACATTTACAACATTTCGCTTAAATTAATTAATTAATTTGTATTTTTATTTTTTAATAGGCAATGGTGTTAGGGTTGAATTTTCTTCATTTCGTTGCTGACGATTTTTTGAGTTATACTTATATACAGTGCAATTGAATTGAATCTTTTTTTTTAGCTTAACGCTGTATGTCGTACTTTGATTGACTTCTAAAGCGGGAAAATGAAAATATATAATTGCGCCGAGTGTGAATCGAACCTATAACTATCGCATTTTCAAACAGATGCTGATCTATTGCGTCAAGATCGCCTCAAATTATTTATTATTGAAAATCTCAATTTATATAAGTAAGGCAGATCTAATTGAATCAATATCTTGCTTAATTTTTTGGAACACTACTTAATAAATATATTAATATTTTAATGGAACGAATTAATAGGAAAAAACAATAAAGAACGTAATAAAAATATCGTTATCTGGTTCGCAATAAACATGAACTGCAAGTACAAAGCAGCCGTCTCCCTAGCGGCTTTTACAGTGTGCATTTCCAGAAAGTTCAATAAAATATCATGGTTGAGTGTTTTGCAGTAATATAAGAATCTAACCAAGTCTCTATAGAATGTTAAGTAGTTGTATAAATTGCATAAGCTTGCTAAACGGTTCTTTAGGAAAATATAGTTTTTATATTATAAATCTTGTATATCGTTCGTTTTGTTCACTAGCTCTTTGTATTGTTTATTTGTTATTTAAATGCCACTTTCTCTGTGAAAATGATAGTGGGTTCAAGTTTATCGTAGAATGCAAACACGTACGTATAGTCACAAAATACGTTTCTAAAATGCAGAAAATATTTAACAAAATTATTTTCTTATATAATACTACGTACAAAATAAACTTTGCCGCGTAAAACTTAAAAGTATAGGAAGAAGTAACAGAATTAATGTAAAATGTAAACAGTAAAATTACATATTTTACAAAAACATTACTGTCTGGAGTAGAACTTGTTCTAACAATTTTTATTATTCATTAGATGGATTTCATTCCGCCCTTTCATTATAACACAGTCGTCTCGTTATGCCTTATTCAACTCGCCCTCTTATATTTTAATAAAAGGCTGACGCTGATAGCAGGCAAGAACTTTACGAATGGAATCCCATTTTTTATTAATATTGACGATGACAGATTCAAGTTTGGTTATAATACAGTATAGTATACAAGATAAGACATTTGTAAGAGAAAAATCAATTTCTCATAATAAGGAAATTAGAGGACGTCGTGGCGCAGGAGGAAAAGAATGTGACTTTAACGCGATGGTTCGATCTTTCGGGGGAAGGATTAATAATAATATTAATAAGGCCATTGAGGCCAGTCGTAGCGCAGCGGCACGAAGTGTGACTGTAAAACCGACTGATTGTGGGTTCGATCCCCACTCGAGGAGATGAAATATTTACTTAAAATTTATATTTTCATTTCTTCGCTCTGGTGTCGAGGCAAAAGTCCGGCGTTGAGTTATGCCACTCAACACGCAATGCCTCCAAAATTCGGCAGAAAGTGGGGAACGGAGTGTCTTAACACTAGGTTCCCTCTGCCTACCCTGCTGTGTGCGGGATACAGCGTGAAGCTAATAATTATTTTTTCGTTCTGGCACTAAAGCAAAAGACTCGGCATTCAGTTTCGCAACACGCAATGCCTCGAACAATTGCTATATCCAGGATAAAGCGTGAAGTAGATTTTTTTAAAGGAAATTGATAAATATATTCTACAGCTAGCTACTATTTAATCATTTTATTTGTAATAAAACAAAAATGTTACTCATAGATAAATTGAAATTTCAAAAGCTCTTCAGCCAACCAAATATAATAATATTAAAAATGATGTGGAAAAGAAAAAAATGGTGTATTTTGGTAGTGAGTAATAACTCAGTATCAAAACACACCATTTTTTGTCAAAATGGAGGAACATATTTTTTCATAGATATTTATCGCTTATTTAAGCTTTAAAAACAGTAGATTATCAAATGACGGTAGCAAATATATGGTTATCGTAGAACGTATAACATGTGTTTCCTAAACATCAAAACAAAATCAGAGTGGATAAACAACAATCAAACATATTTAACATTTTTAAAGTGTTAATCCACACCTTTATTATATTTATATTCATTATTATCGGCATCACGCTGTATTCCGCACACAGCAGTTTAGGCAATGGGAACCCAGTGTTAAGACACTCCGTTCCGCACTTTCTGCCGAATTCTGGAGGCGCTGTGTGTAATGAGTGGCAGAACTCGAGCAGAGGAAATGGAAATATAAATTTAAGTAAATATTCCATCTCCTCGAGTGGCGATTGAACCCACAACCAATCGGTTTTACAGTCACGCTTTGTGCCACTGCGCCACGACTGGCCTCTATTTCTAAATAAGTAAAAATCAAACATTTATACTACACACTATATCGCGACGATGTATATATATTGTTCTCTTGTAATACATTGGACTGTCTAAAATTGAGTCGTCCATTAGAAGCAACAAAGTAGTAGTAAGCGGGTCTAAAAGCCTCGACTGAGAATAACACCGAGTCGGAAACGCGATGTATCTGGATTTAATGGTTTGTTAGACCACGCCTTAATGTCGCTATAGCGTCTTCTTCGCCTTTACGCTTTATTGTAAAATGTACGAAATGCTTTGTTTACAAAGTGTACCGGTTAAAATGGAAATTGTGATAGGTTTATATTCAATTAATAATTATAAAATTTTAATATGGATATTATAGAATTATACAACTATAAGACACGAATATTTCGAATCGATGGAGTCGAAAGTGGGGAATGGAGTGTCTGAACACTACGTTCCCTCTGCCTACCCTGCTGTGTGCGGGATACAGCGTGAAGCTGATTTATTTATTTATTTTATTTTAAGACACGATTATTTCGAATCGATGTATTGATTTTATTATATAATGATTTATATGAATGAATAATAATAAAAAAACGAAGGAAAAAGCCAAGCAAGCCGTCGTTGTGCCCCGTGGGATAGTAAACGCGACGATTGTATGTTCGGATCCATCTTGTGGGAGAGAAACATTTGATATTTTCATATCCTCGCACTGGTAATGAAAAGGCAAAGCGTGGCGTAGAGTTCCGCCACCAAGCATGCAATGCCTTTAGAATTCGGCGTAAAGTGCAGAAAAGAAGTGTCTTAATTGGAACGGCGTGTCTTAACGCTGATTTTCCGGATTCCCTCTGCCAACCCTGCCATGTGCGGGACACAGCGTGAAACTAAAACAATTATTCTATACTAATTTACTGTAATATGGTTTATAAAGTAATATGTTTTGTTATATTTTATATTTTTTAAATGTTCCTTAACAAATATTTTTAATTGTAATAATAAATGTAAAAACGTATACATTAATAGATTCCGTGGCGTAAGGTACCTACGTAATTAAAAAAGTGCTGTTTTATTATAAGTTTTCAATGTTATTTCGATATATTTTCATTTCAATGTATATCGTGCAGTTACGAGTATAGCGCGTGGTCCACAATATTGCAATTTCTCATTAAGCTTTATAGTCTCCCAGTGAATTCAGAAGATTTTAATGTTATTAATATTTTATATTACTTACTGAGGCCAGTCGTGGCGCAGAGGCGCGAAGTGTGACTGTAAAACCGACTGGTTGTGGGTTCGATCCCCACTCGAGGAGATGAAATATTTATTTTAATTTATATTTCCATTTCTTCGCTCTGGTGCCGAGAGGCTAAGCACGGCGTTGAGTTCTGCCAATGAACACGCAATGCCTCCAATTCGGAAAGTGGGGAACCGAGTGTCTTAACACTAGGTTCCCTCTGCCTACCCTGCTGTGTGCGGGATACAGCGTGAAGCTGATGTTACTATAAACTTCAATGTACACAAATCTAAAGCTTTTTATAATTAAATAGCCAGTATACAATAAGGATTAGATATAAATCAAATCAGTTTCAATCTGCATCCCGTACATAGCAGGTTAGGCAAAAGGAACCTAGTGTTAAGTCACCCCATTCCCTATTTTCCGTCGAATTTTTCGAGGCTGCGTGTTGAGTAGCGGAATCCAACGCCGGGCTTTTGCCTTGGTGCTTTGTAATTGTACAGCGAAACGGTGATAAAGTATCTAAATCATTATTTTTGTGAGAGAGGAAAGAGAGAAATCCAAGTTTAAAAAACGTCCCCAAAAATAACAATTTATATACTTAAAATTACGGTTTAACTTGATTAGTTAATCAAGGGTAGTTTTACAGATACTAATATAGTACATTAAATAAACGTCGTGCAAACAAATTTTACTTTCGATTTCAAAGGCATTGGTAGTTTGAAAAACGCTGTTAGGTACTTTTTTTGTTATTTTTCTATCCTGATACGGATTGGTTTCCGGCAACGAAGCGAAGTTGATTAACGACTCGTGAAATCGAACAAGTTGGATATGCCATTCGAAATTGTAAAAATTCATCAAGAAAATAAAACAGTACGTTTCAACACCAACCCAAGAAAATTACTTAAAAAAAATTTTGTTAATCTCTGTAATATTGACTATATATTGTATCATACGGACTATATGTATGTAATTTCTAGGAAGTTTAATTTCTTCTTTAAGTGTAGAAATTCTCAAAATTAATAATAATTCCCTAATCTTATAGCATATCAAATTGGATCCAAGCTGTTACATTGTTTAACTTTGATGACCTGATACATCTTTAATTTTTTTGTCCAAATTTCGATTAAACCTATATAAGTACTTTCTTTTAGTTTCACGCTGTATCCCGCACACAGCACACTCCGTTCACTATTTTCCGCCGAATTTTGGAAGTGTTGCATTGACAACATAGTAGAGAAATGAAAATATTGAGAGCTTTCTGGTCACTTAGAACTCAGCACAGCTGATTTAACTTTAATCTTTACTTCATCATAAGATATTGCGTGATCTCTACATTTGGCAGTGTTGCCACTTTCATCTGACCAACCAAGAAACCAAGATAATTTATAAAGAAAAATTTACCTTAATAAAGAGTTAAAAGTAACAATGATCGTGACATAAAAAAAACTTTCTTATGACTACACATGAGTTTAATGTAAGAATTAAAAAAAATATATATATTTTATGAAATATAAAAATTAAATACTTTAAATGGATGTAACCCTGAAATACATATTAGACATACAGTAAATATATTTGTAATAGTATGAATCTACTTTTAATTTTATGCATTCAGTACAATTCAAGGGCGAGTGGCAAACGAGTCTAGGCTAATTATAACATTTGACATTCGCTGCCGATACGAGTGTCCAAGACGAGTAGGTATTCTCATCAAAACATTGTTTACTCGTGTTATATTGGACACTGAATCATAAAAATGTACACTACATTCCAAATACTGTCCAATTTATTACATTTAAGTAGATACAACTAGTAGATGTCTAAATTTTGATATTCCTGTATGAAAACTTGAAAAACTTTTCTTTTAATATTTGACTGCTTTTTAAATATTTATTGTCTATGAAATATTAAGAATTTATTGTGTTTTTATCATTTAATATTTTCCTTACAATATTTCGAGGTTTTATCAAAACATAGCTCGTGCTTTTCTTGCTTCTTTTGTTTTAAAATTTGCAAACGTTATTATTTATTGTCTATGCCCGCAATATTTTTTTTTTCATATCTTCAATGTACAAACAACAACAATTTAGATTTTTGTGTACTCTACTATTATAACGTATACATGTAAAATATATTTTAAATAAGACTATTATTTAATATAACGTTTTACTTTTCTAAGAAATGAAACCGGCTTACTTTGTACAGAAGCAGAAATATTCAATGTAATATTCATGATATTACAAGCCATTATATTTTACAGTCGCACAGATTTACAAACCTGCTGCCAACTTTTATTATCAAGCAATTCGTACATATTGTGCATATCGAATAAATTTGATAATACTAAAGCAGTTATCTTTAGTATTTTTTTTTATTGACAGTAAATCAATCGATAAAGTCATAGAATATTGTTAACTTTAAATAGGGAAGGAAATATAGAATAGAGAAAAGAAGACTAGAACATTGCATTTTTGGGGCCGTAGTGGCGCAGTGGCACAGCGTGCGACTATAAGCGTTGTGGGTTTGATTTCTACTCGGGGAATGAATTATTTAATATTTTTATTTACTGGATCTGGTAGCAATGTAAAAGTTTCAATCTCTCTCTCTTTTGATAGAAAAGAGAGAGAGATCTCACAGTTTCGAAAATTTGGCGGAAAGTGGGAAACGGCTGCCTACTCTGCTAGACGCAGGACACATCGATATAAAGCTAATCTACTTATGAAATAGAAAATTTCATGAATAGATTTCCATATACCCATAGAATAATAAAAGTAGATATAATAAAAGTACATAGACAAATTAACTTCTATCTTTGTAATGAATTCACTAAGACTCGTCAAAAAAAATCTTAAGTGACAAAATAAGACAAAATATTAAAGCTCAAATTTTATATTACCCCCTGGCGGCTTCGCCCGCTTATATACCACACCTTTTTTTACTAATCTAAATGATTTTCATGTTCTAATAACATTATTATTTTAAGAACAACAGCCATCCGATCACTTTTGTATTTATGAACCGATTTAAATAAACCGATTTCAATGTTAAGAGAATTTTCAAAGGGAGTCCAAACTGCATTTAAATCCGTCAAGCCGTTTCTGAGATAAGCGTGAACGGAGGTGTATGCAAACATACAAACCGACAAATATTTTATAAGTAATTGTTTTACATTGGTAGTATCCCTAAATAATAAATTTTCTAACACATCTTCCAGGTTTAGATAATATCAATAGTCACTTACAATTTTTTTATAATTATGTATAGACATTTATTTATGTTTTAATTTGTGGTAGGTACACCAGTATGAACAAAAGCTTTAAAATAATGCTAGTTGGAGCCTGTAGCTTTTTTTTAGGAGGCTATAAAACGTAAATTCATGTTTTCTCCCGTGTCAGAAGAAATTTCAGGAAATAATTTTATTTGGCATTTGCCAAAACTTAGTTTTCTACAGATAAAAGTTTATATGATATGTACAAAGAAATGGTAATTGTTAATGTTTTAACATTTTCGAACGGACGCTATTATCAAATCATATGAACTTATGCAATTTTTGTTTTATTTATTTTCAAATGTGTTGTGAAACATTAAATATATAATAGAAATAATAAATTATATAGTAAGGTTGGTGTTAATATATAGAAACTAATTAATTTTCAGTAATTATTTTTTTTAAGCGCCACCCATTTCACGAGTGTGGTACAAACTTGACGGTCCAATAACACACGACCGATGTTCGTAGATTTAATGGCTACCATGTTGATTAAGCTATATTTTTAGCGCCTTCGACCTAATTAACGAGGTGTAAGCGTGTCGTTGACAAAAAAATTAACGACAGGCGTAACATACGAGTAGGTTAAACTTTCTACAGAAATAACATTTTACTCTTTTCATGTACGTACTTTTACAAAAAGTTTGTGTACCAATTAGATACATTATTTTGTAGAAGTTAATTTATATGTTTTTATGATAAATTCTTTGAAGCATTTTTCAATAAGATTTGTATCTCAAGTAATCTTACCGTATCTGTTAGCACTCTCCATTTTACTTAAAAAAATCATCAATTTATAAAGATAAATAGAATACTAACTAAACTAACTATATTATTATTTGGAATTGGTTTTACTAAAAAGGTAGACTGCTGTGGACCTCTGAAATTCTTACATTATTGTTAATGTTACAGCAACAACGGAAGTCGAAAGCGCCTGTATCTTCGACTACTAATATTATTTAAATATATGTACATATATATTGCGTAAATATATGTACATATATATTGCGTGTGTCTTTTCTCTCTCTCTCTCTCTCTCTCTCATATACGCTAAGCTCAATTTGTTTAAGCAATCTTTGTTTGTTATTTTCAAGGCATGCTTTAAGAACGTTATAGCCGACGGCGGAGGGGATAAGCGCAGAATCGTACATGAACGAGAACGACTTGGTGTATTTAAATTTCTTTATAGCATATTAAAATAATATTTTTATATTATATTGTTTGCAGATCAGTTTGTATATTTTCATTTATTTATATTATATTGACGCAGTGGCATGAAGTGTGACTGTAAAACCAACTGGTTGTGGGTCCGATCTCCACACGAGGAGATGAAAATATTTACTTAAAATTTATATTTCCATTTCGTCGCTCTGGTGTCGAGGCTAAGTGCAGCGTTGAGTTCTGCCACTCAATTCGCAATGCCTCCAGAATTCGGCAGAAAGTGGGGAACGGAGTGTCTTAATACTAAGTTCTCTCTGCTACCCTACTGTTTGCGGGATACAGCGTGAAGCTGATTGATTTATTTAATTTATTTACTTATATTATTAGACATTATATATTTTTACTTTTGTCGTACATATTTAATTAGAAATGAACAAAAAAAATACATTACAGTCTATACTTGTTTCTATATCCCAAAAAAGTCGTTATTATGTTCTATAAATAAACATGAGTCTATGGAATAGTTGACAAGCCAGAGCATGTTATAATCTTAATTAGTGCGTAGGCCTTAACCCACTGTTAACTATTGATACGAAAATGTTGGTCCAATTAATTATTTATTAACGAATGAGAGAACTAGTTTCAGCCGCAAGGAACATGGTATGGTAAAAAAAAAGTTAGTTGTATCTGATGTTTTCTTTTACCAGTAACGGATCAGTTCAGTTTTGAGATATAGAAATGTAGATATTTCAATTTATCCCTAACGATTGTTGGTCAGCTTCACGCTGTATCCCGCTCACTCAGCAGGGTAGGCAGAGGGAACCTGGTGTTAAAGCACTCCGTTCCCCACATTCCGCCAAGTTCTGGAGGCTTTTGCCTCGACACCTGAGCGTAGAAATTAAAATATAAATATAAATAAATATTTTATTTCCTTGAGTGGGGATCGAACCCACAACCAGTCTATTTTACATTCATACTTTGTGCTCCTGCGCCACGAATGGACTGGACTCTTAACGATTCACGATAGTTGGTATTTTTTTTTAAATAATTAATTTAAAATATTAATTTAAATAACGATTTTTGGTCAGTAAGTGAATTAATTGTTTTGTGATACATCAACATAATAGTTTTTGTATTCCAATCATTTACTTTCACTTCATTTTTTTTCTGACCTAGTTCATAAGAATACTTTACGTCATAATTTGGCCTAAGCCCAAAATTTGTGACAGCAGAAAATTGTCCAAACATAAGTACATCTATTTTTAAAAGTATATACATATTACTTATTTAGATACTTATTTAGAAAACGTATAAAAATTTGAACGCAGCGGTTTTCGTTTTCTAAATAAGTATTTGTCTTTTCTAAGTGTGGAATAACACTTTAAAAAATGTTTAAAAATATATACATATTGTTTTGTAGTAAAATATTTTAATTTGTAACTGTTTTCTTGTTTGTTTTGGAATTCATCATTAATGCAATCATTTTTATACTTATCTATATAAGTTAAAGATTGTAAAGGTAAAATATAGAAAACATATTGAGTATCTTTTTTATATATTTTACTGTTCAGCGAATTATATTTATGTGTTTAAATTTCATACGTCGTAGTATTTTGTAATTAAAATATTACATATTTCTATTTATAATTTGTTTATTTATTACTAATACTAATACTAATTTGCTTGCATTGCAAAATAAGATTAATTTAAATTATTCAAATAAAAGTTGATTTTTTTTTCACGCTGTATCCCGCACGTAGCACGCTGAGTCTATTATGAAGACATTCCGCTTTACACTTTCCGCCAAATTACGCAGGCTTTATGTATTGAGTGTTGGAACCCAACGACACTCTTGCGAACGACTTGCGACACTAGAGCGAAGAAATGAAAATATTAAATATTTCATTTATTTTATTTTTTTATATTTCATTTTTTTATATTTTTATTTCAGTATTAGGAAAGGAACCCAGAACCTGTCGCGTCTACAGTTACATTTTTGATTTTTAATTGACAAATATTAAATATTATTAAAAATGTCAGGTCACGTTTAAAACGTCTTTTAAAGTTCTCATTCGTGAGCGCCCAACTTGTTCAACAAAGACAAAAACGGCTGTTTCTAAATTATATAACAAAAATATACATCTATTCTAACAGAAAAAATAGTAAAATATGTGTTTCATTATATTAAAACATCAGAAACTTCCCAAATAAGCGTAGAAGTAGAATTCGCGAAAGGACAATTCTGAAGAAGCGAAAAAGATAGTAAAGATTTACCTTGCCGCTCCCACCGCAGTATCGATTCCTCCGCACCACCACCGCGGTCCCACCGGCCACCGTCACCACTCGCTACCAAGCAGGGTAAAACAAAACAAATCGACACACACACTCAAAACGTTCGCACTATTTCATACGTAACCGGCGAAATCCGCATCCGCTCACTGTCCGCCACACAGTCAGTCAACTTTATAAAACTCTACAAACAAAAAATATGTAAAGCCATAAGTGAAAGAGCCCAGTGAGGTCTGAACGGAGGGTAGATAAAAAATATATTTTTCCAGTCCTACAGTAGCGCGGACCGCGGGAAACTTTTATGGAGATTTACGTTCCCCCATACCGTCGACGACCAGCTGAAGTTTTCAGCATCGCGTCTAGAGGCGAGTGGGCTTTGTTACGCAACTCACTGCGACGCGAGTCCGCCAGGGGGCAGCGCGCCGCCTAGTGGCGCAGTGGCGGGCATGCGCACTCGCCGCCTCACCGACATCACTTGTCGTTCAATTTATTTTGGGCTACATACATATTTATTGTATTACGTTAATAAGAAATAAACTTGTTTTATTATTTATAAGTCTATTATTTATTAATTTAATGCAAGTTCTACGTTGTAGAGTATTGTATTTTATTTTATCGGTTTTTGGCGTCACTAAATCCTTTGTTTCATTTCGTTTATGATAATGACGCGATAGTGATTGGCATTTATCAACGGTTGTACATTTTGTAATTACGATGTCAGTTTAGATGACGTGTTGGTATGATTTGAATTTTAATAATGTAATTTTATGTAACATTGTTCCATTTTGCCCATAGTGAGTGTGAGGTACAAGAAAGTCAATAACAAAAGTGGCTGGAGGTCAGGGCGTTGAGGCATCGCGTGAACGACGATAATAGCGAAAAGGCAGGCGAGTTCAATCCTCGACCTCGCGTTTTCTACTAGTTGTTACTTATACTAGTATACAATTAATTTTATTTGACTTTAAAATTATAAAAGGTCTATTTTTTTTATATAGCTTCTTAAAGTATATTGTTCAATGTCAATCTACTCGGTTAGGAAATAAAGATATAGGTATACATAAAAGTGAATGATATAACAGCTATAATATTAAATATTAATTGAGTCCGTGTAATGCTTTTAGTACACATTGTTTCCAATAGATAAGTAGAATGTGTGATACTGTATTATTGACAGCAAAGTAGGTAATAGCGTTTCAGGTTGCTTTAAAGTTCCTTTTGTACGTATATAGGAAGGAACTCTCCATTTACATGTATAATAAGAAGCAGATATATTCATATCATGACATTTGATTTACTATATAAATGTATGAGGAATTTCCACATTTTCTTTTTACTTAGTCCTCGTATATGTTCTACACGTGCAAACCTTTTATACCTCCAGCTAGAATCGATTTTAGATGGTATTTCTATGGTGAATGGAGTCAACGCCCGCGTTTGCGTATTTACGTAGTACAACGGATAGGTATGCGCATATAGTATGTATGCTTTAATATTTATAATTGTAAGCCCATTTTACTGCCTTATATCCTTAATATAATAAGAAATAAACACAAAACATTTTTTTTTATAAAACTTCATTACGTCGAAATCTACTATTTTCTTTTTAATATTATTATTTATGAAATGTCGATACATTTAAAAAAATACACCAAAATAACTGCAAATTATATTGACTGCCGCTTCGCACTTTCAAACATACATATTAATACTACAATTTAATAGAAAAGGTTTTCTATTTGTTTATTATTGACTTATTTATACGACAAAATAATATGATACACTTTTAGAAAGCTTTGCTTAGGATAAGTTGTAATATGAATAAAAAAAACATTAATTTTATTTATTTTAAATCAGATTTTTTATAACAACCACAAAACATTATATAAAGAGAGATAGATATATCTATAGACTCAAAATATTACGAACCAAAGTATGTCGTACAAATATGTATGGTAAGCAATACCATCAGCTTCGTAGAGGCCTCTACGTATTGCTTTTGCTACGAAAAGCAAATATATTGTACTTGCGAGTTCGTATTTCCAAAATTACTGGTAAATAATTTATTTTCCAATAAAAACAATATATAATATATAATTTTTTTAATATCAAAGTTTGCTCTTTCTTTAAGGCTATTATTTTTTAGTATTTACCCAGAAAAAATATTCAGGTTTTTTCATGAACTAGTACTACCTGTAGATGCTAGTTGCCAAATTTCATGATTCTATATTAACTGGAAGTACGTACTTTTTTGCGATATAAACCTTACCTTAACCCTTTTTTTCGTAAATGTAGAAATACGATTTTTTCAGGAAATCAAAGGACCGTAGATCGGATGTATGGTGTGAATTTCAGTTGATATCTCTAAGCGTTCCTGAGATAAAAGCTTGACAGACAGACGGACGGACGTACAAAGTGATCTTAGAAGGGTTAATTTTTTCAAACTTACACATTTGATAGGGAAAACTTTGTCTGACTATAAAATTATGAATTTCTTTTATATTAATGTATTTAAAAAGGTTTTTGCTATAAATACTTTATGTTTATAATCTAAAGGTGTAAAGAGAGCATTAATACAACTAAAATAAACACTCCTGTGTGCTTTAAATTTTAAGAAAAAAAAACAAAATGCCCAATTGCCAGGCGTGGCGCATGGGCACAAAGTGCGTGTTGTAAAAACGACTGGTTGTAGGCTCGATCCCCACTCGAGGATATGAAATATTTATTGACATTTATATTTTTATTTCTTCGCTCTGGTGTCCAGGCAAAGTGCGGCGTTGAGTTCCTCCACTCAACACCTAAGCCTCCTGAACTTGGCAGAATATGGGAAACGGAGTGTCTTAACACTAAGTACCCTTTGCCTACCCTGCTGTGAGCGGTATACAGCGTGAAGCTGAATTTTTTTTTAATTTTAAGACAGTCTAAGATATCGTTCGTATTTGTCAAAATTACACAGATTGATTGAAATCTTTTTAAGAATAGACTTAATTCATATTTACTCGAGCTATATTTATTTGAATGAAACATTAAGCATTTATGGTGAAATGAAACGAAACATATTTTTTTTATTTACACACTTTATTGAATAAACATAATGAAAACAAACATTATTTATATCGAAACTAACCATAATAATGACAGTATACTGTAACCGTACGTACAACATTTATTTATTAACATTAATCAATTCAATTCACAAAACGATTAGATATGTCGACAATTACATTGATATTTAAAAGATATGACAAGTGAAAAGTCTAACTGTTGGATCTACGTGTCACCTATCTATAGTACCACTAAAGATTTGCAAAAAATTTTAAAATAAAGAAATAATGAATTAAACTACTTTATCGAAGACTCTGTCTTTATTTAATTATAAATTTTGATATTACTCAGTACCTTCGTAGAACTCACAATATTCACCCAAATGTTCTACTATAGGTAATTTTTATTATATTAATAATAACAAGTAACAAGTACAAGTCAAACATCAAAAGACGCCTTCATAGTCAAACATTAAATTCAGTTCAGACAAATTGCCAATCAAAATGTTTGTGTGCACTTGATACCTAAATACGAAATCGTCTTATGATTTTTAAAATTAATTTATTAAAGTCAAATTATTGCTTATATTTTCAAATCAAAATTACCTTTCATATACTCGTTACTTGCGACAGACAGAGCCTTACACGACTCCTTTGTTAATTAATTTATATATATGTATATATATATATATTACTTGAACACCACAATATAATATTAAGAGGAGACCGTTGGTAGCATCAAATATCAATAAATGGAGATTACAGAGTTACAATGTTATTCGAGAAGGTTACAAAGAAAATTTAAATGCTTATAAAATTGCAAAGACTGACCGTTTGTTCATATATTGTTTTGATGATCTTAACTATATTCAGTCGAATGTACGAAATTTATTGCTAAATGAAGTGAAAAATTAACATGACCTAGTATCAGTTGCCAAGCATCCGTTTACCATGTCAGCTATATCTTGGTGGTGCAAACCGTTCTTAACTCACAAAGACAAGACCCAATTCTAATTACATTTCATCAAATATTCTCAAAAGTTTACAACATAATAATAAGCTTTTACAAGTATTTGTATAGTGGTTTTTAAACTCGTCTGTGAAGTAAACTTATATATCGACAATATAATTATGATTATTTACCCTGGTATTCTACAATATTATAAATCGAGATTTGTAACTCCGAAATGAAGTGTGTTTGAAGAATAAAGCGATTATTTATATTGAGTTGAAATATTGTATGTATATACACAACAAACTACACAACCCTTTTTACCCAGTTATTCCATTATTCTTTTTGAAGGTACGTTCAAAAGTTCATTTATACTTTACAACAACGTTCCCCTTTTTAAATGTTCGCAGTCCACGAGGAATGAACGTGTTCCAATTTAATTTAATGTTAATTTAGTAATTTTAACTCGTCTTAAAAGTCACAAAATTCATTAGAGGGAATTCCAAAAAGGTGCATAACAATAAAAAATTCAGGTGCTAACACGAATAAAAATTTACTATTACATTTAGTAAATATTTGCTAAAATTGATTTTAATTATACTATTATACAGCGCAGTCTGACCCTGTCTATAAAAGGCTAATAATTAAAGATTTTCAAACAAAGCGAGACATAAAAGAAATGAAAAAGGCACATAAATCTATAAAATATTTTACATTATAATTCATTTAAAAATAGCAACGGAATTTGCGAATAAAATAGACGTACCGGAAAAGATATTCTCACACGGCTTGTGCACTGTGTGGCGGTACTTGAACGGAAAACTGAATTACGCAAAAAAGAAATTTGAAAAGTTATCTGATTTAGATCGCATTTGTATAGCGACAGCGTACAGCCCGTTCTTGTCATTTATGTAAAAGTTTCACATACACTACTACATACAAATTCCAACAAAAATTAACCTCATTTCAGATCTAGCTTACATAAACATTTAAATAATTGAGCAAATCAAAATAACAGTAACAATAATACTTAAGTAATACGATTACAAATATCGGATGTTTTTTTTTGTATTGCAAATTATTTATTATATAAGTGAAAATACAGTACATATATTATGTCATTGTACTAAATGTATAATTTAACAACACCAATAGACTAATAAATACATTTTTTTTTTCAATCAGAAAGTATCTGCGTTACAATTGCCGTTGGTTAACGAGCAATCTAAACAATAAACAGTTGCTTTACCGCTAGAGGTGGACCTGGACCTGGACCTTCCCCAGATCCTTGTGGTTCCTACTGCTGGAGCTTTAAGGTAGTTACTCTACACCACGGTAAAGAGCCTTCTAGAATTATCCATGGCCACACTTTCTCAGTTTAAACTGACGTAGCATGCACAAAAGTGCTATTTCAATCGTTCATCACAGCTATAGAATTTCTTTTCTCTCTCGAGTAACAATTCTTATCGTTACACAGTTATTTGTATAGATTATAATCTACTTTTACCTGCGTGTTACTTAAAGTTAAAAAGCTCTATACATTGTCTTAATTGTATATTTTTCTTTTATAAATAATTGAGTTTATCATTTTTATTGCTAAGATAAAAATACTTTAAGTGAGAGCACGCAAATATATCTTAAAATAAAAAACAACGAATTTAGACATCCACAAATAAATAATATATGATTAAAAATTTAAATAATAAGATTACCGATCGAAATAAATTTTGACTAGAATTAATTAAATAACATTTTGTCTTTTATATATCAGACCAATTTGACTAGCACTAATAGACATCATTATTTCTATATAAAGAACGTCACAAAACACAAAAACAGACAATTGATAATATATATTTGGCACAAATATTTCAAGTCGTAGTGAAATACTGAAAGGGAAGACGTAAGGGGTACAATAATATGTATTAGGATATGTTCCGAGACTGTTAACCCTAACCGTGAAATATCTTAATCTAGGGTGCTAAACAATATTATTTGTGGTTTAACCGAACGTTTTTAATACGTGATATATTCAATAAGTTAAGACGACGACGACGAAATGTCTTGTATAAAGATAAACCTGCATACGTTGGCATGGTTGCATTTTGGCACAAAATATTTAATAAAATGTGGCACTAGTTTTTCTAAAAGATCAAAAATACTTCACTGGAAAGCATCTTATTACACTGGTCCTATACTTACCTTAATCTATATTACCCTAAACTTTTTTTTTAATTTTTATTTTTTATGTCGCTTACCACAGACTATCTAAAATCTCGATCTAACACTAAATACCATGAGCAGTCTGGAGAGGGTGATAACGTAATCGAAATAAAATGTTCTTAAAACACTAATGTAACTACTTTCAGAATAATTTAGCATAAATCCACAACATCAATAATGTTAAACAAATTCAACAATCTTTGGCTTTGATCCCTGGACCAATATTATTCGACTTAAACGCTGTTGCCGATGTACACAAGGTGTTTATTATGTTAGAATTCTTCAAAGTTAAATAAATTAGAAGACTATCACATTTAGTAACACTATTTTACATCTAACGTCTTTTTTTTTGTGATAATAGACGACATTTTAAAATATAATATACTGAATGTTTCAGTTCACCGCCGTTTCTCTGTTAATGTAAGTTTCTTAAAGGATTTGATCCCATCGGTTTCGTAAAGCCACGTCACGTTCGCGCGACGCCACTTGAATAATCTCGCAATCCGGTAGTTAATGACAATTTTTTTTCGAATGTGACCTATCAAACACCAGGAAACCATCCTTAATAGTAGTCTCTATTGATATAAACGATTACTAAGCAATTTTATTTGAACAATAAATTAATTTGAACGTTTAAATTTAGAAGACTACTCATAATTTTCAATCCAGCATTTCATTCTATTCTCTATTTGCTATTTGTAATAAAATAGCCGTTCGTATCATAGAACTAGCTACTTTCCTTTCTTTGAAAATGTACCGTTACCAAAATATCAGTTACCCCACAAGATGACACCACAGTATTCCACATTTTTTTACCAAATTGTCATTAAACACGAGACCGCGGAAGTGCTTAGTGTAACACCTAATTTTCCAGGTAATTACGATTATGTTATTTACAAATATTGTCTTTAACCCTCTCACTCTGTCGCTAATCTAACACTAAGCTACGTCAGCGAGTCCGAGGTCGATTGTAACGCATCTACATCTAATGTACGTCGACTCTCGTAAATAATTTCAAACGATTCATTTGTATGCGATATTCACCGACCGTAAATAATTTCGAATCCAACCGAACGTGGAGAATTACGTGACCGCTTAAATCCATAGTAAATTCGATCAGCTTAGTCGCGCTCGACGCCAGAGACAATCCCTGAACAGTGAAAGGCAAATTGTAGACAACCCTCGTCTACTTGTCGCTGCGCACTGCTCACGGATCGAGTAAACGATAAAAATTCAGTCCTTCAGATTCCCAATCAAACTGCCAAAATCGATACTCGACGCGATCGATCGAGTGACCGGAGAATAAATATAAGAATATCTAAAATACTTATAAACTTGTAACAAATGTAAACATACGTTCAGCTATGTGCCAATTGCTTCCCCTCTTGTTTACCGAATGTCTTGGTCAATTTTTTTTTATTTGAAATAGTACATCGGAGCCAGATTTCCGTATTGCGGTTGGATGTAGTAGCGGTCAGTGTTGTAAAATTTGTTCGCAACGTAGGAAGTCTGGCCGCGGAGCCCCATTCAATGGATCGGCGCTTTGACGATGTGGTTCGGCGCGATGTAGTGGTAGCCCGGCAGCGGCACGCCCGCCGTCTCCATTGTGATCCTGCAATGCGGTAAACCCTTATTACTGTTGAGACATTCTATATGTTGCTGTCTTTGTACTAATTAATACGTTTATTATCTATGGGATTTTATAATGTTATTTGGTTATAGAAAATCTTGAGTTCATTCTTCAATTTTCGTCGCTCGTTACTCTGTAATGATAGTATTTATAAAATATTCACACTAAAAACTAAACTAATAAAAAACATACTCTTCGTAATGTTTCTAAAACACTAAAATGGTATAATAAAAATTAAACATTATTGGAGCTGGAGGAGGGACGTATTTTTAATTAATGAATGGACAATCTAGGAACCAAATTAAAATGTAGGGAAAGAAAAATCTTACCGGGAGTTTGGATGATCCAGTTGTAGGATGAAGGTTCTCGATGGACCAAATTTCAGCTTTCAGGAATTTTAGTATCTGATACGGGAATTTGGCGTTGGATCTAGAGGAAGCTTTGTTTTCATACTATATTAAAATGATTTACAACAATAACATTAATAGAACAGAACAGGGGTAAGGAAAGACACACATTCTATTATGATTTTATTAAGTAAGTTTTTAACACTTTTTCTTAACAATACTAGCGAATACGATTCCTGAAAAGAAAGTCTATCTTAAAGTTAACATGATTTTTAAAATTACAAATAAAATTATACCGGCAGGCAAATAATTCGCATTCACCTGGAACTATATCTAACTTTTAAACACTCGAATTGGACCTCGATTTTAAGTTCGCCCTAACTAACGACGTACGTGTAAAGGTAAAACGTTGTTATTAATATAATATTCTCACCGCTCTCTATTACTATTTCAGATTCTAAAAACTAATCAATCATTATAATATTATAAAATATAAAAACATTCCGTTCTACAACAGCGCCTATCCTATGACCGGAAATTGTAAAGACAGTAGCACGCTTAATAATAAAACTACATATACTAGCTTACAATAGCTATATAAGCTTTATTTTGAGCCATGCAAAAGACAGAATTCAGATTTTTTTTCCAGTACTGTAGATTTGTTTTTAAGCGTGCAATAAAATGTGTTTACAAGTGATTATATCGTAAAAAGAGAAGAATTAAGTGTAGATTAAAGAATAAATCGATTTTATGACGATTATATCATATAACTTAAAGTCGCGTAAACTTAAAATCCATTCAAACAATATCAATTTGCAAGTTAAATAACCGCTCTTTTATATATTCAATTCTTATAAACGACGATCTAGGTTAATTTAAAAAAATATACAGAGCTTTGACTCATCTATCGTCATCAAACTACACTTCATAAATATGAATTGTTGAGATGTTTTCTTTGTTTTCATAAGATTCGGGAAATCAAACGTAGATATCTTTTATCTCAGAATTGAATGTCTTCTGGTATGATTTGAACATATAACAACATACTCACGAGAAAGGACACCCTTAGACGTGAAACACGAATTATTCGTCACTCGCAAACTTTTTTCTATGGACTTTAAGAGGCAAAATGGAAAATCACATTTTCGTAGAAATCTTGAGAAATCGTCTCTTTTAGTGCTTTCTTACATCTCTATCTAAACTACGCATCTTTTCAATTTTAACTTTCCAAGTCTAGCAGTTTCATTCGTTGTTTGTCAGTTACTTTAAATAGTTATATTATTTATAGTACCTATTTTCCTTTACTCGATTTCGAAAGGAAATGGTGGACATTGGATCTGTACGTAACGAAAAAAATATATTTCACAAAATTGAAAACAATATTAGGCTCAGAATTTCGAATCATTTTATACCAAGCGTATATTTGCTAGTACTTTAAATACTAACTAGTTCGGTCAGTACGACAGAGATATTGAAAAACAACGATAATTAATTATACTGTAAGAGCACAATGCTAAGATAAAAGAGGTTAACATTTTTAGATATTATATTAAATAAAATATAAAACATATTACATCATCTTAATTATTTCGAAATATAGTTTGATGAGTTCGCTAGACACCCTGTATTGTAATTACAATAGCCTTCTATACAATCATTAAAACGCGAAGCACTCTGTATACCTACAGCTTAAGCTTCTACGTAATTTCTACTATTGTCACATTTCTAGATATTATTAGATGTCTATTGCTTTTGGTTTTTTTTATTAATCACACAAAAAAAATGAATAAATTAATGATTATTGATATTTTTTTTGTCAAAATGTGTAAAATTATTTTGTTCTCTTTGGATAGTACAAGACACAAAATGTTATAATTTACAGTATAAAAATTAATTATACAAGTTTATTTACTATAAACTATAACTTAAACGTAATAAATAAAATGAACATCTACAAAGTAAACATGCAGATTGAAAAGTAATAAAAAGAGAAAATCTACGTTTCATAGAGATAATGTAATAGTGACCAAACAATACGGTTTAAAACAAATAAAATGCCGATAATTTTTATCAACTTATCGTTGTTTTTTACTTAACTCTTTGACCTTGCTTTACTTTTTGTTTAAAACCATAAATTATGTTGAGTAATTTGAAATAATACAATATTTCATTTTTTTTTGTTATTTTTTTTATATTATCTCTATAGAAACGTAGGATAATTTACAAAAAAAAAAACAAACAAATTTTAGATTTTACAAAGAAGTTATATTAATTTTTAAATACAGCTATAACAACACTAAACCGCAAACTCTATGAATTGGAAAAAAAAACTATTTTTATACGATTTACGATAAATATTTGAATATATTATAAAAATATTCAATTTATTCTACCTTAGTGTTTATACCATGTCATGAAAAATGTTACTAGCCTACACATTTTGCAGGTAAACGCAATATAGAGTACCAATTGTATCGTAATAAAATATATGTAATTATATTACGCGTTGAACGTGGCAGTTTGAGAATATAATATAATGTTAACTATAAGTTATTTATTAAAATACAAAATCGATGTTTATTATGTGAAACTACGATTCGGTGTCAATTTACGGTTGAATCATAAATATCGATTAGTAACGGTGCCATTATTTAAAATGAGATTTTGTGTTAGTGATAAATTAAAATACTATTAGGTAGAGAAAATAAATAATTTCTTCAATAGATTTTTGTTTGTTATCATCATGCACAATTACTAAGCTGTCAGATCGACTGACAAGTGACAGCTGAAAGAAAATAAATTCAAAGATAACAAAAGTCTATATATACGACGACAGATTCTATATAAATAGAAAATTCGTATCAAGTTATTACTTCCCAACCTGTATATACCTATGTAGACGTAACAGTCTTTTAAAGATTTTTTGAGAGTCGAGGTTCAAAGTGCCTCACACACACACGCTCAAACGTGACACACTACGAACTCGAAACAAATATTAATACACTCGTAAAATTATAAAATAAACAATATTTCATTGATAATGCACATCGCATACAATCAGATAGGGGGCGTTCAAATATTACGTAACGCAACTTAGGGAGACAACTTACGATATACGTACAGTTGTTTTATTTGACGAAAAAACTAGCGAATTAAATATTTTCAAGGGGAGTTCCTGGAATGTATGGTGCGTTTTGCGTCATGTCTGTCTGTTCGTATGTCACAGCCACTTTATTTTAAAAATATTCATGTGAAGCTCTTTAATATATTAAAACAGAAATAAAAGTAATAAAATTAAGGGGGAGCTGCTTATACATGGAACTGAAACTTGTTCTTTTTTCATCAGATCTTTACATGTATTGCTTATAGACATAATTTTAAAAAGGATGATTAAGTTCCAATTGTTATTTGTATATTTTGTCAAGCAATTTTTCTCGGAATCAATCGTTTTACAAAGTGACAAAATGTATCTTACCTCCCTCTATGTTTTAAAATAAGAGTGAAAATTATAAATAAAATATATGATGTAGATCTCAGTTAGCACCTTCAACGTAAATTGGTCTGATCGGAATAGTAACGTGTAAGGGCAATATTTAGAGAGGAGGAGGGGTGCACGATGACATTTTTTCAAAGAAATTCTTTAATAATTGCGTCATGTAATATTTGAGCGGTGTACTCTAGGCTAGCAGCTAGGTAAGTGCTCTGGAGTGGGAGGGTCTAGTGAGGGTCGTACGTTGCGCTCCTCGGCCACGGAGACCCCCCAACGCGTCAAACAAAAACAAAATTGCGTTACATAAGACTCGAGCGGAGGGTCTAGTAGGGGTTGTATTTGTTGCGCTCCTTGGCCTTGGAGGCGGGCGGGTCGTCGTCGCGGCGGTACTTGTGCGCGCGGTGCACGCCGGTGGTCTGCACGGGCGCGGCGCCCGCCAGCAGGTCGGACAGGCCGCCCAGCGCCGACAGCGAGCTCAGCGCGCCCAGCGCGCCGCTCTTGCTGAGCAGCTGCGCCAGCGGGATGGCGGACGCGAGCGGGCCGGCCGCGCTGCCGCCCGCCGCGCCCGCGCCCGCGCCCGCGCCCGCGCCCGCCGCCGCGCCGCCCTCCAGGTTCGCCTTCTGTAGCTCCACACTGCGCGGGACAGGGCGTTGTAGGCGCTGCGGGACGTCTCGGTGCCGCGCGACACGCTACACCCTACGGCCTACTCCTACCGGCGTCCGCTCTCATATCTTGGAGTTGCGCATCGCTCGTTACGTATTCGAGTACACGATCATAATGCTTTCGAAAACACAGCAATAACATGAAGAATGGGTGATTATAATTTTATAGAAATAAAACAGCTAAATATTATTCCTACATACATATTAAGAATACCTAACATTTCTAGCACTATAGGACATCGCATATATCGAGGGTATTATTTGTATATTTGAGGCCGTCGTGGCGCAGAAGTATAAAGGTGTGATTGTAACGCACTGTAGGGAATGAATTATTATTTATTAATATTCTTATTTCTTAGTTCTGGCAACAAGGTCAAACAAAGTCTGGCTTCACTCTCTAGTCTGCGAGTGACTCTGAGTTCTGCGACGAAATGCCTCGAAAAAATCGGTAAACATTAAGGGAACAGTGATTTTACTCTTCCCTCTGCATAACCTGCTGTATGCGGGGTTTCAAACATTTTGTTTTAATTGTATATTTTTTTGAAAATGTAGCACAGCAATTTTGCTAAGAAATCGAGCAAGTATGTAGAGGGAGGTACCGGACTAGCCGATTTTGAAAACATTCTTATTTCAACAATAAGAATATTGACTTATATTCTCATTACTGTTTCATAAAGTCTGAGGAGTATAATTTGTTATAGTAAAGGAAGTTCAGATTCGATACCAGAAATCGAAGTGTAATGTATTTTAGGGTCATAGTAAGGCCTGTTTTTGGCCAAGAAGGCAGAGGAAGGTGACACCTAGGCGTATCTCTTAAAAAAAAATCTGAGCTAGCTAAGAAGTATTACAGTTTGTTGGACATGCTGAATTTCCAAGAACTCGCAGTGTGTCTTTCGTGGTTGGGTGAGATCAATGCTAAACCTAACTATGACTGAGACCCTATTAAGCAGTAACAGATTTGTTGTAGCACCTCAAAATTGGCTCGTAGGGTAATCTTTCTTTTTTGAGATGTTCATAAAAGGCGAAATAGTTCACTCTAACAGTTATAGATATATGTATACTAAGATAAAATCTATAAATTTGTATGTATTTGATATTAAATATTGTTATAAAATTATAATTATTTATTTTCTTACTATTTTTATTAAGTTAGGTTTTTTTTATTTTCTCCCTTTTTCACGGCCAGTAAAGTTTATTAGTCTTAGATTTTGCTTTCGGGATCAGACAATATAAATCTAATTACACCTACTTAAGATTTCTGTTGAATTTTTGTAACTGTTATTTAATGATTAAAATTCAGAGCTTAAGACAGTAACGTTTGCTGTTGATGATGATTTCAATGACATTTGAAAGCTATAGGAGCAGTAAGCTATATGCAGCGCCCTCTTGTGCCAGAACTGTAATGTATAAGATACGTTGGGATAAGATCGGGGATGGGGCAAGACCGTAATGATTAAATTACTGACCTATTTATTAGGAATCAGTTATTTACACTGAACCCGACTGTATTTCATGCCGACTTCGCGATGTGGTTGGCCGCAAATACCTAAGCCCTAAGTTATACTAATGTTATATATACGCTGATAAAAGAAACAGACTGATAAAAGAAAGGTAATTTTGATAAATTAGGTGAGGAAAAATTGGATAAAATTAAAATTGGACAAAATGCAACATAAATAAATTTAAATGTTAATTATATAAAGTTCGAACTTATACGTTTATGAACTATTACTGTCTAGATATTAAAAGGTTTTAAGATTTGAAAGAATCAAATACTAAACTGTTGCGCTATTTACTAAATAAATCTACATGTACCTATATAATAAGTTCTTTGATTTTCACGATTATTATACATTTTAAATAAAACTATTTTAACCGGATTAATCGCGTATATTTAGTTTTTACATTTTTGGAAACCCGACGTTTCGAACACTTTGCAGTAGTCCGTGGTCACGGGGAGTCTACCCGTGACCCCGGACTACTACTACCCGTGACCGTGATAAAATAGTTTTATTTAAAATCTACATGTACCTACTAAATTTAGAGCTATGATATCCATCTAGTATTACCCACAACGTAAGTTACTCAATATTTATTTAGGAATTAAGGTGGTCTACTCTTATCTCTATGGAATCATAGACACTGGTTCTTCATCTTATTTCTGTGTTTTCTTCAACATTTAATATAGTGAAACCTGGTTAAATGGGACTGGAACCTCTATTACTGAGAATTCTAATTCCCACACTTTATCATTAAATTACCCGTGTTAATGGAACCTTTCAAACCTGGTTAAATAGATTTGATTTTTAGCATTTGTTCGATGTATAAATAACTCCATAATTGGGATTGGGTCGCTTAATTCTCTGTATACGCGAGACATTTTATTTGGATGGGATTTCTATGTAAGCATGGGGCCTCAGTCAGTAGACAGCTATAATCTTAAACCATTCTTATCAGAAACATAGATAAATAAAAACATTCTTTTAATAGTACAAAATCTATGGTGCTTTAAGATTCCAACAAACCAGGTTTCACTAGTAATGGGATTGACTAAATATGTCCTATTTTGTGTAAAACTTTTATTTTGTTCAAGCAATATATAATAAGTAACTCATTTATCTGTATCGTAATATCTTTCAAATCTAATTTGAATTAATTGAAACTTTCAAATAAAAATATTTATATGTTTTATATAATTTTTTATGTTTACAATATTTTTTTTTAATCAATTAATTAGGCATTCATTTGTAAACTGGCATATTTTATCATCGACATAAGCATATAAATACACAACACCAAATATAAGACCAGACGCATACACTTAATACAATCATAAAAAAATCTAACTAGGTCATCGAAACGCCCCAACAAAGGTAAAAGACAAATCAAAGGATGTTCAGGTGGAATCAAACGAACTGTTCCTTCAAGGTAGGCTAAGGCATCACTATGGATGAGTGGGTTACAAGATATTAGGAAAAGTATAAAAGGAAGAGAGAGAGGCATATTTTCCATTATTTTAATCTAATATCCTGTAAAATGTGACTTACCTCATGTTGATGAGATATTGGGCCAATGCTACGGAGTCGGGATTGCCGGATATTGTGATAGTACGATCAGTACTGCCGCTCTCACGCTCCTCGCAATTCGATATCCGGATCATTGCGCCTGAGATTTGACGGATTTCGGCGATTTTGGTGCCGCCCTAGAGTTATTGTTATATTTTGTTTTTAAAATAATAAACATAATAATAATTACAAATTATAATTTAAAAAAATCTACATATCTTTTTATAAATAAAAGTAAAATTATTATTTATAAAATTACATATAGGGCTAACATTTGTACGTGTTGGTGGTGAAAAAAATATTTTTTCTATATTTTATCTAAATATATTATTACATCACAATGTACGTGTACAAATACGAAGAGAGCGATTGGCGAGGTAGAACAGTTTACAAACTGATTACAAATTTATTTTATTTATAATTCCCCATTCTCGTTGTCAAAATGCGGCGTTGAGTTCCCCCACTCTACTTTGCTCTGTATGGGGCGAAGCATGAAACTAAATTAATGAATAATGTACATACCTTTCCAATAATACATCCAATGAGTTCATTAGGTACGGTCATCTCGTGCGACTGTTGGTTGGTGGCGGGTTGGTTGCGGGACGCGCTCGAAGTGCGTAACTGAGAGCCGGCGAGCGCCGCCAACGCTGTACAAACACCATTATCTATATTAATCGAAATATAATGCGGGGTTAGGATCCGCTACCCAATAGGTAACATCTATAAAATAGGCCATCGTGGAGCAGCGGCACAGCCTCTGTAAGTGACGGTAGTGATTTGATTTGTTTCTCTCTCTGGTAACAAGACAAAACCCAATGTTGAGGTCCACTATTAAACACGCAGTGTCTCGAAAATTGGGCAGAAAATGGAGAATTGTGTGTCTTAACACTAAGTTTCGTCTGCCTACTCTGTTATATACAGAATACAGCGTGATGGAATGCCCTAGCAAAAGGCCTTATTCACTTCACTAAAATAAGTGGGAACGTATAATGCAAAAAAAAAATTGAAATGCCTAAAGGCTAATTGTGTTCTAAAGTGGTTCTCTTGTATCTAATACAGACAGACACAAAATAAAATTTTAATATCTTTATCCTTCAAATTAGTTTACCAAAATTCATATTGACTTATACACTCATTAAGCTATTTATATAAGGTTGTTACTTGATTGACAGATCAACAATTGTCTATATGTCAACCGTTGAAACGTGGATCGCGTTACACCCTGTATAAATAGGGTGTAACGCGATCGACGGTTCAACGGTCTTTATTCATCATCATTCATTTAATTGTTTAAAAATCGATATTGTACCATAAGTAAACAGAAAAAATATTAAAATTTCCATTTTACTCACCAGCTGGGTTAAGGCCACCAGTATTCGCTGGTCCCAGGCCACCGAGACCAAGCGCAGCTAAACCTGCTAGCGGTGATTTAGCTAACCCACCCATCTGAAAAGTTAACAATTTTATTAATACTAGAGAACCAACTTAAGCGTACCATATTGTCAAACATATTTATTTTTACTATTTTAATGTATTTTTTATACATTATTTTAAAAAAAAAATTCTTTTTATATATAACTGTGCCAAATTTCATACTTCCGCACAATTATAGGAAAAAGCGGTATAAATTTTTCGTTTCCCTTATTAATGAATAGATTTCATATAATTATTCTATTTTAGTATCATAATAAAAGTTGTTCAAGCTCCAGCTGCTTGTTTTCATCTTCGTTGTCATGATCGGGATGGGATCGCTGGAAAGGGTCGCCTGGGTAGAAATAAAATTTTAGATTGATATGTAAACATCTAAATACTATTATTACATTTTCAATATGTTAATTTTAAATAATAAATAAATTAATAATATACCGAAACAATAATAAATAATTTATTCAACATAGAACCCAGTTAAGGGAACAGAAATGCGAATTTCCTTTGCCCGATTCCACCACATTGTGAGTTTAAGAGTGGTGCTGCCCGTGAAAAATGCATTTCAAAATGTATCTAGGATGAGGTCAACTCGAGTTGAATACTAAGATTTAAACTTGTGACATGTATATCGTGCACTTCACAGTTAAAAGAACAATCAACTCGTATCAAAGAAAGATGTGGCTTGGTAAAAGGCTAAATAGGGATAGGTGCATGTATAGGAATGTTAAAAAAAAAAAACTTTTGCGCCATTTCAATGTGAGCGAATGTTGGTACGTTAGGATCGTATCGGCGATGCCAGAAAACAAACAGATAAAGCTTGATATAAATATTACGTCGTAACTAATATATTGTATAAAATGAATGAGGGTATAATAGTCGTGCTGAAAAAATGGGATTCTATCTACTATTATGAATTTCATATAACGCTCTAGTTTACAGGACTGGGGGATCACGTGCATTGTCGAAGCGGGGTATGTCCGAATATATAAGGTATCTGAAAGCGGGGGTGTCAATCAGCGCAAAGTAAATTATATAACATTCCACACCATTGGGAGTTCTAAGTATTTTGTGTTCAGTTTGTTACAACTACGATGGAAACACATCCAAACCATTTAAAGGGATATGGGGCAGCACCAATCACATAAAGTTACTCCTTGACCCACTCAACCTCATAGATATAAATAGTTTGTTACCGCGCACCCGTCTCTTTATTTTAGTCATTTATATTTCAATAGAAAAAAACCAAGTAACGATGGAAGATATTAAGCAGAAGAGAAACTGAAACCGTTATAGGTACTTTTCTAACAATCAAAATAAACTACTCACACGGTATCACAGTACATTAGGTATCTAAACATCACAACGAACATACATACTAAACAATCATAGATTATGGTAACATACTTTTTGGTATATATATAAGTGTATAATATAATAAGGATTGGAGTTAAGGTTTGAAAGAAGTTTTCTCAAATGAAGACTAATTGAAAATATTAAATAACGATATAGTAAAGTATCTGTTTAGGAATACAAATCATTAAAAGCATCAGAGGTATCTTTCTAATCTACAATAATAGAAGAGCCGTAAACGAGAATGGTAGTAGATGTTAGAAGAGATCTCTTATAGAGATACATACGTTGATTTTGTGAACTAAATATTTTTAATATTTTTTTCTTATGTATTTTATATTATAAAAAGTAAATAAATTTCCAAAGTCTATAATATATAGAATTATATTTTAAAAGTTTCACAAGTATTTGGAAGTTCTTGGGATAGACATATGCAGTAGAGAAAGGGACTCTAGACCTTGAGACTATAGACTGGTATTAACGTATATTCTTTTCAGATTTCACGTCACGATCACGATCTACAATATGGATAGGCAGTAAAGCATTAAGAAGTTCTCGCGTCCATAGTTGATATATAAGACTTAGTTAGGTAGTAAATTACTAAAAAGTTCTGCCGGGTCTATAATATAGATAGTCAGATAAGTACTAAAGTTATCCTGGGTCTATGATGTATAGATAGGCAGTAAATATTAAGAAAATTTCACGGGTAGAGCTGTAGGTTTAGACTATAGATAAAAGAGATAGGCATAATAATTTTCTCCCGGGTCTACAATACAGTATGACAAGTCGCGGGTACAGATGAGGTCGGGTGGGGTGGGGGCGTGACTCACGAGGTGGTGCTCGTGCAGCGGCGGCAGCAGGTGCGCGGGCGGCAGCGCGCCCACCAGCGGCGGCTTCATCTCGAGCACGGGGAACACGGGCGCGCACACCGCCTGCCACACACACCGTCACTACCGCGCTCTCTTTCACGCTCTTTCCCGTAGAGAAGGGACCGCAGTGTGAAATCATTTCGTTTCCCACGCAACGCCAAGTTTTTATAACACTGTGCATGTTGAATGACGGAACAAAACAGATCTATCTACCAGAGTGGGGAAATGAAAAAAAAATACATTTAATCATTTCCCCGAGTGGGGTTTGAACCCTTAACTATCGCGTTTATAGTCAGACGACTTCCTACTGTGCCATGACAGCTCTTTTATCTTTAAGCTATACATGGTTCCTTTTTTGGAGGAAAGTATTCTTTTCTTTTTTTATATGAATATTAAAAAAGGCTATCTATTAGTATATAATTTAGCATTTTTATCTATTTTTGAACGGGATTTGAACCCACTGTCTATAAGAGTGAGATGTGTCGTTAAATCAACGTTTATAATGTGAATTTAATACTCATATTAATTTTATAACCTTTATTGAAGGACGTTATAATGATACGTAAACAAACTGCAATATAAAACGTTACGACAGGTTATTTATCTCACATTATTTTAATAACACAATTTATTTAACCATATTTATAGCTAATGCACATAATTTTAATATGCAAATATATAAAAAAAAAAATACATATTTTAATTTTAAAAAAAACACGGTATATAATTTAGTATTAATTCGTTAAGTATTTCCTTTCTTAATTGTACACTATAATTAATTATATATTAAGGTAAGCCGAAGAGTGTGTGTGTATTACTTTTTTTTATGAACTAGTAATCTCTTCTGTAGTGTCGAATGGACCATAAGGATTCAATCCTTATGGTTGGTTAATCTTATAAACATATAAGCGTTCAATAAAATAAGTCATTTAGAAAATGGCTATTATAAGAATTTGCGGACATTTTATTGTTCTAAATATTTGAACCTATGGCTAAATTATGACTTAACAATTTTTTTTAAGTCTGTATCTTATACACATTTGCTTATCAGAGAGATTTTTATTAACTTAGATTTTAAATAAAGTTTCATATAAGAAAGCTACTCACATCTTGTGCCGGTACAGCATAGTTTCCTTGTATGGTGTACGCCTGTCCGCCCGCTAATATGACCGGTCCGGCCACATTTGGCTTCGGTCTGTATGGAATCGTCGCGCCTTTTGGTGGACTCTGTATAAAGAATAAATAATAAAATATATCGATGTTTATTTGATTAATTTGCTACCGGTTCTAAACGCTACAGTTGTGAGTTCGATATTTATTTGGGGAAATCAATTGTTTTGATTTGGTGACAAAGCGCGAAACTAAGTTCTGTCATTCTATATGTTATGTATCGAAAGTTGGGAGGAGTGTGGAGAACGGAGTGTCTTAATATAAGGTTCTTTCTGTCGACTCTTCTAAGCAAAAAAATACATTATTTCACATAATTACCTCCAACATAACACAGCAAATGTGATAAATGCATTGTGTAATGGCGTCGCATGTACCGCTGATTGTCACAGCTCTTTCAGTCGAGTTCGGCAGCATTTCACTTGCTACCTGCAATTTATTATTAAATAATACAGTTAAAACTATAAAATTAAATTATGTAGAAGCAGATAAAGCAGTCTAAAGGAGACTGCGATGTTGAAATAAAACATAGTTTTCGTAATCTTTTTTGTAACTTCTGTGTGAATATTTAGCCCAATACTATTCATACAGAAGTAAACAAAAGTACTAAACAGCCTATAGCTATAACTTTTATGTGATTTAATTATTATTGACTTCCAGTTTCAATGAATTATTAAGTGATAAATAATAAATAAATAATAGTTAAGACATTTAAGGTTTTCTAGCTTCTTGTCATAGATTTTTAAACAAGTTGCAATTATTATATATTATAATAAATATTTACTATAAGTAAATAAAATATTATTTTGGAAATATTCTATTATGTTTAATGAACATGAACTTAGCAAAAAATATAGTGATTATATAAACTAAGATGGTTGTATGACAACCATGCAAATAAACATCAGCCTTAATTAGGGAATAAAAAACTATTTTTGTAATTAAAAAGCTATATTCTAAATTTTGAAAATGCAGAATACATGATGATGTTGTAAAAAAAATCTGATTGAAAGCACTATTGTTTTGGGTTCAAGTTATTCAGGAACATATTAAATTCATTTCCTTGCCCGGGTAGGGCTTAATCACGGTGTTGTGTTCTGCCAGTTAACAGCCTCAAAATTGTGCATAAACTAGAGAATGGATTATCTTAATGCTAAATTCACCCCGTAAATACATTTACTATGCTTACCTGTATATTGGCCCCTGTGACGTCACGAATCTCCTTAATCTTAGATCCCCCCTTGCCGATGAGGGAGCCGCACTGTGACGCCGGCACGATGAGGCGCAGAGTGATGGGCGCGCGCGACCCGCCGCCACCGCCCTCATTGAACTGTGAGCACCACTGCAATATAGCATATTACTAAAATTATTATAGATTATATTTTTTTTAGCTTCACGCTGTATCCCGTACATAGAAGAATAGGTAGAGGGAATATGGGAACCTAGTGTTAAGACACTTCGTTCCATATTTTCTGTCGAATTGTTGAGGATCAGCCTCTACGTATGAGTAAAAACAGGTACACTCTAGGCAATTTGTATGAGTACAAACACGTGTGAGAATTACACCCCTCTATAGTTTGCTAAAATATATTGTCTTAGCTAAAACTAGCAGCAGCTTAATTCTAGAAAGTGTTTCGAGAAACCACTAGTAGTATCATTTGAAATTTTGGTTTGTAGGGAGCAGCACTAGTAGAAGGAGTAGACAGTGAAAGTGAGTGTCAATATGCATGTAAAGGGGCCCTAAACCTAGCAAGTGCCAGGCGCTGCTCAAAGCTTCTCATTTAAGGATATGCTCGAGTGCCCGTACATGGGGAATCTGTGGAATGCTGTATAGTTTCTTCTCTTAGGGACTCATAAGATATAAGAGGGCATTGTGAAAAAGTGCAAAATGAGCAATTCCTGTCATGTCATTACTAAAATAAATGATATATAAACAGTCTCCATCTATAAATGGATGTGTCAAATGAGAAGGTTTACAGGACAATAGAATAAAGGCTCAGCTTGCTCTTAAAAAATATGATCAAATAATAAATATTTACTATATCATTGTTAGTTTCCAATATATATTTGTTTATTAGAGTGAGAGATTCTTTACATTGATATTTGTGTAAGACAAATTTGAGGCAATTGTGCCTCAAATTTGTTTGGTGATGTATGAGCTAGTGTTGATTGGTTTTTTTAATATTACTTAATATATATAGATAATTATCTGTATATATACAAACCTCTTCAAATTTCTTGCAAATGAGTGTGAACGCTTTAAATATAGCACTAGTGTTTCCAGTAACTGTGACAATTCGTTCCGGACATGATCCATCTGATATGTTGATTTTTGCCCCAGACTGAAAGAAAAAACAAATTCATGTACACACGAATTTATAACAATAATCAATAAAGTAAACAATTTCATTGAATTATAACAAAATTGAAAAGAATTAATAAGTAAATATCATAAGTTCTTTGATTTTAACGATTATTACACTTTTTAAATGAAACTATTTTAATCGAATTTTTCCAAAAATGTTTAAAAATACAAAATATACGCAATTAATTTGGTGAAAATAGTTTCATTTAAAAAGTAATTTCAATTTACTAGAGAATTTGAGTACACAAATTGAACAGCTTTAGCATGAAACTATACTAATACCAACCTCTTCTCTGAATCTCTTAACGATTTCTCCTTTTTTTCCAATAATGCTACCGACTTCCTACAAAAGAAAAGAGAAGAAACAAATTAACATACAGAATTTCTTGTTTTAAAACGTAAAATATTTCGCTTACTTAAACACTGAAAAAAAAAAAAAAACTTCAGAACGCCGACGTGATAAGCATTGGCAAGTGTTGTGCAACGCGCACGCATAATTAATGCGAATGCACGAAGATTTATTAAATCGTACAAAAGATTTCCTGTCTGCTATCTAATAATAGACGGGAGCACGGCGATTCTTTACTGCAATAATAGTAACGGTACGTTCCTGGCATCAACAGTTGACTTCTGCAGTATGTGAACAATGTATGCGTCAGTCTAGGATCTCGGGTGATACGTCTTGTAACGACGCAAATAGATGCAGGATGGACGACCAAAGTGCGTTTGGTTCGAAGAACTTCCAACACAAGCTCTACATTAAGGCTTAACAATTTATGAGCATTAACATACAAATGCATGAAATTGTAAATATAGCCGAGCATTGTGTTGTATTATTTATAAATTACAACGCCCACGAGCAGTATATTTATTTTATTAATCTTTTTTTTAGTCTCACACTGCATTCTGCATATGGCAGCTTGTAGACAGAGGGTTAAGACACTTTATCATCTACTTTTGGCCCAACCTTCTAGATATTGCGTGTGGAGAGACAAAACTCCACACCATGCTTTGTCTTCTTACCAGAATAAAGAAGAAAAACAAATCATTCCTTCGAGTGGGGAATCGAACCCACAATTGTCGTGTTTACAGCCAGACACTGTTGCTGCGCCATAATGGCCTCACACATAAAAATTGTCAAAATTGAAGTCAATTTCTAGACCTCAATTTATGAGGAATGTTTTGATTTCTTAATTACTAACCATACAAGTATTATTTATAAAACAGTTTTTTTTTCCTTATAATAAGACAAATAATAATATAATAAAAAAAGAGATGAAGAAATGTGAGAATTAAAGTTTTTCAACACAAATTAAAAAGCTGATGAGAATGATGAAACAAAAAAACAATTAACATGAATCTTAATTAGAAAAGAAACAAATCAACATGTTTGATGAACAGGGAGAGTGCCAATAGCTGGCAAGACGCCATTTATATTTTATATTGGATTACAGCCAATTAAAACTGGGTACAAGACACATCACATAGGTAGATATTCACGTCAATACATTTTATGGCCGAGAGAGCCATTTTGTTATTTAATTAGAAGTTCTTTATCTGTGCAAATATTTTGTTTATTTTTGTAATGTATTGTTCTTTTGTGTAATATAATTTAGTTTCAAAGTCTACATATAGCTTGTAATAATATATTATAGCATAATTTTGTATTACTTTTAAAGTGTATATTTGTAAAATAGAGTAGATATATAACTTTATTATTAAATTTACAAGGCATTCTAAATTAATTTATTGCTAGTATCTTTTCTGCATCGTTGATTAATAAATAAATCACTTTCTAATTTTATGTGAATCAAATATGAAGTGAGAAGTGTGATAATAATAAATATTAGATTTATACTAAATACATTATATATAGAATAATCAGGTTAAGAATATACTTGTCGTTAGTTAACAGTTATTAAAGTCTACTTTAAGCGAGCAAGGTAATATATAAACAGGATATTGCACTACGCATCCATACAAGTGCTAGTTTCTTAACAAGATTTAAATATCAATGTCATATTAGATTAACATACTTTTGTTTTAAAAGTCATTAAATGACAATTTGATAACAATTATGTTTTGGTCTTTTGATTATGTTCAGACTAAATTGAAAATAATATAAAAAACATTTTGTTGGTGTGGTAACTAGTTGTAAAACAAAGAAAAGAAAGAGGGAATAATGTTTCAGTGCAATTGAAATGTTAAAAAAAAAATATTACTTCATTGATCTTAACTTGTTAGGATTGTATATTCCAAAAAAAAAACTAAACCAAAGTTTATGGAATGAGTCCTTTATTGATAAAACTTGTTATTCATTGATGCTGCAACTTAGAAGAGAAGGTAAAAAGCACAATTTTACAATTAACACTACTAGAATATAATATTTCTCAAAAGAAGTGCAAACATTCTTACCTTGCCCTGCATAATCAATCTGATAGTGAGGGTTACTTTGGAGTCTTCCTCATGGAGAGCAGGGGCTTTCTCCAGTTCCATGCTGGAGGAGGTATCCGTAGTGTCTCGTGGAATTTTGACTTCTTACAGGGCTACGTGTGGGCAGGGGACACTCCACTCAATCTAATGGCTGGGACTCTGGGGCTCTTGGCACGCACTGCAGGCAGGGTAAGCTGGAAAACAGGCGCACATCTCATAAGGAACGTCCAAAGGTTTCGAGCGCTAAAGGTGTAGGGTGTGGGAATAACTCCTCGAATCAAAGCAAAGCTAAATACTCAAGTATTTATTTACAGTGATAATTTGTGGCAAGCGCAACGGAATGAGGGCGGCTAATGAGGATCTAGACGCTATTATAAACTAACTTGTCCTAAGTCCGACCGGATTTTGCAGCCGTAACACGAGTCGGCTCGCTCTGGTCCGCGGGACCGTTACTTGAACTCGGATACTGGTTCGCGACTCGCAACATAACCTCAGCGTCGCGCCTCATGGCTAGCCGACCGGGTTATCGATCCCGCAAATTCTAAACAAATCTTGACGACATTGTCTTCTCCGCTTCCTTACCTCGTAATATATCCCGATGAACAACGATAACATAACAAATCTTAACACTAATATTATCACGAAGATTTGTATAAAATCACACTTATCACAATTTTCTTAATCACATAAAATTATAAAACTAATAAATTTCGACGCAGGTGACGCGTCTGTGTGAAGCTTGTAGTTGTCATAGACAACCGGATTTGTTTTGCTTGGCATGGATGCGAGGTTGAATTGTAATGAATCTGTGACAGTTATATGACAGTCGCCATCAACCAATGACAGGAGTTGAATACAGCGTAGTTTAAGTAATCTATAAACAACCAATAATTAAAGAAAAACATTAATATATAAATTTAGTAAAGTTATTACTGAAAATATATAATATTTTACATTTTTTTATATATAATTTTTTTCTGTCTACATAATTCATATAATAATTCAATTTGCTCATTAAATTGGAACTTAATTCATATTAATTAAAAAGTTATGACTTGATTTTTTTACATGAAAGAGTCTAAATTATATAAATCAGAAAAAGTACTTGCCTTTTTTAAAAATTAAATTTGGTTCAAATATCAAACTTAAACTTTAGACATAATTGGATAATATGAAAAAAAAAAATCCTGCTGGATAAAAGGATGCTTGATTTAACATTTTTTATGCTTAAATTATATGCCTGAGATATTTAATTACATTATATTTTAATTGTATTACAAATATTTTACGTTGGTTTCGGTGTTGGATTCGGATATACTGTAATACAGCGTATGTGGAGAGATGATAACGTTATGCGAATTTGCTTGAAGTCCATGTCGATAGGGAATAGCAGTAATCGTACGTGTACATATAGTAGGGAATATTGTGTTAGGCATAAGTACGTATTTACTTTGCAAATTGACTATGCCATTAGGTAAAATATATATATTATTAGATAGATAATATTAGTAACAAACATTTAAGCTAAATATAATAATAATATTCCCTCAAGGCAGTTTGTGGTGAGTTATTAAGGATTGTCGACCCCACGGAGCTGAGGCCACCAGAGGGGAATGGTAATTTATCCCTTACCTCTGGCTTGCCTTCGTTAGCCGACAGTGGGGGGCGCAAGAGCTATGTGCTCGGAAAGGTGGAAATTCTCAACTGTAGCTGGGAGTTAAGCTGACCAAGCCTAGGCATTATCCTGCTTTGTAAAAAAAAAGTAAAAAACAGTGATTTGCGTCTAGTGGGAGACAAATCACTGTATTATACTTTTTTTTTGTGCGGTTTGGTACCGTCACTGTTATATGGCAGCGAAACGTGCTTATTACAGAAGAAGAATAAAAGAATGATAAATGCTGTGGAGATCAGATCTCTTCGTAGGATATGCAGAGTGAACAACAAAAAAGTAAGTTGATTTAATCCGCAATGAAGAGATACATAGAATGGCAGGTACTGGCTAGCATGTCACGGTGAGAATGAAGACGAACGCGATTTATGGTCTAAAAGTGAGCGATAAGAGAAATAGGGAGAAACCTCGGTTGACCTTCGAAAACACAGTATCAGAGATACTGAAGGAAAGTCACGTAAAAAGCATGAGGATCCCCTGGAGGGCATACAATGTACAAAGATATTGATGATAGTGGGCGAGGCAAAAGAAGTATATAGAGACCGTAGCGTTTGAGTCTCGGTCTTCCTAGTGGGGTAGTCAGAGAGAACTCTGACTATCCCACTAGGAATACAGCGTGAAGCTATGTTTGTATTTATCTATATATATAGTTTACAAAAAAAACAATTAACAATTTAAATCACATTTTATTTATATGATTTTTTATTTAATTTTGTTCTAAAAGTACTATTACGAGATTTGCCTGTTATTCTATTATCGATTTATATTCTAAATGATAGCTACATTTATCCCGTAAAAGTAAAAGTAAAAGTAGCGCTACCGCTTCCAACCCGTGTAAAGGTATTGTACTTATTTTATTTATTTTATCCAGAAAAAAAAATCTATTTGTTGTGGTAACGAGACAAAACGAGGCCTTATGGCACGCCACTCCACACCCAAAGCCTCCAGAATTCGGCGGAAAATGGGGAACAGAAGTGTCTTAGTGGGAACAAAATAGCTCAACGTAAAGTCACCATGTTCCTTCTGCCTAGCAGGGCTTAGCTTGAAGCTATGCTTACATCCATAACATATTTATATATATATATATATATATATTTATAATATAATTCATTCCGACATACATATTTAGTGATGGTATTTGTTTAGGGACAAACTCAAAACCTTGAAGCATCGAGCGTGGGCAGACAATTGGGTATTCATGAACTTGTACAATTATACGTTACAATAACCACATGTTAAAATAGTCAGAAAGAGAGTGTATTATTTAAGGGTTAATAATTCATATTCCACTAAATTCTAGGCTTAGATATAGAAGATCTAGATTTAGCAAATCAAATATAGGTTTCATAAAATTTAACTTGTGTTACTTGCACTCTTTAAGATACCTAAAATGCCGAAAATTATGGTATTTTTTTGTAATGACACTAGAATAGCAGTGAAGAAATATTGCAGACAAGACAAAAAAATGTATGTAAGATTTGTAGAGAGGATCAATTTTAAAAATGTTTCCAACGGAGTGATTTTTTTATGGAATGTTGTGGCCAGGAACATTCTAAACAACTCGTAACAAGCCATAGCTATAAGTTAAAAATATTATATAAAATGTACATGTAATATATACTTTTTAACAGGTCGAATTTTTTTTCACAACCATTGGTATTTACACCAAATTAAGAAATTTATTGTCTACAAGTATCCCAAATACTCAAGAAAGTCTTTAAAATATAATTTAAACATTTGAAAGGACGACACACTCGTAAATATGAGGTGTGTTTTAAATAATTGGTTGTAAAAATAGGGAGTATTGATAACGGTAATATTTTTTAAATCACCTTTTAATACGGATTACAACAGATTAACTATTGAAGCTAAGGTTGTGTTACACAATCAAACATTTAAAGAAACTAAAAATAGAGATCGTTTTAACAATAAAATAAAATGGACATACAAAAATGCGACGAATTTAGAACGTCATTTCATGTCGCCGTTTCTCGTAAATCGGCGTGGGTAATAAACATTTCATCCCCGGTTATTTAATTTGTTCGTTTTAGCTGAAGCTCTCTCTACCGCCGGTGCCGGAAGACCGAAGTAAGTTTTTTATTTAACTCAGACGCAGCTTTCAAAGAGTCTATGTAAGAAGGATTCATTTTTATGATATTTGTAAATAAATTTAATAATGTACAGAGTTTTTGCTATCACACTAATTGTACCTAGAGGTTTTAACGATTTAATAGTACTTATCTATATTTTTTGAGGCCAGTCGTGGCGCAGTGGCACAAAGTGTGACTGTAATACCGACTGGTTGTGGGTTCGATCCCCACTCGAGGAGATGAAATATTTACTTAAAATTATGTTTCCATTTCTTCGCTCTGGTATCGAGGCAAAGCGCGGCGTTGAGTTCTGCCACTCAACACGCAATGCCTCCAAAATTCGGCACAAAGTGGGGAACGGAGTGTCTTACACTAGGTTCCCTCTGCCTACCCTGCTGTGTGCGGGATATAGCGTGAAGCTAATTTAATTTTTAATTTTTAATTTTTATCTATATTTTAGCTTCACCTAGAGGACACCTGAGAACCTAGGGTTTACATTCCATACTTCGTTAAGAAACCTTTGTTCTCTTATTTCTGCTGAGTTCTTGAGGCGAGTCTTACCAGAGCGAGGAAATGAAAATATTAAATATTTTATTCCCCGAGTGGGAATCGAATCCACAACTGTCGTTCTTGCAATCGCTTGGCCTCAAGTAATAAATATTATTTAATAATATTTTATTAGATGTAAATATGTAATAGGGTTATAAAACTTATCCTTACTTGAGTCTTATGACTTGTTTTATTAATAGGTTATTATATACGCGACATTCACTTTAAAATCACTTTATTAAAGATTTGCAGTAACTTCAAATATGTATGTATACCTACTTTATCAGCGATGGAAAATTTTACGAAAATAAAATCTCTTTGTATAAATAAAATCAATTAAAAATAAATTAGCTTAAAACATTTAAGAGTCTGAGGAATACAATAAACATTTTTAAATTGAAGCATGTTTATACTACGGATTTGTACACTAATGGACAACTTTGTTTGTTGTTTACTTGCTGGGACAGTACCTAGTGCCATCTTTATGTACATGTAAACAAAAGCTTACCAAATAGATTAAATAGCGCGAGATTAATAATATGTTTTTGCTATGCATTTGGAATATGATAGATAAAATAAAAATAAATCAGCTACACGCTGTATATGATAGATATTTCTTAATGCTCGTTAGGAAGGTAGGTATTTTTATGAGTGTGATTTAAATACACAACTACAGCATTCAGCCAGATTTGTTTCACCTGTGGCACATTATATGTTGATGACAAATCCATCTCTTCATTTTATATAAGTTGATATAAGTATAATTACGGCATTTTCCAAAGAATACTGCTTATGCATTTTATTTTTAAATATTTTTATATTAAAGACGGCTGATTATAAAGTGATAAATATTATTTTATAGTATATAGTAAATAATTTTATTAAAATAATATAAATTTAATGCGTACAAAGGCTTTTCAATATTTCATTTACCAGAAATGTTCTTAAGAAACCCAATAGTAATCTCAAACAACAGGCAATGTTCTCTAAAGGGTTTTGTTTAACAAAGGCAGAATATGCAAGCATAGATTGCCGGAGAGCCCTTCAATTTACAATAACTGGTTTAATTACTTCTGACTCAGTGTATTAGATAAGCCATTGTGATCGTGACATTGTAAGCAACGTATTTACGTATCAACTTCGTTAAGTTCTGCATAAATTTTAAATTAGCTTCACGCTATATCCTGCACATAGCAGGGTAGGCAGAGGGAACCTAGTGTTAGGACACTCCGTTCCCCACTTTCTGTCGAATTTTGGAGACATTACGTGTTGAGTGGCAGAACTCAACGCCGCGCTTTGCCTCGACACCAGAGCGAAGAAATGAAAATATAAATTTAACTAAATATTTCATCTTCTCGAGTGGGGATCGAACCCACAACCAGTCGGTTTTACAGTCACACTTTGTACCACTGCGCCACGACTGGCCTCAATCTACATCTTAATTCTGCATAGAATATACAAAACATACGAATCCCTTTATGTATCGTAATACATCACCTAACAAATACTGATATATAGTTTTGCACATCCATACGTATACCGATTTGTCTGGAACTGATTACAAATCATAAGGTAAAAATATTGTTGTGTTTCAATGTTATCTCTGAATCTCCAAAAAATTTTGGTTAATTCACGATCACAACTATAAACGGTTCTAATCACTAGACACATCACGAGCCAAGGCATTATTTATGGAATAATATTTTCTTCCTATTGTTTTGGATATCAATTACGATAGTGATAGTGTCTAAATAGTTTGAAATTGACGACATACAGGACTGGATTTAGGTATGAGCGCCCCATAAATTTTCTAATAAAAGGTTAATTTTTGCTTTAAAATATTTACTGCCCGCACATAAAATATGTAAATAACAAAATTATTTTAAAGTTTTAAACAATTTATAAAATTTTATAACAACAAAGGACTAGCCAGTCCTTTCGGTTCTGGCTTTATTACTTTTATATTTTTAGTACAACAAATTTTTCAAATTAGGAATAACTTTAATATCACTGATCATCATGATTTTAGTGACTCTACTGTCAACCTATTTTAAAAATATAAGCGGTTAACTTTGTTTTTTATTTAGAAACATAAATATTTTAGTCAGAATTATATGAACTGACAACCAAAACACATCTTAACAACAATTAATCATAGCGTATAAATTGTAGTATTAAAGATATAATTTAAAAAAAATAAATTTGGTTATGGTACGTTCATGTATTTATTTAGCGGTACATTGTCCCTGTGATGACATATGATAAATTTATACCTGAATGGATTGCCGCCGCCGTGCCAGAGCGGCGTTGGTCACACAAAAGGTTATTATTGTGGCTACCAATTCAACATTGGAAGCGGAATCAATTACTCCAGTAATCCCTGATTCTGGTTTTTAAAATTAAATATTGTTATAGGTTAATTGATTTCGATTGTTTTTCCTTAGCACCTTGATATTTGAGAAAAAGATATTAAAATACTTCATATATGATTTAAATTTTTTGTTTAATCTGTACATAAAAAAATATTAAGAATTTGCTAACTATCTAATAGAATATTAAGTTATATTAAAGTCATAGCTGTACGACTGTACGTTTGTCGCTTTAAAACATGTATTCCAAGGGATGATAATTTATAATTTGATAAGTAGTTCGCACACACACATAAAATACTAATATTTGTATATAAGAGTTTTTTTTCATTGTATACCAAAATACATTTATTTATTTGATTCAAGAAAATTTCCTGATTAGATAGACATCTTCGCTCACTTCCGTATAAAATTAAATATCAATTGAGACCGATAGCCGACTAGTTGACATATCACCAGGTAGCGGGGTTCGATTCCTTTTTACTATGCTGTACGACATAATAAACTGTTCTTTTCATGTAACACAAGTCATGTAGGATCCATGATCGCATGATGGCGGTCAACGAGGCAGACAACGTAGGTAGTACGTATTATTCACTGCGAAATTTCCATATTTCACGTGACGCCGCTAATGCGGCCTGTCGCAAGGCTTTATATTAATGAATTGTTATTTTGAGTCCGCAAAATTTTCAATATAGAGAAAAAAATATTAATAAAAATACTTTTTTTTTTAATTTTTATAGCAGCGGTGCTTTGTAATTGTTTTTAATGAAGATGATCATGCGAATGTATAAATATAAACTATCGTATTTTCGAATCGTAGTGAGTTTTGGGGACATTTTTTGTAAATCGGTAGATGCTGCTTTTTTATTTTATTTATTTATCGGTCCAGTGAAAAGATATTTTTTTGTTATTAAATACATTTAAACGATATTATTTAAATTCACGACGACAATTTCTAAGAATTTTGAGAATTCCTTATATTGAGCCATTATAATCAGATTTTGTAGGTATTAAAAATATTTTTCACTCAACAACAAATCTCATTATTTTATTTGTATAATAACTTAATGAGATTTTCTTTTCAGTAATATCACAGAAGTTAGAATTATAATACCGAGTAAAGTATAAACGAGTCTGTAATAAAGAACGTAATTTTAATAGAATATAAAAGTTACTCACATTTTATTTCAAAGTTATTCTCTCAGTAGCGATCTGAAAAGAAAAAAAAATGCATACGTACAGTAAAACAATTAAAGCAGTACTAGCGAGAGAGAGTGTGTGTTATTCTATTTTTCTATTTAATAATTTTGTGTTTTGCTTATTAAATCTAGTACGGTACTGTAAGATAGTCCGTAGTTAGTAGTACCGAAAATATGTGTGTGTGTCTGTGAGTGTGTGTGTGTGTAGTTGGATCGCTTAACCTATTTCTGAGATTAGAGTGCACCAACGCACAGACAAATGAATAATGAAAATAATGTTTTGGGTTCTACATCCCCAATTTTCTCATATTTCTCTATGTACACACAGAAATCAATTTTATTAATATGTATTTTTCAAATAAGTAATGTCACATTTTGGCACCATAAAGTTAAGTTTTTGTGTTTAAAATAAAAATAAAATAGGCAATATCTATTGTTAGTGAAGAAAGAATTCAAATTTTTATAGGTAATTTCATTTGATATTCCAAAAATTTGTATGACAGATAAAAGAGTCCTCAAATAAATTTTTCATCTCTTGGACTAAAGAGATTTCTATCTATAATTAAAGAAGGATTATTACAATAGGCGTCATCTTTTCTCAATTCTTTAACTAATTAAACTTAATAATCCTCTAGCATAGCTAACTTCTCGATTTGAGTAACTGGATTTTATTCTTTTATCTCTCATTGTGCCGTTTTTCATGCAAATCTCTTGGAAGGTTTACTAAGATGAGGCTTTTGTCATAAAATAACTTTTAGCGATCATCTGTTTTAGATCGTTTCGATAGCTTTGTATAGCACAAGGATTAAAGCTATTATATGAACGTATATAGGTAAATCCCTAGGCTGGTTCGAATTAAAATTTACCAGCCTGGGGCCTGGTATTTAATATTAAACTAAAAAAAAAAATTAAAAAAAAATCTGATTCACGCTGTATCCCGCACACAGCAGGGTAGGCAAAGGGTATCTAGTGTTAGGACACTCCGTTCCCCACTTTCCGCCGAGTTCTGGAGGCATTGCTTGTTGAGTGGCGGAACGCCGAACATTTTTTACACTTTGCCTCGACACCAGAGAGAAGAAATGAAAATATAAATATAAGCATATATTTCATTTCCTCGAGTGGGATCGAACCCACAACCAGTCATACTTTGTGCCCCTGCGCCTTAACTGGCCTGCGTTTGGCAATTAACACACAATGCGTCCAGAATCCAGCGAAAAAGAGGGAAACAGAGTGTCCTAACACTAGGTTCTCTCTGCCTACCCTGCTTTATAAAGTTTTAACTAAAGTACTAAGAGCTTGGACAGAAAATTCCTTTAATTATTTTTTAAAATGATTCGATCAACATTAAATGTTAATCACAAACAGATACTAACTAGCCTGTATATAATCGTCCAATTCACCTAATATAATTGTAGAACGTCGATACTCATCTGCCTACTTAATTACATAATACGTTAATTATATATAACAATGTTCTATTGTTACACCACAGGAATCCGTGTGAGCAGTTAGAGCTGCATAGAGATATCACATTCCAGATCGTGTTCGCTGTGGACCTATCTTAGATGTATCGAATAAGATGATTGGGTGTGCTAAAGTTATCTATCAGGTTAACACGTTTAGCCACATATACCTACATACAAGTGTGCAGATCTGGGAGGAATGTACGTCGTAGCTGTTATAATTTAAATAGTTGACGTGGTTAGCTATAATTTTAGTAAGAGTCTAAGTAGGTATAGGTATATATAAAATGTTATTTGATTTTTTTCTTTTTCAGATATACGCTGTATCTATATATTCACATAGCAGGGAAGGCAGGGGGAACCGGGGGAAACTTAGTGTTCACTCCGTTCCCATTAAAATACCTCCGCTCTCCGCATCTCCGCTTACCGTCTCGGCCTTTTAGTATTTTTGTTAAAATATAAAAGCTAGTTTAAAGCCTGCACTTTAATATTTATAAATATTTTAATTTTCTTGCTCTAGTAGCGAGGCAATGCGTAAATATTGAATAATAGAACTCGATATCACGCATTGCCTCGCTACTAGAAACTACTCAAAATATCGTCGTAAAGTGGAGAACGGAGTGTCTTAATACTATGTAGCCAGGTTCCCTCTGCCTACCGTTCTATTGGCAGGATACGGCTTCAAGCTAAAAAAAACGTATATAATGTATTTTACAAGATTTTTGTTAGGTTATCCGCTAGTATCTACTACACTTTTCTCGTTGTGTACCTATTCTCTATCGCATTTATTATAGGGAGTATTCTTGGGTAATGTTTTTCCAGGTAACAAAGTTGCTAACCCCACATTACGTCACCGTCCACACACGCTGTGGAATTGTCGACCTGCTGTGTTGTTTCCAGGTTGATACGACATAGGTAGGTGAATTATTGACAATTCACCTGTAAATCCTCTGGTATCACAGTTAAGTACGGCTCGGGTCACTTAAAATCTGGTGATCCATACGCTTGTTGGTTGCCTGGAAGAGATCACTTGTAGTGATAAGGCCGCCTTTGTGCATATCATAACCCTAATTTAATGTAATCAATCCTGTTAAAGTGTGCAATAAAGACTTTTTATCTTATCTTATCTTATCTTGTTCATCTTGTGTTTTCCATAAAGAAAAAATCTAAATAATTCTTCTACATATAAAAAAATATATCCTGAAACACAAAAATCGACACTGAATTCAAATTGAACAGAATGTCTTATATGAGTTAGTGCCTAATAGAACAGACGAGTCACACTCATATTAATTATTGCTAGAATAGTCTTCAGCACACAATACATACCAATGGAACCTATATGCAGCCAATTCCTAAGCGGAAACCAATCAACCGTTCGAATCGCTCGAGGATGTTTAAGTGGGTATATTATTCATTGGTTTCTCGACCAAATCGCAAACGCTACGTAGAAACGTTCGATATAAGATTTGTTTATGTTTACTTTCAATTGGTACGACCCTATTACATTCGATGGTATAATAATTTTTTTATATAGGTTAAGGTCTCGTTAATTGAATTGCTAATTCTTTTGTTTTTTTTTGTTAATTTGTCATGCATAAAGCAGGGTTTGCAGAGGGAAGTTAGTGTTAACCCCGTTCCACCTTTTTCGTTGAATTTTGCTTCGGTATTAGGACCAAGAAATAAAAATCATCGCATTACAGTCAACACTCGATGGCTTCGTTATATATATATATATATATATATATATATATATATATATATATATATATATATCTTGAGATAACGTGTTTTGAGGTACTTTTGTTTTGAGGTGACTTAAGTTAAAAGTGAGTTGCAATGATCATGTTTTTGCTTCTATTTGGTTTTCATATAAATCAATACTTATAAAACATACAGTTCAATCGATTCCTTATTGCAATCTGTTAAAAATGCATATGTCTCCCTAAGAAGTTAATCTCACAATATATTATAATAGCCTAATTGTTGAGTTTGTATTAAATAACGTATTAACTACTGTACTGTACAAACAACTTTATACAGTATATAACTTAGTGCATATAACTTTAATGAATTTAGTATCAAAGTTGTGTTTTGCAACTTTGTCTGCATATTTTATGATTAGATTTAATTAGGGGAATTATATTAAACATAATATCTTCGACTAGCTTGTATGGTAAGCTAGAGAAATATGTTTTTTTTTATCAGCTTCACGCTATATTCCGCACACAGCAGGGTGTTGAGTGGCAGAATTCAACGCCGCGCTTTGCCTCGACCCCAGAGCGAAGAAATGAAAATATAAATATAAGTGAATATTCCATCTCCTCGAGTGGGGATCGAACCCACAACCAGTCGGTTTTACAGTCACACTTCGTGCCACTGTGCCACGACTCGCCTCAGAGAAATATGTTCTTGTAAAGAATTACAAGAGCGCAGTTTGATTATTAGTATATATATCTCAGAAATATTTTTTTTTTGAGGCCAGTCGTGGCGCAGAGGCACAAAATGTCATTGTCAATGCGACTTTCTGTAGATTCCATCCTCAATCCAGGATCCAGGATTCCATTCCATTTCTTTGCTCTAGTGACGAGGCAAAGCGCCTCGTTAAGTTGTGCAGCAATTCAATGTCTCCAGAATTCGGCAGAAAATAGGGAACGGAGTGTCTTAACACTAGGTTCCCTCTGCCTACCCTACAGTGTGCGGGACAGAGCGTGAAGCTGATTTAATTTAATTTAAATTTTTATATATTTTTATTATAGTTACTACTTTTAAGGAAAATACGTAAGTATATGTATATATTTTTAATGAAGCATTTTTAAAAAAATGAATCTACATTATTTTTGCATAATATCATCAAATAATCAAATAATAATTTAGTATCGAACTGTCCACCGGGCCTGGAAAATAGGATAGATTAATTAAATAGATACTTTTTAATATTAAAAACATATAAATATTACCAAATTATTATTTTCACCAATATACTATACGGCTCCCTTTTTCGCAAGGCCTCTCGCTAGTTAATAGTCCCGCTCAGTTCAGATACTTAATAAATTAAAAAAAGAATACAGAGTGACGTAAGAATGAACACAAATGAAATATAAAAAAAACCAAGGTCAATATTTCACAATATGACATGGAAACTTGTTTTAGTGGAGAGTACGCTATGCTGCAACTTTTAATTGCTTCGGCTGACTTGTCATGACATTCACGACGCGCGCATCTCACCCCCTTGAAAGAACTTACGTTCGTTAGGGATGTTGCTTTTTGAAATAAAATATTTTTTTTTGTAAACCTTAATTTTTTAACGATTTTTTGTGAAAAATATTGTTCTTAAATTCTATTCTCTCTTTCTGATTTTAGTACGTAACTGGTGTTCGTATATTGTGTACTATCACTACTCATATGTTATGTATGTTCAATTGACTTAATATATTGTACTACCAGGCACCAAATCAAATATCAACCTAATAGTCTTGTACGAGCTAATTTGCAATTGAAATAAAATTTGTACGTCAAAAAATATTGAATGTGCTTGAAGTTCGCGAGGCTGAAGCTGAGCTTTGCATTTGTGTGTGTGTGACCACTAAAATTACAGATAAAAAGAAAAAGTTTATAATTCGAAATCAATAAAAAATGTAACAAAAGAAATATAATAATTATTTTACACCGTAAATTGCATCTTCATAATTTTTACATTCGTCTGATTTGTCGTTTGAGTAAGTAATAAATCTTTCCGTTACATCATCACGAACAGCGTCGTGATCGCGATGTTTTTCGTTCTTTCGTTTGACAGCCGATGTCACACCTAAGCTATATAAAACTCACACAAATGCAAAGCTTGATTTAGACCTCGGGGACTGTAGGTTCTTTATATTGCCTAGACAAATTATACTAGATCGGTTTGTATATATATATCTGAAACAAAGGATTCTTTTTTGTGAAAACGTACGCTACTACAATCCCTACATTTATTTTAATCAATGTAAAATGTTTGAGGAAGAAAATTTTACAAATACAATACTCCCAGAATGCGATTGTCTTGCGTTTTCTAGGCCAACGTATTTCCCTCGTGTCGTTTTAATATTGCCCTACAAGTAATCCGATCAGATATAATACAATAAAGCATTTTATAGGTATAACGCACAATTGGGACAAACACAGTATCAGCTTAACAATATTGTTAAGATTATTTTTTAGACAACAATGTTAGGCCAGTCGTAACGCAGGGCACAAGTGGGACAGTAAACGGAACTGGTCGTGGGCTAGATCGCCACTCGAGGTAATGAAATATTTATTTTAATTTTTTTATTTCTTTCTTAGCTCCAGAGTCGAGGCAAAACGCAGCTTTGAGATTTGCCACTCAACACGCAATGTGTCCAGATTGCCTGTTTTTGTATTTAAGCTAAATGGTACAATGTTAGGTGAATAACTTAATCAAGGGGTGAAATAATTCATACATTTATGTATTTATTCAATAATTAAGGATGTAACAGCTGGATTTACTAAATCGATCTAACATTTTCGATAACTACATAGAGTAAAACAAATCCAGGCTTATTACTCTTTTTTTTATAAAAAATGGTAAATAACTTGCCAACAATTTTATACATAATAATATTTAAATGCGGCCCCAAGTTACATCTGGGCCCAAGATTTTATAAAGTAAAGTATGCAAATTGAGCATGAAATTTATGTAACTTCCCCACGAAAAAAAACATATTAAAACTTTTAAAGAGTTAAGAAATTTAAAACAATCTTATTTTTGTTAAGTTTCTTTAAGTTTACGTATTTTACAAGGAATGTGTTTGTGGTAAAATTTAGGCCAATAAGAAGATTTTTAAAAATGTAAAAAAAATACTATTGACAAATGGAGCTGTTTTAATTTGAAAAATAAATAGAAAATATTCATAGTGAACTTTTCCATTTTTATTTTTTGTTTTGAACCCAACGTGGTGCTTTGTCCTGGTATCGAGATAAGTACAAAATATTGGTATCAACCAATTTTTTTTTGTTTATCGCCGGGTGTCCACGTAGTACTAAAAAGTAAAAGAAAGCGCATAATTTGAAAAGTATAACACCAAGTTATATATTATTATGTTTTACATGGTACCCAAAAGTAAGTGTACGAGAATCGTCCAAAGTCACAAATAGCGTACTCAAATTCTTCTACATAAAGCAACGTATTCCGACTAAAATAAACAACTGCAAAACTAATTATTCCACTCTTACGTGGTTGTGGAATCATAATTGCCGTCAAAATAACTTTGCCAAATGATCGTATGTGCTCAAAGCTTCACACCGAGTCATTTTAGGGGGTGTGAAGGAAGTTGAAATTGGGTGTGGATAGGTTTAATTTCACAGTAGCGTTTGAGTCCGGGAAAGAAACGAGCAGGGCCCCTTGCCCAAATTAAACGAGACTGATTTACAACCAACGTAAAGACCGAGGTGAGATCTTATTAACATTACTTTTTATAATACCGCCAACGCTAAATTGCAACAATGTAGGCAGAATTCTAATTAAAAAGGTGTTAACTAGCATCATTAAAGTGTATAGTTGCGTCGGGCTTGGCACGTTCTTGTCGGAATTTATTTCTTGTCTAACAAACAAATGTTAGCGTGGAGAATATTTTAATTTATAAAATTATATATTTTTTTGACATTATTCTATTATACACAGTCATTCCTTTGATAGAAATTTGTAAGTAAAATTTATGATATCATCTTTATCATTAGAAATTTGATATAGCGTATATAAAATAAAATAAGGAAAGTTCGAAGCCACTGGCGCACTAGCGTTTAACTGCTTGACAGTTTGTGGGTGGGATTCTCACTCTAGGAAATGAAATATAAGTAACAAGGCAAACCACGGCGTTGAGTTCCGTCACACAACGCGCAATGCTTCCAGAAATCATCTATACAATTAATTATATTGCGATCAGTTAGTAAGGTATAAGTAACTGCGTGATTCAATTTGCTTGTTTACCTGATTAAGAAGGCACGATAATTAACATGATGAAATTACGAGTTAGCCTTCGGGTCAATTTTTGCTTTCGCCATTTTCTGTGAATGTAAGCGTAAATTTTTAATTAGTGCGAATAACAGATTTTAAGCAATTTTTTATTAAATGCAATTTACAATTTATAAAAAAAATCGGTTAAGTGCGAGTCGGACACATCCATCGAGGCTATCTATCCTACCAAGTTCATGATTATATGTTAACAGGAAATATAATTTATGAAAATTGACAAACTTAAATTTGTGGGCACATGCACTCGTTTTGTATGAAATTAAATGCAAATATACGTTTGTAATGTTTTTATTTTCTATGAAATACTCATAAATTTATTATTTTCAAATTATTTTCTTCGTTTATATTCAAAATTTTTGCTTCTTGCCAAATTTCAACTTCCTATGGACCTACCATGGGAAGTACCATATAAGTTTTGATGTCGCAGCGGCTTTCATACTAAATGCTGTAAAACGATGTATAAATGCTCATATAATTTTGATTGCTTTTGCTTACAAATTTGATTATTTTTCTGGGCTTTAAGGAATTATAGATCTAAAAAATAATTTATATTAATTTCAACTTGATACCTCCACGCAATCTCAAGATAAAGCAACAAGGTGACCTTATAAGGATTCTGTTTCTACTTTTCAAGTACGGAACCCTAAAAATGAAAATGTAAAAATCTTATACATTCTAAACCGTAGTATTTCCTTAGACTCAAAATATATTTGTTATAAAACAAGCTGTGATTGTGACAAAGTCTTATACCCGTGCCGAGTAATTTGGAATTACCCGCGGCGCTATGTTGTACTTTATAATAATAATTCAAACATTATTTCTTTTTTATTAACAGAAGATAATTAAATTCACGCTGTATCGCGCACGCAGCAGGGTAGGCAGGGGGAAACTAGTGTTAAGACACTCCGTTCCCAACTTTCTGCCAAATTCTGGAGGCATTGCGTGTTGAGTGGCAGAAATCAACGCCGCGCTTAGCCTTGACACCAGAGCGAAGAAATGGAAATATAAATTTAAGTAAGCATTTCATCTCCTCGAGTGGGATCGAATCTACAACCAGTCGGTTTTACAGTCACACTTCGTGCCGCTGCGCCACGGCTGGCCTCTAATTATAATTAAATTGTTTTTTTTAATTATATAATAATATTGCTCAGCGTGTTAGTATGATGTTACTTATTATTTGTAAAGAGATAAAAATATATAAAAATGCTTGATAGGAAATAAGAATATTTTGTTTGACATTAGCTAGAATCGACAAATGGAATTCGATATTTACAGTATCTTAAATTTCTTTTAAATAGCTTTGGAATACAAAAACGTAGTGTTGTTTACTTCTGCGCAACATTAAATTAAGGGGTCGACTGATTTTAAGACCTTAAAAACTTCCTTCGACTTTAATCCTGAAATATCTATCACGTATTTAGGTCTGGTAGTCGTTATCTCTTTTTCTTTTATAAAAAAAAAATGAATAAATCAGCTTCCCGCCGTATTCCGCATACAGCATTGTAGGCACAGGGAACCTAGTGTTAAGACACTCAGTTCCCTACTTTCCGCCGAATTCTGGAGGCATTGCGTGTTGAGTGACGGAATACAATCCCGCGCTTTGCCATGACAGGAGAGCGAAAAAATGGAAATATAAACTTAAATAAATATTTAATTTCCTCAAGTGGGGATCTAACCCACAACCACTCGCATTTACAGGCACACTTTGTACCCCTGCGCCACTACTGGCCTGGCTTTGACTGTCTCTCTCTCTTATTTTCTTATTTATTTCCGATGCCAAATAAAAACCTACGTAATCTGTACACATACGGTCTCGCCCTTTCATGATCTGTTACCCTTCGATTCTTTGAATCTGTACTTGAAATCTTGAACCTTTTCGCAAAGGTCCATGAAAACATTCTTTGTGCTTTGGCATATTTTGTTGGGCTTTCGCCGGTTCTTTAATAATAAGAGATTCTTACCCAAAATAATTTGGGTATTGATGTTTTGGATTCACAAAGTTGAACATATATTTGTATTAAGCTAGACTACACGAGGTACCACAGCACGGTAGTTGTATATTTCTATTGAAAAATATTGCACATTTTTTTATTAAAAGTGAACAAAAGGCGAGGCGAAAGAGTTTTTAGTTGTTCGAAAGCTAAAATGTTTATGGATTTTTTGTGATCGTTTATATCAAATACTTTGAAAAGAGTTTTGTGCTACGATGAAATTGCAAAATTCTACCTATTCAAGGTAAATGAAGTCGGTGGCAAATAAAGCTTCATGTTGCCTCTCTCTCTGCAAATAATTAAAAATAATAACAACAATTTTAAAACGAGACTTTTTCAAAAGGAGGATATATCACTTAATTTATTTTAAAAATTGCTTTTTTTTTCTGTGTTATTCCTATTGTAGCGGAGATAAAAGGATCCTTACTTCCCTATTATCATGGGATACAATAGTTCAGAGATTTAAGAGGCGGCCTTTTTATAGCAGATATGACTATTTCATGTTATTCAGTTAATACTTAAAGGACAAAGGATCTTTTGTGATTTAATCATAAAAATTAAATGTAGGTATAATTAATTTGTTATATATTTTATGATCGGTTGAGTTGTTTTTTTATAATTTTTTTATTTTATATTTTTTTCAATTACTAATTACTTGTTTTTTTTTCAGGTACACAATGAATTTTCATATCATAACAGGATAGGTAGAGTGAATCTAGTGTGACGACACTCGCGAAACTTAATTTACTATATATTTAAAATAAATGCTTATAGCTTCACGCTGTATCACAAACACAGCGGGGTAGGCAAAGGAAACCTGCGACCCTAGTGTTAAGACACTCCGTTCCCCTTAAGACACTACCACAGTCCAACGCCGCGCTTTGTCTCTATACCAGAGCGAATAAATATTAAATATTTCATATCCTCGAGGGGGAATTGAACCCCACAACCTTCCGCGATTACAGTCACACACTTGTGCCCCTCCGTCACGACCGGCCTCATATCACACAAATTACATATATTTAAAATAAATAAATATATATATATATTACAAAAATTATATATTCTACAAGTTTTAAATATTCAAGAGGAAAGTGACGACAAAGTATAAAGACATTGGAAAGCAATAGTGCTGGATATCCGACAAGGGTTGGAAAAGGGTCGGGGCAATAGACACATGTCTATACAGTGAAATAAAATTACGAAATGTGAATGTTTATTGTAGCATTCCTATACTTATTTGGATTTTCTGACCCTAAACGATATAGATATAGGTATTAGCCAGTCGTGGCGCAGCGGCACAAAGTGTGACTGTAAACCGACTGGTTGTGGGTTCGATCCCCACTCGAGAAGATGAAATATTTACTTAAATTTATATTTCCATTTTCTTCGCTCTGGTGTCGAGGCTAAGCGCGGCGTTGAGTTCTGCCACTCAACACGCAATGCGTCCAGAATTCGGCAGAAAGTGGGGAACGGAGTGTCTTACACTAGGTTCCCTCTGCCTACCCTGCTGTGTACGGAATATAGCGTGAAGCTAATTTAATTTAATTTTAATTTTTATATACATATAATATGAGTATCGAATCTACTAACATAAATAGATAAAAATAAAAAATAAATAAATAAAGAAACATATATTTCAAATGATATATTAAATAGTCACTACTACATTTTGAATTTTGGAGGAAGTCTAAAACTCACATAGCAAACCGAGAAGTCTTTAGAAAGTATACAAAGTAGTACCTCGGCGTTTTTATTACAAGTTAAGAATAAGAAGTGGTTTTAATGCACTCCGCAAGCCGCGTAAGAGCATTGCGTACACTTCCTCCTAGAGGTGCATTTATTCGACATTAAGGTTTTGCTTTTGTAAATATGGTTTTTTGTATTGATGTTGTTAGATACGGTTTTTTTTTATTATACAATCGCTCAATATTTTTTATCTAATAGTTGTGATGCAACTCAATAAATAATTGAATCTTTTTTTAACTAAATAAATAAATCAGCTTCACGCTGTATCCCGCACACAGCAGGGTAGGCAGAGGGAACCTAGTGTTAAGACACTCCGTTCCCCACTTTCTGCCGAATTCTGGAGGCATTGCGTGTTGAGTGGCAGAACTCAACGCCGTTAACTATTTAACAAAAAATAAGCTTCTCGCTGTATCACGCACCTAGTGTAAGACTCTCCGGTCCCCATTTCATAACGATTGCTTTCATGTTCATAATTATTTATTGGCTATATATTACACATATTTTTTTTATTGTTTTTTGAATAATAAAAAAATAGCCCAAAAGGCACGTGGTATTAGTAAGTTTTCTTCTTCTAAAACTCTGAAAAATTACAAAGTTAGAGCTTGAGATAAAGAGTTGAGGGAGAGTATTATCTAGATAAGTTCTGTACATGTTTCATAAAATATGACAGATAGATATCACCCGTGGTGACCCAGTGAGACAGTATCGGATTGTAAACACGATAGTTGTGGGATCGATCTTCGTTCAATTGTATTATTTAAATTCCCCTGCTGAATCTTGAGTGCTGAATCGCGTCGTTGAGCTCCGTCACTCAACAAGCAATGTCTCGAACATTGAGTAGAATGCAGAACGGAGTGTTTTAAATATTTTACATTTTATAGACGCTGATATTCTGTACATTTTATAAGTTTATATTTGACTTATGTTATTATTTTCTCATATTTGACACTTTCATTCAAAGTAAAGAATACCGCGCTCACTAAAGCTGCAAATTCAATTATTGTACGAACGGAAAATTTGCATTGAAATATACAGGTATAATTATCTCGGTGTGGCTTACATCTATTTGTATGTAGACCTACTGTGTATCTAGACCTATTTTTATGTAATATTTAAAGTAAAGGTTGTAAAGGATGTATAGCAATTAATAAAGAAAAGGAAACATATATATTAAAATATTATGTAAATATTTCCAAAAAAAAAAACAAAAAAATTAAAACAAACCACATCTATATTTACACATTGAATCAATTATAAAGCTCGCCACATTAATGATGCAAATTGGTAGCATAAGCTATTGGCCCGTAACCCCGCGGGACCACTGAATAAATACTCTCACCAGGGTGATCGCTTTCAATAGCCTGTGTTGAATTCAGAAACATGGTTAATCCATGGGCGAACGTCACGAATGTTACTAGCTTACAATTTGCCTCGACTTATTTATTATTTTGTTGTTTTGTAATTTTTTTTTCATTCCGCACGGCAATGTAGTGGGTAGCTAGTGTTAAGACACTCCGTTCAAAAGTTTCTGCCGGATTCTGGAGGCATTGCGTGTTGAGTGGCAGAACTCAACGCCACGCTTTGCCTCGATAACAGAGCGGAGAAATGGAAATATAAATTTAAGTAAATATTTTATTTCCCCGAGTGAGATCGAACCAACGATCAGTCGGTTTTACGGTCACACTTTGTGCCCCTGCGCCACGATTTATTTTTTTATTTTATTTATTTTTTTTCATCATGGCCTCGGGATTTATTTTTTATTTTATTATTTTTTTTTCATATTTAGAAAGTTGTTAATGAACTAAAATATTATTTGTAAATATTAGTGTAAATAATTGTTTTTATCGTTTGTTTAAGTTGCTTTTACGAAATAAGTAAATTCCTTAAATATTTTTAAAATCTTTTATCATTATCACGAACCTTTTTTTTAATATTTGTGGTGTTTTAAAAAAAACTGTGAGCAACTATCGAAAATGAATGACAATTTAATAATAATAATAATTTATATTTAATGGATTTGAACATGTTTCCATATTTTTAAAACAACTTTTCCATATAACTCAATTTATGCACTATTCCTTTCACACAAAATTTCAAATTAGTTGTTTTTCGTACACACCGGTTAGTTAGTTGATGTTCAGGGTGGTAATTGAAAATTATAGCCTCGGGGAGAATGATGAACACAGAAATTGCCTAAATGAGCTTTTTATTCCGGAATTAAGGATATAGGGGAGAAAATTGTATTTGCAATGGCGTGTTTGATTAGTGTTTCAGGTTACGATAATGTTGCAAAAAAAATATTGCTGTAGAGTTTTACAGCGATTTGTTAACTTTTACAGAGATTACTATAAAAGAAAATAGCTGTTCAACCAAAATTATACTCTATACATTTTTTAATCATTAAGTAGGCAGAGGGTAACTAATATTAAGACACTCCGTTCTCCTAGAGTTTCGCCGAATTCTAGGGGAATCGTGTATTGAGTGGCGGAACTCAACTCCCACTTTGTGTCTCTATTCTCTTGGGAGTAAGAGTATGTACGTTATATATATATATATTTGTATATGTATATAACGTACATACTAGAATTATTTATTCAAATGTAAGCGGTCAAGATTGTGTTTCCATTTTCTCTTAGTAATATTTTGAGTGTATTCGTTTATATATGTTCATTCAATTATTATTGTTGCATGGTAGGCAGAGAACTAATATGTATGCATGATGTGCGTAATATAGGTGAATGATGATGATGTCATGCGTAATGGGTTTCATGCTGTGTTCATTTTTAAATATTTTAATAAAAAATATTATTATTAATATCAAAGATAATTAAGCAAAAATATACAACATAATGATTAACGTTATAATCATAATTAAATCATAAACATATACACCTGTAAGAATAAAAAGTGTTTCGACTGGTTGTGTTATCTTTTCAAAAAAAAAAAACAGCTTCACGCTGTATTCCGCACACAGCAGGGTAGGTAGAGGTAACCTTCTGTTATGACACTCCATTCCCCACTTTCCGCTGAGTTCTGGAGGCATTGCGTGTTGAGTGGCGGAACTCATCGCCGCGCTTAGCCTCGACACCAGAGCAAAGAAATAAAATAAATATTTCATCTTCTCGAGAGGGGATGAAACCTAAAACCAGTCAATTTTACAGTCACACTTTGTGTCCCTGCGCCATGACTGGCCTCAGTTTGTGTTTTGTGTTTTCTGTTTGTCAATAGTAAAAAAACATCAGAAAATGGATCCACAAGCGCAACTCCACTTATACATTGTACCACAATCGTGGGTTTCCTTATTTTATATGTACTCGTATGTATAAACTTGATCAAAAATACACATTAACTTTCCTCATTCAAGTTTGAAATCAATTGTTCATATCTTCGTCTGATTGTTACAAACCCAACTTTATTCCCCTATGAAAGCCATTAGCAATTCCCAGAGGTTAAGATTTATGTTTAAGTACAAGACTAAACTTCAATAATACCTTTTCGTGCTTGAGTTATAGATTTTGTATGAAGTAGGATCATAAAAAAAACCAATGTTATTTGCTAATATGATATTAGGCTAAGGACTCAATGTTAAGAAAGGAGTATCCATTTTAAGGTTCCGTACTTTTTACGAAATAAAAGGAACCTTTATAGGATCACATTGTTGTCCGTCTGTCTATCTGTCTGACTGTCAAGACTGACAATCTTTCTACATTTACTAGAAAAATAGATATGAAAAAATCGCGTATTACGACACTATCAAGGGAATGGATAGCTAGCTTCTATAGGTAGTACATGTTCAGGAAAAAATCTGAAAATAATACACTTGTGGTTAAGTCTTAAAAAAATAATAGCCTTACAAGGGGTCAGAATTTGGCATTAAAGCTGATAGTTCAAGTGACATCAGATGAAAGGGCTCTGGCTAAGCTAAGCCTGAATTTCTGAAAAAGCTCGAGACCTCCAATTTTTGTACAGAATCCTCGATGGGCGAGCCCGACTCCCGCTTGTCTTTTTTTTTTTAGATTTTCTCTACTAAGTTATATTTATATAGAATGTTATTTTAAAAGCTTCACGCTGCATCCCGCACGTAACAGGATAGGCATAACGAACCTGGGAATCTATAATAATAAATACTTCCGTTTCCCACTTTCCACCGAATCTAAAGGCATTGTGAGTGGCGGAAATCAACACCGCATGATGAAAGTTCCTGCATAGTAATTTCTATGTAACATTCAGCACTGCTTTCAAAAACTAGCTATTTGTTTATAATTGTGAAAAACCTAGTACACATTAACGCACTAATTCATTTAAATACAGTTAACAACATCAAGGTAAAACATTTTACATTTGTATGTAAAATTATATTTTATTTCTAAGATTTTCTATTTATGTAACGACGATATTATTGTTGCTTACTTACCATTATATTATATTTTATGCCTCCCTATTTCTCTGTTATGACGTTCAAACGTATGCCTGTATTTTTTTTCCATGCCATTTTTCGCCGAATTGCGGAGGCAGCCGAGGTTTGTTAAGCGGCGGAGCTCAACGCCACACCTTGGCCTTCGCTTCGACACCAGAGTGAAGAAATGAAAATATAAATGTAAACAAATATTTCATGAATGAGTAGTGATCGAACCCACAACCATATGATTTTACACTCACATTTTATCCTACTGCGCCACTACTGGCCTCAATAATAAAATATTAATGTGTACGTTGAATTACGGGCGGAAACACAAACGAGCCCGCGAACAATTCTTGCAGGTATACGTGGCGTGCTCTAATATTGCAGCTATTAATCAGATCTAGAGAAAACCGCGAAAAGAAATGTACCGTATCATACACCAACGAGGCTTCCTTACAGCCTATGACATTAATTTCCCTCTTCTGGTTAGTCGTTTATAATATTTTTTAATGTTTCGTTTTAAATACAATGTAAATATGGAAATACTGGTTATGACCGAGACGACCTCGCCCACTCAGGGTTCTGTACTAATTTCAAGATTATAGGTCAACGGCAAGTACAACTTGCAAAAGTTCACAAACTTAAGCTTGTTTGAGTGGCGTATGCACTCATTTTGTATGATATAAAAAAAAAACAGCTTTACGCTGTATAACGCACGCAGCAGGGTAGGCAGAGGCAGTGTTACGACACTCCGTTCCCACTTTCCGCCTGAATTCTGGAGGCATTGAGTGTTAAGTGGCGGAGCTTTACGCCGCGCTTTGTTTCGAAACCAGAGCGAAGAAATGTAAATATACATTTAAATAAATGTTTCATTTCCTCGAATGAAGATTGAACCCACGACAGGTCAATTCTGTAGTCACATTTTATGCCACTGCATCACGACTGACCTCACTGACTGAACATGACATGAACTACAATTATAAGTTTATATTTTTTTTAATAACATGTAAACATAAATACAAATTTCAATTTTGTTTTTTTTCTCTTTATTGCTACTGCAAGTTTTCACTTCGTGCTAAATGTTAAAATACAATGGTTCCAATATTATGATGCGTGGTCGAAAATTACGCATATTTTTTTTTGTAATTTTCGTAACATACATAATGTAAAGATTGATTAAATCAAATATTTCTATTTAAACAACATTTTTTAGTTAAGTTTATTTAATAGTGATGTTGTTATGGTTTTGTTGTAATATAATTTTCCTTCCAATAAATGAGCTATTCTATAGAAATGGAAATCCATTTCGTACTTCCTGAGCTTAGCACTTTCAACCAAACGAACTCTTAAGCTTTGTAATATTAATTGGTGTCAATTTTTTATTTACATTTTTAGCTTCACGCTATATCCCTCACATAGCTATTTTTATGTTATATTATTTTTAAAAAGCATTTCTTCTTTTTTTTTTTGGAATCTCATTTGATATGCTCCTTCCAATTTTCTTCTATAGCCATATTGTAACATGTCACAGGTAAACTCAAATTCAATTTTCCTCTTTGTCAAAATTGGCTTTATATGGAGTTTTGGTAAGCTAACTCAAACAGGAATAGGGTTGCTAAAAATAAAAATGTGTTACAGCTTATACTGATTTACAATTTTGATCTAAGCGCGTTTTATATAATTACAAATATAATTTGCTTATTATTATTTGTAAAATTAAACAGATTTATTTTTCTTGCCTCACAATAAACTATATGTTGGAACCTTTTTTAGATTAAATGTTTAACCATTTCATTACACTTCAATGTAAAAAATGAACTAAACGTGAATGACTCAAATACTTGAAATAATTTTTTTTGCAACTTCACGCTATATTCCGTATATAGCAAGGTAGTCAGAGGGAACCTAGTACTAAGACACTCAGTTCCCCATTTTCAATCTAATTTTGAAACGTTATGAATAACTGATAATATGTGAGGAACTCACAAACTTCAAACAGTGCCTACACATGACAGCCCTGACCAGAAACATATTGGCTTTGATGAAGCAATTAAACTTTTCATCGTAATTCCAAAACTAATTTTCAGTAGTTTGACAGAGTCAGCCGATCGGTCGGCTCAGGTAACTTCGACAGCGACCGCTTGCTACCAAGCCTGTTCCCAAATTAATATACGACCTTTAATTTCCTATAACATATGGAACAAAACGTTGAATAGTTTATTAATACTGGCTGCATGTAAAATTCTATATATTAAAGTTGTGTTATACTATGACACAACTGTATTATGAAGGATCAAAGTCAATGTAATAAACGATAGAAGGAGAAAATGATATTAAACCGTATAAGAAACATATATAAAAAAAATTATAATTTGTTAAAACTATTTTATATTAGATTAATAATCTTATTTTCAAAAAATAATTATTTAAAAATATATATTTTTAATAAATTTTTATTAATACACACTGTATCCTGCATGTTACTGGGTAGGCAGAGGGAGCCTAATGTTAAGACTTTCAGCTCTCGCTTTTCCGCTTCACTCCTTCGCGTTGCGTATTAAATGGAAATCAACAACGAACTTTGCCTTGAAATCATAAAGAAAACATAAAAATATTAGATATTCCATTTTCCACGAAAGAAAATCGAACTCACAACCACGAGGAGCACCTGCTTGAGCCCCTGCGCCACGACTGATCTCAATTAGTTTTTCATGATTTTCAATTTACTTAAGATTTTTATGAAAAGTTCTATTTTTGCTACTTAACATATTCTACTAATAAAATATATTATACAAGCTCATGTTACTGATAAAATGTGTTAAATAATTTAACACATATTTAATGTAAATGTTGAAGTCATTTTATAATGTTCACTGAAGTATTCAAAGTGTTTATCAAGGTAGTCGTCGGCAAGGCATTACATCGCGAGACGTTTGTACGAGAGAATCTGAAATTCCTACTGCATATTATGACACCTTATAATATTTTATATGGTCTTTTGAAAATGTCTCTTTGAAATAAAATGTCTTGGATATATCTTGTTGTAACGTTCAACATTATAGCTCGTAGTTTGTACGTTGTGCATTAAATCATTTGTAAGTATATGAAAAAAAAAATATGTTTCTATATTTTGAAAATCAAGTGAAACATTAAACATTATATTTCAATTCTGAGGCTTAATTTATATAAAAGCCTACGCCTTGCTATGTATTTCATATATTATAAGTGATACAAAAATTTAAAACACAATAAAACAATAGTGAAGTATAAACTAAGTATATTCAAAGACAAGGAGGAGGTCAAGTGTGCTTGATGTTTCCATTGCTTTGTTTCGGCTAATTTGAATAATTACAAAACAACTTGGTTCGGGACAATGAGAAAACTTTCATAATCATGAAATCGCTACTATTTTACGACCCCATTAACATTCAAAATTTAAGGCAATTTTAGTTGTAATTAATACTTTATATAATTAAATAAACAAATATAGATCATCACCGAAGAATTGGAAATATAAACGTATAAAATATTTCATTTCCTCGAGTGGGGATCTAACCCACAAGCAGTCGATTTTACAGCCACTATTTGCCCCTGCACCACGACTGGCCTCATCTAATTTATAGATAAGAAGAAAGTTTATATCTGAACTTATTTTTTCTTTTGGTCGGCCATTTTTACAGTGGATAAAGAAAATATAGAGACACTTAAGGAAATTAAGAATAAAGAAACAGCGTGAAACTGGAAAAGATAGAAATAAAAAGAAAGAAAATAGAAAAATAATAACATTCTTTTTAAGTGTGCCTCTATCCATTTCAGTCAAAATTACTAATTGTACAGACATAATATTTTTACTGTCTTATTATATATAGAGATTATGTTTTTTGTCATACCAAATACAGAAGAATCAGGAGTATTCATATGAAATTAAAAATTAAAGATAAAATGTGAAATTAAATACAGATACTTATTGGCAAGAACTGTTTGTATTTGTTAAATAAAGGAAACTAAATGAAAAGCCTTATCTAACACTGTTAGAACTGGCAAACAATAATTGCGTTGACAGTTGATAGTTGACAAAGTATCGAATGAGGATGGCAGGAAACTCTTACAAATCAAATAGAAAGATGTTCGTAACGCGATAGTGGCGAAGTAGTCTTTGTTAGACACAACGGCCACTTACGGAAGCACTTGTCACTGTCAGTGAGCTAGATAGTGTCATACCTCGGCTTAGTATGTTCCTGTATTGAGTGACTTCTCCACAGATTGACAGTGCTATCGCTCCATATAGAACGGATATGAAGCCTAGTTTTGCAATATGAAAGGATAATGTCGTCTTGTCGTTGTGGAATAATAAGTAATGGACTCACACGGAGAATGGAGTGATGTGTTCTGAATTCCATTTGTCTTTCCTGTAAATTTTTTTAACAATATTTGTCTAGCTTTTACAATATATTATTTCCTATGCAGCTTATATGTACGTATATCTAATATTGATATACTTATACAAGCAGGAGTGTTCGTTATAATGTATAGGTTTGTTATCTATAAGAAGATAAGTTTTATTCTTAACTAGCGTATTAATCTATTATTTATATATACTTGTTATAAAAGTGAGTTTTGTGCAAGTCTTTACATTTGAATTTTTGCACGACCTACCTAACATTGGCATTAAATGAAAGAGCTTGATTTGTAAAATACAACAATGTAAAATACACCATGAAAAAAAAAACAATAGATCGGATATGACGTCTAAGAGGCTAAGCGCGGCGTTGAGTTCTGCCACTTAACACGCAATGCCTCCAGAATTCGGCAGAAAGTGGGGAATGGAGTGTCTTAACACAAGGTTCCCTCTGCCTACCCTGCTGTGTGCGGGATACAGCGTGAAGCTGATTGATTGATTGATTGGATATGACGTCGGATGATAGAAAAAGGGATTTCTGAACTAAGAATAATAGATAGGTGATGCTTTGACTAGTTAGTCATGGCAAGCACTCCGGTATAAAATGAAATCGAGCATCTGAAGATTTAGATGGGCCGGAAAAACACCTTGTAAGAATGATGTATTAATGAAATGAGAAGATAAAGAGAAAAGTAAAAAGTAAAAACTAAAATATTAATTAAAAAAAAACAACTTTAGAAATTTGTATTTTTCAAAAGGTAAGATATACTAAAATGAGAACAATAATTTTATGAAATTGTAAAAGCTTTGTAGTGCATTAAAAAAAGAGAAAATTAAAACTAAAATATTTCTTTTTGCGCCACAAGCTTTTAAATTTAAGAAAATTATTATTTTTATATATCATCTTACCTTTTGAAAAAAGAATGTTTTTTATTAATCTTTGACAAATCACTTTTAACGACGAATTTAGGATAGATTATACATTCAAAACGATGTTCTAACTTCACAAAATATTTTAAAAATCCTTTATATGTATAAGGTCTACAAAATATAGGCGTCGCGAACACTCCTATATAGGTAGAACTCGTAATATATACTCGTACATATGAAATAGGTGTGCCTGAACTGAAACAGCGTCAAAATTAATATATTTTAACCATAGTTAAGCATTTACTATTTATTATTCTATTATTTGTATTATTTATTATTGGAAGAATATTGTTATGTAAATATTTATGCGAAATAAATATTTACATTATGATATTCTTTAAATAATAAACTTTGATAATATTATTATAAAAAAAATAACTTTAATATTTGAATGTTTTCCATGACAGGTTCAAAAAATACAAATTTTGGAAATATCTATTTTGAAAAATAATCATAATAAAATTAAAATAATACAAATAATCCGTAAAAGACGCTTACAAAGTCGTCCAAAGTTGAGCTAAGATAAACCCGGATAATCTCAACGCAAAGAATATTAAAAAGTCATTATAGATAAACAACCTACTAAATGTTCCGGCCTAAATAACAAAATGGATTTACCAAAGTGTAATTTCATATAGCCAATTGTTATGCAAAATTGTAAATTCCTTAAACCCAGCATATTATTAAGCATCCTTTAAGGATCTAATAAATAAACATGAAGCGATTGAGCTTGCCCTAAGAAACCGATTTTATTTCATACAAAATTATGAGGCAATTTAAAGCGGGTAACTTATATTACACGTTAACTGGTTTTATTAAATCTATTATTTTAACTAAATATTGTTATTGTTTTGTTTCAAAGCTATCAGTTAGTAATAAGCGGAGTTAATATATTTAATGTACGTATCTAAATGTAGTAAACCACATTGTTAATCATTTGTATTAAAAAAGTAAAATAAATCAGCTTCACGCTATATCCCGTACACAGCAGGGTAGGCAGAGGGAACCTAATGTTAAGACACTCCGTTCCTAACAATTTGTATTATTTATTGTTATTCCAAAAATGTTGTAAGGTAATCATTTATGATAGATAAATTGAGGTTTTTGTTTAATTTTTTCTGTAACACATTCTAAAAAAAATAATACAAACTTATAGAACAAAATTTGTATTTCTTTAAATAAAAACGATGTGACTTTTTGAATCTACATAGCTGTTAACGTTGACAAAATTTCTATTTTATCAGACACTGTCACACGTCGTATTGTTTAGGTAAAATTTGATTTTTCCCATCAATAGAAGCTGTTATGTTATAAATTGAATTTGTTTTTTCTATAAACGGCGCAGGCTTTATCCCGAGGCTGGTTGTTTCAGTAGGTATGCTATAGCTTTCAAAGATTATGTGTTGCCATCTATTTGTGCTCAATTTCCTTGCATTTTCCATATTTGTAGTTTAGGTTATGGGAACTTAGTTAAATACTATTTTATTCTCAAAACACAACCACATCGTAGTGAATGTAAGAAAAATAAATAAAAGTACAACTTCGGGATTAATTTTGTTTTTGACCTAAGGTCAGAAGACTGACGTAATGCACGGTGAGCCAGCGTTAACTCTTAGTGAAACACGTCTGCCCAATACTCATATAATACATAGCTAAGGTAACTTCCTACAAATGAGTTCTAGAACTATGTGTAATTTAATCTTTGTGTAATTTGGACAATGTTAGTTTCCAAGGGAAGCCGCAAACCTTATTAAAATTATGAGAAGGTTGAATTTCATAAACGATGGGATGGTAAAATTTTAATAATATCTTACAAGGTTTTATCTATTCGCTTTATTAAATCATAAAACAGTTATTTACAGATGTTTTTTTTTAAATTACTCTACTAGATGAATACTTTTTCATCAAAATTTTACAAAAGAAGAAGAACAACACCAACATTAAATAGATAAATTAAATAGATAGATTAAATAGAATAACATGCATTTTATTTACAAATATTGTATTATATAAAACCAAAACAGATACATTGATATTTTATAGATTATAGGGAATTGATTAACTTCATAAGTATTGAAAAGTAATATTTTATATTTCTTTTATTTCAAAACATTTCATATCATGAGAAGTAATAACGATGCTTTACAAAAAAATTCTGAGAATCCCGAAGTTATGCGTAAACAAAGCAATAAGGCACAGTTTCGTCCAATAAAGAGATGCTTCGAGCGTAAGGTATCCTGTACGGTGGGCCACTCACCTGGCCTCTTTGTCGTTCGGCTTCCAAAGGCAATAAATGAAACCAACGAGTAGCCATCTGTACCTCATCTGTACATTCCTTTGAGCAGCGAATATTTATTCTATAGATGTCATGGGCATGGGGGAAGCCAAATGTGGCCCAGGGGCACGAAGTGTGACTGTAAAGGCGATAGGTAGAGGTTCGATTTCCACTCGAAGAAACGAAATATTTAATATTTTCATTTCTTCCAGTCGAAATCCAGGTAAAGCGTGACGTTGAGTTCCACCACTCACACAATACCTCCAGAAATCGGCGGGAAGTGAGGAGCGGAATATCTTAACACTAGGTTCTCTCTGCCTACCCTGTGTGCGGGATACAGCGTGAAGCTGATGTCACGGGGGATGTGCAATAATTGAGTAAATATTTACCAAGAAATGTGTGTCGTGCTCACGCTAAGCACACCTATTATCGGAAGCACTAGTCGCTTTCAGGACCAATGTATGCTGTGATCCAATAAACTCGACTTAGCAGTAAGCACTTCAATTATATGGCCGCTCTAATAGCCTTATATACATTTTATTTAGTATATTTTTAATGCTTCAATATTTTTATATTTGTTAATAGATTATATTACTCAAGTACCCTAATGTACTAGTTTATAATAAATATTTTATATCAAAATATATGTTTAGTATAGAAATACTAAAATGAAATGCTACGTTAGTTACAGTACAAGTTGAATTTGCTTTTAAACTTCCTATAGCAAACTATTTTAGTTGTATGGTGAAACGTTTAAAAGCTTTTATATTTATAGTAGATTCTAACTAATAACGTCGGATTTCTTATCTGATTTAATTTGATGATACATCTGAATTTTGTATCTGCTTTATCGTTTGGGTCAAGTGTGCGCAATTTGACCTTTAGACAACGAGAACCTGTGCAATATAATAGTGAAATTAGAGAAATAAGAGCAATTTGAAAACAATGCTTATTTTATTATTTATATAAATTAAAACGAAAGAAAATCTGTATATTTCTTAGTTTTCTTTAGAAAATATTAAAATATAAATGTAAGTCGGAATGCGTACACTTGCCCCGAATTACGAATAAATGTGCGCATACTTTTGGAGTAAACAGAGGACTAAGTGAACGCTTTGGTTGTATTAACAAAATTAAGCTTCTTTTGCTTAGATATTACCATTTACCTAATAAAGGAAACTAAAACTAAAACTTTTAAGAAATCCTTAACGAATTCGCTTTGAGTAATTGTAATGCGTTCACTTACCAATTTCAGTTTTACACATCAAATTAACAATTTTAAACTTCAAATTTGCATTTTTCCACTTCCACGAAAATAAAATTTTTAATTTGAAATTTAAATAATTTCTAACAAATTAATAAAGGAGAAGGAGCAAAAAGTTATAAAAGGTGCCATATGTGCGGTGCTATGTAAAACGTACATAAAATAGTAGCAATAAAATATAAAGAAAATTTTTGGTACACAAAAAATAATAAAAAAAGTATAAAAAAACTCAATTTATAAGTAAATAAAAAATTCAGCGATTTAAAAGCACTCCTATAAGTATATAAATCCTGACATGAAATATAATCGGGTTGGCGGAACTGATTCGTTCTCAAATTGAATAAGAGGAATACACTAGCGAAATACACTCGATAGAATCTACGATAGCTAACATTTAAAGTGAAATTTTATGTATGTTTATTAAAAAACACGTGTGTATAAAAAATGTGAATAATAAATACTCATCGACTATGATTTCTAATCAGTACGTATCGCTCTTTGTCTGTAGATATACATATATATATAAATAAAATTTAAATCTCTGATTTCAAAATATCTGTCTGTGATTTCAAAATGACTGTGTTGTATCAAACGTATTTAGTTATTTACATGGTACTAAGCAATAAGCAAAAAAAAATAATTTTGTCTGTTTGTCCAGGCGATTGTCTGTAAGAGCAGAATTGGACTGAAGGTTTTTTAGGATTTTCAAAGAAATATAGTTGATTGTGATGCAATAGTATAGAAAATCATAGAAAAACATGTTTATCGTGCGCACGATAAACTATAAATGGGAAATAATTATAATTTTTTCTATTAAATGCGATAATTTTTTGCAAAAAAAAATCTCAAAAGATTCTTATTTCATTTTTAATTGTAACAACAGTATGGACAACTATAATAAAATATTCTATATTTTTTCCTTTATTACACTCAATAATATTAAAAATAAATATTGTAGCAGGCGAAGCCGCGCGGAGGGAGCTAGTTATAAATAAATATAACAACGCACACGCGAGCAAATAAAAAACTCAACCGTCATTCCTATATGGAGTGAATAAACTGTCATTCTTTGTTAGGAAAGCTAAGCAATAGTTTTGCAGATTATATTGCATGGAACTCATAGTCGATGCTTCTTTTATCCTCTTTCACAATATTATTAAACATGTACGTTTTAGCATGTATTGCAAATTGATGGATTTATTATATTAACGTTAATATCTATATCTGTAGTATTATTATATTAAAGTAAATATTTTTTTTGTCAGATTTATGCTATATATCCGATCCGGGTTGGCAGAGGGAGCATAGTGTTAAGACACTCCGCTCCCCACTTTTCATTTAATTCTGGTGGAATTGCTATTGCTATTGAGTGGCGGAACTCGTCACCAGACCGATAGAAATATATATAAATATTTCATTTCCTCGATTGAGGATCGAACCCATAACCTGTCGTGGTTGGAGCCAAAAATTCTAGTAAATGATGTATTTAAGAAGCGTCTCATGAAGTTATATAAAAATTACACTACTAAAAGCTTATACAATTCGATAATAGTCTTTAGTGTATTTGGGATCACAGTCGTACATATATAATCTAGTTTCCTACAATCTTTCGAGACTGGAATCGGGCTGGTACTCGGGGACTGTTTCATTACTTTTATCAAATTTAGCGGAAAATCAAATCTTTCAATGAGATTATCCGTAGCGTCCGTGTCAACGGCGTTTCGAGGAGTTCACGCCTCACACATATAGTAATCAGATTTTTACCAACTTTCCAAAATAAAAGTTCACATTTTTCTTTATGCTTCATGTTGTTATATGATGTTTTTGTTTTTTATGTGTTTTTATTAGATCTTGTATTATTATTAACGCTGTATTTGTATGTTGTAAGTCGAAAATACGAACAGACAAATTACTTAACAAAATATTAGCTTAGTGACTATTATTATAGTATATTGTGCATTATTTGTATTGTGTTTATGACCCGAATATTTAAAATTAAATAATTGAAATGTAAACAAATACTATTATAAATAAATAAAGTATCTATATAGCACAACAAATTACTGATTGATATTAATAAAAAATATTTTTCATTTTTCTGAACAGAAACTATATAGAAATGAATCTTACTGAGGAGTATTTTTGAAAATAATAAAAAAGTAGTCACCGGTTCACTTTCACTCCATTCAATGTCATAAGACTTACTGCGAAAAGGTATGGCAGGGTTCCTGACTTTAAAGGTGTATAACGAAGTAAACTTATAAAACACCAATCTAATTAGTGGTAGTCTAGTTGCTTGGTCTCTAACATAGATATTAATTTAACTGAGGATTTTTATTGACTCACATTATAGTTGTCACGTTTCGTATAAAACAAGGTAGTCAGAAAGAAAGTAGTGTTAAGATACTCTGTTCCCCTCTTAAAGCTGAATTGTCGAGACATTGCGTGATGAGTGGCGGAATTCAACGCCGCGCTTTTGTCTTGGTACCAGAGCAAAGATATGAAAATATTAATAAATAATAATTCATTAATCAGGTAATCGAACCCAACACTTGCATTATAGTCACATTCTAGCGCCACTACGCAAAATTGAAAAAAAACACCAATTTAAAAAAACTTATTCGCGACGAAGAAATGCCTGGTGCTTAATATTTTCGCTATACATGTAAATATACGAAGATATACAAAGTATCGCAATATTATTTCCGGGAGGTATTTGTCAAGCCAAGTTTATAACTGGATGAATGAATGGTTGAGTGGAACTGCAAATTGGCATTTTGCTTCCCCCGGGACCGATAGTTATTGTTCCGTCATTTCGCCATCGACGACATTTTTATCGATTTCAATAGTAACTACTATTGATTTTAGATGGTAGGAATATTTATATTTTTATTGTATGTTAATTTTTGTATCCCGGACATAGCAGGGTAGGCAGAAGGAACCTAGTGGTTAGACACTCCGTTAAACATGAGCCATTGTTATTGTCTATTAATATTAGTGTTTGTTATAACTTTTTTCATGTTTGTTTTTTTATTGTTACGTTTTCCAAAAACGGTATGGAAAATCGAAACCATTAGGATATAGGATACAATACAAAAATTTTACCGTTTTGTTTAAACTAAGTTTTATTTCCAAGATATATTTGCTTAATCATTTTGTATTCAATATAATCTAATGTTAAATAATACACCTACTATATAAGTACGTTGCTGAGGTGTAGAAATGACACGTTTACAGCGAGTTTAATTTATTATCGTGCTTTTGCGGTACGCTTGTGTCGTTAGTTCGTGCTTGGATGGTTTCAGTCGACTATTATAGCTTTGCTTTGGCTTTAATAGAATAAGTATAATTTGAATTTAATATACTTACTTAAATATATATTTAAAAAAATATTTTAAGGCTTTTTATTTAAGAAAAAAAAAATGTTAAGTAAGAATTTTATTTAGTAAAAAAAGATAGAAGAAAGGTGAACAACAGCTTTGTAGCTTATATTCGTTATCCGATAAAGATATTTTAATTTTATGTTCATAATATAAAAAAAAAAAAACTTTGAATTACACTACAGTAGTATATTCTATATACCTACACACAAATAAAAGTAAGTATATAGTATGTAATTTTGTTGAGGAGGACAATATGAAATTTATATAAAATGTTTTTTTTAATTTTTACTACACATTAATATTAAATATCATTCATTGAATAAGTAAAATGGGTAAGATTAATAGTAGAGGCATCGAGGGAAATCTTACTTGAGTATTTGTGATTGTCGACGATGATTTATACATCATTTGTAGGCAGGATTATTCATCTAGATTTGTCTCTCATAATTTCATTTTTTTTCACGTTTTATCTCTATTCTACTATTAGAGGAGATAAGGACAACCTGGTGTAAGTGTATGTGTAGCACTCAGTTCTTCACTTTCCGTTCGAATTCAGAAACCTGCATGTTGAGTTGCGGAACTCAACGCCGCACTTTCCTCTCATCGTCGTACAATTTATACTTATTTAATTAATTAGTATAATGTAAAATAATAAAGCAATTGATTTATTATGTTTTTTGAACAATTTTAAAAGCTTTAAATATATATTTTTCGTTATTACTAGTTTTTGAAATGGTGCGTGCTTTAAAATATAGCTTACAGTTCACGATTGATAGCAGAATATTTCACCTGGATACGACATCAGGGAGCAGTGTAAAAAATGCTTCTATGTCGCTGGTACTGGTTCTAAATCAAATTTAGTAGATGCACAGGAATATAGATGTACAAACACTTCTTAAAAATTGGTAAAACTCTTTCTCCTAAAATCTTCAAATGTTTTTTTTATTTGGTGTATTTTTGTGTACAAATTAAAACATATTACAATGTCAAGGCCAGTCATAGCACAGGGGCACAAGCGTGTGACTGTAAACGCGAGAGGTTGTGGGTTTTATTCCCACTCGAGAAGAGAGACTGGTGTCGGGGCAAAACGCGGTGTTGAGTTCTGCCATTCAACAAGCAATGCTTCCAGAATCCGGCGGAAAGTGAGGAACGGAGTGTCTTAACACAAGGTTCCCTCTGTCTATGCTGTTGTGTGCTGAGATACAACGTGAAGTTAATAAAAAAATATATCTCCCCACCTTATGCATATTTAATTCATATTCGAAGTTCAAAATGGTTGCCTCCAAATGAATCGGTTAACTAATTAAAATTGGTCTCTCACAGGAGTTTGATAGAAATTGTTCGATCGATACCTCTTATTTAATATTGACGGTGTGTGGGTGAAATATACCTTATTTCAATTTACCTGAACCACTGTTCGACTGGGGAATGTCCTACACCAAAAGTATACAACATACTCGTACAAATGTTGAACTAATCGCCAAGTAAATTGGTCATACTTTCTTTATCTTAACATAATAAACATTTATTTTATTTTGGTTTTGTTATTAATTTCAGTTTGGTATCTTCAGTAATGTTCGATTAAATAATGAATTAACTATTTATCGCAACATACTTATATTTTCAAGCCATTTTTTAAGTTCTGTATCTCAAAGGAAAAAAAGATACCTTTGTAACTTTGCTTATTAACGCGGTATCGAGATAAATAATCTTGAAAGACGGATTTAAGCTGAAATAAATATTCAGGTCCTTTGAAACGCAGGAATAACCAAGCTTCCAAGTCAATGCAACCAACAAATACGAGCACTTGCTGCATTTTATATGTCAACTTTTATAATTTGCGCTTCTCGTTGGCCTGATCTTAAGACGGATTTGCTCACAAGGGTTTTCTGCAATTCTACAATTGGTAAGGGAACCTCGTAGGGCGATTCCTACTCGTTTTTGATGGGTTGTTTGTGTTAAAAACCAAAAAAACGATATCTGGATGATTTTGTTACTCCATGGATTTTTTTATCATTAATCAAAAATATTGAATAAACTATAGCTCAGTTACATCGTTATTTTAACGCCAATTAAACATTGCGGTTTAATGCCGGCTCGTTGAAACCGTGACTGCGAATACGAGAAAATCCCTGTTATGTGCTTAAATATTTTACTTTCCAAGTTTTTTCATAGCATTTGTTGTATATTTTTTTATGTAATATATTCACCGCATTAGGGCTACATGTATAACAGAGAAAGAGAGAGATTACTAATAAAATATGCTTTTACCACTTTTAGGTCACACTATTTAAATATCCTGATCGTTTTCGGTCACGTCGCCTGATATCTGAAAAGCGAGGTCTTTGTTGTGCTCTTCTATTACTGACATAACTGATTTTTGCAAAAAATGTGCAAACGATTGCCTGAATGTCCTCCGATATGCTTGATGATAGTAGTTAAAAATCACTAAAATTTATATTTAATCAATGAAAATCTGTTAGTAAATTTATTATTAAATATAAGATTAATAATTATTTCGATTACGAGCGTTTGACGTCACGCCTTAGTAAATGGTAATGGTAAAATGGTATTGACAGATTACTCAGACTTGAACGTTGTAAGTTGTAAACGTTGTACCACTTCAACGCGTTTTGGCTGCAATTTTTAAATTTATAAATTAAAATGTATTCTTTTTACGGTAAATTTAGAAACGTGATATACGTTATAATTAATAATGATTATAAAATATCTGTACCTGTAATTGAAATATATATAAAAAATTATGATTGGGGATCTTTATTAATATAGTAGAATCCATAACAATGATTTTTAAAACTTTTGTCTGTTTGTCTGTGCGTTTGATATCGCTAATATGAGAATTGGCTCAACTGATTTATTAAATGCGGCTTTCATTATTGGATTTTGGGAAGCGTCTGTTAACATATAAGTCTTGTTTTGTTACAATCGGTTTATAAATAAAAAAAAATATCAATTTAAAGTACTTAATTCGACAAATTTGCTAATTGCTATAACAGTTATTTTATACAACTGTTTTACTGAATCAAGAAGTAAATCCTGGGTGAGTCTAACTCGCCATTGGATCTTTAATACACTTAAATAAACATCAATATATTTCAAGCGGACGTAACCGTACGGGGGCTGCTAGTTATGATATATACCAGAACATTACAGAACAGTTTCTCAAAATCTGTCATCGTGGCTATTATATAGCCTCGAATTTCAAGGCTTTGAGGTCATTGCGTCTTAATGATAAAAAGAAAAGAAAATCTTATATAATAGGCCAAACGTGGCGCAGTGGCACAAAGTGTGGCGGTTAGCGCGATTGGTTGTGAGTTCGATTCGCACTCGAGGAAATAAAATGTTTATTTAATTTTATAACTTTATTTCTTTCGCTTTGGCATCTAGGCAAAGCACGGCGTTGAGTTCAGCCTCTGAACACGCAATACCTTAAGAATTCGGCGGAAAGTAGAGAACGGGGTAAAGCCATTTAGTAGCAAAATAAATCCACAATATATAAACATTATATAAACATATTAATATTTTAAAACTATTTACATAAACTTTTGAATAAATTTCCTAATAGAAGTACGTTTAAATCAGTTGAATCTGTTTGAAAATAACAAAATTAATTTTGGGTAATCTGGACTTAAAAGTTTGTTTATATACATATATAAGTCAACCCTTACCGTCACGTGGAGCGTACCAACTTTTATTTATTTTATATGAGAAGGACTACTTGTATAATGTTCTAAAAGCTGTAAATATACAAAAATTTGAATAAAATTATTAAAAAAAAAAGTAGTTATTCCATTCTACATATACTAAAGATAAGTATTTATAAGTAAAATGTACGAGCGTACGAAAACAATTAAAATAATGTATTGCTTTAGTGATTAATCTATAAAAATATCAGAAGCAGATATAATTCAGTTACACGCCGGCTTCATTACTCTGATTATGGAGGAAAAATGCGGCCGTGTTCGGAAGATTAATGGATTTTGTACTCAATTATGTGACGATAGATACATATTTCAACTTCTAGCTGTATTCCGCACTCAGCAGGGTAGGCAGAGGGAACCTAGTGTTAAGAAACTCTGTTCCCAATTTCCTCCGATTTTTGCGTGTTGAATGGCGGAAGTCAATGCCGCGCCTTGCCTTCGACCAGAGCGAAGAAATAAAATAATAAATATTAGAAATTTTCCAGTTACGCGCTTGTGCCCTTGCCAGTTGTGAGACTGGTCTGTATCTACATGTTTTACAATAAAAACTTAAAAACGTTAAAAAGCTTATTGTGTAGATAGATATATTTTATCGAAATCGAGTAGGTTGATATTGAAATTAGAATTTTATTTTTATTGAAATCTGTTTAATAAATTTATTATGTTTTAAATAGTTTTATATATATAGAATACTGATTTTGTTTTTAAAAACATTTAATAATTTTAATGTAACGAGCTCTTGTCACAATTGGATTTTTTGATTGTGTATCTTTGTTTTGGAGACTTCTTATTTGAAAAAAAAAAGAATGAAATTTATTAATTATTAAACACAACAACATATATTATATTAAATTAATCACGATGTCGACATCACTTGATAAGAACTGGCTAGAGCGCTTTGTACGTCCATAAAAATATTTAAACTTTACTATTTCACAAAATTGTTTTGTGGGGAGAAATGAAGAAGTATTTAGTCATTCTGTTCTCCACTTCCAGCCATGTTTTAGACAGGACTAGAGAGAGAGAGAGAGAGAGAGAAAGAGATACCTAGTCATATATTAAAATAGTACCTAGTAAGTATAATAAAAATATATACCTGATTAAACTTGACTGGTGGACACTGTTTCAAATGTGTGCAGACGTTTATCTGTAACAATACAAAGTTAAATTAAGTACTAATAATAATAGCATTTAAAGATATTGATAACTATATTATAATTATTCTAGAACCTTCAACTATCACTAAAGGTGTTGAATATGATTGTTATGTCACGTTAATAAAAACCTACTTAAGTTTTTTGACTCTGTCGTGCTTATATATATATATATATATATATATATATATATATATATATATATATATATTGTAGTTTATAATTTCATTGAAAGAGGTCTATATTTTTAACATAGACCTCTTTCAATGAAATTATAAACTACCTACTATAAAAAAATAAATAAATTTCATATTTATTAATATGGTACATTTTATTTTTTAACTGTGCTTTATGTAAAAATGCGGATGCGGTTATAGGTATATAAATAGAAGGAAAACATCGCACTGGCAGAATTATCTCGTTTCCGACAATAGCGAAATTTCATTAATTATAACATCTAGAGTGGGAAGCTACATAAACGATAATTTACAAACCAATTAGTTGGTAAAATATTCGTTGTCGGTATCGCGGTCAGAAATAATATTAAATATTGTAGATCATTCGTCTGGAAGAAACCTTACTGCGTAGGCAATATAAAATATTAAAGAAAAATAAAAACAATTCGATGAACATGTCATTGTGAAATCATGTTGAAGGCGATCATGGCTAAGCAGCACAGCTTCTGTATGTCAACGCGACAGTTTTGAGTTCGATTCACTCTCGTGGGAATAAATTATTATCTTCATTTCTTTGTTCTAGTATCAAGAATTTACTTTAGGATAAAGCATGAAGCTGAACAAAATATAAGTAAAATAAAATCAAGTATTGAGGCCAGTCGTTGGTCACTTGAGAAAACGAAATATCGACGCAAGATTAAAAAATGGAAATATTAATATCAGTTGAGTTCCACCACCCAACACGCATTGCCTCCAGAATTTGGCAGAAAATGGGGAACAAATTGTCTTAATACCAGTCGTGGCGCATAGGAACAAAGTAAGGGTGACTGCAAAATCGACTTGTTGTGGTTTCGATCTCCACTCGAGGACATGAAATATTTATTTAATTGTATATTTTAATTTCTTCGCTCTGATGTCGAGGCAAAGCGCGGCGTTGAATTTCGCCACTCAACACGCAATGCCTCCAGATTTCAGCGGAAAGTGGGAAATGGAGTTTCTTAACACTAGGCTAACTCTGCCTATCCTGCTGTGTGCGGAATACAGTGTGAAGCTGATTTTTAAGTCTCTTAATACGAGGTTCCCAGGTTCCATTGCCTACCTTAAATATAGCGTGAAGATTAAAAAAAGGCATGTAAAAGGCAACTATTGTAACTAAATTACTGGCTTGTAATAAAATAAGAGACTTGGCAGGTGATCAAGAGTAAGCACAATACAGACAATCTCTTCACGCTCCAATGATGTTGGCTTAGGCACTTGACGCGTCGAGAGGTTTGCTTAGGAGCTTCAATCGTTGATGGTGGTATTACAAATTGAATCACCTATCACTTACTACTAATATTGTTAAAATCACAGCAAAAAGAGAGAGAGATTTCAACAAAATACAGGTAAAGGAGTTAAATACAATTTATCCTAAGGTACCCTGTCGATGTACTGGTTTGAGTGCAAACACTCGCTATAGCGAGTGGTTTGTTTAGGACTCTCGATCGAAGAACAGACAACGGATTACGTACTGAGCCACCCAACGTGACGCTGGATACATATTTTCACTTACTATAAGTTTCATACAGGTGGCAGCTAAACTGTTAATGTTAATATTTTTTCTCATCCTCTTATGAAATGCAAATGTAGATTATACAAAAATATTGTTGTTTATTTTCTTTACAAGGTTTTCCTTCTTTCTCAAAACATCATGTAATTGTTGTTGTTTTTTTAGGACGGTGCGCGTTGAAAGGAGGAACTCAACGCTGTGCTTTGTCTTGTCAGAGTTGGGGAATTGAAATAAGGTGGTGGCCCCTTAGTATTTATAAATATGTCATGTGTTGAGTAAAGTTTATTATTTTTTTTAGTTTTAAGCCGTATCCCGCACATAATAGGGTAGGCATAGGGAACCTGAAAACCTAATGTTAACACTTCCGTCCTTTACTTCCCGCTGAATTCTGCAGATATTGCGTATTGAGTGACGGAACTCAACGCCCTTGCCTCGTTAGAGGAAAAGAAAATATTGAATATTTTATCTCCTCGAGTGGGAACCAAACTCACAACTTGTCGCATTTACAGTCGCACGAGTATGCCCCTCTGCCACGACTGGACTTCATTCTAGAAATAAGATTTCTAGAATACAGTCAACAGCTTTATACGACATCACGCGAGTTCTTCCAAGTATTTTTTTTACCAGAAGCTTTTATATAAATATGTTGTTTTGTGTATCAACAGAATATACGACATTGGTAGACTTGCATCTATCCAGTCTCCCTAGCGAGGGTTGTATGACGAAATGCAGTATGGAAATTTAATTGAAGTTTTGATTAAGTACTATCACACACGACAGTAACATCGACCCTTTTCCAATAGTACTAACTAAATATGATTGTCGAGGTGCAACTGCTATTATTAAAATATTTTATTATATAAATATTACATAATTTAATTATTTTATGGCAAACTTATACAAAACAGTTTTTATTGTTAATATGTTTAATATACCATTTGAGGCCTCAAATGGTATATTAATAAATAATGGTATGAGTCTTGTCGCAGCGGCACGAAGTGAGACTGTAAAACCGACTGGTTGTGGGTTCGATCCCTACTCGAGGAGATGAAATATTTACTTAAATTTATATTTCCATTTTCTTCGCTCTGGTGTGGAGGTTAAGCGCGGCGTCGAGTTCTGTCACTCAACACGCAATGCCTCCAGAATTCGGCAGAAAGTGGGGAACGGAGTGTCTTAACACTAGGTTCCCTCTGCCTACCCTGGTGTGTGTGGGATACAGCGTGCACCTGATTATGTTTAATATATCAAAAATTCAAAATATGCATTGTATTTACCAAAATAAAAATAGCTTAAGGAATTACCATAATAGTACAAAAATAAAAGAAAAGTTATTCAGAAAAATATAATGGAATGAATTCGACGTGGTACAAATTCTTAGCAGAAATTCTTTTGTGTGAACTTATAAAGTTCTGGCCGGATTAAGTTGTTAACTTTATTTTTGCCTGTTTTTGTTGTATGGTCCTTTACACTTTATTGCGAGTTACTATTTGACATCTGAGGGTAGAGAACAAATAATTGGAGCAAGGGATTTATGGTTGGAGAACTTTAGATCCTAAGTAAACCTTGGAATTCATTCCCGGGAGTCGTTACGCTGTTTTGAAGGTTGAAAATATTATCTATTTTATGTTATCTATATACGTTATAAAATATATATAATTATTTAGGTTCCGTATATCAAGAGGGAAGATGGAACTGTGTTGTCCGTCCGATCTTTTGTTAAGTGCATTTGCATTTTGCATTTATCTAAAGATCGCGTGGAGCTATCATGTCGAAACTAATATTATATATATTCAGGTCTAGGATCCCTTGATAAACAGAAACAATGAAGTTTCTAAACCAAAGTTATGAAGGAATACAAGAATTTATGCATCGATTTTGCTGCAATTTTTGTATGAAATTTTCCGGGTAATCAAAACCTTTATGGGGTTTCCCGTGACAGTTATGAAATTTCGCACGAAGTGAAACTTTACAATAGAACAAAAGAAACAGACATTTCATTTAAAAGAATCATTACAAACATAAGTTTCTCATTCATTTTATATAAAATGAATGCATATGCCCGGAAACTTAACTGAATCAACTACTATAAGTTATACTTCTCGTTGACCTATAATGCAATAGGTATGGAAGCCTCGGCAAGTTCACTTCACAGCTTCACACTGCATCCTGCATATAGCAGGGTATATGGGAACCTGGGAATCTAGTCTTAACATATTCCATTCTCACTGGACACTTCCCTATTATACATTATTGAAATTATTAAAAAAGTAAATTCAGTTCTCAAAAATATTTTTTTAATTATTAAAGATTTTATTATATTTTTTTGTAAACATCTGTAGAATATTTTAAGACCTCATGTAAAATAAATAAGGATTATATGAAATTGAATACAGAAGCTGAGGTAATTCCAAAATTCCATTTTGTAGCATTCAGCAAACAAAAGATCTCGTGGCATTTGATTGACATTTAATTTTGCTTCCAGTTTAAGGGTTTTATAGGTAAGCACAACGTTAAGGTACAAAAAAATGGTGGATATTATTAATATTTCAGTAGAATTGCTTCAATAGCATTGAATATCTGGAGACTAACCAATCAAATGGCAAGAAACAGTTAAAACAATTAAGAAGAGTCTCATATTATTTTATTATTATATCGCAAACTAAAAAAAATATAAAGTATATATAAAAATATAAAGACTTGTCGCATATTTGTATAATATATTATTAAGAACATCATTATAATTTCATACTATTTGCTCTACAATTAAAGTATGCGATAACGATAATGCCTTGACATAGATATAGCGAAGTGTTTAATGAATGCAGACTTTTATATTATAAAGGTTTGTCAATGTGTCTGACCATTTTTAGGGTTTCATACCTCAAAAGGAATAAAACGAAATCCTTATATCATTACACGAAAATACATTACAAACTTATGAGGCCAGTCGTGGCGCAGCGGCACGAGGTGTGACTGTAAAACCGACTGGTTGTGGGTTCGATCCCCACTCAGGGAGATGAAATATTTACTTAAATTTATATTTCCATTTCTTCGCTCTGGTGTCGAGGTTAAGGGCGGCGTTGAGTTCTGCCACTCAACACGCAATGCCTCCAGAATTCGGCAGAAAGTGGGGAACGGAGTGTCTTAACACTAGGTTCCCTCTGCCTACCCTGCTGTGTGCGGGATACAGCGTGAAGCTGATTTGATTTTTTTTATTTTAATTACAGTTAATTTCTTACAAAACGAGTGCATACGCCCGCAAATTTAAATGTGTTGTCTTTTATGAGTACTGTAGTTTTCATTGAACAACTTTCCTGAAATTGGTACAAGACCCTAAGTGACAATTAATTTTTCTAGTATATAAGATATTACCTAATCAAACATAAACATCATGCAGCATCAGGGATATTTATTATTATTGATATTTACTTATATTAAAGTGAAAACCCGGACAATGCCCAAGCTCCATTTATAAATATAAATTAAATTCTCGAAACTCGTCTATTGTTGTAATGTTGTTGTCTCAAAGTGATTTCAGATGAAGATCCCGATCAAGTGGCCTCCATAGGGTCGAGAGATTGCCGCCGTTCGATTGCCTAGCCTTAAGAGCGTTTTACTTCAGATTTTGACCACTATTTCTTTAGTAATAGAGAACATTATTCTGTACACAAAAATAGTTCGATAATTTCGTACAATAGCAACAAACAACAATGTTTAAGCATATCAATGAAATACGATTTTCGGAACGTCTCTTGATTGTTGTTATTATTTAAGTCTTTCTTTGCTTCATACAACTTAAATATTATTTATTTTATTTATTAAATTAGTTACATATTGTAAACTACTTCGTTTAGATAAATATTATAGTGAATAATGAATAAATCGGTTTTTGAACTTAGTTCTTATTGTCTCTATTGTAATGAGAAAGTATGTATCTTGTTTTGCTATTTACAACTTTTGAGAGATTGAATGTTAAGACACTCCGTTCTCTACACTAATGTTTACTGTCACTATACATGATGACATTATATTGTATCTGTCCGAAGAAATAATAATTCTTCTTGCTGTTGTATCGAGATTGACATTTAAATAGTTTTACAAGAAAATAAAATAAGTTAAAATATTAGATACTAATCCATTTTTTAAAAGATTTTTTAGATATGCTTCTTATTTTTATAATAATAATAATAATGTTTAATTTAATATTTCTCCAGTCTCTTATTGTGAGCGTAGGTGTAAAAAAATAATTGTCAACCATCTTGGACATTCCGCATTTTGGACTTAGAACGCCACACTAACTAAGCATTGTTATTAAGACACAAAGTAATCAAAGTATGAATAATATTTTAATAAATCAGTTGGCGAAATTTACTTAAAAAATCTGTAGTGATATTTGAGGCACAACAACAAAGAACGAACAAGTCAAACAAAATAAAATTTGTAAAAATTTATCTTTCATATGAAAATTAGCTGTTATCAGTGAGCTCATATGAAGCGACAGGTAAATAAACTTTCTACACGAACGGGCTCGGTATTCGAGTGAAACGCAAACAGAACCCCAGTTTAAATGGTGTATGAAAGTTAGGGAGAAAATGCTTCTCCAGATTGAATGTACACCTTTCAATAAAAACCATTTCGCTGATTTCAATGACAATATAATTTGATGGAAGTGAATGGATCAAATCTATGAACACTGCTTTCTCTTTTATACTAAATACAAAATAAAACGATTTTATAATACAATGTGGCCAGTCGTGGCGCAGGGGCACAAAGTGTGACTGTAAAACGGAATGGATGTGGGTTCGGTCCCCACTCGATGAAATATTTACTTAAATTTATATTTCCATTTTTTCGCTCTGGTGCCGAGGCTAAGCGCGACGTTGAATTCTGCCACTCAACACGCAATGCCTCCAGAATTCGGCAGAAAGTGGGGAACGGAGTGTCTTAACACTAGGTTCCCTCTGCCCACCCTGCTGTGTGCGGGATACAGCGTAAAGTTGAGCGCGAATTATTATAATGTTGGTGATAATAAAAAAATATACTAAATGCTCATAATTATTTTTCATTCTTTTTATTGAAATTGTTTTGCGCCTAAAGCAATGCTTTTTGAAGAAAATCTGTGCAATATCAAAATTTCAAGTTTCAGGTAGCAGTTTGGACTGGTCTTTGATATGTCAGTCAATCATTCTACCGGGAAAGTTCGTTTTATATAGATTTAGAACTTTACCGTGTCAAATGCTTGTATAATATTCCCGCTGGAATGCCAATTCGAAATTCGAAATTTTGGTACAAAATGTATACAAAACAAACAAAGGGTCCGTCAATTGAATTTCTATATTCACCTTAACATGCTAACATAGGTTATAGGCAGCTATTGTACGATTTATAACGATTTTTTTTTATTGACTCTTAAACAACAAATAAGTTACGGATTTATTGAATAGTATAAAAATCAACATTACACTCTACTTTATTCATATAATTATTAGTATTAGAACCCAAATTTGTTTGTTTATATAATTTAAAAGATTCTGATTTCCGATTTCCGAATTCTGGAGGTATTGCGTGTTGAGTGGCAGAACTCAACGCCGCGCTTTGCCTTGTCACCAGATCGAAGAAATGGAAATATAAATTTAAGTAAATATTTCATCTCCTCGAGTGGGGATCGAACCCACAACCAGTAGGTTTTACAGTCACACTTCGTGCCACTGCGCCAAGACTGGCCTCAAAAGATAAATTACATTTATAAATTACGTCTCAAACACGCTTCATAATTTTTGACCACTGGCCGTCCTTGTAACAAGTAACTACATTTGTGGAAAAACCCCATATTGGTTCGTTATTTTTACAAATGTAGATAAAAATATACTGTAAATACACATATTATACATAGTTCACTAAATAAAAAAAAAACAAAATAATAAAAAAAAACGTACATAATTAAAAAATATCACAAATCCTGAAAGAGTGCGACGTAAATTTCAATTGCAAGTACCATTCAGCTGTTGAGACCACCGTAATGAGAACAACGGAACTTCTAAACTCGTTTACCTGCTGTGGATTAAAGTAAATTATACTATGTAATAAAGGCCAGAGATAGTTTATTTTTCAACTAGACCTACGAGAAAAGTCGTAATTAACGCGGCTTTCAGGACGCGACGGCTTCAGCGTCTCATAGGATTCATTGTATGTATATTAAATATACGTAAAGTTAGTATCAAAATAATATGTTGAAAAGTAAATTAAAGCGCTAATTTTAATATACATCACTGTACGATATGTTTGTGTGGTTGATTTCTACTTGAAATAAAATCTTATTTAGTGTTTTTGCCTTTCTGAGTTGAAAGGTGGATGGCGTTATGTTATTCAATCTTAAATTAACGAAAAACATTGAAAATATTTTAAATGTATTTTGAGTGTCCAATTATAAAGCTTGTTTATCATAGTAGTAGTAGATTTACTATTTTTTAATAACTTTACAGATTAGTATAAAACGACGTAAAAAAGTAGATACTTATTTTTATTTTGTAAATATGTAAGAAAAACGAGAGTAAATTATCATTTTTATATATTTTCCGTGCCACACTCCAGCGCTACCGCAATTTTACAAGGTAAATAACGCAAAGCTACTTCTTTTATGACAAAATCCTTTGCAAAACATCGTATTCGTAAGTAAAATAAGCTTTCTAATTTACTAAACACTAATATTTATTTTAATATAGAGCTATTTACGAAAATGTAATGCAACCGATTCAGTTTAATACTTATAGAAATATAAATATGAGGGTAGTTGGACCGTATCTCATTTAAACGTTCACCTGGTGCACATTAAGCCGACTGTATAGAGCCCTGCGGCTTCACCGAAATTGAATTTAAAAAATATCACCGACTCGCGAACCGTTGGCCGCTCTCCAAAAGACAATACAGAATGTCTTGCATATTCATTTTACAGAAATGAATACGTACAAAGTAAAAGAGCTTTGAAAACGGAACTTATAAACAAAGCTGAAAGAGAAGCCCTCTTAAGATACCAGAACAGGATTACAATATAATTGTAATGAGAAATTTAGTGTATATTAAATAATATAAATCCATATTTACACATAGACGCCCGTCGTGGCACGGCGGCACATAGTGTGGCTGTAACACTGGCTGGGTTGTGGGTTTGATCCCCACTCGAGGAGATGAAATATTTACGTAAATTTATATTTCCATTTCTTCGTTCTGGTGTCGAGGCAAAGCGCGGTGTTGAGTTCTGCCACTCAACACGCAATGCCTCCAGAATTTGGCAGAAAGTGGGGAACGGAGTATTGTAACACAAGGTTCCCTCTACCTGCCCTGCACGGGATACAGTGGTAGGCTGATTTAATTTTAATTAAATTTTATATTTACATATATTTTTGAGTAATAAAATCTAAATATTAATTACACAGATGATTTAATTAATATTGTAAAGAACTGACTTATTATTATCATAAATCATTTGAAGAGAAATCTCTCACAATTGCTGAGTTACTAACGAGACATTTGTTTCTAACTTTTCTTCTACGTCGTAGCATGAGTCAGTTGTATTTACTTATTCAGTGTAGATCGAAGTAGCGGGTACCATTTCTTCTAACAAGTCTAAGCTAAAATCAGACCACATTATTAATATTTAACGTACTATTATTATTATTCACCGCATTTGAAGTAAGCAAAGTGAAACAGGGAAGTGAACAGAAACGCTCTGGGCTGAACAATGTCGAAATGTAGTCGATCCTTGATGTTTGGGAAGCGAGCAATACACCGTTGCTAGAAGTTTTTACATTAACCTGCGCCGTGCTTGTTTATTTTGTGCCTTCAAACCGGTTCGAGAACTACGGCGCATAAGTTGGAGGTCTCGTTTCAAACTCTTTGCTCTCACCCGGTATAATTTTAATCACAAAGAGACAACAGAGATTAAGGTATCTGATTCAGGAAGTTTTGAATCGGTGTTGGGTTTTTTTTTTCGTTGCAATGTATTTTTTGTTTTTTGCTTTATTTCATTTTCTCGAACACGTTTTCTCTTTGAAATGTATGTGTATGGCAGTATGAGTTGTTCAAAGTTACTAACTTGTTGCGACTCAAACGTGATTTTGTATGATTCTGTTTTGTATTATATGAAAGTAAAGTAGCAATTGAATTTCTTTTTCATACATACATTCAAATAAATAAATTAAAATGTCCTGCATTCAGACTCAATTAAATTTAAATATATATATTTTTGTTACATTTTATACAATAAAACCCTAGTACGTATATTAAACATTTTCTTGTGTACTTGTCCTTAAACGAGAATTTGTCTTTGTGATATTATTCCTGTTGAATTTTATTTTCTTTTTAAATGTTTATATACATTTTTAATGTGCTTAGGTATATTTTTTATATAAAAGTATTTTTTAAATATTTTTTAATTCTATTATTCGATACAATTTTACATTATTTGATAAAAAAGTCCGTTCTTTTAAACTTGTTCTATATATTACTTTGATTAGTACCAATTAGGTGGAAGGGCAGGAAGAGAACGTGTTAATTGATTCATAATATTCAAGATTTTCAATTTCCAAGCCGAAGAATTACTAAGAGTGCTCGGTCGGTTAGGGTGATAATGAGTTTTTGGAATAACATTTCATCAAAATGAAACCTTGGAAGTTGCGGTATATTCCGGTTCCATAATGAATCTGAATAAGATATATTTTTTTATTAGCTTCACGTTGTATCCCGCACACAGCATGGCAGGCAGAGGGAACTTAGTGTTAAGACACTCCGTACCCCACTTTCTGACGAATTATGGAGGCATTGTGTGTTGAGTGGCAGATCTCAACGCCGCACTTAGCCTCGACACCAGATTGAAGAAACGGAAATATAAATTTAAGTAAATATTTCATCTCCTCGAGTGGGGATCGAACCAACAACCAGTCGGTTTTACAGTCACACTTCTTGCCGCTAAGCCACGACTGACCTCTCCAATAATATTTTATGACTCTGAAATTTATAATATCTCGCTATTAAACTTGTTTAGTGTATTCGAAAGTAATTAACAAGGATAATAAACATATGCGCTTTTATAGCCCACTTTAAGTTAAAATAAAAAATCAGTTTCACGCTGTATTCTGCATGTCCTACAGGCAGTTAGACAGTGTGACACTAGTGTTAAAACACTCAGCTCTCCTAAATTCAACGATAATAAGGAAAATTAAAGAACATTGTAGCATAATATTTTATTAGGAAGAGGCAAATATATATCGGCGTTGAGTTCAGCCACTCAAGATGCAATGGCTCTAGAATTAAGCGGAATGCGGGGAGCGCAGTGTCTTAGCACTAGGCTTCCTCTGCCTACTCTGCTACAAGCGGAATACAGTGTGGAACAAAAAGATTATTTCGACGGTAAGTAACAAACGTCAAACATAGCGAGACAGCAAAGGGGTTAGATCAATATAATCAAACAACGAAACGGCTACACAAATCACTTTACATTAAGCAATTTATTTATAAATTGAAGAGTAACTTAGACAAAATAATTATTTAGACAACAGTGAGTTTTAATCACGGCACGTTTTCCGAAAATTAATAGGGCCACTCAGCGCTAGGGCGGGCGGGCGCCGTCTCTGTGTGTTGGTAAACATCATTTCGTGACAGTTTCATTAAATCTCTAATTGCCAGGAATTACGTTTTGGATTGTGTTGAGTGTGTTCTTTGTATATTGTAATTTTAGGTACATGATTCTCGATGGTGCTTACGAGCGTGTCTAATTGAGAGATATATGTATGTATATCAAGAAATTGATTTTTAAATTATCTGTACAGTGTGAGAGGTGTTCAATTTTTCAGGAAATTACAATCACGTAAATATTACGAGCTAACTAAACCAATTTAGTGTAATACATAGAGTTGGATTCGAACCCATGACCTTTATTTAGCTAGGGATATACAAACTACGCTATAATGGCGTTCAAAGGTATATGTACATTTATATACTGTATACAGTAGACAGCTTCCAAAGAGGCGCGGGTTCAAGTCCCGCTACGTTAAATTTTTTATACTTTCTTAATAAGTATTTTTCTTTCCTTAGTATGGAATTAGACTGTTAAAATATTATCAAAGCTATAAATATATATGGCATAAGAGCTTATAAATAAAAAATATATATTATGCAGGGCAATTTCCTTAACGTGTCGTGGCGTTTCCGCAACGTAACGCTCAGCGAGCATGGCTCAGGGATCATTTTCCTAATTTCTTATTTTGTGCTTTGTTTCACTTGCCAAAAACATCCGCTGTTTTGATGCCGTAACTCAACTTATTACTTCGAGTGTAAATACTTTAGTCTCGTAAGCTGAAATTTTATGAGTGAGTGAAGTTGAATATTTTTTTTTTATTTATTGGCTTCACGTCTTATCACGCAAAATATGTTTGCAACATATATTGTGGCGTGATAGAGTGATTGAACTCAATACGTCATTATGTATCACCAGAGCGGGAAAATTAAAAGTAATTGATTCACAGTCGCAATAATAATCAAACTCACAACCATCGACAGAGAGACTAGAGTACTCTTTTCCGCTCCAAGTTTAGGTGGTAACAAATGGCCGAACTAATACTTTGAACTCAATATTCTATTCGACGTTCCGTCATCAGCTCTGAAGTAAATTAGCAGCAATCATTCCTTGGGCGGATATAAAAATCGCAGAGCTCCTCGAAGCCGGAGGTTACAGTTTTCCGGTTCCACGAGTAAGAGTAGAATAGAATCAGAATATGATCTATAGGAACATTGGATATTATTGTAAGTGCAGTAGGTACTTGTAGTAGGTACATAGTCTTTATTTATTTGTTAATTTATTTGAAGGTAAATTACGTTATATCTTCAAAAAATATTGTTAAAATTACATTTATTTGGCGTCAATTAAAAGAAGACAAGAAAAATAAGATTTGGATGTGTTTAAGATAATATGGTCAAATTTATTATGTAAAAATTTGGACAAAACATCAGTTGAAAATAATGAATAGGTTGTGACGTTTTCTTTACGTTTTCAAACTTTGCCATTAAATTCATGAGAAATCACATCATTTATGTGGCTTTATTTACATAACTGAATAAGGCACACTTATAAAAATACCAATAATCTTCGCAAACATATAGTATTTAAATATTTTATTTGAATAGAAGTCAACCAACATCTCTGAAACGGTCTTCTCTCCTCTATCATCTGTATCAATTTGCCTATATATCTACCAATCACCGTGTAAAATATAGTTATATTTTATATCATATTTTGAACGTCTAAAATATCAGTATTTTTTGCCACAGGACAGAATATTTTGATTAAACCGAATAAATTTTTCAGATTCTATTTCTTACCGGCGCTCGACTCTTTTGGTTAATGCAGTGCAGGTGTAGACCAGTATCACGGCAAAATTTGCAATATAACTAGCGTGACCATCTTTCGGTCGGTTCAAAACGAGACACTGTAGGGTTTTTTCGTTTTTTTTTAGAAGTTAACTTTCGTTTTTTAGAGATATGCTTTTTCGTTTTATTTAGAGAGGTGTTTTCGTTTATTTTTTTGGGATAATAAATAATTTCATATATTCCGTTGTTTGAAAACTGGCATACTGCAATAATCACGGAGAAACTTGTTTCAACCGACCAAATTTACATGCTATTTCGAAAAACGGGACATTTACTACGTCCCGGTGGCAAAGGGACGGGACAAAGTCTTATTTAAAACGGACGTCTGGTCACGTCACATATGATAGTAATGATAAAAGGTAAACTACAGGAGATTCTATCTGGAGTTATTATAAACTGTGCTCATTAATATAATATAACATATTATAATTTAATGATAGGCTTATTATATTACATTTCAATGTAAAATAAAAATATTCTTATTTTTTTATTCAATTCAATGATTTTTAATTTTTACAAAATTTTACTACCATCAATTTGTAATGTGAATGTACGACAATATTCTTCGTAGACATAGTACTACCACAATTACTTATAAGTAAACTCATAACGTATATGAAATTAAATTATTATTTTACAAAGAAAACTTCACTGTACTCGACCTCACTAAATAAAATAATGTTCGATGCATGTTTAAACAGGTTAACTCTATTCTCGGGAGACGGTGCGATGCGCCGCGCAGTAAATTATGCTAACATAAATCAAATATTGTTTTATTGCAACATACTTTGCAGTTAAAATCGTTTTAGTTAAGTTGATAATAATAAATCGTTTAGCGATAAGTGGTGTTTTGAATGTCGATTATATGGAGGGCTACACGGTTTTATACCACCAAACCGTCATTCTTTAAAGCCTTTAAAATATACCTTTTATTATTTTTAAGTCAATATCAAAAATAACAAAACATATTTTCACATCACGTATTTTAATATAAACAATTCCGCTCCAAATAAAGCCGTGAGCCACGTCAATACTTTGTCATTAATAAACAATAAAGACCACAAACAGAAAAGGGTATTTTTAAAGCGTTGTGTACTGAATGTATTTTTATAACCCATTTTACAAGATCCATATTAAAAAAGCGTTGACGTAAAAACAAACTCGAGTAGGTAACCAAAAGCCCATCTAGCAAAATTGCCATCCGCCCGCTCATTACCGACTGAGCCAACCGCTTGATCTGATATCCCCGTGCACGTGACTAAAGGAAATTGAAATCTCTATCGGTTCATCGAAATATTTTATATTATCTAAAAATAGATTTTTAATTACCCCATTGTTTTCTTATTGTGAGGCCAGAAACTGTAAGCTCAACAACTCATGGGTTCGATTTCCACTTGAGGAAATTCAATATTTAATAATTTAATTTTTTGTGCTGTGGTGTTGAAGCTAAGCGCGGCGTTGAGTTCCGCCACTCAACACTCAGTGTTTCCAGAACTCGGCGAAAAGTGAGAAACGGAGTGTTTTAATACTCTGCCTACAGTGCGGTGTGTGGGATACAGCGTGAAGCTGATTTGATTTGTATATATATATTAAATATTTATGAATATTACATTTGTGCGTTTAACAATGGTATTTCCAACAAAAAATATGCTAAAATATATAAGAAAGATCTCGAACACTCAATGGCGAAATAGGTAGGGTGTAATAATTAGATAACAAAAAATAGGCAGATTTTTCGAAGGCCGCTGTGACAAAACCATCTTGTTATGAGCCAGCACGGCTTGCTACTTGAACACGTCTTCCACAAATTTTAAACGATTGATTCAATTTATTTATGTCTTAAGAAAGTTGTTGCTTCTTGTTGCCTATTTATTATTCACAATAAGTACTAGGACATTTTTTTGTAATTTTTCAATACTAAATTTAGAAATAAAGTCCTTTAAAAATAACTTTTGTTTTTTTTTAGCTTCACTTCTTCACGTTTGGTCACGCTGAAAACAGAGTAGACGCAGAGAACTTAATGTTCTTGATGTTGTTTTTCGGTCTTAATCAGGAAACTATATAATTCTATATTGGATTATGTCTACCAAGGTGGGGACGAAACCCACAACCAAGAGTTAGTTTGTAATCGCAGACACTATCCCAAAGCGCCACGATGGCCCCAAGAATTATGTTTGTTTTACATGAACCCTTCTTGTGTGTGGTTAATTTGGAAAGCTGAATGTGTAAGATATGTTGTATTGAAATCTAATTGTCTTTTTAAGGTGAAAACATTGAATTCACTACTTACTATTCTGGAATTTCTTTAACATTTCAAAAGAAAGATGAGCAGTAAGATTTCCAGTATAATATTATGTACAAAAAATATATATATTATGTATAATTCAAACTTTTTTAAACGGGTATGTTATAAAATAGCAATATTATTTTTAAAGTATCACATTTTAAATATAAAGTCATTTAATAAAGATTTTAGGTTTCTTTCTCTGATTATTTTTATGTACTGGTGCCCATTAAATAAATTCTTTTACAAAACAAATGCTTTAAATATATTTTCTATATACTGTGATTTTCTATCTGCCTATTTATTTAACTGAATCTGACAAAAGCAGTCGATTACAACATATCATATGTTGTAATCTTTCCAACATGTAATGTGTTCTGTATGTATGAAATAAGTGAACCGCTGAGCCCAGTTTCCTAGAGCTGATGTAGGATTATACGCGAAATCCGTGGGAAGTTAGAACTAACTGCGAAACATCCGAATAGGTGCTTCAATTCCTCACAACTTTCACTACACTTTGTGGAGGCGATTCTGAAACACGATTTTGTATTTAAAATAGATACTGTTAGCCTTAAGTTTAAAAAAATCTTTCATAAAATGAAACTTCTAAATACTGAATTTTGTTAGATTTTTTTTCTAATTACAGCATTTTAAAACAAATAAATCAAAACTAAATTCGATTTATCCGTTCACTGTATTTGGGAACCACGACATCTCAACCAGATACACGATATACACAACAATAAATTTATAGTACAATTTTGTTGCGTCGGAAATTAAAAATTCAGTACATATATATGGGTACTAATATATATATATATCTATTAATGAGATTAAAGTGAGTCTGTTGTGGGGACATTCAATGATAGTGTTATCAACGTGTAACGTCACAGGAACCCACGTCTTGCTATAGATAACTATAGTTGTTGATTAAATCCATCATAATTGCTCCACGAACGAAACCGTACATACTTGATATTTATGTATGCTAATATATACATACATTTTATACATATTAAACTGTGCGTAGAACTGAGTGCTGTGCTTTATTCCATTTTTGAAGCGATTTAAAACGAACATTACAAAAGACTCATTTTACATGAATTAAGACATTTCGCCTCTGTATACATCAATATAGTATAGAAAAATTGCACACAGCAGGGTAGGCAGAGGGAGCCTAGTGTTAAGACACTCCGTTCCCCACTTTCTGCCGAATTCTGGAGACATTGCGTGTTGAGCCGCGGAACTCAACGCCGCGCTTTTGCCTGGACACCAGAGCGAAGAAATGGAAATATAAATTTAAGTAAATTTAAGTAAAAAAGTTTAATTTTCTCGTGTGGGGATTGAACCCACGACCAGTCGGTTTTACAGTCACACTTTGTACCGCTGCGCCACGACTGGCCTCAGGATAGAACATTCAATAAGATCTAAAAACAAATTGGTACCTAAATCAATATTGACATTTTTAACCTGATATTTAAAGGTGAATAAAAAATAGTTTATTCTCTGTGAGCGACAATACAAAACAATAAATTCAATACCGACCTTTATTTCGAAGCAAAAAATAGAAGCATTTAGTTTTATAAAACATCGTAGAGCTTATACTGAATTAATCCATTAACGTTTGAGAGGATTTTATAAATATATTTGTGAGAAACACCGAAGAGATTTTCAAAAGATCAAAGTAAAGGAGAATTTTGAGTAGGGATCCACCATAAGGAAATTTTGATGGAATCGTCTATTTTACATTTTTGGATTATTTCGTAGATCTGACAGCCCACGGTCGGTACTACCTTGTAATTGAAATTTCAGCATGTAAAATTGAAAGCATCCACGTGTATAAAGCGAAGCGATTATAAATTACTAACGAAGTTTGTCTGCCTCGATGACATGAAGGTGTAAATGGAGGCAAATTCGTCAATCTATATGCGAAGCAGGCGCCTTTGAGACAGCTTTGATGTTCGCTGTAGAGAAAATTCTATTTGTATCCTTTAACTATTTAATTGCGATATATGCCTAAATATGTTGAATAAAATTCGTTTGATATATTGATACGATGCTGGCGATAATCTTTTTGCGTATTGGAGAAATACAAGTCATTTTTATTTCTATATTGGGTGCATTTTTCTTAATGCAGGTGGAATTTTACATTAAGAATTTTCACGATTATTTGCACTTTATAACCTACAAGTTATATTATCACAATAAAATCCAATTATGCGACGGATGGTGTTCATTAAAATTTCTTTGAATATAATTATCCGTTTTTCTTTGTTGGTGGCCGTTTTGCTTATCAGCGTAAAGAAAAAATGTTTATGTTCAACAGACATCTACATACTACAAATAGTTTAGTAAGTGTAAAACGTTCTACAAAAAATATTGACGGATATTTGTTTATTTTAGCTTTATGTTGTTACAATTTGATTGATTGAATTAACAAAATTCAAAAATATATATTTTTTATTATTTTAATATATTGTTATTTTTATTAGATAGACTAGACACTGTATCTCGCACACAGCAGGGTAGGCAGAGGGAGTCTAGTGTTAAGACACTCCGTTCCCCACTTTCCACCGAGTTCTGGAGAAATATAAATAAATATTTTCTTTTCTTCCAGTGGGGATCGAACCCACGACCAGTAGATTTTACAGTCACACTTCGTGACGCTGCGCCACGACTGGCCTCAATATAATGTATACGTATTGTAAGTCCATGACCAGGTTGAGAGATATAATGCAAGTTTACCAACAAGGCTGACAAGGACAGAGCTCCATTTCGCTCTATACTAATGATAATGGAATGGAGAAAATAACTTCCTTTTTTTTGAAGTTAGTAGTAAAAGCTGACTCCACCATTACATGCGAAATATAGCTAAGGAAAGGAAGAAGTATGATCTTTATGATACGTATAATAAAAAAAACGTCAAAAAATAGTATATTCGTATTGTTCGGTTCCTCGAGAAAAATTAAATATTTTATATTATAATTTCTTCGCTCTAGTGTTGATGTAAAGTGTGGCGTTGAGTTTCGAGACAAAAAACGCAATGCCTCCAGAATTCGGTGGTAAATGGAAAACTTAGTATTTTAGCAACAGTTTCTCAAGTTCGTTCTGCCTAGTCTTCTTCTTCTATTAGTATCGCGCCTTCATGCACTAAACAAATCGCAAAATATATCTTTTAAGATTTCATTTGAATTTCTCGCAAGAAAAGTCGTAGTAGAAAAAAAAAATTCTTATCTATCTACGTAGGCGGCAAGTACGAGCGCACGTTAAACGCGATTTTTGCTGCAGAAATACCGACGCCGTAAGAATTTCGTGGTAAAAGTAGCATCATGGTTCTCTACAACACCCTCTATCTTTGAGTGTCAAATCCATAAAAATCGTTTCAGCAATTCCGGAGACTAGCCCGGACAAAGTGAAAGAAAGACGGACAAAATAATTAAATTTGTTTGTTTGCGCTTTGGCAACTCGTAAATAAATATATTCACTTGGATAAACACTATTATTTTGAAATCATAGACAAACTTTTTATGTTATTTATAAAATCAGCTTCACGCTGGTTACCGCACACAGCATGATAGGCAGAAGGAACCTAGTGTTAAGACACTCCATTTCCCCACTTTCTGCTGAATTCTGGAAGTATTGCGTGTTGAGTGGTAGAATTTAATGCCGCGCTTAGCTTCGATACCAGAGCCAGAGCCAGTTTCCTAGAGTGGGGATCGAACGCACAACCAGTCGGTTTTACAGTCACACTTCGTGCCACTGCGCCACGAATGGCCTCTAATTCAAATGTAATCAATTTTATTTATATGTAAAGTATGTACTTATAATATTCTATATTCCAAGTGGTTCGAATGATAGGTTTGTAAAGCTATTCAAGAAGTGTGAGGTATTTGAGCGCGGCACAATTGACCGCGACACGACAAATCACTTAGCGTTACTTTTTAGTCTGTTTGCTGACCACTCTTGATGGCGTTGCTCTTTCGGCGGCGTTGTTGACAAATTATAAAAATGAAACAGAAAAATCGCACTAAATAAAATAAATTGACTGTCGAGAAATCTTATTTTTTATTTTCTTTTCTTTTCTTTTTTTTTTCATTATCTTAGGTACATATATACGCAAAAAGGTAACAGATTTTATTTAGATGGCTTCTAGTGTGTCAAAATTATTATGTTAGAAATGATGAAGCTGTACATTACTTTTAGGGTTCCATAACTCAAAAAGAACTCTTATAGGATTATTTTGTTGACCGTCTGTCTATCATCAAGTATACAATTCCTTTGGAGCAGAAAAAAAAATCCGCCGCGTATTCAAAATCTATATCCGTTGACCTACAGTAATGAAATTTGGCAAGAAGTAAGAACTTACAGTACAAATAAAAGAAAAATCTGAAATATAGAAAGAATAATAAGAAAGAAAAACTATTTCAAATTTATATTTGTTCAAAGTTAATTTCATATAAAAAGAGTTAGTCCGCAAAATGAAGTTTATTAACTTGTGTAAGTTGTTCTACTGTAGTAGATCAACGACCTAGAATCCTGAAATTGATACAGAACCCTCGGTGGGCGAGTCTGACTTGTGCCAGAATTTTTTTAACAGTGATATTTCTACGTAATTTGTTTCTTTTATTTACATTTGATGTTAAATGTCTTTTTTTTTCAAAGGTTACCAGATATTGTAAGTTGTATTGTGACAGAACTGGATAGTTTCAGTTCAACTATTGGGTATATTAGATTTATCAGATCTTATCCTGAGGTGATGGAAGTGATGTGTGCTAGACATCTGTCTTTCCCTTGTTACTTGACTTGAAGCAATATAAAAAAAAATCAAAAAAGAATCTTACTTATTTTTTTTCCATTAGAGAAGGACTTGAAACTTTATTTCTATTATCCAAATCTATTATTGCCGACCGATCTAAAGTCCTCGTGTATCATATGAACAACAAAATTTATGAAAACCCCACGCCGCGGGGTTACAAGCCATTGCTGTCATAACATTACAATGACAGGTTAGCCCGTAGAGTTAACAAACCAATATTTGAATACGAAATTAATTACACCGTCGGTCTAACGGCGTTTCGAATCTTGCCCGTCTTGGGTTTGTTAATAATTAAACACCATATACTGCTAGTTCAATACGTTTGCGGCTTTCTTATGCTATATATATAATATATAATATATAAATATATATACAGATACATATTGTAATACATTTACCTGTATCAATTATTCACAATCGAAACCAAGAAACAATATTATGTGGTGGAATGAGAAGAAACAATGTGAAATCTTGTTAATGTTCGGTTGAATATTTAGATTTGTACAGATTTATGAATGTACCTATGTATTACATACAATGTACATGCAATATATATATATATATATATATATATATATATATATATATATATATATATATATATATATATATATGTATATATATGTATATTATAGTAAGTAACATGACCTTTTTTATTGAATAAGCAAATTAAAGAATACTTCTAAAGAGTATGAGGCCAGTCGTGGCGCAGCGGCACAAAGTGTGACTGTAAACCGACTGGTTGTGGGTTCGATCCCCACTCGAGGAGATGAAATATTTACTTAAATTTATATTTCCATTTTCTTCGCTCTGGTGTCGAGGCTAAGCGCGGCGTTGAGTTCTGCCACTCAACACGCAATGCCTCCAGAAATCGGCAGAAAGTGAGGAACGGAGTGTCTAAAAACACTAGGTTCCCTCTGCCTACCCTGCTGTGTGCGGGATACAGCGTGAAGCTGATTTATTTGATTTTATTTATTTATTCTAATGAGTATTTTATCAAAGATTTTTAATATTTATTTGTAACTGAAAACAATATAAATGACGTGGCTCAGCTTTCTCGGATTCTAGGTGTCACCTATTTCAATGATCTAGTATGTCATTCCTCTCCCGACAAGACTGAAATGAACCGAATCGTTTTATAAATAGGAGACGGTCCAACTCAGGTTACCCGCGTCCCCTAGCGGGGGTTAACTGTTAGAAACGTGATTCCCTGAGTGACTGAACAATAGGTGTAATCTTAAAATGGAAGAGAAATCAGTAGAGAATAGGAAATGGAATAAAAGCGTGCCGTTTTACACAGATGTAATAAAATTAAATAAGGTTTTCCTTATTGTTGCTAAATAAACAATGTATATACTATTGTACAAATCTACAATAGTATATACATTGTTTATTTGTCTCTATCTCAAGTGTAATGAAATTTTAGACAATGCTTCATTCACCTTATTATAAATCTCATATAATGTCCTATGATTCTAAAACAAAACGTACTTCGGTAATTACTGTAATGTTTTTGCCCAAATAATACTCTCCATCTAGAATAGTTTGCTCTGAAACTTTTAATGAGTTTTAGAGGTTTCGAATAGAGAAAAATGGCCGGAGCAGCTAACGAAAATTAAGTTGACGTTTGCTTTCCTTTATATAATATATATTAATGTCAATTTAATGTTGTATCACATGAATTTAAGAGTGTAAAAGTTAAGAGTGGATTAGGACATTTACTTTTAGAAATATATGTTTATAATTTGTGTGATTAATCATTTTTATTTTTATATTTTGTAGCATAGCATTTTTTTTATAGCATTCATTTGTCATACATAAAAATCAACGCATTTCCTAATATTTTTTTACACCTATATACGTATGTAGGTGTATTAAAATCTGTGCTTGTATATTTTGAAACTTTACCTAAAAAGAGTTATATTCTGGTACATATATTTTGAAGTATTTTACAAGAATGTTCAAAAAATAATACCACAGTAGCAAATTTTCAAATATTTCAATCTATATATGATTTCATATAAGAGTTCTATACGTTAGTTGTACTCAAAACTCTTATGCGATTTTTTTTAAATTGCTCTTGATATTTTTTTTATTATCAATAATAGAACAAAAAAAATTAAATAAATAATTGTATGCCATAATATATTTTGTGATTAATTTCTAACAATATACAGTTCCAGCGTATGGCAAGCATGGTGAGTACGTATACATAGAGAGCAATGGTTCTCACGTGCCGCGGAGGCAGATGACGAATGTCACGGGGGACGTTTTTCCGACGTTTAATTTCCTCCTGTAAAGTTTTAATTCGAGACATAAAGCGAGCTTAAAAGCGGTGTCTGGCAAGTTTCATCACCGTACAGATGCGTCGGTAGGAAGCTTACTTCACAAAGCCTACAAGTACAAAAGGCACAGCGCCGCTCCATTTTGCGTCTGACAAACGTTGCAAGGAATGATGTACGTCAACACTTACGTGCTTACTATCATCACCTAGAATATTAAAAATCCAATAATAACCTCTCCTCCACCTCCAACCTCTATGATATATGATTATTTATTAAATCAGCGTCACGATGTATCCTGCACACAGCGGGGCAGGAAGAGAAGATAGTGATAAGACACTACGTTCCCCAATTTTGTATATTTTTTTCATATTTTAGAAAGCGATATTTTTTTTTCTTAACATTAGATAATACAAGTAAGCGTGGCTTATGTGTATAATCTTTCTATTATATGAAAAAGTTTATGTGATTGATTTTTAAAATTTATACATAAAGTTGTGAAATCAAGAATGTTGTGTATGAGGAATCTCTGTTGCGTTTGTCCTTTCTATGAAATTAATACTATCTGTAATACTATTTTAATATGAATATTTTTAATATCTGAGTAAGCCTGTCACTGTTATGTCACACTTTTTTCAAAATTAGGTTTTACATATTGTATGTTGAAATAAAAATTACAAAACGATAACTAGGTTTATTTATAAAAAATATTCTTTAACTTTCAACTGACATGCAGTCACGACAACGCCACGACCTTTAAATTCTAAAAACATATGTAAGGTATCTATTTCTACACAAAATTATGTGAAGTGTATAAAAATTCTATGATAAATGACAATCAAATAATTAAAAACAATTTCAAGACGCCAGTCGTGGCACAAGTGTGACAATAAAACCGATTGGTTGTGGGTTCGATCCCCACTCTGGGCAATGAAATATTTACTTAAAATGTATATTTCTATTTCTTCGACACCAGATGTCGAGGCAAAGCGCGGCGGCGGGGGCCTCGATTAAATTATTTTCTTTTTCGAGTTATCAAAATAACTCATTTCCCAGTCAAATTTTACCCTACACAAACACAAAACAGGCAACTGTTTGTATGGGGACAGCTAATCCCAATATACCTACGTAGGTGGTGCGCCCGGTCACAAAGCGTACGTACTCATCAAAGTTAATGCAATAAATAGATTGCGATGCGATGTCATGTGCACCTGCCCAGCTATTAAGCTTTGGACACCATCAATTTAATAGTACAATATCCAGGGCTACGGTTTACTGTAAATATTTTCGTAGTACAAATATAAGTTTAGAGGTCGTCGTGGCGTAGGGGTATGATTGTAACGCGACGGTAGTGGGTTCGATCTCCGTTTGGGGAAATAAATTCTTAAAATATAAAAAAAAACAAATATATTTCCGCTGTGCCAACAAGACAAAAGTCGGCGTTGAGTTCCGTCATTCAATACGCAATGCCTCGAGAAATCAGCGGAATGTGGGGAACGGAGTGTCTTAACACTAGGTTCCGTATTGCCTACCGTACTCCGTGAGGGATACAGCGGAAAGTGGGGAACGGAGTGTCTTAACACTAGGTTCCGTATTGCCTACCGTACTCCGTGAGGGATACAGCGGAAAGCTGACTTAATTGGATTTAATTTCTAATTTAATTATACAATATCGAGGGAACATTGTGAATATTTTCGTAGTACAATTGTAAACTTTATTGATCTATTGAGATAGCTGGACACTGAGATAAATGACTGAACGTTACGATGCTTAATCTTTGTCTGGCCGTTGTAAAGTTGGGAGTGTGCTGTTTTGTTGTTACAAAGCTTACTTAAACTAAAATATTGTTCACTATTTTGTCATTATTTATGAAAGCATTTATTGTTTATTTAAAATTTTTGAAAATTCAATTATTTTAATTGGTATTTGACCACATTTTCAATGTAATCCAACCAGATTATATGTTAAGTAAACATTTTTAACTAACATAACAAATTACGTACGAAGTAGACTACCTAATAAACGACAAGCATCTGCATCATAATTTCAATTTATAAAATATAATATGAAAGTGTATTCTAGTTAGAATAACTAAGTGCTTGTAAATAAGCGATAACAAGCTGTCTGTAGCGTAATAATTCAGGGTTTTGCAGAAGCGTAACAAATGACGTTTAATCACAAAAGAGATTTCTGAGAGACAGTCCCCTTGATCTCCTGTAACGTGGTGTTTTCTATTTTCTTTCTGGTTTTAAGCTGTATTACGCATGTAGCATGATAGTGTGAAGGCCCTCTGCTCCACACTTCCGCTGAAGTTCTGAAAGTATTGCGTGAGGAGTGGCGGAACTCAACGCCGCGCTACGAAAATATTAAATATTTCATTTCCTTATGAATCAAACCCACAATCTGTAGCATTCACAGATCCAGGCAAACACGTAAACACAAAAATGTATGGTTCATTAGATATGTATGTGTTATTTAACCACTAATTTACATTATAAAGTTTTTCAGTTTAATCTATGAAGGTCAAAATTAATTTACTAAATAATACTTTATCTACGGAAAGGTATTTATTTTATCGTATCTACTCAGTTAAACGTTTAAATTCTAGCAATTACTCCTAGCTCAAGTTTTCTTCGACTTCACTTCTAAATAAATAATGCAAGGAGTTGTATGGCTTAATTATCTCTTAACTATCGTCCACGAGACGTAAAAAGACTTTTATTTGTTCGTAAATTTCGTGTAAGAGCAGCCCTAACGAGGGAAAACAGCGTTGTGTTGTATTCTATGTTATTATTTTGGCAATATTATTGCCCCGGTGAGTTCAGACGCCACCCCCGCCCCGCCAGCTGGCATCAAACTCCGACTCCGACTCACAGAAATAGTTTTAGAAATTCACAATCTATTATTGAACGTGTACTTACGTATTTAGAGCGACGTATTTTGTATCTCTTTCGACGCGTCTGTTGCCACTGTTGCTAATGATGAATGTAATTTTGTTTTATTGTATTGCGTGCGCTTAATGTTGCTGTTGCTGTTTCTTAATTGTTTTGTAGTATTTACTGACTGATGTAAATAGTGTATTTGGTAAATTATATACAAAGTGTATTCATTTTTCGTAATTTGAATCCATTATTGCTATACCCTATTCACGACGCCAGAAGATGAAAGGTAAACAAAAAAAAGGTCATTTATTTTATAGTTCACGATTGATGGAGCTACTATATTAAGTAAAAATATATCTATGGTTTAATGGAAACAATACGCTGATAGCATTGTAAGTAATATTATTAAACGATATCTATGGAGCTAGTTAATTAATAACTAATTGTAATTTAAACTTCTGGATATCGATGAAATGATTTTTATATTTATATTTTCATTTTTTTTTTAATTGCACATGTAAAATGTGCAATTTTATAAAATCTGAAGTAAAAAAACATATACAATAATCCAAAATTAACATTCTTTTCATATTTAAAGCCAGGAACATTGTAAAAATCTAATTTTAAATCTAAAAATGTTTCTATTCACCCACCTTATTTGAAGAAATCATAAATATCATGCAAAACACCCAAAAGCCAATTTGTTCAAACTTGAAATGCATTTTAATACTATAAAATAAATTTATATTACTATTATAATAAATTTTTGAGCACGGATACTGCGGACAATTTACAATAAAATGTGATGTTTTGTCATCAGTTTAATTAGTTCCGCCATTTTACTATCAGTCGAACTGTTGATAAGACAATACTGTTGTGATTCCGTTTTACTTTTGTTGTTTTTTCTTAAGTTTATTGTCATGTTTTGTGTAAAATTGTTTTATGATTATTTTGTTTTATATTTCATATTGAATTAAATATATCATATTTTATAAAATGAATAATCCTGTACCAAATTAAATATAAATCCAAGAATTACATAAAGCTTTAAGAAACAGTATTTCTTTGCTTACATTTTGTCTCATACCAAAATGAATAGTGTCAGTTGCCTTCAATTTTAAGTGCTAGTATAGAAAGTGTAACTCATTGAAACGAATTCTAAAGACGGATGTCAGAGACGCCAGAGGTTTTGTCTATGATGTTTTGGTACTTATATAAAAGGGAAGGATTACAAATCCGGACAAGTGCTTTGAACCAAAATTCACAAAGACGGAAATTAATTTCGTACCAAATATGTCTTAAATATAATATAATATTTTGTGATATAATTAGGTGTAGGTACTTAATTTTTTTTTAACAAAGCGCAGCGTGGAGTTCCGCCACTCAACATGTGAATTCCTCTAGAATTTCGCGAACAATGAGAAACGTAGTCTTAACTAGGTTCCCTCAGCTTAAGAGATCGGGATACAGCGTGACGGTAAAAACAAATCTAAAAATAAAAATATATAGAAAAAATATTTTTTTAAGGGAGAATTGACGTACAGGTAACGTAAAGGTGATAATTTATTTAAAAAAAATATAACATTAAAAATATAGAATATTATTTAATATCGTAAACATTTCAAATTATTTGTCTACGTTGTCGTTATAGAAAGATCTTACACAGTCCCCATTTGTATATAGGTTACATATATGTTAAAAACTTTTAATTGGGGAGGAACTATATAGGTCAACATAAAGTTTATTATAACATTATTATTTTATAAACACAAAGCTCGAGTAGTTTTAAATACTACTAACAAGGGCAATTTTCGATTACGTACACTTTTAACATAAATAGGTAATCTTTTGATATTTTGAAAAAAGACAAACATTTGCGATTTATCACTTTCTATATCTAGAGGTTTAAGAATTTAAATATAACTTATTGTTAATATAATGATATAGGGGCTTTAATGAATAACTTTTAAAAGAACGGGCGACTATTCAGGTAATGTCACCCCATGACGTCGTCGTTGCTAAAGACTAGATTGATATTTGACGTTCGTAATATCCGTTACGATCTCATCTTATCATAGAACTGTCAAATAAAGATGAAGATGTCTTTGGTATTTATAATAACATTGCCTCCAGTTACAAATTACGCTACAGTAACATCTTAATTTTTAGTTTGAACGAAATATCAGATTTTATTTACTTGTTTATTTAATTTTATTTGTAGGGTTCCGTACTTCGAAAAAAAATAGTACCCTTATATTTATTACTTTGTTGTCCGTTTATCCGTCCGTGTGTCAATACCCTTTTTCTCAGGCACACGTAGAGGTATAACGCTGAAATTTGTATCAAATACTCAGATCGGCTGTCCTTTGGAGCTATAAAAGAATCAAACTTAAAAAGTTACAGCTGTGTATGGAGCAATTTTTTGAAAATCGCAAGGGATCTACTGGATACTTCCCGTGGATCTCTATTTATGACATTTGGCAAAAATTAAAAATTTACAAAAAAAATCACACAATCCAGAAATTGGTACAGAACCCTCGGTGTGCAAGTCGGACTCGCATTTGACCGATTGTTTTTTTAAAGTAAAAAATAATTATTAGATGTATTGAAACAATGAAAATACTCCTTTTGACTATTAATGTTATGATTATTAAATTTCAATTTTGTTTTAAATGAAAACTCGCGTGAATAACTTTTATCGATAAAAAATTAAAATAAAGAAAAATAAGATATCCGTAAGTACACATAATATGAAGCACGACGGCAAACAAAATTCTACATAATATTTGGCTGAGATAATAAAGCGGCTTTACGTTATTTAATCACAACACTCAAACTCGCGTACGATGTTTTATTTTGTGTTTTTGTGTTTCACAGTAATTATTTTGTGAAATATAAAATGTTTTATTCCTGTTATACTAGGAAAACTTTTCCTCTGCTTAATAAGTATTTTTTTTTTTTCAGTTTCATGTTAGAAGCTGCATGTTCCAGATTATACAGACAAATCTAGTGTTAAGACACTCCGTTTAAATGAGTGAAATTTAATGATTTAGTTGATAAATCTATTAACTTATAGGGGGTATTGAACTGAGACTCATCTAAGCAGCAGTTTAGGCAAAATTTCAAATTGAGTCATAATGATTTTAAAAGCGTCATTTTTAATCAATTTTTTTCATCGATATAAAGAATGTGGAAGTTAAGCCTTTTCGCGTAAATATTTAGCTTTAAAAAAGTAAAAGTAGCGGTACTTTTAAACAAATATTATTGTTATAAAAAAATATTCTCGTACGTTAAAAGTCGCGCAAATAGACTTAATAGTCTTAATAAGGTTAACCTTCTTTTATCAGCATTATTGTTAATTAGATCTATATCATTTGCACCACAAAAATCTGCCCATATATACTAAATCTAATATTTTGATATAATTTTGTAAACTGTATGAAATATAATATAAAGAGGACGCCATCGATAACCCGAAGCTGTAGAATACAAAAGCTCATATCTATGAATGGCCAGATCCAAATAGCTCCTATTTCTTTAGTGGAAATTTATTTTAATGAGGTGAGCTTACAGGTTTCCAAATAAACCCCAAGTCCTTGGATCTAGAAATAGAATTTTAAAATAAGATGTATCTTTAATACACTTATAAATTTTATTTTATTTAAGACTAAAATTATATAATGAAATATAAAAACATTTAATTGTAAAAAAATCAATACAATTAAAAATTAAGCTACAAAATTTAGTGATATACGTCTACGAAAATTACTTTTTTAATAGAAATTGACAGCAAAAGTACTTTAACGTACAAATATCGGCTTCAATAGCTAGTAGATCGACGCGTTCCAATTGCACCGTGACGACGCGTGATGTGGAATAATTAATTTTAGTTATTGTTTTATTTATCGTTTAGACATAAATTTGTAGAGAAAATAAATGCCTTTTGCAAAAATAGTTTCAATTTTATATTATAAAATAAAATATATCCCTCAACATACAATCTACAAAGCAAATTTTTAGATATTATTAACTTCACTAGTAGTAGTCATTAAAACAAAGTGATAATTTGAAAACTGAATAACGAACATTCTGTTTAACATCAAACATCAAAATTTCAATGTTACAGAAGCGAAATGAGTCTAGATTCGAACGTCAGACCGATATCGGGTTAAGCAAATTTAAATGAACCGTACGGATGAATGCCCGCATTTGTTAATTAGTTGCATCCCCTGAAAGTTTAAAATATTCGCTCACTAGAGTGCCCTCATTTCCGGCTGCTCGCGTTTCGACCTATGCTGAGGTATAAAACACCGAGCGCCATAGCAGACGGAAATATTTTGTTGGAATAAAATATTAAATGACGAAAATGCACCTTGTAAATGAAATGTCGTAAAGTCTCGGGCACGGTCATAATGAATACGATGGTGGCTGCTGTTTAAAACACATTTTTACATTTTATTTTTATTTTTCTGATTATTTTTACATGATGGAATATACAAGAATGTCAGAATAATCTATTATTTTATATTCAAGACAGAAATAAAAAAAAATTTAGAAATATTTCTATGGAAAAGTTAATTTAAAAAAAAAAGCTGTATTAGGTGTACAAGTTTAAAACATTGGGTTTGCATTTCAAAGATACCGTTTAATAGAGACTCAGAGGGTAACATTTTTAAACGGCTGAGAGGGAACTGAATTAAAACGAATGAGACTCATTCTACTTGAAGAGAGGGTACTTTTACTCATGGTTGAACCTTTTAACAAGGCGTGATAACTACGATATTGCGTCATAGCTCATAGAAAAATGTAAAGCTTTTTACATTTTTATTCTATGAACAAATCAAGATATGTATCAACGTATTATATACTGAGGCCAGAAGGCGCAGAAGCACAAATATGTGACTGTAAATGCCACTGGTTGTGGGTGCGATATCAACTTTTTATATTTTCATCGAGGCCCTCTCATGTCGAGGCAAAACGCAGCGTTGAGTTCCGTCATTCAACACGCAATGGCTCTTGAATTCGGTGGAAAATGGGGAATGGAGTCTATCTGGATGTCTACTCTGTGTGTGCGGGATTCAGCGTATTTTGATTTATTTTTTTTATTTAAATTTAAATTCTGTAGATAAATCAAAATATGGTTGAACGTGTAATATAATAAAAATTAAAAGCTATACGAATATACGTATACAAGAAGCACTTGCCCACGTACGTACGTACCTCTTAAAATGGTCTATTACACATTGAATTGCAATGCAGTCTACATTTTTTTGAAAAAAAATCAAGTTATGGGTCAAAGTATAATATATATTAATAATACTATTGGTGTGTGCTTACTTGCCAGTGGGACCATTGACTTTTTTCCTTGATTGGTTTTCGTCACAAACTTTTTATGGTAAATTGCAACAATAAAAAATAAATTGTGATATACATAAATTACAATTGTTCCTATAATAAAACTCTAACCCCTGTTGGCCTTAATCAATTATTAAAAAATAAAAATATTTATCATCTATTAATAATAAAATGTTAGCAGTAAGTGGGGAACGTAGCGTCCTAACATTAGGTTCCCTCTGCCTGCACTGCTGTGCTCGAGATACAGCGTGAACCTGATAATAATAAAAGATGTATACCATAAATATAAACAATTATTTTTGTAAGAATAAACTGCGCATATACAAATGGTGCATCTGCCAACCGCATATTAATCTGTGTTTAGTGACAAATGCACGAATACATGCATCTAGGTGATACACTGAAGTGATATTGTTCACTGAAGCGCAAAGCGCCACTCTTGGATATTCGCAGGAACGTAAGTGATTGCTGACGTGACGTATACCCAAATTTTGTATTCACTGACAACTACATATATTTAGAGACGTCATGTCATATTTTCTGTAAAATGCTATTCTTTTCTAAAGTGAAGATAAATTGCTATTTTTCGTCGTTTAAGCCAAAGGAAAGTAGTGGTGGATCGTAGCGTTCTTTAGTGTTCACGTTTAGAAACATTGCTGTTGCGCGGCGTTGAGTTCTGCGACTCCTCACGCAATGCCTTCAGAATTCGACGGAAAATAATGCACGGAAGTGTCTTATTTATTGCACACAGAAAATATAATCTATCTATCTATATATATATATAAAAGGACATGTACTGACTGACTGAGGTAAGATGCACGCACAGCCATAACCACTGTGCGTAGAAACGTGGAATTTGGACATATGTTCATTTTCATAATCTGGACATCCACTAAGAAGGGATATTGAAAAATTTTAACCCTAAAGGGATGAAATTGGGGAACCCCTAAGGGTGCAAATACGCGGGCGAAGCTACGCATGCCCACTTGTAATACAATAATGTAATAATAATACAATATTTTCTTGCATAACATATTAGAAAATTATTTATGTTCTTATGTATTTATATAGTTAGTTAGCTTTGAAGTCTCATAAATTGATAGTAATTAATTGTGAATATTCGTAATAAATAATGTTACATTGCATACCGAGAACAGAGGAGCCGTGCCAAGTTATTGTAGTTGACCGGCGATATTTCTTTGCTGGCAGTGTATTATCACCTGTGGCTTTTATCATGTTAGGATTCGATGTGGTACATTTTAATTTATTATTTATATCTCACATTATTTTAATTGACAGAAGCTATATATTTTGTTTAGTAACTTACTTCTATAAATATTTTTATCAATTACTAATAACCCATTCGCGGTTTCACTCGCTTGAATAATCAAACCATATTACATAATATAGTCTTTCTCAGTAAAGGAATTTTTCAATTCGAATTAATAGTTAGATGTAAGTAGGTGACAAAGTGTGACTGCAAAATCGACTGGATGTGTGGTCGATCCCCACTAGAGGACATTAAATATTTATTTAAGTTTATATTTTCATTTCTTCGCTCTGGTGTCGAGGCAAAGCGCGGCGTTGAGTTCCACCACTCAACACGCAATGCATCCAGATTTCAGCGGAAAGTAGGAAATGGAGTCTTTACATTAGGTTTCCTCTGTTTACCCTGCTGTGTGCGTGATACAGCGTGAAGCTGAAAACAAAAAAGAATCAATACGTCATAAGATTAGCACGTTCAACCAATCATACTCTTCCACATATTTAAATTTTCTCTGTAATTTTTTAATTTTTTCGTAATACATTTGATAAACCTACTTCATTCATTATGCGAAATGAGTTAAGCAACTACATTAGGCAACCTAATCTATTTATAAGTGAAACTAAATTTAAAAGTATTTTAATTTTCTTAAAGTTATTAAAACAATGGAAAGTTTCAAAGTTTTGCGCACGGATCTGTTGAATTATTACCGCGTGTGTGTAACGTAATTAGAAATGTATAAGGTTAACTTACCTTGAAGATTTTTTTTTATTGTTAACTATTTTCCTACTTTAATAAAAAAAAGGAGTTGAGTGTATGTTTTTCTCATACCATTCTTTTAATTTATTGTACCTTTTAATTTGGGATCGTCGAAAATCTAAGAATTATTTTTATGTTTTGTATTTGTTTATTACATGTTATCCAAGTTTGTAAAATTACATATACTTTAGGAATTTGACTACACATATTATATATTTAAAGTTTAAAATAAATAAAACAGCTTCACGCTGTATCCCGCACACAGCAGTGTAGGCAGAGGGAACCTAGTGTTAAGACGCTCCATTCCCCACTTTCTGCCGAACTCTGGAGGCATTGCGTGTTGAGTGGCAGAACTCAACGTCGCGCTTTGCTCGACACCAGAGCGAAAAAATGGAAATATAATATAATTTAAGTAAATATTTCATCTCCTCGAGTGGGGATCGAACCCACAACCAGTCGGTTTTACAGTCACACTTCGTGCCACTGCGCCACGACTGGCCTCAACCGTAGTAGTAACAATCAAGCCAACCAGCCGTCTCCGGCTGTCGTAGCCCAGGAGCATAAGAGTGTGACCGTAACGCGACGGTTGTGAGTTTAATCACCACTCGAAGGAATGAGTTATTATTTATTAATATTTTTAATTCTTTGTTCAAGCACCAAGGCAATAGTCCGGTGTTGAGTTCCGCCACTTAACACGCAATGCCTCAAACAATTCGGTCAAACGTGAGGAATGGAGCGTCTTGGCACTAGGTTCCTTCCGCCTATCATGCTGTATGCGGGATACAGCGTGAAGATGATTTTTTAACAATTTCTTTTACGAAACATCATCAACGACAAAACAACAATAACGTAAATGTCTAACTCAAAAGCAACACGAGCTTTACAAACGAAATTATGGCTTCCCATTTCAAAGTCAGAAGTGAGCCAGTTACAAATAACTTCAACTTTTCTTTGGAAAGCATCTCGATATATTTCTCTTCATAGTTTATAGAGGACTATCAGATTTTATCTTGGAATATTTGATATGTACTTGTTACTATGTTCATATGTATATGTGTTTGTTATGTAAAACAAATGTTTTATTTAAAACCATTTGTAATATCGAGTTTATCCGTTTCACATTAATCAATCATATAGGATTAGTGTATAGTGAATTTAACTCTAAATATTAATAGACGTAATAATGTATTTGATATAATAAATCAGCTTCACGCTGTATCCCGCACATAGCAGGATATTCAATGGGAACCTAGTGTTAAGACACTCCGTTCTCTATTTTCTGCCAAGTTCCGGAGACATTGCGTGTTAAGTGACGTAACTCATTGCCGCTCTTTGCCTCGACACCAGACTGAAAAAAATTAAGTATAAATGTAAATGAATATTTAATTTCCTCGAGTGGTCATCGAACCCACAACCAGTCAATTTTACAGTCATACTTTGTGCCCCGTTAGTTTATAATCAGCATGAAAGTTACATAAAGGGACTTCTGTTTCTACCAATATAAAATCATGATATTTTTCGTATATCAAAAATTTCTACATTTTACGGAAGAGGCTGACTTAGCTGAAATAAAGTATTGATTGTACAAAAATAGCTTAGGCTAGGAATGGAAGAAGTCTCGATTGCAATATATTTAATGAATATCTCGACCAAAAATATCTGTATTGATATGTGTCTGATGTTTCAAATTTAAGTAAACATTTAATATTTATCACTTATTGCAAAGTAAACAAGTGTGTTGGAGGCCAGTTGTGGCGGAGGAGCACAAGTGTGACTGTGACTTGACTAGTTGTGGGTTCGATCCCCACGCGAGAAAATTAAAGTTTTCATTTCTTTGCTCTGGTATAGAGACAAAGCGCTGCGTTGAGTTCCGCTACTCAACAGGCAACGTTTCCAGCATTTAGCGGAAAGTCGGGAACGTAGTATCTTAACGCTGGGTTCCCCTTTGCCTACCATGCATTAAAATGCAAAAAATGCGTTACTAAAAATATATACGTCATCATTCTTCTAATGTTTTTCGTATCGATTTTACTAAATTTATTCCAGACCAGACCAGAATAATATAGATTTTACCTAAAATTAAATCAGCTTCACGCTGTATTCCGCACACAGCAGGGTAGGCAGAGGGAACCTAGTGTTTTTAGACACTCCGTTCCCCACTTTCTGCGGAATTCTGGAGGCATTGCGTGTTGAGTGGCAGAACTCAACGCCGCGCTTAGCCTCGACACCAGAGCGAAGAAATGGAAATATAAATTTAAGTAAATATTTCATCTCCTCGAGTGGGGATCGAACCCACAACCAGTCGGTTTACAGTCACACTTTGTGCCGCTGCGCCACGACTGGCCTCAATAATATAGATTTAATTCCTTTATTTCTTATTTAAAAACGATGTTCAATTACGACGTGATTATTTGTCTATACATGTCTAGTAACTAATAAGATTTAGCAAACACCAGGTCAATACATACTGATAAGTTATATTTGCAGGGATACTAACGCGGTTGCGGCCTGCGGTCTGCATATCATTGATAGATATGTTATACAACCCTTACATTCATTGAAATTGATTCCAGTATTAGATTGTTATCAGTACCATATTAGTCTATTGTAGATTTCATGACTTACCAAGTCCATGGCTACCGATACGGTGCTTGGTTTAGGAAAATATGGTGGTTCAGGTCAAATAGTTGAAGTAAATGTCTTTACGATCTTTTTATCCGAACTCTCTATATAAATTTTTATCCTTGTGAGAATTGAACCCACAATAATCACGTACAGATAAAAAAAAACTTGAATTTTCGTGAACTATATAGTTATTTTTATAAAATAATTTTATGACATACTTAAATTGTTACATACGAACAATTGTTGACGTTACAGGTTTTTTTCCTTCCTTTTTATATTTAATTTTAAAGTGACTTTTGTTTTTACTTGCCTGTAAACTATTCATCAAAAATTTTGTGCAATATCTTTATATTATAGTATTACAGAATACTTTAAAAAAATGAAAAAAAGAAGTTGTTGCACTTAGCCAAAGTTCGTGAAACTAAGTATACATATTTTTATCTCCTTAGCGTTTTCTCCATACAACGTGACATTGGCGAAGTGAATTAAGCTCAACTGGCGCACTTAAAACGCTGTAACTAAAGAACTGAACTGAACACATATTTTTAATAGTACACTTACTTACAACTATGTGATACAATACAAAAAATACAAAACACAATATCGAATCCTAGGAAGATATCGCAAAATAAAAATAAATACGTTTTATAAAATTTCTCATTTTTCTTTGAAAACAGCGCTTAAACATATCTAGACTGTAAGTTGTCATTAAGTTTATGAATGTAGAGCCCTGCACTAAACAAGATAATCTCTGCTGCTCAAATCTCCAACTTAGATAGTAATCCAAGTTGGAGTTCATTTGGAGTCACGTGTACATACTGACGTGGTGTGTAATTATTGTTATACATATTAACAAAATTATTGTATATTTCTATAATTTCATGTAGTTTTTTTCCTGTATTATACTAAATCTTTTTATATTTTAATATTTAAAAATCCAAAAATTGAATTAGATCAGTTTCACGCTGTATCCTGCACACAATAGGATAGGCAGAGGGTGTTAAGATATTCCGTTCCCTACTTTCCAACAAAATCTGGAGGCATTGTATGTTGAATTGCTGAACTCAACGCCACGCTTTGCCTCGACACCGGAGCGAAGTATTGAAGATATATATTTAAAAAAAAAAAATTATCTCCTCGAGAGAGGATCGAACCCACAACCAGTTGATTTTAGAGTCACACTTTGTACCCCTCCTGCGCCACGACTGGCCACATATAATTTTAATATTTATTTTCTTAATTATGAAATAATGGCGGTTTGCTTTTTGTTTATTATATTAATATTTACTTCAGTTTAATCTAGACAAATCTTACATTGGAATGAATAAATCGTACCATATCATCCATCTAGTGCGTGGTTACAATTAAATATTAGTACATTTTGAAAAGTTTAAGGAGGTATAATATAAAATCTTTGTTGCACCAAATGGGCGATTTTATCTTCTTAAATATATGGCTGTAGCTAGCTAGATTTCACCGTTCGTGATTTAAAGCTTTCTGTAACGCAATATTTTAAAATAAAAAGTAAATAATGTATAGCAATTTGACGCTACCTAGGTACAGAAAATTTACTTAAGCTTAAAAAGAAATTAATAGCTTTACACTACTTAAATAAAAGGCCAGTCGTGGCGCAGTATCACGAAGTGTGACTGTAAAACCGACTGGTTGCGGGTTCGATCCCCACTCGGGGAGATGAAATATTTACTTAAATTTATATTTCCATTTCTTCGCTCTGGTGTCGAGTTTAACCGCGGCGTTGAGTTGTGCTTCCAGAATTCGGCAAAAAGTGGGGAACGGAGTGTCTTAACCATAGGTTCCCCCTGCCTGCCCTGCTGTGTGCGGAATACAGCGTGAAGCTGATTTACTTTCTTATTTTTTTACTTAAATAAAAAAAAAACAAATCCAGCCACAGCACGCCACAAAAAAAATAATTAATAACCTTATATTAGTAAACGGAAGCACTTTTAGTCGTTGTCGATAACTTGTTTGAAAGCTTTCAGTCATTAAATTGATATTTTATTCGCAAAGTTCCCTTTAAAATAATAAGCGACGTCATTGGACGGACGTAGATAGGTAATTGAAAATGTCGGCTTATATTTCGTAAATCTTACTTATAGAAAAGTCGTTGGCAAACATTTTCAAAGATATCGCGCAAAGTACTCTTTTGATCTGCACCTTGATCACTCTTTATCACTTTTTTTATAATTTTGTCGAGACATAATTCTATTTGAATGAATTAATTTGTTTTATAGCTACAACTTAAACTTGACTTTTACTCACTTAATTTAAAAATGTTCATTATATAATATAATTTTATACAAAAAATGTTGATCCATTCAGCGTAGAGTGAAGAACGGAAGTGCCTTAATGGGAACGAAGTGTCCTAACACTAGGTTCCCAGACTCCCTCTGTCTACTCTGCTATGAGCGCGAGTAGAGCTTGATTATAAAAAAATAAAATAAAACAAACGTACTTGCGCTACGATGTTGTACTTGTTTAGTAGTACCTATTGATTAAAATATTCTCGTCGAATCCGTAATAATATTTTATTAATGGGACAAAGTTAAGGGTCAAAACGGAATTACATATATTTTACTAAAGTAAATGTCAAGCATAATGGATTTTATGTACTAGCCCGGCTCTTCATCTTGTATTAATATTAGTGAATACAGAGAAGTTAGTCGAATATATATAGGGTAGAATTCTTAAGGTAAAATAAAATAATTTGCTTTTGCTCGTGAGCTTATTTATATGTATGTATATACTTATTTATATGTATGTATATGTAATAATGTGTGTGTCGTAGGCAGATGGAACCTAGTGTTAAGACACTCCGTTTCCGACTTTCCGCCGTATTATGGAGGCATTGCATGCTGAGTGGCGGAACTCAACGCCGCACTTTGCCTCGACACCAGAGCGAAGAAATGGAAATATAAATTTAAGTAAATATTTCACTTCCTCGAGTGGGGATCTAACCCACAACCAGTCGACTTTACAGTCACACTTTGTGCCTCTACGCCACGACCGGCCTCCATGTAAGGCGGCCATTGTAAGACGGCCTCGGCTTCGGCGCGACGGCAACGGCATATTGTAGGGTAGGCACAGGAAACACAGTATTAAAAGTTTTCCATTTTCCATCCAATTTTCCAATTTACGAAACTCAACGGCGCACTTTTTTTTTATAATTGAATCCTTCCAGTGGAATTTGAACTCACAATCACCACATTTGCAGCGAGACACTGTTACACTGCGCCATACCCAAAAGTTTTAAGAACTATATTTAAATAGACGATTATATGTATTTGTCTTTCTCGAGTAGATGTTTAAACTATTTATTATAATATACGCTCCCAAGTTAAAGTGAATGTAAAGAGGTACTCAGACCTTATTTTAGTTCAGAATTTTATTTAAATCGGCCCGAGATCTTAGTTTAATTTAATTTTTAAATTTTATGTAACACTAGCGACCTGTATGCAGTTTAACCCGCTTGAAATATACGATTATTTTTTATTGAAAAACAAAGCGAATCGCTTTAGTATTCTAATATACATATGTTTTAACTCACAGTAATTTCCATAGGATTCTTGATTGTGTAGGAAATAAAAAGTTGAACCTATGTTGATATAAATAATATAATTTTTAACCTTATTCTCGAATTTGTATATTATAATTTAAAGTAAATATGTATCTTTAGCGTTTAATATAGACGGTACATATGTATATTGTGATATTGATTTGAAATTATTATTTTTAAATATATTATATTTTCCAAACGACACTCTAACGTTGCATTTTAAAATTTAATATATAAATCCTCTCATGAAAACGAAACTTATTTTAAGTAAATCTACCTAAGTTTTTTTTGTATTATGTCAAGACAACGTCATAAACGCGACAAGATAAAGTTGTGTAATCATTATAATTTATATTAGCTTAGTTTATTGTTTTTTTTACTTATACCTGAAAAAAGAGGCAATTTATCGTGCTTTTGTTTAATCATTAAGAATAGTTGTTAGTCTTTAGCAATATCTTCAATTAACATTCATATAAAATTGATATTTTCCTAAAAAAAAAAGAGTAACTTAAGTGATTCTATCGATCTGTCGAGACTTTAACAAGGAGAAATGTATCACTTACCATTTTTAATACGTAATATTACTGTTTCTCAAACCTACAATTCTTGGAGTAACGTGTAAGATTATATATTGCCATAATTACTTATAGCCAGAAGTAATAAGCGGCTGGCAGCATAGAACGAGCAGTGGAGGCTCAGTCATTTATTAACTTTATCAGTGTATATTTACTGGGAAGTTAGATTACTCTTCACGTTTAAGTATTGGTAAGTATATACACGGCGTATACTTATATGAATATAGTCATTATTCCAAAAGTTTTAAAATAATGTGCTCTAATTAATATAATTAAGTTTTATTTTAACTTTATATTCAGCTTTTTTAGAAGTGTAAAAAATAAACATTCTTATAAAAAAATATGTGTTTTTTTTTCTGGCATGTATAATTAGAGCCTATGCCTCCAGAATTCGGTGGAAAGTGAGGAACGGAAATGGCTTAATTGGAACGGAGTATCTTATCAATACGTTCACTTATCAGGCTCCCTTTGCCTACCCTGCTATGTGCAGGTAAAGTTGTGTGTGGAAGCTTCAAAAATAAAATAAAAAACAATCTAATAAACAAATACAAAAATTAATGTAAATGTTAATAAATGAGATTTATCAAACCCATTTTCGGGTTAAAATATTTTATAACATACGTTCAAAGTCTTATACATGTACTATACTTATAAATGTATTTTATTTTTGCACCGCATTAGGTCGCTATTTCGGTCCGCCGCCACCCGCCAAGCTAGCTGCGTAAATAATACATTCGTATTAAGTTCTAACTCGATATCCATTTTACAAATAAATCGACGTATTTTTATTAAATTTCAGCTATAGATGGTGTAAAAAAATCATTTTATTTTTATAAGAATCTGTACGTTACTTATTTAGAAAAACGTATAAAAATTTTGAAAGCAGCGGGACTCGAACCCGCGCCTCCTGGAAACCGACCAGGTAACGTAAATTTTTATACGTAAATAAGTATTTTTCTTTCCTAAGTGTGGAATAACACTTTAAAAATGTTTAAAAAAATCTGTACGTTATTCACTTGTTTAGCAAATATTGTATTATGAAGTAGAGAATCGGGTTTGGTGTACTATATTACATTTGGCCCTCTTTTAATTTAAGGACCTTTCGCCTAAACAAATCTAGAACTCCCAAATGTTATTTATTATATTATTGTCCCACTTGAATAGGAATAAACCTCATAAAAATCGCTTTCCATTATAAACTATTAATACATGTAAATATGAAAATCAGCTGCGTTATAATTACAGTAAAAGCAAACTCGAAACCAAATACAATACTAAAACCAGTTTCAAATGTTGCGAATGTCGAATCTCGTGTTTAGCCCTTGCCTGCCTCGGGGCGATTTCATCCCTTTTACAACCTAAACAACCCTATCAGTATTAACCTGGCATGTTGAAAACATTAAGGGAAATGATCAACCTACTTGAACTGCCAAAATTTGTATATTTGCCCACCGCTAAGCTTTTGCTTTCATCGTATTGATACATTCAGATTTTATCTTTTGAATATTAGAAAATAATATTGTAAGCCCATATAAAATGAAATGTGCTTAAAAGTCATTAAATATATATATGTAGTATTATACAATTTTAAGTATAATTGACAGTATGCTTAAACTTATACTTGGAAGTGAGGACAGTCGTGGCGCATGGGTACAAAGTGTGACTATAAAATCGACAGGTTGTGGGTTCTATTCTCTCTCGGGGAAATGGAATATTTACATACATTTATATTTTTATTACTTCGCTCTGGTGTCGAGGCAAAGCGCAGCCTTGAGTTCCGCCATTTAAAACTCAATGCGTCCAGAACTCGCCGGAAAAATGGGGTGTCTTAACATTAGGTTTTCTCTGCCTAAAAATAGTATAAGAATGCACAAATATATTTATTTCAAAAAGAACAAAACAGAAACAAGTGTACAAGTTGTGATATACGAGTATATAACCTATTGCGCACTGGGAATGTGAGATCCGTTGTATTTTTCATATTTAAAATATTTTTGTTTCCGTAGTTGTTCAACAAAGAGTGACATTGAGTTCTAACACTGAACACGAAATGTTTCCGTTTGGACAGAAAGTGGAGCCTGAAATCATATTTTATTAAAATCAGCTTCACGCTGTATCCCGCCCACAGGGTAGGCAGAGGGAACCTAGTGGTTAAGAGACTGCGTTCCCCACTTTCTGCCAAATTCTAGAGGCATTGCGTGTTGAGTGGCAGAACTCAACTCGGCGCTTTGCCTCGACACCAAAGCGGAAAATGGAAATATAAATTGAAGTAAATATTTAATTTCTTCGAGTGGGGATCGAACCCACAACCAGTCGGTTTAAAAGTCACTCTTTATGCCCCTGCGCCACGACTAGCCTCAAAATAAAACATTTTAAAATAATAAATATATTTTAAATAAAACTATTTTAACCGGATTAATCGTGTATATTTAGTTTTGTTGTACATTTTTGGAAACCCGACGTTTCGAACACTTTGCAGTAGTCCGTGGTCACGGGTAGACTGAGGTGGCATTCGTCTGTCAGTTGACATAATTACTATATCAAACTACCGCCAACGATTTCTTAATTTCCTCGCGTTCTGCCCTGGATTCTTGCAGAATGAGCAGTGTGCAGGTGTATACAAATTGTAGATTGTGACTGTGGCTTATCATACATTGGTCAAACAAAGAGAAGCATCGGTGTTAGGATGAAGAAACACATCTCAGATATAAAGAATGGGCATGTATCAAAGTCGGCTGTATGTGAGCACACTGTGGATAAACCTAGCCATTACATAAGGTTTGATAAACCCCTCATCCTCGCTAATGAAAACAGATATATTCCTAGAATGATCCGTGAGGCTATTGAAATACAAAAATATATTAATTTCAATAGAGAGGACGGCTGGAAGCTTTCTAACACCTGGGACCCACTCATCAAATCTTTGAAGTCTCAGACCCACCATACCAGAGGGCAAGATACAGTTAGCTCATTCTGCAAGAATCCAGGGCAGTACACGAGGAAATTAAGAAATCGTTGGTGGTAATGTGATATAGTAATTATGTCATCTGACAGACGAGTGCCACCTCAGTCTGTCGTCGGGTAGACGACGACGTACAACAAAACTGAATATACGCGATTAATCCGGTTAAAATAGTTTTATTTAAAATGTGTAATAATCGTGAAAATGAAAGAACTTAATAAATATATTATAATTAATTACAATGTATTTATTTTTAAAATGGTCTCCAAACAATTATTGATCATTTGAAATAAATTTTAAAAATGTTAAAGTTTGTATAAGCATATATGTTTGTTTAAATAAAGTCAAAGTCAAGTCAATTTTATTCAAAATAAGAAGTTACATGCTTCATTTTTCGAACGTCAAATAATTTACCACCAGTTTGCTAAAGTTAATGCCTCAGACCTGAGAAGAACCAGCGCAAGAAACTCAGCGGGCCTTTTTTTTAAGCAATTTTAATTTAATTTGATTTCCTAATATATTATTTATCTTCTTGTAAGGAATATTATATCAAGAAGAAACATAATAAAGTAAATATTCCTCTGTATTATCTATTGTTTCGGTACCTGAAATTATCATACAAATCTTAAAATTGAACCTCGATAGTGTCACGAAAAAATATGAGTCTTATTGTTATTTTACTTTACGCATATGCTGGATAATGCTATGTGAGTTTCCTATTTTTTTTATTAAAGACACTATTTATGATATTTTGTAGAATTTATTAATATTTAATACGCGCATATGTTTTAAATGCAATTAATATTTAACAGTTTACACCAATAAAGATTATTTGAAAGAATATAATACTAACTACTTAAATTGAAATAATTATATAAAGCAAAAATAAATAAAAAAAACGCACAAACACACACAAAACCTTATAATAGATGCTGTAATCACCAAATGGCACGCCAACAAATTCAGAAAATTTGGAACAGGAGAGTTCCATTACGATTGTCTAGCGACACTTCGCAAAAGCGAGTCAATAGCTGCTCCTAAATTAGGATTGACGGCGACAGGTTTTGTAAAAGCATTGCACTGTTGAATTATTAAGGCGATCCAGGCGGGCTGTATTTGTAGGTCTGGCTTCAGTCCGTCCGTATACAAACGTAGGTAATAGTCCATTTATGGATCCCGCTCATTTTGAATTCTGACACCCGGATAAAGGAACTGGCGGACTAACATATTATGTTAGCTAGAGCGATTTAAAACTGGACTGACATGGGAAAGTATTCATTTTGTGCTCTGCTTGAATTTTCTGCCTATATAACAACTTATGTTATCATTTTAATATATACAAAAAGCTGTCACTGTCGTGTCTTTTTATATTCTCTTGCCAAAGAAAGCTTTGAAATTCTTTTTATTATCATTTTTATTGTATCATGTTAAAGCATGTGTATAAAGAGAAAAAGAGCAAAGTTACGTAGTCCAACTTTATTTAAAAGTTATAAGTGTCGATATCAAAAAGTGTAATAAATGTTCTGTACAGTGTAATAAATTGTTGTAAGCAAGTTGTTGTGATTTTGTTTAAATTGATGTTTTAAATTTAATTAAATAAAACATAATGAAACTACAAGATGTTGAATAATGTTTCGGAGGTGACCCCATAAATTTCTCCATACAAAATATGACACTTTGGTTTCTGATAATAATTACTACATACATATAAGTATAGCAGTAGGATAGTAGAAACTAGAAGGTTGGCACTTAAAACAATTTTAACCCCCAAATTAGTTATAAATATTAATTTTGCCTTATGTACAAAAAAAGCTTTGTAAAGCATTGTAGCAATTGCATTAAATAATTGAGCAAATTCATTTTGTAATAATACTTATTTATAAAACGTATAAAAATTTGAAAGTAGCGGGAATCGAACCCGCGCCTGCTGAAAACCGACCAGGCGTCTCTTGCCAGAAGATAATTCTTGGTAATTATCTTTGGGTAGCGGAAATTTGTGAAAATTGTAAAGAGATGAATAAGTTGTAACAAGCGTATAAAAATTTCGACGTAATTTGATGAAACGTATGGCATAGCGATCAGAGCGCCTAGTGGATTACCAGGAGGCGCGAGTTCGAGTATCGCTACGTTCATATTTTTATACGTTTTTGAAATAAGTATTTTTCTTTCCTAAGTGTATAATACTTTTAAAATGTTAAAATATTTAATAATAACTTGGACTTATCTATTTCAGAGGAAATGATTTAAAATTCAAATATAAATTAACCTTTTTGTATCTTGGACATGTTTGAAGCTGAGAAGTACGAATTTGATACGTAGAAGTAAAAAGAATGTAGTGGAAATTATATATAATATATAACAACTTGTAAGTGAAGACAGAAGAATCCAATATAGAAGTTCCATTTCCATACTGGAAATATAACGAATGCTCAACATTTGGAAGGTGAACACAGCTTAACGTATCAGTTATTAAAAGACGAGTAAGGATGTGTTCAAACTATGCCTACGGAAATTGAGTTCGCTGCTATTGAGGGAGGAAAAGTTACAAAGTAATTTCATGAAATTTTAATGCTCCCCTGAACTTATGAGAATGAAATTTTGAAATGAAGCCGGCATTGTAGCTAATTTGTTTCGAAACATAAACTAGATACACTAGGTATATACTGGATTATAGATGTAGTTATTTAATTTTTCAATGGATGTTTGAAATGTGGTGTGGAAGGGGGGAAAAGTTGTTTCGAGTTATTACTCTTTTCGTTTCTCGTTGCGTAGTTTTTGTTAATGATGTTAACTATTATTTGCAAAGTCAGTTCAGTGGGTTAATATTGTTATGTGAGACTTAAGGTGTGGGTTTGTTTTACAGAATTAACTTATTAATCTATAGATGAGGCCAGTCTGTGTGACTGTAAAATATGATGTGTGTGGGTTCGATCTCCACGCGAGGAAATGAAATTTTTACTTCATTTCGTCGCTCTGGTGTCGAAGCAAAGTGTGGCGTTGAGTTCCGCCACTCAACATGCAATACCTGCAGAACTCGGCGGAAAATGCGTAACTGAGTATCTTAACAGTAGGTTCCCTGTGCCTACACAGCTGTGCTGTGCGTTGTACAGCGTGAAGCTAAATTAATTTTTAGATTATTTTGTTTGTCATGATTAAATAATTCATATCTATTTTTATATTTAAATTCAAGACAATTGCTGCATTTTTTAATTATATAATTTCTATAATGCAACTTTAATAGAATTTAAGTTATTAAATAATGAAATGACATTAGTACAATGCCTATAGCGGTACTAAAAACTTCTTTGAAGCGTTTCAAGGAAGTGTAACTCAGGTCCCTCGAACGTGGAACAAACTAATTACTCGTTTAGAGTATTTATTTAGCGCCGTGATTGCCTCGTCTGTGGGGGCCCTTCGTACCAAATATATCAACGTCTACCTACGTTTTACAATGTTATATATTTTGTGTTTGTATTAAGACTAAGGAAGAGCTCTAAATAGTTGTGTATTTGTTATAGTATTTTAAGGTCATTCGTGGCGCAGGGGCACAAAGTGTGATTCCAAAAGCGGTTGCTTGTGAGTTCGATCCGCCATCGAGGAAATTAAATTTTTATTTAAATATTTTTTTCCATTTTTAATGATTTTTAAAGTGTTCTTCTTCATTTAGAACGTATGGCTTAGTGGTCAGAGCGCCTGGTCGGTTACCAGGGGGCGCGGGTTCAAATTTTATTGGGTTTGGTTTATATGGGTATACGTTTTCTATGCAAGCAATGCTTCTGGAAATTAGTGGAAAGTGGCGAACGGAGTCTTAACACCTTGTCAACGCTGCTGCGGGATACAGAGTGAAGCTGATATATTTTTTTGATATTCAGTATTTATATTTTTTTTAATCATATTAAGAAAAAATGCTCTTGTAAAGTTTTTATTAAAAAAAATTGAAAGTATAAAATAATATACATGTGCCACAGTAACATCTGCTTCTTTAAGTACTCTATTTAAAAAAAATATAAAAAAAAAATCATCATTACAAAAGAGAATGTAATTTATTTTAGCTCAGTTCCTTTTTCCTCTTGTATAATTTTCATAAGGAGAAAGAGGGTAGGCATAAATCCAACCGCCATGAATCAATAACCTGGTTCACTCACACAGGTGTATATTTAGTGGGGCCAAGTCACACAGCCTTAATATTCGCAGACGATATTTTGACGGGAGGCTGGAGCGTACTGTTTTGAAATTGTACGGCGCGGCGTTGATGTAAAGTTGGTAGGGATGTATCGTACATATTAATGCAGTCCCTATTCGACTGTTACACTTGGATTGCTTAATGGTCTCTTAATAAACATTGTTTTGTTTGTCTTTACGCTTCTTTTGTAGTCTGTCGGTGTCGGTGTTGCCTGATAAAAAATAGTGTAAAATCACTTTGTTAACACAGACTCACATATTGTGAGATTGGATAGGAAATTATTTTGCAGGAAAATTTATCTAGACCTAAATTTGAACCCATGGCTGCCTTGCCATAACAAAAAAATGCTTAACTGTACTGCAACGGTAACCATAAACAAAAAGGAAAAAAAGAATTAAAATGGACAAAAAGTAAACGACGGCATAACCCCACACTATATTTTTTTCGCTTTCGGGAGATGCATCAATATATAATATAACGTAGAAAATAACAGGTTATTAAGAACCACTTAATAGTAGGAAGTTATTTTAAAACAAAATAGTCACAAAATTATAAAGTCACTTTCTATGAACAAATTTTACACGATCGTTTCCATCACGTCCCGGCTGCTTGAAATATTCAACAGCTTCGATTATCTGCTCACTTTGTATACAAATTCTTTTTTATTTGATTTCGTCACGAAAATCCGGCTGTGATCAATTTGGCGACAGAATAATATATTGGGGTATGATTTGAGATAAGCGTTTCTGATTTACATTTTTTAAATGAGTTACGTCTTTTTGTTTTGGCTTGTATTGATGTAGGTTTTTATTATAGCTTCCCGTTCTCCAACTATGGAGAGATTGCTTGTTGAGTGGTGGAACTTAACGCAGTGCTTTGCCTTATTACCAGAGAAAAGAAATTAATAAAAAATATTTCAACTTCGCGAGCGGTAATCTAATCCACAATTTGTCAGGTTTTGAGACGCAGGGTTGTGCCCTTGCGCCACTACTGGCCTATATATATCGTAAAATAACTGAAACGTGCAAAAGATTTAGAACACAAGGATAAGAACAATTACCCTAAGTGAGATTTAAATATATGGCCTTATAATACTCACGAAACGCAAAGAGCAATCACATATTTAATTAAATATTTCAAGCTTAAATTTCGTAAAATATATAAAAGGAAATACGCTGTAAAACAGTAAGGGAGACAGTAACTGAATTGTATGTAGCGAGTAAAATAATCTGTGTTTTGCACCGCCGTATATTAGTAGCTGTTATCAGCTTTACTCCGGTGGAAGTCAAATCCCAGGGATTTTCGGAGAAGATCAAATTTCGTGGGAATTTTGCCAAATCTTGTATTATGTGTCGGTAACTACTAAAAGCTAGATATGTGATATATTTTTAAATTCAATCTCGTATTTTTGTGTAGTTAATTGTATATATTATTATATTTTCCAAAAGTTTACAAATTTATAAGGTTTTTTTTTTGGTTTTCATGTAGCAGGTTAGGCAGAGGGAGCCCAACTTTAAGACACTCCGCGCCCTCCTTTCCGTTAAATTCCGGAGGCATTGCGTGTTGAGTGGCGGAATTCAACACCGCACTTTTCCTGTATACCAAAATAATAAATTGATACTAAATTATTAATATGAAGTAGTGTAACCCGTTACTATAAATTTATTAATTAAATATAATTTCTAATCACTACTACTATATATTTGCCTGAGTAAGTACGATTAGAGTCTCTCATAGTAGGCGAGTCATTCATTACAACGACAGGTTATAGAATCGTATACAGTTTTATAGTTCATAATAAACTTCACGAAAACACTTCGTTATGAGTTTTATTTGTAATAAATATTTCAATATTATCTAAAAAGCCAGTCGTAGCTCAAAGGCACTAGCGTGCGACTGTTAACGAGATAGGTACTAGATTCGATTTCCCATCAAGGAAATTAAATATTTAATATTTTCATTTCCTTGGTTTTTTTGCAAAGCGCGGCGTTGAGTTTTGCCACGCATCACGCATTGCCTCAAGAATTCGGTGGAAAAGGGGAAAAAGGAATGGCGAGTTTTAACATTAAGTAAGTAAGTTCCCAGGTTCCCCCTGCCTACTCTGCTACGTGCCGGAAACAGTGTGAAGCTAAAAAAATATAAAAGATTCACAAGACATTTAATAAACGAAAAGATTAAATTTCAATTTTAAAATTTAGAAGTAGATAAGAGCAAAGTATTCCGCCTAAGTTAATATCGAGAGTTTCAGATTGAATTAGAATTTTAATTGAGTATTTCGAAAGTAAAGAGAGCCAACGAATAATTGAAATTCTATAGGTAGTATATTCAATTTAGTTTACTCCAAACAATCAACGGTGGGATTTAAAACTTAAATTATTTTGATCATGCAGTAAAATAAAATAAATAATGCTTTTCTTGTTTTATTTGTGAATCAAATTGTAAATCGATCAAACCAAATGGGACAAAAAGTAATCTTTTTTTATTTTGATTTCCACATTTTCATAATAATATATAACATAGTTCCATCGTAATATGTATGTATATGAGCTGGTCTGTTATTGTATAGTTTAATTTTTTCAGCTGCACGCTATATCCCGCTTATAGCAGGCTAGGTTAAAACACTACGTTCCCCACTTTCCGCCGAATTTCCACAACGCCGGTGTTTGGCACATATGTAGTTATACGCGCAATATTTTATACGATTTTTAATTAATCGTGAAAAGTGCTTCATAAGGCTATTTTTTTATTCCGAAATTCCGAATCCGGTTTTATATAAATGAAATATAGTCCTAAAAGATTTAAATTACGACTTATTAAGTGCATAATAAATAGCATAGATATAAAATAAATAAAATAAAAAGCCTTTTATTTCTTGCTAATTACAACTTAAATAAAGTAAATTACAACTATTCTTAACTAATAATTCTTATTAATGTAACTAACCCATTACTTACATCGTTACAGGACAAATTTTTAACTTTAATTTACTTTTCTTATAAAAAATCATTTTTAGATCGACAAAATGTGGATTTGACCACATATCTTTATCTCGAATTCCAGTTTCTTTGCTTTTTTTTTTATTACATTTTTTTGATGCAGAAATTGCATTAATTTTCCCTAATATATATATATATATATATATATATATATATATATATATATATATATATATATATATATATATATATATACACATACACATAGATATAGATACACATATTATTATATATAATTTATGTATGGTTAGTAACTTAATGTTTAATGTTGTGGTGTGTGTAAATAGATTTTTGATTTTAATATTTATTATTTATTTTTCTTTTTATTTGTTTATTTCTTTTATTATATTCGGCAAGAACCCCTTAACAGGTAAAGGCCTCCTCCAAAGTTTGCCAATCTTCGCATTATGTAATATCGTAATGTAAAAGTTATTCGGTTTTTGATTGGTGTGTTTATATTTTTCTTTGGAGGGTTGTGGTCATATTCTTCCACGGTGACCAACCGGCTTGGAAGATTAGGTTTATTAATATTTGTTGTTTTTATATTGTATGTGCTTTTTCTGTAAATGGGGGAGAGGGGCGGTAGTTTCTATTTGCATGAGGATTTATTTTGTTGATTATTGGCTGCATCATTTGGCTTCTTGTCAGTTACAAAGTTGAGTATGCCTGGCTTTAAAACACTATCGGATAAGCTGGATGATCTTTGTATCGGTCTCTGCATTTTATTCTTCTTACATGCTTGCAGTTTTTGCTCGGCTCCATGATTCTTGGTGTGCTCGGGGGAAATGGAAAGAGTTCTTTTTTTCTTTTCTGGTGTACATATATTATTGTTTAGTATTACAATTTTATCATACTTGATTATTGCATTGTTTCCTTTTTCTCTCTCCATCCTTACTTGATTTTGTAGTAACTTTCTTTTTTCCAAAATATTTTTCGGGTAATCTTCTTTAATATAATAATGAGTGCCTTTTAGTTTTCCTCTGTTTTGAAATATATCTATTTTTAAACCAAGTGTAGAGAACATAATGATAGTAGGTCGTGGCTTTTCTCCTTTCTTTCCTTACCTTTTTATTTCGTGTATGTCTCTACGGTCCATGTGTATAGAGAAATATTGTACAACAAAATTTAGTATATTTGATTCTAAGGTTTCAGTTTCTTCAAAACCGAAGAGTACAATATTTCTCTGTCTGGCTTGTTTTTCAAGAAAGAAAAGACGTTTTTCTTGATTTTCTATCTTTTCGCTAATGTTGTTGAATTTTTCCTCCCAAGTTTTGAATTTTTCTTCCAATATGGTGTTTATATTCCGAGTTACTTGTTGTGTAACTATGTTCCCATTTTCTAAAATTGCTGTTCTTTGCTCGTTCAGGTCATTTTGTATTTTGCGAAGCACACTCATAATTTCGTCCATGATTGAATATTATAAACGTTTCTACAAGTGTTTACAATTTTTTGGTATGACTAGTGCCCTCTCTCGGATCTTGCGGTGTAATATTTGGTTGCTTTTTGTCGATAACTAGGAAAGTGCTTGCAAACTCGCAATAGATGGCGCTTCTTTGGGGTCAAATTATGCAAATAACGTTATTCGTAGCGTAGTTATTTGTTTTATTTTTTAAAAATTACTACTAAATTTGAAATTGCATAATGTGAAATTGCACCACTAGTATAAAACACCAATATAATTGAAATTTTTTTCACTAAAGCTTTATTTTTGGAGAAGAAAAAAGAACAATGTCTGACACTGGATTTATTTTGTGATTTATTGTTTATTAACTTGTTCACAGTCACTGTCCACAATATATGTCCTGAATCAGATGATTATTTCACCACTCAACTAGTTTTGTTCGTTATTTGTGCACTAATTACTACTTTTTATGAATATTTCTACGGAGCGTATGTTACAATAAGCACTGCAGCGCCCATAGATCCCAAATAGCATAGATAACCATACTAAAATAATTAATAAAATTTCCTTAACTGCCCTCAAATAAGCGCTAGTATATATTATAATATAAACCTTTGTACACGATATTTCAATTGCAAACGCTAAAATCTTTCTTTGTTTTTAGTGTATTTATAAAAGTATGTGCAAGCAAAGTAAATCTGGTGAGAAATCACTACATTCTACACAAAGCTGGGGACAAAACCCGTAAAGAAATGACGGAGAGAGAAACCCCGACCAAAAAATTAAAAATAAATCTTCCTTTTAATATTAATATCAATAGCTCTACAATAATGCAACCCTCTTTGCCGATCAATCAATTGGAATAAATCGAATCCGTCAATTTCCTTCTAAAACAATAACTTGTTACTGCCAAGAAAAGGAAATAGGTGGCAATTAATGAAAATGCTTTTTATATTTCAATTAGATAATGGATGTTAGTGAATATTTTTCAATATATTATATTTTATAATGCACCATATTTTATAAAATATTAAAAATACATTGTAACAAGGAACTTAAGTTTTAACATAGCTCGATACCCGTATGGTTGAATTGCCTAGAGCGCATGGGCGGTTTTTAAGAGGTGTGTGGTAGAGTTCTGCTGATTTTTTTTTTGTTTTTATACCTCAATAGATACACAGGACATACAGGATGGTCGTGGCAGTCTGTACTCGTGGTACAGACGTGGGACTGTAAACGCGATAAGTTGTGGGTTCGATTCCGACTTGAAAAAAATAAAAATAAAATAAATATATAAAATCAGCTTCACGCTGTATCCCGCCCACAGTAGAGTAGGCAGAGGGAACCTAATGTAGGACACTCCGTTATCTACTTTCTGCCGAATTCTGGTGCATTGCGTGTGGAGTGGCAGAACTTAACGCCGCAGAACTCGATTTTACAGTCACACTTCATACCGCAGCGCCACGACTGGCCTCGAAATTAAATGTTTAATATATTCATTTTTTTGCTTTGGTGTCGAAGTAAACAAATGAAGTAATCTCGTTGCCATGAATGCGATCGACGTAGTAAATTTAAATCAATGTAGAAGCCTTATAAAAATATAAATTAAGTTCATACTCATCAATTTTATGATCAACATGTGTTTAAAACCAACATGCACCTCGACTAATATACTTTTTTTATTAAAATTCTTTTATTTGTTCCAGCCATCCGTGCCAAATTATTCGACGCTAGTATGTTAAAAACAAAATCTACAATTAAAATTAGCTTCACGCTATATCCCGCACACAGCATGGTAGACAGAAGAAACCTAGAGTAAGACACTCCGTTCCCCACTTTCTGCCGAATTTTGGAGGCATTGCGTGTTGAGTGGCAGAACTCAGCGCCGCGCTTTGCCTCGACACCAGAGCGAAGAAAATGGAAATATAAAATTAAGTAAATATTTCATCTCCTCGAGTGGGGATCGAACCCACAACCAGTCGGTTTTACAGTCACACTTTGTGCCACTGCGCCACGACTGGCCTCAAGTACAATTTCTAGTTTTAATTTAATTATAATTTTATCTAGTTTCATACGAACAATATTCAGCGGAGTTAATTAATATTAACAGCGTGTTGATTGTGTGGTATACAGTATTTCTATTATGCGGAATAATGTGGACAAGGTTATCATTTCCTCACTGTGGTCGAACTATAAACATATAAAGCGTTAATGTGAAATAATATACATTTTTTTTTAATAACTTCAACATTCACTTGAGGACTTTCGTGACATATATTGGGGTTACTTATGGCCTCTTGTGGTTTCAATTCCCAATAGAGAAAATGAAGTATTTAATATATTTATTTATATACTCTCTCGTACTTACTCACTCATATAGTAAGCAATGCCTGCACAATTCACCGGAAAGTGGAACGTGGAGTGTCCTAACACTAATTTTTTTCTGACACTTCTACATGTGGGATACAGCGTGAAGTTGAAAATAAAATCTAGACGGTACAATATACAATGTTTTATTATTAAAGCGTAGTAGTATGCTCCGGTATCTGTAGATATAATAACTATTGTTGTAAGAGTATGTTTGTACGTAATATGTTTTGTAAATATTTAAAATGTGCATATATTGTTCCTTTAATAGGTCTTGATTTTTCATTTAATAATATGACTAATGTTTTATAATTTATTTAATTTATTTGAATAATTATTATAAGAATAATACATTGAGGCCAGTCGTGGCGCAGGGCACAGGGTAAGATCGAGTGTTTGTGGGTTCGATTCCCACTCGAGGAAATTAAATATTTATTAACATTTATATTTTCATTTCGTCGCTCTGGTTTCGAGGCTAAGTGCCTCCAAAACTCGGCGGAAAGTGGGGAACGGAGAGTCTTTTAGATACAGCGTGAAACTGATTTTTATTTTTTTATTTTAAAGTAGTATTTAGTACTTACGTATTACGAACATTATTTTATAGTAAACATAACAAATAAATTGTAGCTAAGTTCTAAACTTAATAATAATATTAAACTTTTAGAAAATACATCAGGATTTCAATTCGTACCCTTTAACACAATTTACAATTTCAAAAAAAGCTGTATTTTAAATAATCCCGGTACAAATTAGCATATTGTCTAGATACATACCTAAATACACTGTCATATGCTAGTCAAATACGTAGCAAGCGTAAAGTTGTCGTAAAGTAGTACACGTTTCGCATTCACCACAGCAAACGACCCATTAATTCACGTCAAAAGCGGAAAGGTGAACCTGCGATCGGTAACACTACTTTTGAGATTATTTCCATTGACATATGATATATTGTTAAGGGAAAATGTGAAAGTAGAAGTAAAATTAACATATTATTATAAATACAAACCACTGTTTGTGACTATACGCACGTGACGGATGTGAACGTATGATGATGGGGAATTTGAAAAGTTAGAAGCGGAATTCTAATTTTGAGGAATATTGGATTACATTTTAGCTTCTAAAGATTTTAGCTTCTATTATTGAGTTGCGAAATTCGACACCAAAGTGAAGAAAATAAAAATAATAAACATTTATTTCCTAGAGTTTGTATCAAACCTACGACCTGTCGCGTTTATAGTCACGTTTGTATCCCTGAGCCACGACTGGCTTCAGTAAGCAGATAAAATATAACTAATGTAATAAGAAAATTATAACATGCCAGCATACAATTAAGTTTATTCACATTTTACTTGAAAATTCATAAAAAAAAGACTATATACAAATTATTAAATTAAAACTGGTCTTGTGTCTCGCATATAATTTATTATATCGTATTTTTTATATAAAAACTAATATAGGAACTAGGAAGATTATTTAGCCGTTGTCCGGGTAGTAGCGTCTGACTGTAAAAACAAAAGTCGTCGGTTCGATTTCCACTTGGGGTATTAAATTTTTTTTATTTCCTCACGTGTTCGTGAGGCCACGCTAAGCCACGCAACACACAATATATCGAAAATTGGGCGGTAAGTGTGAGTGACTTAACACTAGGCCCCCTTTGCACACTCTGCAATAATGTAAGCTTAATACATACTTAATTTATACAGTGAACTTTTTGAATAAAATAATTTCATTTATAACATTTTTTTTATTTTTTATTAATGACTTTTTTATTCGTGCTTTAAAGTTCAAAGTTAATTTATTTTCTCTAATAAATTACAAAAAAAATAATTAAAAATATGTATATATTTAATAATTTTTTCAATTATTTTCTGATGCCGCTCGTGTTAAATCAATAAATTTCCGCATTTAAACAAAACTTACACTGTAGTGACAGACAGACAAAAATACTTAAAGCATTACTTCCACAACTGCGTCTAAAAGTAAGTATTCAAGACGTTACAATTTCTAAAATGGTAATAAAAAAATGAAACTTCCCATTACTTGTTACAAAGTTAGCTCCTGTCATGTTCATCATAAATAACACCGTGATCCGCCGTAGGGTATAAGACGGATAAATGTAATAGCCAATGCCGTCTAACAGCCACAATGTCAATGCTCTATCAGATCAATCTTTATTACCGTTTTGGGGAAGTTTAGACTCACGGTCCATTAAGTAAATGAATGCGAGAACAATCTACAGCAAGCGGCCGCTGTTTCGTTCACGTTTAAGGAAATTGTACGAAAGAATAAGAAAGTTCTCTTTGCCGACTTCAAATTAATGATATTTTTATTGTGAAATTTAATTACGTAAAATATATTATGCTATTATAGGCCAGCTGTGGCGCAGCGGCACGCAGTGCTACTGTAAAACCGACTGGTTGTGGGTTCGATCCCCATTCGAGGAGATGAAATATTTACTTAAATGTATATTTCAATTTCTTCACTCTGTTGTCGACACAAAGCGCGGCGTTGAGCTTCGCCACTTAATACACAATGCCTCCAGAATTCGGCAGAAAGTGGGGAACGGAGTGTCTTAACACTAGGTTCCCTCTGCCTACCCTGCTGTATGTATATATATATATATATATATTGCCTCAATTACATTGGATGTGTCTCAATTATGTTAAAATAATTTATGTACCTACGATAATGAGGTGTACATGTATAAATGACTCTGTAATGTAATACAATTCATTAAACGACAATGTTATGAGTGAATATATAAATTATATGCTTTTTATGAACATATCATTATCTGTTCATATTTTTTTTTATTAAAATCAATAATCAGATTCACGCTATATCTCGTATACAGTAGGGTAGGCAGAGGGACTCTAGTGTTAAGACACTCTGTTTTGCGTTTTTCGTAATTCTGGAACTCAAAACTTAACGCTGCGGTTTTGCATCGACTCAAGAACAAATAGAGGAAGATAAATTTAAATAAGTATTTATTGCCTCGATTGGGGATCGAACACACAACCGTCGCTTTATAATCACACCCTTGTGCCCCTGCGACCAGACAGCCTCTACATAATTTTGAAAAGCTTTTTTTCATTACAGTGATATTTTATTAAGCTTTGTCCTTCAAATTTAAAATCTTTTGTACTGATTTCTCTTAAAGACAGCCGAACGTGGGGCACGTTTTCGAAATTAAAAAGAATAGACGTCTGACCGAGTCTGTCATATCATTATATAGTGAAAAGCCGAAAAATCTAATTTCGGCTTCAACTAAGGCCTTAAATCAGACACGAGGATTGAGTCAAACCTCAAAAATAGGAACGTCGGAACTTCGAGATTTGACTGTAACATATAGATACAGGATAGAATCGTAAATATGTATATGAGGGGTCGTTTTGTTGAGTCATGCACGTTTAAAATCGATATATTGTATATTTTTTAATTCAAGGCCAAATGTCGTAAATATGTTTTAAATTAAAGCATATTTCATATCAAATGTACATGCACAACCACAAAATTGTTGTCTAACAAAAACAAAACACGCCATGAAATTAGCAGTCGTGGCTGTTACAGTATATTTAATAATTGGTAAAGTTTTGCGTGTTTTGTCACTAATTTGTGCTAAATGTGAAAATTATTTAATGTGAACAACATTGCATAGTTTATATAAAATTATTTCACTGGATATTCTGTGTATAGATAGTATACTTTACTGGCGGCATACTATAACGTAAACAGATAATTTTTTTTTAATATTTTTAAAATGTTATTCCACATTTAGTAAAGAAGAATACTTTTTTTTAAAAACGTATAAAAATTTGAACGTAACGAGATTTAAACTCGCGCCTCTTTGGAAACTGTCCAAGCGCTAAACAACTAATGAGTACTGATGTTGAATATTAATATATAATATTTTTATTGTAAGTTTATTTTTAATTTATATATTGTGTGGACATCATAAGAGATTACTATAATAATAATATGTACATTATACGTTAAAACGACATAATCACACGCTTCGCGCTGTATCCCGCACATAGTAGGGTAGGCAGAGGGAACCTAGTGTTGAGACATTCCGTTCCCCACTTTCCGCCGAGTTCTAAAGGCATTGCGTACTGAGTGGCGGTACTCAAAGCCGTGCTTTGCTTCTATACCAGAGCGAAGAAATGAAAATATAAATATAAATAAATATTTCATTTTCTTCGGGTGGAGATCGAACCGACAACCATTTGAAACAAAAAACCTACTGAATGCATAATTGAACTAGTTGTTAATAAACTTTTTAACACCATTTAATATACTTTCTGGTCACTAAGCCATAGTTAAAATGGAACAACGCGGTTAAGAGCCCTCAGCCCCTCCATTACGACGGACATGAGAGAGTAAGTACAAATCTCTGGAACACTGAGGATCTGTCTCCTTGTGTTGTTTCCATTTTAAGCTGTGTAGAAACGTTCTTTGAAAAGAAAAAAGTAAAAAAGTAAAGGTAATATACAAATAAGCAACAGTAAAAACGTTCGAAAAACTAAATTATACTCGAGCCATTTCGTTGTGCGATTATATTCCCTCGCGGAATTAAAGCCAAATAAGAACACACCTCATTCCCTTTTCGACTTCTCACCAGTTTATTACTTAGGTTTGTATTTTTTTTTTCAGTTTCACGCTGTATCCAGTATATGTCAATGGTATATAGAGGAAACAAGATATTCCGTTCCTCTCTTTCCATCGATTCTTCGAGGCATTGCGTGATAAATGGCAGAACTCAACGCCGCGCTTTGCCTTGTCACCACAGCGAAGAAATAAATCGACCAGATCGAAAGGAATCGACCAGCATACAGTCACACACTTGTGCCACTGCGCCACGACGCCTCTATTTCATATACATGTGTATTTTTTATAAGAAAAATGTAAATGTATTACAACATGACTCTAAAAGAAAATTAATTACTTAATACTGGACAAAAAATTATAAACGAGATGCAAAATAACGACACTCTAAATACTGTAGTAGCAAAATGTTATGGCATACTTAACTTTAAATAATCTAGCTCGACCAGAATATTACGAGGTACAGTCGTGCCATCTTCTCGGCAATATATTTTTTGACGCCATACAGGTCCATGTAATTTTCATAAGTTCATATTTTCTAGGTCCATTTTATTATTAATTCAAGAGACCATTTCCCCATTATTAAAAAGATGAATTATGTAAAAAATAGTTTACACATTCTACTAATATTATGAGCTACTATTTGAACTAACGAATTCAATAAAACAATTATTTTGTAGCAATTTTGACGAACAAAATATTTTTTATATATCAATATAAAATATTTAGTTTTTCTTTTTTTAACTTCACGATATAATTTGTTTAACCACACATAGCAGAGTAGGCAAAAGGAACCTGGGAACCTAATGTTAAAGCTTACATTTACTTTAAGAAACTTCCGCCGTTTTAATCTGAACGTACTGCTTTAACACTCGGCTCCACTTTCGCCGCCGTCGCCGAATTCCGGGGCTTTGTTTTTTAAGTGACGGAACTCAACGCCGCGCTTTGCTTCATTACGAGAGCGAGGAAGTGAAAATATTAAAAGTTTCATGTCTTCTAGTGGAAATCAAACCCACAACACGTTACATATACCTTTGTATTAAAATAATTTACTGTACTACTTTTTTATGAAAATCAGCGTTATAAGGCCGTCGTGGTGTAGTTTAAACTGCCAAGCACTGGTCACGAGACCTCTCGTCGTATCCGTTGAGTTCCGCTACTCAACGAGCAACTCAATGTTGTAAAATACGTTCCCTAGAATGGAGTGTCTCTTAACACCAGGTTCTGTTTACCAGGTCACTTGCGACATACAGAACGTTGTAATAGACAAAATCAATACCTAACGCATAAAATTTTCATTTTTATTACAGAAAAATAAGAGTTTTCTCAGTTCTTTTAATTCCTGATGCAGTGGTAAAGGAAAATAGAGCCGATTAGTGGTTTTGCAGAAAAGTACTCCGGCATGTACTGTTTCGCTTTTAGTGTCTAATATTTTTATTTGTAATGAACACTTGTAAGCGAAGCAGGTAATGGGTAAATGAAAAATGTATTTTTTTAATGGAATCATGAATAAATTGTGTAGGACATTATTTCTTCAGTTTACATTAAAATTCAATTATAATTATCAATATCATATCGTGCTTAGTGGCGAAACTCAACGCCATGCTTTAACGCGTTACCAGAGCGAGAATATGAAGAAATTAAATATTTCATTTACTCGAGTGGGGATCGAACCTACAACCTATCGCGTTAACAGTCGCTGCACCACGAGTCATAATTGGCCTCAATAATCTAAAGAATATTCATGTTTATATTTTATTTAACTGCTTAGGCTATGTGATTTTAAGTCCCATCACTTTGCACTCATATCTTAATCTTCACAAATTACAGAACAAAGCCTCTTTCCACTGAGGTATGCTCAAGTCTTTCAAAATGTACAACCGATTTTAATTTCATTTTCAATAACAAACTGAGTGAATCAAAAGGAATATATATATGCATATACTACATGCTTATTATTTTAGAATCAGGCCGAATATTATTCGAGGTCAGTCGTAGCGCAGAGGCACAAAGTGTGACTGTAAAACAGACTGATTGTGGGTTCGATTCCCACTCGAGTAGATGAAATATTTACTTAGATTTATATTTCCATTTCTTCGCTCTGGCGTCGAGGCAGAGCACGGCGTTGAGTTCTGCCACTCAACACGCAATGCCTCTAGAAATTGGCAGAAAGTGGGGAACGCAGTGTCTTAACCACTAGGTTCCCTCTGCTTACCATGTTGTGTGCGGGATACAGCGTGAAGCTGACTTTATTTATTTATTTAGAAACCCTATAATAGTGTTATCGGTAATCCAAAACATTTTTAAATGCATATAAGTTAATTAAGAAACTTTTTGAATTTTCATGGCCTTTGTCAAACATTTTTATATTATCAATTTATAAAAGTTAATAAATATGTCAAACGTACTGCTACAGATTTGAGAAAGAGGCACTGGAAAGGCGAGCTACTGATAGATTCTAACTTGTTACCGTAATAAAGTGTGTTATCGCGATCGAAGCTCAAAGTATTTTTCAAAAGGAAAATTTCAAACACGGCAGTGAGCTCAATGATGTAGGTACTAAAGAGCAGTTCTGCCAATGTATGACTTTAAGTTTTAAATACTGCTACCGACTAAGTCAAACAAGCGTGTGACTATAAACGCGAGAGGTTGTGGGTTCGATTCACACTCGAGGAAATGAAATATACAATATTTTTATTTCTTCGCTCTGGTCGAGGCAAAGCGCGCCACTTAGCTTCGCCCCTCAACACGCAACGCTTCCAGAATTTGGCGGAAAGTGGGAAGTGGCGTGTTTTAACACAACGCTCCCTTTTCCCTACGCGGTATACAGCGTGAAGCTGAAAGAAAAGGAAAGATAGAATAACGTTAAATAAGAGCCGCGCTCAATGGCACAAGTGGTCATGGGTTAGCGATGATGAAATATTTTAGGAAAATGAAATATTTCATATTTTAATCTGGCTCTGGTAACAAGGCAAAGAGCGGCGTTGAGTTTTGCCACTTAACTCCAAGAAGTCGTAGGAACGTTTCTAGTAGGATACGAAACTCGATGATAATTTACTTCGTTTGAAGTGGGACTTAACATCACTCGAGCCAAGGTCAGCCTACTGGATAGGACATTGAAATTTCTGTTTAAATTTTAAAGTTTCCCTCTTGCGCCTACCTACCTAGCTTAGACTGCAGCTGGGGCTGAAGACTTTGCCTCCAACGACCATCGGCGGAAATGGCATTCGGATATATAAATATTTATAACATAATATATTTGCTTATTTGGTCATCGTTATCGAATAAAAGCATCGACTATAATCATTTTCTTATGCCTCCTTAACAAACTGGATAATAGACTAAAACCTCTATAGAATTACGACATGAAAACTAAGAATTGAAAATAAGAGACATTTAAGAAAAATACCTTCCCATTTCTTTAGGTAATATCAAAAGGAGTTTCGTGTCCCTAATATTACAAAACACGTGAAATAGTTTCCGAATTTAATATCCGGTACAATCAGTAAAACCCGTTCATGATACGCTCCTGAAAATAGGTAAATGAAATATTTGTGACAGAATCATGAAAAGCTATATTGAATCCTTTGGCTTGATTTCCGTGTCGTTTTTGTATAAATATTTAATAAGTATGTAGCACTTTTATTTATTTTTTTACCAACTTTCTGATACATCAAGGGTAGGCATGTTGCAGAGTAGGCAGAGGGAACGTACTGTTAAGACACTCCGCTCCTCAATGTCGCGCTTTGCCTCGTTACCAGAGCAAAGAAATGAAAAAAATAAATATTTCATTTTCTCAAGTGGGGATCGAACCCATTCCTGCGTGCGCCACGGTTGCTCTCAATTATTGACCTTTATTATATTTGCGCGCAGTTTTTGCTATAAAAATTTTACATTTCCGTCAAAAATAAAAATGTTATGTGTCTTATGAAATAAAAAATAAATTAAATTTAAAACATCAGCAAATATTGAATTAAGGAATAAATAAATTGTAAATTTTTTTTTTATCTACTATGACCAAAAATACACGAATACAATGTGTCGAAGAAATAATTTGTCTAGAATTTTTTTTCTTCTCGTCAAATAGTAACAGATGTTGCCTCTGGGAAAATGATAATATTTCACGACCATCACATTAAATTGTAATATATATGTGAAGGGAAAAACAATCCATCAAACAAAATAAAGTTGTACTTTGGAGGAAATATACAATAAAAACAATTTTCACTTTTGAGTGGCTGCGCAAGATGGAGGAAAACGTTAAAATGTGGCAAAGTAGATGAATAATAATACTTTAACTTTATTTAAAGAACCTACTTTGTCCGAAGAACATAATCTTAAACATCTACGGAGCTCTCTTTTCTATAGAATTTTACAACAATTGTTTGAGGAAAATTGAAATGTTTTAATTGAATTAAAAAATTAACAAGTTCTCTGCTTTTAGACAAATCAAGACTTTTATACAATAAAAAAAATCTTTAAAAATATCAGTAATTACATTAACTTTTATATTTTTATATATTGCAGGACATAATATATTAAAGTCACGTAAGCCCAAAGCCATTAAAAGGTCAAGGGGCGCTCGCCTTTCAAAGATCTTTATATGTACAACATGGATGTAGAATATTAAATCTGATTACTGTATTATAGGTAATTGAAAATGTACGTTACAAGCGTTATATAAAATAAATTATAAATATTTTATATTATAATAATTTATTCTTCCTTTGAGGCCAGTCGTGGCGCAGCGGCACAAAGTGTGACTGCAAAACCGATTGGTCGTGGGTTCGATTCCCACTCGAAGAGATGAAATATTTACTTAAATTTATATTTCCATTTCTTCTGATACAGCGTGAAGCTGATTTATTTGATTTAATTTATTCTTCACTTATTTTCTTTCAATTGGACATAACAATATGAGTGAAAATTTGAAAAGCATATTACTAAGATATTAATTAAATTTTTCTTTTAAAAACTGAATACAAATTTTACAGTGCTTACAAGTTTAAATTTTGGCTGGTTAGGCTATAAAAAAATAAAAAATCAGCTTCACGCTGTATCCCGCATACAGCAGGAATTAGGCAGAGGGAACATAGTGATAAGACGTTTCCGATAATTCCGTTCCCCACTTTCCGCCGAATTTTTCGAGGCATTGCGTGTCAAGTGGCGGAACTCAATGCCGGACTTTTGCCTTGGTGCCAGAGCGAAGAAGAGTGGAGATCGAACCTCCACTCGTCGCGTTTCAGGCACACTCTTGTGCCACTTGGCCACGACGGTCTCAAACCTGGTCAGACTTATTTTTGTAATATAAAAAATAATTATTATATTATTATAAATGTATATAGATATAAATGGGTCACGTCGAATAGTGTGTAGTAGCAGCTTAATATTTTATTGGCTTTTCAAACATCCAAGTATGCGCTAGTTATTCCGGTGCCATAATCCAGAGTTTAACGTGTGGTATTTTTTCATTCATACTTAATACTTTTTTTTATATATATTTTTTTTTATAAAATCAAAAGCTTATTTTTTTACATAGTGACGAATAAACTGCAATTGAAGTTTTAAATGTTTCTTAGAATACTTATAATAATATAATACTATTTATATACGAGGCCATTGTGGCGCAGTTGCGCGCAGTGGCATAAGGATTTGATTGTAACGCAACGGTTGTAGGTTCGATCTCTACTCGGTGGAATGAATTATTATTTATTTTATTTTTCATTTAAGTTTCGCCACTGCTTTATAAATTGCGGCGGAAAATGGAGAATGGAATGTTAAATACTACATCGCTTTACAGCATGAGCTTGAATTAAATGTTTTGTACTTTTGGTGACTTGTACAATCAGTTAAATCTATATTTATAATAATTGAAAATATATTTTATTAATAAAATGTATATTGTGATTGCCACATTTATCTTAAATTTCTTGTAAACTTGTAATAATATTTTAAAAAAGTAATTTAAAGTAGGGCGAAGTGGGAAAAGTCCTCTAACTATCTATAGGAATATTTATAATTACGTCTTGAACGACGGAAATTGTGTCATCAGCATTTTAAAGCTTATGCGCATAAAAGGGGCATCGATCGTATGCCATATAGAGGGTAACTTGAGTACGCTTTATCATTAAATTGTATAAAATTATCCATAAGATGGTTTAGATATAATATTAGAAAGTTAGTTAAAGTTAGTACGAATTTATAAATAGTAATATGTTTATAATATAAAATAATATCTATATCTATATATATATATAAAATTGTATATGGAAGATGTATGAAAAAACCTAATATTGGTAACATTTAATAATGTAGAAAAACATAAAAAAATATATATATATATATTTGTTTGTCTGTTTATCTGTATGTTTGTTTCACGCTTGCCTCAGAAATCGGCTTAACCGAGTTAAATACAATATACTGTTATATATTAGCAAGTTTCCCTAAATATTTAGTCTTTCTATATTTGAGTCGGTTTATAATTAATATGAATTTGCTAGAACTTTGGCTATCATTGTATGGATGTCGTATTTAAAACGATTATGTTTCCAGATCACGGAAATAATTCAGTTGAGAAAATAAGTAAGTGTAGTACAAGCGGGCGAAGCCGCGAGTTACTCGCTAGTATACAATATATGTAGCTATATATATAATTTTACAAATATTAATTATTATACTTATGGATAAAAACACAGAAATAATAATGTAGCAATTGCATAATTTTTTAAGCTTTTGTTAAGGGCAGTCAGAACAAAAACCACTTGAAAAATTCAAATAAACAATGAAACGTCAAAATGAAAACTGTTTCAATAAACAATGCGTGCCAAACCATTGTAACCCTTGTAACTTAACTGTAAAGTATTAAATTGTATGGCAGTTGACTTTTACACGTGAGCTTTCGTAGCCCCGGTGGGTACACGTTTAATTAAAAGATTTCAGTCAAGCGTACTCGCTATATTGGAGCGTTTGGCCTCGCTACGCTCTCGTCACTTCGGATCTAAGTAAGACAGGTTAGACAAATTAAACAAATAAATGAAATTTACCGCCAAATATTCTTGATTTATAAAGCGAAATTGATTTATTTAAATGTTTTTTTGTAAAACACTAACACCATCACTTTAATATTTAAGATTAGAATTTTTTGGATTAAATTATTTTTAATATATGTAAAATAAAATCACAGTGGTTGCTACTGTCAATCTGATACTTAAAGTGAAATATGCAGTTGCAGTTTTACATTTACCAAATGTTTGTATTATATTGCAAATAAAAATAATAACGGTGCGTTCATTTATTAGTAGATAACAATGAGAAATTTTAAAATGTACACATTAAATTCGTTTCTTTATTTATTTATTCTATTATCACATGATAACATGTCCTTGAGATAGCCCTACAATTGAAATTCGATAATTAAATCTAAACATACCTGTAAAATCTACCCAAATCAGAATTTAGAGATTATTTCAAAATAATTCAATTAATAATAAAAGATTGAGCAATCAGCTAGTATTCCTACATTACAATCGAATATACTTGATAATGTGGAATACGATTAAACCACTTGAGAAGCTTGTTCTCTATGACTTACATAGAATTGAACTAGACCTAAGTGAGTACGGCAGCTGTTAGTAAAGTCTATTCAGATGAACAGATTGGAACAGGCTTATTGAGTGATCCTATATTGACCGTCTGTAACATCCTTTGTCGCGTGATTGATTGAAAATTGATTGATTGATTTGACAAAATTTGAAAGACAACATTTATAAAGTCGTGGTAAAACTTGTGAAGAGCTAAAAACGTTTAAGAATTGTTCAGATTATTGTGGAAAGACGTTAAACAGTATGAAGCGTCTTTTAAAGAATCAAATTTTAAGAAATTAAATAACCAAATCATATAGAGTTAATGAAACAAAGTAACGGACAGCTTAATAAAAATCTCAGTTAAAACTTATAATGGAAAAAAATAGGTGTAAAATTTAAATGAAAAATGACATTTCTAAGTTCAAATTCTATGTTATCAATATAAATTTCTATTCAAGTTTCAATTGACGAGTCAAAGTAAATTAAATTAACCGTTTTAAACTTGTCGCTCCCCCGTTCGCCTATCTTTGCTACATCAAATATAGTTCCGAAAGCCACTAAGTTAATTAACAAATTAAATGGCCAGGTCGCTATCACGATCGCTACATATAAACCGTCGCGTCCGCCACCTGTAATAGATTATTTAAGCAAATATCCACCAACACTATTATTGGACCCTTGTCAAAAGGTAAATAAATACTGTTGTTATTAAATATCAGATTTCTCTAAACGTGTAACCTATTCAATTCAAATCTTGCAACGGATAGATAGTATGTAATTTTTGAAAAGATCTATCTTGAGATATATCTCATAATACGTTCTTCAATACAATTATTAAATACATTATTTTCAATTTTCATAAATTATGGACATTGTATTATAATTGTACAAATATTATGAGAGCTTCACTAGCAGTTTCGTATGCGTGAATTATATTTTGGGTAAGTAAAGTATATACAAAACTATTTTTAGGGTCCCGTATCCAAAAAGTATCCCGTCTAATCTTTCTCTTTAGTCTCTTCGTCTGTCACCAGGTTGTATTTCTACGACCCGTGTTTAACCAACACGGCCACCTCGCACTTGGCTGGTTTTGTTTACGATTTAACATTTCTTTGATATTGTCGACATTAAAATAATGTGCGTGTGTTTACTTTTCATTTATTTTTGTTTTATTAATCTGTCTGTCTATTAACACTTAATATTCCCTATATTAAAAGTATGTTGCGTAGTGTTTTAATTTAATTTAAACCTTGTGTTATATTATGTAAAGGTGATAAATATTTTTTTCAGAGATAATATGAAGAATTTGATTTGCTTTAGAAATTTTATATATATATATATATATATATATATATAATTACAGGAGTCTGGATGGACAAAGAATGTTTTTGTCATACTTAAATTTGAGGCCGAAATTAATAAAAGCGAAATAGATATAAAACAAAAACTTTTTACTTTTGCCTAAACTAGAAAATGTAAGACAGACTATATTATATACATATCTACATATAATTAATTTAAATACCTAAAGTTCATACCAAATAACTCAGAAGTCACTTATTAAAAAACGTATAAAAAATTGAATGCAACTGAATTTGATCCCGCATACGAAATTCGTACGTAAGTATATATAGCTGTTTCCAAAGAGGCGCTGTTCAAATTCCGTTACGTTCAAATTTTTATACGTTTTCTTAATAAGTATTTCTCAAGTGTGGAATAATACTTTAAAAATGTTAAAATAATAATTATGAATTTTGATAAACGAATATAAAATGTATTCTATTATCGCGTAGGGTCAAAGTATGTGACTGCAACGCGACACTTGCAGGTCGAGCCCCTCTGGGGGATTTTTTTTTATTTAATTTATAGTTCCTTTTTCCTTCGCTCTGGTGTAGAGGCAAAACGCAAAACCATTCAATAAACAAAACCTCCAGAATTCAGCGGAAAGTGTAAATATTAATACTAGATTACCTCTGCCTGTTGTGCGCGGGATACACCGTGAAACTTTTAATTAGGGATTTTGCTTTTTATTCTAACGAGAAACGCCTTAAAAAAACATTCTTACTAAATACCCATAATCACCTTTGATATGCCAAACTATTACGTAACCACATTAATATATTTATAAACACAATATTGTTACCACAAACCAAGTACTTTCCTGTTAGATCCAAGTCATACGGCAAACTTTTACGATAAACAAAAAGGTAACACTTATAAATCTATGAACTTTATTACAGAGATCTTTAACGAAAACAAGGTAATATTTTCTTACTTACTGAATCATGATGGATCGTACCTTTGTTACATTTGTTTTCAATCTGAAAAAGAAAAAAAAAATATGTAAGTAAGTTCCTCAAGTTACCCCATAAACTAGCGGGAGGACGCATGGTATCGGAAAAATATTTATCATATCATAAAACTGAGTAGGTTTATTGACCCTAAAGGCGTGTTATCGTTTCATTTGCATAAGGACCAATGTACGGCGGCACTAACCCCCTGGTTTTACGAGGTTGATAGGCGCATGCCTTACATCAACCCCTTTTATTTTTACTAGTGTATTGTTCTTTATTTCATATTCTTCCCTTTATATATCATAATCTGAGTTTTATTACTATAATATGTTTTTTTAGATCATCTTCTATATAAGTTAGTTGTTAAGGATTATTTAGGTAGCCAAGTAGATATCTAAAATAACACCGATTAAGTGATTTTTAAATCCAATTCATGTTATTTTTGATTTTTTTTAGGTATCCTCGTTATACTTAGGCACCGTTTTGCAGCTTTGGGTTACGAGACAGAACACGCAATGTCTTTAAAAGGAAAGTGGAGAACTAGATAAAAATAAAAATGAAATTTTATTTTTATTTTATTTTTCTTACTTCGTCTCCATTTTGCGAGAGGTCAAAAACGTAGAATATAATGTTTTCTTATCATTATAAATTATAATGTTGTTTTTACAAGGAAAACATTTTTTTTATAACACGTTTTGAGTATTTTTTATATCAAATTATACATTTTTTTCCTCTACATGTAAAACAAAATAATACAAAATTAAAGTTTGTTCGTTATTACTGTTCCAGCCATTGTTCGTCGTTCATAAAGTTTATTCAATGTTCAAATCTTATTCCGTTACGTCACGCTCCATTGGGGGAATAAGAAGAATAATCCCGTTTGAATCTTAATTAATACCAATTAATTGTGCTTCAAGAGACAATTATCCAAACAATGGAGAATATTTAAAAAAAATAAATACCTAATTAGCTGTCGTCCGCTCTTTCAATAGAGACGGCTTTATAAAGATATGAATTTCAGATACTGTATTTTTTTTTATTTGATCGTGAACAGCATATTTTTTTATCATTATAATTATTGGTTACAATAATATTGTATCGTTTACTTTATAGCGTATATATATAATAATATATTAATTAATGCCTTGTGTTACGATCACGAGAAAAAAATTTAAACAGATTTTGAGGCCAGTCGTGGCGCAGGGGCACAAAGTGTGACTGTAAACGAATGGAAATCGAACCCGTCCTAGGTTCGATTCCAATTCGTGGAAATAATTTATTTAATATTTTCATTTCTTCGCTCTGGTGTCAAGGCAAAGTGCAGCGTTGAGTTCCACCGCTCTACACGCAATGCCTTCAGAATCCGGCGGAAAATGAAAGACAGAGTATTCTAACATTAGGTTCCTTCTGCCTACTCTGCCGTAAGCAGGATGCAGTGTGAATTAAAAAAAAAACAATTTTGCGTTCAATGTGTTTGCTTTAAATCTAAAGACTTATAATATCTATTGTTATAAATGTAAATGTTTTAGTTATGACACCGTCTTCATAGACGGTCGGTGCCATTTCAAATTTCACTGCCTCCGATCATCTTATGCTTCATATTAGTTAATATTTTTCCTCATCGTCCATCATGTAGCTACGATATTCGGTGAGAAATAAATTTAACAACAAAAGAGGCAACAATAATTCTGGTTACGGTCAAGTAATTTATACTGCTAGTATCTACATACATTTTCGGGCGAGAAACATAGCCTTTGTGGAAAGTTTGTTTGCAGCACGTGATTTTTGTGAGTTCAAATCTCAGTAGACTTCATTGTTTTATTGTTTCATTATAATATAGAATATAGAATTAATTTTTAGAATTTCTATAAATGATAGTTTTATATAAAAATTATTGGTCACACTTACTCAGTTGTTTTATTGTTTTGACATTAACATGAAGTTTTGTATATATGCACTATACATATATTATACGTTATACGATTATGGAAGACAAATATATATATATATATATATATATATATATATATGTATATATATATATATATATATATATATATATATATATATATATATTTGTCTTCCATATATATATATACATATATATATATATATATATTTACTTACATTTATATTTCCATTTCTTCGCTCTGGTGTCGAGGCAAAGCGCGACGTTCAGTTCTGCCACTCAACACGCAATGCCTCCAGAATTCAGCAGAAAGTGGGCAACAGCGTGTTTTAACACTACGTTCCCTCTGCCTACTGTGTGCGGGATACAACGTGAACTGATTTATTTTATTTTAGTAAGTACATAACAGCTTCTATCATTAGAAGTCGTCAGCTCTACGAAACACGCTCTACTGTTGACACACTATTCACAAAACCCAATTATCACAGTAACAAAATGCACTGCCACGTGTAAAATGTTATCACGACGTGACTTTGAAATTGATTAACATTTGGACATTATTCTTTAATTTCTTTTCAATTTTGATCTCATATCATTTTAATAAATAAAAAAATCTTATTTTTGATAAATTCAGTCACTTTTCTGTCATTTAAAGTAAAAATGTATCGTCCTGGTTTTACATTAAGCACCATATAACGTAGCATTACATTTGATACAGTTTCTAAATATACATTCTTCTTCTTTAGAAGCTTAAGAAAGTGTAATCTAAAAAGGATTGTAGACGCTTTATAAGAATAAAGAAATAAACAGATCGGACAAACGTGAGTCGAGCGCGCCCACCGGGGGTTCTGTACAAAAATTGGGGGTCTCGAGCTTTTTCTGAAATTCAAGCTTAGCTAAGTCGGAGCCCTTTCATGTGATACCTCACTTGAACTGGCGGCGTTAATATCAAATTTTGCCAATCTTTTAAGGTTATTACTTTTAGGATTTAACCACAAATGTATAATTTTCAGATTTTTTCGTAAACTAATACTATCTGCAGAAGCTAGCTGCCAAATTTCATAATTCTAGATCAACCGGTAGTGTCGAAATACACATAATAAAGCGGCAGTAATAAATAAATAATATTTTATATTTCATTTCTTTTGTTCTTCATACTTTATTTTAATTAAATGGTAAAATAAATTGAGGTTTGCTAATTAGTGGAACACTCGTTATTTCTGAGAGATAAAATAAAAAAATAATTTTGCACAACAATAAGTATTTATCCGCAGATATAGCAATACATACGATCTCGCAAAGCCTTTCATTAGAAAAGCCGGGATAATATAGAGGCTCACTTCGTACTAGTATTAGTATTATTTTATTTCATAAATCCTACAACATTGGACTTCCTTATATAACCATATATTATATTTACTGACTTAGCTTCACGCTTTATCCCTAGCGGGGTAGTCAGAGAGAACGGAGCACCAAACGCTACTGTCTCTACATATCTTTTTCGCCTCGAGCACTAACATCAACCTCTTCATAAATGCCATTCGGGAGGTTCTCAAGCTTTTCACAAAGAACGAAGATACTAGAAGGTATCTTTGATATTTTTGATACTATGTTTTCGAAGCTCAACTGAGGTTTTCCCCCTATCTCTCTTACAACTCACTTTTCCCTCATAATTCTTTTTGCCATTCTTTCATCACCCATTCATTCGACGTGCGCAGACCAACCGAGCACGTCCTTCTTCATTCTCACTGTGACATCCTCGCTTGTACCTGCCATTCTGTCTACTCTGTCATTGCGGATTCCATCAGCTTAGCTGACTCCGCATATCCTACGAAGAGATATATTATACATTTTTTTTTGAAAATACATATGGATTATTCTATGCGAATTACATACATACATACATGTATACATTACATTACATAAAATAAGACAGTAAATGATTTTAAGGTACAACGAGTGAATGGCTAATGAGGCCCGGCAGTCGACGCTTTGTTCCGGCATATCCATTACCTGCTCCCACAGCAGGTTGTTTACAAAAAAGCTTTGTTCTCGGCGTGCCCTCTCGAGAGAAACAAACAATATCTAACAATTTTGAGGTCAAGCGATTTCGCCCAGCAAATATTCTGAATGATAATTAAAAGAACAAACAAATCTAACTAATTAAAAATATTGTACTCAAACCCGTTTGAAACGTCCAACCGTTTTTATTATTCATGGCTATGGCTGTGCCGTGATGGACGGGGGTGATGTAGACCGCGGCGAAGGGAAACACGCTGTGGAAAATTTGTGTTTCGTGTTAATTTTGAAAATATTAAATATATTTAATTTTTTTTTATATATTTATTAAATTAATGTTCTAGTCAAATTTTGTTTAAATTTTAGGTAAGATTCATTTTGCTCCCCTTACACGAGCAAAATTTTTAGATTCACTTTCACGTTAATCACTGAAAGTTAATGAGATGTAATAATGCTTAGAGACGCTGCGTATTTCTAGTGTTTAGGTCTTAGAAAACTTGAAGAGGGTCGTAGTAAAAGCCTAGACTTGTTATTCTCGTTTTTTTAAGATCTAAATTGTTATTTACAATTCAAAATTGTAAACACTGAGTAGCGTTGTGGGTTAAGTTTCCTTCTTACCCAGTAAAAAGAACTTTTTTCCATAGTTAAACGTCATAATTTGAAATAAGAACGCATTGTTACACTCTATTTAAATATTTTTTTTCTTTGATAATCACGTGTCTATTGCGAATAAATAAAAATTTAGTGAATAATTAAAAAAACAGCTTCACACTTTTCCCCTCTACTTTTTTATGGCAGATCAGGTAGAGAGAATCGAGTGTCAGGCCATCCTCCATTTCCCTCCCAACTTACTCTGGTACTGCTTCTAGTGGAGCTACAAAAGTATTATCTATTATCGCTATCTTTCCTTACACTTATTATTTTATAATAAACAATCACCTCTTATTTCATCCTTATAAATTAACAATTTACAGAATTGAAAATGCAACCAATATAATTTATTACAAAACAAAATCTATATTTTGTCGGGCAACGAAGTGTAGATAACGAGCAACGATGAGATGCAATAAAATAAATTTATTTACAACTGAATGCACTATTTATATTTTCTTTGTAAACAGCCTCAATAGCTCATTGGAAATCCAGTTATTTTGCTTTTATTCATGCTGTTGTATTGCATTGTGGCAAATTTGATTTGTATTTCAATGATTAATTATACGTTTTTTTTTAGTTTCATGCTGTATCGAGCAGGTAGCGAAGTAGGCAGAAGGAGACTAGTGTTGAGACACTCCTTTGACAATTTTTAGGCGAATTTTGGAGGCATTGTGTGTTGAGTGGCGGAACTCAACTCCGCTCTTTGCCTCGACACTAAAGCGAAATGAATATATCAAATATTTAATTGACTTGAGTGGGAATCAAACCTACAACCTGTCACGTTTACAGTCACACTTCGTGACTCCGACCTGGATTTTGTATTTCAATGAAATGTTTAATTATACGATTAGACGCAAAACGTTAATATACTCAAATTGTATGCAGTAATTAAGTAAGCGAGTGACGTTTGAATGAAAATTTGTCGTATTTGGAGACCTAACATCCAAGTTACGAATTAAGTTTCGCTAAGTTATGATAACTTTGAGCTGCGGTTTAACGCCACTGTAAATAGATTTAATAGTTTACAGGAAATTTTCAGCTTTGTACTTCCTAAGCATTTCTTGGATTATACCTTGTTGTACGAAATGATATTGAAATACTAATATTAATCATATTAGTATTTGGTAACAAAGCGCGGAGTTGAGTTCCGCCATTCAACACCCAATACTTTTAGAATACGGCTAAAAGTGGAGAACGGAAGTGTCTTAAGGGTAACAAAGTATCTTAACACTAGGTTCCCAGGATCCCTAGAAAAGGGATTTTTTTTTGTAGCTTCAGAGAACTGAAGCTACAAAAAAAATACTAATATTGACATAGAAAACTCTAACGTTGAATCGATGAAAGAAAATTTACTTATTACGTTACTAGCGTTCGTACAACTTCGGACCTACAAAGCCCTGATTTAATGAAGGTATAATATTGTAATCTCTATCTCTACATATAATAAAAGCGTAGAAAAGTCAACTCTATACATGGGATATAAAAAAAATAGGTAGATTAATATATCGATTCTAGAATCTAAAAAAATCACAAAATTCTTGTTTGTCTGCCTGTGTGTCTGTTTGTTCATTCGCCAATCACGCAAAACACACCAAACAGAAATGGATGAATTTTAGTATGCTACAAGCATAGTCTGGAGGTACATTTTTTTGGGTTTCATCTCATTCGGTTTTTTATTATAGTTTCCTTAAAAGAAATTAAAATCGAAAAATACAAAAAATTTAAAATACAGATAACTAATGTATGGAACTAAATGAATTTTCAAAAAATTCAAAGCCTAAAGCAACTGCAGGATAGTTTTCATTATGAAGTATTAAGCAATTTTAGTACAAAAAATCTGACACATTACGTCGATAACTCAAATAAGTGAAGCTAAATTATATAAATTTTATTTAAAATATTAATCACTTATTTTATTAATAACAATTTAAAAAAGAAAGTTCAATGAATATTTTTAAGTCTTCCATAAATATTATTTTAAATGTCAACATTGGTAACATTGGTAGTGAAAGGGGGAGAAGTCGCGAGCAGATTTCAGTATATAATATAATCTTTATCATTCATGAATCGTGACTTTTAGTTGTTACAAGGAAAATTTCGGCATTAAAACGCTTAGAAATGAGAACAAGTTTGGAAATACTTCAGCTTTGAAGAATCTTGGCATCTTTAGGGAAATCCTTTATTATTAATATAGGGTAATGGCACTAGTAATCAACCTTAAGGAAGTAACATATTATTATTTAAGATGTAAAAAAAAAGTAAAGCTTAAAACAATAATTACAATACTTTAATAAGTTTTTTATATTATAAAATATATTTTTGTGGTAATCTGAAAAATATGTTCAAATTTTGATTAGCCAAAATCTGCAGTTATAGACATAGGCGCCTCAGTCATTAACACCTAATTATAGATCAGGATCAGGATATATGGGTGCCGAATACAAATTATATTGTACTAAACTAATAAAGAAAATTATCAAAGTGTATATATTGCCGATTTAAAATGATTAAAATTTTTACTTTATTCAGTGTTATATCACAAATCCTTTTATTGTTATTAGGTAGTTTTGTTATAAAGGCTCTAGTAAACTATGGCATTTGTTCTAGAGGATTATTTTTTTTTTGCTTTAAAACGTAAAATGAATATCAATAATCTGATAGACAATATCTTGCGTTGAACCTCTTAATAATTAGCTTAACCCTTTGCGACAGACGTGGTAGTCTCATAGACACCGCGAAAGACAAAATTTAGTTAATTGCCATTAACTAATGATTTTCAAATTTAAGCACCTCTGGTTTTAGTACCTTACTGTAATTAAAGTAAGTAAGTTTAGGTAAGTGTCTTCTAGACTACCATCTCAATAAAATGGTTTTATTTGCATACCTATCTCTAGCTTAGATTCTGTGAACAAAATTATATATATTTATACTAATATTAAAAATAAAATAATTTGTATTTTTGCTTGTAAAGAATAGCCAAAACTTTATTAAGACTTTTCTTCTTATCTTATACAAAAACTTAAAATAATAGGGCAAACCTCGTTATAATTGCATACTATAGTCTCACGGAAGGCAAGAGTAAATAAGATAGATAAAATGATCTATTTGTTGTTGCAGCTGAGAAATTCGTCGGTGGCTTTTTTTTGAAAAATTTTTTTTTTTTGTTTTGTATCGAAATTGACCTGACAAAGATTTTGAATTTTAAATTTATCATTTAGGAGAGAGAGAGAGAAAGATAAAATAAAGAATGTTTTTTATTGAAGAGTTTTGGGTTTAAGTGAATATTACGATATTACTCGTACAGTGAAAGAGACTTACAGTAATCACAAGGGCGATTACAGTCAAGAATATCCACCCTCCACCAACAGTAAGTGAATGTATTCAAACAAATAATACAGAACTATGCCCTATTTGTTTAAAAAAAAGAAATAAAAATGTTGCTAAATTTTGCTTTTGTAATTATTGGAAGACAATTTTCCTTTTATAATTGTCAAAAAACATATAATTTACATGTAGTAAATATGAGGCTGTCTAATTTTATATACAACCATTGAATTTATTTCTTATTCTCTGATAAAGTGATTAAAGTAATAGTAAATTTTCTAAAAACGTAATGTCAAATATAAATAAAATCGATTTTGTAATTTTTTCTGTGTCATTAATGTTAAAGAAGATATTCTTAGAATGATTTGTGAAAAGTCAATACACACTGTTACACAATTAAATTTAACATAAATAATATACTAGTGATCTAATAGGTATAAATAAAATAGCTGCATAAGTTAATTTTATTAAAATATTTGTCGTTGAAAAAGGTGTCTCGTGGACTACAGAGTCAGTATAATTGTAAAAATTACACCACGTCCGTCGCAGAGGGTTAAGAAATGCAGACACCTACGTTCTATGCACGTTTCAGTGCCACCATCTTTAAATAAAATGGCGGGAACTTATTATATTGTCATATTGTAGTAAAAGTCATTAAGAAATATAATACATATTGTTATTAGTGCACAATTTAAGATTTTTTATTTTTTTTATAGTTATTTTTGGAAGTTAAAAAAGTTTCTATTTGGTGCTTCTTAATTATCGGTACCATTATCTTATATATTATTTATGAAAATGAAACTGAATAATGTACTGTTCGTTATTTTAAGTTAGACATATTATTAATTATTTTACACTAAAACATGTTCTTTTTTTTGTATCCTGCATATATCAATCAGGGTAGAGAGAAACTCGTAACTTAATGTTAAGACACTCCATACCCAACAAGACAATGCCGTTTCTCATTTTCCGTCGAATTCTCGAGGCACTCAACACCACATTTTGCCTCGTTGCCAGTGCGATGAAATAAAAATATTAAATATTTAATACTCGCGATTGAGATTTGAACCCAAAACAGTCCCGCTTACAAGCGCATTCTTAAAAGACGCCATAATAAATATATAACATTAAAAAAAGGGTAAATAAATATCTATCGATATTTAATATTTTTACTTTACATACATTTTATACTTTTCATTATTACAGTTTAGAAAAACATAAGTATAAAACACCGCGTTTTTCACCTTTTGTTAATTAAAAAATGTTGGTCTGGGTAGTAAAACTTAGGCTGACGATTATGTAATCTGACCTGGAAGACTTGTAATAAGTAAAATGTTTCCTCGGAATAAATTTTATGTAATGCTTTCATATTTATTTTATAAACTTTTCGTTTATGATTGTATATAAACGAACATGTTTTTACTAATATCCTATCTCAAGCTTCATGGCTTAAATAAAAGATTTTAACTATCAATCAAAGAACTATATATGCAAGTATTACAATAAAATTAAATTATTATAAGGGAATACGTATTAATATCCATATCACAATTTATATAAGACTATATATTACGGCTATGGAACAACAAGCAAATTAACTTAGTCGATGGTCCCTCTAAGACATTACACGAGATTAGTCTAAGCTCTTGCTCTTGCAAATAACTATATTGTTAAATAAGACACGTCCGTATGCCACGATAGTGCTATGTTTACATGGGTGCAAATTGCCCTATTCATTTTAATATTATTATAAATCAGCTTCAGCTTCACGCTGTATCCCGCATTGCAGGATAGGCAGAGGGAGCCTAGTGTAAAGACATTCCGTTTCTCAATAAGGCAAAAGCCCGGCGTTGAGTTTCGCAACTCAACAAGTAATACCTCGAAAAATTCATGGAAATGAGGAACGGAGTGTCTATTATAAATAATAAAGAAAAATAATTAAACCAGTTTTTATCTACTATACTGTGAAAATTATATTCTCCTGTGATGATGGCCATCTTGAATTAAGAACTATACTGATTCAATATATGTAATTGCGTTGTCTTATACAAAATATATATTTCAGATTTTAAAATTATACCCTATATCTACATCTGGCCTTATATCTATACATCAAAAAGTTTCATTCAAGGTCATCTAGTAGTTCGAAGACAAACAGTTCTGTTATCGGCCAAAAAAAATATTTGATGTAAAGACACACTTTTTAATGTCTTATTAAAATATACAAGTATCTATTATTAAATGTCTTATTAAAATATACAAGTATTCACTATAGTTACTCCAGCATATTATTATTTTTTTTATGATAATAAATGGAAATAAAGATTTTATTATGAGTTTTTCAAGGTATTAGGTAACTTTATTTAGCAAGTGCTTGTAATATATGCGTCTAGATCCTCATCACTAGTATCGACTAGTATAATTAATCATTCGATAAACAATATCAAAGTCATATTAGGTATGTAAACTTTCCCAATACGTAAACTTCGTTAATGAATAAGTGATAATGAAAACAGAGTTTACATTGTAGCTCGAGTTTATTATTCCAACATAATTTAACATATTCTACAAACAGGCTAAATAAAAGACACTACGGAAGGCAAAGATGAGCTGTGTTGATTTGCAGTAGAGATAAAGGGAGAGTCTCAGCTCTCCGCCAGTTTCAATGTCATTTATTATGTAGTGGTTATTTGTTTATTGCGTCCCGAGCGTGTTAGTTGAGAGTATAATCGGGTGACCATGTCCAACTATGAACTTTACTTCAAAAAGGCACCGAACTCTTTTTCTAGTTGTGCTACGATGGCATATAAAATAAACCTAATATAGAGTATTAAGTTTATTTCTTATGAACGTATGAAATTAATAATGATTAAAAATTATTTAAGAAACAACTGATTTTCTACTAATCACATTAAAAAAATATATAAATTTGAAAAAAAATATTTATGTATACATAAATACGATCATTAAAATCGTATATCGTTTTGAGCACACGTCCCGTAGCTGTTTGTAGGTTTGAGATAGAATTAGTCTTTGTAAGACCGCCCTAATTGACGAAGGAACAACAAAGCGATGTGAGCTATACGCGGGTTTGTAGTGTACGTACAATATGAATTATTTATATATAAGCTTTAGTTTGTAGCTCAAAATATTTGTAAGGAAATTTTTCAAATTTATTAATTTGTTATGAAACGTTCGTTTTAGTTTATAAAAGAATAAATAAAGCGAATCTTTTATTTTGAGACCGTCGTGGTCCAAAGGCATAAGATGTGACTATAACGCGAAGGTTGTGGGTTCGATCTCCACTCAAGGGAATTAATTATTATTTATTAATATTTTCATTTTTTGGCACTGGCACTAAGATACAAAGCTCGGCGTTTCGCCACTCGACACGTGATGCCTCAAAAATTCGGCTGAAGTAGGGAACGGAGTTACCTAACACTAGATTTCCTTCGATTACTCTGCTGTGTGCGGGATACAGCGTGAAGCTGATTTATTTAAAATTTATATTTATTGCTTGCGAATCCCTGTAATAACAGTTCTAGATAATAACCCTGCTCAGCGTATGTTTATAATATTGATATTTATTGAAAGTGGAGAGCGGAGTGTCTTTACTATAGGTTCCCCCTGCCTATACACACATATGAAATACAAACATATACTCATAACTCGTGATATTATAACATACATACATATATACATAAACACAGCTAAACAAAGCCCGACGTTAAGTTTTACCACCTACGTCAAAGCTACATTTTAACGTGAGTAAGCCATTCATGCAGTAACTAAACCACGAAAGCATGAATTAAGTGGCATTTTAATTACGTTGTCATCTTAAATATCACAAAGAACAGATTTGAATATGAAAGGTAATGAAAAAAAGCATCTTACGGAAATCTTTTTGAAAAATTAACTGATATTTGTAATCAAAATAGGCATCGTGCTCAAAAAATTTTGCCTCTGTAGTAATTTTTTATCAAAAAATATTTTTTCTTCTTTTACATAAAAAAAAGTACAAAGAAAACCCCCTCTATTAGCATTTGAGGAAGTCGACATAAAATCTGTAAACGTAGCCGGTCTATGAACAAAGAGAAATTTCCGTTACGCAAAATAACAAGCTGTTTATTGCTGAACCAAATGCGTGGGACTTAATCAAATATACAAGTAAAGTTAAACCATTAATACTACATCGCATTTATATTATTTAACGTTCAAATGTATCGCGAAATCCCGTTGTTGCCAATTTGAACTAGATTGATAACGCTATTAATAAAGTCAAAATATATTACTATGAAACTAAAGGCTTGATTGACCGATATTTTTATCTTTTTAATATTCGTTTCTTATTTCGGATAGATATCAGCTTCACGCTGTATCTCGCACACAGCAGGCTAGGCAGAGTTAGTCTAGTGTTAGGACACTCCGTTTCACATTTTCTGTCGAATTCTGGAGGCATTACGTGTTGAGTGGCAGAACTCAACGCCGCGCTTTACCACGACACCAGAGCGAAGAAATGGAAATATAAATTTAAGTAAATATTTCATCTTCTCGAGTGGGGATCGAACCCACAACTAGTCGGTTTTACAGTTACACAAAGAGTTAATAGAAAATAAGTTACCTACTACTACACGTAAGTATTTAAAGGCACCCTAATAAAATACAATACTGTAATCTGTTCTAAACATGAGCTCAATACAATCGAAAAATATTATAGGACTTTGAAATAAACAATATACGTAGCAAAAATTATTCCGTGCCGTTTGTATACAGCTTTTTTATACAGAATTTCAATATTTTATATACAAAAACGGATTCTTTTTTAACACCTGTTAATCGATGGCGCCTAATCGTAGGCACGTACAACCAGCGGGTTAAGTCATAAGTTATTCTGGTGAAAAAAATCTTTTACAGTACGTTGTCGCTCGTTATGCAAAATAATATTATTTTATTAATTTAGCTTCACGCTGTATTTCGTAGCAGTATTTATGTGTATTTATAACACCCTGTTATAAATACACATAAATAGGTAGATGGAGGCTATGGCAGTTCCACCGTAATATGGAGGCATTAGGTGTTGGAATGCGGAACGCCACGTTTTGCCTCGAGACCAGAGCGAAGATAAGAAGAAACTAAGAAATATTTTTATTTCCTCGAGTGGGAATCGAACCCACAACCGTTGCGTTTACAGTTAAACGCTTGTGCCACTGCGCTACGCGCACCAAAACTGACTTTTTTTATAATTATAATGCATTCAAGAAATGAAATATATAATATTTTCATTTCTTCGCTGTGATAACTGACATTCGTGAATATGATTTAATATTTATTACAGATTTTGAAAGCTATACAAGTAATCAAGAGGTACAGGAATTGTTCAGATAATAGTTTACCCCAAGCGGGTAATTTAAAATGAAGAGAGAGAGAGAGAGTAAAAAGAGTTATTTGAAAGTCACCAAGTTTGTGGGTCTATTTTTATTGGAAACCATAGTCCTATATTGTTATTTATGAACATTTTGTACATATAAATATGTCGCAATATGTCATTTTTTTAATTTTATAGGCTTTTACTTAGTTTAATTATTAGTTACTTATTTTAAGATTTTTAAATAATCAGTTTACAAAGTTACCTTAAAATATAGATAAATATATGCAACACATAACATTTAGTCGTAGCGCAGAGGCACAAAGTGTGACTCTAAAATCGACTGGTCGTGGGTTCGATCCCCACTCGAGGAAATGAAATATTTATTTACATTTGCATTTTGGTGTCGAGGTCAGGCGCGGCGTTGAGTTCTGCCACTCAACACGCAATGCCTCCAGAATTCGGCAGAAAGTGGTCAAAGTGGTCAACGGAGTGTCTTAACACTAGGTTCCCTCTGCCTACCCTGCTGAGTGCCGGATACAACGTGAAACTGATTACATAACATTTTATTTTATCACAAAAATAATAGTTAATTAAAGCTAGCGTTAAATGTCCACGGAGTTTGTTATCCAAAATGTAATATTTACGTTGCGTACACGTAACACGTACACGAAAATAGTGCGATACATTGGAATGCCGCGCGCGTAACGGCGCTAGTGCTGGTTTGCTTCATTCAAAATGAATAGGTAAGTTACAGCGGCGTATATAGGACCTGATCTAATGTTTGCATAGGGGATGTGAACTGTTCTTTGGCTTTGGGTGGTGGGTTTTTATTTTTAAATCAAAAAAAAATCAGCTTCACGCTGTATCCCGCACACAGCAGGGTAGGCAGAGGGAACCTTGTGTTAAGACACTATTCCCCACTTTCTGCCGAATTCTGGAGGCATTGCGTGTTGAGTGGCAGAACTCAACGCCGCGCTTAGCCTCGACACCAGAGCGAAGAAATGGAAATATAAATTTAAGTAAATATTTCATCTCCTCGAGTGGGGATCGAACCCACAACCAGTCGGTTTTACAGTCACACTTCATGCCACTGCGCCACGACTGGCATTTTTAAATATATTTTAATATTAATTGGGTTCATATCTATACATATAATAAAATTGAAACTAGTCGCTGTTTGTATTTATATGTGAGATATATCAATTATTGGGAACATTGTGAATGTAATAGAAAATATTTGCCTGTTTGTGGGTCGTTTGCTGATCTCAGAAACGGCTTAGCCGACTTAAATGCAGTTTCACTAATGTATTTTTGCGATGTTTCCTTAACATTTATTGTTTGTTATATCTAAATCGGTTCATAAGTAGAAAAAATATCAATATTGAATATTTTGTAACAAAATTTGTAGAAAGTAATTGGGTTAGCTGAAATTTTAGTTTTCAGTGTTTGAATATTGTTATTAAAATTATATTGTTATTCGAAAAAGAAAGTATAATTTTAAATATAGATTAAATAAAAAAATAAATCAAATCAATCAATCCCGCACACAGCAGGGTAGGCAGAGGGAACCTTGTGTTAAGACACTCCATTCGCCACTTTCTGCCGAATTCTGGAGGTATTGCGTGTTAAGTGGCAGAACTCAACGCCGCGCTTAGCCTCGACACCAGAGCGAAGAAATGGAAATATAAATTTAAGTAAATATTTCATCTCCTCGAGTGGGGATCGAACCCACAACCAGTCGGTTTTATAGTCACACTTCGTGCCACTGCGCTACGACTGGCCTCAAAATTGGAACTGGACTGGAAATATAGATTAGTTATTTATTTATTTATTATTTAGTCACAACTAAATAAAACTAAATAATATTCGTTTTTTTTTTAACATTGATGCGTGATTTTATGTTATTACTATTGATTTATAAAATAAAAACTGAAGCCGTGGCGCAGGGGCATAAAATGTGGCTATAAACACATTTGGTTGTGGGATCGAATACCAGTCGAGGAAATGACGTATATATTTAAATTTATATTTTCATTTCTTTGCTCTGGTGTCGAGGCAAAACGCGGCGTTGAATTCGGCCACACAACACGGAATGCTTCGAAAAATTCAGTGGAAAGTGAGGAACGGAGTGTCTTAACACTTGATTCTCTGTGCCTACTCTGTTGTGTGCGGGAAACAGCGTAAAGCTATTTAATATTTTATTTTTTAGTAAAAACAAAACATTAAATGAATATGCTTAGAGTTAAATCATGTAATATCTAATATGTTACCACAAATTATATAACCGCAGGCTGATCAATAATTTGATCGACTGATGCAGCATCAAATGGGCCTTAATAAGTTAGACGAGCTCCAATTTGCCTTGCTCTGGATTAGGTAAGTTTGCTTACAATACATTTATTTTTGAAATTTGTATTAGAGAAATGTTCAAGTAATAATAAAGATTATAAATTATTATGACAGTATTCCGAATTTCAAAACACAAAGAAATATTTGAATATTCGAATGCATTTTGATGTTGTTCTAAATGAAGCCATACATTGCATATATAATATCCTTGTATCGCCTAAAAAAATTAACGGATTATAAAATTAAAAAAAAAACACGCACAAATTAAGATAGTATTTTGTTATCTCTGGTAATAATAAAACTCTTACTGTATTAAAAAAAATATGCCGAGAAATTAAAATACGCAAAAAAAAATACTTTAACTCTAACGGATAGAGACCGTCGCGGCGCAGGGGCAAAAAAGGCGTGACTGTAACGCGACGGTTGAAGTCTGATTCCTACTCGAGGGAATGAATTATTATTTATAAATATTTTATAAATATTTTAATTTCTTTGCTCTGGCATCAAGGCAAAAGTCAAAACGCAACGCCTCGTAAAATTCGGCGGAAATTGGAGAACGGAGTGTCTTAACGCTATGTTCCCTCTGCCTATCCTGCTGCGTGCGGGAAACAGCGTGAAGCTGATGATCTTATACAACGAATTCTACAGGAAGATATCTAAAAAATATTTAAGTATTTCCTCCTTGAAAGCCTTATATCTGGCTGTAAAAAAGCACTAAAACCGAACACACAACCGCACGTAGACCGCGAAGCCGCGCCGCTTAGGGCGTTGAATATTCGTCGTATAAAACCGCCTCCAAATCGCAAACGAACTTTCTTAAAATTGAAATTGAATTTTGTAGAACTTTTCAAGGACACTTCGAAGTTTTTGTAGGGAAATTAATATGTCATTTACATCAAAAGGGTTAGGGTTTGGTTGTAAGATATTTCAAAGCCTCAACGCTGTTATAGCGTACTAAGTTTTATTTCTTATAAAAGTATCTTAAAAAAATAGTAGATTAGCTATAAGATTTTAATTAGTTATACACATTGGCTATAAATTATTTTTTGTAAAAAATATAAAATTGTAAAAAAAAATATATTTTCAAAATAAAATATAAGAAATTTGACTATTACGATTCCCACGTTACACTTAACAAAGCCGTATATTATATAGCTATATAAAGCTGTATATTATACAAATATGTATATAAGGACAGCGTCTGATTGTAAACTTGATGGTCGTAGGTTCGATATTCACTCGGGGAATTAGGGAATCCTCCTTAATGTTCATTTCCTCACTCTGGTAGGTATGGCATTGAATTCTACCGCTTAATACACACCGTCTTGAACCTTCGTTGGTGCGTAAGGCACGGAGTGTCTTAACACTAGCTTTTCTCTGCTTTCTCTAAAGGGAAAAACGTGACGCTGCTAACTAAAATAATATATAAAAAATCATATCGTATCAAATATAGGCAATATTATTTTGCACTGACGCTAACGTAAACATTAATTACAGTTTTAATAGGAAAGCGTTATATATGTTATTATTTCACTTGGATTGCTTGATAAAATCAAAACAGTTTATAACGAACTTTTAATTACTATCTGATTCATCAAGAATTGCTCAATTTTTTTTATTGTCTTGATAAGAATTTTATAAAAGGCCACCAGACGAGTGGTGATCAAAGAAAGGTTATGGATTTAATCTCCATTTATTTTATTATTACTTATGATAACAATAAATTTTATAATATTTTTTATTTATTTGTAGAAATAAATCCGACTTCGTAGAGTATTTATTCCCAATAAAAAAATATTTCATAATAGTGCAGCTATCTAGGTTAGACAAATATCGGTAATAAAATAAAATAAAATAGCTTCACGCTGTATCCCGCACACAGCAGGGTGGGCAGAGGGAACCTAGTGTTAAGACCCTCTGTTTGCAACTTTCTGCTGATTTTGGAGCCATTGCGTGTTGAGTGGCAGAACTCAACGCCACGCTTAACCTCGACGCCCGAGCGAAGAAATGAAGCGTTGAAATATTTAATGAAAATATACATTTTAATTAAATATTTCAACTCTTCGAGTGGGGATCGAACCCACAACCAGTCGGATTTACAGTCACACTGTGCCCCTGTGCTACGACTAGCCTATCTCCTAAATATCGGTAAGTTGAAAATATTCTGTGTGATTTCAATCAAAACAAAATGTGATAATGTATGAAAATTAAAAAAAGATTCTGCTGTAAATAAGCAGAATATAAAACACGTTAACATATAATATGTTATATACAGTTTGACAAACGAAGCCAACCAACCGTACCTTTGGATTTACCAAGGCAAGTGGACTCACAAAGGGTTGATAATTAATGTTGAAATGGGATACTAAGATTTGCTTCCATTTTAGTAATTATTTATACTATGTATAGGAGAAATGAGTAATTTGTACGTAATAGGTAATGTGACCTAAATCAGTATAATGTACTATGTATTGGATATATTATGTATTAGTTTTTTTCTTTGAAAATGATGAGAAGGCGAACTGTGTGTAGAAGAATTGACATATATTTTTCGTTGATACTCATAGTATTTTTAGGGTTTCGTACCTCAAAAATAAAAGTCATCGCAATCAATAGACTTATGCATGGTTTTTTCTACATTTTGAATGAAATTCGTTGCGTAATAACAATCTATAGTATACTTCTCGTGGACCTACAGTTATAAAATTTGGCACAAATGAAGAAATTATAATACAAATGGTACAAAATATATCAAAAAATTAAAATTTTAGATAGGTATATTATAGAAAAAAAAATTTTGTTCATTTTATACGGCTGCAAAGTCAAATTTCTCAATTTCATTCGCCACGTATTCAAAACTTAGTATTTATTAATATAGGTCTACAACCTACAATTGTGAAAAACGGTAATAAATGGAAATTCTCAGTAGATACAGATGTTAAAAAAAATGCGAAATATCAACCTTATAGATAAAACTTTAAGAAGCTTATGATTATACTACATTTCATCCAATAGTACAAGTTTGACCTTTTATAATCCTGAAATCAGTACGAAACCTCAGCTGGGCTAGTCTAACTCACACTTGACCCTTTTCTGGCTCTACTTTTGGTGATAACTCACAGCTTATGCCTCGCGGTTAGTATTTTATAATATACTATAGTAGATAACGTTCACTAAATATAATAATAATATTGAAAATGTATATTAAAATATCTGTTTTTTTTTTTCATAAGTTAAACGAAAACAGCAAAGTTACTCAATTTTCAAAGCATTCCACAACTATCTCTAAGCCTGTGTGTGTAACAAACCTTGCAAATAGTTAATTATCACATTATATATAGATAAAAGTGTAAAGCATATTTTAACATACAGCTCCACAACTCGCATACTTTAGTAGTTACAAAGATAATTAGACGTAGATTTAACATTAGACTGTCATGGCGCAGTGGTTCTGTTCGTGCCTTTAAATAGTGTTCGATTCCATTCCAAGAATTTTTTTTATTTTTTACATTAGGTAGAACTATTTATTTTCGCCACTGAACGAACGTGCAGTGATTCGAAATTTGAATTGGGTGGAAAGTGGAGAGCTGAGTGTCTTTATTTCCGTTTCAGGTTCCTTTGAATATTCTGATTTGCGACAAAAAGTAGGAAGGTATTTTTATTAAATAATATATTTGGTATTAAATATTACATTTATCTTAAAACTTATATGATAATATTTAGTTTTTGTTAAATAAAAACGTATAAAATTTAAATTTGTCTGAATAAAGACTGTATCTTATAAATGACGTAGGGTAACATATTTTATTGTTATAAATAAGTAAAATCTGTATACTTTCTCGTACAGTTCTATATAAGATAATAAAAAAAATGAAAAATGAAAAAATAAAAAATGTCCAGAGCTGCAGTGCTCCATGAAATCCTCATGTCTTGCAAACCCACCAGCATCTAACAGGGTTACTTGTAGCAAAGACTATAAAAAATTAGAACTACTTCAATATTGATTCACGCTTATTTACTATACTATATTAATATAGTTGACTCTAGGCCAGTCGTGGCGCAAGGGCACAAACTGTAAAATCGAGTGGTTGTGGGTTCGATCCCCACTCGAGAAAATAAAATATTAATTTACATTTATATTTTCATTTCTTCAATACACGCAATGCCTGCAGAAGTAGGCGGAAAGTGGAAAACAGAGTGTCTTAACACTAGGTTCCCTCTGCCTACCCTACTGTAAGTGGAATGAAGCGTGAAGCTGATAAAAAATACCATTAGTTCAGTTTACATTTTAATTCTGTTAATATTACAAATATGAAAATTAAAATAATGATAGTTGACATCTAAATATTATCAATTATGCAGCATGCTATACACTATGTTTGATCAGATTAAAACACAGGAGACGTCGTAAGCTACAGTGCGTCATGGAACCCTTACGACAAACACACGTGCCTCCTAACAGGTTTACCTACTTACATGGCTGACCTACTATAAAGATTCTTGTCTACTGGAAATATATATATGCATATATTTTTTATTGGACGGGCTAAATAAACCTGGTGTCAAGACACTCTATTCTCCGTTTTCCGCTGAATTCTGGAGGCATTGCGTGTTGAGTTGCAGATCACAACACATCACTTTGTTTCGACACCAGAGCCTTCCCGTTAATAGTCACATACTTATGCCACTACTGCATTTTGTAGCTGGTAAACAAACTATACAAAATAAAAAATAAAAATCGTTACGACAAATGAAAGATGAATGAATCCACATCAATCCTGTAATCTTGTTAAAAACTAAAAATGTAAATTATGAAAAAGTGGAGTGACGAACGTTATTACATAAAAAAAAGAATCTCGATATTTCATGCAAAAATCGTTATGCAAATTGGTCATTGTATAATCGCATCTAGCATTTTTGCTGAACATCCATGTATATATGGAACCAGCGTTATATGTCGGGGAGCACTTATTTAATAATCTGATTCAATTCACGGCGTAGGAACAGTTTCATGCTTCCTGACGTCTAGTTTAATATTCTATTACTGCACTGCCTCATCCCTGTGCTTGCGTTTACTCCTGGAAATGAATCTTATATTCAAAAGTTTTGGGAAGAATGGAAAACTTTAACAAACTAAACGTGTTTGTATGCAAACCACGAAAGAAATATTAAATAAATGACATTAGATACAATTTAGTATATTTTATATAATAATTTTATATTATAGTAAATAAGAAACGAAATAAATTCTAATACAAAAGTCATGAATAATAATGAGAAATTTGCGGCGTGTTGATTGTGGGGAGGTCTCCGAGGGTCCTACTAAACTGAAGCTCTGAGAACTTTAGTTGTTTCAATGACCTGGGTTTTAATAAACTTAATAATTGTTGTTGAACTTCCTTCATGGGGCATCTTTGCAAAGGCAAAATGAAAATATACAAGTTTTGCTGTTTACTCACTAGTCAGTATCAGATAAACAAAAAATATAGCATTATTCAGAGCAACTTTTGTTAATTTTTAGTATTTTTTTCCTATATAGCAAAAAAATATCATTGAGCCAAGAGAGTATTTAGATTTATATATATATTTCAGCTTTACGCTGTATGCCGCAGGGCATGCGGAGGGAGAATAATGTTAGGACACTCCGCTCCCTACTCTCCGGCGAATTCAACGTTACGGGACTAGACGAGACGTTGAATAGTGAGTGGCGCGCAGTTTTATATGTATGTATTGTATTCGATTATTTGTTATAATTTCCTTTGTAATATAAGAATTATAATAATAAATGAATACGATAAAGACTAGCATTACTATACAAAATACAACGTTCTATAGAATGTGTTCTATATAAACTTTTCTTCCCATATACATCTAACAAGTACCTATCTAGCTTACGGTGTAATATTTTAAAATAAATTATGATAAAATATTATATGGAAGGTTGTGTTATATTTTGGAACCTTTGATGTTTGACAGGAAGTTGAATACTGCCTACTTGTTCACATCCCTTTGTATCACCATCTGAAAGGCTATTCAGTTTTTCAATAAAACCGGGATGAATCCACCGCAGGATCGTCACGAAAAATTAATATCCTATAGAATCCTTCCGCTTGCACGCAACCTTGTGCATTTTACAATGCACGTCACGAATGAGACTGTCCTGGCGTAGGGACACGAGGACGAGGTCTATAACGTGATAAGTAGTGGGTTCACTTCCACTCGGTGGAATATATTTTTTTATTTTTTTTTTCGTTCGCTCTGGCACTAAGGCGAAAACCCGGTGTTGAGTTCCGCAACTCAACGTGCAATGCTTCGAAAAATTCTGCGTAAAATGGGGGACGGAGTGTGTTAACACTAGGTACTAATCTACTATAATATTATACTATAGAAGTAGTGTCCGTTGTTTTACTATTCGTTGATATAGGGAAACCGTTTAAAATCTTCCGCACGTTGTGACCGTATAAAGCAGAGCAAGCTGTAAAACGAAAAGTTTTAATTTAATTTTTATTAAGTCAGTCTTTACACCAATTTTTTTTTTGGCTCTTTAGGCCAAGATACAAATACTGGACATTCAGTCAATATTAACGTGTCATATTACTGTAACAAACACAAATAAAATATAATCACTTCTATATATATTTAATTTAATTTATTAAACAAGTAGAAACAGCAGTTTTACTGATAAAACCTCTTTCGAAATCAAACACTATAACATTTATAGTTAAAAATTCCACTTTACCTAAAAAATCTCTACAAATAAGAAAATGTATTCTTCAATTAACAGATTGCATGAATTTAAATATATATTTTTTGTACGGAATTTATCACTTCGCACCCTTATCTCCTACACCTCGCAAAGTAGATGCAAATCAGCTTTAGAATGGGAGAAGTAGGATATGTAAAATGAAATCCAAGAATTAATTGAATAGAAAATTCAGTGGGCCTTGTAAATCTAATCATGTCGTAAACAAATGATAAAGGTCCAACCTTCACATTATCGTTGAAACCCGGACAACGGTTAATATGAACGTGCGGCTAACCATCCTGGATATGTCATCTCATTGAAATATAAAGCGTGTGTGGAAATCGTTGTTTTGTTATAAAGAGTTTGTATATATTACTAGAGACTCAAACGCGGCTCCGTTCGCTTATTCTTGGTTTTATATTATAGCGATAAAAAATTGATGAAATATTATATTTATTTCATAATTGTATCCAATGTTTTTTCTAATATTTTTAAAAACATATTAAGTAGTTATGACGTTAAAGCGTATCAAAAAGCTTACATTCACATTCACCATATGGTATGGTATGGTTCTTTGATTATGGCCATCCGAGCGTGCCAGTAGAGCACATGTCACTTCGCCAATGTCGCGTTGTGTGGAGAAAACACAAGAAAATGTAACACAGTAGGAGAATGCTAGTTAAAAAAAAGATTCAGTTAAAAACATTTATAATATTAGTAAGATAATTACACAGTTTGACGTTCACAATTTTAGCATCAGTGTATACAGATCTCTTCTTTCTTTATAAATATATTAATTTCTTCTTTCTTTATTTTTATCTTCACTTTTTACCCGCATATTGCAAGAGAATAGAAAGAAACTAGTGTTGAGACACTCTATTCAATTTTAAACTTTAGTGTGAACCTTTTCAACTATCAAAGAATAGTAAGATATATTGAACAATATACATTTAAACTTTACACAAAAAATCACGAATTTATCTTAAAAAATATATATAAATGTTTCTATTCCAAATGAACCCAAGTTTATTTCGAAGGCGACATTTTATGGAGTGGGACTGACCCGTACGTAATGAGGAGAGAAATGTTAAAATGCCTGGAGTAATGTCACCATTAGTACTTTTTCAGCGTTAATTATCATAAATGTACCCAAAAATAAGAATTGTAATTGTAATGTATTGTGGAGGTTGTAGTGAACAGAGTTTTTTAGTTACTTCATATTAGTTTGTTGTGTGTATTTTGTTTTTCATTGTATAAAAAATATTTTTAAATACAGAAGCTATTAATCATTTTAAATTAAAAATAAAAATTAAATTAGCTTCACGCTATATCCCGCACACAGCAGGGTAGGCAGAGGGAACCTAGTGTAAGACACTCCGTTCCCCACTTTCTGCCAAATTTTGGAGGTATTGCGTGTTGAGTGGCAGAACTCAACGCCGCGCTTTGCCTCGACACCAGAGCGAAGAAATGGAAATATAAATTTAAGTAAATATTTCATCTCCTCGAGTGGGGATCGAACCCACAACCAGTCGGATTTACAGTCACACTTTGTGCCACTGCGCCACGACTGGCCTCATCATTTTAATCATTAATCATTTTAATATTCTCAATAAAGAAAAACACAATATTGACATAAATAAAGATAAAACTACGATTTTATTGTGAATAAGAAATAAGTAAGTAATAATACGATGTAATATATATGACAAGAGCGTTTTAAAAGAATTTAAAATTTGCCATTTCGTAGCGGCGGTCATCTTGGATTTGTAATACTATAGAGTATGTATCATTTTATTATCACCAGAACTAAAGGCCTATCGCCTTACATTTGGTATAACAAATTTCAAGTCAATCGTTCAACAGAAAGAGGGTAAAATATCAATTACTAGATTTGACCCACGACAAAGTCATGCTAAGCAAAACCGTTTAATAAAAAGAAGTGGTCGAATAAGTCTCTCTATTGTCAACTTGGATTGGAAAATGTTAAATAATAACCTGTATTAATTTCAACAAGAATGACATACACTTATTTTTTCTTTGTAGTCAGTTACATAAAATTCAATAACAGGGTACGCTGAGGTAATGAAATTCAAAACCTCTTCAGTCTGTTTGAAGTTGAATTCGAGGGGATATTGAGTCAGATTCTGCTATAACGCTTTTAAGCAGAATGTAACAAAGCCACGTGGCTTTTTATGTACTTGGGCATCCTTTTTCATAATTTATAAGATTTGCCATTAGAACAGTATTTTTCAAAGATCCGTCGCGGTGCAGGGGCACAGGTGTGTGACTGTAAACGCAAATGGTTGTGAATTGAATCCTCAGTCGAGGATTTTTGCTCTGGTGTCGAGGCAAAGCGCGGCGTTCAGTTCCGTCACTTAACACGCAATAGCTTTGGAAGTCGACGGAAAATGGGGAAGGGAGTATTTTCAGACAATACAACATCAAGCTGAAAAATAAGAGTATTTTTACATATTGAATGGGTAAACATTATTTTAGTATGGATTGACTGAAAATCAAAGATTTTTTGTTATACAGGATTTGATAGCGAAATAATATAAATATTTTTTTCATGACTAAAATTTAACTTTAAATAATTTCTTATTACATATAATATTAATTAAGAATCACCGTCCGATAAACCAAATATAAAATCAGTTAGAACTGAAAGATTTGCACGGAATCATTAACTAATAAACCAAAATTTTTGATTTAAACCATTGAATCGTTGAATATATTGAAATGAGAAACACAAAAGTTTCTCACAACACATTAGATATTAAGTTACCCGAGCCGTGTTTGTTCGAACACGGGTGTATTCCGCCCGATAGCCTGTGGTCGGCGGCGACCGCAAACCAACAACTGACTATACGACTATGTGTAATATGCATATGATATTAATGGAGAAATATGTATCTATATACATGTACTATTAAATATTTACCTATCGCAATAGACAGTGATTTACTATTGATTCATCTTAATATAAGATTTTAAGTAAAATAAATCAGCTTCACGCTGTATCCCGCACTCAGCAGGGTAAGCAGTGGAAACCTAGTGTTACGACACTCCCTATTTTCTCTCTGGATGAACTGCGTGTTACTCTTTGCTTGCACTACAAGAATATAGTTATTAGGTATTACGGTTGGGCGGTATTTGTTCAAATTTGAATTGATTTTAAAATTTTTACCTACCTTGGAAACCTTAAATTTACGGTTTCTATATACTGGACTTATGTAAGTACAAAGTGAAATTTGCATACAGAAAAACTAAAATAGCCTCATACTAGAATATATGTACAAGAACGCATATTTTAACCTAAAAGATCGTTTAACATAATGGATTCTGCTGCAATGAACGTTATCTTATCTTTTTTTCAGGAATGCTGAAGCAGGTTAGGTTTAAAGCGAATATTTAAATGTCGCTCATTAAACGTACAATATAAAAGTCTCCTCAGTACCACGGAGTGGTCCGAATGCTTTCATATAATTTTATTTCTATACATTTGCCAGCGAGAAGCTGAGAAGATAAGAAAAGAGTAATTAGTAGCATCATATAATATTAGATTTTTGTTTCTTTGCAAGAGATTGTAAAAAAAAATACAAAATCTATTGAAAAGAATGCATAATATTTAACACAGTAATACTGTAGAATATATCGCATATCAGTAGGGAGATTGTTACAAATTTTCGCTACCCAAAGATTATAGTCTGGCAAGAGAGAATGCTATTTATTAAATATTTTTAAAATGCGGTTTTTTTAAGTGTGTAATTTTTAAGTGTGTGTGAACACACACAACAAAAATCTTATAAAAATTTGAACGTAGCGGGACCCGAACTCGCGCCTCCTGGTCTCCTGGTCGGTTACCAGGATGCTAACAACATAAATAAGTTGTAACAAGCGTATAAAAATTTCGACGTAACTTTATTATGTTCTTCAACCAACATTAATGAAAAAAAAACCAATTCATAGTAAATTTGCTAACTAAGAAATGTTGTTACATATAAGAAATTTCAACAACGACAATTTTAATATTTAAAGCCAGTCACGTCACACTGGGCAACATTCCAAAGAACAATTTTCTATTCCATTGACTGGATTCATAGAGAATGCTCATCAACAAAATGGAATATTTAACACATTCACTTTGTAATGCTTTTGCAACACTCCCCGTCATTTTATTCTTATAATCCCTTTGGACCCGAATGTAGAGGAATATTTTTTTCCCTCCAACCACCATTTTTCAAACGAATAAAGAATGGTATTAAATATAAAATGTAACTAATATATTTGTGTTGTGTTTGTGTTCGTCGTATATCACAGTTCCATGGAAATATTTACACAGAATACACGAAAGTATACGTTTCAATTTAATAAAGAGAATAATTTAAAAATTATTAAAATATCATTATTATATAGGTAATATGTAAGTGCTTTATCTAACAAAAGGTATCTTATAGTACGCTTTAAACAATTAACAAATTAAATTAGAATTTCCTAGCATGTGAAACCGTATAATTAAGTATCTATTTAAAAAGTTATCATTAAAATACCAAAAAAAAATTTTTTTCAACATCATGCTCTGTCCTGTCTGTCATCATGCCCACATAAAGTAAGGTAAATAAAAATATAAATCAGCTTCACGCTGTATCCCGCACACAGCAGGGTAGGCAGAGGGAACCTAGTGTTAAGACACTCCGTTCCCCACTTTCTGCTGAATTTTGGAGGCATTGCATGTTGAGTGGCATAACTCAACGCCGCGCTTAGCCTTGACACCAGAGCGAAGAAATAGAAATATAAATTTAAGTAAATATTTCATCTCCTCGAGTGGGGATCGAACCCACAACTAGTCAGTTTTACAGTCACACTTCGTGCCACTGCGCTACGACTGGCCTCAAAGTAAGGTAGGCAGTGGGAACTCAATCCGTTCCCCATCTTTCACAAAATTTACGAGTCAATTCGTTGCCTTGGTACCAGAGCCATAAAATGAAAATATAAATGAATAATAATTTATTCCCCGAGTAAAAGTCAAACCCAGAACCGTCGCATTTCAGTCACTATTATGCCCCTACGCTTATGCCCCTGCGTCACGACAACCTCACCTCTTCTAAAATATATCTATAATATTATGTTAAAAATATAAGATTATCATTATATGCTAATGCAAAATTTATTAGGGTTAGAATTTGTGAATTGAAGAGACATTTTAATATATTGAATAAAATGGCTATCATAGTTATCCATACGGGCAGTTGATAAAATGGTCGCCAAGTCCCAAGTGAGTACTTCCGCCTGCGTTATTCTTTCGAAGATTACATTTTGTTACTTATATATATCACCTTTTCCTGTTTTAATATTATGAACACCCTCTAAATAGAGTGATATTTTTGTAGGAATATATTTTAATAATATATGTTTTTTCTATGACTTAAGCGCGAGTAGAGAATAACCATTTTGTAAGTATTTTTATCACATTGTATTTTTTTTCTGATTAATTTTACACCAAGCGAAACTTAACGCCGTACTTTATCTAGTCAGAGCATGTAGAGTAAAAGAGAAAGTTTAAAATATCATAATAACGTCGATAACACCTATAGTATGTTGCTAAATTATAAAAATCTTTCTTTTTGTCTCATATTTTTGTTTACAAATAACAAAAACTTTTATATCTCTACATTATTTTGAAGAAAATGAAAAGCTTAACTTAATTGAAATCTGGAAAATACAATAATAACAAATAGAAAAAAATATTGAAAAGTTATTCGTCTTAACAACTTCAAGGTACAAGATAAAAAATACTACAAGATCCGATCCCTTTACTTTCTCTGCTTGTAGAGAAAAGTGTAATTTGAAGAAGAAGACAAAGACAAAAATATATTTAATAAAAAAAATGTATCAAAAAGTATGAAACTAAACACTATTATAAAGCTTAGTGAAAAGTACTCGCGTCTAATGAACGATGCGGCGCCCATTGCGTTGGATATTTACGCTGTCTGTGCTTAATTACTCTATTTTTTACTTTTGCATCTGTAGTGTGAAGTCTTCATTTAGATTTTATTTTATTTGTATATTATAATATTTTTATTTTATTTATCAAAGAAATTATTTAATTCAAGATGAAACTTACGATTATATATATAATTATGTACCTATATCGAAGTCAGTCATAGTGCAGGGGCACAAGCATGCGACTGTAAACGTTTGTCACGTTGTGGGTTCGATTCCCAATCGAGAAAATTACATATTACATATTTTTATTCTGGGCTCTAGGCTCTGCTAACGATGCAAATTACGGCGTTGAGTTCTGCCACTCAAAACGCAATGCTTCCAGAATGCGGCGGAACATGGAGAACAGATATGTCTTAATGGAAACAGAACATCTTAATACTAGATTGCCAGGTTCCCTTTCCGTACCTGCCTATGTGCGGGATACATTTATATATACCGTAAGAATAATCTATAATGCAATTTTTTTTATTACGCTAAACTACGAAGCGCAGTGTATCAGCTCTAGATTAGGTTTTCTTTTTAACAACTGTTAATACAATTATAACATTTTTAAGGTCCACACTTAGTAAAGAATAAGATAAAAACGTATGAAAATTTTAACCTAACGGAATTTGTATAAATTATACAGGGAAAATACACGTATTTTAAAATGTCTTTATTTAAACAGAGATTCCTTTTTAAACTATCCTATTCAGCTTCAGGCTGCATCTCGAATGTAGCACCGTAGGCAGGGGAAGCCCGACTCCGATTCCCATTTTCTGAACTCCGAAGACATTGAATGTCGAGTAGCGAGACTCAACGCCGCGATTTGCCTCGACACCAGAGCGAAGGGACGAAAATATATTTTTTTTAATTTTCTCAAGTACAATCGAACCCACAAACCTGTCGCGTTTACAATCACAACTGGCCTCAACAATTAAAGATTATCTTATAACCAAAGAAATTCTCTAAATTTCGCTTACAAATACAAAGAAATGTAGCAAACAAAATAAATGAAATAGAAATAATAAAAAATAAGAGCGCTACAGGCTCGACGTAGCCGCGATACCTTCAAAACAATTTTAATTTACGGGATGCCACGCTCATCAAGCATCAACGGCGGGCTCGAGTTGTTACAAATAAAAATATTTTTAAAAAGTGTATGGAACTCGCGTTAATTAATTTATTAACAGGTGTTTGTTGATTAGGAATTTATTTTTGACCTTTAAACGTCTTAAATTATAGAACAGTGAAAAACACAGTGATTTTTTTTCAGCTTTACGCAATTAACAGGGTAGGAAGGTAGGTATATATATATATATATATATATATATATATATATATATATATATATCCTTTGAATTATTGGGAATCAAACCCACAACAAAGCGCATTTACAGTCACACGCTTGTGACCAAAAAATATATCATATTAAAATTAAAGTGTTGAAGCATTCTTTAATAATAAGGTAACCAAGTGTTATTATTTGACGCAGTTAATGCACACCAAACATAAAGAAATCTGCTATATCTGGTTCAAATTAACAATTTAAAGTAAACTATAAGAATATAGGAACTAGTAAAATACTTTTTATTTGAAATTGAGACCACGTAGTACTTCCAATTTGGGTCATGTGGACTGTTCATAAAAGATCAGATCCAGATTGCTTGTAGGTAGACAATGTACGTACATACTCCAGGACGCTGTTTGGTTTTTTATTGATTCGCATAGATTTTATTGATTGAATAAACGAAATATAATTTAATAACAATGTAAGTTAGAAGAATTGATGTGAAATTCTTCTTTTTATTTAAAAACAAACACTCAAAAATGCTTAACAAAGTTTCAGGCACTCAACACCCAATGCCTCTTGAGTTCGGTGGAAAGTAGGGAACGGATGTGTCTTAATGGGAACAGATTGCCTTAACACTAAGTTCCCAGAATCCACCTGCCTATCCTGCTATGCGCGGGATACCGTGTTAAATTAGGAATTAAACACGGTATCCCTCAGTATTCGAGAAGGTTATAACAATTACACGATTGATAAGAATAGAAGATCTTCAAACATCTCGACATGCACACTTTAGGATACTTCGAGATATATATACATTTCATTACTACACTTTGATTCTTACGTAAGTACGAAACAAAAAGTTTATAAATGTAAAAAGACACAAAAATAAGATAAAAATGCTATATAATTGTATATAAAAATATTAATTAACAAACGGAAACATAATAAAATATTCAGGCTTTTATTTTACTTCCATTAGCAAGCAGGCCACCATTCAATACTCCAATCTCTTATAACCCTTTTAAAATATTTATTTATTATCTTAAAAAACATCATATTTATTTTATTTTTATATTAAAAGTAGGTTTTTTGAGGATTTTAAAGGAGCTAGTCCTTTGTCCTTATATTATTGGTCTTACTATTATCTAAGCTGGTATCAGTTTTTAGGTAAAAAATTTATTCCATTTCATTTTATTTTAATATTATGAATTCTTAACAACAATAAACACACACAATCTTAAAAAAGCAACTGCTGGCAAAATAAAAACTGCTCATTTTGTAGCTAATAAAGTTTAGTGTTTATTGCGAAAAGTCACACAGCTCCCAACGGAACACTTAATGGGCCTTTAACGCCGCAGTCGACCTCGATGAAGATCATCTACTTACCTATTTATGAAGTTGGTTCGTAATTTAGAGACCTAAGCAAAAAATATATATATAAAATATAGCACCAGATATCGTTTTCGGTTGTAAGATCCTCCAGTGACCCATACAAGATGTCTTTGGTTTTTTGTATATTTGTATGTATACTATTAAAATTGACATTTTAAGGCCGTCGTAGCGTAGTGGCACAAGGGTGTAACAGTAAAGCAACGATTATGGGTTCGATTGCCACTCGAGGGAATGAATTATTATTACTTACTAATATTTTCATTCAATCGTCCTGACACCAAGGCAAAAGCCCGGCGTCGAGAATCGTCACTCAACACACATTGCCTTAAAAAAATTGACAGAAATTGGGGAAATTGCGGAGCGGAATATTTGAGCACTAGGATCTCTCTACCTACCCCGCTATATGAGGTATACAGCGTGAAGCAGATTTTTGATATTTTGCCAATTTTACTGTGAAAGAAAACTTTTAAAGCTATGTCTTTTAAATTCCAAGGGCTGTCATTAAACCGTTTCCTGTCAGATTTGCAATTTTCGACGGACAACTTGTTACTTTAGCAACGGAGGAAGAAGTTCGGAAACCATCATATTTTATATTGTGTTTCGATGTGCATTTCTACTGTCCATTTCTATAGTTGGTTTTATTTTCAATAAAATAAAAATGAACTGCAACTTCGTCGTAAATATTGCTTGTTTAAAATGTAATCATATAAAAATATATGAATTGAATAGGCAAATTTCTAAACTGTGACGTGATAACTTACGTGACTTTATATATGACATAAATAAAGAAATAATTGCTTTAAGGTTCCTTTTTTTGTGTACTTCGTCGAATTAGTATTTTTAATGCTTTTCTATACTAGATATATATTTATCTAATTCTACATTCATTTTAAAGTCGCTCTATTCAGGTTTTTCGCTTCAAGCTGTATCTCGACAGCAGGTTAGGCAAAGGGAACCTATTGTTAGTCACTTCATTTTTCATTTTCCTGTGAATTCTGGTGACATTACATGCTGAGTGACGGATCTCAACGCCGTGCTTTGCCTCGACACCAGAGCGAGGAATTGTAAATATTAAATATTTCATTTCGTTGAGTAGAAATCGAACTCACAACCTGCCACGATTCCAGTTAGGCTCAGAACTTAATTTTATTTATCAATTATACTAATAAATGTAATGAAAAATGTCTATTATATGAAACTGGTGAATCGAGAAATCCTTATCACATTAGGTATATGAAACTGCAATACGAAATATGAAACATACAGGGTGCGCTGTCAAAGTAAACCCAACGAGTTGCTATCCAAAGGGATTATCGGTTAATTTTGATGCTTGAAATGTACGCCTGTCGCTTAATTAGTTGCCTTTATAGCGTGTTTGTGGGTCAGTACTACGTCATGTATGCACGTCTCGTAGTGTAAACTGAGAGGGAAAACTGTAGTAGAAGCGGCATGGGTTCACACGTTCGTAAATCATGTTAATCATTTGTTTTTGTGGATTATAAGAGAGTGGTGAAGATGACATTTTACAAAAGTGTCTTAATTATTTTGTTACCTATGTACTATTTTTTATTTGGTCCCTTTTTAGTCAATTTTAGAGTTTCGTATGTTTTAAGGAAAAAATGGACTCTTATAAGATCACTTCGTTGTCCGTTTGTCTGTCTGTTTATTTTAGAAATGCTTGAAGATATCGAGTTGAAATTCAAACCATATAGATCTGAGATCTATGACCACTTGATTTCCAAACATATAGAATATGGCCGTTTTAATCGCAAAAACGTGTATTTTGACACTGTAAAGAAAATCACAATTAATAAGGTACTTCCGGTTGACGTATAATTATGAAATTTGGCAGCTAGCCTCTTAAGGTAGTACCAGTTTCGGAAGGTTATAAAAAATCTGAAAACTGCTCATTTGGAATTAAATCCTAATTTTTATACGGAACCCTCAGTTTGGGACTCGCGCTTGTCCGGGTTTCTTTTGTTTTAAGTATTACCATTCATTAAAATGAACTGATAAAACTGATCAAAAAAAAACATTTAATCTTCAAAGTCTAACATAACCTAACCTATACATTCTCAAGAATCCTCACCAAAATTAAATATAAAAACCCTCTTTTCAACCAGTAAATATAAAAATCCGCATGTCACATTTTAATTCGTTAATGGATACAAGTTCTATACTAGATGCTGTACTGTGTACTCTGAGGCGAGGCTCACGTTGATAGCATTTACAAAATTAAACTAGCGGATGGTGTCCCGGCATATTACAAACAAGTGCTTTTAACACCTGACCACGTAATAACGAACGTTAACAGTGTGATACGGGCCGCCGTTCTGTTTGTTTTATCTGCTATGAATTGTTAATTGAATTAGATAGATAGAGATACTTAGCCTCGATTGTTTTTTTTTATATTTCGTTTTTTTTCTCTGATTTACTTAAATATTTTTTTTTGGTGACACAAACATGTAACTTTTTTATTTTCGTATAAATATTTGAACTTAGCCGGTTCAGATCAAATTTTTATACGTTTTTCAAATTTGTAAAAAGTCGAGAAGAAACTAACATAAGTTTCTTCTCGACTTTTCAAAAAATTGTATGTTGGAACTTGTGATACTGGAAAATAAATTAATGTAAAATAATAAAGTTGATAAAATAAATTTAACGAATGTTTATGTTTCATCATGATTGCTAAATTTCCCACTTTACCACAACTACATGTTAGTATAGTATTCATATCGTATTCATTTATTTATGAAAATAATTATAAAATTTCAATTATTTTTTTTAAAAAATAGAAGGAAATAATAAGATAGTATCTTTAAACGATATTTAAATTCATAAAACATTTCACATTCCTTCATAATTTTTTTCTTCCATTCCTTTAGTAGAAAATAAAACTCTCTAGCGTGAATTATCAAATATAAAAGTGTGTATTATTTACTTTCACAATGAAAAATATTTTGAAAATATTAAAAATAATTTTCCCATAATGATAACTCAAAAGCCCGAGGCAGCCAGAAATTCTTTATTTTATATAACCTGAAAGTTTCCTTGTCCATACCCAAAACCTGTAAGTCCTATCAGAGTATGAAATTTGAATGGTGGTTTCCTTTTAAGTTATTAGGTTAATTACGCAAATAGATCGCGTCTGTTGATCGATCTCAGATCGGGGTAATGAATTATTTTCTTTTCTGGTAATAAGAATAACGTGTAATTGACGTCACTAAGTACACAATGTCATGTACAAAGTGTTTTAGCTCTAGGTTCTCTCCGTCTATCCTACTGTATATGTGATTGTGCGTGAATGTTGAACAGATTTAAAAAAAAAAAATGTTAGATTAAAAAACGTATTTTCTATTGCTACTTACTAGAGCTGATGCCCTACTAAAACCAAAATACCAAAAAAATGTTTTGTTTTTATTAAAAAAAAAACATAATATTGTAGACCACCCTGTATTCAAAAGGTCTTCATGATTTATAGTAACAACATGGCATTACCTGGAACAAAAGAAAAAATATCATAAAATATATAATATCATACTGTATAGTAACTAACATAATATTTATAAAATTTAAATAAAAAATAAAACTAAGGAATAGTTCTTCGTTCTTTATTTCACATACAACATATTTCTCACATAAAGTAGGTAGGTAAGCAGGGGGTTAGTGCTTTCTGCCCAATTTTCGAGACATTGCGTATTGAGCGGCGGAAATGAATGCCACGCCTGGTATACTTGTTCCATATAAATATAATGTAAAAAAATATAAACATTAAATAAAAAAAAATATATAAAAAAATATTAATTTCTCCAAATGTATATTGAACCTACGTGAAATGAAAATAAATTGAACCCACAAACGTCGCGTTCACAGTCAACGCTACACTTCGCGACAACTGAATTTCTAATATTAATTTAATTTGGCAAATGTGAGCCATCGTAGACAAATATTACACAAATACAAGGTTAGCCTTGTGTTCTAAATTAAAGTATTTGCACTTACATACCTACCTGCACACTGTAGGGTAGGCAGAGGGAACCTAGTGTTAAGACACTCTGTTCCCCACTTTCTGTCGAATTCTGGAGCCATTGCGTGTTGAGGGGCAGAACTCAACTCCGCGCTTTTACTCGACACCAGAGCGAAGAAATGGAAATATAAATTTAAGTGAATATTTCATCTCCTCGAGTGGGGACTGAATCCACAACGAGTCGGTTTTTACAGTCACACTTTGTGCCCCTGCACCACGACTGGCCTATATTTTTCTAAAATTATTAAAATATTCAAGCATAATATAAAAGTTATTTTTATAACTTCAACATCTCATCATAACCGACTCATTTTGAAATATCAAAAAACCATGATCGTTAAATGAATGGTAGCTCTATATTCTATTTCCCCTGGGACAGTGTGAGTGAGTAACGCCATGACTTATCATACATAACTTGGGTTTTTTTAAATGTCACCATTTTTTTTCTTTGCACATTTTTCTAATATTTCCGGGCAAATAGAATTTGTTAAAAATATTAAAATAAAAAAGTTAGTGGTCGTAGGTTCATATTTTTTTTTTAACTTCTTAGTAAATAATTACCAATACCAATCACAATATTAAATATGTTCTTATTATACTAATTAATTGTAAAGTTTTTAAGTGTTATCTAAAACTGATTTCAGCTTACTTAATTTCTGTAGTAAATATTAAATACAGCAAATATTTGATTATACAGGGTGTGAATGGCAAACAGGTATCATCAGTCACAAACATGTGGCAAATAGAACGCTGTTTGCAAATCTGTTGCGCCAATTACTATTAATTTTATAATATTGTTAGGCCAGTCGTTGCGCAGTGGCACAAGCGTGTGATTCGATTCCTCGAAGTTCCTTTAGTAACGAGGCAAAATGCGGTGTTGAGTTCCGTCACTCAATATTCAATGCCCCCAGAATTTGGCGGAAAGTGGGGAAGTATTTTAATGGGAACAAAGAGTCTTAATTCTAGGTTCCCAGGTTCCCTATACCCGCCTCCTATGTATGGTATACATGGTGGGGTTAATATTATCGTTTGGTAGCATAAAATATACTAATGAAAATTAATTAGAACTGAATCCAAGTAGCAACAATAGCAAAGATTTGATTTGATTTTATTTTAAAGATTTGAACAAAATCTATGGAAACAAATATAGTTATTATATTGTTATATATAGTTATTATATTATTATCTAACTTATTATATCGAAATAATATAAAAAATCGTTTATAATCGTTTATAATATTAACACGTATTACTATTCTATCTATCGTTCACTAAGCAGAAAAGTGTTAATGTAAGAAACTTACTATGTGATAATTATTTTTTAGTAAAATGTAGTACTAAATTAATTTTAAACTATTATTTAACAAAGAAATTTCTAATCATTTTACAATTTCTGCTTAAAAGATTTCCATTTTGGTATTAGTATTAGAAACAAAATAAATGAAAATATAAAATACTTTGTAAGACGCTGTAAAAATATGACGAGCTATTAAATTTATAGGAAAAACATATTTCACGGCAAACTTTCATTACACAACATTGTTGCAAAGTTTGTTTTCGAACTAATGATTTTGTTTTTATTAGCACTCGCCGTGTCTATAAACGTTTTTGATATTAAGTACATGGCATGCTATAAATTAAGCAATTTGATATGATTATATTAGTTTAAAATAACGATTGAGGCCGTCGTGGCGCAGGGGCACATGGGTGAGACTGTAGCGCGACGGTTGTGGGTTCAGTCCGCTTTTGAGGAAATGGATTTTCTTATTTAATAATATCTGTGACAATAATAATAATAAATATTTATTTAAATGTACATTTCTTCGCTCTGGTGTCGAGGCAAAGCGCGGCGATGAGTTCTGCCACTCAACACGCAATGCCTCCAAAATTCGGCAGAAAGTGGGGAACGGAGTGTCTTGACACTAGGTTCCCTCTGCCTACCCTACTCCTGTGTGCGCGATACAGCGAGAAGCTGATTTTTAATTTTAATTATTATTTATTTATATTTTCATTTCTTCGCTCTAGCACCAAGGCATGAGCCCGGTTTTAAATTCCGTCACTTAGCATGAGATACCTCAAAAAATTCAGTGGAAAAGGAGAAACAGAGTGTCTCGACACTATGTTCTCTGTGCCTACCATGCTTTGTGAGGAATACAGTGTGAAGCTATTAAAATAATAATCTATAATATTTAAAATATTCTAAGAATGACGATTTAGATTATTAACGAGATATTATCAATGTTAAGTATGAAACTTGTTTAATAAATTAAATAAAAATTAAATTAGCTTCACGCTATATCCCGCACACAGCAGGGTAGGCAGAGGGAACCTAGTGTTAAGACACTCCGTTCCCCACTTTCTGCCGAATTCTGGAGGCATTGCGTGTTAAGAGGCAGTAAATATTTCATCTCCTCGAGTGGGGATCGAACCCACAACCAGTCGGTTTTACAGTCACACTTTGTACCACTGCGCCACGACTAGCCTCAAACTTGTTTAATAACAGTCATAATGATATTAAACATCTATGTCTCCATTGCGGCTAGTAGATATTTCAATCCAATTACACTTCTAGAGCCCACTCGTCTACGAAAAAATAAGTTTATTTGAATGAAATTTTACGTACACCTGTATGATATGCCCAACTCCATACTCACACCAATTTGAGTTTCAGCGTAATTGGATATTTTAATTAGTTTATATTATGAAAAAAAATATATATATTCGTGTCGTGCACATAAAATGAATTTTAAAAGTAGTAGTTGCTTTTTATTGTAAAATTGTATATCAACAAAAATGTAATTAAATGTTGAAATTTCATAGTTTTTGGATGTATGATTTTATATTTAAAGTAGTGCCCGCCCTTGCATATTATATTTTATTTCATAACCGTTATGTTTAGTAATTTTAACAGAAGTGTATGGACTATATTATATAAGTAAGCACATAAAAAAAATTTACTATATAGAATCAGTTAATGATGATAACTCCGAACTGAAACCTAATCAATATGTTTTTTCTTAATTTCACACACTATCCCGCACAAAGCAGGGTAGACAGAGGAAACCTGGGAACCTAGTGTTAAGATACTCAGTTGCCGTTAAGGCATATCTGTTTCCCACTTTCCGCCGAATTGGGAGCCCAACTAATAATAAAATAGTAAATATTCAATTTCATCGAGCGGGAATTAAACCCACAACATATCGCACGCGTATAGTTGGCACGCTTGTGCCTGGCCTCAAATGTATTTAATATGTAATAGTATTGATTGGCATATGTTTAGCACTAATCGCGGAGTACTCCATCCACTACTGACATGCTGCGAACCGATCACTAACCGATAGCTGGAGGTGGATCCATTAAAATAATAGTAATGAGACCGAAAAGTAGCTCGTTTCTACTCAAAGTGATTAATCTGTTTTAAATGTTTTACTTATCTGAAAGCCTATTTCATTTTACAATAAACATATATCTATGCTATGGCAAATTAATAAGATAAAAATAAAAAATTAAATTAAATTAGCTTCACGCTATATCCCGCACACAGCAGGGTAGGCAGAGGAACCTAGTGTAAGATACTCCGTTCCCCACTTTCTGCCAAATTTTGGAGGCATTGCGTATTGAGTGGCAGAACTCAACGCCGCGCTTTGCCTCGACACCAGAGCGAAGATATGGAAATATAAATTTAAGTAAATATTTCATCTCCTCGAGTGCGGATCGAACCTGTGGGTTCGACCAGTCGGTTTTACAATCACACTTTGTGCCACTGCGCCACGACTGGCCTCTAATTAATAAGATAAACTACTTAATATATCAACTATAGTAAAATTTAATATGAACACCTTGTTTTAAATAATAAATACGATTTTTAAATATCCAACCTTTGTTTTTGCGTAGTCCAATACAATAAGAATGATGATTTCTTTGAATTAATTATTTCTTATTGTTCTTAACGAGATTCCGTTGTTGTTTTCTTCCTATTGTTTTATCAACAGCCATCTTCAAACATATTTTTTCCAAATATACGCCTAATCAAGAATAAAATAAAATTATATAATGAATTATAAACAAATAAGTCCAAAATTATAATAGTTGAAGGAAACGTGTGGGAAGTAAGATGTGGTAAGACTTACCACCGGTTAAGAGACTATATTTACTCTCACTATCTATGGCAGCTACATCACGTTCTCTATTGTTTATAGTCGACGTGAGATGGATTTTTTATTGTTGACAAAAATAAACATTTTTAAATTCACGTAAAAGTACAAAATTTATTTATATATTGCCGTCGTCGTTTTTTTTTTTGGTTCGATTTGGTCAGAAAATCTCGGAGAACTCTCTCGGAGTATTTAAAGTAAGTTCCCTGTGCCTATCCAGCTATGAATAAAGCTGCATTTCTTTTACTTTAATTTTTTTACACAACCACCTATTATGATATTACAAATCAAAATGAATAAATTCTTCTATGAATTGTAAAAGCTTATTTTGTATGAATTCCAAAGTGATGTCAAATTTAACGTTGAATACTCAGATCCGATTAACACTTGCCTGGCTTTTAGTTTAAAACGGGCTTTAAGTGAAACAAGTTCTGGTAAATACTTGCTGATGTCCGGATGTCTGTATTTCAGTTACGTTATTGCTTTCACAGCAAATGAAAAACGCTGGACTATATAAAACATTGGTCCACAAAAGCACTTACTTTAATGACAGCTAAATTTGTTTTGACTCTATTTTTATTTATTATTGTCACAGATATACGACGCGTGATAGGAAATTTCTGTTGTTTTCCAATGATTGTGTCCTTTATGTAGTTTTTTTTATGTTATTTACTAAATACTGTTCATTCATATGATATACAGGGTGGATATAGGGTAAAATGTTTTAAACCTAAAAAAAAATATCAAGATTTCTAAACAGTTTAGGATTATTGATTTCAATTTATGATTTTTATCCATATTGTATTACGTGTGAGACAGTTATGAACAACGTAAACACCTGTTACTACAAAACCACTATTAAACGTTGCCGCTCTGCCATTTTTCATACTCAAAAAACATACCAGAACGAGAAACGGATACCTCTCGTGCTATATTTTATGCAATTACCTTTTTTCTGTAATAAACCTAAACAACGTTCAACTTCACTGTCAATACTTACGACTCGATTTCGTGGATGAGGCGTGTTTGTTGTTTTCGCTTTGATAGGTTAGAGCCGGTGTACGTCATTCTCAACAAACGTACGTAACGTCATATTTTAAAACGATAATTCTATTATTTCTTTAATTTGAAAAAATCATTTTTTCAATTTTGGCAAAATTTCTTTCGTTTTAATTGTATTAGGCTTTTATGGAGCAGCTAAACTCTATTTTCATTTAAAGTGGGGAAGATAAAAACACACTGTATATCGTAACGTAATTACTGTGGAGAGTATATTGATACTCTCCATATAGAGTATACTCGATAAAACTATGGAACAGATGGCTTTTAATTCAATGAAATGAAATATTTATTTAAATTTATATTTCCATTTTTTCATTGGTTCCATTTTTGCTGTCAAGGCAAAGTGCAGCGTTAAGTTCCGCCACTCAACACGCCAAGCCTCTAGAATTCGGCGCAAAGAGACGGACTTAGAGCTAGGGTTCCTTCTGCCTACTGTGGTTGTGTCTGGGATACAGCATGAAGCTAATTTTTATTTTTGAAATCAAATATTATGTAATATTAATAACAATACATATTTCCATAGAGAAAAAAAAACTCTAATTTCATTTATTATTTCGAGATAAAAGATCTACTTATATACATATGTCGTTTTATCAAAATTTAACACATCAAGAAATATTAATGGTTTGACTTCACAATCAGTCATTCCACATATATGTATGTAGATGTGGGTGACATTTCCTACAATGCGTTTAGCTCTCACAGACATTGAGCTGAGTGAAACAAGCATTTACATGACCTAAATAAATATTTACTTAGAGCGTATATTGAACGACCTCTGGCTCGTATTTCAAATGACGACCGTCTGACAAGGAAACACTTATTTAATAATGTATATCTAATAATAGCAATATATGTAAATAAATAAAATTAGAGGGGCGGCCCATTCGTGGCGCAGCACCAGCGTGTGACTGTAAGCGCTACAGGTTGTGGGTTCAATTCCCACTCGATTAAATGGCGATAAGTGGGGAGTGTAGTCGCTCCTTCTGCGTAACGTACTACATGCTGATACAGTGTGAAGCTGCAAGAAAAAACATTCCCGAATTGTCTAAATTGAAATCTGAAAATAATGTCAAAATTCTGAACTGCGTGTGTAGTACTGACATTAAAATAACATAAAAATCTCTCTGTACAACGCGAAGATTAAAATAAAACCAGCTTCGCGGTGTATTCCGCACACAGCAGGGTAAGCAGAGGGTACCTAGTGTTAAGACACTCCGTTCCACTTTTCGCCGAGTTCTGGAGGCATTACGTGTTGAGTAGCGGTAAATAAATATTTCATCTCCTCGAGCGGGGATCGAACCCACAACCAGTCGATTTTACAGTCACTTTGTGCCTCCACGACTAGTCTCAAAAGAAAATAATGTGACAACAAAGTATAAAATAAAATTTAAAATAATATAAATCAATACATTTTATACAATCAATTTCCTTAACAAGTTTAGAATATTATTCCTCATCTAAGTATCCTACAATATGCAATGCGTAAATCCATATAGATTATGACAAAAAAACAGTTATTTAAAAATAATATTTTTAAAACACAATGTTCCTTTTAAACAAATGGCAAAATCATTTTAGCTCAAGTTTTCTTTATAATACAAAATAAACTACCCGGCGGCGTTCCAGTGAATATCGTCACAAAGGTGATATTCACTTTAGTTACGGAACTTTCCTAGCGTATATTTTAGACCCATGCTTTGATACGATTATGTTTTTTCAGGAACGAAAGGCTTCTTTTTGTGGAGATTTGTAAGGATTTGTCGGTTGCCAATCTCGTTGTAAGACCTAGTTGTGGCTATACTTCGAACGGACAAAAAAGAAGCAGCATCAACACATTTCTAAAGTAACATCGTGCAGGAAAATAGCAAACACAAACTCTTCTTTTAAAAGCTTAACATAGTTATCTATGCTTGTAATAAAATCGTAACTGATCGGTATCTGTTCATGGAAGACATATCGCAAAAAATAATACATGGCATTTATGAGTATTTTAGGACCGAAAAAAAATATTTTTTAAATTTTTATCTGCTTGTTTGTGCGTTTGTGTACAGTAATCTCAGAAACGGTTTAAATATTAAAATTAAAATATATACATGAAATAGAAACGAACTCGAAATGTTAATATTAATTTGGATTCATTAATGAGAATTCTTATTTGACATTAAAATTATCAATATCCAACAAATATCGTTGTATAATAGTAATTTTAAAAAATCAGCTTCACACTGTATCCCGAATATAGCAGGACAGGCTAGTGTTAAGACACTCCGTTCACCACCTTCCGCCTAATTTTTCGAACGATTGCGTATTGAGTAGCAAAATTGAACGCGGGGCTTTTACCTTTGTGCCAGAGCGAAGAAAATATTAATAAATAATAATTCATTCCAATCGAACCCACAACCATCGCGTCCACGTCACATCACGCCACGTCAACCACAGTCACACTCTTGAGCCCCTGCGTCACGGCCACTAAATCAGATTAGAATTCTGACAGAAGTTTTATAATATGTAACTAAGAGCGTATTTCTTTCTGCATGTAACTATACAAAACAATACATTCTGAGTAAATAAAGCTTGAAGCTTATTTGATTTATTTTATTTTAGAATAAAAACTGAATTTTCGATTGAATCTTGTTTTTTTTCTTATATTAATAAATAGAAAAATGTGATGTAAATTTTTTTTTTCTAATATTTAAAAACTTACTAGAAATAAAACTTATTTTTTTTAATGTATGCATGTGCTGATATAACAACAAATAAGGTTCATTGAACGGACACAGGTGGGAGCACTCAGAAAATTATCAACACCCGTACGGGGTGCTAATCCATCAAGCGATCAGGATCAGTTGCTTTCATTAATCATACTCTATTGATTACTGTCTCACGTACGAAGTACGTAATTTTGTGTGTGATGAGCTGCGTTAAAGGATTTCAATACAACGCGGAAATGACAAAATGTACCGTTTCATTGTTATTAATCAGCTTCACCCTGAATTACGTTTGTAGCCGATAGGCTGAGGGAACCTAATGATAGTGTTAAGACATTCCGTTCCCCATTTTCCGCCGAATTCTGAAAGTATTGCGATTAGGTTGGCGGAACTCACGTTTGTCAGCCACGTTTTGCCTCGATACCAGAGCAATGAAATGAAAATATAAGTTTAAATAAATATTAAATTTTCTGGATTTGTGATCGAACCTACTACCAGTCGCGACTATAGCCTCACATTGTGCACTCTCGTCACAACTGGTCTCCATAATAATTTAATTATATTAAGGCAAAATCCTGCTTTGGCAAGCTTAATATCGCTTCGGAACGATCCTATTTTAAATATTATACTGTATTCGTGAAATCATAACTACGTAATTAATTATTAATTATTATTATCACGGGGTTTATTGCATCATAATCTGGTATTTTACTGATAGTCATAAGATTGAAACGGTAATTTCTAGAAGTTATTTATTTAAAAGCTCCCCAAATCATAAACAGGTACTAGTTTTTTATTCATTTTACTTTTTATCTCTTTCATAATAGGCCACATCCATCTCCATCTCCATGAGGCTATACGAGGGAACACCAGCACGATAGTGGTGACAGTGAGCTCACGTCGCATGGTCTTCTCCCGGTTTGTCTCACTGTCTCTTCTCCATTTCCGAAGGAGATGAGGCAATAGAATCAACCTCACTTTAATCCTCATAACAGCCATCAACCCTCGTTGCTGTGTTTACTCCATCGTATAATTTGACTTTCATTTGGCATCCGTAGAATAGACACAAAATGGAGTAACAGCGAGGCGCTCTCATGGAGAATGCTGTTAATCTCTACAAGATGCGTACGATTGCCGATTCATTAACAAAATTTTCATTTGTCCATATATTGAAAATAAGAACTAGTAATAAAAATATTACTAAAACATCAATCTGTGGAAAATAGAAATCCAAGACATTTCAAACAACACAATTAAAATTAAGTAAAAGCCCAAAATATGAAACATCAAATAATATTGAAAATATAATTTTTAACGATCCTAAGCGGGCTTATTTCCAGATTAAATTATATTCCGTCTAAAAAATTCACCTAAATTTTTGTCGGGTTTGCCTCGTTAAGATTTTATATGGGATTACAACAATGGCGGGTCGCTAAAGCCCTCATTAAATAGTTATGTTCAATTTATTGTTTAATCTGATAGGATGGCGAATTGTCTGTTATTAACTCGCACATCGAGCTGTATAATTAATTTTGCAAATGTTGTTAGCGAATGGATGGAACAAAGGGAAACGGAGAGTTGAAAATCAACGCTAAGAAGTCAAGGGTATTTTGAAGTCTACTTGAGATACGTTTCGATATATACATATATCCTTAAATTATTAACTTTTACTCGTATATTTAATTTGTATGATATTGATTGTATTTGTAAATTGCTATTAATAATTATTAACACTATCGTTAAGAAGTTACTTTGTTTTTATTAATTGACTGGTATGGTTGTTAGTTGAATCGGACGCTCAGTTATCTTGTTTAGTCTTATTCTATTATATCTGATTTCTATGAAAGATTAAATTAGTCTGCCACGCTAATGCACAAAATACGTACAAAATATTTATTTTATTATTCAAAACTTGATTCACGCGAATGAAAGTGGGAACCAGAAGTTAATGTTAATAGGAACGAAGTGTCTCAATACTAGGTTCCCAGGTTCTTTCTCCCGATTTTGGTATATACGGGATACAGGGTGAAGCTAAAACAAATTTTATTTGAAAGATAGTTATATCCAACTTTTATATGAAATATCTCGGGAAAATTGCATATAATAATAAAAGTTTTAAAACTAAAATTTGTAATGTAATGAGCACTCAGCAACCAAGGAATGACTTTGAAATTACCTTAACAAACCACACTTACCGTAGGTCTTCCGAGTTAGGAGGTGTTATAATTCTGTTGACTTAAAATTTGCAGTGAGTAAGTCTTATCATAAGTTTATTTTAGATGCCTTCATACCGTACTTTTGTCGTATAAAGTGAATTATCAAATCGAAATTTTCAAAATTGAAATTAAATTGAAAATCCTCAAAGTAAATAATTTCTATATTAATTTTGTCCATCTACGGGTATATAACGAAGCAAACGAATGATATTTAAACATAAACAATTTTATCTATATTGTATTAAACAATACAATACAAAACACTGGAGGTATTACATTTTTGAATAACAATATATTTTTATAACCCGCTTTACAATATTATTATATATATAGTAATAAATTACCTTAATAGTATCGATATCGAGGTACAATCATTTAAAAGCCGCCTGCATCAAACTATAATGATTGAGGCTTATCTTCAATTTCCATATGGCATTGATGTGACCTGAATGACAATATGTTTGTTATATTATATAAATGTTTCTTTTTTTTTAGCTTCACGCTGTATCCCACAAATTGTAAGGGAGGCAGAAGGAAACTGGGAACACAATGTTAGGACACTCCGTTCCCATTAAGATACTTCCGTTCCCCATTTTCCGCTAAATTCTTGAGGCATTGCGTGTTGAGCAATGCCGGTACTCAACGCCAATCTTTCATCAATCATTGAAATTAAATAAATTATGTTCATAAAAATATAGTTTCAGCCTTACGCTGTACTTATATATTTAGTCAAGTCGATTTTAGCTCGAATTCGAGACATTACGTGTTGAGTGGCGGGACTCAACGCCGCATTTATAAAATTATACAATAACATTTTTATATTATTCTCTAGTAATTTACATACTTTATAAATTTATATACATAAAACGATAGAGCTATTGTTTTTTTAATTTTTATACAGTACTTAAGTAATTTTATCATGAAAAAGCGGGTATTAAAAGTCCCGTGGGATGTAAGATATTACTAGTGCTTCAGGGAGAAACTGCAATTTACAAGAGTGTTTCTCGTTGTTTATAATGTTTGTAGTAAATATCATCAATTTAAATAACTTTACTTCACCTTTAAATATTTCATGCCTTGAAATATGGAAAGTTTATATACATTTTCACACATCTCTATAGCATCCATCAAACTATCACGCACTCACTATCCTTGAAATTAATTCTGGTTTTAACTAAAACGCATAACTATCCTACGTTCATAATCACTTTGAAATAACAGAAGATTAAAATAGTCTATGGTGAAATTAGCTAAGCCTGAAGCTACATTAGCGAAACATCGTATCCTGTACTATTTATTTAAGTAGCAAAATGTGGTTACCATTTTCTTTTTCATTTTCACGTTCATCCGGAGTAATGAACTAGTGTCAAGACACTCCGTTTTTCACATTCCACCTGAATTTGAGACAAGTTAAAAACTTTTTTAAGAAAGAAATGCAAATAATTGAACTCTCCGAGTTGGAATTGAAGCTACAATTTTTTTGTAATTGTACATTGTTCCATTATGCCAAGACATTCCTACAATTTTATAAATTTACCCAAAAAAAAACAATAGTTAAGATCATATTAAAAATAATTTTGTTGAAGTGTTATTACGTGCATTTATGAGTTGAAAACGCTTGAATATTATGAAACAATAACATTTGAAGTATTTTTCAAGAAACTTCCACTTCCGCGCAATAAGAAAATACGAACTAATGAGGTGAGTAGGTAGATTTGTTTTCGGTCCGTGAGCTGGTTCTTATATACTAGGCTCGCAGTACCTCGTGCAGACGACTTTTGTTTCAATACACCAAACTTTAGGGTTTAAAATTAAGGAAAACGTGGAGTTCATTGTAACCAGACTTTTCCGCACAAAGCTTTTATAAGCACGAAGATTTATCTTCCTAGAAGCCACTTCCTCACCTCATACATGCCTCAGCCGAAAGTCATTCAAATGATTATAAAATAAATATTTAGTAATATTGTTATAACGTTCAATCGTGTAACGTTCATATTTTTCGTTCAAAAAAAATAAAATAAATAAAAAAAAATTGATTTCATTTTCATGATTAAATTTTTATGATATGGTAAAATTGTCTAAAATCGTTCTTCGTTTGAGTGTGTGCACGGGCCTTAGAAATCAAAGGAGGTCAATTTTAAGATTATTAACGACAGCCAAAGAAATTACGCCTCATTAGAATTCCTGCTTTTAAAGACAATCTTAAGTACTCTCTTTTATAATCACAAATCTTTCTCTGTCCGTGTTATTTCATAAAAAAAGCTATGGTTTTGACATAGCATCTATAATATAAATGAAAAGTAAATATAGCCCATTTATATAAGCAGATTCTCTTTTTTTACACTTGTACCAAATTGCTCGTTACGTTTATTATATTAATTTATATTGATATATTCTTATAACTTAACTAGCGATCAAAACGTGGCTTCGCCCGTTTAAATTTATTATTATTTTATATTTATGTTATACAAAATCGTTTTATAACTTGTAAAGTTTCATCTACGTCTGTTTAGTAGTTTTTACGAAAAAGCGAAACAAACATCCACACGAACCTTCACATTTATAATATTAATGGGATGTAACTTTATGACGTTTCCAGTTTGAAAAGGATATGAATGCTACGAGTAGGTCGATGACACATAAAAAGGCTTTCTATGTAGCGTTGTGATACGCGGGACACTCTACGGGGACAAGGGTGTCATTAGTCAGTAGTACAGAATAGTTGAATTATTCTCATAATTTATTTTTGAATAGTAGGTTGGTAGGTACTTTATTTTTTGCACCACTATCACAGCGACAATAAGCACAAGCTCGTTAGCACAACGTATGGTGAACTCGCGATATATTCTATTCTATAGTAAAACAGTAAAAAATTGTGCTTTTAAGTTGAATATATTAGCAAAAAAAAATATTAGGTTTGTTTGTTCAGTATGTAAAACATCTGATGAGTAACTATAACAGTGCAGCTAAACTATAAAAAATAATAAAATGTCGCCTTAATAAAATTTATTAAGCGTGATGGAGCATTTTTCACTGTAAAAAAAAAATAATGTCTGCATATATCTGATAGACAAACATAACTCTATAGTACAGCTACACAATAATAAATAATAAAATCAATGTATATCCACAACCTGTCAGAAATCTGTGAAATAGAAATGTGCTATATGCAATTTAAAAGAATAAAATAAATTCACCATGTATGCTTTCGTCAAATAAGACTTTTTGCTCTAGGCTTCTTGAGCAAGCAACGAACTTTAGGATGGTTCTCGTGGCTATTTAAAAGATTTAGATTTGTAAGGGAGATTTAATATATAATATTACTACGATAGTTAGATAATTTGATTACATATAATTAAAATTTTACCGAGAAAATATTTGATATATTTATTTCCTGATTTGTATGTAAACAAAAGATATGACACTTCCAGTTTCACGCTGCGTAGGCACACGTTCGCAGCGGGGTAGGTAGAGGGAACTTAGTGTTAAGAAATTCCGGTCTCTGCTTTCCGCCGAATTTTGGAGCATTGCGTGTTGAGTAGCGGAACACGACGCCGCTCTTTGCCTCGACACCAGAGCGAAGAAAATGGGAATATAAATTTAAATAAATATTTAATTTGCTCGAGTAGTAATCGAACCCACAACGGCTATATACGGGGTATATACGGCCTATACAACACTTCTAAATAGTGTAAAATAATAAATCAAAATATAATAAGTAGGTTTTATTTAAATAGTTGGCTTTTGGTTGAAAAAGCAAGGAACTGTAAGACGATTCTTGTTTCCATTAAAATAAGATATTGCGGAAAGGAAACGCAAAATCTAGGGCTCAAATGTAAAGAGTTGAGATATGGTCTAAAATTTTGTTTATTTTTTTTTTTAGAATGCCAAAAAACAGCTCAAATGGCATCCGAAAGCGGCAAAGCTTAGATCCTTAATCGATATTTTACAAAGTTAAGATGTTCTATTATTAAAAATATGACGTTCTATAATTAAAAATAGTAATTTTACAAAGGTTGAATTCGGTTTTTAGATGCTAAATGATAGAAGAATGATCCTATGAGGTACGGAGTCAGTGTCTGTATCCGCATTGAAGAGATACATAGAAGGCAATACCAAAAAATATTGTAGTAATACTACACAAATAATGCAATGCATATGGGATACAATATTTTTTATATTAATTTATCATAGAACGAACCGCCAGAGCATACAGCTAAATGTTTTCTGTTCCCATTTAAAACAACGCAACTGTCTCTGCAATACTTAGCTGGTATTTATCAAAATGTTTGGAGTAAGCTCCTTATTCGTCATGAATGCAGAACTGCCAAAATAAGGCATCCATAGCCGTCTCGCTATTTCGCGAATGTCGAAATGCAAGAAGCGATACGACTAAAATTTAACCCATTCAAATAACATAAAATATAACTTCATTCTTTGTGAATCACCACAAATTGTATACTTTAATATGATAAGGCCAGTCGTAGCGCAGCGGCACGAAGTGTGACTGAAAACTGACTGCTTGTGGGTTCGATCTCCACTCGATGAGATGAAATATTTACTTAAATTTATATTTTCATTTCCTTCGCTCTGGCGTCGAGGCAAAGGTGCGGCGTTGAGTTCTGCCACTCAACACGCAATGCCTCCAAATTTCGGCAGAAAGTGGGGAACGGAGTGTCTTAACACTAGGTTCCCTCTGCCTACCCTGCTGTGTGCGGGATATAGCGTGAAGCTAATTTTAATTTATTTTTTAATATGATTATTTGTATATTCAAATGTGACGTTATATATGTCGTTACATCGTACTTTAAAGACTAATGTTGTATTTAAAAATGTTATTATTTAAAACAGAAACACATTGCTGGTTTGATAAAGGACACAGGTACATCCGAGATTTTTGTTTAGCAATTTTTAATGTGTTGGAATGCAGAAATCATACTCTCTTTGCTTTTCTCACAAAGTAAAGATGACGTGACAAAAAAAAGAAGATGATAACGTGACAAAAAAATCACAAAGATGTGACTGCAAACGTGACAGCTCCCTTTGCCTACTTTGACCCTACTATAGTATGTAGCATACTATTTAGCATAAATATATACAATGTGAAAAGTCTATTACGTACATATATATTTATGTATATACAAATATTTTAATCGATTAATTGTTATATTTTGGTTATGTTACAAAAATATATATAAAATATTACAAAAAATGGTTTCAGAAGGATATAAAAGTGTTGCTGCCAGCGATAGAGATTGTCTGCATTGGTGAGTTCTATACAGGGAATATGCTAGTACAACAATATACTTATTACAAATTATGGGAAAAAATTCTAAAAAAAAATCGTCTTTCTATTAAGATATATTGATGGAAGACTTCTTTTATTATGTAATATTTTTGAGAAATGTAAAATACCATAAAAATAAAAGACATTAAAGCCATGTATTCATTTGGCTATTGAACCCTAAATATTAATCTCTTTACGTTTCAAATACTCATAATAATATATTGTCAGTCATCGTTATATACGATAAACTATTCCATCAAGTAAATATTAAATGAAGGTTTGTGTGAAACAATTTTAGTATGATTTGTATAGGAGAGTTGTTAATACAGCCATGTTTCTAAAAAAGATATTTACTTTGAAAAATTTACTCATATTTAAATTGATTTTTGGACTTTATTCCGACTGCTGTTCGTCTAAAATAATACGCCTCTTTGCAAAGTTATATTGTATACTGTATAATGTCGTTATATTAGTTGTTTATTTATATTTTTTTCCAGACAATTTCGCCAATTTAACTATCACTAGTTTGTTGAGACTATGTACTAATATATTGTTTTCATTGTGTTATAAAGAAAAACATATTATCAATTTACATTCGGATATCTCAATTATTGACAAAATTATAAAATTTGACTATAGTAAAAATAAGTTTTCAACAAGTACTTTTACGTTTCTTTTTATTTTGATTATAAAATATTTATCGATTTATGCTTTTAAATATGAATCAAATGCAGTCGTTGTATTTGTTATTTTATATTTCGTGAACACGACCAATTACTTAAGTCACTTAAACAGTAACATAATTTTTGATTTATTCCACACGAGGTTTAGGTTTATAAGGGAAAACATAGTTATGAAATTAAACGACAAAAATTTAAATGTCGAAGATAAATTACGCACTATAAAGAAGTTTACTAATGTGTACAAAACGCTATTGGACTGCGTCGATGCTGCTATTCCAGGAGTGCGAATAATGGTACCTACATGTCATTCAAATATAAATACTTTTAGCCATACTACATTCAAATACGTTGCTTTAAATTAGTATTTACTCTTCTTTCATTTTATTTAAGAACGTAAGTTTTTGTATGCCAATACTATCTAATCAGATCATACATAAAAATTATTTTGTTATATTCACGTGCATATTTTTCTGAGAAAACGAAAAGAATTTTATCTTAACCCGTCGTCATGGAAGTGGAAAAATTTTACACGGACGTGGGCGGCTGGGTCATTATAACCAAGATTGGTGATGTAAATATCTTAATATCTATCAATTGCCGCTAATAGAGTGTTGGTATTTACCAATAGTATAATGAAATATGAACTTTTAAATATAGAAAGGAAGGAAGGAAGAAAGGAGGATTTAAAAGAAAATACTCTTAAAAATCTAGATATTTTGTATCGTTCAGCAAACTGTAGATAAAATGTAATAATAACTAACTTGTAGTTTTTTGGAGTCACTTTTATAGATCATCTAATATTAAAAAAAACAATTGATGTAAAAAAAGCATTGAAAGTTGGGGGCATATATTATGTTTCTTGCATTCTTAACACACGGGTAGTGTGAGATTTTTACTTGTAGAACGCACCTGATGTGATCTTACGAGCTTATGGTTTTATACTTCAGGTTCCAAAAACGGTTCATTAAAGACTGTCAAGTATTTTCTACATTTTTCATAGCAAACTTAGAAGTTTCCAATGACCCTTTAAGGGTTAGCCGACAAGAGCAAGGCAAGATTCATTAAATATCATTGTTTTTTTAGGCTTGATTCGTTATGTATGTGAAATATTAATCATCGTAACTATAGCTTAAAAAGTTACTGAATAAATCATTCAAATTCTCTTGTCAATTTCATCATCATCCAAAATATCTTGTTCTATATTTAACCCTTTATCTTGGTGAGAAAATATGTATCGTTCACAGTCCTTACTATTGAAAATATATATTTTTTTTCACAATGATTTTTTAAAGTCATTAAAGCATCAAAAACTGTAATAAATTATTTAAAACACGTTTGAAAGACATGATATAAAATAGTTACACGAACTACAGGCGTGGGTCCATTGACTTACCTTTTTTACGTTGCATTTCTTATATCTCCTAACGCGGCCACTAACCAACTGAGTTTCCGTTATATAACGGATTATACGTATATATGCCTATGTACTTTTAGCTACTAAGAAGAACAGCAAAGTCGTTATGCAACTGTCGTTGTAAAATTATACGAAAATCACTTGGGTATTTATGACCTAGCCCCCAAGATAAAGGGTTAAATATAAAAAAAAAAGTACTGAATGACATTCGTTTCTAACATGAAATAATATAGTTTTTTTAATTTCAGTTATTCTCTGGATTAATCTTCAATATTTTTAATATCATTTTCATAATATACTACAATATTAAAGACCTCATTAGCATGGTAAAGTTTCTAAATTATGTTAACGTAAAATATTAATGTTTTAAAAAGTGACATAGTAATTAGTTTATAATATTTAAAGGGATTTCAACTAAATCAATTAGCGTATTTCTGTGAAGCCATTCTGGGCACGTTGTTGATGTCATGCGCCATAGTATTTGCAGAAATGGTGCTTTATGAGTACGACCAAATAAATGAACTGTTAGTTGATGAGCTTATTTTATGCAACAGTAAGTAAATTCTTTTTTATAATAAATCAAAAACCAGGTGAGGTGTTGGCAGCACTTGGCACGCTGTGACTTACAGTGCTGAAATTTGGAAAATATTCGTTCTATTGTGGAGAATCCGTACTCGCATCTTAACACTAGGTTCCCTCTGCCTGCCCTGCTGTGTACAGCGTGAAGCTGATTCGTTCTATTATCCTTAGAACTCGATATCCTTTTTATAATCAGAGCTATTTCACAAAATGCTTTTTGCTGTTGATAACCACTGTGTGCGTTAAATAAATAACACATACATTATTTAATAATAAAGATTTTATTATAAAAATAGTATTAGTGCACAGTATATACAGCGATTATTTGATACACTATACATTAAAAATAAATAAAAATAATCAGGATACAAAAAATAAATTTAGCACCTATTTCCTAGAAACAATTTTACTCCTACCTCCTGGTGGCAATTGAATTCTTGAAATGCCTACCTTTTATTAACAAACTACATACGTGTTCTAGTCATCTAATTGATCTCCTTTATTCATCAGATAAAGACTTGCGTACGGAGCTCCTTCTCACAATGGACTATGTGGAAACTCGCCCGCCTAAGTACACAATATGGCGGATTTTGCCCATCGATCTTAACCTTATAATGGGATTTATTAATGTTTGTGTTACCTATATAATTGTTTTGCTGCAGTTTGATGCTTAATATTGTAGTGTTTATTAATTAAAGCAAAAAAACACATTATTATTTTAAGCAATAAATTCATAGATTGAGCATATTTTTTCAATATATAATACGGACTTAAAATATATATATTATATAAATAGTCGTTAATATTACTAAATATTAGATATAGCGATATACATTTTGTTATCATTTATTACTTCTATGTGTCTTTGTGTCTGAATGTAAACGCCATGATTACGGATTCGATCCCCAGTTGAGGGAATGAATTAGTTTCAACGACTGGCTCGAGAAAGATAAAGGGCAGCGTTGAAAAACATTATTTACCACGCAATGTCTACATTTCGGGCAGACAGCGGAATAAGAAGAGTCATAAGAACTAGTTCTCTTTCGTTATCCTGCCATATGATAAAAAAAATATTTGTTTTCTATATAAGTATTTCTCCTTTTTAGTGTGGAATGACACTTTAAAATCATAAGAAATATTCTTAAAAAAAATTAAATTAAATTAGCTTCACGCTATATCCCGCACACAGCAGGGTAGGCAGAGGGAACCTAGTGTTAAGACACTCCGTTCCCCACTTTCTGCCGAATTCTGGAGGCATTGCGTGTTGAGTGGCAGAACTCAACGCCGCGCTTAGCCTCGACACCAGAGCGAAGAAATGGAAATATAAATTTAAGTAAATATTTCATCTCCTCGAGTGGGGATCGAACCCACAACCAGTCGGTTTTACAGTCACACTTCTTGCCACTGCGCCACGACTGGCCTCAATGAAGAGAAATATTCTTATTTATTCAAATTTGATGAACTAGTCGTTATCAAATGCAGTGAACCGCAAACATAGGTACGCGCAGTTTCCATTTATGTCAAATAGAATACAAATAAATGTATTTTTTATGTTTAATCACTAATAAGCTTAACCAATCTTTATAAAGATAATGCATCCAAATTGCTTGTCATTTCCTCAAAACAAAAAGGTAGATTATTTTATGTTTCTAAAACTTTGAATTCGTCTTTCTGTTTGTACTAAAAATTTCAACTTAAATCTCACAGAATAGTTTAAGTTATTCTGGATTTAATCAAAGTTGGTTTATTATAGCACGAGCTCAAAAGCTTATAAAATATATACAAAAAACTTTGCAAATTTTGTTATTAGGTGTTGAGCCGTTTGAAGTATAAATTTCCATATCGGAAATCAAGTCTGACGATGAAAATTTCCTTAGCATTGATTTTTAGCATCTTACAAGATATTACACGAGATCTTGTTAATTTATTTTTAAGCAGTTCATGTATTATTAATTATCTCTTTTGTTTTAATCAATTAATTTCGTCATCGTAATAGATTAGGTCGTGGCGCAGGAGCACAGAGTGTGACGTATAATCGACTGGTTGTGGGTTCGATCCCTACTCGAGGAGATGAAATATTTACTTCCATTTATATTTTCATTTCTTCGCTCTGGTGTCGAGGCAAAGCGCGGCGTTGAGTTCCACCACTCAATACGCAATGCCTCCAGTGGGGTACGGAGTGTCTTAACACTAGGTTCTCTCTGCCTACCCAGCTGTGTGCGGGATACAGCGTGAAACTGATTGATGATTGATTAATAATATTTTGTTAATTGAAGGGTATCACTATAGATTTATAAATTAATTAACTAAATCCAAACGATACAATAGAAAATTGATAAATAGACATTACGAGTAGGTAAGTACTATAAATAAAAATATGATATATTTATTTGCTTCAATCATGTGCAGTAACAATTGCATCATCTTTTATTAAATAAAATACGTGAACACCAACATTAACGTACTGTAAAACTTACGTAATCAAAATGTGTGTACCCTGATTAATCACCAAAAAAAAAAATTGAAAGCGTTATAATAAACATGAATTGCGAAATCCTTAGTAATAAAATAAATTTCCATTAAAGCAGCTATTTGTCGTTTCCATTAAAAAAAAATCTCCTCCAATACAAAGGGATTTTCGCGCAACAAAGATGAAACATCGAAAGCGACCAAATCCACTTTATTTTGTGAGTGCTGTAATTTCTCTCTAAAAGCTGCAGTTTGTTAGTTTTTTTTAGCCGGTCAATTTTAGGATTTTGGTAAACTTTGGGGTGTATAGACTAAAACTGAATGAGAAAATATTTGATTTCAAATAGTGTTGTTTCATACGTTATCGATGAAATAAATGGAATATTTTTTTGCTTATAACTATTAAAAAAATAATTAATTATCGTCCAATAAAAACAAATTTCAAGCTTTTAGTATTATTATACATATGACATGACATATGTATATAGATATTATGATACGGTAAATACAGATTCAATTTTGCATAAATTGTCATTGAGATTCGTAATAGAAGAAAATCTAACAATGTTATTTTTGGCGTAAAAAAAAATATTCGAGTATTAAAGTAAAGGCTCGGGGACAAATTCGGTCCTGCTGTGCTAGTGAAGCGCGAACATGGGGTCCCTACCTACGAGAGAGCGGCCTATTCACGCGTGCCAGATTGACAAGCGGGGAAAGTACGAAATGAAATTGGAATCTTTTATATAAATTTTGGACTCGAAACGGTTATCAGACTATCAGCGCGACCTGGTTCTCTGCTTATCGACAACTTGGTGAACATATTCATTAAAATAGTGATGTGGACGTTACATTTCATTCCATAAGCTATTAATGCAATTGGACGCTATCACGGATTATAATTACACTAGTATCAAATTAGATTTTATACTGTATAATACATATATATGGCTTCAAAGTTGACACAAACTGTCACTTTCATGGCTGATCGGATGTTTATTAAAATTTTATCAGAAAAGATCTGGGAGCCGTGATAATCAACTTGCTATCATTCATTACTAAAAGTAAGGAAGGTTCAAAAAAATCAATAATGTTGCCACTGTTATTATTTAATTAAAAAAAATCAAGCAATTAAAAAATAACCCATCCTTCTCATCATTCCATTACAAATGTTTAATTTTCTCATTATACTTATATATGTATGTATGTAATATATCATGTTTATATATATTACGGCAATTTTAAGGGTAGCTGTATTCCGAGCGTTATGGAATGTTAATGTTCCTTTACGTAATTGTGGTCTCCTTCAGCTATATTGCCATTCCAAGTCGTCTCGCTCTTGGATTTTCTTACAATGATCTGACCACTGGATACCTTGGTCTAATTATAGCCGAAATATTAAAATAATACAATAAATAATAATAATAAAGTCAGTTATCAAAAATATTATTTAGAAAAAATGACATCTTCAAACAAAACGTCTGGCTGCAGTAGCTGATAATAGTCCAAATCAATACAGAACGTCCGTCAGACCGAAGCCCGCTAAGTTATTTAAAATGCAGTCGACACATCATCCGAGCGCAAATGCAATATTCGCCTTGCTCATGCGGAAACTTGGTTATTTTCAATCAAGGTTTTTCATCACAAAAATCCTTTTAGCGCTAGTTAATTTCGTATATACATAGGTTAAATGAAAATTTTCGAAACAAAAGACCCATTTATTGATTTACAACAAAATAAATCTGTGCTCCCTATAACTTTTCTATTTTTCATATGATATTAAAATTAATGAATAGATGTCATTACGGTCCATGAATTTGCTGTAAATCACTATATATAATATTATTACGAAATATTCTCTTAGAAAATATCATTGTAAGTTTTTTTATATTAAATTTTTGATTTAAGGGTTAATCGAAATTTAATTAATTAATTTATATTTGTACATACGTAACATTTAAATTTTGTAACGTATGTATAAGCAGTTTACATTCATGGCTACAAAATCATCAGTTACTTACGACTGAGTTCTATCTTTAGGTAAAGATAAAATATCAATTATAATGTTATTTACATTTTTCAGGTTATTCCACATTTAAGAAAATAGTAATTTTAAAAAAGTATCTTAATTATAAATAAACTAAAAATTCACCTTTCAAAAATGTAATTTTAAAGTAGAAACTTCGTAGCATTTCAAATTTCAACTTATTTATTTTATACTCTGCTCTATCTTACAATAATGTTAGCCGAGAATTTTGTTTTGTTTAACTTTTATATATCTACTGTCATACAAAAGTTTTAACAAGCTCCACTCAACTCCACTCAGCAAAAGCTTTAGGATTTTGAAATGTATCACAGTCGATATCAGGTACAAGATAATACTCACTTGTGATGTCTTTCAATTTAAATATAATATTTAAAAAACTAAAGTATAATTTGATTGTATTTTTTGCTTTCATGTATCAATTGAATATTTTTGAGGTTATATTATTATATAGTAATGCTTACTTAAGTTATGATAAACGGAACTGCTATTGCGATCCCGTTAACAAAGCAATTAAGACGAAGTTTTTGTTTAGTTTCTTTAATATTGTGTAAAGAATGTAGCGTTCCAGTACGGGTGCGGTACACATCGTATTGCAGGGTGAGGAGCTCATAGTAGTGCCTTGGTGTTATGACCAAAGTGCAAGTTTAAGGGACTCCGCTGTCCAAGCTCCTTTCGCGACCAAATTCGAATCGATTCTGCTAGTTTTGCCTTCATAGTACATTCTAGATGTTAATTAATAGTATTTCTATTTTAAGATTATTTTTCCTTGGAACCAAAACATCTGCCTAACGTAAAGAAACTAATTTGATCTAGATGAGGATATACCATCACCCTTAGGGAACTTGCATATTTGCACTGTTTTTCGTACCTGTCCATCATGAGAGCCCAATCAGTAGATGATGATTGATGATGATTTTGTGATTATTTTTAAGCAAACCTTCTTTTATACGTATAATTGATTGCTTATTGGATGTTATACATATGTATTTATCTGTGCTTTTGTTATCGAAAGACTAATTGCCTTACATAGGTTTATTAATATTTTATGATGGTGATGCAAGTGTTGCCCATCATCTATATCTACATCATGCCTTCTACCAGTAATGGTTAGTCCGATCTTACCATGTTTCAGTACTGAAGTCAAAGTACTGAAGACAAATCATGGAATAGGTTACGCGGGAGACAGAATGAAATAGGTACAGTGAAAACATATTCAAAGTAGGATATAATATATTGTATGTACTCGTATTATAACCGCAGAAAATTTAAATTTGATATAAATATTTCCCTCGCGGACGTAAAATGTGGTCACTTTCCCTATTATCCAATAAGTTATTGGTTATACTGATTGCAAAAGGATTGTCTGATGTATTAATTTACAAAATGCTCTCATCGTATTTAACATAATTTAAAAATTGGTATACGATTTGAAAAATAAAAATCTTTAAATCCAATTAATTGTTTTTTTAATTGATTGACACATTACCTACATTATAATTTTCACTATTGTAGATAATACATCCTTAGTTTATTTTGTTTATTATTCAAAATCTACTTCTGCTTTGTGTTAACGCTTGGAAAATTCAGATTATATTTTGCCAGTATTAAGCCACGTTGAGCGCGGTATCTGTCACCTTAAGTCAAATCGTCATACAAACAGGTGAACGGACATTTGTGGCAGGGAAGTAGGTATTATTCAAAATAGTTTAAATCTGTAAAATTCAAACATTTTATTATACTAAGTTATAAAAAAATATATGTTTCCGCTATATATATTTATTTATTCATTTGCTATATATAATTTTTTAATGTAATGTGTCATCTATCAATTCCTCGAATGTAACCAGTTTGATTCTATAACGGATCAAGTGGATTGCCTCCGTAAACTTGTCTAGGGCTGGATATCTCTTAGGTCATTCACACTATCGTCTTCCTAAGCTGCCCTTACAGTTATATCTCGGTACAGATTGCAATAAACTTATTTAATAAAAATACTTTTCACTTGAACGCGTAGTGCGCTTTAAAATTAAAGTACATAATTTTATTTTAAAATTGCCTGTACTATAAACAATATATAATAATATAAAGAGGTTGGAAATTCTGAATTGGAGCAATCACCATTATAATTTGTAAAACAACTTTCAACCATACTTAATTTAATATATGAGAGAATTTATAAATTATTATAATGTTAAGGTAAATTTTACCAGAATCTTTTGAAATACCTGTATTGAAGGTTAATTAGACCATATTCGACAAATAATGATTTGGTTTGGGTAGAAATCTTAACTAAACGTACTTGACCGTTGACCCACACCCAAAGGTTGTTTGTTAAGTTCCCCCCAAACAGATTCACAACCAATATAAAAATTCATAGAATTTGAAAATTTATGTTCTGAAAGCAATAAAAGCATTTTATAACATACTTCAAACTTGATGAGATGAAAACTTTGAGTTTATGGAAGAGCGGTTTTACAAAGCAAAAACGTTATCAAAAGTCTCTTGTGAACTACGCTCCAATAGACTGTCTCGAGATATATTTTGTTTCGTTACGTTGATTTCTGGATCCGATAATGTATAATATCAATAAATGTAGAGTGCGTATTTTCACTTCACTTATGATAATATATTTATATGTGGACGACATTGTGAATTAGTTAATGTTTGTTTGATTGTATGAGATGGTTTCACGTTCAAATACAATTTTAACTGAAATAGTCTTTTTAAAAATAAAATATTTTTACAGAAATATTGATGTTGATCGTACATACGTCCATACTCTATGTAGAACAAAAACTAAAGTATTAAGTCGCGTTGCGGCTTTCAATTCACAGTAGCTACGGTTTCACCGGACCGTCCGACCCGTCGCGCTAGTTACGCTGAGATATTTGATTTAGCTTCGAAGACATGCCGTTTAAAGTGCACGCCAGTACAGAAACTATTTACACATTACATATGTCATGTGAACTAAAATATTACACAGACTACTAATCTACGACTCATCCCAGATTATTAATATAATGTAGGAATTAGTTGTGATAGGTTTTTTTGATTTGATTTCAATTTAATGTATTCGGATAATTCAATAAAACTATATTAGAAAAATGTCGATATATATTTTGTAAAAACCACAAAAACGTATTAGAAGACAATACCGTAAAATTATGGTTGTACAGAATCATGTATTAAAGTCATATAAATGTATAAGGAAATAAAAATTGCCATAATATTTTTTTATTGCCACAAAAATTATTATACACGTTATAATAAGAAGCCATCTCTCTGAATTCTTTTGAAAAACCAATAAGTACCAATAAAAGATGTTCATTTGATCTTAGACGAGAGGTACATTTCGGTATCAATTGTGCTACACAAAAATGAATGACAAAGAGAAAAGAGTCAATAAGTAAGTCAGTTAATAGGAATCAGTAGAAGTTCGTATATATTTTTACGTATCCAATTACCTAATGGGTACTCGGGTTTATCATATATTGGATATTTCAAGAAACAAGGCTATAGACAACCGTAGTATTGTGGAAAAACGGAACGGTTCCTTGGCACTTTGCATCGTTCGATTGAAATTTTAAGAATATACATTTAAAAGAAAATATAAATAACACGTTTTTAGGACTTTTGAAGTAATATTTAGCATTTAAGATTGAAAATATATATTGTACCATTTTAATACACTACCTTAATAATCAACACCCATCTAATTTATTTATTAATACTGTTCTTATAATCTACTAGGAAATAGTTGCACAGAACACATAATAAATTACAACAACGCGCGAAGTAATAAGTCTGTAACATGTATTTCAGTACTGGCGTGCGGTACTATTTATAAGATAAATATTAATAAGCTGCTTTAAACACGGAATACCACGGAGCCACATAATATGTTTGTCCTTTTGGAAAAAACTCTCTCTCTCTCTCGTCAAATGTAATAACGTGGAATTCCATGTAACGTTTTATTTTTCTTTGCTTGTGATGTGTTTTTGAATGTTTGTTTTACTTTCCAGTTATACGAATGCTCGTTAATTTAAATGAGCTCATGTTTTTAACCATTTAGATATATTTTCAAGATAAATATAAGCTAGAATGATGAGCTTAATTTATTTAAAGTTTAATATATAGGAATTTGTATTTTTTATAATTCCGTACAAAATTGTAGTATATTTAACTGATAGTTATATTAATATATAAATTAACAGTAGAAGTCCCAACATATATTCAAATAAGATCACTAAATTCCCTTTAGTGAATGAAATAACCGAATCACTTAAATTTGCACGAGTAAATCCTCGTGGAGGCAATGTTGAATCTTTTTTTGAAAGGTTAGCAAAGTATCTTTAAAATAGCTGTATCTAAATCCCTAGTTATTGAATAAAATATAATTTCAACACGTCACAGCGTATAAAATATGAATGACATAAAATATCCACTGTAGTAGGGCATCTAGGTCGACAACAAAGCTCACGAGTCCCTATAGGAGGATACGTCTCCATTTTTGAGCCCCAGGGCGTATATAATTTAACCCATAAAGACCGTAAGGGACAAAGTTTGTAACTCACTAAGTGTATTTCAGTAAAAGTTTGAAAGTTCCAACTTAACAGTTAATTTGTTTCAGCAGTTATTGTTAATATTTAACGTCAAAAATTATTGTTCTTTTTTTTGAAGCTTTATCAATACTTTATTTTTAATTACAAATAAAATCATATTCATATATGAATCAAATGAATCACTGATTGGATCATTAATTATGATTCATTTGATTTATTCAATTAAATGAATCGAGAATAAATAATTTATTATATTAGACATACTCGTATATAAAAATAAAACTTACATAAACATAAATGGGATCCTATAAAACATTTAAAAGTAAAGCAATTTCCAGTGAAATAATTCCTAATTTATATCAATTCCGAGGCTCGCAAACATTTAAAAGCATTCTATGGCAACATTTTCCATTTTACTTTTTCCCTCTTCCCTTCACTGATTTATTATTTGTATAAAAAAATAATATAGGTAAACGGAGTGCCCGTAAGAGGTAGCTCTTAGATGATATGAGATTACTTTAAATTAAAAAAATTGTTATAATTTATAGTAACGATTTTGATGACGCAGCGGTGCAATATGACAATAACACGACTGTTATGGGCTCAATTTTCACTCTGGGAAATAAATCATTCTTATTCGTATATACTGTGCAGTATAAAGACTAAGTGCACTGTTGAGTTCCGCAACTCAACACGGAGTGTCTGAAAAATTGGACGGAAAGTAGAGAACGAAATGTTTTAATGCAAGGCTTTTTCTGCTGTTACATATCCATTAAGCTTAAGGCTTAAGAAATATAATAATACAAAAAAAACATAGATATATACTTTTTTTAGCTTCACTCTGTATCTAGTGTTAAGACACAAAATATTAAATATTTCATTCCCCCGAGTGAGAATCGAACCCACAACCATCGTGTTTACAGTCTTGTCGCTTAGCCCCTGTTCATGCGTAATGACAGTATCAACATAATTACTAAATTTTAATTTTTTTGCTTCAGCTCTTTAGTTTTATTTGGCGCTTAAAGTAAAATTTTCATATACGCGAGTTATGTTTTCGAAAATATATTTACTTTAATTAATTTTATTTTGAATCTTCTCTTATTTCGTTAATTTTTTTTGTTAAATGTATTTCTGTCCATCAGGAATTAATAGAATCAAGCTATTATTTAGCACGTCAATATGAACGCTATTAGCACATTTGGTTTTGTCACATCGAAGGCAATGTCAGTTTGCCGCGCGATACCCTCGATAGTGTTAATTACTGATTCTGTGTATGATGATGCTGTCAAAAAGAAAATAAAATTGTCTTATAGTTAGAGAGAATAAAACTTATTACTACTGTGCAAAAAATAAACCAAAAACAATTACACAAACACAAACAAAAAAATATATTTCTTTATGAATTAAATATAAATTGAAGTGAGCACTAAAGTAATAAAGTAACTATAGGCAAAGAAGTAAATTAATATCTAACTTATTTGTATGAAGATATAAAGCAGTCATTTAAAAACAGTAGACGAATGGGAATTCTTACCTACTAAAGAGATGTAAATGAGAACGGCAACTTGAAACTGGCGCCTTTGACTCGGATCACTTCCCACTATTCCAACAATCCGACTCCGTTATTTTCACCCACAAAAGTTCAGAAAATAGTCACCAACTAGAGTTTTTATTTATTTATTCCTATATACACACATCGAATAAGTTCTTAACGTATTAACTATCAAGAGAGCTATAACTAGATGATAATAGGTAAGAATGATTAACTAATGTATGAATATTATATTTAATTTACAAAACAACGCTACGGGAGACGGTCCACTTCAGTGCCGGTTGGATTGGAAAGATCGCACGTCACGGACAGGAGAGGTTCGGACACACGACCGAGGAGACCGAGTCGACGTGAGTGACGCCGAGCCGAGGCCTCCCGCCCGCCTAACGCTCCGCGCTCCCGAGAGCAAAAAGGATGCAGCGAACTAACCCCCGGCCCCGCGAATATCGCCGTTCTGATCTTCTCGTCAGAGTCTCGAGTGCTCTTCACTGTTGGCAACGCTCATTCGGAGAGGGAGGGTTTTCTCTGCATCGTTTCCATACTGGCTTATCTCGCTATAGCCCTGCTATGGAAGAATAAAACTTATGTGTCCAATATTGAATTGATTTTAGCCTGGCACCGTCGAGATGTACACCTGACGTTTGGCGTCATATCGCGAAACATATGCCCCGGTTGGCTAGGTGTAGCAAATACCATCACGAATACTTTGGCTGAACACGCGCCATATTATGCAATGTTACGGTCGTGTATTGTGCAGTTTAAAATTTTCTTCTCCTTCGAGTAAGCTTTTAAAGAATGCGAGTGCCTTCACTATGAATAATATGAAGATTATTGTGTTTTTTGAGATGGTATTTTATCTTAAGGCTCATATTTCCAAATGTCTTGATTGTCACTATGTTAATAGAGTTTCATATAAGTTAAGTTAATGAAATAACATAATTCGTTACTATTTAACTGTATTTTATATAACTGAAAAATAGTAAATAACAAATAAAAATCAATTAATTTAACCATCTCGATTGACTTTTCCTTTTCTATGCCAAATCACACTTATATTTGTTAGTCAAATAACGTCTATATTCGTTTATAACACCACTCTGACCATTTTCATTAAAGCTCTCTTTGAGCGTCACATCTGACTACTTTGTTTACGAACTACGCAGCCAATAGGGACTGGCAGTGCGTTTTATCACTTTAAAGATCTGCTGGATTGAAATTCAGGAAATAAAACGAAATTTACTTTCTATAATAGTATAATATTCATATATAATTCACTGTTTTATAATAAATAACAAATAACTTATTATTTTATATTATGGTACACATTTTTTCAATAAAAAGGTTATATAGTTGACTGATTCAAATGTTTTTTCAGCCAGCTCTCCATTTTTTCAATAGAGATATAAACATTTAAAATGCAAATTTTCTTATAATAAATAGATAAATTATATTATTGAGGCCAGTCGTGGCGCAGTGGTACAAAGTGTGACTGTAAAACCGACTGGTTGTCGAGGAGATGAAATATTTAATTAAATTTATATTTCCATTTCTTCGCTCTGGTGTCGAGGTAAAGCGCGGCGTTGAGTTCTGCCAATCAACAGCAATGCCTCCAAAATTCAGCAGAAAGTGGGGAACGAAGTGTCTTAACACTAGGTTCCCTCTGCCTACCCTGCTGTGTGTGGGATAAAGCGTGAAGCTAATTTAATTTATTTATTTATATTATAATAATCGGTGTAATTTTGTATGTTTCTATTCATTGTCTCAACGCGAACAATGTAGTATGTCAAGTAGGAGGAGTTCCCTGTGCAAAGTGTACCGTTAATTTAATTAAAAATTTTACGACAGTTTTATAACATAACTTTCATTATACTGTGGGAATAGTTTTCAATAAAATGAATATTTGGAGAATTTAAGTCTCTAAATCACTTTTGCGTATATAAGTAAATTACGTTCCAATCCAAAGTTTCGTAGACCTTATAAAAAGATTGAAAGCAAGTTTATTTTTCTGTTTTGTTCTTTATTTATAACGTCCCGAACGTGTCAGCCAAGCGCTAAGCGCTTCTAACCGTTCTAATTTAAATAAATACTTTTTAAGGCTCGCACGTAGATAAAAAAATATTTTCTTCATTATCATCATACCAACCATTTGACGACCACTGTTGGACATAAAAATATATATTCAATATATTTTATTGTTATAACAATTAAGAAAAAATATTTGATTTCATAGATAAATTACAAATTTTGCTAAAAATCTTGAGTATTTTTTTTTAAACTCAAGACAACAACTAGCTTCTTAAAAGTATTAAATTTGTAAATAATCTTTTTTCATGTACAAATTTAAAACTCAACTCAGAGGAACTCAACGCCGCGCTTTGCCTTCTTACCGGAGCGAGGAAATGAAAATATTGATAAATAATAATTAATTTCCCTGAGTGGCAAACGAATCCACGACGATTTACAGCCACACGCTTATACCACTGCGCCATGACGACCTCAACAAATTGGTAAATAGCTTACCACCCTTAATTGTTCTAATGATTAAATAAAAACACATCCGGCACTTCACAACCCGCTTTAATCCCGCTCTGGTAAACAGCAACGTGAGTTCCGTGAGCAAATAAATTACGTACCATTGAAGACTGCTACAACAACATACGCGGGATCATTGCGGAACATCGGCCGGAAGTTGCCATGTAGGGAACTGAGAAAATAAGCCATATAAAATATACCTATCATATATTATATATAATTTAAGAAAACAAACTAAAATTAAATCAGCTTCACGCTGTATCCCGCTCATAGTAGGTTAGACAAAGGGAACCTAGTGTTAATAAGACACTCCGTTCTCCATTTTCTGTCGCATTCTGGAGGAAATGCGTGTTGAGTGGAATTCAGAGCCGGAACGTATAAATGAAAATATAAATTAAAAAAGATATATTTAATTTCCTCGAGTAGGGATTACGCCACAACGAACTTTCTGCGCCACGACTGGCTACGGAAATAAACGCTTCGTTTTATATTATTATATTATATCTAAAAGTATTAACAAGCACATATTAAAATTTGAAGCTCATTTTGTATGCAGAATCGAAATTTAAACAGAAAAACCGATTCATTGGTTTCGCAATACTCTTTAACCCCTCAAAATGTTTAATAGCCCCCGCTCAGGTTTCCTGAGTAAGCAAATTACGTGTCATCGGAGGCGGGACCTCAGTGAAATTTGCATGGAAACATTGCGTCACGTCGGTCGGAGCACGGAAGTAGTCGCTGAGAGAACGGCGTGTCAACAGGCTGATAGGCCAAATGTTGGTTTTTGGTTCCGGTGTGGTTCCCTTACTTGCTTTAGCTAGGGTTTATTAGATTTTTTTTTTTTGGAAAATGCCATAAATGGTTCAAATTTAAATTAAAAAAATAAAATCTTTAAGCTTCACGCTGTATCCCGCGCACAGTATGGTAGGCAGAAGGAACCTAGTATTAAGACACTCAGTTCCCCACTTTCCGCTGATTTCTGGACGATTGTTGAGTGGCGGAGCTCAACGCCGCGCTTTGCCTCAACACCAGAGCGAAGAAATAAAAAATATAAATTTAAATAAATATTTAATTTCCTCGAATGGAGATCGAACCCACAACCAGTCGCGTTATCAGCTGGCTCCTCAAGTTTTTCGGTTCAAAATTGTATAAGACAATATCAAAATAAATTCAATTTAATTGTCTTTCACCACTATTTACAACATGTGTATCATGATATGAATATAAGTTGTAAGCCATATAGATGTTATATGGTTTTGGTTATAGATAGCACAATATACGAGGTTATTATTATTTTACGGCACTATTTTTTTCATATTTAAGGTCAGGCTTAAGGGATAAGCCGAAAGAAAATTTCATGAACTCTATACGTAAATAGTTAAAAAGGGACAAAGGTGTATAGGAAAAATCTGTACTCGCAAAATATTTCGGACGAATATTTCAGTTGTTATAATATTTTTATTGTGAATATGGGTATATAAATAATTGGAAAGTTCGACTTTCAGGAAAGTTTATGCGCATTTTTTGTTTATAATTTTAAGTATACATAATACCTACTTGAGGCTGTAGATAGAGTCTGCCAAACTGTCTGCCAAATTGTCCGTCTATCCCTCTGTCTGTCTGTCCTTTTATCCGTCTTCTGTTCGTCAGTTCATCTTTCTGTCCATTTGCCCTACTTTTTACTCCGGAATTCTCGCAGGATAGAGATTTACGAGAATTTTTATGAAAGATAGCGTTTAGCTAAGAAGTAACCAAATCACAGTGGCAAAGGCGTATGAATGTAAACGCGACAGGTTGTGGGTTCGATTTCTAGTCGAAGAAATGAAATATTTATTTCATTGATTTCTTCGCTACATTTCACCGCTCACACGCAATGCCTTCAAATTCCGGGGAACATGGAGAACGGAGTGAATTAACACTAGATTTCCTCTGCCATCACTGCTGTGTGCGGGATACAGCGTGAAGTTAAAAAAAAAGTTTAAAATATTTAATTAAGTATACACTGTATACGACATTAGTCTACATCTATCTATAGTTAACCATACTAAAAAAATCAACCAAATTTCCCTAAATATTAAAATAATAAAATACTCTACGTTTCAAGAGTAAGCAGCCTAAGAATAGTTTTGTCAGTAAGTCAGGTCACTACTTACGAAGCCTTATCACTGTTGGATATTGTAGATGTGCATAGCTATAAGCAATTTATTTGTATGATTTCATTTAAATATGCCAGCATATAATACTAATGTGCTTATTTCGGATATATATATATATATATATATATATATATATATATATATATATATATATATATATATATATATATATATATATATATATATATATATATATATATATATATATATGCATATATAATTTATTTTTTAAGAAACATTTACTATGAAACGTCACAGCCTCGTTTCAGTTTAAATGAGTCCACTTTTAGTAGTCCTCGGGGACTAATTGAATTAATAACAGTAAAAAAACAGTAAAGTGTGAGCCAGATTTGAATATCTAGGCGATGTCCATATCAAATATAGATATGAAATTGTTGTATGTAACTTCACGTTGTATTCTTAACGGGGTAGTTAGAGAGAACGGGGATTTCCTTTAAATACCAGAACCTATAAAAAAATTAATGATCATTATTTTTTTATAAAATATTTTTTTTTGCTTAACATTTTTTTATTTTAACTTAAACTATACAAATTAATGACAATTAACAATGTGCTATTTAATAAAAAGTAACAATATATAAATAGATACGTCACAAGCCGAACGCATAGGCCGGTTGCGCCTCCCTATCGCTGGTTCCGCGATTTCACTTAGCTCGATCGCTCGCTCGACTCAGGCCGAACGTGACAATGAGCTATGTTTTTTCGGTCATTCAGACGGCGTCCATTCATTTATAAGACGTTATCACGTCAAAAAGAAACACTTTAATCCCGCATATATTGTGGATATCTTTTTCAAATTCGTTAAGACTGTATTTCAATTTGTCCAACTACCTATCATTCACCTCAATGTCCTATAACACAGTTTTCCTAAACGTATATAAATGTTATTAATATAACTTACAGAGGTATATGCACGACTACATGTGATGGTTGTTCGTCACACCGCAAATCGATCACGACTCCAATAGTTGTGTATTTGCAAGCTCAACATAATATAAATGTCTACAGATTGTAATTATGATATAAGTTCACTTTTATTAAAAATAGATTTTTTATTAAAAAAACAGTTTCACGTACGCAGAGGAACCTAATGTGTAAAACACTCCGTTTCCCATTTTCCGCCGAGTTCTGGGAGCATTGCGTGCTGAGTGGCGGAACTCAACGCCGTGCTTTGCCTCGACTACAAAGCGAAGAAATAAAAAAAAAAATTATAAGTACTTAAATATTTAATTTCATCGAGTTTAAGCGAACTACTGTTAGCGAACCTACAACCAGACGATTTAACAGTCACACTTTGTGCCCCTGCGCTGCGACTGGAATAGAAGAGGTTCACATTTTTTTTTATACTTTCGGGATTTTGTAAAAAATTGAAATTGAAAGTTAGCCCAGTGATTTGATTGTAGAAGTAGTAGATATAGGCTTGATACCGGGTCATTGAACCTGTATCTACCACTATATCTAAAAATTCCTTGCTTAGGATTTTCATTATATTTCTGCTGATAAGATAAAGTGCAACATTGATAATGTCTTCTTTTTTTAGTTCACGCTGTATTTTTGCATATGTGGGCAGAGGGAACCTGAGAACGTAGTGCTAACAAACTACATCCCCTACTTTTCTAAGAGTAAAAAAAACTACTATTAAAATCTGTACTTATATTAAAACGGCAAAACATTACATTTCAATTAACAATCATAAATTGATAGAAAATGGATTCTCGTATTGCTTATTTCTCATTATAAGCTTCGACAACGTTTAGATAGTCACTCTAGCAGAAACACAAACACTGTATATATACATACATGTATAAGTTGATATGTTAAGCATTTAGTTGCAGTTTTGTCTGATATTGTTGTCTCGGGTGTTCAACAAGTCACATTTAAAAGATAAAAAAAGGTACCCAAATAACAATTTTAAGAATATAACTAGAATTTTAAAAACGGAACTTAACATATTTCATATATAATAAAAAGGTAACGGCACTAGTGCACATTGATGTATTTATAATTAAGAGTTCCTTTTAATGGAACAGAGGCTCCCCAACAAAATGCGGATGCCGCGCGGATACTCGCCCGCCGAAGTTAAACTAACTTCCGCTTCCGTTGTAATCGCATTTCCTTAATGTTTCTGGCCGAACTGAAAATATGCTCGTGTTTACTAAACAACAGACAATTTAGCATCAAAACTGTTTTACTAACTTTATGCTCACTTCTATTAAAAACATATTATACAACGACTATATTTTCTAATATAGTTGTTGAATAGAATATGTAAATGTAACTCGTGAAGAAGATATGAAGTGAATTCGATCTCGAATCGATGGAATTATATGTTTAAAATTATATTTTAATTTCTTCGCTCTGGTGTCAAAGCAATGCACGGCGTTTAGTTCCGCCACTCAACACGCAATGAACACCTCGAACAATTCAGAGGAAAATGCGGAACGGAGTGCCTTAACACTAGGTTACACTGTTGCGCGCGGGATACAGCGTGACACTGATTTATTTCATATTTTCATATAAATTATATTTTTAATTTATTCATTTAAGCATGTTCTATATTAAAATATTATTAACATCGATAACTAAACGATATTAACACAAACCAACACGATACCTGCACGTCGATACGGTTAGTTGAAAACAAATATTTATGAACAATTTTCAATAACCATTTCATTGGTGTATTTTATTTTAATTTTGACTGGTACAACAATGTCGCTGCATATGTTATCGCGCAATATAGTGCATTCTGTTTGCGTTCGAATGCGGCTCAATCACCCGTGAGCTTCCCGCCGTGCATGCAAGATAGCAACTACATTGTCACTATATTTTGGAACGTCCATTATTTTACCGCAAACACCGTTTTCTATAAATAATCAAAATTATTCACCAACTACATTAATAATGTTTTTAATTACATTAATATATATATGTATACATTAGTAGGAACATTTCTATTATTTATTCTACACATAGGAAAGGAAAATATAATATAAATAAATATTGAGATGTGTACGTATGCCTAAATTGGCGTTTAGACGTTTCGTTTAGAGGTTTCCAAGAGGCGCGGGCTGAAATCTCGTTCTCTAAAAACTATTACATATTTTTTTTTCGAAATTAATAAGTTTTAAATTACTACACTTATTTTTAAAGTAATGAGCATTACTAAACCTTAAAAATGTATTTATTTATTTTTTTAATTGGTTTAGGTCATTCTATTTTAACATGCATACGTCATACATCTTTACTTAAGTCGTTCTTATGGTTAATAGTTAGTAAAAAAAAAAGAAATTTGCTTCGTTTCCTTAATGTCAACAAATATATAGAATAAAATTTTGTAAGTCAGGTACGCCTTTATAATGACTGCTAAATTATTCCAGTTCCAGCATTAAAAACATATCGAGAACAACTTAAGCAGAATACAAAAGCGGTCAAAGGAACCTTCGTCTTGTTTATTCCAAGTTTTCTTAAGCAAAATCTAACGAAGTTACACTTTTTTTCTAAAGCTTTCTAAATAACATTCCCTAAGTCTTTGACTTGAACTGTAAAAATTATTTAGATAACTTGCAAATCATAAAAAATATAGGTTTTTAATTTCATTCAACAGAAAAACATTAAACTACTCATTTTTCTATAATCGCAAATCAAATGTACACTATAAGGCGTTAAAAATACATACAATACTGTTATTAATCATTTAAAAGACATGTTATTTCAATACAGTTATTTGTGTAGCTATAGACAAAATTTCGCTAAAGTAAACCAGCCGCCACTTTTTAAAGTTGGTTTCCCAGTTTTCTTTTTCTTTCCATCTTTCAAACTGTCAGTTGAAAGTGAATATTATAAGAACTTTATATTAAAGTTGACTTTGAAATTCGAAGTTTACCTTTATTTTGCTTTTGATATAACAAAAATATTAGCAAATGAATCTTTGATGAATATAATTTATGAATACCATAAAAAATAAGGTGGTATAAACAAAACGAAAAAAGGTTTTAAGGGTCTGTACTTTTTAAGGAAAAAGGAACCCTTATTTAAAGATCAATTTGTTGTCCGTCTGTTTGTCGATCTCTCGGTCTGTCTGTCTGTCTATCTGTCTTGTCTTGAAGATATCGAGCTGAAATTCAAACCCTATACCATATACTCAGAGATACCATATACTCAGATCCGCGGCCCCATGATTTCCTGACAAAAAAATATTTCTACATGTACATAAAAAAAATGGCCGTTTATATCGCAAAATACGTGTATTTCGACACTATAAAGGGAATCAAAATTCATAGGGTTAACCTTAAATTATGAATTTTGACAGCTCGCATCTACTGCTTCACGCCGTGCCCCGCACACAGCAGCTTTGCCTTGACACCAGAGCGAAGAAATGGAAATATAAATTTAAGTAAATATTTCATCTCCTCGAGTGGGAATCGAATCCACAACCAGCCGGTTTTACTGCCACACTTTGTGACCCTGCGCTGCGCCACGACTATCCTCTTTGGAAACAGTCCAAGCTTCCAAAGAGAAGCGTGTTTAAATCAGCTACGTTAAAATGTTTATACGTTTTCTTAATAAATATTTTTCTTTCCTAAGTGTGGAAAAAAATGTTTAAAAATAAACATTAAAAAAGTATCCCTACGTATGCTATACATTTTGCGTTTACATGAATAAAAAAATAAATAACAATTCGTTACACTGTTAAATAGAAAAAATAGCTTTTGAGGAAATAATTGAAAACTTTTTCCTCACGTAACAGGATTTTATATTACAAGCAAAGCATCTAGTATCAGGGGAACTCTTTTCCTAGTTTCTTTTTCACCTATTGTGGTTGGAGTGGTGTTTTGTCTTACCAGACCAGAGAAATGTAAAACTAAAATGTAATCATTACCAAAACTCACGACCGTCTTGCCTATAAATAACCTATAAATATAAATAACATAACTTTTACTATACAAAAATAGATGTTCTCCTTCACCATCAGAAAAATCCAGTTATCACGTATTAAAAATTGTAAACTACTCAACGTTCCGATGCGCGAAAGCTCAAACGATTGCGCTGTGAATTTAGATCGCAAGTTTATACCTAAATCAAAATTCATTTCGTATTTGTATGTTCGTGTGGGCAATACAATCACTTTCAGCTATCTGTATCGGGCGTCCGCTGTTTGATATGTCATTATTTAAATCACTCGTCGACCCCAATCTATGTCACTTGATTACCAAAATGGAATTATAATTTATCAACTTACCAGAGCATTGCCTCTTTGATATTTGATAATAAATAGTGAGCGAACCACATCCACCCATTACCTATGAGTATATCTGGCCATCATTCGTGAATTTGCGTTATGAATTTTGAATTAAATGGGAGTGCTTAATAATTGGAATATGTAATATTGTATAGAGATTACTATTAATATTATTCGTGTTAATCGTGAATTCTAATTAGAAGCTTTTAAATGAATTTATTTAAATAGATAAAGATAAAATTTTACAGTTATCTATAACGTTTTATGAAATGTAAATACATTTTAATGGATTATACACCTTTACAATACATTTAGGTCAGTCCAACTAAAAATATTTGAATTAATTGATTCATAATTTTAACTTTAAATATTACATTTAAAATTATTATTTTTAATAATATTTATAACAATATATCTTTACATAAAAACACGAACCGACTAGAAATCAGGTGAACTGATGATCTGGTCATGGTCATGGATCGTCTTGGAGATTCTTGGGGAAAGCTGGATGGATGGATATCCATCAGTGGACGTCATATAGCGGACAATGACGAATAATGGTAGAGGACATCGTACATTTGATAGGTAATTCTGTTTGTTATTATTTTTATAGCTAGCTCTAGCAAAAAGTGGGGAACGGAGTGTCTTAACACTAGGTTCCCTCTGCCTACCCTGCTGTGTGCGGGATACAGCGTGAAGCTGAGCTCTAGCAAAATCTAGATTTATTGAGATGGAAATTTAAAATTACACTTTCTGGTTTTAAGAACACTTTGTATTGCATGAATATCTCCCGAGAGTCGAAGAGACTCCTTTTTTATAACTTTTTATGAAGTGTCTGCAGTGAACGCCCTATTTAAGCAAACGACTTAAACGCGAATAATTAAGACCTCCTTGCTATTATTATACAATTTATTATATACAGTTTCCTTCGTTTAGAGTAAATTATTATCTTTTTAATTCTCTTTCTTTGTCTACTAGATGTATATATGAGGTAACTTAAGGCAAAAGCACAGCATTAAGTTCCGCCACTCCACGCTCAGTGCCTCCCTAATCCGGCGAAAAATGGAGAACGGAGTGTTAGCAGTAGGCTTTCTCTGCCTACCCTCTGCATGCGGGATACAGCATGAAGCTGAAATTTAATTTCAAATATTGTAACATAAATTAGATATGTTTCACAAATTTTAACGTCCTAGTTATATGGCCGGTGCATCCCGGCTTTGAATGAGACACGACAAAGACATATTTAACGGTACAAATGCACCTCTCTCACAACTTTACAGAATACCTCGTTACTGACGGAGATGTTTGACTGATCTTCAAACAATGTTTATTACTTGGTAAGTTGTGTTTGATATGGCAATTACTCTGTTCCGCTTACAATTCAGTTTCGGTCCACGAAACCAAAAACGGGACTTTAATTTGTTATATATAATTGTAACATATTGTAGGTGCATACAATATATTGCAAAGCGGCGGCGGCAAGTTGCCATTTTAAAATATCCTTATCAATTTTTATTTACAATTTTAATTATTAACTAGTCACATATACGGGTAACTACATATGAGGCAGTCTTTACCATAAAAATCAAAGAATATACAGACGGACAGATGTCTAACTTCAGAGAATTACAGAAATTACATTAATTCTTATCGACTTAAAATCTGTCCTAGTTGAAGATTAATCACACACACATAACAAGGCCTTTTTTCTAAATACGATATCACAAATTAAAAATGGAAGGGAGGACGAAAGACCATAATCGTCCTACTGATTTCACCTGTGTCATTGTTGTCGACATCTTGGCACTGGGTTCCTTGACCCTGGAATTTTTTACATTAACTTAGCTTTATTCCAGCATCGACTTGACTGCATTCTTTAGAACTACTGCAATTATTCTTGGATTTACATTAATTTTATTATTTATTTATTTACTACTTCATTAAAAAAAACTAAATGACCATATATGTTCTCATATCTAACACCATCACTCACACCGTCTCACAATCCCTGACATAAAAAAGATCAGAAGATCAGGAGTCTAGGCTAATTTACAAATACACCTATATATTGTTCTTATTTGTCGGTCAATATTTACATAACAAGTTAGTAAGTAGTTAGTTCGGCGTTGAGTTCCGCCACTCAACACGTAATGCCTACAGATCTCGGTGGAAAATGGGGAACGGAGTGGGTGAACACTAGGTTCCCCCGGCCTACCCTGGTGTGTGCAGGCTACAGCGTAAAGTAGTTTATTATGTTTAAATACATAGATGACACAATGAAATTGAAATACTATAAAAAAATAAAAACATATTTTTAAGAAATCTCTTTTTTTGTTTTAACAAAATGTTTGATACATTTGTAGACATGATAGAAATAAATTAGGAAAATCAAGTTAATATTAACTCATTCTTTTCTAACTTATTAAAAATTTACTACGTGATGTTAGCGATCTAGGAAAAATTTCATATTGAATTGTCACTCGCATTTAACTTTTTAGTTTCACTTAATTTATATATTAAAGCATTTTGAATGTATTTTAAATAGTGCGCCTAATTTTATTTTATAAATACATTATATGTAGTCATCATCGCCGTGTAAGGGCGTCATGGTGCAGGCAGTCAGCGACTGACTGTAAATACGATGGTTGTTGACTCGATCAGGAAGAATTATAATATTTAAATTATTTGTATTTCAGCGTTCAGTTTGGTACGTTCTGGTAGTGTGGATGTGATTTTAGTTTCTAACCAATCGTCAGGTAATGATAGAAGGATAGGCCAAAAAGTGAAATATTTTGTGAAATCTCGTATCTAAGTTAATATATTTTAAATAATTTAAGAAAAACTTGAAATGTATTATGTAAATTATATTTGTATATATACTAGTAAGCTAATAAACCGGACTAGGCTTTGATGAAAGTGTTTGCCGTCATACTTTGGTTTTATGAATTAATGTAGAAAAGATATTTTAAAAGAAAGATTAAGTATCTGAAAAATATCAATTTGTTGGCTAACAGCGAGATAGTATGGTCCCGTCGCACGTGATCGTAGCGCGGTCGTGGTGTACGAAAATTTGCAGAGAAGGCAAAATAAATAATGGTCATCTTTTTTCCTTTTAAAAATACGTTTATAAAAATCAATTGCTCCCAGTATGAAAACACAGATTTATTACTTATATTTTTATGTTCAATTGATAACTGTTTATGCCATAGACCATATTGTATATTCAGTAAAGGCAGAAAAAAAATATCTTAATATATTTTTACAAAAACATCACAATTTCTCATTACTCTGTATACCTTAAATCAACAATTAGGCTTATAATATTATTATATACATTTTCTACTTAATATTTTACCATCTAGGAAGATGGAGCGTGGTTCCATTATAACTCGGAGACGTTCATGCTTTTAAAGGATTTTATCCTTTTAGTGGCACGTCGTCCTAATTCTACTGGAGAGCTCTTCGCAGTTGCCTTATATTGATAAACGATTTGCTATTACGTTATTTACCTCAACCCTTTTCTGTAAAGGATATCGTCATAAAGACACCTTCTCATGTTTGAAGTATATGTCAAGTAAATAACTATTAATTTTATCATACAACCATTTTAATATATTCAAATTCGAGGTCAAGACCAGTCGTAGCGCTTAAAAGGGCATAAGTGTTTGGCTGTAAACGCGACTGGCTGTGGGTTCGATCTCTACTCGATGAATTGAAAGTTTTTTTTTTTTTCAATTTATGTTTTAATTTTTTCGGTCGAGGCAAAACGCATCATAATGCCTCCAGAATTCGCCGGAATTCCCTCTGCCTGCGCTACTGTGTGCGGGATACAGCGTGGAACTAATGAAAAAAAACATATTCTATTATTATATTACAAATTTAACTAAATTATTTTTAATAAGGGGTTGGATTATTTTTTGGGTGACTATAATCCTAAACAGACTGCAATGCCATCTTGATTCCCTAGATCTAAGAATGTGATTTCGTTTCATGAAAAATAAAATAAAACTAATATAATTCATTATAAAATATATTCAAGAAGTAGGTATAAATCATCATATTGATATATTTTTTCATTCCCTTAGGAATCCGTAAAATTTCAACTATATTGTAAGTAACGACTTTATTTTTCTTTTGTATTGTATTTTTTTTTTATTCTTGGTTAACAATATTCTTAGTTTGGTTCTTTTACTTAACTGTATATTATTACTTTTTGCTATTTTTGCAATATTTAACAATATTTTCTTACTTAAACTATATACATAAAATATTTGAACAATTTTTTGTTGTACTATGCCTTTTAATTTGGGCATCATTTAGTATAACTAACTAAACTAAACTACCACCCCGCTTGGTATACAGCGTGAAGCTAAAATTTTATATAAAATTATGTATATGTAAGAATGTATTTCCTGATAACGACCTATATAAAAAATAAATAAAAAAATAATAAGTATAGTTAAATAAATTATTTATAATTTAAAAACATGACTCAAAATATTCTTATACTGTACCATTTTTCCACGACAAAATATTTTAATCAATGCGTTAAGAACAGTGAGTATGTTTTAATTTCTTTTATTTTCTTAGCTATGCTTCTTATGTAGTAGGGATTTATTAGCATTAGATTTATGTCTTCCCGTAATTGATTGTGGCAATTATACCTTAGCGATCGTAATTTAGATATATTGATCCCTTATTTGGAGTACTCGGTGTTCACTGTTTCTTAATCTTTTAGTAAAATTCCTTGTATATTTTCTTTGAACTTCATTTTGACCTTTCGCTTCAGTGATTTATATTTTGTTCTTATTTCATTTCACACTTGAATTTGTCAAATTAAAATTTATATTATTTCATACACTTATTGGTAAAAAAAAATTAAATGTATATTTTTTAAGAAAACACTTAAAACAATGTAAATATATTTATGCAAGTTCAGCCAAATTTAGTTAGCTACTCACAATTAGTGTAATAATAATAATAATCAACTTCACGCTGTATCCCGCACACAGCAGGATAGGAAGAGGAAACCTAGAGCTAAGACAATCCGTTACCCATTTTCTGCCGAATTTTAGGGGCATTGCTTGTTGAATGGTAGAACTCAACGCCGCTCTTTACCTTGACACCAGAGCCAAGAAATGGAAATATAAATTTAAATAAATATTTCGTCTCCTAGAATGGGGATCGAACCCACATCCATTCGGTTGTCCAGTCACACTTTGTGCCCCTGTGCCACGACTAACGCAGTGTGCGTTAACAATTAGTGTAATTTTAAAAACTGCAAAAAGACACTACTGATTTGGTCTTCTAAATCTAAAGCTGTTAATACCGCAAGATCACTTAATTAAAATATACGAAATTCCCTATCTAATTCGCAAAAGGAAGTAAACACCTCGATTAAATGTTTTAGATACATAGACGCACAAGCGTGTGACTGTAAGCGCGACAGTTGGTGGGTTCGATTTCCGCGCAGAATAACGAATTATTAATTATTAAGATTTTCATTTCATCCCTCTGATACCAACCAACAGCGGTATTGAGTTCCATCACTCAACACGCCAACGCCTCAAAAATTCAGCGTAAAAACGGAGTGCCTTAACACTAGATTCCCTCTGCCTACCCTCGTGAAATCGGGAAAAAATATAATAATTTAAACAGAGAGTAGAAGCTATTACATAAGTTATGACTTTGTTTGAAAGTCTGAAACATTCTACGGTCTTAAAATATTCCTTTGTGCACATTAGGAGCATCGTTTTCACATATCCGCGTGTGTGCAAGCCTAAGACAGGTTCATCCGAAGTTCGTGTAATGAATACGTGACTTATCTACGCGAGGCAGGCTGAAGTAGTGCGGCTCATACTTTGCAAATGCTGCTCTCTTACAGCCGTCAGCTGGTGCCTTTCAAGAATGTTTATTTTACTTATTTTTATTCAAATAAATTAAATTAAATTAGCTTCACGCTATATCCTGCACACAGCAGGGTAAGCAGAGGGAACCTAGTGTTAAGACACTCCGTTCCCCACTTTCTGCCGAATTTTGGAGGCATTGCGTATTGAGTGGCAGAACTCAACGCCGCGCTTAGCCTCGACACCAGAGCGAAGAAATGAAAATATAAATTTAAGTAAATATTTCATCTCCTCGAGTGGGGATGGAACTCACAACCAGTCGGTTTTACAGTCACACTTTGTACCACTGCGCCACGACTGGCCTCATATAAAATTATTTTTATTCAATTATCATAATATTTATATGCTTCACCGCTAATGCCACTTTAGAAATCTTTGACATCAATTATTTTGAACTATTATTTATAACTTCAGAAAAGAGGAGATTCTCAAATCTGTTGGTGAATTTAATATTTTTTTATGTCTGTACATTGATTTTGCCAATTTTTTAACCGAGATACGTAATTGTTTTTTTTTTCTCGTATATATTAATAATATCTTAATTTATTATATGGTCATTTTGTAAGTAGTCACTTGAGTAATAAATACCTAAAGTTCATATTGTATTTTTTTGTAAAAACTTTTTTTCTATTGCAATTCAAATTTTTCAAATAACATTTTAACATTTTAAGAACGTGTTATAATACAAAATTAAACAAAAACACAGCAAGAGTGCATATTATAGTTGAATTAAAATTTATAATTACTAGGTACACTCTACGTAATACATTAATTTTGAGAGTTAAACATTCCTGCGGTTTTTGCTTTCAACATAATAATGCTTGTAACCATAGTGGTCACATCCTTTTCAACCTATTTGCAGAGGAAATAAGATGTCACTCATTTTGGTGTACACAGTACAGTATATTATCCTAAATGACCAAAAGTAATTAAGTTGTATGCGTGTACATTAAATTGACGGTTATTTGTAGCTGATAAAACAAGACGAGTGAGATTTTTTTTTACTTACTTTTAAATACCTTAGACTATTTTGTTATAGTTATAAATATATTACATAATTTAATTTATTTAAAAAAAATAGCAAAAATTATCTAGTTTAACGTTCCAATATTACACATTTTCCACACATTTTTTTTTAATTAACCTTAAATAGTTAATTTTACTTTTACTCAACATTATCGTTATCATACAACATACATTGTAGTTATATTGCATTTATTGTTCATCAAATTTATAGTTCGTATTCAACTTGTACTATCTAAAATTACAACAAAAATATGATGACTAAAAAAGGAAAGGTCGAAAATAAAATATATATATATATATCGACGGCAGCAAAGAACATGAAGACAACTGCATTTTTGCCAAAAACGTTTTTTTATATAATTCAACTCAGAATTCCATGTTTTATCTTATAATATTTTTTTTTCATAAAAAACATTGTTTTTTACCCCGATTTTCTCACGTAGAAAAAGACATGTACCCAATTTTGTAAGAAATGCCTAAGTAAACTCGGATATATATAATAGTCCGTGTGTACGTGGGGAGATTCGGCGCGTTCGCATGTTATAAGCAAAGGTATCTGGCACTTGTTCGTTTCTAGTTTGTCCGATCATCAGTTATCTCACTATATATGCATTGTTTAATTACTTTTTAGTGTTATCAAAGTATGAATAATGTAAAAATTTGTGCATTTATTACAATATATGTAGGTAATTTATTCATATGCAAAGAATTATCGTGATTTTTTGAAAAAACAAACGTGATTTTCTTTTATAACAGCGGGGTTACTGAATCTTATTCATCAATAATAAGTTGATGCAGTCAAACAGCAACAGATATGATTTTTTTAGAAAATATGTAGATTTCCGAATGTTTTGGTAAAGATTCTCTTTAACGTTGGAACTACTTGGAAAATTGATGATGTTGGCCATCCAAATATTTCGACAACAAGTTTGAATATAGAAAACTCAGCTAATGACGACGACAATAATGAACAATATTGTTATGGGATTCTAATATATCTTAACAATCTGTTAGACATTTCTACGGCGAAAACATTATTACAGATATCCAAATCAAGATCAAGACTCCTGTTTCTACAGACTATGCTTCCTTTGCTTCTTGTCCTATTAATTAGTCCCTAACCAAATAAATCCGGCTACATGACTTAAGGAAGTAATCCAAGATAACATTCGATTATTTATTACTACAGTTTCATGGAGAATAAAACTAAAATCAGAAGTCAAAAAGCTGGCACAGTACGAGCCAACAAAAGTCAAAAAGTTTTAACAGTAACTTTTAATTTCCAAGAAATCTTTCGACCCCTTATGGTGAATAAAGTTCCTTTTACTATAAACATTTACGTTTTCATTTCACAATTTTGATATAGGAAACAAAAGAGGATTAGGTTATATGTTGGCCGAGATCGTTGCTTGCTTGATAATTATATAGTCAAAGTAGGAATTAAAGGTAAACAATCTGATAACTGTGGATGCCAAAAATGTAATCGATCAGTATTTCTAAAGTACTTGTATAATGCTGAAAAGTTTAAAGTGCATGTATGTCATAGATTTTTAAAAAAAGGCACAGGTAGGCAGGGCAGGAAGTTGACAGTGTGCATGCCCTAATCGATTGATCTTCCAAAAGAAAAATGATATATACACTCCAAGAATGGTATACCTGTGTAAGGTGGTCAAAGTTAATGGGGAGCCTTAAAAAGTAATTGAAATCTCCTTAAACGATATTTGAAACTTTAAATCTTACACGAACCCAATATACATGGAAGAAAGATTTTAATAACGAAAAGATTAAATGGAGCTAGATTAGAAAGATAAAAGTGGATCCAAATGTTATTAATCCATATGTAATTCATTACAAATATCATTTAAATGAAGCCCAATTGATTGATTGTCTATGATTTTAATAATATGATTGTGGTCGATATGCAAATACCAGTAATAGACAAAATAACGCTGAGGCCTACAAAGTGCTTACACCAATGCCTTACTAATAACGACAAAATAGCAATATACAAAGATCCGATTTCTCTCTGTGAACAGAAGGTATTTTCTTGAAGATAACACATTTTTTATAAAAATATAATTCATACAGCAATAGAAAATATGTTTTCTGAAAACTGAATAAAAATACAGATTTTTTACTTTGTCATTGTAAACTTTTACTATAATTTACTATAAGAAAAATGCTAAGATGGTAATCGCTTGTGATATTATTTAAATAAGGTAATTCAAACATCAATAAATTGAAAATTATAGGCAACATACAGCTTTCTTCTACTCAAATGACATAAGAATGATTTAGACATGTTGTCTTCTCTATTTCGATAAATCTTGTATAAGATTTAATTATTTTGTATGTGAGATTTCTTTTAAATGCGTTCGATTATTGCGATAAAAAATTGCTTTTATTATTTAGAACACTGAATTAATATACGTTTCGGTTAACTATTAGAGGTTAAGGTTAAACATTATCTACCTTAGTTAGTGTATTACAGCTTTTTATTAATTTGAATTTCTTTATTAGGCACCTGAAACTTATAACAATTTTAATATATCTGCAATTATCGGAAGCTACAACTTTATAATGGCGAAGTATTTTGAGACAACTGCAGTATTTTAGTGGCAATCATATCTACATGTTTTTTATTGATGAAATTAGTTATATATAATCAAAAAGAATAGTAATAACTCATTATATATATAAAATTATTTAAGGATAAATAATTACAGTGTCCCAAGTAAAAACGAATATATGGCAGTTGACTCAGTTTGTTGGTTATTTCGAGCGGACTAGATAAAGATATCTACCGTATTTTTAAAACTAATAAGCTTATTAAAAATTAGTCTATACTAAATAGTATATAATCTTATAACAATTAACTATTTCAAATTTGAGGAAGATAGCTTTATTATTGTAAAAGTTATTACATAATTTCCTTAAAAACGCTCTCCTCAAAACTAGTGATTTTGTAGATAACCGTTTGCTCTTTGCTGCCGTCGATATATTCAAAGGAGTGTAAATAGAAATTAAAAGAACCATTAAAAAACATTAAGCACTATAATAACTTTTGGAAAGTAAATGTAAAAAAATGGTAATGTACGTAAATATACTTTTAAATAATTTTAAAGGTAGTTAATAAATAAAAAAAATATTTATTGAAAAATGTGTTAAAATTAATATAATATGTAATTCAATCGAGAACGCATCAAATTTTAATGGGGCGCAATACCTAGTCTCACACTCTATTAAACAATTTTAATATTAGTCAATTTACTATAGGATTCGGCGAAAAATGAGGAACGGAGTGTTTAACAAAAAGTTAAAATACGTCACCCGTGATCAATGTTACAATAAATAAATAAAGTAACGGTGTATCCGTTCACTTTATTATAAATTCGAGCTCCGCACAATGTGAGTGTTTCATCAAGACCGTGACAAACATTTCCGAAGGTGTAAATATTTACTTCAACAGGATATCCAAGCCGCATTTCGCTACAGTAAAAGTCGCTCGAAAAATGTGCTATCTGATGGCAATGTTAGAAAATCGTGTCAGTACGTAGATGCAGTAGTATCACACTTGTCTATTAATGTACATATCTATTGGTGTACCTTTTATGAGACTGTAATTTTTAACACAGAAGAACTTTCAAAGTATAGTACCAAAAATACAGAAAAAAAAATGACCCCTTCGACCAATAGTCAGTCAAATCGATACGCCAATGTATAAGCTGGCTCAACATATCACTAAGATACTTCGTCTAATACGTGGCCATACAACATCTTATGTCAGGGATTCTTGTTCTTATTTTGTCCATTTTGTTAGTGGACTGAAAAATCTTAAGCTAGCTAAAATGGAAACCATGGTTAGTTTTGAAGTCCAGACGCTGTTTACCAGTATATCCATTAAGGAGTAAGCATCAGGATTGTCAAGCGGAAGCTAGGGGTAGAATATCTGGAACTTCTAGAACATTGCCTCACATCTGGATATGTAATGTTCAATCAAGTGTTTTACAAATGAATGGCATTGCTATGGGCTCGTCTGTGTCCTCGGTTATAGCAGACATATGCCTAGGATATTTGAACAAATTCAGCTGTGTGTGAGCACACTGTGGATAAATTCAACCAATATCTAAGGTTTAATAAACCCCTAATCCTCACTGAGAAACAGATATATCCTTGAATGATCCGCAAGGCTATTGAAATCCAAAAACATCCTAATTTCAATAGAGAATAGGGTGGTTAGAAATTTTTACCACCTGGGACCTATTTATAAAACCTTTGAAGTCTCAAACCCAGCATATCATAGACGACAAGATAGAGTCACCAGGGCAGTACGCGAGGCAATTAAGAAATCGTTGACGGCATTTTGATATAATAATTATGTCAACTGACAGACGAATGCCACCTCAGTCTACCCGTGACCACGGACTACTGCAATATGTTAGAAACTTCGGGTTTCCAAAAATGTATTATCCATTTAAAAAAAAATTACGAAATAAAATATTTAAAGTATGTGTTTTTTGCGGTCGACATTTTAACTAGATTTATTATTTTTCTCATAACAAAATTTAATATATCAAATAACTAAATTTACTCTAAAATTTATATATCTTCTTTCATATTAATCTATAAAGCGTGTTTGTTAGTGGATCATAGGGTAAAAAAGCAAAACTTTATACCAGGAACCAAGCTTATATTAGTCTACGCTAAGATTACGCACGTATTTTTCTCGTTAATTTTTAAAATACAACCCAAACAGATTTCAAATACATTTTATAATAAATTACACACGTAATCTTCATAAATCTAATTTGTACATCGATGGTAAACATATTATTGCAATTTAACCATAAAGATAAAGTTAAGAAACATATAAAAAAAACTGTCGCCATTTTTAACGTATATTAAGCGAATTATTTTAAACGTTGGTGACATCCTATCTGCATTCCATGCACTAATATTGCCTGACGCTTATAATGTCAGCTTGTGACCAGCTAAAAGTGCTGGAGCAGTACTACAGAGACAGTTCAAAGTTCATTCATTAATTTCCATGTCATAATACAAACATGACGCTGTGTTTATTTACGAAATTCAAGGTTACATAAAAATATAATGGCACACTGCTTTTTATAATATAAAGATATAAAGAAAACAAATGTCCAACACGCTAAAAATTTGAAATTGTATTTGTAAAGTCACTACGCAGCACAGATTACCCAAATATTACTTAAATTATATTCTTTATTGCGCTTAAAAAATTATAAAACTTTAATAAGAAACACAAAAATTAACAGGTTAGTTAGTAAAGCTGGGCTTATCATCAACCCTCAAATTCATACGGAGATGTATTGTTCTGCCATTCTTTAAACTAACTACTGTATACGATCCTGGGCATGTTTCACCTCTTACCGTCTTTATGCGCCATCTTACCAATTACCTAAATACATGAATCACAATGCCAGTGAATACAAGCTGTTACTTATAATTATATATTTAATCACTGTTCGTACATTTTAACTGTTACTGTGTGCGGGATACAGCGTTAAGCGGATTTGTTTTTTTATTGGCTAATATTTTTTTAATTCTTTCTCTTTATGTATAAACATTTTTTTAGAAATTTATATCAAATATTGCTTTTATCTACTCAAGTCTTTTCAATAATGTTTAATTTCACATAATTGCTATTATATAAAAAAAATACACATTTTATTATATCCTAGTTATTATCATTTTATAGAAAAAGATAACTACAATCTGCTTAAGCGTTTTCCCCTTCACGAAACAAATAATTGCAACAAAATACTCAATTTTATGAGCACAGTGTACAATATATTAACATTTTATTGCATTAAATGCCTTATATCCATGAAGTTAAGAGCTAAGGCAAGCCACTTGTCGCCGTGTGTACACGTCAGAGCTCAAGGCGATGCGGCAAACGCTATTTGGAACTAAAAATTATGACCCAGAAAATGTTGAGTGCTGGTAATAAAAGACAAGACTTTTAGCAAATTGTCACTCTTAGTTGCGGCGATAACTGCTACGTTCAGTTAGTTCCTTATTACAGATCGTTTGAATAGTTGCTATTGCTTTCAATACATCGTTTTTTCTTTAACAAAATATAAAAATTAATTAATATATTTATATTATTACTTTTTTTGGACGCACATATGTAGTAAAGCAGTGTTATACTACGTTAAGGTCATGGCCAAAATTTAACTTTAACTCTTAACCGTAGTGCTATTAAATTGTTAAGCGAATGAAAAGTCATTATTATATTTTCTCAGTTTAGGGAAATAACATTTAGCAATTTGTGCTAGTTACAACACCCGAATAGTACTCGTAAAACAATTTTAATAACGTTAATTTGAATAGAGGAGGTCGTGGCGCAGTGGCACAAAATGGGACTGTCAAGCCGACTGGTTTGTGGGTTCGATCCCCATTCGAAGGGATGAAATATTTACTTAAGTTTATATTACCATTTCTTCGCTCTGATGTCAAGGGAAAAGCGCGGCGTTGAGTTCTGCCACTCAACACGCAAGCCTCCAGAATTCGGCAGAAGATGGGGAACGGAGTGGCTTATGATTCTAGGTTCCCTGCTGTGTGCGAGATACAGCGTGAAGCTGTATTTTTGAATATTAAGAAATGTTGTTCCTTAATTTAAAAAAACATCTTAAAGGCTATTCCTTTGAAAAATCGTATTCTGAAAGGGTGTAAAATCATGTAGTGTTCATGTATCATTATTTGACAATACAGTTCAACTTATACACTTTTATACTGAAATATAGAAACCAACTTGCTTATATTATGCTAAAACGTCCAACTAAAACAATTTACGTTAATAAAAAATCTATAAGAAGACCAATTGCGATATCTAATTTGACACCAGTATCATATATATTTGAGGAAATCCTTTCATGTTAATCATTTCCATCGTACGAACTACAACAAGCGAAGTATTCGAGATGTTCAAATTTAAAGAGGGTTTTCAACAAGAATATAATAATGAATGTGCTGAAGGCATTATAAGACCTGCAAATTTTCATAGAGAAACTTTTATGATATTAGGAGTTTTTCAAGTACTTGATGCCCCTATTCGTACATACACGTAAGTATTTCAACAATTGATAAAATGTTTACAAAATTCAATAAAAAGACTGAAAAAATCTTTTTTCTTTGCATTTATTAAGGTATTTCGCCAAAGCTGCTATGATTTTCTGCGCAGTATCGGCCCTTATTATTTTATCTCTCGGCTTGTACCATGGAATTCTCGTTCGCGACATACCATTTATAACTGAAACAGGAACTTATTGTATCGTTATGTCTTACAAAATAATTATACTTTTATGCACTAAGATGAATGTTTACGAATACCACCAGTTGCAACATATTATGAGAGAAGATTTTTTGTATGCTTGCACTACTGGTGAAAGATACAGGTCAGCTGAATCTCTTTTTATTTCTGCTAAAATTCAAATATCAATCAATTAAAATACTTAAAAAAACACTAATTAAACAGGAAACAGAGAATGAACAAAGTGTATCTTACACATTGTTAGTTTCTTAATAAATACGTGATGAAATAACTTTTATTTTATTTTTTAACAGGAAAAGATTTTTCTACAATCAAATATTTACCCGGAAAATTTGCAAATTCACACTAATTTTCATCACTGGAGTAGGCTTCGGTATGATATTATTTGGTGTATTCTCATTGATGTTTTACTTAGCCACTCATACCCCGGGTGAAGGGAACAGGCCACTGTTATTTCCATTTTGGATTTTCAACGTAGATTTTGGAGCAAGCCCTGTATATGAAATCACTTTTTTCTACAGCTGTGTGTGCATTACCGCGTACACCATAAACTATGAATGTAAGTCAGAAAATATTTATTTTTAAAAGCTGGTTTAATTAAAAGCATGTTAAATAAAAACAAATCTAAAATGAAATATCCATATGTCGTTTTAAATAGGCTGTAATTATATCTTAGATGATATGTAAATATTTGTTTTTTGAAGTGGAACCTCTTTATCGACTTATAGGATAAATCTTATAGCAGTGTTAAAGAAAAAACGTTACACTAAATTGTCATATTTTCAGTCACTTGGCGCTGCTTGGGGCGCAATTCTTGTTTATTTAGCTTCACATACTAGAGTAGGCAGATGAAACCTTAGGACCTAGTGTTCCAACACTGCGTTCCCATTAAGACACTTCTGTTACCCCTTTTCCGCCCCCGCCCTTTTTTTACGCCGTTACCAGAGCAAGGAAATTAAAATATTCAATAATTTTATTTACTCGAGTGGAAATCTGACCCAGAACTTATCTCGTTTACAATCAAACTCTTATATATTTACGATTATATATTTATAGTTATGATTGTGACTGAAATAATGTGGATAAGAGAAATAATTACTAAAGCTGATATTGTTATTTGGTCTATTCAAGACCTCATGGATGGAATAGAACCTACTCAAGACAAAAAAGAAAGAGTTTTTTTTGATAACATACTAAAAAATCGTTTAAATGAAATTGTGAAACATCACCAATCTATGCACAGGTATTTTGTATATTTTTTTAGCTTCACGCTGTATCTCGCATTTAGCAGGATAGGCAGAGGGAGTAGTATTAGACACGCCGCTGTGTTCTGAATTTTGGGGGCATTTCATATTGAGGAGCGGAAAATTTCCTCGCGTGGGAATTGGAGGTACAATCAGTCGCGTTTACAGTCACGTCACGGATAGCCTTGTATTAAATGTGATTTTAAATAAGCGAACCAATATTTTCCAATATATTTTTTAATTTTAAAAAAAAAATTGTGTAAAATTGTAGGCAAAAAAATTTAAAAGCTTCATACGTCCTCTCTTGTTTTCATTAAGGCTGGTCATAAATATTGTATACCACTTAGGAGGCATTCAAGAAATTTCTACTTTAAAAACTTAACTTTTAAAGTAGTGAATAAACTTCATACTTTTAGGGTTCCGTACTATTTCTTATAAAGGAACCCTTATATGATTACTGTTTTGTCCGTCCGTATGTCTGTTTGTCAAGGGCCTTTATCTCAGAAACCCTTGGAGATATCCAGTTGAAATTAAAACATATATGCTCAGATCTATGAACCCATGATTACCTGAAAAAATGATATTCAAGTGAGGTATCAGATGAAAGAGCTCTGGCCAAGCTATGCTTGAATGTCATAAAATACTCGAGACCTCTAATTTTTGTATGGAACTGTCGGTGGGCGAACCTGATTCGCGCTTCTCCGGTTTTTTTAAATAGAGTTACTAAAGTATGTTTAATTTTAGATTGCTAAAATACTACGCCAAGGTTTATAAGAAACTGTTGATGTTTGAACAAAAAGTATGTGCTCCAGTGGTTTGCCTAAGCGCCTATTCTTGCTATGTGGTAATAGTAGATAATTTAATTTTACCATATTTAAGGAGGCCAGTCGTGGCGCAGTGGCACGAAGTGAGACTGTACCGACTGGTTGTGGGTTCGATCCCCACTCGAGGAGATGAAATATTTACTTGAATTTATATTTCCATTTCTTCGCTCTGGTGTCGAGGCTAAGCGCGGCGTTGAGTTCTGCCACTCAACACGCAATGCCCCAGAATTCGACAGAAAGTGGGGAATGGAGTGTCTTAACACTAGGTTCCTTCTGCCTACCCTGCTGTGTGCGGGATACAGCGTGAAGCTGATGATGATGATGATGACCATATTTTATTCCATCGGCATACATACAACATAGATATTAAACAATGTAATTGCTTGCTTTCGATATTCATGTTCTGCTTTTATATATTTACCATTAGGGCTGTTGACAACGTAAAGGATTTGAGTCAACCACCCATTCCTACATTATCTCTATTTAATATATAGATCTGTATCTATACAGTAGAGATGTCTCAAACATATGTGGTGTGATGCACTTCTTACTAGAATTAACTATGTATATAACTACATAAAAAGCAATAGTTATATAAATATAAGATATTACAAAAAATTGTAATTTTAATAAATATATATTTTCGTTGATAAAGTTTTGTATACTCTATTTAAGACAGCGGGTGATGGTGAATTTAATGCCGTGCTGTTATTACTATTTATTGCCGCAATAGTTTTACTTTTCATTCCGAGCTACTTGTGCACAATTTTATCAATAAAGGTAACGTATAAAAAATATCATATATCAAAATATATAAGTATCCCGCACACAGCAGGGTAGGCAGAGGGAACCTAGTGTTAAGACACTCCGTTTGCCACTTTCCGCATTGCATGTTGAGTGGCGGTACTCAACGCCACGCTTTGCCTGGACACTAAATCCATAATATAATTGTTTTTCTAATTACAAACAAAAATTTTTTTGTTTTTCTAATTACAAAAAAAACAAAATATGATATCTGGCTCCATCCGTGAACAATGAACTTTTGAATACCACCACTGTTTCAAAAGTTCCGTTCACCTTAATAACAAACAACATAATACAGGAGTCAAGATTATAAACTAACTGTATATGAATTGTTTTTATTGTTAAAGATCAGTTCGATTTGCTATGCTTGTTGGGATACACCCTTCTGGAATGCAAGTCCAGTAATCCGGCCATATTTAGTTCTCATCATGCAACGATCTCTGAGGCCTCTACCGCTAACAGTGCCAGGCTTTGAAGAAGTTTCGGTACAAACGTTTTCTAAGGTAAATGATTAAAGGATGTCCTCGTGAAAGCAGTATTAATAATCTAATATTTTTATATATCAAGTAGATATAGCATAAATAAAAGGAGCTTTTAAAAAAAATACAATGTATCTATAACATAGACAAGTATAAATATGGTGTAAATAATATTATAGTAGTATATTATTAATTTAATTATTTCTTACAGAAAATGGCATCCGCGTACTCTATGTTTAATATGCTGAGACAAATAAACATTTAAATATTGTGACCAGAAAGCTTTTAAATACTACATAAAATTCTTATCTTTTAACACAAACTGCAATAAGCTATAGAACGTAGTAAGTATATAACCACTGACTACTATTCACTTCATTTTAATTAGCACATTTTCCTCTAAATACGCTTTTAATGCAATAAATCTTTGTATTTAAATTTGTTTCTTATTTTAATAATTAGTGTTTACCTCTACACGCCACAAATGTATACATATAATAAAACTCAAACTTATCGTAGTACATGAAAAATATGTGCAAAAGAAAATTATATATTAAAAAATCTATTATTGGAGGTATTTACAGAACCGCGTTTGCAGTTTGTTTTTCTTTTTCCTGATTTTTTTCATTATAAAAAAAATGTCTCAAAATAATAAAATATGATTAATTGATTTGATAAATAATAAAATCATTGATTACAATTTATGTATTTTACAAACACACATATTGTTATGACGTGGCGCAAGTGCACAAATGTGTGACTATGACGCGATAATTGTGGATTTGATCCCCACACGAGGGAATAAACAATTATTATTCATAATATATTAATTTCTTCTGACACCAAGGCAAAAACCTGGGACTGTGTCCTATCACTCAACAGGCAATGCATACCCGGAAAATTCGGCGGACGGTGGAGAACGAGAAAAAAGATATATGTAAAATAAATACGTTTAACAACATATAGATTGAAAAACTTGCAAAAAGTTTTACCTAAAACAAAACATAAATTAAACATTTAGAACGCAAGAAAATAGAACCATTCTAACGTTATATATAATGGGATAAATCTTTTCAAATTGAGGAAAGTAACAAAATTAGCGGGCAAATAAGTGCCGGCGCCGGCCGCGTTTGTCTACAGCGCCGCACGACTACGTGACCAGAATTTGTATACTTCTGTTCAATTGATATACGTACCCGTTTATTCTACTGTTCCACTATATTTACTTTAGATTTCGGATACGACTGAATGGTCAATAAACCGATCGGTTTCTAGTAGGTTTTGGTTTTTTTTTAGTTTTGTATCGCACGTTGAAATATAAAAGCGTTTTCTTCTGTATAGGTTTTTTAATTTAAATTTTATATATTTTGGTATATTCATTTACTCATTTTATTGTAACATTTTGTCTTACAACGAGACAAATATGATAGATATTTTAAAACCCACAAGTAAGGGGATCGGACTGGTAGCTATCATGTTTACAGCTAAATTCTGAAGCTCTAGCTAGGGCGAGGTCTATATGGACTATTGCATCACAACTTAAATCTCGTATATTTCATATATTAAGAGGGCCACAATCAATACGGTTTTCTATAATTTAAGAACTATTGTTTAGGCCACTGTACAGCAGTGGGACTTCGTCTACGTGTTAAAGGTAATAGTTGTAGGATTGAACCTATACCATTTGAGGCAACGGGTTATTTTTACTTTACTCGCCTTGGCAGAGACAGCGCGACACTGAATTCTGCCGCTCCATATGCCTAAACTATTTTTATCCCATATAGGACCTAAACGTGAGGCTAAGAAAATGTTATTATTCAACAATATATTTAAAAATATATAGAATGTATGATAACATAATAATAAATGGTATGTTATCAAAAATTAAATATATTAAGCGCGGCGCTGAGTTCTGCCACTCAACACGCAATGCCTCCAACTTTCGGCAGAAAGTGGGGAGTGTCTTAACACTAGGTTCCCTCTGCCTACCCTGCTGTATGCGGGATACAGCGTGAAGCTGTATTTGATTTTATCAAAAATTACATAAAAATACTGTTATAATGCTCCAAACGAAGCAAAAAGCGAAATGAAATTGGACATGTAGTGTTGATAATGGGTGAAAAAAAGTCTACTTACAAATAGCACTGAGTTTAATCAACACCACTTTAAATGTACATACAGTGATAACATAAATCACAATTAACAATCACGGTACAGTATATAAGAAAGTCAACCACAAACATATATATATAATAGAACAGAAAAGATATGAATTTAGAGTAAAATATTAGATAAAACAAAGGAACGTATGGAAAGCGCATCGACTGGCAAGCATCGACTGTTATAATAAAATATGCCGTCGACAAGGGGGTAGGCGTAAATCTTACGGCACCTTACCGGTTTGATATAAATAAACTAAATACGAATACTTACTACAAAATAAATAAACAATATTAAATGTATGTATGTATTTAATTGATAGATAAATAAATTACAATATAAATGAAATACATAAATGACACATATTAAATAAACTATAAATATAAATAATAGTTCCCTACAGACACAAAATGAAAATTATGACACTCCAGCGAATAGTAAAGAAAGAACAAGTACAGAAGCACTAAAAATAAGTCTATGAGAGTAAGCGAGCTTTATCAAATAAAATTTCCTATTCGAGCCGCTCTGTTTGCCCTCGTCGCATCATTGATATTGAATATGGCTGAAGTGAAACACACATTGCCAGCCCTAGTACAAATGTATGTTTCTATTGAAAACTTTGAATTTATAAACTCGATCTGTATATTCTAGAGAAATATTTTTTTTTCTGTTTTGGAATATTTAGTATGTTCAATATTGATATGCTTATGTAATTTTATAAAAAATATTTTTGTTATTATATATTTTTTTATTATATTTTCATGAATTTTACAGCTTTTTTGAGGCCAGTCGTGGCGCAGCGGCACAAAGTGTGACTGTAAACCGACTGGTTGTGGGTTCGATCCCCACTCGAGGAGATGAAATATTTACTTAAATTTATATTTCCATTTTCTTCACTCTGGTGTCGAGGCTAAGCGCGGCATTGAGTTCTGCCACTCAACACGCAATGCCTCCAGAATTCGGCAGAAAGTAGGGAACGAAGTGTCTAAAAACGCTAGGTTCCCTCTGCCTACCCTGCTGTGTGCGGGATACAGCGTGAAGCTGATCTATGATCTATGAATTTTACAAAATCCAAGAGTCCAGTCGGTGGCGCAGTGGCACAAAGTGTGACTGTAAAACCGACTGGTTGCGGTCCCTACTCGAAGAGATGAAATATTTATTTTAAATTATATTTCCATTTCTTCGCTCTGGTGTCGAGGTCAAGCGCGGCGTTGAGTTCTGCTACTCCAGAATTCGGCAGAAAGTTAGGAACGGAGTATCTTTTACACTAGGTTCCCTGCTTACTTTGTTGTGTGCGGGATACAGCGTGAAGCTGATTGAAGGAATTAAGCTGCATTTAAAGACAATTAAAAAAATATATTACATGAGAAGTTAGAAACAGTTACTGGTCTCAAAGGCATTTTTTCTAGTTATTAATCAACAGTAAATTGATTACTAGTTAATAGAAACCAATTTGCGTAATGTGAGAGATTCTATTATTTATCATTTTCTCTCACAATGCTTGAAAACGCAACAAAGCAAATAAACATAATTTCTCATATAAAATGCGATGTTATTAATTTTGGAGTTATATATAATTATGATACTTCACTATTAAACTACCAATATAATAATATATAATACAGACTAAAATTTATTGTAAAAAAGGGCATTGTAAATGCTTAAGTGCAGTTCTACACAGAGAGCAATCTAGAGGAAATTTAATAAACATCAGCTTTTAAAGACGATCTACACATAATTGGAACTATTAACTTCATTTCTACTTGAAAATGATATTTTGAATAGTATGATATAAAATAGATCATTTAAATCTATCTATCTATCTATAATCTATCATTTATATGCTGTAAAAAGTTGTAAACGTAATAGCAATATCCACCTATTTTCTGTTGTCTGTTTTTGTCTGTTAGTGAAACAGCATTTGATAGTAAATGCGATTTATTATTCAATATTTTCATTTTCTCGCTCTAGTAACGAGACAAAGGGCGGCGTTTTGTTCTGCCACTCAACACGCCATGCCTCCAGGTGGGTTAAGAGTACCTTTACTAGGAAACAAATAATACTTATTATACACTACATATATATATATATATATATATATATATATATATATAATATAAGACGTGACCTGGTACTGAATTTAATATAAACATTAAATTTAATATTAATATAATATAATCTCCATATATAATAAAAGGATAGAAAAGTCAATTCTGTACATGAAAGATATAAAAAAAATAAAAATTAGGTCGGTTAATTTGTCGATTATAGAACCTAAAAAACCACTCAGCAGAATTCTTGTCTGTCTGTCTGTCTGTCTGTCTGTCTGTCGGTTTGTTTGTGCGTCAATCACGCAAAAACTACCTGACAGAAATTGATGAATTTTTGCATGGTGTTAGCCTAGGGCCTCAAGGTACATTTTTTTTGGGTTTTATTCCGAATTTCATGATAGTTTTCTTTAAAAAAAATAAAAACTGAAAAATATAAATTACCTAAAATACCGATAACTACTGTATGAAATTAAATTAATTTTGGCATGGTAATAGTTCAAAGCCTAATGTCACTTATAGGATAGTTTTTATCATGGAGTATAAATATTTTTTTGTAGAAAAAATTACATAATTATATTTTTTAATAAAAAAAATCGACTTCTTCAATTTCAACCGGATTTCACACTCTGAACTTAACTAAACTTTCACCAAACTACCCCTTATATGTACCCTTTCTAATAAAAAAAGAATCATTAAAATCGGTTGAATTGATATTGACTTATACGTTCATTTGTCGCGCATATACTTAATGTAAATTTGAGATTTATATGATTTTCTCATAGATACCATTGTTGGATATAAACTAAATTTAAATAAGACTACACGAGAGGCATTAGCTTTCAAATAAAAAAAGAATCATTAAAATCGGTTAATACAATCAAAAGTTCTAAGGTAACAAGGCTAAAAAATACAGCCCAATTGATGACCCCTTTTAAGAAGTCGGTTAATAGTAATCTGACATAATTAAATTACGACTATTTCATTTAACCACATTTTAAAAGAAGAAAGTAAATTGAGGCCGTTCGTTGCACAGGGGCACAAAGTGTAACTGTTGTGGGTTCGATGACCACGCAAGGAAACGAAATATTTATTTAAATTTATATTTCCATTTCATCGCTCTGGTGTCGAGGTAAAGTGCGGCGTTGAGTTTCACTACTCAGCACGCAATGCCTACAGAATTCCGAGAAAAGTAGGGAACAGAGTGTTGTTGTTAACACTAGAGGTCCTATGCCTACCCTGCTGTGTGCGGGATACAGCGTGAAGCTAAAAAAAGAAGTATAATCAATATTTGTTCAGTCTACCATAATTATTATTTCAAACGTCAACGTTGGTGATATTAACAAACATAATAAAGTAGGTATATTTTACGGAATTAGCTCATATGGCGATGTGTAGAATAAAAAGTATATGTATTTGGAAAGTAAATTCTGATTGTGAGTTCATAGTTTATAAAAGTTTATATTGTGTTTAGATGGATCACGTGGTGATGTCAATACGTTTTAATGTCATCTTATGTTATCTGTTAAAATAGCGTGAAGCTGATTAAACTTAGTGTTATATTCAAAAGAAATTAATTGTATGTAATACATAATATGTAATTTATTAATACATTTCAAGTATGAAAAAAGAAAAAATTCAATATAATTGCATTTGTGTTTCCTTCCTATATTTTGTATTTCTATTATTTATATCGATATATCAGGAACGTAAATGCGGGAACATATTAGTTGCATGCCATTTTAGTACAGAGTAACCTCTAAAAAATGTATTTACTAAACTGAATAAAAAGAATGTGTGATTCCTCTATACAATATATTATTCTATATTATACATAAAACAGGTTAAAACTGTGCATATGAAGGTCCTCCTGTAGTATAACTATTTTCAATTACTATCAACACTACATTGTCGATATTAATGTGGTATTACAATATGAATGAAATTTTTCCGCCATTATGATGACATAGACAATTTTTTTAATTTGGAAAAATAATATATTAACTATAAGAACGTTGGTAGTTTTTTAAAAGGAATTCTTATAGAATAAAAAATTGCCTAAACTATGCTTCTTCGCAAGTGGTTGTAATAACTATTGGTATCAATTTTCCAAAAAATCACTATAAATATTAAATATGCTCAATTATACAGAGTTTTTTTGTTAGGACCACTTTAAATGAAACCACAGTTTAACTACTCTATAAAAGCCTATTACATATTAAATTAAAAACCCGAAAATAAAAAAGTTATTTTTTCAAACAAAATCTCCATATATAATAAAAGGATAGAAAAGTCAATTCTGTACATGAAAGATATAAAAAAAATAAAAATTAGGTCGGTTAATATGTCGATAAAAAATTAATATGTTTAAAGTTAATATGTCGACTAAAACTTGACGCTATGACGGTACAGTTGAGAGAACCTGAGATTTCTGGTTGTAGCACTAGTTGTATTTTAATTAGGTTAAATTCCCACTAAGTGGAAGAATATATTTATTTTTCTGCCCGTAAAAACAAACGAAGCGAAGCCTTGTGTTCCGCTATACTATCTAAAGAAATTGGAAAGTGCAAAATTGAGTAAGTGCACCACTATCTTATTTGAAATTCTTTCTTCTCTCCATTATAAATTTTCATAGGATTGAAATGTAATAGTGACGTCTTTGAACAATAGTATATGTTCATAACTGTTAAAGTTAATTATCAAACAAATGGTTTACAACTCTGATGATACAAAGACATTCTGCTTCAGCTGATAATTTAATTCAAATGTCTACCGGATGATCAATTAGCCTGCAGTTTACGTTTTAATTGTTATTATGTATGATGTTACGTAACGTTTCTTTACGTTTATTTATTTATATACATATTACATTTAATGAATTAAATATATTTTATAAAAGGTTCACATATGTGATAACATGTTCACACATGTGGTCCACATATGTGACCACATATTCACACATGTGGTCCACACACGTGACCACATATTCACACATGTGGTCCACATATGTGACCATATGATCACACATATAATCTTCATATGTGACTACATATCACACATGTGGTCTACATATGTGACTACATATCACACATGTGATATGCCCATGTAAATACTTATTCACACATGTGGTACACATATATGACCACACGATGCCACATGTGGTCCACATATGTGACCACATGATCACATATGTGGTCCACATATGTGAGCACATAAACACACATGTGGTCCACACACGTGACCACATATTCACACATGTGGTCCACACACGTGACCACATATTCACACATGTGGTCCACATATGTGACCACATGATCACACATGTAATCTTCATATGTGACTACATATCACACATGTGGTCTACATATGTGACAACATATCACACATGCGATCTGCACATGTGAATACTTACTCACACATGTGGTTCACATATATGACCACACGATGCCACATGTGGTCCACATATGTGACCACATGTTCACATATGTGGTCCACATATGTGAGCACATATACACACATGTGGTCCACACACGTGACCACATATTCACACATGTGGTCCACATATGTGACCACATGATCATCCATGTAATCTTCATATGTGACTACATATCACACATGTGGTCCACATATGTGACCACATTTTCCCACATGTGGTCCACATACGCGACCACATATTCACACATGTGGTCCACATATGTGACCACAAATTCTCACGTGTGGTCCACATGAAAGACCACATATTCACACATGTGGTCCACATATGTGACCACAGGATCACCCATGTAATCTTCATATGTGACTACATATCACACATGTGGTCCACATATGTGACCACATTTTCCCACATGTAATCCACATACGCGACCACATATTCACACATGTGGTCCACATATGTGTCCACAAATTCTCACATGTGGTCCACATGAAAGACCACATATTCACACATGTGGTCCACATACGGGACCATATATTTACACATGTGGTCCACATATGTGACCACAAATTCTCACATGTGGTCCACATATGTGACCACATTTTCCCACATGTGGTCCACATACGCGACCACGTATTCACACATGTGGTCCACATATGTGACCACACATTCTTACATGTGGTCCACATGAAAGACCACATATTCACACATGTGGTCCACATACGTGAGCACATATTGACACATGTGGTCCACATATGTGACCACATATTCACACATGTGGTCCACATATGTGACTACATATTCACACATGTGATCTATATATGTGACTACACATTCACATAAAAAATTTTTTCTACACGAATAAACTTCAATTATTTATATACATATTACATTTAATGAATTAAATATATTTTATAAAAGGTTCACATATGTGATAACATGTTCACACATGTGGTCCACATATGTGACCACATATTCACACATGTGGTCCACACACGTGACCACATATTCACACATGTGGTCCACATATGTGACCATATGATCACACATGTAATCTTCATATGTGACTACATATCACACATGTGGTCTACATATGTGACTACATATCACACATGTGATATGCCCATGTGAATACTTATTCACACATGTGGTACACATATATGACCACACGATGCCACATGTGGTCCACATATGTGACCACATGTTCACATATGTGGTCCACATATGTGAGCACATATACACACATGTGGTCCACACACGTGACCACATATTCACACATGTGGTCCACATATGTGACCACATGATCATCCATGTAATCTTCATATGTGACTACATATCACACATGTGGTCCACATATGTGACCACATTTTCCCACATGTGGTCCACATACGCGACCACATATTCACACATGTGGTCCACATATGTGACCACAAATTCTCACGTGTGGTCCACATGAAAGACCACATATTCACACATGTGGTCCACATATGTGACCACAGGATCACCCATGTAATCTTCATATGTGACTACATATCACACATGTGGTCCACATATGTGACCACATTTTCCCACATGTAATCCACATACGCGACCACATATTCACACATGTGGTCCACATATGTGTCCACAAATTCTCACATGTGGTCCACATGAAAGACCACATATTCACACATGTGGTCCACATACGGGACCATATATTTACACATGTGGTCCACATATGTGACCACAAATTCTCACATGTGGTCCACATATGTGACCACATTTTCCCACATGTGGTCCACATACGCGACCACGTATTCACACATGTGGTCCACATATGTGACCACACATTCTTACATGTGGTCCACATGAAAGACCACATATTCACACATGTGGTCCACATACGTGAGCACATATTGACACATGTGGTCCACATATGTGACCACATATTCACACATGTGGTCCACATATGTGACTACATATTCACACATGTGATCTATATATGTGACTACACATTCACATAAAAAATTTTTTCTACACGAATAAACTTCAATAAAATTCATATGTGACCACATATTCACACATGTGGTCCACATATGTGACTACATATTCACACATGTGGTCCACATATGTGACTACATATTCACACATGTGATCTATATATGTGACTACACATTCACATAAAAAATTTTTTCTACACGAATAAACTTCAATAAAAGTTTTATAATTTAAAAAAGTTTATTTTTTATGTAGGCTGTCTCCTATCTGAAGTGTAGTTAAATGGAAAAACTAGGAGGACCAGTGTGTGTGTCAGTGATGACCTATTGCGTTGAGAGACAAGGTCCTTCATCCTTAGCCTCATTCGCAGGCTCCAAGTTAGCTATGGAGACAGCTATTTCTCTAAGCTACTGAATTAGAAACGATGGTACGACGAAAGAAGGTTACCGACACATTGTTTCGGTAAATGAGCGATGTATAAATGCACTTTGTCACGAAAGGTATTTTAAATTTGTATTGAAACGAACTGAAAAGTCAAAAATTAAAAGGAGTTATAAAATGTAATTTATCACATGAATTCACAAAACAATCTATACCTATTTTTTATTTTAAGAATTAAAAAAATGATGTTAGTTTTGTCTTGCCTGACCTTGTCGCACTCATTATCTTATTAATGTGATTAATCTCCATATATAATAAAAGGATAGAAAAGTCAATTCTGTACATGAAATATATAAAAAAAATAAAAATTAGGTCGGTTAATATGTCGATTATAGAACCTAAAAAACCACTCAGCAGAATTCTTGTCTGTCTGTCTGTCTGTCTGTCGGTTTGTTTGTGCGTCAATCACGCAAAAACTACCTGACAGAAATTGATGAATTTTTGCATGGTGTTAGCCTAGGGTCTCAAGGTACATTTTTTTTGGGTTTTATTCCGAATTTCATGATAGTTTTCTTTAAAAAAAATAAAAACTGAAAAATATAAATTACCTAAAATACCGATAACTACTGTATGAAATTAAATTAATTTTGGCATGGTAACAGTTCAAAGCCTAATGTCACTTATAGGATAGTTTTTATCATGGAGTATAAATATTTTTTTGTAGAAAAAATTACATAATTATATTTTTTAATAAAAAAAATCGACTTCTTCAATTTCAACCGGATTTCACACTCTGAACTTAACTAAACTTTCACCAAACTACCCCTTATATGTACCCTTTCTAATAAAAAAAGAATCATTAAAATCGGTTGAATTGATATTGACTTATACGTTCATTTGTCGCGCATATACTTAATGTAAATTTGAAATTTATATGATTTTCTCATAGATACCATTGTTGGATATAAACTAAATTAAAATAAGACTACACGGGAGGCATTAGCTTTCAAATAAAAAAAGAATCATTAAAATCGGTTCATACAATCAAAAGTTCTAAGGTAACAAGGATAAAAAATACAGTCCAATTGATGACCTCTTTTAAGAAGTCGGTTAATAGTAATCTGACATAATTAAATTACGACTATTTCATTTAACCACATTTTAAAAGAAGAAAGTAAATTGAGGCCGTTCGTTGCACAGGGGCACAAAGTGTAACTGTTGTGGGTTCGATGACCACGCAAGGAAACGAAATATTTATTTATATTTATATTTCCATTTCATCGCTTTGGTGTCGAGGTAAAGTGCGGCGTTGAGTTTCACTACTCAGCACGCAATGCCTACAGAATTCCGAGGAAAGTAGGGAACAGAGTATCTTAACAATAGGTGTCCTATGCCTACCCTGCTGTGTGCGGGATACAGCGTGAAGCTAAAAAAAGAAGTATAATCAATATTTGTTCAGTCTACCATAATTATTATTTTAAACGTCAACGTTGGTGATATTAACAAAAATAATAAAGTAAGTATATTTTTTGGGATTAGCTCATATGGCGATATGTAGAATAAAAAGTATTTGGAAAGTAAATTCTGTTTGTGAGTTCATTGTTTATAAAAATTTATATTGTGTTTAGATGGATCACGTGGTGATGTCAATACGTTTTAATGTCATCTTATGTTATCTGTTAAAATAGCGTGAAGCTGATTAAACTTAGTGTTATATTCAAAAGAAATTAATTGTATGTAATACATAATATGTAATTTATTAATACGTTTCAAGTATGAAAAAAAGAAAAAATGCAATATAATTGCATTTGTGTTTCCTTCCTATATTTTGTATTTCTATTATTTATATCGATATATCAGGAACGTAAATGCGGGAACAGAGTTGCATGCCATTTTAGTACAGAGTAACCTCTAAAAAATGTATTTACTAAACTGAATAAAAAGAATGTGTGATTCCTCTATAGAATATATTATTCTATATTATACATAAAACAGGTTAAAACAGTGCATATGAAGATATCCTCCTGTAGTATATCTATTTTTAATTACTATCAACACTACATTGTCGATACTAATGTGGTATTACAATACATTTTGAATATTTTTCCGCCATTAGGATGACATAGACAATTTTTTTAATTTGAAAAAATAATATATTAACTTAAGAACGTTGGTAGTTTTTCAAAAGGTATAAGAATAAAAAATTGCCTAAACTATGCTTCTTCGCAAGTGGTTGTAATAACTATTGGTATCTTTTCACCAAAAAATCACTATAAATATTAAATATGCTCAATTATACAGAGTTTTTTTGTTAGGACCACCTTAAATGAAACCACAGTTTAACTACTCTATAAAAGCCTATTACATATTAAATTAAAAACCCGAAAATAAAAAAGTTATTTTTTCAAACAAAATAAATAATAAAATTATCGTTGTAAAATAAAATACAATTTGTCAAGAACGACGCACGCACACATAAACCTATCAAAGGGAAACCGCCGCATACGCTTCATTGCGAAATCGAGTCGTAGGTTTTGGCGGCAAAGTTTAAAGTTCTAAACATTTTAGTACTATTTATGTAGTAGTATGTGTTTACATTATTGGTACCTACTACCTATGCGTAACCGCGTCATACGAAATATAGATATGAATAAACATTGTGAAATGAGAAAAAAACCTACGTCTTCACTGTTGATGTATCTTGCTTAAATTCTTTAGGTACGGGTTTAAACTATTTTACCCTATATGCCCAATTGTAACTGTAACGCGACGTTGTGGGTCCGATCCACACATGCAGGATTGAATTATAATTTAATAATATTTTCATTTCGCACATCAGTCACACATTATACCCAATATCTTACACTAAGTTGCCCTACTAAGGGCGGGATAAAGCGTGGATCTTGTTTTAACTTTATGTAAACCGATTAAAATAAAGTCCAATCCAGTTGAGGCCAGTCGTGGCGCAGCGGCACAAAGTGTGCCTGTAAAACCGACTGGTTCTCTGAGTTCGATCCCCACACGAGGAGATGAAATATTTACTTAAATTTATATTTCCATTTCTTCGCTCTGGGGTCGAGGTTAAGCACGGCGTTGCGTTCTGCCACTCAACACGCAATGCGTCCCGAATTCGGTAGAAAGTGAGGAACGGAGTGTCTTAATACTAGGTTCCTCCCTCTGACTAGCATGAAGCTGCTTAAAATAAAACTAATACTTAATATTTAAGGGCAGTTTGCCAGAATACAAACAAAAAAAGTATTTAAATCGGTTAAGCCGTTTCCGAGATTATCGCACATATAGTAAGTATCGATAAGTTGTGTTTTTATTTCAAACATTCAATTGAAGATTCTTATGGGAGGTACGAAAATGCGACCTAAAGTTTTAACAACTTTCTCATAAAAAACTTCATTACATTGCAAACATACATTATAAGTATATCAAAACACGAACATAATTCAGTGTGTTAAATAAATAATTCTGTGGTTTAAGCGGGCGAAGCCGCGAGCGGGTCGCTAGTATAATATAAAAATAAATATAATTGTCATAGCAAATACTCATACATTTATATAATTCATATGAACTTATATTCAGCAGAGATTAACGAAGAAGTACTTAACGCTACACTTCTCTCTGGAGCTCACAATGTAAGGTTGATGCACAGAACACGATAAATTAACTTAAACCTTAGTTGGTAATTTTCACATTTTCGAGCTCACTTCTAGATTAATTAGTCTTGTTAAGGTAGAAATGTGCTTGAATTACATAACTTTATTTTCTTTAGTTATTCGTCGTATGAATGTTCACTTAAAAAAACATAAAAGTATAATAATATTATTTTTTAAAAGAAATCTTGTTTAAAAAAAGTGGTTAGCAATAAATATATAACTATTTTAGAAACGTTACGTAGGAGACCATTTATACACAGTATTAACATTAGTAGTTCGAACCCACGGTCATCGTTTACAGAACAAAAAATATTCTCTTATTTTCTATCTCTTACTTTTATTTATTATAAAATCTAACACATTACGACTTATTCAAAAAACAGTAATGGAAAAAACACAAAACTTAAATTTAAGTCAACAAAGAAACTCCACGTTTACTCGACAAACAGATCGTTTCATATTCGAGCAAATAAAGGGTATGTATGGATATATCCTTAAAAGCTGATGTTAATTGAATTGGCTGTAGATTGTTGGCTCTCGAAGCTGTAATTGTGTTAGTCGGGAACATGTCAGCGTTTGGCCCTAACTGTGTCCAGTCAGTGAGACGATTTTTTACACACTACCTCCAGGTCACATACGGTTATATAGTTTATACGTACCTATTCGACATATCTTATTTGATGATTTGAATTCAACTAATTTTATTACAAATTGAAGTTTAATTTTGGTTACTTTTTTGTACTAATATATTGCTACTGCTAATTATTATACAGTTATTAAAATAAATAGATTAATAAATCAATAACTCTGAAGAATAATGTAAGATTGTAAAATCATTTTGCTTAGTTTATATGAGTAACTGTATTTAAATATAGAGTTGTCAATTTTTCCACTTTCCATAACAATGACGCGGCAGCTTTGTTCTGATGACATTTGTATCGTACGTTTTAATAAAAAATAGCAATAAACTAGCTTGATATTTAACTTAACTATTGTCTTCCCAGAAATAACCTCAAATCTATATCTATTCACAAACAATAAACAACAATACAATAAAAATTACAATAAAAAACATAATATTACAAATTTAGCAACATTATTAACATCCGAATAAACACTTCACAGTCAAAAGAAATCTAGCCTTCATTTCCTACTTCACTGAATACGATTCAAATAGTGCTTTGAAAGAGTATAAACAACCAATATAAAATCCTAGAAAAGACGCAATATCCATGCGATAAAATAACTAAAACGCAACTAAATTTATATATGCGCCTGTTTTATAGAGAATAGAGCGAACTAATTATAATTAAAACCTCTTATCAGTGAGTCTCCTACGGCCGAGTGGCCACCACCGACTGTTTTCTCTCTCCATATTGTATATCAGATGAAGCGACAAGAGATTCAAGTGAAAATTATTATTGGATAAAGCTCGTCTCTTATATTGTCTTTTTTTTCAATGTTCACCAGAGCGTCATAATTTACATGTGCTTGCTCTACATAACGTTCCCTGATGAGGTTTATTATCTGTTTTTTATCAATACATTCTATTATTACAATGTATTATTGTTTAAATGAATACCTAATAGGTTTTTTATTTTATTTTATTTATTAGTTAAGATCACTACAAACACTTCGTCCGTACCCTTTTTTATCTATTTTTTTTTATAACATCAATTAATATCTAGTCATTACAAGTGAATATTATATCTTTACATATAATATTCACGTATCTTTACATTATTTTTATAAAAAAAGACATCTTTACGCTGTATTCCATACACAGAAGGGTAGGCAGAGGGAATCTAGTGTTTTTAGCTTCCCTAGCGGGATAGCAAGAAAGAACGCCAAACGCTACAGACTCTGCAAACCACTTTCGCCTCGTTCGCTTTCATCGACCTCTTCATACATGCCATCCGGTCCTCATGCATTTTACGTGACCTTCCTCCAGTGTGTTCAAAGGTCAACCGAGGCGTCCTCCTGTCTCTCTTACTCTTCATTCATAAATTGTAATTTTTAATAACTTAAAATATATTTAATTCTTGATCAATATTAAAATACTAGTGACATGTTAGTTTAAGAATTTCACCTACAAACTAAGATATAACAAAGTTGTACTAACGCTAAAGATTATACGTTATATAATGAAACTAAAAGTGTATTGCGTTTTAAAATGAAACTATCGTCGCTACGATCAAGAGTTACGAGAATTTGTAACTCTACGAAAACTTTAGTATACGTAATTGGATTTTAATCAAATTAGTATTGCTCTATCAAGTTCAAAACTGCAAATGTATATTAAATTTTCGTGTTTAATTTAATACTATCAGAAAAATATATTATTATACAAATTTAATATATATTTTTTTTATTTATTTTTTTTTCTTTTATGATTAAAAAAAATATGTATTTTTTTTTTTATAATTATTATAATACTTTTGTTGTTATAATTTGTACATTAATTTTATGTTATTTCATAACCAAATGTTTTGAACCTTATCATAGTAAGCACAAAATATACTGCTAACATGAAAGAAACTAGGACAAAGTTAGCACAGAACGTCATAACTGGCTTTGTGAAATGGTTAAAGAGAAAAATGCGAAATAAAAAAAAATCGTTCTATAGTAGAGTAAAATATGTCAAAGGCAGCCATTTTTTATTGGTGTCTACAATGTGCTTTAAAATGACAGTTTCAAACAAATATTATATCTCAAAAAACAATATAAGTAAGAAGTAAAAAAAAAAAGTTAGAAAATGGAAGAATGCTAACACGTATCTAAAACAACATGTTGCATACTGCTATGCTAAATAAAAAAATAAAAAAAGTCTAAAAAAAATCTAAAAAAAACTATCAATTCATAGTTATTTTAAATGATAAAAGTAATTTTCGTTCACCTACTTGTCGGTGTATTTTGAGGCGTCGATTCCTACTCGAAACAATGATATCTTTGGTATTTTCATTTCGTCGCTCTGATAACTGGTTACAAGTCGTGGCGTTGAGTTCCGCCACTCAACATGCAATGCCTCAAAAAATCGACGGTAAGTGGAGAACGGCGTATTAACCCTGGGTTCCTAGGAACCTTCCTAGGACCTGCGTACCTTGCTATGTGCAGTGTGATATTTGTGAAGAAATTTAGTGAAAAAGGTCTACAGAATGTCGCTAGTTATGTTCTTTAATACTTCTGTTCTTTTTTAAAGATCAGTTATCATTCATAACATATAAACTACTTTAATTACCACTTATTGTCATTGGAAGTTGCAACAGGATCTGCCAAGTGCCAAGCCAAGTCACTCCGTCACTCCGTCCAGAATTATTGAATGACGTAATTGAACACTGCGGTTTGTCTTTCCTTTTCTTCACACATATGGTAAAGCTCAACTTAGTACATATGTCGTTGCCAGATTATGTCTCGATGAAAAGCGGGATTTTTAGCTTTGAAATGATTATAAAAAAATATATAATGTAAAAAGAATTGTCAAAGTGCATGGAGTAATTCACGAAAAGCGAGACTATATATCTGTCCTCGCTCAAGACATTAAAATTTTGGGCTAAAATTGTCAAGCCATAGTCTGGGCATCTGGGCGCCTAGCAACGCAGACGTCAACGTCTACAGATGAAAATGAACGATTTTTTCAAATACAAACGAACGATTATTTATATCTTAAACAATCATATATATATATATATATATATATATATATATATATATATATATATATATATATATATATATATATATATATATATATATATATATATATATATAATTATTATTAGAGCTACAATTTTATAATTCGCACAAAGTCAAAATGTGTCCCATAGAGTTAAGCTGTAGAACGTTTTGAAATTCACGAGCACAAATTGAACTCTGACTAACCTAACCCAGCGCGTGCAGACAAAACAGAAAATTTCGCAAAATTTTGCGCAACGTAGATTCGCTCCACACGCCGTGCACAGCATGTGGCGGATCCTGGTATTTTTATAATAGCAATGACTCATATAAAAAAAATCAATAAGTTAATATATTATTAATAATATATAAATTATCAGGAGAATGAAACAAAATCCAGTTCATAGAAACATAAGAAATATTAATCGAACGCTTACAATTCCCGTGGCACAGCTGGCCGCAGTTAAACCTTGGCTTTATGTTCCGGTGCTTCCATCGGAGACTTAATTATTATGTTACCTTCGAATTAGTTGCGCTTTAAGCCATCCCGTAGAGAAGATTTACCGAAGAGGTAAAATATTTACACTATTAGAACTTGCTGGCTTACAGGTTTGAGGCAAAATACGAGACCTGAATTTATTTACCTGAAAAAATGATATGAGCAGTTTTAATGAAATAAAAAAAATCGACGTTAAGTTCGATGGAAAGTGGGGAGGATAGTGTCTTAACACTAGGCTCCATCTGCCTACCCTTTTAGATGTGGATTACATACAACCTGAAAAAGAAAAAAAAAGGAAACTCTGTTTAACAATTTAATATGAAAACATCACATTTTTAGAAAAGAAAGTGAATAATTAAAATTATTAAATAAACATTGTATTATTTCTTTTATTTTAAAATTCTACTTTCAATTGATATTAGCACTTATTTAAAATTATTTATATTAAATTTTAATTGTAGAATGTAGAAATTCTACAATCCTGTAATATTTCTAAACTGTAAATCAATTTAGTTGTATACATATACCTACTCAGGTATTCTTTTTTATTTAATTTTATTTTTGTTAGTGATAAATCGGAATCACGAAAACATATATTTAATCTATACGAAGGTTTTAGAAACTGTGCAATTGTACAATGTTCTACACATCCTGTTTAACCAGTTTAATTTACCTCAACTGAATTCAATCTCGCGCTTAATTGTGCTTCACCCACAATTCACTATCGAATGCATAATCTACTAAAACAAAGTTGATTCTAAATGTTGGTTTATTTGTATTTCTAATTGATTTAAGTGATGTAGCAATTGTGTTTAATGTTTAAATATACATTGACTTTTTCAGTCATCTTGTATTGTATTGTATTGTGCACATAGTTGCCCGTAGTAATGGTCGAGGCCAGTCGTGGCGCAGTGGCACGAAGTGTGACTGTAAAACCGACTGGTTGTGGGTTCGATCCCCACTCGAGGAGATGAAATATTTACTAAAATTTATATTTCCATTTCTTCGCTCTAGTGTCGAGGCTAAGCGTGGCGTTGAGTTCTGCCACTCAAGACGCAATGCGTCCAGAATTCGGCAGAAAGTGGGGAACGGAGTGTATTAACACTAGGTTCCCTCTGCCTACCCTGCTGTGTGCGGGATACATCGTGAAGCTGATTTTTTTTAGTAATAATGAAAATTAATGTTAATTATTGTTCCAGAAAGTTGTTTTCTGAACTAATAAATTATCTGAAGTATTATACTAAAGTATGCCTACCTTATTGTAGTTTATTGGTCATTAGAACCTAGTAGGTATACACTTTCCATCCTGAACTTCACCCGATTTTGAGACTTTAGTTGTTTAGTGATAGAACGTGTTTCGCTTTTTACTAACAAATGCTGAAAATTGAAATATTTTTTTATGGCGATATAGTTATTTTAAAAATAAATACAAATACAAAATATTTGATTCAATCGAATTATAATAAAGTCAGGTATTTAAAGTACCTTGTAATATATAGATAATAATAAATCAAAACACTTTTAAAAATTGTAAAATAATCCACATTCTACGAGACCACAGCAAATATATCGTCCAAGGCTGCCTAAATAATTCAAAAATAGCTTAAAAAGTTTAATTAGAGAAGAAAATGGATGTTAAAAATGAATATGTTACATAATGAGGTCGTAGCGGCCGACTGCCGAGTTCGGATAGGGAGAGACCGATTAGCGGTCTGCTGCCGTATTAGCAATTATACTGAAATGATACACGTGCGCCCTGTATCCGTACCTGGATAAATTTTCTCCAGCTTTGTTTCTCTATGTTAGCCTTGGCTCCTTGCCATTTGAAATATAATCTAATTTCTTGTGTAATGAAAAAGTTAATGATGTATTTAAATATAGTAGTAACCTATTTCATTACATGAGGCCAGTCGTGGCGCAGAGGCACAAACTATGACTGTAAAATCGAATGGTTGTGGTTTCGATCCCCACTCGATGGGATGAAATATTTATTGAAATGTTTATTTCCATTTCTTCGCTCTGGTGTCGAGGCTAAGCGGGGCGTTGAGTTCCGTCATTCAACACGCAATGTCTCCAAAAGTCGGTGGAAAGTGCGGAACGGAGTGTCTTAATACTGGGTTCGCTCTGCCTACCCTGCTGTTTGCGGAATACAGCGTGAAGCTGATTTATTTATTTGTTTATGTATTTTTCATAACAAGTTCCAAGATTTTCTGACGCCAATATAGAATGAACATTGACATAAAAAGAAGTATCTATGGGGTGTCCCCATCTCTAATGTAAGTTGATAAATCGTTTGACGTATTTGAAAGAATCAAAAATAAAATCTTCATTATAAATCACTTTTAGAAAAAAAAAATTTTTTTTGCGAATTCTCAAGGTAGTCACATTTGAATATATGAATGGTAGAATTTTTTTTTATGTTGGTTTTTATTGAATTTAGTTATTCGCAATCGCATTAATAATAAATAATTATTGCTATTTATTAATATATTTTTAAATGCTAAAAATAGATAAATGGTTCTACAAATTCACCTTATTATAAATTAGGCAAAATCTGAGTTTGGTTCAATATTTCTATATCCAAGAATACTTACCGTACAGACTTACGTAACGAACTGTAAAGCCATTTTCCACGACCGTTAACTTCCCAGGTACTGCGTATTTAATTTTATTTCTATAATTATAGATAGATACCCTTTTCTTATTTATCTATCTGTATATTAATTTGTTACAATTTATCATGTGTTTTTCCTCATGTGATAGTTCTGGGTTCAAAGCTGATATGAGGAATATATCAATAATACCTATTTTTTATTTTTTTTAGCGCTGTATTCCGTACACATTAGGGTTGGCAAAGGAAACCTAGTGTTAAAACACTCCGTTCCTCATTTTTCTCTGAATTTAGGAGGCATTACGTGTTGAGTGACGAAAATCAACACCGCTGCCTTGACACCAGAGCGATGAGATATTAAATAATTTATTTCCTACAGTGAGAATCAAACCCACAACCTGTCACGTTTACACTTTGTGCCCCTGCACCATGACTGACCTTAAAAATAGCTATAAGTAGCATTTTTCGTTTACAACATTTTACTCAATCCGTCAATAACTGATATCCTCACCTAAGAAAAAAAATTGAGACGGTACTTTGTTCCGTTCGTAAATTCTAGAACATGATGCATGATTACGTTAAATCAAATTGTTTAATAAAACAAATATATTTAAAAAATAAAAACATACTTTGTATTGGTTAATTAACGCTTTTAATATTTAAACGAAAAATCTACTACTTTTGCATATATTATTGTTTCTGTACAAACATTTTGTATAAAGAATGAAAATATTGATCATAAATTTCAAATTTCAAAGTACCAATAAATTGAAGTGCCATAACACGGCTAGTATTTAAATAAAATGTTACCAACAAAATACCTGTATAAGAATATTGTCAAGGAAAAACTTGGTTTAAATTTTATTGAAAATAGCACGTCCCCGCGGTTTCCGTTAACTTTCAGCGGAATAATGCACGTTACCGTATAGTGGCGGCATCACATGGCTCCGTTGAGGAAATAAGATGTCACTCATCGTTTACCAACGATGCCTGGCGGATGCGCCGCACTTCCTCTCATACCAAATCTACTAGTTTTATAATGCTACTACTACTACTATTACTATTATCTCCGTTTTTGAATATGGTTCTTTTTTCAGCTTCACACTGCATCACGCATATAGCAGGGTGGGCAGAGGGAGCTAGTGTTAAAACACTCCGTTCCTCATTTTCCACCGGATTTTCGAGGTGTTGCGTGTTCACTGCCGGCACTTAACGCCGCGTTTTGTCTTGTTACCAGAGCGAAGAAATTAAAATATAACAAATAATAATAATTATTTTCTAAGTAGGAATCATATCTACAACCGTCGCGTTTACTACAGTCACATACTTGTTCTACTAAGCTCTTGTTATGTATCGAAAGATAAAACAAGTATATTAGAATTGGTTTGAATTGTAAAATAAATTAACTAAAATTTAATGTGTTTATGTGAAGCTCAACACGCATTGCATTTTTGTACAATTATAAAAATATCTAGCTTGACAAGGTATTGAATTAAATTCCCAATCGTAGAAATATATTTAAAGACAGTGGATTCTCTATCCAATACTGAAGAGAGAATGGTACAGTGAGAATGTTCCTGTAAATACCAGTACAATATCTACGCAACAACATTTGTAAGTTTTGTATAAATTATATGATATTGTTGGTCGGGAAACGAGCAGTGCTCAAAAATAAAGATCCTTGAGAGAAAGACCGTTCGTTTGATTTTATATATGTAAACTAATAACAATACAAGCCATGTTTACGATTATTTAAGCTTTCAAAGTTTAATATTGAAACAACATTACGAAGCAATATCATAGATTCTACATAGATATATGTATGTATGTATGTTGTTTGTTCAGTTCGACCGAAATCAATTTCCATTTAGTTTGTTAATATATATATGTACAACTTCACGTTCTATTATGCATATCGTGATATAGAGGGAGCCTAGTGTTAAAGACAATACTCTCTCCATTTTTCATCGACTTCTGTTTTTTTTTTTTTTGTTATTTGTTAAATACTGGAACTCAACGCCACGGTTTGTCTCGAAATCAGGGCGAAAAAATCAAAATATTAAATATTTCATTTCCTCGGGTGGGAATCGCACTCACAACCTATAGCGCTTATAGTCTCACGCTTGTACCTTTGGGCTACGACTCACCTCAATAATCAAATCAAATCAGCTTCACGTAGTAGTATCCCGCACGCACTAGGGTAGGCTGAGGAACTTAGTGCTAAGACACTCCGTTCCCCACTTTCTGCCGAATTCTGGAGGCATAGCGTGTAGAGTGGCAGAACTCAACGCCGCGCTTAGCCTCGACACCAGAAATAGAAATATAAATTTAAGTAAATATTTCATCTCCTCCAGTGAGGGATCGAAGCCACAATCAGTCGGTTTTACAGTCACACTTCGTGCCACTGCGCCACGACTGGCCTCAGTAATATACATTAATAAACAAAAATATGTAAAAAGCAACGTAATTCACACGAACATGAACAATATTAGTACACGTACAAACACAAAAAAAATGATATATCAAAAGTTAAATCATAAAAGGGACAAAGATCAGAAACAATGTTATAAACGGAAACGCTTGAGGACTCGCGGCCTTGTACGTACGTACCTACTACCCACCCGTATTACATTCCTACAAATTCACAGGATAACTTAATGGACATGTCATGACCAGCTACGGTCACAAAAGGAGAAGAGATTGTAGAAAATTTGCCGCACCGATAATGTCAGTTCGCAAATACGTTCAGGGTGACCGCAGCCGGCGCGGCCGGACCACGGGCCACGGGCCACGGTTGGCTGATGCAGATGTTACGGAAAACCTAACAAACGACATTTGTCACAAAGACTATGGCGATGTTAACTAATCATATAAGTATACTCGCTGGTCTCTTATCGAATTTTTTGATCGTATATTTTGTTTTTTTGTTAGCTTCACGCTGTATCCCGCATATAGCAGGGTATAGGAGGGAACGTAGTGTTAACACACTTCGGTTTCTATTTTATGCCGAAATGTGGAGGTAAAGTGCGGTGTTTAGTTCCACCACTCAACACGCACTGCCTCCAAAAATTTGAGGGACAATGACTCGGGGATTTTTTTAGCACTGCGTTCCCTCTACCTATCCTGCTTTGTGCGGGATACACCGTGAAACTGACTTTTTTTAACATATTATACATATATGCATACATATTTCAGTTGCAAACTAAAGTATATAATAAGATAAAGTACATTGCTTGAGAAGGCACCTAATGTTTGCGGAGAACGCCTTCACGGTCTGTTGAGTAAACTGTTTTAACTATTCATAAAGATAAAGGTTCCCAACTATCGGAGTTATAAAGTTTATTTTCCGGATGTACGGATTGTAAAAGGGCTCTCTAAGAATATAAAACAGCGTTTTTATAGAAATTTATAATTTCTGTTAGCATATAAGAGCACTGGTGTAGATTATTTTATATTAAACCTTTTTTTCCATTGTAAAAACGATAATCGAAAATTTAAATAATTTGATAATTATGTGTTAAAATCTCAAATGTTTTATTTATTACTACAGTCGTGGCGCAGGGGCACAAAATGTGATTGTAAAACCGACTGGTTGTGGGTTCGGTTCCCACTCAAGGAGATGAAATATTTACTTAAATTTATATTTACGTTTCTTCGCTCTGGTGTCGAGGCAAAGCGCGGCGTTTAGTTCTGCCACTCAACGCGCAATGCCTCCAAAATTCGGCAGAAAGTGGGGAACGGAGTGTCAACAACACTAGATTTCCTCTGCCTACCCTGCTGTGTGCGGGATATAGCGTGAAGCTAATTTAATTCTACTAACGTACACATACTCGTCACGTGGAATAAAATATTTAATATTTTTATTGGTCTCACTCCGGTAACGAGGTTAAGCACGGTGTTGAGTTCCGCCACTCAACACTCACCACCCCAGTTATTTGGCCGAAAGTGTTTTAATGAGGAACCTACTAAGAAACTAATTAATGAAGCAAAAAAAAGTATTTTCTTTTATTTATTACTTACATCATATGTTTTAATATTTAAATTAAAGCTTTCACGTGACTGGACGTCATCTAACGAGTTTCATTGCATAAAACACACGGTACCACACTCGCTCTCAAAGCCATCTAAAAACGGAGCCACAGCAGACTCATCTGTAGTCGCGACCTCTTAATAATTCATGAACCTGCTCAGCCCTCATCAACCCGCTTAATACCGCGTTACATGCTCTTTACCTCCGGGGCTGAGGAGTTACCGATTGTGATACTTAGGTACTTAACTTTGAGGTAAATATCTGTTTTGTACATCATTTAATTTCTTGTTTATTTTAAAAGCTCAGTCAGTCAGTACTCATATACTTGTGATAATGTAATCAAATAATATTATTAGACTGGTATAAGATGAATAGAGGTCAATTATTTTTGATTCAAAACGATCGATTTGGATTCAAAATTCACTTTAAAATTATTTAAATTCTTTTGATTTTCCGGTATAGTAAATAAGACAAGGCTCAAAAATACAAATATAGCTATATATATATATATGTCTGAATACTTGCAAAAACTATTATAATTTCTTCATAAAAAAAAAAAATTAAAATTAAAATTAGCTTCACGCTATATCCCACACACAGCAGGGTAGGCAGAGGGAACCTAGTGTTAAGACACTCCGTTCCCCACTTTCTGTCGAATTTTTGGAGGCATTGCGTGTTGAGTGGCAGAACTCAACGCCGCACTTTTTGCCTCGACACCAGAGCGAAGAAATGAAAATATAAATTTAAGTAAATATTTCATCTCCTCGAGTGGGAATCGAACCCACAACCAGTCGGTTTTACAGTCACACTTCGTGCCACTGCGCCACGACTGGCCTCTAATTTCTTCATGATAATGGATTTCTAAATTTAACAAATAATCAAAATTTTAAACATAATATTAATATCATATGTGGTCGATCTATCTACAGCGTGTTACATAAAAAGCACTGTGTTATATACATATATTTACGTAGCAATATATTTAGGTAGCTTAAGCAGATAGCACCAAGTTGTCATCGTATTAGAGCTCTAAAGCCAACAGCTTTCTATGTCAGAAAGGTCAACTTCTAGATGACAGGGTATTAGTTCGAATCGTAGTATTACAAAGTGAATTTCTCCAATGAGAATAGCGATAATATTCTTTATAATATTTGTATATCTTTCTCTATTTTATATATCTTTAGCGTTTGCTGTACATCTATGTAAATTTCACTACGCTATAGAAAGGGGAGTGTCTAATTATAAAAAAAAATGTGGATATTTGTTAGCATTTTTAATGACTATAATTATTATTTTTTATTTTAACTAATTAAAATTAGTTACTTTAAATACTTAAAAACATAAGTATTAATTAAAACACGGCAACAGTACAAAAAAACATGATAGTAAGTCACAAAGCTTATATTTTTATATATTTTATAAAAATTTCGTCAGATTCTTCTCTTTTCAAGAATTTAAGCGTAATGGACCACGCTGGCATATTTAATATTAATTAATGATATGAAATCTCAAATATTCTTATTCTCCTGAAATGCCTCCAGAATTCAGCGGAAAATGGAAAACGGAGTGTCTTAACACTAGGTTTCGCCTATCCTGCTGTGTACGGGCCCATATCGATAATAAGACACCTTTTATAATAGAGATAAGGATCAGTAGAAACAAAAATAATCTTATTTTAACATTTCACGTGCCATTACCAACTAAACGACACAAACTTTCTAAATTAACAGCGGTAGCAAATAAATTAATTACCCATAAAATGATCCTCCGATATAGTTCTATAAATAATGTCTTCCAAATGCAGTGTATGTTCATCAAGTATTTTAAAAAAAGAAGAAATATGCTGTTCTTATTGTACGGAAAAATTTCATTATGCATGTTTAAGAATAAGTGATGCTAACTTTAAAAAGATGTCAGTGAAGTATAAGGAATCCTATTTATGTCCTAACTGCGCACAGAAAACATCCCCGTCTGCCGAATACACGAATAAAAACTGCAAAGAACTACAAATAGAAAATTTTGAAAATATTTTGGATAAAAAATTGACAGATTTTAAAAACAATATCATAGCGGAATTAAAGCAAACTGTACTATTGGAAATAAAAAATAATTTGACTACATTATCCTCGGAACTATTGAATTTGGCAACTTCTCATAATACATTACAAAGTGAGCATGAAAAATTGATTGCGGAGCATAATAATCTTAAAACACAAGTTAGTAAATTGGAGGAGAGTGTAAGCGAACTCACTTGTCAATTTTTGAAACAGCAACAATGGGTAAGACAGCAGAATATAGAAATAATAGGTGTTCCAGAATTGAATAATGAAGATATACCTGGCATTATTATTAAAATTGCTAAGCACGCTGGTGTGTCTCTGCACCATCATGATATTGAATTTACAAGCAGAATTACACCAAGACAAAATATCAAAGATAGGCCACGAGTTATTGTTTGTAAACTTAAAAACAGACTCCTCAAGGACAGCATCGTATCCGGCTTGAAGAAAACTAGAGGTATCACGTCTCAAGACATAGATATATCAGGGAGGATAAATAGAATTTTTGTAAACGACCATCTCACGCCACAGAACAGGTATTTGTTGAAAAAAAGTAAGCAACTCGCAACTGAAAAGGCTTATAAATTTGTGTGGTCAAAAAACTGTTCCATCTTTGTGCGAAAAAACGAGGTAACACATGCAATCGCTATAAATTCAGAAAAGGATTTATTAAAAATAGTTTGAAGGCTTATATTATTAATCTGTGTCATTTTATTCTTTTGATAAATGTAAATCGATATTTTAATTTTAGAATTACGTTTTTCAAGTTTTTATTTTATTATTATTATATAAACAAGTTTAGAATTAATGCACCCTTAATGCATATCACTCTCACATACACTTGTTACATCAACTCGCACACTTATACATTTTTTACTAGCTTACATATAATTATAAATAAAGCAATTATTTTCTTACTGTTAAAGTATCAAACACATCTGCCATCCCATAAAATTAACTATGTTTCCCTCACTTTAATTTTCTATATATATTTAAAGTATGTAATCAAACTTTTTAATAATATTATTATAAATGATTAATTCAATTAAATTATATTACCAAAATGTTCGTGGTCTCCGTACTAAGGTTAATGATTTTTATCAAAGTATATTGTCTAATAATTTCGATTTAATATTTATAACAGAGACATGGTTAAATAATAGTTTCCTAAACAGTGAGATAAGTGATCCTCGCTATGATATTTTTAGATATGATCGAGACACCAAATCTTCTGATAAAAGTATAGGTGGTGGTGTTATGATATACGCTAAGCAGATGTACCAAGCACAACTGAGGGGCGAGTTTTCACGGGTAGGTGTAGAATTAGTTTGGATAACAATAGGTGCACGTGGTTTTAACATTACTCAGCGACGAGCTGTACACTTAGGTGTAGCTTATGTACCTGGAGACATTCAACATTCTCATAGATTAGCTCTAGTGTTGGACTCTTTGAATGCCATAATGCAAGCTCATCCTAATGATCATATAATATTATTGGGCGATTTCAACATGCCTAATATACAATGGGAGTCACGAGGAGGGCCTACTTGTGCAAAAGAAGGTACCAATGAAAAATTTAACACTGCTGTTAATTTTGTGAATGCATTACAGTTTCATGGTCTCCTGCAGTTCAATAAATATTCCAATTTTAGTGGAAATGTTTTAGATTTGGTTATAGCTAATACTAACTTAAATATATCAGTTTCAACAGATCCTTTACTAAGTGAAGATAAATATCACCCGGCATTAGAAATTGACAGTTCTGAGATTTTTATAGCCGAGGTTCGTCCTAGAAAATTTATAAAATATTTATTTCAGAAAGCAAACTATGATCATATAAAGAAAGATCTTTCTTTAATTAAGTGGAATATTATTTTTCAAAATAAATCAGTAGATGAAGCTTTAAATTGTTTTTATGAAATTTTATATAAATTAATTAATGATTACGTACCTAAACATGTTACGGGAGGAAGATACAGTTATCCTGTTTGGTACTCTAGGGCCTTAATAAATATTATTAGAGAAAAAGATAAAATACACCATAAGTGGAAAGTATACGGTAATTTATTGGACTATGATGAATTTAAACTTTTGAGAGATAGGCAAAAGCAGATGCAAAAAACATGCTTTAATCGTTACGTACTTTACATGCAAGATCATATATTGAAATCACCAGAAGTTTTACATACGTTTATAAGATCGAAACGTAAGAAAGCATCGAATTATCCCAATATCATGTATTACGACAACGAAATATATGACGACGAACTAAAAATCTGTCAAGGTTTCAATAAATATTTCAAAAGTGTCTTTGTTGATTCTATGCTAAATTATACAGAACAAAATTATAATGTTTCTTCCTTTTCAGACGAAAATTTACATATGATTAGGTTTACAGAGGAAGAAATTTTAAAGGTATTTAAATCATTAAATATACGAAAAGGTTCCGGTAGTGACAATATACCTCCATTATTTTTCAAAAACTGTGCTAAAGAGATTGCTTTTCCTGTCTTGCTTTTATATAATAAATCACTCAGTGAAGGCATTTTCCCATCTAAATGGAAGGAAGCATATATTGTCCCTATACATAAAAAAGGATCTAAAACTGAAATTACAAACTATCGTCCTATATCCATTTTGAATATATTGGGTAAAGTTCTGGAAAAACTAATATATACTCAATTATATTCTGTACTCAGCAGAGCCATACCTAATAATCAACATGGATTTATGAAAAGGCGATCAACGAATTCTAATCTGATTGGGTTTACAAGTGACATCTTTAAATACATGGATGAGGGATACCAGGTTGATGTGATTTATACAGATTTTGAGAAAGCTTTTGACCGCGTGGACCATGTTATCCTTATGAAAAAGTTATATGCCTTAGGAATACGAGGAAACTTATTTCGTTGGATGAAGTCATATGTATCTAATAGAAAGCAAGCTGTTAGACTGGGTGGATCTCGATCCGATTACGTTTGTATCACTTCTGGCGTTCCCCAGGGCTCACACTTAGGACCACTGCTATTTAATGTATATCTTTTTGACATAATAGATTGCTTTAAGCATTCAAAATTTTCAATGTTTGCAGATGATAAGAAGGTGTACATGAGAGTAAATAGTATTGCAGACTGCTTATTGATCCAGAGTGACTTAGACAGGTTAAGTGAATATTATAGAACCAATAGAATCACTGTGAATGTAGAAAAATGTAGTCAAATTACTTTTACACGAAAAAAGACTTCAATCGATCACGCCTATATTATTAATAATTCTTCAATTAACAAAACCAATTTGGTTCGTGATTTAGGGATCTTATTGGATAGCAAAATGCAAATGAATGAACATATTAATTACATTACAAATAAAGCTTACAGATCATTAGGTTTTGTTATTCGTTCATGTATTCCCTTCAAAAATATTAATTGTTTAAAAAGTGTTTATTTTGCGCTTGTAAGAAGCATATTGGAGTATGGTAGTTGTGTCTGGAATCCTCAGTTTGCTAAATATATAGATGCTGTTGAGGCTATACAAGTAAAGTTTATTAAACAGTTGAACTTTAAAATATATAGATATTTTGGGACCTACGAGGAAAGCTGTAAACACTTTCATATGACTTCATTAAGTGACCGTCGTGAGTTATTGGACATAATGCTAATTTATAATCTTGTTTCGGGCAGCATCGATTCATCTGAATTACTTACATGTCTAAATATCAACGTACCTATAAAAAGAACCAGAATAACCAAGTCTAATATATTTTATGTACCTACATCACATACTAAATACGCAGCTAACTCTTTTTTCTCTCGGGTACCATTATTATACAATAAAAAGTATTCTCATATTGATTTCTTCCATTTATCTGCAGATTCTTTTAGAAACAAAATTAAACGGCTTCAATCTAGATAATTGCTTTTATTGTTATATTGTATTTAAACAAAATCACTTACACACACATACACACACACACATACACATGCTCATAAACGCATACGCATACACACACCCATACACACACACATACGCACAGTCACACATGGATACACAAATGGGGCATTTTCTCTTGTTTTTTATATTTTTATTCTATTTATTCTTCGCATTGTTTTGTTATTCGTTTTTATTTTTTTCTAAACTTTTAAATATGTCTTTTTTTTTTTTAATAACATAATATTCATTGATGTGTAGCTCTGTACTTAGTTAATAGTTATAAGTGGAAAACTGTAATTGGCTTTATTTTTTATACAAGTGTTTTTTTTTTTGTTAGTAATTAATAATATGCTGTTGTTTTCTATATAATAAATAAAATAAAAAAAAAAAATAAATGTTGTTTTAGTTAACATTCACTGTAGTAACTTTTAACGTGAATTAAAATAAACAAGCACAATGTTGTTTTAAAAGCTAGCATATTAAAATAAACATATTTTAAATAAATAAAATATGATCGCTGCTTATAAAATAATTTATATTTGCCTACGGCATTTTCATTATTTAATTTGTCATATAAAAACTTTAATATATCGATTTTAAAATCGATATAATAGACATTTGAAGCTACAGCTAGCAAGTTCTCAATATTTTCATTCTTTAAATTCAAATTGATAGTGTACGATAAAAAACAAAAAAATTAAGAAACTAGATGTAAAGAAAATTTAATATAGCCAGTCGTGGCGCAGACACAACGTCCCTAAACGTGACAGATTGTAGGTTCGATCCCCACTCAAGGTAATTAAATATTAGTTTAAATTTATATTTTCATATATTCGCTCTGATGAATTGCACTTAACATGTAATGCTTTCAGAAGTCAGTGGAGAGTAGGCAGCGAAGTGTCTTAGCACTAGGCACCATCTCCTACATGCTGGAAACAGCGTGAAACTGAAAAAAAAAATTAATATGTTTAATCTTATATATTAAATTTTATATCTCTTTATTGTAAATCGTTTGGCAATATAGCAAGAATCACGTATACGTTTTAAAATCAAACGGTTTAAAAGGTTTTAATCAATATTCATCTACAATTTATCAGCTTTACAATTTAAAAGCATTTTTCGCTAATTGTATTATGTAGGCTATAGACAGCTTTTCACTTTTGAGGCTGAAAATGCATTTACTATAAACTTTTAGAAGTGACTTTTGCAAAATCGTGTCTTTTATTCATATCATTTTTTATAAGAAATTTCAATGATTGAAAAACTATAAGTCTAAACACATAAGCATTTTTTGAATATAAACGTCACATATTTTTAGCATTCTTTCATCAGCACAGCGTAACAGGCAGAAAGTAAAGAATGTAGGGTTTTATCATCCTCTTCTCTTTTTTATCCTTCTGCTTTGGGATGAAATGGTAAAGTAAGAAAAAGAAACAGTGTCAAAACAGATTTCATTTGTTTGTTATTGTCTGTGGTTCCGTATCTAAAAATGTATAAAATTATTAAAGGAGCACTTTGTCTGCCTGTCCGTCTGCCAAGACCATTTGGCGTTGAGGTATCAAGTTCAAATTAATATTAAATATGCAGGTCTACGGTTCCTTGGAGGACAGAAAAAAACAAGCTTCTAAGTCAACGCAATCAAAAGATACATTTTTGCATAGGTTCTGCTGCATTTTATATGAAATTCGCCGCGTAATCAAAACTCATAAATGTACTTGCCACTGACCTACAGTTATAAAATTTGACAAATAAAGGAATATATCCGGACATATGAAAATTTATAGATATTTCATAGAAAAAAAAACTAATACTAACTTATTATTACAGTTTATTTCATACAAAATGAGTGCAAATAAAAACTTAAGTTTGTAGTTGACAAACTTTTATAAGCTATACTTCCCGTTGACCTACAATCTTGAAATTAGTATGAAACCCGCGATGCGCAAATCAGACTTGCATTTGATCAGTTTTTATATTTTATAATGCCAGTTCTAGTTTTAAAGCAGTTGTAGGAAGATATGGTTGACGTTCTATATATAGGTTATTTCATATGCGTTAGCTTTCACAACAATTACTCTGTCACAGAAGAGCAAACGCTGAAATATGTTAATATTATTTATTATAGAATTTTTAATATCCATTATATTTTAAATGGAGCCTTGCTGAGTGTTACCTTCAACTAAGCTTAACGTTTACAGTAGTGACATAGTGACCCACAAAAGTTTCCACGAACTGTATATAATTCATTTTTTTATAGAAAATACAAGGTGTAAAGCGTAAGACTCATCTGATGTTAACTAATCATTGCTCTCGACCCCGTCGAACCTTTTAAGTTGAAAATTTAAACTTGCGTATCCAGTTAATAATGATATATCATCTCTACCAGATCCCCCGAATACTCTCCATGATATATGTGGTAGAGAAAGCACAATTATTAAATCTATGATGATTCGAACGGCTCTACTTTGTATTTGATTAATTGGTTCAAACTGATACTGGGTTGTACCAGCCCAGAGACGAGAACTACATAGGACGCTGAATCTGAGCCCCAAATACAACCAATCGGCTATTTCACTTCGATTGTCAATACATACATAGATGGAATCGTGTCTCTATTATGATGAAGTTGATTGAACGTTATGGGAACAAATCTTCCACTTAAAATATTCAAAAAATGTTTCACCAGACCGTTTTAGATTAACATATTTTAACTTGGTGTTTCATTTCGTCATCTTTAAATGAGCGGCAACTGACTGATTTCTCTTCCTATTTCACAAAATACTAAGACGCATTAATTTATAAGATACATTTTTGTATATAACACTACATCTAACATAATATCTACTTCCAATTCGATTAATATAACGTATTACCATTAAATTGGTAAATATTATGCGCTTAACGTATTTCAATAAATATTTTCAATATTTTCAAATGCTCTCAGCGGTTTGCAAATAAATATCCAAAGCTTAAAAACATAAATAATTAATTAATTAAACCAAATGAAAATTTTCACATACATACATTTGTAATTTACAAAGTAAAATCTTTGTGAGATACGTTTAACTATCACAAACAGTAAACTAAAACAAATTTTACTACAAAAGTGATATTTCAAAGCATTACTACTCCACATGTTAAGCTGGGCGGAGAGCACACTTCACTAAGCACATCGGTTCAATCGGTCACAGTGTATAACATTATGTTTTATTTACGACACTTTGAAGTGGGGCAGCCCCCTGAAAGGGTTAATTAAGCGAAAGATCCACGCGATCGGTGAACCGAGAGATCGTGTTAAACAAATTAGAACGTATTATTGAGCAAAGAACTCGCTCTACATATAGCGCGACGAATATAGACTTTTAGAAATAAATATGTGCATTTTCAGTGTCTATATATTGTATTAAATTTTTAGATGGATTTTCTCTTCAAGTCCCATTGAACGAGACTGTTGGTGATTCTAATCCCGCAAATTTTGATTTATTTAGATAATCTCTAGACTCAAGGTTGTACCAGATTTTCATGTTATTATACAAATGACGATATCGAGGCCAGTCGTGGCGCAGCGGCACAAGGTGTGACTGTAAAACCGACTGGTTGTGGGTTTGATCCCCACTCGAGGAGATGAAATATTTACTTAAATTTATATTTCCATTTCTTCGCTCTGGTGTCGAGACTAAGGGCGGCGCTGAGTTCTGCCACTCAACACGCAATGCCTCCAGAATTCGGCAGAAAGTGGGGAACGGAGTGTCTTAACACTAGGTTCCCTCTGCCTACCCTGCAGTGTGCGGGATACAGCGTGAAGCTGATTTATTTATTTATTTATGACGATATGACGATTCGCGAATTTAACCCATAATCACCAACCACCATTTTCCTACAGCAACCACGTATTTTATATCATATTACATCAGCCACATAAACAACATCCGAATATCAATTAAGAAAATAATAAAAAAATTGTTAAAGTAATAAATTTCCCTTAAACGTATGATAGAAAGTTTCCTTACCTGAGTTTAACTTTCCAAACGTCCTATAAGCTGGCAAGTTCAGCTTACGAAGCTTTTGTTACTGTTGGCCCACATCCAATGAAGAGACTGTTCAATATGCTAATAAAATGTTAAAATTGCATTTCTTTACAAATGATTACATAAATCATATAATCCCACTAATAGAATAATTGATCAATATGATCAAATTTGTTAGGATGTATGTTTGTTACACTTGAGGCCAGTCGTGGCGCAGTGGCACAAAGTGTGACTGTAAACTGACTGTTGTGGGTTCGATCCCCACTCGAGGAAGTGAAATATTTACTTAAATTTATATTTCCATTTCTTCGCTCTGGTGTCGAGGCTAAGCGGGGCGTTGAGTTCTGCCACTCAACACGCAATGCCTACAGAATTCGACAGAAAGTGGGGAACGGAGTGTCTAAAACACTAGGTTTCCTCTGCCTATCCTACTATGTGCGGGATACAGCATGAAACTGATTTATTTGATTTTATTTTGTTACACTTTCACGCAAAAACTACTGAACGAACTTATACATACATAGATAGATAGATTTTATAATAATATACATTATACATTAAATTATCAGCATATGAAAACCCACGCACACCAACAGAAATGTGTGGTTTGTGGTAGTCTCACCACCACAATACACAGTTATCTACCGACGGTAAACCTTTCTCTGCGCCGCGGAACACCTGCCAGGACACGCTGCCAGTTCGCCGCCTTAAAAAATGACTCGATTGAAGATATATAAGCCTAACAAGAAAGTGAGCTAAGAATCATACCGTATGATTCTTCACGACCTGACACTACGTACTGCTGTAAAATGTAGTGTCCGAAACATCGGCTTCCCAACAATGTACTAAATAATTTTAAATATGAACGATTAGTCCTTAATCGATTACGGAGCCATATTGGCCGATGCAAAGAACATCTTGTTAAATGGGGGTACGCACTGAAGGATGAATCAACCTGCGACAGTGACACCAACCCACAAACGATGACGCACTTAATCTCCTGCCCCAATTGTCCATTCACTGTTCATGACGAATTGACTAACGAAACTACCGCAGTCAACGTGGGTTAGTACTGGCAAAATATAATCTGAATTTTCCAAGGATTGACACGAGGAAGAAGTCCGGTCCTTCTTTTAATCGAGTTTCATTTAAAAGTTTAAAATATTTAAAATAGCGCGTACGTGATTTCAAAATTAAATTATAATTTGGTTACATGTATGATTTATGCTTTCAGTGAAAAAGTAAACATATCAAATTGGAAAAAATATTAAAAACAAAATTACAAATTTACAATATTAACTATGACAGTTAAATCCGCAAAATTGTATTATTAAATTAATCTTTTTTAATTTCAGCAGCAGTGTCGTTTTACACCGCAGATCAATATAGACCACAATTTGTGAAGTTCTTAAATTTCATTTTAATATAATTTTTATGTTGATTAAAAATAATATTACATATATATAATTAATACAGGTCATACTGGCGCAGTGATGCGACTATTGGAAACGCGACGGTTGTAGGTTTGATTCCTAGCTAAAAATATTCATACTTTAATTAATTTAATTATTTTCATTTCCCCACACTGGTGATACAAACCGAATAAGAAACGATAACTCAAAATTTTGTTTTGAGTTATCGTTTTACCTACCATATAATAATTTGAAATTATTTTTATTCAAATACGCAAATACAATAAACGCAGCGTTGAGTTCCTCCACTCACCACGCAAGACTCCAGAACTCGGTGGAAAGTGAGGAACTGAGTGTCTTAACACTAGTTTTCCTCCACCTACCCCGCTGTGTGCGGGATACAGCATAAAATTGATAAAAAATATATATAATGCACATATATAATTTGTGTACCTTTGGTGATGTCTCAACTTACATCATTAATTAACTAATTAAACATGAACATATTTAGACCACCGTATGTGAACAAGTAGCATATTAGATTATAATTAATTATTATTATATATATATATATCTCCATCTCCATATATAATAAAAGGATAGAAAAGTCAATTCTATACATGAAAGATATAAAAAAAATAAAAATTAGGTCGGTTAATATGTCGATTATAGAACCTAAAAAACCACTCAGCAGAATTCTTGTCTGTCTGTCTGTCTGTCTGTCTGTCTGTCGGTTTGTTTGTGCGTCAATCACGCAAAAACAACCTGACAGAAATTGATGAATTTTTGCATGGTGTTAGCCTAGGGCCTCAAGGTACATTTTTTTTGGGTTTTATTCCGAATTTCATGATAGTTTTCTTTAAAAAAAATAAAAACTGAAAAATATAAATTACCTAAAATACCGATAACTACTGTATGAAATTAAATTAATTTTGGCATGGTAATAGTTCAAAGCCTAATGTCACTTATAGGATAGTTTTTATCATGGAGTATAAAGAATTTTTTGTAGAAAAAATTACATAATTATATTTTTTAATAAAAAAAATCGTCTTCTTCAAATTCAACCGGATTTCACACTCTGAACCTAACTAAACTTTCACCAAACTACCCCTTATATGTACCCTTTCTAATAAAAAAAGAATAATTAAAATCGGTTGAATTGATATTGACTTATACGTTCATTTGTCGCGCATATACTTAATGTAAATTTGAGATTTATATGATTTTCTCATAAATACCATTGTTGGATATAAACTAAATTAAAATAAGACTACACGGGAGGCATTAGCTTTCAAATAAAAAAAGAATCATTAAAATCGGTTCATACAATCAAAAGTTCTAAGGTAACAAGGCTAAAAAATACAGCCCAATCGATGACCCCTTTTAAGAAGTCGGTTAATAGTAATCTGACATAATTAAATTACGACTATTTCATTTAACCACATTTTAAAAGAAGAAAGTAAATTGAGGCCGTTCGTTGCACAGGGGCACAAAGTGTAACTGTTGTGGGTTCGATGACCACGCAAGGAAACGAAATATTTATTTAAATTTATATATCCATTTCATCGCTCTGGTGTCGAGGTAAAGTGCGGCGTTGAGTTTCACTACTCAGCACGCAATGCCTACAGAATTCCGAGAAAAGTAGGGAACAGAGTGTTGTTGTTAACACTAGAGGTCCTATGCCTACCCTGCTGTGTGCGGGATACAGCGTGAAGCTAAAAAAAGAAGTATAATCAATATTTGTTCAGTCTACCATAATTATTATTTCAAACGTCGACGTTGGTGATATTAACAAACATAATAAAGTAGGTATATTTTACGGAATTAGCTCATATGGCGATGTGTAGAATAAAAAGTATATGTATTTGGAAAGTAAATTCTGATTGTGAGTTCATAGTTTATAAAAGTTTATATTGTGTTTAGATGGATCACGTGGTGATGTCAATACGTTTTAATGTCATCTTATGTTATCTGTTAAAATAGCGTGAAGCTGATTAAACTTAGTGTTATATTCAAAAGAAATTAATTGTATGTAATACATAATATGTAATTTATTAATACGTTTCAAGTATGAAAAAAAGAAAAAATGCAATATAATTGCATTTGTGTTTCCTTCCTATATTTTGTATTTCTATTATTTATATCGATATAGCAGGAACGTAAATGTGGGAACAGAGTTGCATGCCATTTTAGTACAGAGTAACCTCTAAAAAATGTATTTACTAAACTGAATAAAAAGAATGTGTGATTCCTCTATACAATATATTATTCTATATTATACATAAAACAGGTTAAAACAGTGCATATGAAGGTCCTCCTGTAGTATAACTATTTTCAATTACTATCAACACTACATTGTCGATACTAATGTGGTATTACAATATGAATGAAATTTTTCCGCCATTATGATGACATAGACAATTTTTTTAATTTGGAAAAATAATATATTAACTATAAGAACGTTGGAAGTTTTTTAAAAGAAATTCTTATAGAATAAAAAATTGCCTAAACTATGCTTCTTCGCAAGTGGTTGTAATAACTATTGGTATCAATTTTCCAAAAAATCACTATAAATATTAAATATGCTCAATTATACAGAGTTTTTTTGTTAGGACCACTTTAAATGAAACCACAGTTTAACTACTCTATAAAAGCCTATTACATATTAAATTAAAAACCCGAAAATAAAAAAGTTATTTTTTCAAACAAAATCTCCATATATAATAAAAGGATAGAAAAGTCAATTCTGTACATGAAAGATATAAAAAAATAAAAATAAGGTCGGTTAATATGTCGATAAAAAATTAATATGTTTAAAGTTAATATGTCGACTAAAACTTGACGCTATGACGGTACAGTTGAGAGAACTGAGATTTCTGGTTGTAGCACTAGTTGTATTTTAATTAGGTTAAATTCCCACTAAGTGGAAGAATATATTTATTTTTCTGCCCGTAAAAACAAACGAAGCGAAGCCTTGTGTTCCGCTATACTATCTAAAGAAATTGGAAAGTGCAAAATTGAGTAAGTGCACCACTATCTTATTTGAAATTCTTTCTTCTCTCCATTATAAATATTCATAGGATTGAAATGTAATAGTGACGTCTTTGAACAATAGTATATGTTCATAACTGTTAAAGTTAATTATCGAACAAATGGTTTACAACTCTGATGATACAAAGACATTCTGCTTCAGCTGATAATTTAATTAAAATGTCTACCGGATGATCAATTAGCCTGCAGTTTACGTTTTAATTGTTATTATGTATGATGTTACGTAACGTTTCTTTACGTTTATTTATTTATATACATATTACATTTAATGAATTAAATATATTTTATAAAAGGTTCACATATGTGATAACATGTTCACACATGTGGTCCACATATGTGACCACATATTCACACATGTGGTCCACACACGTGACCACATATTCACACATGTGGTCCACATATGTGACCACATGATCACACATGTAATCTTCATATGTGACTACATATCACACATGTGGTCTACATATGTGACTACATATCACACATGTGATATGCCCATGTGAATACTTATTCACACATGTGGTACACATATATGACCACACGATGCCACATGTGGTCCACATATGTGGCCACATGATCACATATGTGGTCCACATATGTGAGCACATAAACACACATGTGGTCCACACACGTGACCACATAGTCACACATGTGGTCCACACACGTGACCACATATTCACACATGTGGTCCACATATGTGACCACATGATCACACATGTAATCTTCATATGTGACTACATATCACACATGTGGTCTACATATGTGACAACATATCACACATGCGATCTGCACATGTGAATACTTACTCACACATGTGGTTCACATATATGACCACACGATGCCACATGTGGTCCACATATGTGACCACATGTTCACATATGTGGTCCACATATGCGAGCACATATACACACATGTGGTCCACACACGTGACCACATATTCACACATGTGGTCCACATATGTGACCACAAATTCTCACGTGTGGTCCACATGAAAGACCACATATTCACACATGTGGTCCACATATGTGACCACATTTTCCCACATGTAATCCACATACGCGACCACATATTCACACATGTGGTCCATATATGTGTCCACAAATTCTCACATGTGGTCCACATGAAAGACCACATATTCACACATGTGGTCCACATATGGGACCATATATTTACACATGTGGTCCACATATGTGACCACAAATTCCCACATGTGGTCCACATATGTGACCACATTTTCCCACATGTGGTCCACATACGCGACCACGTATTCACACATGTGACCACACATTCTCACATGTGGTCCACATGAAAGACCACATATTCACACATGTGGTTCACATATATGACCACACGATGCCATATGTGGTCCACATATGTGACCACATGTTCACATATGTGGTCCACATATGCGAGCACATATACACACATGTGGTCCACACACGTGACCACATATTCACACATGTGGTCCACATACGCGACCACATATTCACACATGTGGTCCACATATGTGACCACAAATTCTCACGTGTGGTCCACATGAAAGACCACATATTCACACATGTGGTCCACATATGTGACCACATTTTCCCACATGTAATCCACATACGCGACCACATATTCACACATGTGGTCTACATATGTGTCCACAAATTCTCACATGTGGTCCACATGAAAGACCACATATTCACACATGTGGTCCACATATGTGACCACATGTTCACATATGTGGTCCACATATGCGAGCACATATACACACATGTGGTCCACACACGTGACCACATTTTCCCACATGTGGTCCACATACGCGACCACATATTCACACATGTGGTCCACATATGTGACCACAAATTCTCACGTGTGGTCCACATGAAAGACCACATATTCACACATGTGGTCCACATATGTGACCACATTTTCCCACATGTAATCCACATACGCGACCACATATTCACACATGTGGTCCACATATGTGTCCACAAATTCTCACATGTGGTCCACATAAAAGACCACATATTCACACATGTGGTCCACATATGGGACCATATATTTACACATGTGGTCCACATACGCGACCACATATTCACACATGTGGTCCACATATGTGACCACAAATTCTCACGTGTGGTCCACATGAAAGACCACATATTCACACATGTGGTCCACATATGTGACCACATTTTCCCACATGTAATCCACATACGCGACCACATATTCACACATGTGGTCCACATATGTGTCCACAAATTCTCACATGTGGTCCACATAAAAGACCACATATTCACACATGTGGTCCACATATGTGACTACATATTCACACATGTGATCTATATATGTGACTACACATTCACATAAAAAATTTTTTACTACACGAATAAACTTCAATAAAAGTTTTATAATTTAAAAAAGTTTATTTTTTATGTAGGCTGTCTCCTATCTGAAGTGTAGTTAAATGGAAAAACTAGGAGGACCAGTGTGTGTGTCAGTGATGACCTATTGCGTTGAGAGACAAGGTCCTTCATCCTTAGCCTCATTCGCAGGCTCCAAGTCAGCTATGGAGACAGCTATTTCTCTAAGCTACTGAATTAGAAACGATGGTACGACGAAAGAAGGTTACCGACACATTGTTTCGGTAAATGAGCGATGTATAAATGCACTTTGTCACGAAAGGTATTTTAAATTTGTATTGAAACGAACTGAAAAGTCAAAAATTAAAAGGAGTTATAAAATGTAATTTATCACATGAATTCACAAAACAATCTATACCTATTTTTTATTTTAAGAATTAAAAAAATGATGTTAGTTTTGTCTTGCCTGACCTTGTCGCACTCATTATCTTATTAATGTGATTAATCTCCATCTCCATATCTCCATATATAATAAAAGGATAGAAAAGTCAATTCTGTACATGAAAGATATAAAAAAAATAAAAATTAGGTCGGTTAATATGTCGATTATAGAACCTAAAAAACCACTCAGCAGAATTCTTGTCTGTCTGTCTGTCTGTCTGTCTGTCTGTCTGTCTGTCTGTCTGTCTGTCTGTCGGTTTGTTTGTTTTGTGCGTCAATCACGCAAAAACTACCTGACAGAAATTGATGAATTTTTGCATGGTGTTAGCCTAGGGCCTCAAGGTACATTTTTTTTTGGGTTTCATTCCGAATTTCATGATAGTTTTCTTTAAAAAAAATAAAAACTGAAAAATATAAATTACCTAAAATACCGATAACTACTGTATGAAATTAAATTAATTTTGGCATGGTAATAGTTCAAAGCCTAATGTCACTTATAGGATAGCTTTTATCATGGAGTATAAAGAATTTTTTGTAGAAAAAATTACATAATTATATTTTTTAATAAAAAAAATCGACTTCTTCAAATTCAACCGGATTTCACACTCTGAACTCTAAACTTTCACCAAACTACCCCTTATATGTACCCTTTCTAATAAAAAAAGAATAATTAAAATCGGTTGAATTGATATTGACTTATACGTTCATTTGTCGCGCATATACTTAATGTAAATTTGAGATTTATATGATTTTCTCATAGATACCATTGTTGGATATAAACTAAATTAAAATAAGACTACACGGGAGGCATTAGCTTTCAAATAAAAAAAGAATCATTAAAATCGGTTCATACAATCAAAAGTTCTAAGGTAACAAGGCTAAAAAATACAGCCCAATCGATGACCCCTTTTAAGAAGTCGGTTAATAGTAATCTGACATAATTAAATTACGACTATTTCATTTAACCACATTTTAAAAGAAGAAAGTAAATTGAGGCCGTTCGTTGCACAGGGGCACAAAGTGTAACTGTTGTGGGTTCGATGACCACGCAAGGAAACGAAATATTTATTTAAATTTATATTTCCATTTCATCGCTCTGGTGTCGAGGTAAAGTGCGGCGTTGAGTTTCACTACTCAGCACGCAATGCCTACAGAATTCCGAGAAAAGTAGGGAACAGAGTGTTGTTGTTAACACTAGAGGTCCTATGCCTACCCTGCTGTGTGCGGGATACAGCGTGAAGCTAAAAAAAGAAGTATAATCAATATTTGTTCAGTCTACCATAATTATTATTTCAAACGTCAACGTTGGTGATATTAACAAACATAATAAAGTAGGTATATTTTACGGAATTAGCTCATATGGCGATGTGTAGAATAAAAAGTATATGTATTTGGAAAGTAAATTCTGATTGTGAGTTCATAGTTTATAAAAGTTTATATTGTGTTTAGATGGATCACGTGGTGATGTCAATACGTTTTAATGTCATCTTATGTTATCTGTTGAAATAGCGTGAAGCTGATTTAACTTAGTGTTATATTCAAAAGAAATTAATTGTATGTAATACATAATATGTAATTTATTAATACGTTTCAAGTATGAAAAACACGCACACATAAACCTATCAAAGGGAAACCGCCGCATACGCCTCATTGCGAAATCGAGTCGTAGGTTTTGGCGGCAAAGTTTAAAGTTCTAAACATTTTAGTACTATTTTTGTAGTAGTATGTGTTTACATTATTGGTACCTATGCGTAACCGCGTCATACGAAATATAGATATGAATAAACATCGTGAAATGAGAAAAAAACCTACGTCTTCACTGTTGATGTATCTTGCTTGAATTCTTTAGGTACGGGTTTAAACTATTTTACCCTATATGCCCAATTGTAACTGTAACGCGACGTTGTGGATCCGATCCACACATGCAGGATTGAATTATAATTTAATAATATTTTCATTTCGCACATCAGTCACACATTATACCCAATATCTTACACTAAGTTGCCCTACTAAGGGCGGGATAAATCCTGGATCTGGTTTTAACTTTATGTGAACCGATTAAAATAAAGTCCAGTCCAGTTGAGGCCAGTCGTGGCGCAGCGGCACAAAGTGTGACTGTAAAACCGACTGGTTCTCTGAGTTCGATCCCCACACGAGGAGATGAAATATTTACTTAAATTAATATTTCCATTTCTTCGCTCTGGGGTCGAGGTTAAGCACGGCGTTGCGTTCTGCCACTCAACACGCAATGCGTCCAGAATTCGGTAGAAAGTGGGGAACGGAGTGTCTTAATACTAGGTTCCTCCCTCTGACTAGCATGAAGCTGCTTAAAATAAAACTAATACTTAATATTTAAGGGCAGTTTGCCAGAATACAAACAAAAAAAGTATTTAAATCGGTTAAGCCGTTTCTGAGATTATCGTGAAGAAACGCACATATAGTAAGTATCGATAAGTTGTGTTTTTATTTCAAACATTCAATTGAAGATTGTTATGGGAGGTACGAAAATGCGACCTAAAGTTTTAACAACTTTCTCATAAAAAATCTTCATTACATTGCAAACATACATTATAAGTATATCAAAACACGAACATAATTCAGTGTGTTTAGTAAATAATTCTGTGGTTTAAGCGGGTGAAGCCGCGAGCGGGTCGCTAGTATATATATATATATATATATATATATATATATATATATATATATATATAATACATTAAGGCACCAGTGGTTTTAAAGTGAAAATGAAAATTGTACCAACAACTAATTTCTGATAACAATAATAAGAATAATGTTTTAAGTACCTCCACCTTCTCTGCTGTATGCGGTGAAGCTGAAAAGAAATAAAATAAAATCGACAAGTGACCATATGGTCTGTCTGACCATAGCAAAAGAATTTATATATTTTTATTTTGAAATTTTATTGATTGATTTATAAGAGTAAATTTTATTTTATCTGGCCCTCCTTTTATAATCACTCACACCAATGCAAAGCTCAGTTTGAGAATTGTGAACTGCAGATGTGACTTGAAAAGCTCATCTCAAGTTTCTTTTAATAGAGCTATCAGGTAAATTTTATTGTCCTATCATATTTTCAGATTTGAAGTTTCAAAGAATACCTACGTTTGTTTTGATTGACTTATCTTTCTTATTATTAGCGTAGACGTAATGTAAATTTTCTAGGAGTTTTATATTTATTTCAACCAAAATATCTATAAAAATATCTTTTTTCTTTTCTCTCTGTATTTGTCACAAAATAGATATAAATGCAAATACAAAGTTAAAATGTGAAAACATACTATATACGATATTTGTATGCTTTATTTCCTAATCCTAAGCGATGACCGTGGAGTGGATCGTATTGCTAAAGATGAAAACGTTTAAAATCGAATCAAGGGAAACACATTAAGCCTCAGGACAGGGATATGGAGGAAATAAAATATAGTTGGACAGGTAACCTAAAACTACATATATTATAAAAATATACTTTAGCAAACATATATTTTATATATTATATACAAAATGCTGCCATTTCTTCATTATTTGAAATGGGTCATGTTGTTCACATATAATTACGTTAACTATTTTTGTGCTCTATACAAACTAGTAATATGATTAAATAATCAAAATGAAGTCAGATTCACTCTCAAGAGTCTAATTACGGACACAGCAATGTAGGCAGAGGGATGTAAATAATAAACATAAAGTTCGAAAATAGGAAACGGAGTGCCCGTTTCCTATGTTCGAGACTTAGCACCGTGCTTTGCTTCGACCAGAGCGAAGAAATTAAAATATAAATTTAAATATTTTTTTTATTTTCTCGATTGGGGATCGAACGCACTATCACTTAAGTTAACCCTGCACCACGACTGGCCCCAGTAATATCCTTTACCTATATACTTTTTCGATTATACATATGCTATAAACAAATCACAGAAAGATTACACAGATAGTCTCAATTCTTTGTCGACGAGAGCGTGAAGCGACGCAGCCGTGTCGATTTGTCGGCGGGCTTTATTTCCGTCTGTCGCGTGGAAATATGATAGCGGCTATATTTTATTTTATTTTCAATATTCCAGTAATCGAAATAGAAACACGGATCTCTGGTTTGCCCAACGAGAATATGTATTGTGAGCCCGAGGTTTTTAACGCGCTGTAGGTTGTTCTAACTTTTTTTTTTTGGTTGCCGTTGCGGGCAATCATTTGGTTGAAAAATAACATAACCTGGCTGTTTCTATTTTAGTAAGCTTTGTTGAAATATTTCGAATTTAAGTTTCAATACACATTTGAACAATACAAAAATTTTACAATGTGTTATTAGCGTTTATATTATATCAAAATTATTAATCATTTTAATTTACCTGCGAGAGTATCTTTGAGATTTATCTGTAACATAACGGCATATCATTGCAATTGCTATAAAATATTAGGTAGGTACAGTGACGATTACAAAAGATTATTTTTTAAGAGATTTATTTAAAAGTTTTCTTTTTGAAATAAATATTTAAAAAATGTCTCTTACTTTAATTTTATACTTTAATACTTTCGTGGCCACAGCACCACAGCTGTCCTGACACAAAATATTAATGTACTTCTGCACCTTCTGCACAGTACCAGAGCGAAGAAATGAAAATATTAATAAATAATAATAAATTCCCCCGAATGGGAATCGAACCCACAGACGTCGCTTTACAGACACACTTCTGTACCCCTGCGCCACGACATTCTCTATATAATATAATGGCGGATCCGGGCGGCTTCGCCTGTTTTAAACTATACGAATATTTATTAAATATATTTATTAAACTATTTACATTTTAGGGGGTAAATTCAAATAAACCATGAAACACGTGTGCAATGAAATATTTTTAAGAATCTGATTTTTTTTTATAAATCGGTGCCAATTTAAAGATTTCCCATTCCCCATACGAACTTTCAACTCTTATTTTACCTCTTCAGGGTTAAAATTTTTCAAAACCACTTCTTAGTGGGTGTTCACATTATGAAAATAAACATCTGTACATATTTTACGTACCTCAGTCAGTGGGAACTTCTCCTTTTACGTATATAGATAGAGGCCGAAAGATGATTATTATACGCTGTATAGAATGTACATCTGACGATTACGTTCATTGGAAAAAAAATAACCTTGTTTTTTGCTAGTACGTATAGATGAAGTTATTGTAACATAAATATTAAAAGCATTAATTAAACCTACTTAATTAAATACTTAATTTTATATAACAAAACATTATTAATAATTAATGATTCACCAAATTATTTCTAGTATTAACACAATAACGCAATACAACTAAATTTGTAAATAGTTCTATCGGCAGAAACTAATAGCTATATTTTATTAAAGCGAAACTATTCGAGACCGTTTTGGCGCAGTGGCACAAGCGTGTGACTGTAAGGGCGATGGTAGTGGGTTATAGAATAATATTTATTAATATTGACATTTCTTTGCTGTGGTAACATGGCAAAGCGTGGCATTTAGTTCCGCTACTCAACATCGCAATGTCTCCAGAATTCGGTGAAAATGAGAAGCGGAGCGTCTTAACACTAAGCTCCCTCTACCTACCCTGCTACTTGCGGGATACAGCGTGAAGATGACAAACATAAACTCGCTTTTTAACAATAATATATAACTAACTAATAACTCCGTTCCGGACATTTCACATGATAATACAACACGACTGACATATTTATGAGCGTATTACGCCCGATAAGTGAAATCCGATTTCACATTAAATCATGCAACGCCCCTACGCCTACAATTATAGCGTCAATAGTCGAGGTGACAATGAAGAAGAGGCTGTTAACGAACCAACGTGGCCCGTCGAGTTTATTATCTGGACAAAGCCGAGTGTTTTCCACGTTAAATTGAGTGTAGAGAGGCAATCCGGACTGGACGTGTGTTTCCGACACCGACAGACAGATCGAGTTTTTTAATTTTTGGTCCTGCGTTCACACACACACAGGCATGTATGTGCACTCAATACTCCCCGTTGTTTTGCTCCAGTTTTTTTTTTCACATTGTACCCGCTGCCAACTCCACTTTTCAATTAGATACGTTCGATGTAACATCATATAAAGGTAAAGCTGAAACTCCCTCTCGTTGGAATTTAGATATATATTATTACTATTGATGTTATTACTATTGTACTATTGATTGAATATTATTTTTACTATTGATCGGTATTTTGTTTATAAACGATTTTGTGTAGCATAGATTTATGTTTTTTATATAATCACTATAGTATATTTTTCTGTTAACTCGTAGGTATATGAACAACGATGGGTCAAATGATGATGGGATGGGATGAAATCAAATCAAAATCAAATCAGCTTCACGCTGTATCCCGCACACCGCAGAGAAAATCTATCGTTAAGACTTCCCGCGGAATTTTGAAGGCATTGTGTGTTGAGTGGCGGAACTCAACGCCAGGTTTTGGCCTTGGAGCCGGAGCGAAGAAATGAGAATATAAATGTATATAAATATTTCATTTCCTCGAGTGGGGATCGAACCTTCAACCAGATTTTACAGTCACACCTGTTGCCCCTGCGCCACGACTGGCCTCAAAATTATACTTATACCATAAAAAAGAGTCACCTTAATTTTGTACACCATTTTGTATCGAAAAACACTGACTGCCCACGTATTGCTAGTAGAATTCTCTGATTTGACCATATTTTGTACAGTGTCACTATCCCAACAACTGAGGCCATGGCCGCAGTATTTCAACCATGAAAATGAATGTGATGACCTAAAATCATGTTCACCCAGAGAATATAAAATATTTTCGGCTTTACCTTGACGAATACACATAATATTCCGCTGACGTAATGTGTGAATAAAATATATGAACATATGTACGTTATTGTTATTTAAATATCAACTTTAGTCATCTGTGAACATAATTTTTTAAGTAATTTGTAAATAAAATAATAATAATATATGTCATGTTAATTTACATAAGCAAATTAAATGCTGGTGACAAAAAACAAGTGAGAGAGGTATCCGGCCGATGATGCCTCTCCCACTTTTTTATCACGTGATGGCAGCAAATCAGTGCTTTAGCCAATGTAAAATCCTACAGGGCCTTTTTACGTTCGATCTTCCCACCGTCTTGACTGTTGTACCCGCTCTCGCCTGTATATGTTTATAGACGAGACCGGAAGTATAGACAAAACCGGTAACTTATGTGTTTAATGTATGTAATTTATGTATTTAATGATGGCTATACTTTAATTGTCGCTATATAAAGAATAAATATATAAACACAATACATAATTATTATATTTATTTACTAGATATGATATAATAAATATTTTTAAACCAAAATAAATAATAGTAATAATAAGAAATAAGTCCACACATTTAATCTATTTTACCACACAAGGTCTACATCATCACGTAATTTCCATCAATATTTAGATAATCACCAAAATAGTGCACCACAAAATGTCAATGACATCAATATACAAGTAGGTACGCCCAATCGTCTTAAGAGCCAATACAAATTTGAAATTACAATATCAAGGTAAAACCACAAATTATGGTGTTGTAAAGAATAGATAATATTCATTTTTATATCAAAACTATTGATTTAGTCTTCTTTTTCTCCATTCAATAGTAAAGATGATTGCACTATGATTAAAATTAAAGCATTATTTGGATGCAAGAGTTATAACTTTGGTAAACTTTTTAAAATTCTTAACACTGGCTTATTAATTAAAGAATTCACTCTTGACCCATAAACAAATTCAAGATGTGAAAATTTAAGAGATTCATTGAAAGAAACTACATTTTGCACCGTTTTAAGTTCGCTTAATAATATTTGGACATCTTTATCATTACTAAACCAATCCACTTCACTGGTAAATATAGTCATCGGCACGTAAACTTTTGAAACATCATATTCCGGGGGCGAAGAAGATGAGTAAAGTTCTAGATTTTTTCTTTTTCCATAATCAAACCGTTGAAATTTTTGTGTTGAATATCCTTGGACGAAATGAAAAAATACTTTAGCAGATGTGCCGCCTGGCAAATGAGCCGTTAATATTGGCAATTTCTCTGGTACCAAATTAGTAAGAGGTATCAATCCAAAATCTTTATAATATTCCAATTCACATATAATTCTGAACGGAGACTTCACATCGCAAACTGTATTGTGAAACTTGTTAAAACTTTCGTTAAATGGAAAAACTTCATACAACCGATTACTCTCAGCCCATGACATGACACGGCTCAAATTTTCAGACCAGAAACGTATAAACGGATATTTTAAATATCGTAACCCAGCTACAGGAGCTAACAATATGGCGTGCCCAATTTTATTATTATACTCGGGGCGCATACTGCACATCACGAACATCGCCGTGGTGCCTTGTGAAAATCCAATATAAGTTAGTTTCGAGAGATTTCTAATAGATAATATATGATCTATACTAGCAGGCAGATCTTGTGATCCTATTTCTTCATAACTAAAATTCCAATATAATTTTGAAGGCAGATTATTGATATGTCCTTTGCTATATCTATTACCTCTCGCGTTTAAAAGCCAGACGTCATATCCGGCTTGTGCCAATTGGTAAGCTAAAGAATATTTCGGTCCTAGCACCAGCCAGCTGTCGGAAGTATCTGCTATACCATGGACCAGTAAGACAGGTGCCCCCTTTCCTGGTATGCGGTATAAGTTCAATTTATACCCGTCGCCGGTGATTACGGTGTGGGTCTCCGAAGGGTAGTTATATTTCTGTAACAGCTGTACAGAATCCAAAAACGCGTCTGAATTTAAATCATAATTTTTAAATATCCTGTCTAACTTAAATATGCCACTAGAACTTCTTATATTCAAACATATCGCCCAATACACAAAAAATACAAAACGAAAAATATCCATCGCGTACAATCGGAAATCACATGTTACCGGAATCGCGTAACTATAAGTTATGATCTCGAATTACTAAGCCGTAAGGTTATTCTTAAAACGAAATAAACTTGAAAACTGGTTAATAGGTGGTCGTGAAACTTGACAATGAAACGAATAACCTTTTAATTATTATGTGAGCAACAATTTAAATAGTAAAATCGACGTTAATAACGTAATATAATATGTGCGTTTGTACTGTAATGCAGTTCAATAAAATAAAAAAAATATACAAAACAGGAAATGTATGTATAGCTATATAATTTTGGTAACCAATAAAAAAATATGTTTATATAATATATGTTATTATGTTTAAATATGTGTTGAGGCCAGTAGTGGCGCAGCGGCACAAACTGTGACTGTAAAACCGACTGGTTGTGGGTTCAAATCCCATTTGAAGGAGATGAAATATTTAAATAAATGTTTATTTCCATTTCTTCGCTCTAGTTTCGAGGCAAAGCGCGGCGTTGAGTTCTACCGCTCAATACGCAATGCCTCCAGAATTCGGCAGAATGTGGGGAACTGAGTGTCTTAACACTAGGTTCCCTCTGCCTACCCCGCTGTGTGCGGGATATAGCGTGAAGCTGATTTAATTTTAAATTATGTTTAAAGATTTATTATAAGAACCCAATTAATTGTGGCACCAATTGGACGTACTCAGAAAAGTCGTTGATGGTGTATGTAACTTGTCTACATTGACGCTATGAGGTATATAGCAGAGCACAGCAGATTAAGCACTTTGTGTCAAATTAAGTCAAGTCAAAATAATTTAAAATGATATAATATTTAATTATGCGTAGATCGATCGAACCTTCAACTGTCACGCAATCATTAAACGCCACGATACACGACGAATAAGTAAGACAAGATCAGTCAACCCTATGTTTAAATAGATATAAGAACGCTTTGTTTATCGATGTGTGCAATATGAAATATTTTTCAAATTAGATGGAATCATTCTTATCACAAGCCGGTCAATTTTCCAACGTTACAGGCACAAGCATGTATACTGTGTCTGTAAGCGTGACAGGTTGTGCGTTCGATTCCCACTCGAAGAAATAAAATATCTTTTCTTCGCTCTGGTATCGAGGCAAACCGCGGTGTTCAGTTTCGCCACCCAATATGAAATGTCTCCAGATTTAGGTGCAGAGTTGTCAGAGTGTCTTAGTGATAGGCTCTCTCTACCTATCCTGCTCCGTGCGGGATACAGCGTGAAGATGAAAAATACAAGTTTATGGTAATCATATATAATTAATGTAATATGGAATGGAATATAAAAGAAAATATTTGATATAACCAGATATTATTTTTGTCTTTATTTAGTCATATTAATTAAAAAAAATACGTACTAAAAATCTGTCTACAGTACTTATGCAAATTGAAAAAAAATATCTTATTTCTATTCAATAATAAAGAGCTGAACATTTTTTTATAGCAAACTCTATGTACTCATGTACATAGAATTCAACTTTTTCTAAATATTCATGTATATTATTATTATTGATTGAGTGGCCAGGTCAAATCAAACAACATAAAACAATTACATATTGTACTCTCGCTATAACAATATGTTGTTTTGATAACATATCTTCGTAGATTTATTATAAGAATAACTTCTTTTACTATTTCAGTAAAACTTGCACAAGTCATAAGTTACAGTCGGTGAATGGGTAAGCCAGTGTGAGTTTAAAATGTAAAGGCAGCCAAGGTGGTAAACAGTGCTTACCTTATTATATAATACATTATTAGTGAGTATGAAATTAAAAAAAAAAGATTCAAGGTTTTTTTTTTCCAAAACATTTAGAGAAAACTATTGTTAAAACACTCGACCGTACCCGCACTTTCCACCTAATTTTAAAGAATAACCTAAATTTGCATATTGAATGGCAAAACTTAATGCTGCGTATTGTCTACTAGAGCGGGGAAACCAAAAATAATTTAAATATATTAGATTAAATATTAATTTAAATATATAAGTATTAACAGTGAGACGTTGCCCATCTACACCACGACGGCCTTGCCTCAAGGATGGTAAGTATGAGACTTAATAAATTATTTTTCCCATTCATTATTGCTACTTCCTTTATTTAAAAAAAAATCATTTTTTAAAGTTAATTTTATGCACATATACAACATAACATAGTGTCTAAAAGCACAAATGTATCTACTATTAAAAGCTAATATTCATGTAGGAACACAAATAAAGTTTTGCTGGTAAATATCTAGCTTTTCCAGGTTTCAAAACTCCGCTGCACGTCATATAAACAGGTTAAAAGTTAATAGCTAACTGCAAGCAAAATAAAGTTGTTAGGACAAACATTTACCTAGAGTAAAATAGTAGAGCGAATGTCCTCTGTCGTGAACGTCAATTCACTTATAAGAGTCGATCACGTTCACTTGATACTAAAAGCTACTAAAAGCCCTCCATAAAAGCAATAATTAAATTGAAGTAACGCAATTTAGTAAGGCGATGCCGTCAAAGGTGGTACAAGGTACCTACGTCTGTGCAGCATCACTGATATTGAATGGATCATAATGTTATATATTGTCACGTAACGGCTTAAAATATTTAATTTTCTTATAATTTTATAAAGTAACATTATTTAAATTACAGTCCAGGTACTTAACTTTTAAATATACAACATTATTAAATAGCTTTTTTATTATTTGAAAATTTGGATTGTGCCTAAAGCAACCCGCACTAAGCACAAATGTTATAGTAACAATCTTCACTCGGAGAATGAGTGTAAATAATTAAATGTAATATTTACACTCATGTCGTTTTCCTAATCTAGTAAAATAAAGTAATCTCAAAATTGGGCACAAGTGGGAAAATATCCTAATACTAGGTTGTTTGTTTATACGAGAAAATATTTTCAATATACCTTATACTCAACTTTTTGTTTTTGAGCTTAATACCACTTAGTCACATGAGATCTTTGAAATTTTATTAATAATAAGTTAATAGAACTTCATATTTTAGATTAAGTATTTCTTAGAATTAAAAAAATATTTAAGTAAAATATTATGACCCACAAAAATAATTAAATTACAGTTTTAGCCATCCAGTTATTTTTATAATTTTGTATAATTGAAAAGGTTAATATTTTTAAATATATAGATACTATATTCATATGATATTTTATATCCTAATTCGAAACTTAAATATTACAGAAAAAGTAACTGATACATAATGTTTATTTTGTAAAAAATGTAAGCACAATGCTATACGCTGTTATCACAACTTTAAAGAAAACCTTTAAAAAAAGGAACTGTCAATGTCACTTTTCAAATGTACTTTCAAATTGTCAATGTGCTGATAACTGATAACGTCACAACATGTGAATTAAACTATAACAACAAGTAAACAAAACGATGTAATTACTTTAATGTGACGTTCCTCTTTTTATGTACATAATGAAGCTTCGCGTTATTATCTGCTTACTACGAAATTATGTTCAAGGCTGATTATCAGCAACAGTAGTTACCGTTTCATCAGTTACATTATGAACTATAGGAAAGAAGGCAACTGTTTATATCATATTTCGATTGTAATAAGAAAATATGTCGGTTCTAAGCAACGTAATCGACACTTGTGGAATGCAAAAAATAAGAAATGAATTTACTAGGCTAGGAGGTAAATATTTATGTTTAATTATATGTATGTATGTTACTTTTAGTTAAATATCGGTGATTTCATGTTTTATATTTCATAACTATTTTAAAAGTAAAAGTTCAATTTGCTGAAAATATTTCATTAAAAGTAATAATTAAAGACAAGGTTAAATTATTAAAATATTGCCACATGTTAAAGCAAATAATGCCAATGTTGACTTTCTATATTTAAAAGAATAATTTAACAGTTTTCCACTTACCATATGTTTAACCTTTGCTAGTCTCGTTTGGAAATTATTAATTAATACCAATTGATTTTTTCAGATAAATGTTACTTAGATAATGCTGGAGCAGTCCTATATCCACAAAGCTTGTTACATAAAATCAATGAAGATCTCTTAAATAATGTATATTTAAATCCACATACTGATAAGGAGACAAGGGATTGCATAGAGCAAGTTAGAAATATTGTTCTTAGCCATTTCAATACAAATGCATCAAATTATAGTTTGATATTTACATCTGGCACCACACAATCATTAAAGCTAGTACTAGAATCATTTCAATTTCATGGTAGTGACGAAGAAGATAGAGGCTCCTTTCTATATCTTATTGATAGCCATACATCAGTTATAGGTTTAAGAGAATTAGCCAATGAAAAGAATGCAGATGTCATCAACATTTCTCATAAAGAGTTTTTATCATCATTAAAACATCCAAATAAGCCTAAAACCTGTGAAATTAAAAATAATAATTGTAATAATAATACATTACTTGCTTATCCGGCACAAAGTAATTTTAATGGGTACAAATATCCCATAGATTGTGTAGAAGACATTAAAAAAGGTTGCCTGAATAACTTTTTGAAGAAAAAATTATGTGCTGTTAATTGCAATTGGTATGTTTTATTAGATGCAGCATCTTTTGTCTCTACAAGTGCTTTAGATTTATCTAGAAGACAGCCTGATTTTGTGTGTATGTCATTTTATAAAATATTTGGATTTCCAACTGGCTTGGGAGCTTTGTTAGTAAAAAATAGCAGCGCAAATGTGTTAAGCCAAAAAACATATTTTGGAGGTGGAACTGTTGATATAGTTCTAAGTAATGACAGTTTTCATGTAAAAAGAGATATACTACATGAAAGGTATTATTATTTTTGTATATTTTTCTATATAATTTTTACATATCCAATGATGCCATTGTGATTCAGTGGAGCAATATCTTTATGTAAGCTCAGTGGTTGTGGGTTCAATCCTCTTTTAAACCTTTTCACATGAAGTGAAAAAAAATGTAAACAATTGTTTATGACATGTGTATATATTTTATGAACATATTAATTTGTTAGATTCATAATAGAATAAAATCTATTTAGATTTATTTAAAAAAAATAGCAGCTAATAATTTTATTAGGCAACACTTAATTAGAGGCCAGTCCTTACACAGGCGCAAAACACGATATATGCGACGGGTTGATTCGCACTTGGGGTAACAAAATATTTAATATGTTCTCCTTCTCTCAACATGCAATGCGTCAAGAATTTGACAGAAAGAGGAGAGCGGAAGTTTCTTAATGGGAAATGGAGTGCCTTAACTTTAGGCTCCCCCTGCCTACCATGCTAGGTGTGGGCAATTTGAAGCTAAAAAACCAAAAAAAAAACGCTAAACATTTTTAATAAAAGAAATTTTCTATTTCTTTAAGACAATATGAAAGTTTTATGCACAAAGTATCTTATGTATCTTATGTACAATATTTTTATGCAAAGAGTGAAGAATGGTTATGGCTTCAATCTGACCTACAAAATATGGAACATGCTTGATGGAAAAAAAATGCTAATTTAAACAGTAGTAAAATCATATTTTAACATATTATAATATAAACTAATATACTTTTTACTCTAAAAATTCAATAAACAGTTTATAATTTTTTTTTCAGATTTGAAGATGGTACACTGCCATTTTTATCAATTATTGCCTTAAAACATTGTTTTGACACTTTTAACAGTCTTCTACCTAAAATTGTCAATAATGATATTATGGCGACGATTTCTTGCCACACATTTCATTTAGCACAAGATTTGTATAAACAATTGATTAATCTTCGACATGAAAATGGAAGAAAAGCGGTTGTGCTGTATTTGGATTCAGATTTTAGTGACATAAATATACAAGGAGGGGTTCTTGCTTTTAATTTAGTAAGAGAAAATGGATCTTACATTGGATATGCTGAGGTACATTATAAATAATTCAAATTTATTATCGAGGCCAGTCATGGCGCAGGGCATAAGTGTATGACTGTAAACACCTGATTGTGGATTCTATCCTCATTCAAGGAAATGAGACATTTATTTAAATTTTCATTTCTTTGCACTGGTGCAGAGGCAAATCGCAGCGGTGAGTTCCAGAATTGTCTCCAGAATTAAGCGGAAATGGGGGAATGGAGAGTTTTGACAAGTTGTAAAGCAAATTATCAAAATTAATTTGTTTTTAGCCTACATGTACGACGCAAGTCAAGATATTAGTCAAGATATTTATTATTTCAATACAGGCAGTTCGAAACTAAAGACAAAGCACCCTCCACCCCAAAAATATATCTATACATGCCAATGGCTATCAGCCTACCCTGCTAATTGTGGGATAATTAAAAAAAACAACTAAAACAATACTAATATGTGTTTTACATGTTTTACAGTTTCAACATATGGCAGAATTGTTTAACATAAGCATAAGGACTGGCTGCTTTTGCAATTCGGGAACATGTCAAAGACATTTAAAAGTTACTAACAGTGAAATGAAGAGTATGTACAAAGCTGGACACAAGTGTGGGGATGAAGTCGACTTGATAAATGGGAAACCTACTGGGGCCATCAGGGTGTCATTTGGATATTACAATACTTTTGCAGATGTCGATAAACTTGTTCTAATGATCACTAAATGTTTTGTTAGACAGCACTATAAACAGCCAATTCGTCAAATGATACATTACAAGAAAGAACAAAAAACCAGTGGAGTTACATTGATAGAAAAAATATCAAATCTTATAAATGATACATTCTTTAATCCTACAGTTCCTGATCTACAAAATATACTACAATCGAAAATTATTTTAACTGAAATGGCAATATTTCCTATTAAATCATGTGGTGCTTTCAAAATTAAGTCTGGATGGATGATAGGTTCAAAGGGGTTTGAGTATGACAGAGAATGGATGATAATAAAAGATAATGGAGTTTGTCTCACACAAAAGCAAAGTACTCTCATGTGTAAAATACAGCCATACATTGATTTTGAGAAGCAATGTCTTACATTGTATTTCAAAGGTAAACTTAGATTTGATTTTGTTATATTTTGTGCATGTGAAGTAAATGAAATTTATTTACAAAATAAAAAATGCTATATAACTTTAAATTATTATTGTTACATATCTCCAATTATATATATACTAGTTTTATTAAAAATATTCATATGTCTATACGTTATATAAAACAATACTTTTCTGCACAATTTAATTACAATATTATTATTTATTACTTTGTCGTAAATAATCCACATATTTTATCTATTAAAAGTACTGCATTTTGAATGGGGGGTTAAATCAAACAATAGCCTGTATGCAATTATTCCTCAAAGAAAGTAACGAGAGAGAACGAAACATCACAAATATACCACAAAAGGCCACTATTGTCTATGAAGTTAACCAATGTTTGTTATTAAATTTTAAAAAATCTACATTCCAGGTAAATCTTCCATCTCTATCCCTTTAAATCCCACAACACAAACAAACTACAAAGAAACACAAGTTTGTCAAAGCAAAGTGTGCACAGATATAGTTAAAGGATATGATTGTGGTGACGAAATCGCAGACTGGATATCCGATTGCTTAAAAATATCGTATTTAAGACTAATAAGACAATCGTCCGATAGAACAGTTAAAGGTGCAGAACAAACGATGCTGTCACTGAGTAACCAGGCCCAATATTTATTAATCAATAAAGCAACAGTTAGATGGTTGAAAAACAAAATAAAAGGATGAATCATTTCTGGACGATATTGATTCTATGGTTGACAGATTTAGGGGAAATCTCGTTATAGAATCCGCTGAGGAGCTTGTGGAAAGACAGTGGGAAAGAGTTGTTATTGGTACGCAAGAATTTAAGGTATTGTATTTTTTTATAATTTTTTTTATATTAAAAACTGTCGTGGCCAGTTTGTAAATGTGACGGTTGTGGGTTCGATTCCCACTCAATGAAAGGAAGGAAATGTAACTGTTGCTTTATTGAAAATATTTAATTATTTCATTGAAGGATGGCGTTGAATTCCATCGAAGGATGCCTTTAGATTGAAATGTCTCAGCACTGGGAACCTAGCTAATCTTTCTACGTGCTTGAAACTGCGTGAAGCGGAAAAAAATATATGGAATAATGATGATATTATGTCTCGACTCAATAGTCACTTATATTGTTTTTTCGCGATTTACACTTCATCTTACTAGTATCACTTCTAGCCTCCGTCGCTATTATATAATAATTTTAAAGTACCTCCCTCAACGATCTGTTAAAATTGCTGTCTTCTTTAAAGCCAAAAACGATAAATATGATGATTAACGCAATTATCATATAGGTAACATTCATTCATAAACTACTACAAAATTATGCATAAATCTATCCCATGCGTAGTTCTTAATAAGTTTTAGAAACTCCTAAAAAGATCATATCCTAAATAGATCAAGTAAAGCAACTCGAAGATATGAAAATAGAAATGAAAGTAATTAATACAAAATTGCTATACAGCAATGTAATGAGAATAGATAAATATTTTTTTTCATGAGAATTTTACATCATACTTTCTTCTTCATTCAAGTAACGACAGAAAGTCTGTCGTTACTTGAATGAAGTAAACTCACTTTAGACCTCCAAAAGTCACCTAGATGGTGACTCTAGATGGCGCGACAAAAATGTTGCCTACATTGGCGCTGGAAACTTAAAGACGTAAGCCAACGTCCATACCACGTTGAACACACCGATTCTCGTTTGATCACCGAGGTTAAGCAACGTCGGGCGCGGTCAGTACTTGTATGGGTTACCACCTGGGAACACCGCGTGCCGCTGACTTTTCACCGTGTTTCGCGGAAGACTCTATTTCCCGTGTCTCGCGGTCAGTTGCGGTTTTAGTGGGTATTCGGACGACCTACATCTGCGAGTCCGCAAGTCCCACATAACCCGCTCGAGTCCTCACTTGGACCGGCATCCGTAACAGGATTTCCTCACGAAAAAAAAAAGCTGTAAACAGTAAAAAAGACTGAAACTGAAAGAAGGAAAGAATTGAAAGAATGTTAATGTATTTATTTATTGTATTGCTTTTAGGTTGAAGGCCAGTGTTCGAGGTGTCAAATGGTATGCATAGACCAAAAGACTGGAGAAAAGACTGTTGAGCCACTTAGAACAATTTCTTGCGAATTTGGCGGGAAACTGCGCTTTGGTATATATTTAAGTTATGTTGGTCCTGCAAATGGTTGCAAAGATCGTATTTTAAAAATAAACTCTGAGATCATTCCTTCTTTGAAAAATGAATGTTAACAGATTATCAAAAATTTTCCAATACTTGTTGGTTTGTTGCACAGATAACTATTGTTTTTGTTGTGAATTTTCTTTGTATGTTTGGTATGATTTTTCAAATTTTTTTTATATAGGTATATTATTGACCTACTTAAAAACAATAGTTACTTATGATTGCTTCTTTGCAGTACATTTGCAGTATTAATCATAAATATTTAATTTTTTCATGGTGCTACTAACACTGCAATATTAGCAAAAATATATAATAAACATTTACTTATGTATTGTATGTGTATATATATATAGTTTATCTACACTGCCATTGAGATGCATCTGAATGTAAAATGCAAAGGTTGTGGGATTTATCCCAATTTGAAGGATTAATCATTTTCTCTTCACAAAGTGAAGAGTGTGAAGCTAAACATTTTTAAAAATCTACTATATGTTTTAAATAAAACTTTAACCGGATTTATTTGTATGTTATATTTTTGGAAAACCAATGTTTGAACACTTAGTAGTTTAACATAATAATTACGATCAACTTATAGATTCTAAATATCAATGCCACTCCAATCTATACATACCATTGAACAATTGAAACATTGAATTTTCAAAAATGTATAATAATAAATGTGATTAATCCTGTTAGGGTTTCAATTAAAATGTGTAAAAATCACAAAAATTAGAGAATTTACTTATTATCTTTTATATATACAATTCTTGAAATCCAATTATAGTTAATACTTAATATGTACTAAAAATTATACAATACAGTGTAATATTCTTTTTGAAAGTATTTAAAATGAAACTTTTACAAAATATTTATATACAAAAGTATTCTAAACAAAAAAGTATCTAATATATTGCTCAATTTTTAAAATACTTTAGGTATTTTATTTCTTAAAGCACTATTATTGTTTTAAATGTAATAAAATTTGATTGTCATGTTTGTTTTATTGTTGAAATTTATTAAATGTTATGATATTGCACAGTTAATTGGTTGTTGTCCTTTTATTTCCCTTGGCTCTGCTCCTTTAGAAACATCACTGACAACTTCAACTACTTCTTCATAGTTAGGTAAAGCCATAGTTTGAAGTTTAGAATAAATAAGTTTGTCATTAACAACAATTTCAAACGATCCTGAAATATAAATATTATAACAAAATAGAGGCCAGTTGTGAAAGAAAAGAAATAAATGATAAAACAATATTTTACCTTGTCTTCCTTTCTTGCAAAAAATTGTTGTGTTAGGATTAGTTTCCTTTATTTTCTCAGCTAATGCAAGGCAGTGCCCTCCATAATCGCACACTTTACTGTTAAATAAATATTACATGTTAATGCAACTAAGAAATCAATATAAAAGCAATCTTAAATTATATACAATAAACAATTTTATATTATTTTGTTGTTTAAAAAATAAAACTTTGCAAATAAGTGTTATTTTTATATGCAGAAACAAACCAAAACTCAATATCAATTTTAGTAGTCCGTGTGTTCTGTTCAACTTCACTCATTTTTATCAAATAATATTAAGTTTAAGCTTTATACCGCTGTTCACATAATATATTTCGTATTTAACCATAATATACGTAAAGTTTAAACTGATATTATATAAACACAATATCAATAGATAATTGTGATCACAGAACAAAAATACCCAAAGGATTGCGATGACAGCTGAATTGAGAATATTATTCTAAATTGTAATCAGCTGTCAGCCATTTGTCAGTCAGCTGATTACAACAATATGTCATAACTCATACTTACTTTTAACCGCTGTCGAGACTTGCCAAATGCTTAAACGCTCAAAGCACCCCGTGCAGCAGAGCTATTAGGCGTTCGGCGTCACAAGCCAAGCCAAACACCCTATCCACATATTTGTGTTGGTGGGCGCTTGCTTAGACTTTCAAACCATGCATAAAACCACGTATCAGATATCAGCATAATATAGAATTATAGAAGTACCTACTTTGACTTTGAAAATGTAAATGAAAAAAAACGCCATAATAAACAGTAAAGTAAAAACAGTACTTTTCTTTTTTTCCAATACCCCTATACAATGTATCGACATTAATCTGAAATTATATTTTATTAAGGCAGTTGACTAATTTCTCCACTAAGAATTGTTGGATTAAGTTGATGTAATTTGTAAACCGATATCGGGAATAAAATAGATTTTCATCACATAGGTTTCTAGACTACTAACCAATATTTATTCTACATTGTGTAAATTCTTCATAACATTCTGTCAATGTCAAAGAAATTGATTTTCAGCAATTTACAAAATTCAGTTATAGTTGCCCTAGCTATCAGTATTTTGGTATTCAGGAATGGATTTTTATAGAAAAGCCGTGAAATATATTGTTAGTTTATTAATTAGTCTTATCACTTAAAATATAGTCATAGCTACTACTTAAAATTGCCTAACAAAATACATAAATGAATATATAAACAGCTTATTGCAGCAGTAAATATTGAATGAGTTCATCTTCATCAGCATCAATATGGACTACGATTATCTTATAAAACTGCTGTGTGTTGGTGATTCAGGTGTAGGAAAAACAAGCTTCCTTTATAAGTATACTGACGGAGTTTTTCATACTCAATTTATATCGACAGTTGGAATTGATTTTAGAGAAAAAACTGTGGTTTGTACTATTTTCTCTCAAATGTGTCTATTATATTATAATGAAGAATCCTCAAAATATTTCTCAAAAAATTATTACTTTCATTTAAGCTACAATAATTAATTAACATATAATATAATTACATATACAATTTTTAGATATATCAACAGAATGCAAGGCAGCATCGTATACATTTACAGTTATGGGATACTGCAGGACAAGAAAGGTACACATTACTCATTTATATAAAGTAATTAATATTTAAAAAGCTAATTAAAATTCAATCCTTATCCTTTGTTAGTCCACCTTTTATATTATAAACATTTCATTTAATAGATTCACAAAAGACACTTTGTTAAGATACATTGTTGCCTACTTTTTGTGCGTAATTAATTGGACAGGAATTTCTGTTATATGTTATATGTAACTTTGGTAAAGTTTCCACCTTGTTTAAAAAGATGAAAATATTTTATTTCCTCAAGTAGATCTCTACTAAGTAGAGATCAAATCCACAATCTTCATTTTTATAATATATTCATTTCCTAAATATATATTTATTCTAATTATAATAAAACTATTATCTTCATGATCAAATAATAATAATAATTTATTTAAATATGATAAAATCTATAACTGATATGGATAAGTCTATACAAGCAGATATGGATAAAAATAATGGGTGGATCATTATGAGAATTTTTTATCTTTAAGTATGTGACTCATTTTGTAGAATTGGCAAAGGGAATTCACTCATTAGTTTTATTAATTAAGTTTTTTTGACTGTTGACATAGATTTTTTTTTAATAAAATTGGCATTAAATTTGTCACTCAAAATGCAATGTCTCAAATCGAAAGTGTCTTTCGGTATATTTTGCTAAATACAGGATATAGTGTGATGCATAAAACAGATATTTAATAGCTTAAATACTAAATAACTTTTTATGAAAACATCCACAAATCAATATATCCATCTTTCTAATGTTTTCTTTTATATTACAGGTTTCGAAGCCTGACCACAGCTTTTTATAGAGATGCAATGGGCTTTCTGCTACTTTTTGATTTGACAAATGAAGCTTCCTTTTTAGAAGTTCGAAATTGGATTGAGCAACTAAAGGTAAAAAAATTATGAATTGTTTTTATATATACATATATATGTGATGTAATTTGGTATTTTTTTTATTATAACATATGTTACCTATATAAAATTGTAAACCTTATGTTGAAAAGAGCAACTGTTGAATTTGTTGCCATCTTTATGTTTTGTTGATGATTGAAATTGTGTTTAGTAGTGGCTTTTTTATTATTATTTTGATTTAACAATAAACTAATTAAATTGAAATTTTTATACAGTAATGATTTCTAATATGTTTTTTATACAAGCATGGCTTAATAATGGCATGGTTTGTAATACCTAACTTAGATTTAAAAATATATATTTTAATTACAACTTTATAGACTCACAGTCTCAGTGATGATCCAGACATTGTATTGTGTGGACACAAAAGTGACCTTCAAGAAAAGCGTCTAGTAAATCAGAACAGGGCGAGAGAGTTTGCAAAAAACTATAATTTGCCATATTTAGAAACAAGTGCCAAATCAGGACAGAATATTGACCGTGCCATTGAAATTTTACTTGATAAAATTATGTATAGGTAAGAAGTTTTTATTTTTTTTTGTATATTCATAAACAATTTTTGGAGATGTATTAGATATTACAGTTTTTTATATAGGTACTTAGTAATATTAATTGTTAATATTTTCTGTATAATCAAGTAGGTAATGGGAACTTAGTATTTAAAATACTTGAATTTTGTTAATTAACACATTATTTAAAAAAAATATCAACGAAAAAATGGCATAAAAAATTTATGACGGAAAAGTGAGCGGTATGAGAGGTAGAGGGAGACCTCGATTGACATTCTAAAACCAAGTACCAAAGATACTGGAGGAAGGTCACGTAAAAAGCACGTGGACGAGGTGAAAGAGGTATTTAGAGGCCGTATTATTTGGTGATCTCTGACTACTCCTCTAAGGATACATTGTAGAGCTAGATTAAGTTCATAATTTTTGCTGCTTGAGGGGATGTCATGAGCCTACACTTGCGACCAAACGTAAACAGAGTGTTGAATTATTTTAATTTTACATTTTCTCGAAAAGTATACATCCTAATTAAATACTATAATAGCCAAAGATTATCTTCATAAAATTTCCTTAATGATGGAATAACTTTCGCTTGTAAATTTCAACACATTTATAAAAAAAAAGGTTTGAAATGTCATCTTGCAAAGTTTAATCATTTTTTCGCTGTATCGCGGACTTTATTTTTGGGCTAATAAAACTAAATATTTTTGCAGTACAATGTACTTACATATATGTAACTACTTCTGCAGCGCACGCGGTTTAGTATTACTTCGTCGTGTTATTTCGTATTAAACCGTGTATTCGTCGTTAGTAATTAATGTTATATAGCACTCCTGAGTAATGCAGCTTTCATACAATACAAAAATAAGTACCACCCAGCATAAGACGAGAGATCTTAGCTTTTAAACAAACAAACAAACAAACAAACACACTAACTCTTCTGTTTTTTTATAGATATGGTCTTAGCAGATATGGTCCGTCTTCTCTGTCTGTGGGTGGACCAAAACTTTTTCTGGTGTGTTGGTGCCCGCCCCAAATATTTTGCTACGCAAAGAAATTGGCCCTAAAAATATAAAAAAAAAACAATAAAAAAACAACATTTACACGAACATATCTGTTCAAAGCTAGAGTCCAGGCCCCCATAGAAAATTTGTCTAGATACGCTCTTGATTTATTTAGATTAAACCAAATATTATACGATTTTTCAATTTTAAATATTCTTTTTCTTCTGAAATATTTATAAAAACGGAGCTCAGTCGCGGCGCAGGGGCAAAAACTGTGACTGTAAACGCGACTGGTTGACGGTGCGATTCCCACTCGAGGAAATGAAATATTTATTTAAATTTATATTACAATTTCTTCGACCTGATACCGACGCAAAGTGAATGTATTTATAACATATATACGACCGGCCTCAACCTTAATTTATAGTTAAATAGATATAAGAAAAACTAGACTGACTGTGCTGGTGTTTTAATATATTTTTTTACGTTAAAAAGAAGCACAATGTGTGGGTTCTATTGCCATATAAATTGATTATTTTTTCATATTTTCCTTCTGGTAACAAGACAAAGCAGCGTGTCTTAAGTTCTGCTACTCAACACATATTGTGCTGAGTCCGCGGAGGATCTGTAAATGCAGTGTTTTAACTCTATGTACTGCTACATGTGCACCTGCTGCATACAGGTTAGTCAGACGATAGAGTGAATCTAAAAAAAAAAAATTATTATTTCAGAATGGAAACTTCAGTGGAATACGCCATGCTGTGTGCATCAGGACGCCGACGTCAGTCCCTTCAAAGACTTCAAGCGCAGCAAGATCGAAAGCTGTGCTCTTGTTAAAATAGTATTGTAATTTTTGATACATTCCAATTTTTCCTCCATATTTGATCGTAAATTGTCTCTATTCGTGTGCGGTGGCGTTCGTTTACTATGAAAAAGATTATATTTGATGTCAATCAGACTGAAGTGTTTTAGGGTCGTCAAAATAGAATTTTGTAACAAAAGCAAAAGACAAATTTGGCCCTTGTATTATGTTTCTCTTTAAATTGCAAGGACTTCACCTTATATAAACGAAATTGTAAGAAACTAATATATAAGTTTGTATGACTTCCACGTAAAGCATAATAGTGTAATATGTAAAAATAGACCAAAATCGTCTTTGTATCACTTTTTATAATTTTTTTTAACAAACCAAGCTTTGATTTTGTTGGTAACGATTACTCGTTTTTATACAATATTAATTTTGTCAATATTGTATTAAAATAATGACAACCGTATTTATTTTATATACAATGTACAATGTACATTGAATTTAGGCTTAGGTTCATTTTAATATAATAAATAAAAACATTTTTAAAACCCCATGACTACTTTGATAACTTAAAAGTATTTTTATTCAAATCTCAGAATAAATGTAAAATTTTAACGTTTTCTAAAAAAATGACTTTATTACAATAACTTTTCTGTATAATAAAATTATGGAAATGCCATTTTTTTATATAAAACTCGCTGTTTTTCTATAACTACTATATTTTTAATATTAAAGGCTGAGAGAACATAATATTTCTCTGTTCTTACTTTTTGTCCCAACAGACGTTGAATATTAGGTAGCGGAACTAAACGCCGCTCTTTAGCCAGCTAATATTACCCGTATATGTATTCATCATAATGATATGATCTGATTTGTATTTTATTTACAGTTAGATATTTCATAAAGACAATTCCTTTATCATTTATATTATAAATTATAAAAGATTTTAATCTCAGTAACTTAACTTATTTAATAAAATATCGATTTACAAGAGAGCGGCCTTATTAATCGATAAAGTCGCAACATTGATTTTATACGTCATTATAATTTATAATAAACGAACGTTGCTATTTTACTATTAAGGAAATTGATGCCACAAGAGCTGTATTGAGACTGATTTTTTTATTTATATTTCATCTTATTATTATTAGAAAAGAACTATTTTGACTAAGATCTGAGTAGTATCAAATTCAAAAATTAAATGAAATATTTAAAAAGACACAAAAACAGCATTTATTTATTATATACATACATTGTAAAAAAAGTTTTACAACAAAAAAAATAGTTAACGTTTTTAGAAATATACGATTTATGTTATACTTGAACACTTTAGCTAAGTTTAAAATATGTTGTACTTTAGCTAAGTTTAAAATATGTTGTAAGGGGCCGTTCAAGTATTACGTAAGCAGTTTTTTTTGCAATTATTTATCAACCGTCCTCCCCCCTCCCCTTCCCCTACCTCATCAAAAATAAGCAATCCTCTAAAAATATTTCATTGAACACGTCAAAGATAAGCAAACCCAAGACACAACCCCCCCTCTCCTCTTTCCCCTTCAGTGGTTACATAATACTTGAACGGCCCCTAATTACAGTTTTTAAAGGCCAATGATGTATTTTTGTTTGTCTTCCGTTGGTTTTGGAACAAGATAATATAGAGTGTAAACTCGATATCAACGCTTTGAAGGGATCGCACATATTAAGGCCTTATACATAGTGCCATTAAATATACGGAAAAAAAATCTTTCGACTGTTTTTTATAGAAAGAGAGCAACTAAGAACACCGAAGTGTATAGACAATCTATCAATACAATACAACTGTCTGCATTTTGAGAGAAAATGATCGTCTACAGCAGAATTAGATTTGGAATTCATAATACACTAGAATCTAGATAATAAAAAGGAACAAATAATTTTGTCAACTTCAAATAACGTTTCTTCGAGTTTACACCGTATTAATGTATTAGAAATAATTTGTCTGTGACATAGTGTTTATGTTCAGACTGATCGTAACTAGTTCCTTAGAAACCCTATGAAATTATGAAGAAAATATTAGTCTTAAATTTTAAATATACAATTGTATATTTATTAAATTATTATATTGTATTGTAACAATAGTTGGATCTAAGTTTCCATATTTTATTGCGTGTTATTAATATATTATGTATATAACCGTGATTGCTGCCTTTGTATAAGTATCAATGCACTTATTTATATTAAGAGATTTTTTTCGAAATAACAGTGATTTTACTTGAATTATTGAATTATGCCAAAGACATTTTTTTTGACCAAAGACAAAAATGTATTTTTTTTTATTTATTAATGTTTCTTTAGAATATATAGAGTTTATCTAGTCATTTTGAGATTGATTTTTTGTTTTTTTTTTTGCTATGCACTTGAGTGGTAATTTATATAAATTACTACACTCAAAGTATTTTAAAAATTAAGAAAATAGCTAAATATATGAAACTGGACACTGCCTTTATAAAATTTGTTTGTATTCATTTCATAAGTCATTTTGTACTCATATATTTTGGTATCATACAGAATTTTCATTGTGACACTAAATATTTTATTACGAATTATAAAAAAATAATTTGAAATACAATGCAGATTAACTTCATTAAATATTAATGTTAATATTACAGTAAATTCTTACCTTCACACCATATTATAATCAAAATATTCAAAAAGTTTTATCTATTGTTATCATTAAAGTTAAATTTAAATTCCTTATAAATATTTAAAAAGCATTTTTAATGCCTTATAAATTATTCGAAACAATTATGATCGAATAAAACATATTAAAATATAAATCATATCATAAATCGATTTTCTACATAGAAAAAATAAACAAATTTATATTAACAGTGTGACTGTAATTTAATATTTACTATTATGTACGTATTTTGTATTTGGTATCAAGTTTTTTAGACTTGTACGTGTTAAGCTTATATTGGATATTATTCTATTGTATATATATATTTCTTTAATTATCTTTACAAATATTATCTATTATTAAACATTTACAATTTGTAAATTTAAAGCCTATTCCATTTTATATATTGGACGTTTTGTACTAAAATCTGATATTTTAAGAACAGGCTAAGATCAAAGTATAGAAATATAGAGTCAAGCACTTTGTATTTCTTTACTTTGTGCTTGTATTTATTATCGCATACAGTAAAAGTTAATTTAATGGTAGTTCCGTAAATTGTAACACTGTCATTTGATCATATATCATTTTTGTTTTTTTTTTTCAGCTACACGTTGTATCTCGCACACAGGAAGGTAGGCAGAGGGAACCTAGTATTAAGACACTTCGTTCTCCACTTTTCGCAATCGCATTGTAAATAAATGTTTTGCCTCCTCGAGTGGGGATCGAACCCACAACCAGTGATTTTACAGTCACACCCTGTGCCCCTGCGCCACGGCTGGCCTCGGCATCATATGAATATGTTCATATTTTTCTATTATACAATTGGTTTTTACAGTACAGTACCTGACTTATTTTCTTTTCTTTACTTTTATGTTAAATACTATTAAAATGGAATAGGGTTTAGTAAAATGTTATGTAAGTTTAATGCTATTTGACCAAGCCACTAGGTAAGTGTGTGTCAGTTGGTGTTAAATGCGCTATACGATTAATGTTTCAAATGTATTTCAATTAAATTATAAAAGTCATATATTGTTTAATTAAAATACAAGACGTTTTTTCCCATTTTGAATGTATTTTAATGAGGATATTATTTTAGACCGTCATTTTCATATCGAAGATTAAAAGGCAAAACGTTTTTTTTTTCATTTTTTGGTTAGTCTCTTAATATGATTCACCAGATTTATTTTTATTAAAACACGAAACGCTCGTTGCAGTGGCGAAGGCCAGTTTTATAATGCCACTATATGAGCTGGCGTCAAAATTAAATAAAAAAAAACTATCTAGATCATATTTTTTTATAATTTTCTAGATTCTAAACTATAGTTACTAACTATATTATAATATAGAAATGGAGATTACTTTAAGATGCTTATTTACCTAACAAATATTTATTGTTAATAGAGTGAAATCTAACGATTAAATACACAACCCTAATAAGAACTTCAAAAAGCACGAGTGTGGTGTAAAAATGTGGGAAGGAGTGTCTTAACACTAGGTTCTCTTTTTTTTGTAACATATAGAGTCTTAGAGAATTTATCTTTATTTAATTTTAAAAATATCAAAACTAACTAATATCGTCCGTCGGCTAGTGTAAACATGGTAAATCCGCTTTTTGTTTTTAGTGTTAAAATATACAAAATTTATCTTTATTTTTATACATATAGTAGAAAATACGAATCGATTTTCGACATTATAAAAACCTTCTGATAATACATATATGTATATCAACTCATAATTTATAAAAAAAATGTCTCCTGATAATTTGCTTAATATGATGTTTGCAGGTTTACTCTATTAAGATGACGATATGTAAAAAGCATTTAATATATATAAGCATATAGGAGAAAGGTGTACGAGATGATACAGGTGAGACGGTCCCTTGCAATCGCAGTAAACTACAACCGATATCTAGACATTTACTTATAAATAAAAATAAATCAGCTTCACGCTGTATCCCGCACACAGCAGGGTAGGCAGAGGGAACCTAGTGTTAAGACACTCCATTCCCCACTTTCTGCCGAATTCTGGAGGCATTGCGTGTTGAGTGGCAGAACTCAACGCCGCGCTTAGCCTCGACACCAGAGCGAAGAAATGAAAATATACATTTAAGTAAATATTTCATCTCCTCGAGTGGGGATCGAACCCACAACCAGTCGGTTTTACAGTCACACTTCGTGCCACTGCGCCACGATTCACGGCCTCAAACATTTACTTATATAGGTAAAATATCGTTCATAACATTCGCTTGCTGCACTTCGAAACCGTTGCGTTGTGATTTGAGATATTCTCTACTCTGTTATTGTGCTGTTATCTTTCATAGTGTTTTGTGTATTGTATGAATATTTTTATAGCTCCGATAAGTTATGATAAATATACACAACGCGGAATTACACGAAGCGTTTGAAGCCAATTCAAATTTTTAGTCTCTTTTAATTGGAACTGGGACTACGGAATCTTGCTCAGAAGCTCGTCGCGTCTTCGTTTCGTCCTAATTTTTTTGTATGAATAAAGCTAGAAGAAATTGATAAGTGAACTTAGGACAAAACGTTATATAGAGTTAGCCTCACGCTTTGGTCAGATAGAGAGGATTCGTTAAGAAGTATAAAAGGTCTTTCATCAAATCAACTCGACTTTAAGTACTTCATGCGAATGAAGCACTATAGGTTTGATTTATGCTGTAATTTACATCGCTCGTACTATTGCTGGTAATTGCGTTGATTGAGAACCTTAATTAAAATGTATTGGATGTGGATATTTGATATTAATTTCAGCTTGATCTTGAGAAAAATTGTCTTCACAGAAAGTTTTAGGCAGGTCTTAGCCGTAGTCGTAGATTAGTCCATAGCTGTACTGCCATTGACACTTAAAAAAAATTCCATGAGTCATGCAGCTTATTATTTAGCAAAATTAATAAAATTTATAAAGATTATTAATTTATATTTTTTAAAAATTTAAAGTCTTTATTCCGTATATAGCAGGGCAGGCAGAGGTAACCTGGAAACCTACTGCTAAGACACTTCCGTTTCACACTTCCCGGAAAATTCAGATTACCTCCAGGTAATCTGCGCGTTGAGTAGTGAAACTGAACGCCACTCTTTGCGTCTTTTCCAGGAAAAAGTAAAATATTAAATGTTTCATTTTCTCCAGTGGAAATCGAACCTTCAACTTGTCGAACGCTCGTGTGCACCACAACTAGCGTCACAAACAGTGTCCCTTAGACCTTATATTTAAAATATTTATTTATAATTTATAGTATATACGGATTTATTGATTATCATTAAAAGAGTTTACAACCATTCTGACGAGAGCTTGATTGAATGAATCTCGATATGAATCGGTTTTTATATAAAAAAAAATGGCAGATGCTTTTTTGGCGTAGGTAAAATATATATATAGCTTTTATAGAATTAATCGTATCGGCTTAATTCTATAAAGCACTTGGCAATAAAATGAAATATAAATTATAAAACCTACAATATTTATTTTAAAAAAATATTCGCAGTTAGTAGTTCGCATAGTTAGGTGTAGTCAACGTGACCAGATGTCTCGTCTCGAACGGGACTGCCTCATTTTTCGCTTGTGTGTACCGGTGTCCCAAAACATGCTACCGGGACACATATTCATTTTTCGGAATGACATATAAATTTGGGCGGTCGAATCTTTCCCGTTTCTCTGTAAATGAAAATAAAAATAAAAACCGGACAAGCGTGAGTTGACCTGGCCCGCCGAGGATTCTGTATAAATTTAGAGTTCTCAAACTTAACTTAGTCAGAGGTCTTTCATCTGATACTTTTTTTTTTTCTTTTATTTCTCTGTATTTTTTGTGTGTACAATTAAGTATCTATTATTATTATTAAGCTAGTGGCTTTAATACTAAATTTTGCCATTCTTTAAAGACTGTTTCAGTATATTTTTTCCTGAAGTACATACTAGCTGCCAAATTATAAATTCCGGACGAGACGAGTTGCAACCGGAAGTACCCTATTAATTTTGGTTAGTATCGATATACACGTTTTGTCCAGTATAAATGGTATCGCCATATTTAAGTAAATGTAGAAATTGAATTTTTTTTAGGAAATCAAGGCACTGTAGATCTGAGTATATCCAACCGTTTCTGAAAGAAAGGCTTTTGACAGACAAACAGACGGTCAACAAATCGATCGATCTTATAACGGCTCCTTTTTTTCTTAAAAGGTACGGAACCCTAAAAAGTAAAGCACATCTCTACAAAAACGAAAGCCATCTTACAATGTCCCGTTTTGAACCAAAAGAAATATGGTCACGTTAGGTATAAGCATTATTTTTATTTCAGCTTTTTTTATAGCTTTAAAGCGTGCTAGTATATATTTTTTCCAATATAAATAATTAATAATTTTAAAAATTAATTATATTAATAAATATTCACAATATTTTGTTTATATGTCCTTTTAGACTGAAAAATAAATGAAAATAATAGTAGTTACACACCCTTTTTTATAAGCAAAGAATTCACTGCATTAGAGTGAACTGAAAAAAACTCATCTCGAGTTTATCTTATATCGTATATTAAGGATACTGAAATGTACATAAATATATGCTGTTACACGGAACATTGATTTTTAGATGTTCATGAATACGTTAGGTTTCTTATTAAAGCTCCCATATAAATACGTTGGTAAAGTAATTGCAGACACTTTTTTTCCATGTTCATTTTTCGTATGCGTATCTCTTGCATTCAAGATACAATGATTTTTTAAGGCCACGCTGTATCCCGCACAAATCTGGGAAGGCAGAGATAACATAGTGTTTAGACACTCTGTTCACCATTTCCCACCGATTCCTGGAGGCATTGTCAGAGCGAAGAAAATGATATTATTAAATATTTCATTTTCCTCGAATAGGTATCGAACTCACAGCCTGTCGTAGTCACACTTTGTGCTTCTTCGCTACAATTGGACTGAAGTAAGATTTTTCATTCTCCACTCTCCGTCTATTTTGAATGTATATATTAAGTGAAGAGTGGTGAAGCCCAACGCTCCAACTTAAAAGATCAGGTCGAGGAAACGATAAAATTTCTAAATATAAGTAGTTCCTTTAATGAGAAGGCATAACACCCACAAACACCATCATTCTTTATACGATCATGCGCTACTCGACTGTGGTGTGTTTTTAAAGACTAATATAGTTAATTAGTACAATGTTTTATTTAAATTGACAAAATGACATTTGCACAAGAGTGTGACTGTAAACACGATAGTTGTAGGTTTCATGCTCACTCGTGGGAATGAAATTGAGTTATTATTTATAATTATTATCATTTCTTCGCTGTGGTAAAAAGGCAAAGCACGGCGTTAAACTACACTTCTTAACTTCCCTCCCTCTGCCTAACCTGCTATATGCGGGATACAGCGTGAAAAAAAAAAACCATATGTTCCATAACAAGAAAAGCTTTTTCTTTTCGAACCAAGAAAAAAAAAAGAATTCCCTATATAACGAGTTAAGTGTTAACATAGTTCAAATAAGATTAACATCCTATTTGGCCTTAATCACTTTGGCAGTGTGAGCTAAGACGTTTAATATTATTATTTGTATTTACAGTCCCAGCGCCTTCTAATGTGATGCGTGTATTGCACGGCGTTATTAGATTACACATGAATTTAGTTTAAAGCCAGGGGTTGGCTGTTCACCTCGCTGCAATCACCTATCTCCAAATCCCTAAGCGCACGTGATATATCCGCTTGCAGCATTTAATTTCCAACAACACCACAATTTAACTCTTATTAACATACATTTAAGATACAAATTTGTATGTGTTTATAAGATAAACTTGTTAAGGGGCCACAATGCAATTTTAAATAGACCTTGTTTCAAGGGTACAGTGCACAAATTGGCCTAATATCGGGTTCCCCTATCGTTCGTAACGCGCAGCCGCCCAAGTTTTACGTACGTCACACTAGCGCTAATCTGGACTCGACTGAATCTTCATTTCAGTATCTCGTTCGTTTCCTACGTTATTTTATATTGGAGACCGTATGTTTCTCCAATTCTATAGTAAATATTCGTTAAATTTTATATAGTATGTAACACACATACTATTATAGTTTCGTTATAAAAGCGGTGTGAAGTTGGAGCCGGCTGTGATGTTGTTGTCGATTGCTCAACTACATGCGGGGCTACCTTCAGAGTCTACCCAGTTTGTTTATGTATTGAAAGACAACAGATTGTGTAGTCGGCGTTGCGGGAATCACATCCGATTGGCAAGACGGCGTGAATTGAACGTTGAGTTCTCGCCGTTTTCTCGTCTGAACGGCTGAAATAATACGCGATAGTTGGAAACTCGTTCTGTGCTGTGTTGTGTTGCCGTTCGTGTGTCGTGGGGATAGAAAGCAGATGCTGGATAAATATTCTATCAGGATATAAGGTAAATGTAGTCGAAATTTTGTTGTTTAACATTTTTGTTGCTTATTTTTATAATATATTCACCAACTTTGTTTTATATATTAGGTACTTTTATTAATTTAGGAAGTGGCGTATTTTAAACTTAAATTCGCTGCGTATCCCGCTGTGTACGAGAAAAAGCGTGAAGCTGAAATTTTAGTATATTAATTTAAAAAGAATCAATTTTATTGTAATCATATCTTTAACCATAATAAAAGTGCAAAATTTTGTGATTGATAATGATTGTAAAACTTCTACTATAATACAATCTTTATTTGTTATATACTTACAAAAACGAAATAATTTTATATATATATTTATTATATAAATAATCGATATTAATTGAGATTTTAATATGTTTACATATAAACAGTAAATTATGATAAAGAGAGAGAATAATCATTGGAAAATGAAATCTAGCGGCGTTGAGGCTCACACACTCAAACCGAATTACCTCCACTAATTCGGCGGAAAATGGGGAACGGATAGGTTCTTATTACTAGGTTCCCTCTACACCGCTGTGCGCGGGTAAAAAAAAAGTATTAATCATTCGTCATTCTCTACCATGAACGATAATCAGCTATATAGAGCTGATGTCACCAACGTCACGATTAGACCTTTCATACTCTATTTAGTGCAATTGCACGCTGAACCTACACAGTCTTAATACTAATTACTGTAATTACCCCCTCGGGCCGGCTCCCTCTGTGATGCCGTAAGATCGTAATGATCTTAATCTTACATTTTTTTCTCTAGTAATTTACGATATTTTTTGAAGAGACCCGTTGTGGCACATGGTCACAAGCAGAGGCGTGTGTGTGTTAATGGAAACGCGACTGGTTGTGGGTTCTATCCCCACTTGAGGAAATTACATATTCATTCAAGTGTATGTTTTCATTTCTTCGTTCTAGTATCGGGGCAAGCACGGCGTTGAGTTCTGCCATTCAACACTCAATGCCTCCAGAATTTGGCGGAAAATAGGAAAAGGAATGACTTAACATTAAGTTCCTTCTGCCTTTCATGCTAAAAAAATGTTAATATGTTACGGTTTGTTCGTATAGAGTCGGTACGTTAACCAAACAACTTTACATTATACAAATTCCTTTCATGCGCGAAGAAAATGTACAGATTTATATATCACAATCGCATTATATGCAGCCAAAACTTATAGAGTTCTGTATTTCGTTTTACTTCTCATATTCTTGACAACTCGACGCTCTCCAGCTTGACGATCTCGAGATTTCGAAGTTTCATTATTTGTCAAGAGGATACATTAACCATTGTTTCCGACGAAAAGCTGAATAATTATTTGAATTTACATAATAGCCCTTAAGTTCTGACTGTAATCTCGTTTTATTTTCTTAACAAACAACCAAAAGAAAATATATTCAAATAACATTAAAGTATTTGCAAGAAAAAAAAATCTATTATTGTATTTTGAGGCCAGTTGTGGTGTAGAGTCACAGCGTGTGTGAGCGACACGTTTACACGTGATTGTACACAGGTTCGATTCTTATTCTTATTCGTTCTGGTGTCAAGGCAAAAGTGCGGCGTTGATTTCCGCAACTCGAATCGCAATGACCCCAGAATTCGGTATAAAATGGGACTTTAAGCTCCCTCACCCTGCCATTTGTGAGATACAGAGTGAAAAAAATTACAACGCCCCTTATTTATTACGTACGCATCTTTACTCTCTATGCAATTATATAAAAATAAACTAAATAAAACAGCTTCACGCTGTATTCCGCACACAGCAGGGTACGCAGAGGGAACCTAGTGTTAAGACACTCCGTTCCCCATTTTCTGCGGAATTCTGGAGGCGTTGCGTGTTAAGTGGCAGAATTCAACGCCGCGCTTAACCTCGACACCAGAGCTAAGAAATGAAAATATAAATTTAAGTCAATATTTCATTTCTTCGAGTGGGGATCGAACCCACAACCAGTGGGTTTTACAGTCACACTTCGTGCCGCTACGCCACGACTGGCCTCATAGTTAAATAGAGTATGAGTAGAGAATGAGGACAGGCGCTATATAGTTGAGTAAACAAAAAATATATATTTTGGTATATCATTCCATTTAAAAGTAAATAATAAAGTATATAATAGTTTTCTACATCATTAAAAACAATATTAAATATAACACTGTGAAAATACATTTGGTACTGATCGCAAACGTTGCGGCCACGGATTGTGTCAGAGCGTCCATAAATTTTAATATTTTGTAGAGTACGATAACTTTTCTAAGGAAAATTGGACGAGGCCATTTCCTTAGGCTTTTATACAAGGGAATATCTACGACATCGTGTACCATTTAAAATCGGGTCACCGTTTTTTCCTCAGATTAAATTCGCCTTTAGCGCCAAATAAGTTTACTTTTTTTTGTTTTTCTTATTTTAAAAGTGCTCTAGTTCTATTACACTCAATTATTTTTAATTAATCTTAAAGTACGTGCTCTTGTTAATTTCTTGTTTCTACACGGAGTGCTGTGGAGTGAGTGGACAGTCGTTTGCAGTTAAAACAATTAAATGTTTCTAAAACGTACTTAGCGCGCTACAGTTATTCGTTTGATACAATTCCTTCTTCCGCTATTGTAAAGTGAGATAGTAAATATTTAAATTATTTTATACAAACTCATTTAAGCTTAATTACTTGCAAACAAGTAATTAAAACTTATTAGGTCTCTTGTTTAATTTATTCGTCTCCAGTGTTTTTGTAAGAGGTGTAGGGCCAGGCATGGATGTAGGAATAGGGGGACCGGATGGTTAGGGTCCACCAATTTAAAAAAAACAATCAGCTTCACGCTGTATCCCGCAAATTGCAGGCAGAGGGAGCCTAGTGTTAAGAATTTAAGAGACGTCCTTATTTTCCGCCAAATACTGGAGGCTTTGCGTGTTTAGCGACGAAACTCAACGCCGTACTCTACCTTGACACCAGAGCAAAGATATGATAAATATTTAGTTTAATACATTATTGTTTTAGTGGGTATCGAACCCATAAACAGTCTCGCTTACAGTCGCACACTTATTACTGGCACTTAAATTTTATTTATATGTATATATATGTATATGATTATAAAATTCTTTTGTAGCTACCTCATCCATGCAAAAATATAGACATTGTTTATAATATCTCACAGCTTCGCAAAATAACATAAACAGTTTACTTTAAAAAATGGAGTAAGGTTGAACATTTTAGACTGTTACTTCGTATATACTTCTTGCTTATATAACAGATTCGTTAAAAACTTTTACGTGATGCAGATGCTACGAGTTAAACTTAAAATAAACGTAATTGCTGTGTTTAAAAACTTTTCTTTCTTCTTTCCAAGCTAATCGAGAACGTAAAAGTGGAGAAATTATAAATAAAGATCAAATAAATCGGCTACACACTGAATACCGCATACGGGTGGATAAGCAGAGGAGACGTAGTAAATACTAGGAGACCTCTAAAATTAGAGGCCTTGGCGGAACTCAACGCCATGATGTTGTATATAAGACATTCGAACACTCAAATATATATGTCCTGCTAAAAAGTGATAGCTTAAGCCATAAGAACGCTTTTTGTGATTTTTTTTAATATAAATGTCTATGTATATTCAATACGTTGCGGTGTACAAATAAAATCTCAACCATAATAACACCTACTTATTTACCTTATATTATAAAACAAGAATACTTATGTAAAACATAGTAAGAATTGTGTAAATTTAATTAAAATAATTTTATTTGGATATTTAAATTAAATATTAAAAACATTTCTTTCATCAACTTCACGTTATAGCTGAAAGTTTTCGTATAAATCTTTAAAATTTTCAGCGAACGTTGCCTTCAATTTAACTTCTCAATGGCTGTAGCTTTAGAAAAAACTAACAAACTATTATTTAATATTCCTCCGTGTACTTACAATTGTAATTAACTCATACATATTTTTTAGAAAATATACAAATTTATATCCAAGAGGTTAGGGGTTCAAATTCCACTACATCCAAATTCAAATTTTTATGTTTTCTATAAAGTATTTTTTTTTTCTAAATGTGGAATAGCACCTTAAAAGTTAAAAATATATCGATATAAAGCATACATTTAAGCTTTATATTGACTCTGACCTATTTATAAAGTACTGAAATATCATATGTTCAGCATGCACACAAATTATTTTATAAATTGATAATATATCTTTATTACTATATAAGTTTCCCTAGTTTGCTTCTAACTTCCCTTATCTGGTGCAAACTTTAATATTAGTTACTACCTAAACTTAATAACTTTATTGAAAATGTAACTTAACATGGCTACCCTGTTGTATTTACATAGTAGCTAAGTTCAAACTTTATCTTAATTACAAAACTAAAATGGAGTTTTAATGCTAGAAATAAATCCAATATATGCACCGGTAGTTTGTGGAAAGTGGAGAACACAATAAAATATCTTTATCTCTACTTGAAAATAATCGATTCTCATAAATAATAGAGACTTATCAATTCTAAAATGTTATTTTATAATAACGAAATTAGGCTATGACAAAATGTTGCGTATAAAAAAAATAATAAATTTATATATAAGTACCAATTTCAATGTAATTTGATATGTAAGGTTATAGGATAATAAATAATAAAAATTTAATATATTTGACATTATACCATATGAATATTCACCTCTCCTCTCTTTATTAAACGTTAATTAACTAATTATAGATATGACGCCATATGCTTTTATTGTCAACATCATCACTTAAGAACACACGACGAACTATAAAGCTAGAAATATAAAGACTGGACGTTTCAAATTGAAATTTACGGATAGATTGCGATAAGTAGGGTCTGGTAGAATAGGTTTACGATCCGGTGAAGACGTCCGCAACTGATCGTCCTTATCTACAGTTGACCTAACCCTTCTCATTGTCCCGCGTTTCGTTCAACTCGTTCGCTATATTATGAAAAAGCTTTTACGATAACTCATTTTAAGAAATTTAGTAACGTTTAAGATATGCTACGTTAGCTTATATTATAATATATCTATTATAATAAAAAGAATCAGCTTCACGCTTGTCCCGTATATTGTTGAGTAGGCAGGAAGAATCTGGTGTTTAGAAACTCCGCTGAATTTGTCGACACATTGCGTCAAGCGTGTTGAGTAGCAGAACTCAAAGCCAGGCTTGGTGCCAGAGCGAAAGAATGAAAATATTAGTAAATAATAATTAATTGCCTACCGGGAGGGATCGAACCCACAACCGTAGCGTTACAATCACTAACTTGTACCTCTGCGCCACGACGGTCTCACTATAAAACACTGTATGCATGTAAATATAGGAATAAAAACTAACGTTTTTAAAAAATAAACCGAACTATAAAAGGAATAACTTACCAGTGACAGTTCTATTAAGTTTTATCAGCTGGCCAGTTTAACGCCCTCGGGTGCATATGGCACCCTTCGCTCCCATCACGCCTGCACTCCACACCCTACGATCGATAACTTTTTGTTTGTGTTTATCATAAATCTGTATTTGACGGATTTAGTTTTGTAGTTATAGGTTATATTTTATAGGTTTTCTACTAAAAAGATATTAGCTATGTCTATTTCACTTTAACAAATTTAAATAAAGGTTAATTAAAACTGACAATTTATATTTTTTATTTAGATTTTTTTTTAGCTTAACGCTGTATGCCGCATACAGTATAGGGAGAGGGAATCTAGTGTTAAGACGCTCTGGTGTTAGTGGAAATTGAGTCTACAACCCTAGCGTTTTCAATCACACGCTTTGCCACTGCACAACATAGGCATCTATTGTAGCTTGATTATTTTTCACTATCAAATCTTCTTCGGATTCTATGCAGAAACTAAGAAATTCTACTAATATAGAATTTAGATAATTGTTCTCTACTTTTTTATGGTTCTGTATTTCGCTTGTTTCAAACGAAACCCTTATATGATGTCTGTATGTATGGCTGTCTGTCGGTCTGACAAGAACATTTATGTAAAGAGCAGGCGGTGGTATAAAAACTGAAATTAATATCAAGTTTCCACGTCTACGATTTCCAGACACACATACAAAATAACTTCTAAGTCAATGCATTAGTCATAAGTCCATCGTTTTGGTGCATTTTGTTTGACATTCGCCGCGTATTAAAAATCGAAAGAGTACTTCTTGTGGACTTACAGTTTTGAAATTTGGCAAAAATGGGAACTTCATTAAAAATAAAGGAAGAGTCAAAAATATAAATTTAAATATACATAATATTACAAATTTAAATAAATCAATTTTAATAAGTTTTACCTGCTTTTCGTTGTTATATAATTATGAAATTAACACGGATCCCTTGATGGTGAGTCCGCCTCGCACTTGACTGGTTATTATTATTTTTGAGACACTACACAGTAATTCTTTTAATCATTGCACGTAATGTATACATAGACATACTGTACCACGTAAAAATACCAAAATACCAAGAAAAAATATATATCTCAAGTTTACAATTTTTTGTTTAATTGCATAAGAGTCACTCAAAATTTATATAAAATAATTAGGTTTAAAAACCATTTAGGAAAGAAAAATACTTATTTAGAAACCTCCCTATAGAGATGCTAACAGTATAAATAAGTTGTAACAACCGTATAAAAATTCCGTTGTAGCTCGATGAGAACGTATGGCTTAGTGGTCAGAGCGCCTAGTCGGTTTTCAGGAGGCGCAGGTTCGAGTGCTAAGCTTTCAAATACATACATATATTGCTTAAGTTAACACCGATATACGCATTCAGCATATACACCAAAACAGCCTTAACGCATGCTCCTTTATATTCTCCATATGCATATAGATATAGATATATAGAAACCCATCGTATATACCGCAGTAATTAAACTACGTGCAAGCAACGGCTATATTGCTGGCAATTACAACCATAATTACGAACAGATGCCACAATTTCGTTTGGAGGTCTCCCCTGAACTCTTAGTTGTAGTTTGAAAGGCGGTATTGTTTAGATATAACGATAATATTTAATGATGAATGAACTATGTGCCAGCCTTTGTTAGGCGAGAACAACGAATCGTTACGGTCATACAAGCGGTCACTGTTTACACTCGGTGCTCGGTTTACATTTAAATATTTTATATTAACATGATATTTTGATGTCATCATCGTGGTTTAAATTTGATGTGGCTGAATGGTGCTTGAAATCCTGTACGTTATAATTAATAGGTTCGAATTCCGTTTGGAGCAACATATTTATGTTCTGTCAACTTCCGTAATTGGTTTCGTTTGATTGATCATTATTTTTTGAAGAGATCCTTATTTGTGGTTAGGCAATAGTACAATAAGACGAACAAAAAAGCCTTCATTTTTACTTTTCTAATATATATAATAATCAAATCGGCTTCACGCTGTATCCCGCACACTGCAGGGTAAGCAGAGGGATCCTAGTGTTAATACACACCGTTTCGCACTTGCCGTCAAGTTCTGAAGGCATTGCGTGTTTAGTGGCGGAACTCAACGCCGCGCTTTGCCTCGACACCAGAGCGAAGAAATGAAAATATAAATGAAATTAAATATTTGATTGCCTTGAGTGGGGATCGAACCCACAGCCAGTCGGTTTTACAGTTACACTTTGTGCCCCTGCGCCACGACTGGCCTCACCATATATAATATTTGAAAAGTATCTCTATTAAGTCACACACTACTAAATAATACTGGTAAAGAGATGGAGGTTGTTTCTTACATGTATATACCTAGTATAAATATAGTGTTTCCTTCAAAGCGATAAAGTACATTCATATCTGTAACTCCGCTTGTTAGCATTAAGTTTCATGTTGTATATCGAAACTTTCGTTTGGTAACTGGTAAAATTGTTATTGTTTCCTCTTCTCTTGATATCTTTGCTTAATAACCTTATACATGAGAGACATATTGATTGTTTAGTTAAAGATAAATTAAAAAATATTAAATTAATTACCTTCACGCTGTATCCCGCACACAGCAGCGTAGGCAGAGGTCATTTGGTGTTAAGGCACTCCATTCCCCACTTTCTGCCTGAATTCTGGAAGTATTGCGTCCTGAGTGGCAGAACTCAACGCGGCGCCATGCCTTTGAATCCACAACCAGTCGCGATAACAGTCACACTTTGTGCCTCTGCGCTACGACTTTTTAGTCACTTTAGTTTTCCTTTATGATAAATAAAAAAAAACTATTCATAATTTTGAAACAAAAGAAGCATGTAAAACGTGGGCTATGTTTTGGCAAATTTCTAATCTAGGATGGCCTACTTAATACCAAACCAAAGCAAATCATAATTTTATTACTCTTTAAATATACTTTTCCATTCAAAGCCGCGGGCATAGCTAGCGGGATATAAATTTAATACAAAATATTTCCAAATGACTGAGAAAACCGTATCAAAAGCCTTTGTGTCGTTCACAAGAAAGCAGCGGCCAAATAGATCAGGAAATCACGAGATCTTTACTTTATATCTTCACTTTAGTTTTTAGAGACATTATTTCTGTAAAGCGACAAATAAATAGTATTTTTAAACTTCAACCACTATCAAAATTTATTGGTACATTTCATCCATTTTTTGAATGAGAGAAATATCATAAGCGGATAAAAGCTTGAACACTTTTAAATTGCGTATTCAGCATCCATCACGTTAACGCCAGCACGTCGACAGACGACACTCGGCGCTCGGATGCAAGTTCACAAAATGTTGCCGACTAAATGTCTACTTACTCACTTTTGTACTTAGCGTCAGGACTTGTAAAACATTGTAGTGAACAAATAAATTTGTTTTGCCAAAATCTATTTTAACTTGAATAGTGAAGGAAAGAATATAGCTTTATCAGAATAATTTGAGAAAATCAATAAATCGTACATATATTATATAAATTATTCTATTGCATAAATAAAATATTTATAGCTTCACGCTGCATACCGCACACAGCAGGGAAGGCAAAGGGAACCTAGGTGTTAATATACTCCATTCCCCACTTTCCACCGAGTTCTGGAGGCATTGCGTGTTGAGTGGCGAAAATAAACGCCGCACTTGGCCTCGACACCAAAGCGAAGAAATAAAAATATTATTTTAAGTCAATATTTAATTTTCTTGAGTGGGGATCGAACCCAGAACCAGCTGATTTAGTAGTCACACATTGTGCCTCTGCGCCACGACTGGTCTCAATCTGAATGGTCTGTTTTATACAGACAGGAATATAAAATGTTCCTAGTGAAATGTCATTGAAGAGTAGGTAGTGAAGAGTAGATTGAAGGTAGGTATCATACAAAAAATGAAATAATCCTCCAATGCCTATTAATATGTTGCTATTAATTAAAAAAATGTGTAAATACTCTTCAATATATAGCAGTATATTATTTTTGCAGATATTAAGAAAATATTTGTTATTATAATTTATCTTTACTTTTATTTGATAATTTACTTTCTTCGCGAACAGTAAAGCTTTGTCGGTTATACAAATTAAACTTTATCTTCCCGTAAAAATTTGAGAAATTACGTAAACTTGTGAAAGACAAATAGGCATGTAAACAATAAATCATTTGCAATTACCATTCCAGGCCACTAATGCAAGTAAATTTTCCCTCGCCTCGAGGGAAGGTGGGGCTCCACAAATACCCATTCTTTTTAATGAATCAAAATGAACCTCACCAACAGAGTTAAGTTCGTTATAGAAACTTTTGTGGGTTTATCGACTGTTCCTTTGTTATAGAAAACTTATTTGAGTGTCGACTTTGATTATACAAATTTAGTTGGACATTTCAAGCTAGCTGTCGGAGTCGGTACGAATCCGAAGCATAACTATCCAATGTTTATACGACACGGGTGTCTAGTGCGACGTAACTGACCCAATTTACAATTCCATATGCGTTCCCAAAACCGCGTGTTTTGAATACGTTGAATTGTTATAGTTTCGACCGATCCAATCATAAGATGCATGGCTTTACAAAATTCATCAGATGGCATGTTCGTAGTTATTTAGTGGATCTGACTGTAGCTGTGAGGAGTAGCATCCGGCCTTACAATGTGGAGAGGAATATTCAGTAAATGTTATATACTTAGTTGTTTAAATAATAATTATTATTTAAACAAGTATAATTTAGCCTATATAAATGTAAGAAGTAACAATAATTTGGGAATAAGCTGAAACTGAGCAATTTTTTTTATTTTTGAGAATATTTGTTATCTCAACATATTTGGCTTGTTTTAGAAATTATTTTATTAAAATATATATTTGAATCAAAAAATAAAAAAAAATAGTACCTATATTATTTTTCTATATTTTATCGAGTCTTTATTTAATGGTAATAAATAAATTAAATTAAATTAAATTAGCTTCACGCTATATCCCGCACACAGCAGGGTAGGCAGAGGGAACTTAGTGTAAGACACTCCGTTCCCCACTTTCTGCCGAATTTTGGAGGCATTGCGTGTTGAGTGGCAGAGCTCAACGCCGCGCTTTGCCTCGACACCAGAGCGAAGAAAATGGAAATATAAATTTAAGTAAATATTCCATCTCTTCGAGTGGGGATCGAACCCACAACCAGTCGGTTTTACAGTCACACTTCGTGCCACTGCGCCACGACTGGCCTCAAGTAAAAGTTTTCCAATACTATTTAAACTAGAATATTCTGGGTTTTTAACATTTTACAAACCCAGACTGCTCTCTCTACTTTGTTTAAAAGTCTTGGAAAAAGATATTTCTATTACATATAAATATACGTAACTTTTCAAGAAAACATTGACGTTTTGACATGAAAGTCTTTTGTTGTCCTTTGTTATGTTATATATGTTGGGGTTTTTTTTTATTTTATTTTAATTTATACACAGAAATGTAAATGTGTGCCCAATTTCATCATAAGTTCTAAAAATTCACCGCTTAAAATAAACGGTCTCAAATTTTCTGCTTAAATTTAAATCGATATTTTTTTAAATCCAAAAAATCATTATTCATTTAAAATGATATCATTTTTAAAAAAATCATAACATAAATAAACAATTGCAATTTAAACCCTGCATTAACTATCGAAGTAGTGATGCATAGATGATGGGATGGCGTCAATGAATCAAAAAGGCATGCAACTGCTATCGTAGTGGAGTGGTGGCACTTTGCAGCACCACCCTTCCGCCCTAGCAGTGGGTGGTAAAATACGTATAGAAAGAATTTACAAAAGATATTCTCTTTGTTTTCATAGGAATATGCTGACAGTACTAAAATGATTGTGAAATGTTAAATAATTAGGTTATTTCACCTGGTGACTGCTTAGTTAAAAGATTTTAACATTTAATATTCACCCTTATTTGATATTAGCTTTGGATTTTTTTTGCATGAAATGTATGAAACATTTTTTTTTTATTTTGCCTACTTATAACGATTTTTAAAAGAAAATATACATACATACTCGTTTTCTTGTAAACAGGTACTATAGCTTATTTAGGACAATTATAGGTAATCGTGTAAATTTTACAAATACTTTATTTATTTAACTTTACGTTGCATCATGCACCAAATCAGATATTAAGTTTATTTTTTTTTCATTCCAATTAATATGTAAGTTGGCTTAAAAAAAACATGACAATACAACTGTACTTGAATTTGTTAAGACAAATGGTGTGTAAATAATTTGTTGTAAATTTTTTTGGAACATATCGCTCGCGAAAATAGATTTCTATCGATCATGTCTCGCTTATAGCTAATGTCGACATGACATGACAATGGTATATTTTAAGATAAACAGAAGTCTCTTCTGTGTCATCCTTAACTTGTTTAAAATTGATGTAATTTTGTTATAAAATAATCATATACATTATTTCCCATGCAATTATAAGTTAACAACGAAATATGATATTACCGTTGCCCTCCATTGTAACCGATTATAGGCTCATCAGCCCACGCTATTCGCATCATTTACAAACTTTTCGTAAATAATGTGAATACAAACTACAAGTATCGATTATTCTAGGGTTTCCTGTTCGTAACAGCGTTATGGGGGTTGTCTCTTGTAACTTTTAGCATTATAACTTCTTACCACCTGCACAGTTTTTTTTTTCAATATTTATTTTAAATGATACGTGTAATAAATTTAAAATTAAAGTAATTTAATTATTTAATGTAGATGAAAATTACCAGTCAAGTGCGAGTTGCACTTGCCTACCGAGGAGCAATTCGGTAAGTACAACTTATAAAAGTCGATTAACTTGTTTGTAGACGCACCCATTTTGTATGAAATGAACTACAATTATAAGCATTTAATAGTTTTTTATCTGATATAATATAAATTTCCATCTTTCAGAGTTTTTTCTCTGCTTGTACCTACTGCAAGCTCCCACTAATTTACCAAATTACATACCTAAATGGAGATCGACGGGAAATATTTGATAGGATTTCATTATGCGGCGAATATTATAAACAAAATTATATTTGCGGACGTATGCACTCATTTTGTAAGAACATATTATTTACAGTATATTTATATAAATTGTTTGATTAAACAAAATGGGCGATTGAATTTCAGCATGTTGTGGCTCTTTGCTCACTTTTCTCTAAAGAAAAATGTTCATAATTTGGCTTCGTCACAATTTCTAGCTTTTGTCTCAGAACTAAATAGTATACGATTTCTTTCTATGACATATGGAATTTAAACAGTGTTAAAAAATAAACTTAGTAATAAATGTTAATTTAAGATTGTATCCTCATCTTTCCTACAGTTATTGTTAGAACATTTCACAGTATGTACGTCAATGGGTCAAATGAAACGTCCAGCCCGTAAAACTACGTAATCTTCTGAAGCTATATTTAATCTTCGATTAACGAAATGAGTCAGGCAATGTACCTATTAAAAGCCAGAAGTACGAAGAACGTTTGAACTAAATACCGTGACGCAGGTTGGCTCAAATAAATTCTTAGCTTGTCAATCACTGGACAGCTTTTAGGTGATTGCTATTGTAAAATATTTATGTTACTATAAAAATCATGATCTAAATAATCTCAAAATTTAAATAATTTTATAGAGAAATATAATTGTATTCTTTTTTTTTCAATTTAGGCGTTAAAAATTTCCTGTATATTGTTTATCATTTGCTAACATGGTTTACAACTAAGGTATTATTTAAATCTACATACATTTTAAATATCTCTTTTTGACTGTGATGCTTCATATGAAATGAGCCTCTTGATATGGGACGGCATATGAGGGAAATGTCAAGATCAATCAGTCTCGATCTATTCATCTTGTTATAATGAAGTACGTAATATTATTGAAACATTTCTTTCTCAATATTGTTATGAAGTTTTTTAAGTATAATGTATGTAGTGATTAGATATCTCTACGACATTAAGACATTGATGCGTTGCACAGGTTCTTGCATGTCAGATATTGATGATGCCAATAGTCCTGTGTCCTCGGCGTACCTCAAATTTTAAATTCTCTTCCCACCAACAGAAAATTATTTTTTCCATTCCATCTGTCAAAGTTTTGCGGATGATGTATTCACTATAGATGTTAAAACTGAGCTCTACAGGATCATCACAAATTTCTATCTGTGAGTTGAAGTCACGGATCACCATAGTCAATTTGCGGTTTGAAATTTCTTGGATTGTTTGTGACATGTTGTGTGAGCTATCTAAGTCTTCTATTTCTTCTTCACAAAACTTAGATGTAGGGCACATATCTGAACAACGTTAAGTTTACATGGTGTTGTATTTAATTTGATGCTGATTGTTCAGGCATTGACGGATTTATAACCCAATAAGTATTTATCTAATCCTGGTGATACTATAACGACACCGCCCCTACTACAGTCAGGATTACATTATCGGGTCCAAAGAAATATATTTTATTTCTAGAATTGGCGACATAATGCCCGGAATGTCGCCAATGCGTTTGACATATTCCTAGTATGTTTATGTTCATACGAAGCATCTAATTTTCTATTATTTTAAGCTTGCTTGGATTGGTAACAAGGCCTTGTTTATTCCAAATGCCACTACGGTGAGGGCAATGATTTCCTGTTGCCGTCTACACCAGCTATTTTATATATTTAATTTCTTAATAGATATTTAATCTCTTAATGTGGGATTGGTGTAAAATAGTTATTCCGCCATCGACTCGAACGCCAACGCCCCGTCCGTCTTTTAGTTGGAGGTACCACGGTTTTAACCGCCGCTATTATGCGCGAGCAGGCGGGATTGACATTTGGGACGGATATATGTTTAGGTGTCAGGTTAGTCACACAGTAGCAAAGAAATTGATTTTATTAGAGCTGCCTCTGCGTTTTTTGGGAATACTAATTGATTCAGTACATAATTTAATAATATAAGTAGGTATATAATTATTATACCATTAAAATATTTCATGAATATTCGATATTAAGAATGAAAAATCTTTTTTTCTTTGGATAAAACTGTGTGAAATATTGAAAATTAAACAATTAAAAAAATATATTTCAGAACACTTTAGTGGCGAGAACCTCTAATGGAAGTAGCTGAAAGTGACATATCAGCTGCAGAAAGGCAATGAAGCTTTATTTCACCTGTCACGAGCAAGCTTCCGCAATAATGGCACCTTCTTGTTCACCACATTTCATTTCTCTTCATTAGATATCACCTGTTTCACGAAACGTAATAATTACATTTGTAAGGAAAATGTTATAAAAATAGTATTGAAAGAAATCATGTTTAATTAAATGAATAGGTATGTAAAAAACTATTTTTATTTTCGAGTTCATATTCGACTTCCTATATACTACTATGCTATATATTTTACAATGAAGTGCACTTAGTGTACTTTAAAGGTACAAGATTTATCATATATATTTTTGGATAATTTTAACAACGTCATTTTAACAACAAGGATACAAGCGTGTGACTAAAAACGCGGCAGGTTGTAAGTTCGATTCCCACTCGGAACAATGAAATATCTATATATAATTATGAAATATTTAGAGGCCAGTCGTGGCGCAAGGGCACAACGTGTGACTGTAAAACCGACTGGTTGTGGGTTCGATCCCCACTCGAGAAATATTTACTTAAATTTATATTTCCATTTCTTCGCTCTGGTGTCGAGGTAAAGCGCGGCGTTGAGTGCTGCCACTCAACACGCAATGCCTCCAGAATTTGACAGAAAGTGGAGAGCAGAGTGTCGTAACACTAGGCTTCCTCTGCCTACCCTGCTGTGTGCGGGATACAGCGTGAAGCTGATTTATTTATTTTTTATGAAATATTTTAAAAATTTCTGCGGAATGTAGGGAAAGGGAGAATCTTACCTGAAAACGAGTGTCTTAATACTAGGTTCCCAGGTTCCCCCTGCCCACCCTCCTATGTGTATGATACATTTTTAAATCTCAATATGTCAATTTAACAAAAACATACAATCATTTCGCATAAATTATACATACTTTATAACCATAAGAGAATTACTGGCAACGTAGATAAGGCTGGCAGCTGACTGTATGTGACATGTCTGCTTTGGAGAGAGCGAGGGTCCAATTCAAATGTCACTTTCAAAATTATGCTACACTGAAAGCTGTTTACATGCCAAAACTTATTTTTTCTTATAAACATAGTTTGAAAAGCAGAAATATTGACATTAATAAAATATTATGTGTAATAATTGTAATTTAATATATATTTTCTTTTATAATAATAAATAACAAAATCTTTTAATTTCTTTCCATGAGTAAATTTTAATACATAAAAAGATGATATAAAAGAAGGTTTACATAAAATGCCTATCTCATATTATGCGTATGCATATACTATACAGGCCTATTAAAGGATTTACTTCTCCTTCTCTTCTTTCCGACGAATTTTAGAGGTATATTATACACAACCTGTCACGATTACAGTGACACTCTTGTGCGTCTGCGCCACGACTGGACTAAATGCAACACCGAGAAACAACATTAAATAATTGAATTTGAAGTTCTACAGTATTACCATACAAAAATAACAAAAGATGACCTATTTGATGAAGTTGTTCGAAATTTGGTGCTGCATAGTTCGTATAATAAATAAAAATAAATGTAAAAATTAGTTAATGATATATTTTTCCTTACAAATTCCATATATTTAAGTAAAGATTTTATCTTGAAAAATCTTTGTCAAAGACGGAACGGCGAAACGAAACTTGTCGAATTCTTTTCAGGATATCTCTATCCCGATGGGAGAGAACGTGAGAAATTCGATCGTACATATTTTACGATTGCACGCTTTTTAACTTAAATATATTTGAGTGGAATTGAGAAACATTTTCTTCAATTTAATCTTAAATTAGATTATATAATTTAGGATCGATACGTTGAACAGAGATGTATCAACACACATCATGGATCAATAACTATGTAACAGGACGTGGATAGGACGCGTGACGCGTGTTGTGCCTTTCGGAAGAGCTCGTAGTAGAAAAAGTACGTCTTTTTTATTTTTAAATATTGGATAGTGATCAAATAAACTTATTATCATTTGCCAAACCCATATTTGAATTAATTATACATTGTCTTGTATATAAAAATGAATGTTTGGCTGTATGTTCTTTTTAGAATCGTAAACTATTCATTTGATCATGTGCATGTAATCTTTAGCAAAGTTTTTGTGCACGAATCCATGAAAGTTTTTGTGAGTTGGTACAACCATTTTCTTTGAATATTTGTGTGATATCTTACATTCAAATTGACTTTACCTAGTTGATGCAGCAGCAGCAGCGCACAGCTATTAGACAATTGAACGGCAAATTCAGCTCGAGCTGCTATCACGATTAAAATATTATTTTACAAAACTATTTATTAAAAGTTTAGGAAAAACAGATTTTCTATACGAAATAAAAATATGGCCCTCCCATTCGATTAAATGTTTATATTTAAAGCTTAAGCTTAATATATAGTTAATGAGATCATGTATGAGGAATAAACAGCGTTTTAATGGACGTGTGGACAGTTACATGTACTCGAAACTATGTGTTTGCCTGCGGGCGAAGCAAATCTTTACTCATCACATTGCACCAATTCAACGCATTTAATTCTATAATGTAAAATACTTTTATTGGTTAAACAGAAGATTGGTTTATTTTAACAAAAAAAATAACTGTAATATTTATTAATATTTTTAACAGATAAATATTTAAATCTAATATACCAAGCTTTTATAAACTTTAGGGCATAAAAAATGGACCAACGACATTTTCTTTGACCATTCTGTCTGTCTCTCATTTTGTAGATACTAAAATATAAATTTGTATATTAGTAGTTTTTACTCTTTAATACAATTTACAGCACTTAATGTTTTTTTTGTGTTTTAATGTTTTTTTTTCAGCTTCAGTATCCAGCGCAGTATCCCGCGCACAGCAGGGTAGGCAGAAGGAGCCTAGTGTTAAAACACTCTGTTCCCAATTTTCCGCTAATCACTGGAGGCATTGTGTGTTGAGTGGCGGAACTCAACACCGCGCTTTCCCCTCGACATCAGACCGAATAAATGAAAGTACAAATAAATATTTCATCTCCTCGAGTGGGAATTGAACCCACAACCAGTCAATTTACAGGCACACTTCGCGGCCCTGCGCCACGACTGGCCTCACGACTTGTAATTATGTATTTCTAATAAAAATACTATTAGTTAACTACACATGGAATGTCGGATAGCTAATTCAAATTGTCTGTATCAGCATTTAATTAAACATATCGAAAGCCTAATACGCTTTAACCATATTTTAAATATCAAACATTGTTTACATAATGTAAAATACGTAATCTGAAATATTTTACAACCAATGTGGCCTTCGGTGGTGTTACTGAAATAATTCAACGGGAATAGCCTCGATTTTACTAGGTGCAGATGTCGGTTAAAATCGACTATGACCTATATTTTTTTTTTCAGCTTCACGCTGTATCCCGCACATGGCAGGGTAGGCAGAGGGAACCTAGTGTTAAGACACTCCATTCCCCATTTTCTGCCGAATTCTGGAGGCATTGCGTGTTGAGTGGCAGACCTCAACGCCGCGCTTAGCCTCGACACCAAAGCGAAGAAATGGAAATATAAATTTAAGTAAATATTTCATCTCCTCGAGTGGGGATCGAACCCACAACCAGTCGGTTTTACAGTCACACTTCGTGCCATTGCGCCACGACTGGCCTCATATACATACGCATATATGACCTATATGCGTATGTAATTATATAAGCACGTACGCCCGCCCGTTGGTCGAATGTACTTAAGTACCTTCCCCAGTTGTTGACTTTAGCTCAGGTTATAACATAATTGGATTCTACAAAATACTGTTTATTTTAATTTCACTTGGGTTCTTTTTGACAATGTAACTTTTATGTAATTTTACTAATCACTTTCTGGCTTATAAGTGAAGAAATTAAAAAAATATATTTATTACAATTTGATACTTGTTATAAGTTTTTTAAATCAGCTTCACACTGTATTCTGTACATAGCAGGGTAGACAGAGGGCCTCCCTTTTTTTTTCCGCTGGGAAATGCGTTTATGCAGACCATCCGTGCGTAAGACAAATATGCCCTACGAACGAATGGTACTGTGGGGGACTCATCAAAGGATAATCTGATACTACCCACTAAAACCCAGCGGTAACCCTCTCTACCAATACAACACGCCGCAGGATCGTTCGTACATACTACTACGACGCCTCAGTGGAAGGCCTAATGCAGGCCACCATCACCTTTAGGGTTCCCCAGGGTTTCTCCTAGGGTACCTGCAGCCTCGATGACAGAGGGCCTCCCTAACCTAGCGTTAAGCCACTCTGTTCTCCACTTTCTGCAAGTTCTGGAGGTATTGCATGTTGAGTGGCGGAACTCAACGCCGCGCTTTACATCGCGTTTTGCCTAGCTCACTTCAAGTCCTTTATTTCTTAATGCAATTTATGTTTGAGAATTGGCACTGGAAGCACAATAATGTATAATTTCGAACGTCCTGGAATATACTAAGTGCTTAATGGCTTCAGTTCTATCTATATTGATTGCAAAACCATTCATCATAGTAATAACTTCCTGTTTAATTCAAGATGAATTCAAAAATGATGAATTCGAAATGACCAAAATTGTATTTGGGCATTTACGTGTACTAATAATATACCTAATATGTCAAAACACATACGATATAGGGGCAGACAGACTATTTTTTTTTATAGGTGAAGGCAATTTTAAACTCCATCTTTTTTTTTAACATGCATTCTCCTACTGTGTAACATTATCTCTTTTTTACCGCACAACCTCCAACCATGTTTTCTCCATACAAAGTGACATTGGCGAAGTGATATGTGCTCTACTGGCACGCTCGGAACGCCATAATCAAAGAACCATACCATACCAGACAGGCAGACTGACATGACCAATTATATATTTTTGACATTCGCTTACGGAATCCTAAAAAGATCGACGCTTTGTGCACTCATTCACTTAAGTACATGTTTTGTTTTAGTAATCAATAAAATCACAATAACGTGTTACTGAAGCATACCTTCATTTTATAACTTTATTTTAAAGAAATGACGCCACAGCTATCTTTAACTCGATAGGCTATAAATGATACATTTGTAACGACCCTTTAAAATAGTATTTATTTCATTGCTATAGCTTGCCAAAGTTATGTTTATGGGATATTAAAAAAAACATGCCTGGCAATATTTAGTACTGTCTGTGTATAGGTTATTAAAATGATTATATTATCTGAAGAGTTTTAGCAGCTGTATATTTGATTCGATTCCATGTCATGGGATTCATTACGCAATAGAGATATATTTTAATTTTCTTCTCGATTTGCTTGACAAAACGCAGCGCTAGTTCCAACACCTCTTTTGAAAATTAGGTAAGAAAATGGGAGTATATTTACAGGTTCCCTCCGCAAGCCATGAATTACGGGAAAAGCGTGAAGCTGCAAAATAAGTTATAATCAATTGGAAAGTATGTACTAAATAAATCCTACCAAAACTTGTGAATTCCTCTAGTTTTTGGATATTTTAACAATTTCAATTTTTAGATATCTTAGAGATACCTATAGTATAGATTAGGTACTTTTTAGATATCTTAGAGATACCTATAGTATAGATTAACAATATCTATCTATAGCTACATAAACATTTTTTTTTACCATAATACTTCATTCGCATTGGCCGAATTACAATTTGATTTGAAAATGGAATCAAAATGGATCAAATGTATACTGCTTTATTTTTCGGAGCTCAAGAAAGTCACCTGGGAGGCTGGTTGTCTTTGATTGCTCAACCGAGATATGATTGATCGAGAGATGATGCCCTTTTGTGGCATATGCAGAGGCTGATACAGAATGTCTTTGGTATTTGGAAGGAAATTATTAATTATACAGACGTAATATGAGATTAAGGCTGTCGTGGTGTAGTGGCACAGCGTCTGACTGTAAACGTCACGGTTCTAGGTCCGATTCCCACTCGGGGAAATGAGTTATTAATTATTACATTTACTAAGAAAGAATCTTTCACTAAATTGTAAGTAATATGGTAAAAAGATATAACGTAAAACTTAACTTTACCTTCATTGTGAAATTGTTACAAAAAATATCTTTACATAAAAAAAAATCTTGTTTTACATGTTACCAATAGCTGTACTGCAATCTCGTAGTACCTTAGCCCCGTGGTAACCACAACTCTGCTGTATAAGAAACTATTCACTGTAAATTGAAAAAAATATTTGAATTAACTACTAATTCAAGTAATCTTTTCTGTAAAAATCTGTAAAATGTAATTTCAAGAAACTTTGTATTTTTTTCATGTAAAATTAAAATTATTTTGATCTATAGCGTTAGAATGTCCATTTTTAGGGTTCCGTATCCAAAAGGATTTTTTATACCGAAATAGGCTTGCCTTTGACCGCATCAAGGCTTACGTTAAGCATTAATGTGGTCTACGGTGACGTACGCTTCCCTAATAGATACTTATTCACCCTGATTTTGAAGTTACACATTGTATGTTATAGGAAATACAGACGCCCGTAATTTTATCCAAAGATAGGTTGTTATAGGTAATGTTTTACCTAAAGAGTAAAATGGGATCCTTTTACTAAAACTCCGCTGTCCGTCTGTCTGCCTGTCCATCTGTCACCAGGCTGTAACCCATAAACTATGACAGAATTTTCACAGGTGATGTATTTGTGTTGTCTCGTAACAACAAATACTAAAAAACACCAAACTTGATTTTGATCGATATTGATAACGGCAACAGGTAGACGCTTGAAATATTTATAGAGTAATTATTTATTTATTTACCTTACAAATATATATTAAAATACTACAAATATTTAAAGAGGCCTATACAGATTTTTTTGCCGTTTTTTTATATAATGGTATAGAACCTTTTATACACGAGTTCAACTCCCACTTGGCCGATTTTTTAATTATTATAGTTCTAAGTATAAATCCAGTGCTCTATAATATGATCCGTTTTTTTTTAAATATATATATTTTTATCAGCGACAACACTTTTAATGAACTTTTAGCCAATGTGGTATTGTGTTGTGTAGTTGGTTTCAAAAAAGTGCAATATACGCAGAAAAATATTTCTGTGTGTATATTCTGTTCTGTAAAGTATTAATAAAAAATATGATTTATACCGATAACAATTGTCAATTTAAAAAATATTATTTAACAGACTAAAGTGATAAAATATTTATTATTAAATAAATCAGCTTTATGAAGTATCACACACGCAGCAGGGAGGAAAAAATGAATCTAATGTTAAGACACTTCGTTGCGTGTTGAATGGCGCAACTCAACGTTGCGATTTGCCACGATACCAAAGCGAATAAATGAAATGATGAATTTTAATAAATATTTATTTTTCTCGAGTGTGAATCGAATCTACAACCAGTTGCGCTTACAATCACCACTTTTGCCCCTAGGCCACGACTGGCCTCTACAATATGTATTTTATCTCAAATATTTTTCCTTCTTACAGATAATTACGGAGCGAAATATACTATCCAAGGATAATGTGAAAAGTTAATTCGGGCTTCCAAACTCTACCTCAAATTACAATAATGAAGAGAACTTTTAAGAACATCGAGGCGTTTTGTTGAAGTGTCTCAAAGTTAATAACTGTCGAAGTAATGGAGTGATAGTGGAAATGTCTGCTCGGGAAGTAGAACTCAGTGGCGGCGCGCCGTGGGGCTTCCGAATGCACGGCGGGGCCGATCAGAACCAACCGTTGAGGATATCTAGAGTGAGCAATTGCATTTTTAAGGCTTTTTTTTGTTTCTTTTTTAATACTTACTCATGTATGAAAATATAGAAATAAAACGTAGGTAATATTTAGTGCTTATTTGTTTGTTTCTGTTGCATGTTATTTATTATCTATCGGTAAAAAAATTGTATTTTTTTCTTATATCAGCTGCCCCGCATGTCGCAGGGTACGCATAGACAGTCTAGTATTAAGACACTACGCTTCCCACTTTCCGCCGAACACCGGGGGCATTGCGTGTTGATTTGCGGAACTCAACACCGCTCTTTTTGCCTTAACACAAGAGTGAAGACAATATTGAATATTGCACCTTGAGTGGAAATTGAACCCACAACTCGATTGTCCTCAAACAGCAAATTTGTAAATATTTGTCTATTTTATTGATTGCGACATTTTATTCCCGATTTTGAAGTGTTTTCCAAGAAAGTTATTTGTAATCTACTATAATTCGGATACCTATACCTATATACATAGACATATATTTAATAGAGTCACTATTATCAAAGCATTAAATAAACATTTTCATAAACGAAATTTTTTTTTCGAGGGTTAAATTAAGAGAATAAGGGAAACTTTGCGATTAATTCCGAGAAACTCGATAAAAACAATCAACTTGGGCGCCCTAAAGTAGGCACTTTTAAACAAATGCTTAGTCTCAAATTACGCTATTAAAATTCTTCCTTTGATGCTCTTAGGATATTGCGGGAGATTTTTTATTCGCTGTAATCGTTTTAGTATTATTCTGTTTTTGCTGGATGGGTCATTACGTGTATGATTAGAATGGCTGTCACGTGGTCAAAACGCCGCTTGCATAGTAAAATTATGGCGTAATTTTATACTCCATTTAGGTTTGACCTTGTCAAATTTTGTGTAAATATTTAAGGTTTAATCTAAATGTTTCTAGTATTTATATAACGTATTTTAATATGCAAAAGACTGTGAAGTACTGTGTTCTGAATATTTTGAACTATTACGTTAGTTTTTAAAACAAATTTCAAGTTCTTATTTTTCGGTCTTGGATTCATAAATCATCTATAATTTTAGCACTATCTTTAATAAATAAAGCTTTATCTCACAAATTATATAAATTATATTTTAATAAATCAAAAATTAGGTGCATTGTTTATAATAAAACCACAATTTTCATAACATACCTCGCTAAATCAGTTTCATTACTCTATTCTAGTATACCAGTGAATAATCATTTGGTTGGTCTATTTTGGTGAATGCTTCACTCGACCTCTACTGCTCTATACAATTGATAGGCCGTAAATAACATGCTGACACGCAGGAAATATAGTTTCATCTCCATAGACAAATGTGTTAATCTCTTGCCTAGCACACGCTTCTAAAAGTTTATTACAGTGAATCTACTGCATTATATGAAAACACCAGTGTAGTGATATATAGTATAATTTCTCATGCACATGTTGGTAGAGACGGAAATTAAATGCATATTGTTTCGAATGTTGCAGAATGGTTTAAAAGATTCGATATGAGATTTTCAGTATTAGTTTAGCTTCACTGTGTATACCCGTCAAGGTAGTTAGTGAGAAAGGAGCACCAAATGCTACGGTCTCTTCATAACTCTTTTGCCTCGTCTACTGTCACTAATGTCTTCATGCATGCCCTTCAGGAGGTCCTCATGCTTTCTGTGACCTTCTTCTGATGTCTTTACCGTCCTATCGAAGGTCAACAGGAACCTTCCTCTACCCCTCTTAACAGTATTAGCTAGGCGACTATGCACTTTTTTAATGTTTGTTTCTTTCTGTTAGCTTCACGCCGTATACCACATATAGCAGGGTTCACAGAGGGACCCTAGTATTAAGACACCATTCCCCCTTCTCTGAAATGTTGAGTAACGTTACTGAACCAAAATGTCTTTGGATGTAAAGTAAAAATAGCAGTTTTTACTAAATTGCCTAATCCGCATCATGTTGAAGAGTAGTACCTATACAGACAGCAAAATACTTAACCTAAGTAAATTTCAAATAAAACGTTATCTCTTATTATAAAAGATTGCAATTATTATAAGGTAGTGGTAATATACACAATATTTCGGATTTCAAATCACGAAAAAGCTCTCTAGTGAATGGTAGAGAAATTATTTTTCATTTTTATAATGTTTCGTTGAACGTGAATTCGGTGTATCCATAAATATTTATACCTTCTGGAATTTATAAAAGTATATTTCCTTTAGACACAAACTGTCGTCGACTATAATTTCAAACCGTAGCTTAGTTGTAAGCTAAAAAGAAAACGATCTATGCTGCTGCTCTTGAGATTTATGCGGGCCATAATGCAATATATCAGGATCTTATCGATATTCTAAACTGATATGTATCAAGTTTTATTTCTTATGTTTTTTTCCTTCTTACTCGACTTGTAAGATTATGAAGGTAACTAGCTTCACGCTGTATCCCGCACACAGAGGGAAGTAGTGTTAAGACACTCCGTTCCCCACTTTCTGCCGAATTCTGGAGGCATTGCGTGTTGAGTGGCAGAACTCAACGCCGCATGAAGGTCTTTGTTTGTGTATTTTGATGTTTAAATATTTATTATATTTAAATATTTGATTTGAATAATATGTCAAAATTTTAATATAGAATTGTAGACCGCTAAGCAAAATTGCAAAATTGGTGTTTCAACATAATAATTTAATTCTATCCATTTTATTAATTTACGTTGATAAAATCATGAACACAATTTAGTTTTATATAAAAACTATTACTCGACGCCAAATTGAAACCTCTCAAACAAGCAAAGCAAAAATATATATATTTTTATATTTAAACAGAGCAATTCATTTGTTTATTGCAAAATTTATATTACAGACAAATGTGATATAAAAATTGATTCTACTAAGGAAATCTACATTTATGTTACTAATAGCATCACAAAATAAAAATTAAATAATCAATAAATTTTATAAGCGTAGCGTTTGGTTTCTCTCTGACTACTCCGCTAGAGATACAGCGTGAAGATAGATAAGATTAGAATTAACTTTATAAAGATATCCAAAACTAAACACACAAATAATATATAAATTGCGTAAGGTAACTCAATAATACAGTCCGTACGAACGCAAGCCAACATATTGCAAAATAAAATTGCTTCTATTTTAACAATGTGAATAATGCTCCAGAATTCAATGTACAGTATATCTTACTTTTCTTTCGACAGAGCTTCAGCGATACGCCTCAGCGAACGTTCAATGTGAGTAAGGTTTGTGTGTGTGTGTGTGCGTGTGTGTGTGTGTTCCTTAACAAACAACAATCAATCTTACTAACGAGTGTTCGCACCCGTATTTACCAAATATTTGGCTATAACATCCTTTTTGTTCTTATGTACTTTACTAACATCTGTGTGTATGTATGCTTAAAAGTTTACTATAATGATCAATTTTATATTTCATTTAAATGTTTTTTTTATTTTATCCCATGAACTCCATTCCCATGTTTTCCAGGAATCCTAGTGTTAAGACACTCGGTTACCCATTTTCGGCAAATTTCACGAGACATTGCGTGTTAGGTTGCGGACACTCAACACCACGCTTTTTACCTCGACACCAGAGCGAATTTCCTGGAGTGGGTATCGAACTCACAACCTATCACTTTACAGCCACTACCTACACCATTGTGCTCCTGCGTCACGACTGGTCCCTATACATTATATGTATTTGATTGTAAATATATATTTTCATTGTATCTAATGTATTGTTATGTAGAGCATTACAAAAAATTGGAACGCAACTTTTCTTTAGCTGCACAATAACTGGAGCAGCCTGTAAGGCTGCTGTTAAGCGCCAACTTCTCTCATTAGTCGAAAACCTTTGCCAAGTTATTGGTATTAAAAAGAGTACCTCAACAATATGAACCCTTGATTGTTTTAATTAATAATCAAATATAACGACAATTGTTTATTATTATATTAATAAACGTTTTTATATGTATTTAAAGTGAAGTATAGAAATGGGGCAAGATACCTAAGTTACCTAAAAGAAAAGAGTTCTGCCACTCAACACGCAATGCCTCCAAAATTTGGCAGAAAGTGGGGAACGAAGTGTCTTAACACTAGGTTCCCTCTGCCTACCCTGCTGTGTGAGGGATGTAGCGTGAAGCTAATTTATTTTTTTATTTTTTAACTTAAGTATATTTTTATTTTAACCACTAACCATTTTAATGAAATGCACATTTGTGGCTGAAACTTTTTCATTTCGTTACGCCGCTTGAACCTTTAGTTCGAAATGCGTTGCTCACTTCATCTTAAGTTTTATTCAAAGATAGAATTTTCAAGTACGTCTTTATTCCTAGAGCACTTGAAGGGTGTAGAGCCTGCGCTATTTCCACATCCTCGCTTCTGACGTTGGTAGGACTGTGTTATCGTAGGCTTTCAGCGTTTCCCCTTGGCGGAATCAAAACGCGGTGGCGATGGATGTATGAGTATTTGTCCCTAGTTTTCGTTTATATTACAATACAAGTATTCCAAGGTACATTTTTTTTCTTTTTATGTTATAACTATATTTATTTATTTATATTTAACTTTATGCTGTGCTCGGGTCTCCCACTTTCCGTGGAATTCTAGAGGCATTCCGTGTTGAGTGACGGATCTAGGCCAGAGTGGGTAACGAGGCTCGAGTGGAAAGTCAAACCCAGAACCTGTAGCGTTTACAGTCGCACGCTTGTGCTCCTGCGCCAACGACTAGCCGTGATTACTATATTTTTTTGTATTGATTTATAAAAAAATATCAATATCAATTATATCACTAATAAGCTTATAAATTTTATTAAATTGTAAAATTTCATAGTACAAAATATACAATTTTTATATATATTTACTTTGATTTAGTTTTCAATGATAATATATTTAAATTAATTTCCAAGTGTACCAACCGTACCAAATATATTTCCAATCACAATCATTAAAAAGTGTGACTACAGTTAATAAATAGCTGATGCATAAACACGCCTACTGGGTGTCTACTCGTGTGCGCCTCATTTAGAAAACCATTATGAATTTCACATTCGCTTTACTAGGCGTGATTATATATTGCATTTGTTAGCTCGCAATAATTTAATTATTTGTCACAATCATCGATTTTGTTAATTTCCTTGTAATAAGGGATTTTAGTTCGTATTTTGTTGTGTCTGCACTAGATATTTTACTATGTTTAGGTAACTTGTTTTTCTTTTAGAAAATCTATAAAAAAAAATAAGTGCGGTATTTGAATCAGCGTTTTTTGGAAACCGTTGGTAATTGTTAGACAATGTAAAATCTATAAAATAATTCAATTATTTTTAATGAACAAAATTTATCGAAAATACAAATATTTGAAACAAGGGGAAGAGAGAAAATGGAAACAACAATTTTTATAATGACATTAACGTGGAATTTACATATGAATAATGAATATTCTCCATTTTAAGAAGTAAGTATAAATAAAAAAAACGTTTTTTTATTCCATCTTATATATTCTTAGGTTGCGGCTTCTCTAACTAAAGCCTTTTAAGGGTACCTCAAAATAAAATAACGAAACCCTATTTTTTTTGTCCGTCCGTCAAGACCATTTATCGCGATATCGAGTGGAGGTATCAAGCTGAAATTAATATCAAATATTTATTTCTTCAGTCTCTTGAAGTAATAAAAAATAAAGCTTCTAAGTCAACGCAAACACTAGAGACGAGCACATCCATCAATTTAGCCGCATTTTGTATGACATTCGCCATGTTATAAAACCTATAGGATACTTCTCTTGGCCCTAGAGTTATTAAATGTATACATACATACACACATAAGTGGAAACTTATGATACAGATAAAGGAAAAAATCCGAAAAGTGAGTATATATACTAAATGTATGCCACCAGACAGCATATGCCCGAAAAATGTATTTTATTCACCGCGTAATCAAAACGCACACAATATTTCCATAGACCTACAATTACTTACAAAAAAAATGGCAATTTATATTTATAGCTCAGACAAAAACTTCTATAAAGTTATATTTGTAGCACATTTCATATAAAATGAATGTAAAATTTAATTTGTCAACTTTTATAAGTTGTACTTTCCGTTGACCTACAATCCAGCGGACGAGTCCGATTCACACTTGAAATTTTTTTTGTAAATGCATTTGTTTATGCAAGCTGAACTTAAACTCATGTTGGTCGCGTCTCAAATAATTTCAATTTATTTATTACATTATAATTTAAGACCAGCATGCCGCAGTGACCAAAAGGTTGTGACTGTAAACGCGACGGTTATCGGTTTGATTCTCACTCAAAGATATGAATGATTATTTATTCTATATGTCTCAACACTAGGTTCCCTTTGCGTCCCCTACTATTTGCGGGAAGCAGTGTGAAGCTGAAAGAAAGCTAATAACAGCGATAACAGTAGTGCGAGATATAAATAGGATAAATTGGGTTCAGTACTCAAAGAGGCAGATAGAAGATCGCGTAAGCAAAACACGTGCACATGGAGTCAAGTGTACGTGCCTCAAATGCCAAGATCGAACTTCCAACTGACCAACCATGAGAGAACCGTGGTGAAACAGCAGTTTACTCCTTATTTGCTGTTCCTGTTATGTAGGATTGCAGTTCGTATTAAAATGGTGACCCGGCACCTCGTAGTCACGACATATTTTATCAATTTATGTTATTTTTATCAGATCTATAATTGATTGGGATATCAGTAGTAATTTCATTATTTTTTAAATGTATAATAAACAATTATAAGATGTTTTACTTTCACTTTAACATATATTTTAAATTTTAAATATAAATAAGATACTGTTATATAAAGATATTTTTCGTGTATACACACATATTTTTTAACTTGCAAAGTTAACACGGGGACTTATAGAATATAACTAATAGTAAGTTATCTCTTTCTTTATTTTTTTTCATAATAAATAAATAAATTAAATAAATCGGCTTCACGTTGTATCCCGCAAATAGCAGGGTGGGCAGAGGGAACCTAGTGTTAACACTAGACACTCCGTTCCCCACTTTCTGCCGAACTCAACGCCGCGCTTAGCCTCGACACCAGAGTGAAGAAATGGAAGTATAAATTTTAGTGAATATTTCATCTCCTCGAGTGGGGATCGAACCCACAACCAGTCGATTTTACAAAGCGGCACTGGTGGATTTTGTCATAATACTTTTACTCAAAACTCTTTTTTGGAGTTTCGTATAAATTTCATAAATATTTAACCCACAATCCTAAAATTGATATGGAACCCTTGGTGGACGAGTCCCACTCTGAATTGACCGGATACACCTACACCTACCTACCGCCATCTTTAACTTATAGTGAAATTATACAAAACATGAATAAAGTAAAAATCAGCTTCACGCTGTATCCCGCACATTACAGGGTAGGCAGCGGGAATCTGGCGTTAAGACATTCCGTTTCCCACTTTCCGCCAAATTCTGAAGGCATTGCACTCAACAGTGTGGCGGAACTCAACGCCGAATAAATAAAGTAGTAAAAGAATAAAGTACAAAAGAAAAAGAATTAACTTTACAACGCTATATCGAAATAGATAATCTTTAAAACTAAATACTTGTTGTTAGTGCTGTAGTAACAGCTTGCGTTATTGTAACTTTTTCCATAAATTCTTATATTGCACATTTCTATAAAAGTCAGTACCAACTTCGAGGTTGATTACAACAGATTGTGGGACTTGTACTTTTAATTAAACTAAGTGCCAGTCTAAGAACTTCCTCAAAAGTTATACGATAAGGTTTTGTAACTTCGTGCATGGAGATATTTTGTTTGAACAACAAATAATATCAATATCTAAAAATATATTATGTCATTTTTACTTATACTTTCTATATGTAGCCATTTATATGCGTGCTTAACGTAATCTATTGTTGTACCTTAAAAAATTAAACCCATACACTTATGCACCTTGGTTTTCAGGTAAATATTTTGTTGGATTTATATTCAAGAATAAACCTATGTATGTACGTCCAAAAGACACAGTGGCGGCAAAATAATTTTCAACTTATCCGATTAGTAATCAAAAATATGTTTTTACATAAAATAATGCAATGAATAGTACCAAACAAAGTTGTTCGTTATTTCTTAATTATATTTGGTTGTTAAATAAATAAATATATTAACGAGCTTGTTTGATGAGATGGTTTAATTTACATATAGTATCAATATATGTAATAAATAAAGATTTAAATATCGTACCATGTAAAGCGTTTTCATAGAATTATAACATTGCTGTAATTATATCTAAGTCCGAACTCTTGTTTTTCCTTTTATCCTCTATGCCACTGAGACATGGAACTTGCGAAAAAAAAGAAAAATATTATTAACTGGAATTGTATTGCTACAGAAAGATATAGATAGTTAGATACAAATGAATCCATATTCCCTGGAGTAAAAAATCGTCATCAAAGAGCGGGCTGAAATAATAATACGGACTTTTACTACTGCTGATTGATTATCAGCTGATAATCAATCAGCTGTAGTTCTACTACATTATTAAGTTTTTCGGTCACATCTCCAGGAAAGGAAACGCCTCCATTGAACGGCCCGTGGCGTAAGGCAAAGTAGAGAGTACCACTCCACGTGGTAGATCATCCATGCGATGGATCGACCAAATATAACCAGCTGTAGGCGGCCAATTTCATGAGTGCACTAGAATGAAGACCAACACAATGAGAAACGAGAAAAAAAAAGAACGTGTGGCAAAAAGAACTAAAGTCAAAAATGTGAATACAGGATGGCCAAGACCACTCTGTCAAGAGCATAACCACACATAAGAAGTGATCGTATGAAATTCGACGTCATAAATGTATTGCTTCTATAAAATTTTCTTTTTTTACCATAATAAAGCAACTTCTTTATTGTACGACTGAAATAAAACTTTTGTTAATTACTAAGAGGTACATTTATAAACTAAAGCACACCTGCCAAGAGAAACGTTGAAAGGAAACAATGGGAGCCGTAATTTAAATTTTCTTTTAAATTATTTCCTCTATGTCCAATGTTTTCAAACTATTGCACGTACAGACCAAGTGGTAGGCGGTGGCGCTAGCCGAATTCTGCTGCTTACCTATTGACTTGACCTTGATTAACCTTAACAGCTTTTAATTTGGGAGAAAGCTTTAGATAAATATTTAAATAATACATAAAAATTTAAAATATTTTCTATTATTTCAAAGTTATATAAATCATTTACCCGAAAAACTATGCGGTGAAAATAAAATGATATCAAAGACGGTAGCAATTTTAAAATGAATTATACACCTCGGGCGTTAGGGGTACAACTGTACACGCCCATCACTGCAGAGTACAATGAACACCCAAGACACGTTAGCATAAAAGCGTCGCGATTACATGCTCTTATGAAAATTGTATTTTACGTATATTTAAAATTATTTCCATACAATGTAAGTTCATTGACCTTTTAAAAATTCATTGAGGTGCTGCACGTAGACGCGGTGGTATCAGCTCGTGAGTGCCTTGTACAGATTAATATTCGAAACGGGTGTCTATCCCCGATATAACAATAGCTACGGCCTCACGGCGCATGCATATTTGAATAATGCCCATATAATGTTTCGATGAAATTGGCTCTACGGTCGCGTGCCTTCTAAGCTTTAGTATCTACTTTGACTTTCTAGGAGCGACTGGACTATAGTCATTTACGGGAATACTCTAACATAATTGACTATTTCTTTTTTTATATAGTATTTTTATTATTTTTTGTGATGTAGTTGCATATAGCTATAATATAGAGTTGTAAATAGCGCGTAATGACTGCTATTAAGGTAGTGTGTGCGTGAATATTAATTCCTGAGTGCGGGTAAGGATCCGCTGAGTGCACTCCGGAAGGAAGCATGCTAAAGTTTTGTTCACCGGCGGCGAGGCGGCGCGAACCTAACGCGGTTTGTAACTACTGAAATTTCATGCTGCAATTGTTTAAGTGGCCCATTATACTCGCTACGACCTGATGAGTTTTTCATGTTCTCGTTGTGTTTGTTGTATTGAAATTATAAATTAATTTGGGAACGGAGTGTCTTAACACTAGTTTTCAGTTGACTACTGTGTTAAGTGCGGGATGCAGCGTGAAGCTGATTAAAAAAAATACATGAATCTCATGAAAATTATTTAAAATTGAAAATTTCTATTTACTAGCCAGTAAACTTTTTTTAAATTCAGATTTATAAATTCAGTAGTTATAATCTATTTGATGACTACAATATCTCCATAATGCTCAGCTTTAAAGGTCCATTTACTTTTATCCAAGATAAAAAATAGATTAACTAAGAAGAATAAAGTTTCTTTAGAAATTTACTATAAAATTTCCAACACAGCAAGAACTCCAACGGAATTTCAATATTTATATTTTAATCCTGAGTAACACTTTAAAACATTAAAGAATTATGTCTGCTTTTGTAGATTAGATGAAACCTTTTTGTAAAATAATATAACATCGTTTTATACAAATTTTAATATAATATAGCGCGTTTTAATGTATAACATAACAAGTAACTGGTAGAACTGCAATAATTATGGTTCGTTTGCATCCGTACAGTGATATTATTTTTATAGGTCACATTTGCTTTGGATCGCATTATCGGTTAAAGTTATTGCCGTTGATAGTGGTTTTAATTGTTCCGTTGTTTCCGTATTTTCATTTCATGTTATATGTTAAAATTTTATTATATAAATAAGTTTTTTTAATCACGCTGTATACCACACAGTGGGGTAGACAGAGGGAGTATTAGTGTTAAAACACTCCGTTTCTCATTTTCCGCCGAATTCGGAAGCATTGCGTGCTCAGTGGTGGAACTCAACGATGATGATGATGATGATGGAAATATTAAATATTTCATTTCCTCGAGTGGGAATTGAACCCTCTACCTCTCTCGATTTTTAGATGAATATATTATTAATTTCCATTTAGGTTCTTTCACGACCTCGTCTACGAGCAAAAGTCTACAAGTAATAAATTTAATATAATGCCCCACATTTACCAACTGCACACAGTAGTTTCTGAGATTAGCGCGTTCAATCAAACAAGTCTTAACTTTTCCGCATTATAGTAGATACTAGTTAATATAGATGAATAACTCTTCGTTAATTTATCTAAAACTTTAAGCGAATTGATCGATTTGAATGAAAATAAATTAAAAAAAAATAAGTTCTTTTTCACCTCTCCTAGTCATTTTATTAAAGTACGTATGTATATATCCTGAATGTAGTTAAAATAAAAACAGCAATACAAAATGTCATGATTACCTCAAAACAATAAATTATTATATATTGTAGGCACTAACTTTCCTCAACATCATTCATTCTTTTTAATTTTTATCATCATCCTTTACATTTTTTTTTTTTTTTTTTGGACATGTTATATATTTACATAAACGTTGGCTTTTCCAGGTAAATCCAGGGCGCAAGGCGTCGCTAAGTGGGATCCGTGAAGGCGATGTCATAACTTCAATTAATGGCAAGGCTACCAAGGACATGAGCAACTCAGATGCACATGCGATGCTACGATCTGCCGGACCCGTGTTACGGTTAGGGTTAAACGAGTAAGTGTCTCACTTTTGTTGTTGTTTTAGCGAGAAATTTGTGTTGTATCTCTACAATTTCCGATTACATTTTCCCTAAATTCCGTTTTGTCAACTCCACATGCTTAGAAAAAATGATATATTGATTTATTATCATAACTTTTATAGTAATATATTGTTGTCTTATTTCTAAAATATATAAGAAATGTAAATTCTTTATTTTATGTAATTTATTATTTAAAAAAAACTAATATTTAATATAAAGAGAGAATTTTTCAAAAACACTTGTTATACGTCGACAAGCTCGCATTAAATCAAGTTATACAAACGCAAACAATTGAGCTCCAGATTTACATAATAGTACAGTCAAGTATAAAACTGACAGTGAGACAGAGAGATGCAAAGTGACGTGGACTACAAAGTATCGCCGGATAAAGGATTTTTAAATTTCACTGTATATTACTCGGTGTCGCTTTGAAGTCGCCATTTTGTGAGTGACTGTACCGGAGATTCGTTAATCTAGTTATCTATGGTACGCTCCATACGATATTTGAACTCTGCAACTGTTTTGCAAATGGGAAATGGTGGAAGCCGAAGCCTTAATGAAGCCAGTTCCATGTGGCGATTGGAGGCAGGGGGCTCGATTACCATTCTGCGATTGCAGTAGTATATTTTCTTTATTACGTTTACTATAAAACAAATCGTTTCTGTTTAAAGTTAGAGGAAGTATGATAAATCTAGGCTACCTTAAATGGTTTGTCGAAATAATATTGAAATTGAATATTATTAGTTTTTATTCAATATTTATTGTAATTATTGTTTAAATCAAAATCAAATAAAGTTTTAAAATGCCACATAAAATGGTACTATAAAACATTTATATTTTTAGCAACTTCACTATTATTCCCCGCATAGCAGAGTAGATACCTACTCTGTACCTTTTCTATTTTTGTAAAATAAAAAAAATCAAAATTCCGAAATTTATAATTTATACAATGTATAAATTTTGCAAAGTTCTAATCTAAGTTTTGTTGTCGCCAGAGACAGGGAGATGTCACCTCGAAGACGATCTATTGGCAAAACAACAGAACTGAAAAGTAAGTTTAAAGTTATCTTGCAGCTACTTTCTTATATATAAGTGTAACGTCTGTGAATTTGATGTCAAAAGAGAGCTACTATTGTTTATGATTACAATGCAATGGTTTAAGGTTCAAATCTATTCGCCCCTATGTTAATTCACATATAGTATTTGAAATCCTGGCATATGCCTAGACACCACGTGCTGTTTAAATAGAAAAAATCAATATCACAATAATTATATTGAGTTCCTTAATAAGAAACCTTAAATATAAAATCGAAACCTAACGATAAAAAATAGTAATAATAACAAAAATATTTTATAAAGAACAAAAAAGAACAAACAAATCGAATTTAGTACTCTCAAGGTGGAACAAAAAAGGAACCTCAATTCTTTGTATAATATGCATGGAATATTCAAACGCACGCCTTGTTTAAATAAGTAATTTATACTAAAACATAGCTGTGGCATAAAAGTGGAATAATTTTGACTAAAAGCCTATACTATTTTTGTATATAAGTATAATGTCATTATAATGTTGTTATTAGGAAGAGCAGATTATAAAATGTCTTTTTTTTTCAACTTTAAGCTGTATTCTGCTCACAGCAGGGTAGGCAGAGGGAACCTAATGTAAAGGAAACTCCGTTCCACATTTTCCGCCGAATTTAAAAGGCACACACTTTGGTCCTTGCGCCACGACTGGCCTCACTGGAGGCCACGATTGACTTCTCTAGAATATGTTTATTAAATTAAGATTCATCATTCCTAATTATTTCGTCCAAAAAGTAATTAGTTTTTAACCTCGTTGAAATACTCGCCCCAACCGTAAAGGCGACTGACCCATTGAGCAGTTCATGAATGTATGTGTAAATACCTACTATAAATTCAAGAGATGCACTACGTTGGTAATGATAATGAATAATGCTGAACCTAATATATTTTTTTAAAATACTACTAAATGCGATTTACAAAAGCTTGGCAATATTTTAATGTAATTAATTCTATTGTACGAAAGTATATTGCGGCGTTGAATTTCGCTCAATTCAACTCAAGACGCAATGCCTTTAGAATTCGACGAAAAGTAGGAAGCGGAAATTTCTTAAAAGGAACAAAGTGTCTCGATGCTTTAGGTTCCCAGGTTCCCTCTGCCTACCCTGCTATGTGCGGAATACAGCGTAAGGTTAAAAAATATTATAAAATACAAGGGGGTTTTGTGAGAGGGACTATAATTTAAATAAATATTGTGTATATTTTTAAAATTATAATCCCGGGTATGAGAAAACGCTGTAAGTGCTAAAAGAATTTAATTCTTTGCTGTTAAAGTATTTTTATTTTATTTTTTACTAGCATAAAACTACTAGCTATGGTACTGAAATGAAGTTAGACTATTGAAACTTTAATATGTAACTAGATATTATTGAAATTAGTCAATCAAATCATGACGGCATTAATAGCTGATGAAATCCTTTTGATTCTGGATTATATAGTGAGTTATATAAATAAAAATTTAATCAACTTAACGCTGTCTCCCAAACACGAGGTAGGCAGAGGGAACTTTATGTTAAGACTCTCTGTTCTCCACTTTCCGTCAAATTCTGAAGGTTTTTTTGAATCTGAAATCTGAATAGATTGAACCACGAGTGGCCTCTGATCTACATAAAAAAATATATTAAAAAAATTAAAGTTATCAACGCACATAATATAAAATATATTCTATAAATATAAAATATTATCAAGTGATATAAACCGGCCTGATTAGACTCTTTGCCGGCACAAAGAGGATGAAAGTATTAAACGTTATCCTCCAGAAACTGCAATTTGCAACAATATTAATTGACGTCGTCTTTAAAGTGCATTTAGTAGGGTTATTCAGACTAGATTTGCGATAAAGCATAATGGTGTGCAGTTTTAGTTACTATTTAAAGTTCTACCAACTTTCAACAGCGGTAATTTTCTAAATTGCAATTTGTCAGAGCATTTGCATTACATTATCAGATGACAATTCCGGTACAGTCGTTTCTTTTGTATATTTAATATAACTTTAGCAAAGTAAACTTGTGTTTATATCAAAGGGAAAGTCATATTTGTGAAAAGTCACGTTTATAAATTTTAGCTTTTAAGAACTAAGGTAAAAATTCTATTCTATCTAATATGGTATATTCAATTAGTATAAAAATTTGAACGGGGATTTGAACTTTAAAAATGCAAAGTGGACGGTAAGATGACGGCACATGGAATTCTAATACTATTTTGCTACATGCGCTCTGAATGTATATGATAACCTAAATAATATTAGGTCTAGTTTTTGTTACTACTTACTTAAATTTTTATCTTAACATATTATTTACAAGGAGAACTGTTGGAAAGCTTAATTGTTATAATTAATCTCTACTGCCTCAGCTTCTTCTTTTATCAACTTTCATTAAAGTAGCCGCCAGATGCACAAAGAGGACTTCCGTATAAAACTCTTTTCTCTTGGAAGCTGCCACTTGCAATGGTATTAGTCGGTGTCACTAAAATGCATTAAGATAATAGAAAATCTTCATTTTTAAAAGATGTGTAGTAAAGAGCCAATAGCGAATTAGATTTGAATATTGTTTGGTGAAATATGGCAATCACATGTGTAATAAAGAGATAATTTTGTGATTGTCAATAATATAATCTTATATTAAATTAAAACATACTATAAAACCATTAAACGAGGTTAATTTTTTTATAAAAAAATGTTAATATTCTTTATTTTGTATTAAATATATACGAAAGTACCTCGTTATTATTAAATTATTTGTTTATTTAAAACATGTATATGATAAAACGGGCATTGTAGATAAATGGGACTTATAATGAGATTTTTTCCGCCTCCGCCGTCGCCGGCTTAATGTAATCAGATGCATACTGTGCGTTCCGGAAACGCATGACGTACGGAAAGGAAATTTAATATCCAGTGAAGAAATCTAATTTTACGTGAGAAATATAACCATATACTGTAAAAGTTCAGTCCACTATAAGATTTTAACTTTATATTGATTTTTTTATATAGCATATAGGGAAAAGGATATCTAATGTTAAAATATTATCTTCTCCACTTTCCGCATAACTCTCCATTGGCATTGCGTATTGTGTGGCGGAACTTAATGCCGCGTTTTGACTTGTTACCACAGCAAGGAAGTAATAATATTTAATAATGGGAATCGAACCCACAAACACTTGTGTCCTTGCGCCACTTTTGGCCTCACTTTATATGCAATAAATATAAATATTGATTAAATACTTATATATATATATTAAAACGGTTTTATATCATGCAATTCGAGTAATGAGTATATAATTATTCAAACAATAGCTTGTTAAATTAATTGATGCACTTATATTCTTGAATTCGATTAAATTATTCGTCAGAGGTATTGAATGCGAAAATGCATGGAGCTCTGAATAATATTTGATCTAGTTTTTGAATAATATCAAACTAAATTCAATTTGTTGCTTTTTATTCAAAGCTTGTTTGATTTACATTGTACTTCTGCATACTTTTTATCTAAAAAACATATACATACATACATTTGACAGTTCATCAATTAATATAATGTACCAGAATGGCTTTAATTTGTTAAAAACTCAAGACATCTCATTCTTTAATAAATCTAAATCTAATACATTTAATTCTATTTCAGGACCCTCTCAACTAATATCGGAAATAAACAGTGAAAGAGCAACGCCTCAAGCTCCAGTATACGCCACAATACGGCCAGCGACTTCCAACAACAAACTTTCATCGCCGATACGATCTCTAAACTCCCCGCTCAATTCGACTCCGCTTATAAAGTCCGTATCTCCTGAGCCGCTCAAATTTCACCCAACTAATCCTTTCTACTCAACACTGCCAAATTATACTAGTACTTCAAAACTTCCCATACCAAACGGCAAGCCTTCAAATACACCAACACATAGATCTACAAAATTAACAGATCCATTTAAAAATGAACATGATCTTAAATTATCCTCATTCTTTTCGAAAAAAATCGACTCTGGTCCAATCAGTGTACACAATATTAGTTACGAACCGCAAGTGAGCAATTCTTATGATACTCCAACAAAGTGTTCATCAAGTGACAAATATAGTTCCTTTTCTGATAGTCAAATGCTATCAGAATGTAGAAAAAATAATGATATTAAAGATAACATTAATCCATTTGATTTAAAAAATAATGATATTAAATATAATTTGACATGTTCAGATGAAAAGATAAATAGCAAATCTATGAATAGATCTACACTAAATTATTCTAAGAGCGACGGTGATTTTCGATTAAATGAAGACGTTATTAAGCATTCGACGATATCTGAGAAGAAAATTAGTGAGGTCGAGGAAATTAAGACAATAAGGAAAATAACATTAAATGGGTCTAGTGAAAAATCGAAATCACCAAAACGGAGGGTTAAATTATTATGATGAAAAAACATCAAAATTCAACACGGCCACATCGAATACGAACTCTCCAAGTGAACGAAATATATCAGTAACAACAAAAAACAACGATGTTCTTAAAAATAATATCGAAAAATCCGAGAATATTAAACGAGAGTTTTGTCACAATATAAGTATTTACAAGTCTCCAGAAGACATTCGTTTTGGTAAGTAGTTATAATATTCTATTCGTCGTCACCCGTGGTACCCCACCACGGGCTAAATTGACAAATGGTTGTAGGTTCAAATCTCATTTGAGTAATATTTAAATATATATATTATAAGTACAGCATAGATTTTGTCTGTAGTATAACTAAATGCACGGAGTAAAAAAACGAAGTGATTTAATTTAACAGTAGCTTCTCAACAGCTGCTTCGCAATATGTAAGTGATTTACTTATTTGTGAAATGCTTAAATGTTTTGTGTATAATCTGTAAGCAGAAGAATGTTTATTAGCTGTTGTCATTGTCACATGAGCATTTTCTGTTGAAGTCAGACGAGAACTAAGTAAAAGAAAGAGATTTTTTAAATGTAAGCAACTATAATATTCGACTCCGCTTATAAAGTCCGTATCTCCTGAGCCGCCCAAACCATAATATTTGCTTATTACTTATTTATTATCAGTATCATCATTCTCTTATCATATTCTCATAAAATTTAGATGTCGCCCTCTGTTGTACCGAAGCAGAAAAAAATTAATAACTTAAATATAATCATCACTTCAAGTGTCCTACCTACTACGGCACGACGACGCGCGACGGTCGTGTTTTCAATAATTTTGATTTATCAACTTCACATCCTAAGGAACATTTTTTTTCTAATTGCCATTTCTTTGTTTCTTTTCAATTTTTATATGTCAACTGAATATATCATTAATATCTATGCCGCTAAACAACTTTTATAAGTCTTAATAAAACGGAGTATCTTAACTAGGTTCCCACGTGTTCTTTACCTACTATTATAATTCTGGATGTAAGATGTGAAGTTTGAGTTGACAAATAACGAAAAAGTCATTCAAATCCGTCCAGTAGTTAAGGGGATGTGCGTGTAAAGAAGAACAAAAGTACAAAACAAAAAAATTGATAGGAGACGAAAATTTATAAAACGTCGGCTAGTATTTTATTATTGTTTTTAAAACACCTTAAATGTGTTTTTTCGTAAAAATATTTAATCTACAGCCACTTTGTTTTTGCTTATAGTTTTGATGATAGTTGGAATAATATGGCTCACAAGACATATTTATTAAAATATACATTATAACTTTTATTGTTTTAACAGATTTTTAATCACTATTGCGATGAAAATCCTTAATTCGTTTTTGATGTCTTTTGAGTTACACATACCTACACAATATGTGAAATTAAAATGCTCGTTATATTATTTTTTAAATTTCATGTTTTGCTGGACGTCGTGTTATGTTTGATTCTTATTTTATAATGTGAAACATATCAAAATAGCGTGAAGAAAGATAAGTCATATAAAATTTAAACAATTTAATTAAAAAAACTGAAAATTTTACAAATTCTTGTTATAGAATTAAATTTAGAAAATAATACAATAACTTTATCATTATTTATGTACATTTAAATACTGAGCAGTCTCCTAAGACTAAGAAAATAATTTCAAAAAAATACTTTCTTGACTTACGTCCTTTAAACAAGGCCCTATTGAATTTCGTGAATCCCTGTTATTTTTACTTAGAATTGAATGAGATTAGATTTCTCCAGACTCATTAATTTTAGAAATTTTCCCTAATTTTCACAGTTTTGGCAGATTTTCAAACTTAACGCAAGTATTTTGATGAAAATTCGAGTTGACTTACCGATAAATTTGTTTTTAATCGAATCACCTCTGTCCTATTTTGTTAATACATAAAACTTTATTTTAATAAAAAAAGTCCGTATTATTAATTGTTTCTTGTTCATTATCGTGTTATATAATGTATGTAATATAAAGCTCATGGAATATATGTTACGCTGTATCCCGCACACAACAGAGTAGGCAGAGGGAACCTAATGTTAAGACACTCCGTTCTCCAGTTTCTGCCGAATTCTGGAGGCATTGCGTGTTGAGTGACAGAAATCAACGCCGCACTGTGCTTCAACACCAGAGCGAAGAAATAGAAATATAAATGTAAGTAAATATTTCATTTCCTTGAGTGGAGATCGAACCCACAACCAGTAGGTTTTTACAGTTACACTTTGTGCCCCTGCGCCACGACTTGCATAGCATATAAATATATGCATTAATTATTTTATTGTGTTTACTATTGCTGTTGTACGAACATTCATACAGGATTTTTATTAATTGCGTTACATCGACAGCGGATAACCGTTTATACATAATAATTTATATGAGTAAATTATAATGAACAGAGATAGAACAAGTAGAGATTTATCAACAGTGAATTAATATTTTGCTCGCCATTTTTTTGTATAAATAATTAACAAATAACTTCTCTGAGTAAATAAATTCTAAAAGCTTCTAAGCTTAGATCGGGAAAATCAGGTCCAAATATTGCTATTACTCGATTTGTGAACAAAATTGTAAATCTTACTGGCTGTGATATGCAAATAATCGCGATCGTCTCGGAAGTAAGGAAGATTGGGAAGAAGGAGAAGTCCCTGTATAGGACCCACATGAAGTATTGTCCTCATCTCTTTGCCAGTGCCAGTATCAAGTTGACCCATTTGATCCCACCTAATAATCCTTGAGAGGTTCTACTTTTTGACTTTACGTAGAGACGTCTCCTCGCTGTGTGTTCTTTACGGCATTTATCATGGGAGTATTTTGGGAAACCAGCTTGCCCTGGTACCCGCTGCCGATTTTTCTAATTGCACATTGTAAAAATCTATATTTCCGGAGGTTCTTAAAAACATTTTTTGGTATAGTGGATGACGAGATGTAGAATCATAAATAAGTATATTTTTCTTTTGTCTACGTCTTCAATATCGGAATCTATAATGACGTAATAAATGAACAATTATCACATCTTCTCTAAATCAAACGAGACAATTGAAGGTCTCGGGCTGGTCTAGGCGTGGCGTCACGCTTGGTAGTCTTCAATCTTAGTAACACTCTAAAGTATTAACATCTTAGTATCCGTGTTTAATCATAATAACCATCTATTTTTTTTTCCAAAAAAAATATGCCAATAAAATAAATAAGCGCGGCGTTGAGTTCTGCCACTCAACACGCAATGCCTCCAGAATTCGGCAGAAAGTGGGGAACTGAGTGTCTTAACACTAGGTTCCCTCTGTCTACCCTGCTGTGTGCGGGATACAGCGTGAAGCTGATTTTTTTAATTTTTTTTTGAAGTCATGCCAATGTTGACACATGAATAAAAATGTGATAGAGATTACGCTTTGAGTGATAAAAATCACTTGCAACGTCAATTGATAAATGAAAAATGATAATTATTATTAAATTTGGTGAATTATGGCAGTATAATATTTTAATGCAAAATATAGAGCGGAATAAAAGACAGATTTTTAATTTTTGTAAATTACATTATGTCTGAAGCGATTTTTGTTTAAATTTATAAAATTATAGTTTTCCACATACATTTATTCTCCATATAAAATTGTATTAATAAAATTGTTATATATTCTTCACTTGAGGCCAGTCGTGGCGCAGTGGTACAAAGTGTGACTGTAAAACCGACTGGTTGTGGGTTCGATCCCCACTCGAGGAGATGAAATATTTACTTAAATTTATATTTTCATTTCTTCGCTCTGGTGTCGAGGCAAAAGCGCGGCGTTGAGTTCTGCCACTCAACACGCAATGCCTCCAAAATTCGGCAGAAAGTGGGGAACGAAGTGTCTTAACACTAGGTTCCCTCTGCCTACCCTGCTGTGTGCGGGATATAGCGTGAAGCTAATTTAATTTAATTTAATTTAATTTTTATTCTTCACTTTATAGTATTTAGTATGTGTATTGATCTATATAAGCGAATCGAGTCAAGGTTAGATAGGATGGGTGCGGCGTTACGCTCTGGAACATTACTTGGATAGTCACCCGAAATCTTTAAGTATTACCACCGTCGACTTAGCATAACGTTCCTAAAACGGCGGTCTCGGTAGTCGTTTCTTATATTAATTTAGTGTAATCTTATGTAACGTGAATATTTCTACGTTGATATGTAAAACCAAATAAAAGAATTTATTAATATTAAAAAAAAATGAATTCACCGTGCTTTGCAAGTGCTCCGTATGTTTTCCATCCACCGTCCGAATCTTCTGCGACTGAAACAGATGACAGTACAGATTCCGGTTGTGAGAAAAATGTCGATGGTGGTACTCGAACGAAATATAGCGATCCAAAGCGTAGAACAATTAACAAAGTTAGCAAAAAGATACTAAAAGCGATCGAGCGACTAACGTGTAACATAAAGCGACCCTCGAAGATAAAGAAAGTTGGAAACAAAAAGAAGAATGAGTTTAAAGGTCAGTGTCGTTAGAAATGTTACAAAATAATATAATATGTTATATTGTGTTACCAATTAAAAGTGTAATATACTTGGATGCTATGGAATTTATGCTTAATCTTAAACTTTTGGTGGATGACAAAATTTGAGAAATTTTGTTATTAACTTTAATGCTTGGGTTTTTTTGGCATATGCCCAATTTTTAAAGTCATTTACAATATTATTATTAAGACAGTTATTTTCGCTAAAGTGTTAATACTTGATACTATTCCCGCATTGTTAATTAACTACTGTATACCACTATCATGTCAACAAATCCTCAAGGCAAAACATTAATACTTGAATTTTCTCAAAAATTGCCAACAAATTCTTCTGTAAACTAAACTAAAAGAAACGATATGACATTTTATAAAATGTAGAAATATGATATGAAATAACTACACCATAATCGATTACTGTAACTAGATACTGTCGTAAAATTACGTTTCATATATATTAATATGCGTATATCATTTGAAAATATTATTTATTTTAACTGGTTTTAAGTTTAATTGAAAATAAAATATAATTTTCAAAAAAAATTAGGAAACCTTGGATGCTAGCAAATTTGGCATATGTAATACATATAACATCTATTATACATATAAATAAGATTAAAATATATGTCTGTTATTTCAAAATTACCGCGTTTTTCCAAATCCATATAGATAAATCAAATTAAATTAAATCAGCTTCACGCTGTATCCCGCTCACGGCAAGGTATGCAGAGGGAACCTAGTGTTAAGACACTTCGTTCCACATATTCTGCCGAATTCTCGAGGCATAGTGTGTTGAGTGGCAGAACTCAACGCCGCACTTAGCCTCGACACCAGAGTGAAGAAATGGAAATATAAATTTAAGTTAATATTTCGTCTCTTCGAGTTGGGATCGAACCCAAAACCGCTTGGTTTAACAGTCACACGTCGTGCCGCTGCGCCACGACAGGCCTCAGTAAGCGACAAATTAATAGTTTAAAAACATGTGTCTCTCTGTTTGTCTTTTGTTTGTCTATAGCGGCCTATATTAAATATAAGCAAATAAAAAAATTGGTCTCCAATTTGGGATCGAACACAAAACCATCGCGTTTTGAGGAAAACACTGTAGAACTGCACCACAAGGCCAAGGATTCATTTATTATTAGTTTACAGAAAACAATGTTTCTACAGATGTTTTTTCATTGATTCATTTGTCTATTGACATGAAAACGTTTTATTACGGTATACAAAATGTATGACATATCTTAAGCTTAATATAACAGCAAAATTTGTATCGTAGAATTAGTTAACTAACTACTTAGGAATTAATTTACTATTTTTTATTTTTTTCTAAAAAAATAATTTACTATTTTTTGTAACCTTCGTTGGCTAAAAATATAAAAATTTAAACAATGCACCTCATAAATTTGGTCGCACTCGACAATGCGGTTCCGATAAGGCGTTAAAAGTTATGCGTCCATGTTATTTTTACATACAAAATGTGTACTCATTATATTTCCTCCGGAACGGATTCGGGTTTCAAAATTTCTCGTGTTATAAAGTTAATAACATAATATTACAGCTTCACGTTGTATCCCGCACACAGCAGGGTAGCCAGAGGGAACTTAGTGGTAAGACACTCCGTTCCCCACTTTACGCCGAATTCTGGAGATATTGCGTGTAGAGTGGCGGAACTGAACGCCACGCTTTGCCTTGACACCAAAGCAAAGAAATAAAAATATTGATGTAAATAAATATTTTATTTCCTCGAGTGGGGTAGAACCGGAGATTTTACAGTCACACTTTGTGCCCCTTCGCCACTTTGATTGATTGGCTTTTAAAAATTGAATTTGTTTTATTATTAAAAATCGATGTATACATAAATCTAGGTTATCATTTAATAATTTTGATCCAGAATTTTTCCGTAGATAAAGTTCTTCGTAATAAATTGTAAATCAAAATTAAATTGCTTGTATATTAATAAATTAAATAATATAATTTTATTATACCTGATACTAATTATTTACTGACAACACATAGTTTTGTTACATTTAAAGTTTATGCAAAAAAAATCCTTTTGAGACCTGAATACTATTAGGCTCTGAACCTCAAGCACTTATTATCCTAGCTGAGTGTGCAACTTAGGTACTATCTGAGCTCTTGATATGCAAAAAATATGATAAAAAGATCCTTCTTCGTCCTTCGTATATTAAAAATACGATAACTTTAGTTGTTGAATCAAATAAAGGAAAAAAGACGAATCGATTTAAAAATAATATTTATATTTTTGAAGTTCCTGGTCGAATAGATAAGTATTAAATAAGAAAAAAAAACAAAATCCCGCTGAGTTTTCACGTTTGAAAACAGAGAAATCTAATTTCTTATTATTAATAAAATTATTTAACTTAGACATTTAAAAATTATTATTTAGATTAAATAAATTATTGTAAAACAATATAAGGTTCCTTTTGAACGTTATAAAACATAAATAATCAAAGCCCAGTTAACCGCTATCATCGTTCATTAGCAAATTCCCTGGAGTATAACTGTCATATATGGTAGAATATTAGCATATTATCGCAAAGGATTTCCACTTAAAAGTTTATTATAAATATTCAAATGAGTCGTTGTACTGCTAAAATAACATTTCGTATTACGTTGTTAAATATTCGATGATACTGAACAGAACATTCATTGAGGCCAGTCGTGGCGCAGTGGCACGAAATGTGACTGTAAAACCGACTGGTTGTGGGTTCGATCCCCACTCGAGGAGATGAAATATTTACTTAAATTTATATTTCCATTTCTTCGCTCTGGTGTCGAGGCTAAGCGCGGCGTTGAGTTCTGCCACTTAACACGCAATGCCTCCAGAATTTGGCAGAAAGTGGGGAATGGAGTGTCTTAACACAAGGTTCCCTCTGCCTACCCTGCTGTGTGAGGGATACAGCGTGAAGCTGATTTATTTTGATTTATTTGAAAAGAACATTTTATTGTTTTTATAGGAAATTACTTTAGCAAACCTGTGAAATAGATTTCTCGTTTTTATCGATTTCCTAAATAATAGAAAAATTGGCATAATAATTATTTTATTTAATTTAAAAGCATTTTTATCGGGACTTCAAATTTCACAATCAAGTCTTACATATGAAGAAAATTGGAAACATTATCGATATTTATATTATGGAAGCAAACGAAATATGTAAAACAAATATTTATAGAAGACGTATAAATATTACACTGATCGGAGAAACGAATTCTGTTGCGCAATAAAGCTATTTATTTGCCAGGTCATTGCACCGCCACTATGTTGCATTTAACTGAACTACAGTATTTAATTCCGTTTCTTGGTTTAACTAATAATAACATTCAATTAAATTAAATTAAATTGTAGAATAAAAATAAAATAAATCAACTTCACGCTGTATCCCGCACACAGCAGGGTAGGCAGAGGGAACCTAGTGTTTTTAGACACTCAATTCCCCACTTTCTGCCGATTTCTGGAGGCATTGCGTGTTGAGTGGCAGAACTCAACGCCGCCCTTAACCTCGACACCAGAGCGAAGAAATGGAAATATAAATTTAAGTAAATATTTCATCTCCTCGAGTGGGGATCGAACCCACAACCAGTCGGTTTACAGTCACACTTCGTGCCGCTGCGCCACGACTGGCCTAAATTGTAGAAGGATAGGTAAATATATATGTATATATAGAAATTGAGTGTCTGAAATTTATAAATGTAATTTTATGTCTATTTAAACACACAACCAATAATGTGAATACGAAACAAATTTGTTTATATACAAAATTAATATAATGAGGCCAGTCTTGGCGCAGAGGCACAAAGTGTGATTGTAAAACCGACTGGTTGTGGGTTCAATCCCCACTCGAGGAGATGAAATATTTACTTAAATGTATATTTCCATTTCTTCGCTCTGGCGTCGAAGCGCGGTTTTGAGTTCTACCACTCAACAAGTAAAACTCCAGATTCAGCAGAAAGTGGAAAACGGAGTGTCTTAACAGTAGGTTCCCTCTGCCTACCCTGCATTGTGCGGGATACAGTGTGAAGCTGATTTATTTTACAAATACATAAATGATTAAAATTTTTGCATTAAAACCTGGAAAGTCTATCAAAGTAATGTAACACAATAAACGTTTGGGGTGCGCCCCACACGTCGTGATAATCTGACAGGCGCAGTTCCGTCCCTTTTGACTGACTCAATGCTTTCCTCGCTTCAGTGGTAACGCACAACACGTGTTCCACTTTGGATGTGGAATCTTGCGCAACTCGACGTTTGTCCACGATTTACCACGAAATAAAAATACTATAATGCAATAAAGCGCTGTGAGAGAATTATTGCGACACTCAGTGACGAGGGAATCTCTTTATAAAATTAAAAATTAAATCCAAATCAGCTTCACGCTGTATGAATGGCAGAGAGAACGTAGTGTTAAGGCACACCGTTCTTCGCTTTCCACCGAATCATAGAGGCAATGCGTGTTGAGTGGCAGAACACAACGCCGCGCTTTGCCTAGCGATACCAGAGCGAAGAAATTAAAATATAAATTTAAATAAATATTCCATTTCCTATTGTGAGGATTGAACTAAAACCAATCGCGATTACACCTTGTCTCTAAATAATCTCAATCTCTTTAATTAAAAATAATAATTTAATAAAAATGACATAAAACTACATAATATTATCCCTAAAAGAAGACATACATACTTTTTAACTACACATAAAATCAACAATTACCAAAAGTTTAAATAAAATACTCGTTTTTCCCTTTATTATTATCTTAATATAGTAAAGATTATTGTAATTTATTTGTATCACGTTTCATCAACTACGCCGTCATGTAGATGCAACATCGACTGAAGCTTACGACAAACTTTGTGATATAAGAGACAGTACCAAAGGGCGCGACGTCAACGTGATAAGAATTTGAGGATACAGTCTTCATTATGGCTGTTACGTTTAGAATATAAATGTATATTTTTATTGTGACTTACTTTTTATATTATTTATTAGGATAAACCTAATAAAGAGATTCTTCGGTTCATATAAGAATTTTTAAAAAAGTTGTCAATCGTTTAAGAAATCCGTCTAAATCTGTAGGCATTACGTGTTGAGTGGTGAAACGCATTTCAAAATGATCAAATATTTCATTCCCTCGACTGGGAATCGAATACACAACTCATCGCGTTTACAGTCCCACCTTTGTAATCCTGCGCCACGGCTGGGCCGCTATATAACTTAGTAAGATGTGCAAACAAAAGCAACCACCGTTTTCAAAAGCAAACCCCAAAATTTTAATTTCGTCCAAACTCAAATTCATGGCTTAAAATTTTATTTTATACCCCCATTCCCCGAGCTCTGCTACTCATGTTGACCTAAATGTCCATATCTTTTACGTTTTTAACACTTTACCTGAAAGTTAATTTTGTTAGGCTAGAGAAAATTTATCAAAGTGAGTTTTAAAACTAATTATTATAATCCGATAGTGTGCTGATCCGATTTCCATATTGTGGATGGAATAATATAGAAGAGTATACAGGTCCTAAAACATTATTAAAATGTATTACGAAATGAAACGTATTAAGGCCGGTCGTGGCGCCGAGGCACAAAGTGTGACTGTAAAATCGACTGGTTGTGGATTCGATCCTTACTCGAGGAAGTGAAATATTTATTTACATTTATATTTTCATTTTTCGGTGTCGAGACCGAGCGCAGGGTTGAGTTGCACCACTCAGCACGCAATGCCTCCAGCATTCGGCGGAAAGTGGGAAACGGAGTGTCTTAATACTAGGTTCCCTCCGCCTACCCTGTTATGAGCGAGATACAGCGTGAAGCTGAAAAGTATTTTTTTTATCACCTTACAAGTGTACGAGTGGGGATCGAACCCACATCCGTTCCGTTACAGTTACCTGAGCCACGACGGCATCTATCATTATTTAAAAACGTATTTATTAATAATAAAAAATCCTCATAAGAATCGTTAATACATATGTTTAATAAAAATAAAATAATATAAATGAAACAAAATCATTATATCGCAGGAACGACGAAGCAATCAAAGTTGCCTTCCCACGAGAATCATATTGTTGTTATGCAATTTAGTTCATTGAATGCTTAGAGACAGATGTCTTGGCGTGCCGAACTTGATAACAGCTGGTGACGTTCATCCGTATTACCTTTACTTTAATTACTGTTATTGTTTTGATGTGAAAGCTGTTCTTTATCTTTAAACTATTTGCTTTTGAATGTGGCCAGTCGTGGTAGAGGCATAAAGTGTGACTGTTAACGCTAGGTCTTGAGTTCGATTCCCCGTCGAGGAAATTAAATATTTAATATTTTCATTTCTTGGCTCTGGTGTCGAAACAAAACGCGGCGCTGAGTTCCGTCACTCAACAAGCAATGCCTTCAAAAGTTGTCGGTAAATCGGGCACGGGGTGTCTTAACATTAGGTTCGCATACAGCAGGGTAGAGCAGCTGTATGCGGGTTACAGAGTGACCCTATGAAAAAAGAGAGTGTCTCTTTATGTGTATTCCAGTTTGAAATTGTTTTAACCAATTGTGTTAAATAAGATACGTTCCTAATTACAATGGCAGTGACATTCATTCATAAAATTCATGCAAATTTTACACAAAAATGTACACAAAAGAGGAAGTATCTAAAATTGATAGCCATTTAGATCATAATTAGTTAAACTGACTTCAGTCATAAATTACGACAACCTCACTTTACGACGACCTATTTTTGATCGCTTAATAAAACGGAGCTGAATGGAACATACCCTGACATGTACTGGGTGATGGATGGTTCTAGAATTTACCTATTTGGTCTCGCGCAGTTAAACTGACAGTCTGTCCGCCACACCTCGCCTTTGGACAATATATTGTGTGCCAATCACATTCGAAACACGGAAGCGGGCATTACCATCATTTTCGTTTATTTCGTGTCAACATTGATTTAGTACGAATATTATATGTTTATATTATACATATCTATGGATAAAATATTAAATAAGAAAACCAAATAATTTTATAAGCGGCGTGTTATTATATAATATAATTAATATTTTCAATTTAGGGTTCCTCACATCCCAGTAAAGTTGTTTGTTTGTTCAACAAAATGTCTATCAACACAGCTAACTATGGGTTAGAGCCGTATGAGTATACACTCACAATGGCGATAACTTTATTTACTTTAAAAAAATATATCTAGTATATTATAAATATAAAAACATAAAAACAAGCAAAAATAGATACTTGATTTGGGTACGTTGACGGTATGTGATGAATAAACGATAAAGACATCTGCTGAAATTCAAAACACGGTCGACAGTCATCTAAAAAGTCATCAAAATTCATAGTTGCGGCCATTCATGGCCTTTGACTGTAGCCGCGACAGGTTGTGGGTTCGCTTCTCAGATTCTGGTGTCAAGGCGCGAGCGCAGCGTTGAGTTCCGCCACTCGACTCAATGTATAAGCATATCGTTCTCTATGCTTGTACAGTCTAGGAAAGTTTCTCCAAGTTTTCTATCAATAATTGTAAGTGAGTATATACAATAACAATAATATTTATAAATCAATACAGTTTAAAATCTTAGTGTAATTGAAACTTGAGCTTCCACAACGGTACCTCACGTGTGGCTCATCGTAACCGACACCTGTATGTAACCTGAGCTTATATTAGCTTTTTTGTAGTGCCCGAGTTTAGGACGATACGCCCGGTGCTTAGTACAGCGTGTCGTAATCAGTGGACAAAGCGGGTATTTTACTGTGATTTACATCAGGCAATGTCATTGGGTTTTGCCCTGTGGCAGACTGACAGTGGATCGGTGGCCAGTGCGTGAATCGCGTGCCTCTATATATGGAATGTTGGTACAGTGTGGCGTTGAGTGAGAGGGACCTTTAATTGTGAGTTGATTTGTCTAGTGTCCGTATTAAATATTATTTAAATATGTGCATAAGTAATGTTGACTTATTTATCAGGTTTTAAGCAAACTCTATATACTATAATTTTTAACAAAATTAATCGTCTTTTTAATTTCATCTGGATCCCATAATCAGAAACTAACCAAACTTTCATAAAACAAACCTTAAAGTGAATATTTTACGTTTACGTTTACGTTTGTGAATAAAAAAAGAATAATATAATTTAAATCGCGGTTAGCGTGATATTGAGTTATTCGTCCATTTGTTCCGCACATACCTAATGCAAATTTAAGACTTATGTAATTTTCTCATGGATACTATTGTCAGAAATGGACCAACTTAAAATGAAACCACATGGGAAGCACTAGCTTTCAAATATAAAAAAAAAACCATTAAAATCGGTTCACCCAGTCAAAACATCTGAACTAACAAACATAAAACCTTTTAAAAAAGTCGGTTAAAAATTCTTTATATATCTTATTCACATCATTCAATTTCAATAAATCTCGAAACAATTCCTCAAATCGGAAAACAATATGAATATTTCCACTTGAACGTCATCAAGGCGTATTTGGGAATCTTCGATATTGGGTAATAGACTATATCGGATTCATTTCATCTTCAATGAGGTGAAAGGTGAAGCAGCAAGCGATGTCGACATCATAAATCGTATCTAAAAACATATAATTTATTAATAAAAAACTGTCTTACAATCTGCTTGGATACGTGTTTTTTATTCTGTACCTTTTTTAATGTGTTTTATATCTTCATCTGTATATAAATACAGTTAATTTATCCTGAGTTTGTTGAGACAAACTGCCGAACTATTGCACTACTTATCACGCCAATATCCTTATAGAGTGATTTATTTAAAGGTTTTTTTTAAAGAAAAATGTAATTAAAAAGAAAACGTAACGTAACGTAACCAAAAAAAACATTATCAAACTTCCGTATAAAAGAAACATTACTATAAACAAATATCCTGTTAAATGAAGCCGTCTATTTTTAAAGTAATCAGAATTGTATTTTAATCGGTGTACGCTACACCGTTCTGCTTAGAGCAACATTAAAATTTTGTTTGTTTGCCTAACAATTACGTTTTGGTAGTAGTATTTCCTTTCAAAATAATGTTATAGCACAAAGTTCAACTGCCTTGTTTCCGTTTTTCTCGTGCATCGTGCATACCAAAAGGGTAATTGATTTACTCCACAATAATACACAGCGCCACCGCCACATATATAAAGATTTACATTAGCAACAATTAAATGTAATAATTTAAATTGAATATATTTCTATTCAAATATATATTTTTTTACAATTAAAACTTGTATGTTACTTCGTCATCTTAAAATTCAGAATTGGACCCAGAAAGATAGGTCATCAAAAATCTACTGCTCTGCCAAGTGGTTTATTTATTATTGTAGAGCCACTTATGCCATTTACGTAAAAAAATCATAAATATAGAAAATTTTAAACTTATTATAAAAATAAAACGACATTTTTTTTTAATTAAACATCAAAAAATAATAATTCTGCAGAAAACTTTTAAATTTATAGCGCTTATAAGCATGTTTTTCTGTGCTTATTATATCTCTTCCATATCATTTGCCATTCAAATAATTTTAAGTAGATAGTAAATATAAAAAGTAATAACACTTGTATTAATGGTTAGTTTGATTTAAATATGAAATCTCAAACTATGTAACATCGTTTTAAATTCCAAATAGGTTTAGATAGGTGTCTAGGTTTGATGGCGTTCTAAGCCTAATTTCAGTTTTCATAAGAAATTTTCCACCCCAATCTATTTATACAATAAAATATAGCTATTCTATCCATCCACAGTATTTTTTAATGCAAAATAATAGATAAAATAATAGTAAATAATTATTATGAAAATAATAATTTAAATATTTTTATACAAAGAAATAGATTTTGTGATATTTTGTTCGTTTATCACATTTTCTGATATTTTTAATGTTATATATTTTACATAAATCTGGAAAGAAAAATGATATAGCTTTGAAATATAGCACAGCACCGGCTACGACTACGAGTCTGGAAAATATGCGAGTAGAATACGTATAAAATACGCGACGTGGGTGTCGCCAGCTCTATCTAAAGCAATTCGTTTACAAAGATTGCACTTAAAGATAATCTGACGCCTTGTAATTGTATGTAAACTGTTTTTTTTTTAATTTTTCAATGAGCTTTAAGTTCATGGACGCTTGATGATTTAAGCAATAAGATATTGAATTATAATAAGTATATAACTGAAATAGTTTATGTTTCAATCGCGATATATATAGATGTAGTAATATAAATAAAAATGTACTTGACTCTCTCTCTATGAAAATGATATATAATTACGAGTCAATATGAGTATATGTACATAATTGAAGCCGTAGTGGCGGAAAGGCACAAACCATATGCGATTGCAAACGCCATAGTCCTGGATTCTATTCCTACTCGGAGAAGGAAATATTTAATATTTTCATTTTCTCGCTCTGGTAATGAGGCAAATCGCAGCGTTGAATTCTGCCATTTAAAATGCAATACCGTCGGCGTAAAGTGGGAGGGTCTTACCACTAGTTTCCCAGGTTCCTTCTGCCTGTACAGTGTGATCATCATCGTTCATCAATTTCATCCCTTTACCCTTCACATTTCATCAATTTCGAATTCCACTGACATCCTTTACGAAATCAAGTCAAAGTGAGAATATTGAACCTACAATCTTCACGTAGAACAATCACTTTGTAACTAAAATTCTAATTTACTTATTTTTATAACAGAAGACGACCACACGAGCGAGGTGTTGTCATCCAAGCCCCCCGTTAAATCTCCTAACACATCTTCTAACGCTACAACACCAACAAATAAACGTAAGTAAACTCTTTTTGTATTCTACATTTTTAATTTCTTAAGGACATATAAAAAAGGAAATTATAAATAGGTAATGTTACATTACTATATAAGACAGCAAGAATCAAAATATCTATATCAACTTCAAAAAAAAACTAATAATACTCCAGGAAAAATACTATTAAAAATACTATTTGAGTTTTAAATTCCAATCCAGAATTAAGATATTTTAGAATGTGGTTTAGGTACAATCATTCAACGAAGTTTCTTACTAAACGCCCAATTAACTGCAAAAACCACCTTAGTCAAAAAAAAAATATTGGTTCCTTACTCAAAATACTTAAGCTTACTCGTGTACTAACGTAACAAGAGTATTGGGTAAAAAAGATATGTAATATTAAAAAAACAACGAATTAAATTGATGATTGAAATTAGGACTTATATGTAGAGTTACGACGTGTAGAGTTTGCTCTGATTATTTTTTGACCGTCCGAGCCATCGTCTTAGTAAGAATTTACATGAACATATTTTTGTTGAAAAAATATTAAAAATAAATCCCGTACACAGCAGTGTAGGCAGAGGGAAATAATGTTAAGACACTTCGTTCCCCAATTTCTCCCAAATTTGGGAGGCGTGGCGTGCCGAGAGAGGCGCTTAAAGTCACCCTTTGTACCCTTGCGCCACGACTGGCTTCAATATTTGTGATGGAATTATTTTTACAATTAGTGAAAAAAAATTAAAGAACTTTTTAGACCACGACTACTGTAACGGCCAATTTAATGTTACATTTTAATTTAATTAAAATTTAAAACAATGTAATATGGGCTTTAAAAGTTAAAATAGCTTGTTTGTGAAACGACTATAGCTTTAGTTTTAATACACGTGTTAACTGAATCCTTTCCTTGCCAAACGGCCGTGTTTGTAACTCAAAACATTATTCTCCTATGTAGAGGTCCCTTTAGACTTAACTTCAACATACGAGTACATTATAATTATGTGTAGAGTTCCAATTAGTTTAAACTGCTCCTTTAAGAATAGCGTTTAAACGCATAAATTTGAGTGTTTCAGTTAAAACTTAGTTGTAGTAACCGTATATGAAATATTATAATTCAGTATATTTGTCTATATAATATTTACTATAGGATAAATATAATATAAATATTTAATATAGTAGGTATATATCTACATTGTATATACATTCCAAGGAAATTGAAGTGAGAGGTACAGGGAAAGTGCGGCGCTTAGTTCCGCCAAGAAACAATGCCTCCAGAGCTAATTCGAACACTGAGTTCTCTAGCGTTTTTTTTTCTAAAAAAAAAACAGAGTGTTCGAAGACTAGGTTCCCTTAGGACGCTAAACATAATATATGTATTCAATGTACATAATAACATAATATTGCTTAATTTTTTCTAACTATTTTACAAAGTTATAACAAGCCTATATTTAATATAGAAATTCAAGTCTGCAAAAAAGTCAATAACGTTTTCTATCGAAAATATTTATTTCTGGAAATACTGAGCGTGAATCTTAGTGTTTTCTTACAACTAACATTATCAGCTATAAAATATAAAGATGCTTCAGTTACTAAAATAAATGAAATAAATACATGAAATAAAATATTGGTTGCTCCTACTATTTAAATTGTAAATACCATAGTTCATATAGCCCAATCGGTTTGTGGAATCTCAGCTGTAACAATAGTGGCTATATAACAGATATTTTAGTATAAGTTATTCTTTCTGTACTTCCCAGAACAGGCAACCTCAATTAAAATGTAGTTTAATTTTACTTACCGTTACCCCGGCATTCGACAAGCAATACGTTTAGCGATGAAAAGTAGGAAACGGACTGTCCTGACACTAAGTTCCGTCTATCCACCTGATATATGCAGGATACTATAAACAAATACACATATATTTTTCACTGTATATTGTTATAACTCATTAAAATGTTAAATATATTTAATAAACTAAACAGTGTGTATTTATATTAATCCAATAAATTATACAACATAACTTTCCATAATACGCCTGCACAGAAAATCGGAGCAAAACAATTGAACACGCAGTTGTACTCATAGTATCATAAATAATACGACAGTGTGCGGGCTGTACGTAAAACCAAATGCCAAATTTCAGAACGGTTCTGTTTCTGACCCTAAAATGATAATGTCCACAGTACGACAATACTTGATTTCACTTGCTAAGCGAGGGTTGAACCGTAATGCCGACACATCATATTCCGTGGTGCCACAGAATTGAATTGATTATACCGCTTATATAGCTTGCCAATCTATTCACTTTGTTCTGAATCGTATCTTTGAATATGCTAAAAATAAATAAAATAAAATAAATCAGCTTCACGCTGTATCCCGCACACAGCAGGGTAGGCAGAGGGAACGTAGTGTTAAGACACTCTATTCCCCACTTTCTGCCGAATTCTGGAGGCATTGCGTGTTGAGTGGCAGAACTCAACGCCGCGCTTAGCCTCGACACCAGAGCGAAGAAATGGAAATATAAATGCTAAAAATGTTTGAGTATTTTTTAAAAATTTTGTGTAATATTTCCCTGTTACGAGTACACGTATATCGTTATACTTTTTATAATAGTATTAAATTTATCTCAATAAAAGAGGTTGTCAATAAACATCGGTTTTATTAAACATATACTATCAACGATTTCACACTATCAAGACACATCCCAAGTGAGCTATAATATGTTTAAATTTTGTTTACCTTCAAAATCTATAGGTAAATGATGCGTCAGTTATACATATATCGTTTTCTATATTATATATTTGAACCTATAATGCCTTGGATAAGAAGAGAGAGAAAGAGAGTATATTAATTCAAACAATATTCTTTAAGCGCCCGCTCTACCAAATATAATTGCCTTATGACCCTTTGAACGTATGCCAAAAAAGCGCCAGTTATCGTATCGGCCTTTTGGCACAATAGTCCGGATCTATACAGCGATTATGTCATGCATCGCAATTCCGAACGTCCGTCCGTTTGTTGTTCTACGGTCGCCACAAACATAAAAAAAATAAATCAAATAAATCAATTTCACGCTGCATCCCGCTCACACCAGGGTAGGCAGAGGGAACCTAGTGTTATAACACTCCGTTCCCCACTGTCCTCTAAATATTTCGAGGCATTGCATGTTGGGTGCCGGAACTCAACGGCGGGCTTTTGCGTTGATGCCAGAGCGAAAAAATGAGAATCTTAATAAATTATAATTTCCCTCGTCTAGGGATTGAACCCGCAACCATCGTGGTACAGTAACACCCTTATGCCTCTTCACCACGACGGCACAGGCACACGTGAATATTATATGAATTTGCGCCACAAACATATAATATGAAATTTTGCTGTTGTAGAAAGTCAGTTGAGTTCGAGTGAAAATAGCATGATATTTCTGGAAGGTCACCGCTGCACGTTTGGTTTAGTGTTCTGAATCTGAGATAAACAATTACTATCCACTATCTACAAATAAATGTTATTCACGTTATCAATGGCATAGCGTCATACTGACGTATTTGTCTGTGTAGATTAAATTTATTTTACAAGAAAATGATCGTTACCTATGTGACCAATATTGCAATTTGTAATTAAATAGCTTGTTAATATATTAAATATGATTAAAATTCAATATAATTGAGGCCAGTCGTGGCGCAGTGGCACAAAATGTGACTGTAAAACCGACTGGTTGTGGGTTCGGTCCACACTCGAGGAGATGAAATATTTACTTAAATTTATATTTCCATTTCTTCGCTCTGGTGTCGAGGCAAAGCGCGGCGTTGAGTTCTGGCACTCAACACGCAATGCCTCCAAAATTCGGCAGAAAGTGGGGAATGGATCTTAACACTAGGTTCCCTCTGCCTACCCTGCAGTGTGCGGGATATAGCGTGAAGCAAATTTTTTTCATATTTCATTATAATTATCAATGGAACATTAAACAAAAAATCATTTATACAAGTTCAACACATACAAATATTGCGCACGCGAACAGCATTTAGTGAATAAACTGCTGCTTGCTGTCTCCTAGGTTTTTTGTGAAACGAGGTTAAAATAAACAAAATGCAAAAAAAATTAAGTCTTTAGTGCTTTTCTTGCTAACCGTACGAGAAACCTAGATTATCTATCAATGTGTATCGAATGGGAACAACTCCCATTTTAAATACTCTAAAGAAAGAAGACTTGACCCAAATAAATTGTTTAAACGAATTTAATATAATCGTAATTTCCACTGCTGGATACATAATAGAAATTCGTGTATTTGTACAAAGAGAAGCACAGCTTTTATTTTGTTTGTTTCTTTTATATTATTTCCTTTGTATTTTGTTTGAGTATTCATTGATTTTCTACACACTATTAAGAATAATAATTAATTGTAGCATTTTTTTTTTCAACATTTCTCTTTTATCCATTTTTTTTGTCTGTAGGATTCCAAAAAAAAATCTTTTTACACCATATATGCATTTGTAAGAAAACAAATGTATAGACGACGAAATAGAATGATCTCATGATCTGATCTCGTCACAATAAGTTTACACGCGAGGCATTCATGAAGAGAGAGAGAAGAGTAAAAAAATACGCTCAATCTTAATCTACGACACTTTAACAGTATCAGTTATATTAAATATCAAAGAATAAAATTATATAAGACAATATTAGGATTTTTAATTAGAGACTCGTCGTGGCGCAGGGGCACAAAGTGTGACGGTAAAATCGACTGGTTGTGGGTTCGATCCCTACTCGAGGAAGTGAAGTATTTACTTACTTTTCTTTGTTCTGGTGTCGAGGCAAAGCGCGGCGTTAACACGGTTTGTCTCAAGAACTCGGCTTAAAGTGGGAAATGGAGTGTCGTAACACTAGGTTCCCTCTGCCTACTCTACTGCGTGCGGGATACAGCGTGAAGCTGACAAGGAATTTTGTAATATTTTTTTTCTTGGCGACTATTAAATATGCATGATTAGCCATACGTTGCGCAGTGGAAGCGTTCAATCAATCTAGATGACCTGCAAGTCTAGAAACGTAGGGGCTCGTTAGTCTAATATTAGCCCACGCCAGTAACGAACTACACGTAATATCCAACATCCTTTTACATATGATCGCTTTGTGCACCAAATTGGCACAAAGTTTACATTTGGAAAAAATATATTGCGGTATTTTTTAACGAATATTTCAGCAGAGATTGTAGTTATTTCAGTTATAATATATTTTTTTAATATCATATTTTTTGTACATTCACAAAAATGTTTTCTCTAATACTATGAACAAATTATCTACACCACTACATTTATATCATAATGTCATATAATTAATAAATGTAATTAAGCACAATTTAGATAATGGTAAATGGTAACAATTAAGTTATGCCGTTAGTTTGATCGTTGTAAAATTTTAATGTAAATGCTAATGAACAACAATTGAATTTAATTTGGATTACCAAGTTTCGATTTATATGAAATAAATTTAAAATATGTATACGAATTTGTTTTATTCACATATTATCACGTGATAACAAATATCAACACAATCTTATTATCATTCAAGGTCGTGAATGATAATAGGATTGCATATTCACGTCCTTATTTCTTCATTTGTTTTTAATTATTTTATAATATAGATAAGAAATATTATGTTATATTTCAAAACTTGTTATTGAGAACATAGAATACAAAGATCAATTTTATGGTCATATATGTATATAATGTACATAAGAAACATATAGCAAATACCTAAAGATAACAAAATAAACCGTGATCGTGACAGATATGAAAATAATTACGTAATATGCGCTCGTTTTGTAACACATTTTTAGCTATAAATTTGTTTGCTTAGATGTATATTTAATAACGTATTGCAGTAATAAAGAAAATATTAAAATGTTGTATGCGTTCTACTTCGTACCAAATACTACTTATGGCCCATTGTTTCATAAGTTCTTCTCCGTTATTCATTTCTAAAATGGTGTTGTTATATGTGAGCAATACTAATTAACAATAACCAATTTGAATCGCGTCTGGTGATAATATGGAAGTGCGTTAGTTTGGAGCAGCCGGCGGCGGACTCTCCTCGTGGCCGAGTCGACGCGCGTACCGCTCGCGTACACGTCTCCGCGTAAAAATAAAGTCCACAGCGCGCGCCTGCGTACTTCCCATTTATAATTATTAGTAAATCGCGGCGTGAGCGCACGACTGCCGTGACCGGGCGCGCTTGCGGAAAAGAAAAATAGCTTATAGTCAAACATATGAGCCCTTACGTGACCTACAACGACGACTGATAGGAAAACCTTGTTTTACAGTTCTTACGTAAAAGCAGCAATCACTTCTAGACATTAGATACCGGCATAATGTGGTGCGTGTTGTAATCGATAAAAATTGATGTGCTTGGAACGTTTGGTCAAGATTAAAGTGAATTAGTGATAATACAGAGTTATTTTATTTATCAATATGCCCGAAAAACCTAGAAGACGTAAAAATAATAAAAATAAACGTAAAAATAACAAAAGTAAAATAGATATAAATAAAAATAATATTGATGAAAGTGAATCCGGTGGTATTGCATCTTCTTCCATTTTAGATGAAGAAAAAAAAAATTGTGCTGTGGAAACTTCAGAAAGCACCAGTGAACTTGTGTCTGAAAAGTTAAGTGAAGAAGAGTCTTTTACAGAGTCATGTTCACCAAATACGGATAAATCTAGTAAAACTATAGAAAAAGAAGAAAATAAAGAAATTATTGTGTCACAAAAGTATATAGTTGAAACTCCAGATCAAATATTTAAAGTAAAACCTAAATTAGATAATAATGTAAAAAGTAAGAGTTGTGATAATGATGATAGTCCAACTATAACTGAAATAACTGATGACTCATATGAAAAAAATGATAAAAAGTGGTCTGTAACAGAAAGTACTGGCGTGATTATTTCTAGTGAAGAACCAAATATTGAATGGGAAAATGTAAATGAATTAAAAATATCAGAATCAAAATTAATCAAAGGCATTTCTTCAAGTAATACAATACCATTAAATATTGCTCATTGCCAACAGACTATGTCATTAAGTCCTGAAGAAGAATTATCTTTGCGAAATTATCTGGAAACACTTAATTTATCATCAAACCAGTCAAATATTAGCTCAGGAGACATAAAAACCGAAATAGAACATATAATTAACCGTGAAGTAAAGTATAGATTACGAAAAAAAGGATTAACTGATGATACTTCGTTCACGCGCACCGGGCCTTCTCGATCTTTGGCTGTAATTGATGAAGAAGGAAGTGGTGATTCTTCTAGAACATCTCGTCGACAGTCGTATTTAAGTGACAAAAAAAGTGATAATGAGGAATTAGAAGATGACGTTTTCGATAAAAATCTTTCACAAGCAGCTTCTAAACATCTAATACCACAGAAATGTATTAAAGTAGACGCAAAAATAAAAGAGCCTGAAATATCTGAAGCAAGAGGTGATTGGAGTGTAAAAACTGTCGAAAAAATTACAGGAGCAGAATTAGTTTATTTAACAGATTCGTCTAGTAGCACGAGTTCGATATACGACGCTAATGATGAGGATATTAAAGATGATGACATTGATGTCACCGTTAGAATCACGACACCAACAATTGAAGTTACCGATACTGAAAAATTATTATCAAGTTCATATATTGCTGAGAATATTAATTCAAAACCAACCCAGGCAAATGGCATTGACAAATCTACAACGTTGCTGACATATGACAATGACAAAGAACGTAAAAATCAAAACTATGATGAAATAGAAAAAGAGACTGCAGTTTCCCATGAGATTATAATCCTCAATACAGACGATATTGAAACTGATTTATTTGTAAAAGACATAGTAGATTCTGGACCTCTTAAAGAAGCTCCGCAAAGAGAAGAGTTTCATGAAAAAAATGAAAACATACTTAAGAGCACTCAGAAATCAAAAGAAAATATAGATCAATATGATCTTGAAATAAAGGTTTTGAAATGTGAACTAAACGATGCAATAAATAATTTAATCAAAGAAGTAACTTCTGATTCGGAAAACAATGACTCTCCAAAAGATATGATTACTCGTCAAGATTCGTCTAGTAGTTTAGATTCGTCACAATGTACAGCTAAATACAATCCAACTTATTCTTCCCTAAATGATATATCAAATATTTTATATGATGATATTAGTGAAAATGTTCATAAAGACTCTAGTCTCAGTCATGTCAAAGATGTACTTCAATCCGTTTCAATAACAGAAGCTATGAAATTGGCGTCCATTATTAAAAAAAATCCTATCTCATTAAAAGACATATGTTTGAAAAAAAATTTCTTCTTTTCCATTTGGCCATAAGATATTAGAAGAATTAGCAAATGTATCCGAAAAATTGCAAAGCAGCGTATTAACCTCATCATGTAAAAAAGAAAGAACACTACATATTCTAGATAAAGAAATATTACAAAATAAAGAATTAACTAATCCAAATAAGAAATCTAATCACAGTTTGCAAAACAAAGATTCTACCTCAACTTTGACTGATAAAAACAATGCTCCTCCAATACTACCAAGAAAATCGTCTTTGAAAAAAGGGCAAGATGAACAGAGTAAGCAATCTGAGCAACCCCCAAAAGAAGTATTATACGAATGTTTGTCACCATCACAAAAAATGTTAATGGAAAAAACCAATACTATCATAGAACCAGATGATATGATACAGAAGAGTAATAAGGATCTGGAGAATTCGTCATCTTTTACCGTTTCCAAGCAACATAATATGTCTAAAAATCAATCAATAGGCGATTTGACACTAAAATCACAGACAGGTAGCCGTTTGCTAGCTTTATTATTAGATTCCTCGCATCCTAACAAATTAACTTCAACTTCATTAAACGATCACCATTTTAAACAAGTAACAAACGCAAAATATAATCAAAGAGAATTATTTTCGAAACGTGCATTGGAAGAAATTGATTCAGCGAATTTCTCCGATGGATCCACCACTGCGAAAACCTCTTCATTTTTTTCATCAAATCATTTTAAGCCAATACCACCTCCAAAACCAAGAAAAATTTCTAGATATTTTTATGAAAGTGACGAGAGTTCTGATATAAGGGAAAATTTTCAGACTATGCAAAAAGGAAAAAAATATTTTCATTTTTCTACGGGCAATTTAAATAAAGAAATAGAAAGTGATATATCCTCAATTCAAAATATGCATCGACATTGTAGTGATTTGCGGGATATAAATAAAAAAGGATCTGCTCCACGTAGACCATCTTTACCCAAAGATTTATGTGAACAACAAATGGAATATATATGTCGAAAAGAAAAAGAAATAGATGAAGAGATTCGTCGACTAGAACAAGAAAAAATTAGAAATTCTCGTAATAAAGGGCCACGAGCTCCTATGATAACAGATAAAGATAGTAACTATAGTGATGCGTCTAACTATAAAAGCCAATACCTTCGTAAATAAAGGTAATATTTTTCCTTCTTTACACAATTATGGACATACAGAAAAAAATAGAATCTCTTCTTTATTTAGTAGCAGCCAAGAAGAGTTACTTAGAGAGAAAATGTATTCAGAATATGTGAATCAAATGGCTGAAAGAGAACAAAGAAAACAACACAAAGTTATTAAAGTTACTAAGACTAGTGACAATAACATATCGAAGAGCATGCCAGTTTTGGAAAATTTAGATTCTAAAGTGAATAATCGTATAGAGGAAGAATTTATAACCAAAGCTAGAGAACGATGGTATAAATTAGGAATAAGAGATCCTGAGAGTGAAGACGAAAGAGAAAACGGTAAAAATGTGTATAGGGAACCAAAAATAATAGAGCACAAAATAAAAGTGATTGAAGCAGGTGAAGAAAAAGATGTTAAGAAGTTGCCAAGCCATATACAGGAGTTTGTGAAATTTACTGTTAATGATAAAGACAACGATAAAGGTGACACTGGTGAGTCGGATATTAGACAGCCATCTACGCATGTTGTGGTATTTTGTGCAGTGTTTATCTTAGTAATAAGTGTTGGAAAATTTATTTTACGACTCTTACGAAATAAGTGATACTAATTTATAAAAACTAAGCTTTTGTTGTTTTGTTGTTGTATGTGGACTGCATGTTTTTTTTATATACTCATAAAATTATACTTCGTCTAAATAATTATTATCAATACAAGTGAACAATGCTGAAAGGTAAGTCGTCAATCTCAAATATTTAATGTTTTTAAATAAGTACGTGACGCTTGACTCTATCATCACATCTATTCATGTAGTATCTATCTGATATTAGAGAGCGAGAATTTATAATACCACAAAAAGTTAATTCTTCTTTACGTACTGTACAGTGTTTAAATTAATTATATACTTATTGCTTTATGATTCCCCCCAACGACAATAAAGTGGAAAGAAGTACAGAAAACAATATATTTTAGAATACCTATTGTTGATTTTCAAAACAATTGCTGCAAATATCTTATATCTTTAAGCATTATGAACAAAGTAATCACTTATGAATCATTTTAAAAAATATATATTCATATATAAAATTAGGATGATTGTAATAAAGGATAATATGGCAATTTTGTATATTTGCCAAAAAATATTTTCATAATGGGGATGTGAAATATATAGTTGTCGCCTTTGTAATAAAATTTTACAATTTCTCTTATTGTAATTTTGTTTGGAGTTCGTTTACCAGATTTTATAGTAAAAGAAACTAAGAACCAAGTGCGTCGTCCGTGAAAATATTTGGATCGTCTAAATCGGTACTAAATGGCCTTTGATGACTCAAACCCGCAAACTCATTCCTGTGATTTGTTTCGCACGCCCTTACGTACCTTTGTTCTTTGGAAATGTATGATTATCACTTATATAGTCAATTATACTTATTATATTCTATAGTATTATTTTTATTTTCAAAGACTATAACTAAATCAATTTTTAAAACATTTCCTCTATATCGTTCTTCATATATTATTTAATTCACTTTATGGTATAATAAAATTATTCAATCCTTTAAGGATTCATTAATTAGAACTTGGTCATTGTCCCTCTTAATGAAATTTTATAATATCTACATGTACCTACTCACACTGCATATGATGCGGATCGTTGTATCAATTACGCAGGGAATGTGATGGAATTTCAATTAACGCGTGAATAATATCTGCTTTACGTGATAAACACATGATGCAATTTTATCAGCAAAATAAAGCAAAGACCAACAAAATGAAGGTTCATAGAATTGTTGTTTCAGTTTGATTCAGCTTTAAATGTGCAAAATCAAAACTATATATAATAATTAATATTTAATGACTTGTTGATTGTTTGATCTATATTATACAAGCGACGCACACGGCTTCGCCCGCTTAAGCCTAATGTTATATTATATAAGCTATATTACTGTTAAGTTTCATCCAAATCCGTTAAGTATTTTTTGTTTGAAAGTGGAAGAAATATCCATGCTCACAAGCATTCACCTTACCAATATTAGTAGGATTACGAATAACCTAATGTAAATTTTTGTTTAATCTTTAAGTAAAGTCTTTTAGAGTAAAAACTTTCTACGCAGTCAGACACGACTGATACACCAGGATACCGTCGTGGTAAAACCACTGAATATTCTATACTAGTAGAGACACTAATATGTCTATTATCTAATATATTTCCAAATTCTTTTGGAATAATATTCCATACTACTTCTAGAAAATATTTATTTGTAGTTGAACGAAAATATCTATTGTCTAATGTCCTATATCAGTGAAGGAATATTTTGTGTATAAAATTTTGAATTGCAATTGAGCAGTGACCAGCTATAAATAAAGATTGTTGCATACACGTTGGCAAGTAGGTGTTACTTTCCTGGCGCTTCATTCACTCGTAAAGATCGCGCTTGTAACAGATAAATAGGTCTTGCGAAATTAGAAGATAACTTCATAATATACTTCCGTTAAGCCAACAATGAAGACAACCTCAATTACATTTTTAAATGTTTATTGTATACACAATTATTATTATTCATCAATATTTTCATTTCTTCGTTCTGGCACCAATGTAAAACTTCGGTGTTGAGTTCCGCCATTCAACACGTAATGCCTCGAAAAATTCGGCGGAATGTGGGGAACGGAGTGTCTCAACACTAGGATCTCTATGCCTATCTCACTTAGGTTGGGATACAGCGTAAAGCTGAAAACTATATATACTAGATACTAAATTTAATGTCGTAGTGTTATTAATATATAATAGAATTTAAAGTTTTAATATTTTGAATAATATTGTAGTGAGTTATATGTGACGTAACTAAATTTGCAGACGTGCTGGTATGGGTTCAAATTCCATTTGGTAATTTATATTTAGAATATTAGTGTATACGAGTATTTGCTGCTACGATGATGAAAAGAAAGGTTAATATGTATATTATGATTATAGCCATAGCGGCACTGCTAAAAGTTTTGTGAAACAGAAATATTTTAAAGTAAAATGTATATTATTAATTAGTAACTATAATTAAATGCGGTCAACATTTATCTTGGCACAGTGGGGCTTGCAAATGCTATAAAACTGCACTGTAAGCGTTTGCTTTGTGTTCGTTTACGATTGGGCGATATATTTTAAATATGTTCTTCGATCTTCTAATAAGTGGGGAACGGAGTATCTTACTCTAGGTTCCCTCTGCCTATCCTGCTGTGTACGGGAAACAGCGTGAAGCTGATCTTGTCATACAAAATCCGGGGTTAATTTCCACCATCTTACTTTTAATTTTTTATTAAACATACTAATATAATTGAACTTTTGATACGTACTAACTACATAAATATATACTGCGGTATGGCATTTTGTTGAAATTACGTACCAGGTTTATTTCGTTTTGAATTCTAATTGGAGGATGTCTTTTTATGGCAAACTTTATTAGCCGTGGCAGGAGGGGCATTAAATAATAAAACTGAAGTTGAAATGTATGTATATGAATGTTGATAGGTATGTATATGTTGTAGTCAACATCGAAGCTCAGGCGTTCCTAGAATTGATTAAGAAATAAATATTACAATAAAAAATATATATTTTATTATACTTAATCGAACAATCGAAAAAATAGATTTGACTATAACATTTATGTACAGTTGTTATAAATAAATTTATCGTGAATAGATTAACCTTAAAAGATAATTTATTCACTTAACCAACAACAGAAGTATGTTAAAATATTAAATATGTATGGGTAGTAATTTTCAAAGTATATATTTATTATTTTTTATTAAAAATTAACTCATCATGTATTTCTGTCATCTCTATATTGTACACATATAATAAAATTGTAACTGTCTGTACATTTAAGTTACGTGAGAAAGTAAACTGCTGGGGGCAGTTGCAGTTATCACTGTAATGGAACCCAAAACAGTTTTTTTTTTAGTTTTTTTGACAGCTTGTCCGTATTAGCTCAAGCGTAACATAGCTGCTATGGCTATCAAATCACGTTTTAAAGTGTTATTCCAGACTTAGGAAAGAAAAATACTTATTTAGAAAACGTATAAAAATTTGAACGCAGCGGGACTCGAACCCGCGCCTCCTGAAAACCGACCAGGAGGCGCGGTTAATGTCCACGTTAATGTCTTTAAAGTATACAAGTATATAAATACAAGTATTTCACATTTGCCTTGACATTTAGTATCTAACATTGTCAACGACAAACGACATATCTAACTATATTAATAAAAGTATGGTATATATTACACTCACATGCTATTAATATATGCATATAATAAATGACCTTTAAAAAATAGAAAGCCCTCTATCAATAGACAATTTAAATGCCAGCATAGATAAACATAAATATGTTTAAATATTTACAAAGGAAAATGGAATGTAATACACATAAGTGATCTTAAACACATTTAAAAATATGGCTTTTTAAATATTAATAGATTTCTAATTTGTATGTCGAGGACCATCATGTACATTACATCAATAAATAAAAACAGCTTCACGCTGTATCCCGCACAGAGCAGGGTAGGCAGAGGGAACCTAGTTTTAAGACGCTCCGTTCCCCACTTTCTGTGAAATTCTGGAGGCATTGCGTGTTGAGTGTCAGGACTTAACGCCGTGCTTACCTCATTACCAGAGCGAAGAAAAGGAAACATAAATTTATGTAAATATTTCATTTCCTCGTGTGGGGATCGAGCCCACAACCAGTCGGTTTTACAGTCATACTTTGTGACCCTGCGCCACGACTGTCCTCAATGCTATAATGTACCAAATAAAAAGAATCTCCACCACGAGGTATTGGAAAAACATTGTATTAGTTAGATCGTTAGCAATTTTGCTGCAGCCAAAATCATATGGTGGCAAGTAGTTCAGGATATAATCAAGAGTTTACAAGTTCAAATTTGCAATAAATCACTTACTCGTTTAAAAAATTGTTTATCCAATAAATATTTATTTAATGTAGAGGCCACTCGTGGTGCAGGGGCATAAGTATTGATTGTAAACGAAAGTTGTGGGTTCGTCCCCACTCGAGGAAATGAATATACGAATTAGTTATTCAGCGGGAATATTTTTATACGTTTCTAAGAAAGTAATTTTCTTTTCTGAGTGTGTAATAACATTTTAAAAATGTTTTAACATGATGAATTCTTGCTTCCTATTTTATTAATTATTTTCATGGCAAAGCTGGAACCCAGCGTTGAATTCCGCCACTTAATTATTCCACCAGAATTCCGAAAGTGGGGACCGGAATGTTTTAACATTAGGTTTCTCTACTCCCCCTTCTGTCCACCCTGTTGAGTGCGGGATATATATAGCTTTGTAGCAAATACAATGCCGTTTACTTAGGAGTATTATATTAATAAACTTTCCACAAGGATAATCATATGAGCGGCTCCGTATACAATCCACCGTATCGGGGTCTACAAAAGAGTGAATGTTAAAGAGCCCGCAGGCGCGCCGGAACTGATTTGACTGCGGAAGTGACGTCACGTGGGGTCGGGGCCACTCACACTAAAAGCACTACACTAGTGGGACAATGTCTAAATAATGGCTGTTTCACTGATACACGTAATAATAACTTAAACATCATATAAAACATCGTTTATTCTGTTATTTTTTTTGATAGCCTTTTATTTTATAATCCTTTCGTGAACTTACTTAAGTATTTTCGGTAGAGGATATTAATATTATAAATGAATATTTTGTTTATCAATAAAAAAAATAAAAAAAAAAATCAGCTTCACGCTGTATCCCACACACTGCAGGGTAGGCAGAGGGAACCTAGTGTTAAGACAATCCGTTCCCCACTTTCTGCCGAATTCTGGAGGCATTGCGTGTTGAGCGAAGAAATGGAAATATTAATTTAAGTTAATATTTCATCTCCTCAAGTGGGGATCGAACCCACAACCAGTCGGTGTTACAGTCACACTTTGTGCCACTGCGCCACGACTGGCCTCAAAGGTTCTGGTTTATGAATATGTCGCAACAAATCACTTTATTGTCACAGGTTCGATGCTAATAGCAGTAAGTTTTAGAACTTAGATTCTGTTATTATCTCACAAGATATAACGATACACTTAAATAATAAATACACTAAATAATATATACATTCAATTAGATATAGTATGCTCATTTTTATGTAAGAAATTAACGCACTTCTTATAGAAAATATGTACAACGTAGCCATTGCTTTCGTGCAAATGGGCTCTACCTGAACAATTATTTTTAATTGCACGAACCATAGTCTCACTTCTCCGTTTTATTTTAATGGTGCGAACAGTGTTATAGTACCTATAAACAGGCGATAAAAATTCTATAAGTTATTCAAGTACATTTTAAATGCTTAGTATGTATGAAACAACTTTATATAGTACAATTACTTAAAAATTATATGTAGGACCATTTGTTTATATATAAATGAAGTTATCATCTCTCTTTTTTGATATTTACAAGAAATCGTACGTTTTTTTTTTAAATGTCGGTTGATTCATTTAAAGGTTTTTTTTTGTGAAGATTAAGAGTAGGAGGTATTTTTTTATTGTAACAAAATAATATTCATTCCTTTCTGATAAGTTTAAAGCTACTTACAAAACATATATTTACTTATATTCAGTAAATATTATTTAAATTAAATTCTTCATTAATCGTTTTAATTTAATAAAAGTTAACAAGAATATTACATGTTGGAACCAAATCTTGTTGGAACGGAGTGTTCAACACTACTATATGCAGGATACAACGTGAAGCTCATTTGTTTATCTTTGTTAATTTAGGTCCATATTCACGTAAATATATCATTCCGTGTATCATTCTTGTCATATTGTCTAGAGAAACGTATTTATCTTCTTTTCGCGACATAATATTGTTATGAAAATGTGGTGTAGGTAGGTTAGGTTAGGTTATGTTTGTATGATCATGACGCATCTTTGCAAGAATGCCTACTATTGTTTTATAAAAGTAAATTATTTTCAATTATAACAATACGTTATATTAAGCATTTTGTTGAAAATCTAAATTTTGTTATGTAATATTTAAATATCACAAAGGCGAATGACGAATATTAAAAGACTTATAATATTGTTTTTAAATATATATCCCGCTCATAACAAAGTACAGCAAAGATTTATAAATAATAATTCATTCCCTCGAATGGGAATCGAACCCACATCTGTGACTGTAAACGTCACGCTTACAATCACACGCTTGTTCCACTGAGCCACGATGGCTTCACTTTCTAAAGTTTTAAAATAATACATAAATATCAATTGTAATAAAAATATTAATTTCTATATTTAAGTGCCATCTATCGGTAATATGGATAAAATAAAATATTTATGCTGTAGATCGTCACGAGGTGTCTCTTCTCTGTAAGTTTAGAAGCCATTGCACAATATCCGTTTGGCGCAAGATACAGATAAATATAATTTTAGCGTGTCTGGCATTGGTAATATTATAAGATAGCGGGTGATATTTATTATTAATAAATATATTATTATCTTGTAAAATAAGTACATAGAGAATAACAGTTAAGTTTTGTGACAAGCACGTAGAATTTTGGGTGGGTAAATATTATAAAATGAATGACATAACTACGTAAATATTTAAGTCTTAATAAATTTCGTTTGAGTTTCATAAGCAATGTATGATTTATTTTAAAGCCAATACTCAAAAAGCCTTACTGCTTTGAAGATTAAAACTAGAAGAATTGCCTTACTGGTACGAAGATTAAAACTAGGAGAAAAGCCTTACTGCTACGAAGATAAAAACTAAAAAAAGGCCTCGCCCACCGAGGGTTCCGTATTAACTTCAGGATTGCATGTCAACAGGAAGTACAATTTATAAAAGTTGACAAAAAAAGAAAGCAGGTGCAGGTTGCAGGTGTGTGCACTCATTTTCTATGAAATGAATTTCAATTATACGTTTGTAATGAAATTATTCTATGAAATATCAATAAATTTTCACACTTTGGATTTTTTCATTATATTGTAAATTTACTTATATTGTAAATTTTCAAATTGCAGGAAAAACGATGCGTAGATATTGGTTTTTTGATTTTCATACTCGCAGATCTGAGTATGTGATATACTTTTTAGTTTGATACATCCACGCGATCTCGATATAAATGGTCTTGACAGACGAACATCAAAGTGATCCTATAAGAAATTTTCCTTTTGAGGCAGGGAACCCTAAAAGGACAATAATAATAGAATCAGAATCCGAGCTCATAGTCTTATATTTATCCAATTTCCAGAAAATAAAAAAAGTCAGAAAATTTGAGTTACAAAGTCACGTTATGCAAAGTTAATCAATTTATGATTAGAAAATTAATAGGACCAACTGAAATAGCGTTATAGCCTTTTATATTAACTTGATAAGCCGTCGTGAGTGATCGTTCCATTACAAATATTGTAAATCGATCATCCTCTATAGTATCTAAAAATATTTTCAACGAAAAAAGAATACAGCAATGCGTAACATTAAATAGGATTGTAGTCTTTTCTGTAGGCCGTATTATGAGTTATAATAGCTTACAAAAAATACCCAATATGGAAATGTATCAATTGATGAGGTATTGCGTACGTCTAAAAAATAAATTTATAAAGGATAAAAATGATGAAACATAGTGAAGATAAAAAATATCATATTTTTTATTATTCTTATTACATTTACATTCAATTTAGGCCAGTGGTGGCGCGGGGACATAGGCGTGTAACTGTAAGCGCCACCGGTTGTTGATTCGAACTTCGATACCTACTCGAAGGAATGAAATATTTAATATTTTCATTTATTCGCCCTGGTGTCGATGCGAAGAGCGGTGTTGAGTTCCGCCATAAGCAATGCCTCCAGGAGTCAGCAGGAAGTGGCGAGTGTAGTAACCTAACACAGATGTAGCCTTTCCTATCCTGCTACATGCGTGATAAAAAAATATATACATTAGAAATATAATACCTTTATAAGTATTTATATATAAAATATATAAATAGTAAAAAATATATCAGTTAAGAACAAGGGTTTATCACTTACAGAGATAAATATAAAATTAAAGCAACATTTACACAGAAAATTAATATTTTGATTGAGAACTACAGGGAAACTTGGTCTTAGTGATAAGTCATGTCAGTTGCAATCTATAGCTGGATGTAGAGCCGTGGGAATCTGCAATGGGTAAGATTAATTAAAGTTGCGGCTAAATTAATAGCGGCTGAGCTGGTCCGTTGCCCGTTGTCCAGATTTAGTTGAATAAAGTTCCTTCAGGTATAAAGTATACTGAATTAAAATAAATCTATATTGAAAAATAAATCTATATTAATAATTGATAAACAAGTAGTGATTAAAAACATATAATTTTCTATCAAATTTTAAAAAAGTATTTAATTAATTTGGCTCGATTAACTAAAGAAGTTTCTAAGCATTACTTAATCACAAATATTTGTTTTTAAAAAAAAGTTATTTCAAAAAAACTAAATTTGTTTTTTGTAAATTTAGACATATTTGTTTATATCATTATACATTAACATAAAAAATTATATAAACATAAACATTTATCCAAAACCTTTCTATAATTATAATTACATTAGATACCCTCCACGCTTCTCATGTCACGCTCATATATTTTAAAGCGACCCCTTTAGCATTAAAAACATAATGATAAATGGTGTACGAAAATATAACGCGCTGTTAATGTTTTTAAAAAAATATGATTATTAATTTTAAGCTTTATATTTTATTTAAAGTTTTTTTTTTAACTTATGAATTTTAAAATACGAGTCATATGTATAATATATTTATGCATACATTCAATAATATGTTAACACTATCACTTCCTGTATATTCAAATGAATATTATCATTATATTTTTTTCATATATTAATTTTCACATATTTTTCTTTCTATTCTAGTCAGTCAAAGAAAAGCAAAGGTTTGTTCTAGGTTTGTTCTAACACAATGGAAACGAAATGCTTTCTACTGCATTTTAGCTGAAAAAGAGATTGTTGTTTTAGTTTATATATTGTGTTGTCGTGTTTACTACTAATGCTATTTTATTATTGTTCCTAAATCTTAATACAAAATTGAAAGCAAGTTTAAACATGAAAACAAACGTTGTTCTATCTTAGTACAATTACTTTGCATAAATCTTTGAATAATTTAGATTTGAACGTCAAATATACATATGTATGTGTTCCTGATTAAATATACTGTGGAATATCGGTCAGTAACGATTTAAATGTTAAAATAACCTTACTGTTTACAAATAAAATAGCGTATATTATAAAATAAATGAATTTTTACTAAAGGTTAAGCTAAGTAGTCGCACTCAGCAAGATTTGTAGTAGCGGCACTTGAAAAACTAATTTAGAGCTCCAGAAAAATTAGTTGATCCTAGAGTTAAAAGAAGGAAAATGCAAATGAATAATTGCTTTAGGATTTAATTAATCGTATTTTTTAATATTGTTATTTTACCATACTGTACAAAGATTCGATCATATGAATACGATTTTTTTTATCTGCACATCCCTTGCAAGAGAGCTTATGAGATAGAGCCCAATTCCCTAATGTCATTAACAATTTTTATGTTCTATTAAGTTGACATTTTATACGACGGCTTGTGGAATTCTAGAAATAACTGTATTATAATTCGAAGTTATAAACTTAAAAATTCTAAAATAATATTTAACATATCGACACCAAAACCATTTTCTGTATTGCACAATAAGACATAAAACAACTATAATACGACGTGGTCATAGTCTTTTGTCACGTAGAGATTATCCAAATCCTATATGCAATATATATGTGCATTGTCAGTAAATTAAGGCATTATTCCAACCCGGTAAACATCAATATGGTGTTAATTTCTGTCACTATAAGAGACTAATATAGAGAAGATGGAGTGATTCCATTTTGTTTACGTTAGCAGATATATTGCGTATTTGTTTTCTTTCTAGCCTCACTCTGTATTCCTCACATAGCAGGGTAGGCAAAGGGAACCTGGGAGAGGGAACCTATAGAGTTAAGAGACATCGTTGCCATTAAAACATTCAGTTGTTCACCTTCCGTCGAGTTGTTTAGGTATTGAGTGTTGCAACTCAACGTCACGTTTTGTCTCGTTACCAGAGTGACCAAATGATAGTATTGAATATTTCATTTCTTCGAATGGAAATCGAATCCACCACCGAACTCGCACGCTTATCTTCCTGTGCCACGACGTCACCTTAATTGTATGACTATAATAGAGTAAATTATTTATTATGTCTTGATAAATTTCTATTAACAAAGGAAGAAAAAAATTATAATAATGAAAAATTTTCACAGTAAACATAGAACCCACGACTAACATGTATACATTTTATGAATACTAATGTAAATTTTTAATCTTGCTACAAACTCCATTATGATAGATACATGACTAGTAAGTCTAACAATTCACTTTTTAATATTTTTTTAATATTAAATAAATATGTTTCTTTTTTCATAATCTACATATTAAGTACTTCATTAGGATCTTTATATTTCTCTACATAATAATATGATCTCGTAGAGCTAAGTGTAAAGATAATCTGTAATACAAGCTGTTAGCTCAAGGATGAATAGCTGTGGGTTGAGCAGACGCTTGTTTTATTATTATCATTTTACTTGGTGGATAGGAGTGCGAATTGAGGTCAAGAGGTCGGCTTGACACTTCATAATTTATATTACTTATAATGGGTCAGGTGTTAAAGATTTGTCATACGTAAATGTATAATGGTCCTTGAAACAATTAGAGTTTTATATATTTTTGTCGTTAAAAGCTAGAAATCCTTTAAGTTGCTTTAAACTCTCCACTCTCCACTGTCTACTAAATAGATATTGAGTAAAGAATTTTAAAACTCTACGTTGTGCTTTTTTTAATATCTTTTAAATATTCTTCTACAAGAGTAGATATTAAAATATGGCTCTATAAAACCTAAAAGCTGTCCTAATTGTTTATCATTGAAAATACAATCATTAAAGCAAATGGAAATGATTTTTGAAGTAAAACGTAAAATTTAAGCAACTAAAATCGTTTCATTTAATTTACGTATTAATATATTACTGATTCAAAATATATTTTATTAAATGTAAAATAAACCCCAAATGGGATTTGCATTCGCTATAATCATGCTTACCTAACACGTTCCAAATGCACCCCAATGCTATTATTTCCCACTTTGAATTTCTAGGATGGTATAAACAACCGGATTATAGTTTATATCGAGATATTTTGTAACTATTTATTTTCGACGTTTCCTGTTTCAACCGGCGACGTGCAAATTTAAGGGCAACGCGAGAATGAACGGGAATAAAAATAGAAATACGTGTAATATTATTCGGCGACCCACTATTTATATTTCGTACCTACTTTTTTTATAGAAATTGTATATTGTATTGTAATTATATATTATGGTAAAACATAACACAAATACTTAAAAATGACTATCTTATCAATATCTCTACATATAAACTCATTAATCATTTAAAATAAATAACCACGATTAATTTCTCACAAACAAAATGTTATGAAAAGGATAATAGTAGAGCGGGCAGAATTTTTCATTATCCAATGTACAATATAATAGAGCCGCGCTACAGTTTCCATTGTTTTCCATTTTCCTTGGGGTAACCGTATCGCGGCGTTCGACGTTATCAATGGCAGACTCATCAGTAGCCCCGCGATCGTCATATACGGAGCACGCACGTCGTCGACTCTATTTTTCCGCGAATTTTCTTCGTGTCCCTACTCTACAATGTCGCTCTGACGTTATTTTTCAGTCTATAATAATAAAATTCAGATTATCGTGAACGTATGGTTTTTGTTATATTTATGTTTAGTTGAGAAGTGCCGGATCAACCCCGTGTGTGTACACGTGAACGGATTACAGAAACGGATATTGTTTTAATTGAGTAAGTATTGATACCTGTAATATTTTAATGAAACTATTAAAACAAATAGATAGATAAAGATATTCGGTTAACTTATCTACGTATGTCGAAGGTCGTAATTCGTTTATCTCTTATCATTCTATTGTGATTTTTAAATCGCATATGTATATATGTATGTATATAATTACATGTATGAGGGTATAGGCATATGTTTTACATATTTTATTTTTATTATTTATATATATATATTAGAAGACTTATTATATATATATATATATATATATATATATATATATATATATATATATATATATATATATATATATATATATATATATATATATAGCGCAGCGGCACGAAGTGTGACTGTAAAACTGACTGGTTGTGGGTTCGATCCCCACTCGAGGAGATGAAATATTTACTTAAATTTATATTTTCATTTCTTCGCTCTGGTGTCGAGGCAAAAGTGCGGCGTTGAGTTCTGCCACTCAACACGCAATGCCTCCGAAAATCGGCAGAAAGTGGGGAACGAAGTGTCTTAACTTTAGGATCCCTCTGCCTACCCTGCTGTGTGCGGGATATAGCGTGAAGCTAATTTTTTTTTTAATATATATATATATATATATATATATATATAAAGTCTTTGCATTTTATTGCATACTTTACTGGTTTTTACTGTTACCTTTACCCTTTATTGTGCCATTAAATGGTGTTTTATTAAAAAGAAAACTTAACACAGTAAATTTTAAGATACAGTAAATTCTTAAATAATTAAAATATTTAACCTTGATTTTGCTTTAAATATTGTATTTTAGGACGTTTTCGCTATAACTAATTGAATACTTTATATATTAAGATCATATTTTAGTTTGTTTTTATTCTCAAAGTGATTTATCTAAAATTGGTAAATTGTGTTTAGAAAAACTCTTTTTGCTCAACTTTATGAGGATAAAAATATTAATTCTATTAAATAGTAAATATCTATAGCACTTTAAAATGCTACCTAGTTTACAAAGAACTATTAAAACAATATATTTTACACAAGGCTTATATGTCATAAGGTAAACCTGACATAATGTAATTCAAGTGTTATTGCATTCTACAATAAGATTACATCTCGCAACATCATACCTTAATGCCTTAGAACGTCATCACCGCAATATTGAAGTGCCACTATCCTCCATATCGCCCGTGCGCTGGGTACGAGAATGTAATGTAATATGTTTACAAACAAATATTTTTTGTTAGGAAATAAGGAAATTTAATTTATTTTTTGATTGTGTTATTTCTATGTCTTGTTTTGTTTCTTGGACGTTTTATCAACTGGAACCATTTCAATGACATTTTCTTCAGTGTTCGTGCAATAAGTATGACCGTGTTTCTTGATTTCTTTGGTTAATTTGAATAGGCAGTTTGAAATTGATTATTTTATACCTTCTAGTTTACTTAAATATATGACTAACTGAAGAAATAAAATAAAATTCATACAATTTCAATACGATGGTGCTATCAATAGTAAAGATGTCAATGGGCTTGCCACAAATTGACAGTGCCTAATCATAGAAGAGAAAATTGCGGGGTCCAATTTACCGTTACTGAATTCTGTTTAATAGATCACTAAAATATAAAGACAATAAAGAGAAAAACGTCATATCACTACATAACTATCTATAAGCGATAAGAACACTAAATAAATTAATTTTTGTTACGTTCACTCAGACAGTGTCAGGGTACTTACATAGTGTAATATGTAGAAATGTGTCTGGGAATATCATATCGCGAGATGAAGTGTAAGATTTGACATTCTAATTTCACGATACACCTCGAAGAAATATTAGTCGGGACACATGTATAAACATTATTTATATTTACGCCGTGACAGGTGATCTTATACCGTAGTAGGTACCTTTTGTACTCTGTGGCTTATATAGATAATAAATTTGTTTTACAAAATCAAATCAAAATTAAATTAGCTTCACAGCAGGGTATGTAGAGGAAACCTAGTGTTAAGACACTTCATTCCCCACTTTTATGCCGAGTTCTGGAGGCATTGAGTGTTGAGTGGCGGAACTTAACGCCGCGCTTAGCCTCGACAGCAGAGTAAAGAAATTTAAATATAAATGTAAATAAATATTTCATTTCCTCGAGTGGGGTCGAACCCACATCCAGTCAATTTTACAGTCACACTTTGTGCCCCTGCGTCACGACTGCGCTCACTGGTGTTAACTATAATAATACATTGACGCCGCAGTTGGAAATAAATAAACAATAGTATAGTTGTGGTTTTGATTCATAGTTACGGAAAATTTGAAAAAATGAGAAATATTACGTTTTCTATAATGTTAATAATATTTAATTATGATTAACAAGCTACGGTATCCGTCGGACAATGTCTTTTAAATGTCCTATCTCCTTTTTTCCCAATTACAAAAAAAACTATAATAAACTTTATTACAACGAATTAAATTAAACTTACTGTAAAATTAAAAACATACCACGACTTTTAAATATATTTCATCAATAAATTTCATGAATTGCGTATTGCTTAGAATAATACTAGGTATAGGTCGAAGGGAATGAGTTATACGTTCTATATAAATGATACATACTAGGTTATACGTGGTCATTGCTGCTATTCAAATAATATTATGTTTTAACGAAATAATACTAGTTTCTATATTGTAAACATTATTTTTTTATAAACCAGTATAAAAAATTAAAATATAAAGTATAAAAATTCACTTGTTTGTTTAAATAAGACTAACATACATATCCATATGAGGGGAAAGTATAGTAAGTTGAGTAAAATACAGAAAAAAACATGAAAAAAATAATAATATTATAAATATCACTACCAGTGATACTATATTGTCAAAGTGATATAATTTGACTGATATTTACATTGTTCTTATTGATGTTCGGTCTAGTGGTGTTGCGTTTACATTTAAATCCGTAGCGGACTTGTGGTCACAGAACCAAACTATCGATTCCAGCACAGCTTTGTAGGATGAAGAGTTGAATAGATAGTTTGCTCTAGAATTTAATCCATCTGTACTGTTTTATCCAATATTACTGTGTCGGCAACCGTACCTGTAGATACGTTACGTACTTGAGTTATGTAGCTTGTGTTTTTAAGAAATATCAAAATGTTATTCGTTAATATAATTATTTAACGATGCCAATAATTTTATTGAATTAAATAATTTCGTGATTATTTGTACCAAGTGTCTTTAATATTTCGAGAAAAATTATATTATGAACAATTCAGAGCAAAAGGTGCAGTAAATACATAAATACGAGATTAGTTAAATAGTAGAAATTAAGTTAATCACGACAACATAACTTAACATATAACGAAATAAGAGACCAAGATTTATTTTGTTTTTTTTTGTATGCTTTAGATAACGTTCAAAAAAGGAAATTAATATTTTTAACTTCACCTTCCTTAGATCGGTTGGTCTCCAATAAAAAAGTATATTTTAAAACTGGTGTGCTAATGTAATATATTAATAGATCACATTTTTTTACTCGGATAATAACGATTTATAATAAGAATGTAAATATTCAAGCAACAGTAACTGAATTATTTTAATTATCATTAACCCAATATATATTTTTAGAAACCATTACTGTCACTGTTCTAATACACGCCTTTCTTTTATTTTGTTTGTTGCTTGCAACTCTCACATGTAACAAGGTAGTTGGTGGAAACTTAGTGCTACGAATTTTCTTTAAACTGATGATTTGCTGAACTCAAAGGTGCGACTTGTCTTAAACCAAGGAAATGACAATAATAATTTACATATACATATATATTTTTTAGCATTACTCTTTATACCGTAAACCTGGTTAGACAGAGGGAACCTAATCTAGTCATGCACACAAAGAATTAAAGACATTTTTGTCAAGTATGTAATGAGTATCGAATCTACAACTAACTCGTATGCAGCCAAACATTATACCACTCAGTCATGATACCAAAATATAAATCATCTAAAAACTATACTAAATTCCAGCCACATGGTTATTACTAGCCTTTGTAACTCAATTTAGCGTTCAACTGCGTTTAGTTAGGTCAAATAACGCGACCTTTTAGTAAATCGTATTAGAGACGCCACTCCGTGTTAGTTATTTGTTTAATAGTTTGAAATGAGTGTTTTAATTGTTAATTCTCTGTATTTTTAATTCGGAAGGCTAATATTATTTCGGAAGTGTAACAGGATAAGAGACCAGTGTGATATATACGGGGTCGTCGTGGCGCAAAGACACAAAAATAAGACTGGAACGCGACATTTGTATGTTCTATCCCCATTTAAAGGAATACATTATTATTGCTTAATATTATTATTTCTTGGCTCTGACACCATGGCAAAAAGCCCGGCTTTGAGTTCCGTCCCTCAACACGCAATACCCGGAAAAATTCGGTGTAAAGTGGGGAACAGAGTGCCTTTTCACTAGGTTCCCCCTTGCCTACTCTGCTGTATGCGTGATACAGCGTGAATCTGATTTATTTATTTTCATCTAATTCTTCACGACGTTGACAAATTGTGTCATAATAGCGTTAGCTGTCAACTTTCATAATAAATAAAAAAAAATGTTCACACCCACAGTGCAGTGTGGTCAAGACAAGACATGTAGGTCACGGTCTGTGACCACGCCCCGAGCCCAACTATTAAACCATCGCTATCGGTAATCCTCCTTCATACCTAATTAGAGATAAACGGCTAAGAATCTACCCAGTTGCTATTAGCATTCTATAAAAGCTGATTACCTTTGCCTTTTAAAGAAATTTAATCAAAGAATACTCCTATATCGTTGGAAGATAAAGTGAATAATTGAATTTCTATTGTGCATTTAATGTCGTTCTTTAATAGGTAGTAAAGTTTCATTGTACCTTTTGAATTACATTTATTAGTCATGAGATTTAAATTATATATATTTTATTTAGATGAAAAAGTTCAGTTTATGTGTGTAACGTTAAATATCAATTAAAAAGAAGCAGGTACATATAGTTAAACATATTTTTTCAAAGTTATTTAGGATGTGATATAATTTAGAAAATAAATAATATAGTAAAAAATAGTAATATATTTCCATTTTTTCGCTCTGGTGTCGAGGCAAAGCGCGGCGTTGAGTTCTGCCACTCAACAGGCAATGCCTCCTAAATTCGGCAGAAAGTGGGGAACGGAGTGTCTTAACACTGGGTTCCCTCTGCCTACCCTGCTGTGTGCGGGATACAGCGTAAAGCTAATTTAATTTTATTTTTAAAATAGCCTACAATCAATTGCAAACAAAAAGTAATTTAAAATTTTCATTAACTTATAAACATTTCAGTAGTATTCACGTATCTTCTCTTATATCAGTTGTTGATTCAAACACCTCACTTTGCAAGTTCCTTTGCCGCTAGATGAGACCGGAGCGATTTTCCAATCTTCGTCTCTCCTTTCTGCGTCTTGATTAAGAAATGTGAGCGTCTCGTGTCAAAGGTGAATTCTGAGCCCCCATAATTTGTTACACTCCATCGTGATATTTTTTCATTTTGTAATAATAAAAATTTGATATAGGCTCGTTTTTTTATACATCAGTTTGGTGAATAAATAGCTTTATTAATTATAAGTATTTATTAATTTAATTGCACATTTTATTTATATAAGAATTAATGAATAGCTATTATGGAAAATAATATTATACAAACAATAAAAATAATTTGCTTTTTGCTTACTTCTAAAGTGTATTTGATTAATAATGGAAAGGTAATTATTTTTATGTTCAGCTTCACGCTGTGTCCCGCATGTGCCAGGGGAGGCAGAGGGAGCCCAGTGTTATGATATTCCACTCTCTACTTTCCTCCAAATTTTGGAGGCATTGCGTATCGAGTGGCGGAACTCAACGCCGCGCTTTGCTTCGAAACCAGTGTAGAAATGAAAATATTATCCATTATTTATGTAATGCAATTTAAGAGAACTCTTCAATCTTGATATTATATCACCTTAATTCATGAACTTTGAGAAGGTGTCAGCTAAAATGTAAAATGACTGTCACCTGACAATTTGTCGGAGGAATCCATTAATAAACCATCCAAGTTTATGGAACGATTAATTAAAGACGTTACGATATAATAATGTTATATATACTAACTATTATTAAGTATTCTATAAACTATATTAATTTTGAATAATATTTAAGCCAACAAGCAAAATCTGCTGAAAATCAAGTATTTCGAAATAAACCAATATTTCTTGTTGGTTATTTATAGACGGTTTTACTTTCCGTCTGTATCGCAATACGCTAGAGATACATTAAAGTAAAAATAAATTCGATTACTTTCTTCGTCTATAAAAATGAGTAGTCTTAACTTTCCTTAACTTATCTACAATCTACATACTCAGTTTTAACTCTCTGAGTTTATCAATCTGTAACGAAAGGGTTTATATACTTATACAAATTAATTATAGCATTTTTATCGAGCGCTTTCATCTCATTACGTTATGAAAATTTCAAGCACCCGAAAAATTATATATACAAGATCAAATTCCCAACGGAAATTACCAGCAACTCGCAACCGAAAAGTCGGCTAATCGTTTGATAGTAACTAACTAGCGTGAATCATTCATTCATTAGACCTTTGCATGCGTACATTGCGTCAGTATCTGTTATATGATATTTTGTAACATTATTCTAGGAAACCGAGTTGAAATAGAATGATGCATTACGTACTTTACAGAATACCATACCATTAGATCTTAAATTTTCCTAACTTTCCGTCGAATTCTAGAGCGATTGTGTGTTTAGTGGCGAAATTCCACGCTGCGCTTTACCTCGGCACCAGAGCTAAAAAATAGGAATATAAAATATTTCATTACCTCGAGTGAGATCCATAACCTGTCACGTTTACATTTACACGTCCCTACACCTCAAACATTTTTTTTTAAATTAAGAGATGACATATGTATATATATATATATATATATATATATATATAAGGTGGATAATCATCGCAATGCTTTTCTCTTAATGTGAATAACATTTAAATATTTCCCGCAGAGTGGTAATATATCTTTGCAAGATTTAGGTGCCTGACTTGTCGTCTATGGATTACGTTGGATTGCTTTTAGAGATTACGGGATTTCATTCAATGTAGATTAGAGCACTTGAACTTAAATGTTTAAGTTTTAATTTTATATGATTCTTAATTAATAATCCCCTTTATAATCCCCTTAATAATCAATTAATAATCCCCTTTAAAATTATTAACCCTTTTATAATCTTTAATAGTATTAAAAAATATACAAATAATAGATATATGATAAGCCAACTGATAATTTAATTTAGCGCAATATAATTTAATATGATTTATCTGTGTATACAAATACCTTAGCCAACAAAAAGAAATCATATATTTTAATTTTCTTTTAATGGGAAAAAGCACTATTCGCAGATTTCTGACAGAAACTATCAACAATACAAATTTTACATAAAATACAATTACAAATAAAATGTGAACACAGATACTCTATAAAAAGAGAGACATAAATCCCATACCCAAATTGGGTGCAGTCATTTCACACACTATAGTCGAGTACAGGATCTGGGCTCTATTTGCTGCGTACGCGCACTCGAGCGTTCCGACGCACCCTTTATTAGTCCCATATTGATGTTCGGATGTTTGATATGTAAATGAGGATTGTAAAGTCTATCAATGGGTACTATGAAACGGGTATTAACATTTACTATCTGTTAAATAAATGTCGCGCAATTTTAATGAATTTTTAATCAAAATTGATAAATTTTGTTAATTATTTTATTTTAGTCAATTGTTTCGTTATATTTTTGGATAAAATATTTTTATGTGATTATTAAGGAGAGCATTCGTGTTAAGTCGTGGGTTGGTAACCCACTCGAAGAAATGTTTTTTTTTTTTCAAATTTTCATTTCTTCGCTATGGTGTCGAGTCAAAGCGCGGCGTTGTGTTCCGCCATTTAACACGCAATGCATCTAGAGTTCGAATAAGCATCAAGTACTTGTATTGTAATGTTTCATTTACATTAAAGCACAAAATTCACGGGAATTCCAAGCCTTTCCTGATTAACGTCTTATTTCCTGTTTGTAGTGAACTCTATTCATAGCTTTGAAACTAAGCATTGATTACCTTTCGATCACGTTTTTAGTTAATACTGAAATACAAATAATGCTCTTACGTATTTGACATTCAACTAAATTAGTAAGTTAAAATCGGTGCCAAAGCGCGTTGGCAAAGACTCTACCTGTTCGACTCATTGCTGTCCTAATATAACCCTTTAGCGACCTAAAATAGATTTACTTTTAAATAATAATGCTTAATATTAAAAAATCTTTTCAGCCAGGAATAGATATGGAAATAAAGCAAGTTATATATTATTTCCGCCCTAAATAATATATGGAGAGAGGATAGGTAAAAATTAAACTAATAACAAAAAATATTAATATAAAAAATAATATTTTTATGACAATTACTTGTTTTATTTATAAAATCAAGTAAAGACAACAAACGTTTGCCGGTTACCTCGAGGCTCGATTAAGATCCATGGAATTTATAAATTATTCATGACATAATCGATTCTACCACGTTCAATCACGATAATTATAAATTATTATTTACGTTAAAGCCTTCACTGAACATGTCATGCCAGCTTTAATGGCTCTACCGTTATTTACTTATAAATTCTTAAAAAATGAACAAATACTTTCATAATTACTAATAAATTAATAGTTGATACTTATTAAGACATATTTTTTTTAAAACTATACATTTACCTTGTTTAAAAAATTGTTGAATGGCTTAATTTAAAAAGCAAATTTTATACTTATGTATAAATACGTTTAGCTCAATTGACAATAAAAAAACAACAAACAAACATATATCAGTAACATATTAACAATAAGACTAAGAACGAACAATTTGCTAATAATATATAATTACTTTGATAGTAGACAAACAAAGTAGAGGCCAGCGGCACGGGGTGTGACTGTAAAACCGACTGGTTGTGGGTTCGATCCCCACTCGAGGAGATGAAATATTTACTTAAATTTATATTTCCATTTCTTCGCTCTGGTGTCGAGGTTAAGGGCGGCGTTGAGTTCTGCCACTCAACACGCAATGCCTCCAGAATTCGGCAGAAAGTGGGGAACGGAGTGTCTTAACACTAGGTTCCCTCTGCCTACCCTGCTGTGTGCGGGATACAGCGTGAAGCTGATTTTTTTATTTACTTTGATAATAAAAAATACCACCTTTACGAGAAGCCATCAATAACAAAAGTATGAAAATATTTTCTGTCCCTCTGTCTACCCTGCAGTTGACAGAAAGAACCTAGTGACACTCGTTTCCGTCTGGAGAATTGCGAGTGGGAATGGAAACCACAACTTATCGCGTTTAAAGTCACACGCCCCTGCGCCACGACTGGCCTCAACCTTATTATTATCATAAAAACAAAAATAAATACTCATTAAATTAATTAAAGTCCTTAAACCTATTTGGATGATAGAGCCTGCTTTGTTATCACAATGTTGTTTCTTTGCTCTGACCGGGCAACGGGCTTTCTCTACAATTATTCGGTACACGTTAATTCAATATTTGTTCAGCACCGTTCGGAGTGACGCACGGGCCGAGTGACCCGAATCCTTCACCTTCAACGAAAACTGTGTTTCCTTATCATTAACACTATTGTGTTTGTTTGATATTAGATAGGATAGACTAAATATATTAGATAGGATAGACTAAATATTATAGTAATTCTATAATTATTATAGTAATTCTCTTATCTTTAATGAAAGAAAATTTAAGATTGGTTTATGCATTTAGTTACTTTTGTAAATGCTTTTTTCGCACTATACGATGTAAATCGAAATAGCTGATAAATGATAACATATTTTAGTACAGTTATGTGAGCATTCAATAGAAAATCTTTATGAAAATTAATTAGATGTTTTTATGTTATTTTATTTTTAATTTCTTAATTAAAATATTGGTTGAGCAATATTTCTAGAAACCTTGGCTTTATAATTTAGTAATGGATCTTTATGTATGACGAGAAATTTCATCGTTTTGATTGTGATTTGCAGAGACCGTGATGATCGCGCCGACATTCAAAGCGCGCTCGTCCTCGCCAGGTACTAGCTTTGACAGAATGTTGTGTTTTCCTCCGAGTGGCCCCTAAATAACAGTGGAACAGCTCCTTTGCTAATATAATGTATATATTACTATTAATATATTGTATATGTATATTAAAAAAAATCGAATAAAATACATATATATATCAATTTTAAACATCGCTTTTATAATTTAGATACATATAAAAAATATTAATTTAAAAAACACCAGGAAATAACTTTACTATCGTAAATATGTGACATAACATGTATAAAGTAGTCAGAAGGACATGGAAATGTCAAGCCATGTGCAAATGACAAAGAATGATAAAATATATTAACATAAGAATAGCTATAGCCTTCAAATGTATTAGTACATTGTTCGCTATAATTGTTGGCAAAACATATAAAATACTGTTTTAGAAAATATATAAAAATTTGGGGGTAGCGGATTTGAACCCACACTTCTTAAACGGACTGTCCTATCCAAGAGGTGTGGTTTCAAAGTTATTTTAAAAATGTTTTTTTTCCTAAGTGTGGAAGAAAAATAAATACGTAAAACTATATATATATACATTATAATTATTTAAAAAAAAAGAAAATTTTAAACATCACTTATTTCATAGTGAAAGCAACAACAAACCAATTTTTTTAAATGAATTAAAATGATTTGCTTAATTTGGAAGTTCTACCTATAGTTTGTTTACTATCTAATATACGAAAATTAACTAACTCTGACTAATTATTTTGGAATGTGTTGGAAAGTTTGTGTTTTCAGTGATTTAACCTCTTAACACAATGGATATGAGTGTGTTGTTTGGACTTTCAACTAATCTATAATTGCCTTTTATTAAAGAAATTGTAGTTTTTGTTTTGAGTTGAGGCCAGTCGTGGCGCAGCGGCACAAAGTGTAACTATAAAACTGACTTGTTGTGGGTTCGATCCCCTCTCGAGGAGATGAAATATTTGCTTAAATTTATATTTCCATTACCTCGATCTGGTGTCGAGATAAAGCGCGGCGTTGAATTCTGCCACCCAACATGCAATGCCTCCAGAATTCGGCAGAAAGTGGAAAATGGTGTGCCTTAACACTAGGTTCCCTCCGCCTACCCTGCTGTGTGAAACTGATTTATATATAGCGTGAAGCTGATTTATTTTTGATATGACTTATTTAGTTTTTTTTTAAAGGAAATCATCGTTTTTTTTTCAATGTTGTTTAGGCAAAATTGACTAACATGGCTACATTTTAGCAATCATATCTTAAAAGGTCATAAAGTGAGGCCCATAAAGCGAGCATTAGCATTTCTTCATGTTATTACCGACGGGACTTTTACGATACGGCCAGGCTGGGTAGCTGGGTGAATCGAATGGAAAAGAATTTATCAGGAACATTTCAGTCAAATAATAAGATTTTATTTCTTCTGACCAAATAATTTCATTTACCTTTTACTTATAAAGTAGGGTAGGTTGTATTGCCATTGTGCTATGTGTTTCTGTATCTGTTTAAACACATATTCTACACAGACACACATATATAATAAAAAAAAAATTCTGTATTTTTAATGAAACTTTTAAATAACTTTATTTAATTTTTGAACAGTTTCAGGAAAAATATAAAGAGACCTGGTAAGTTTTTTATGTGTAACATACATAAAAATAACTTACTCATATCAAAGTAGTATTGACATTGCTGGTTGGCATTGAAGCGCGTTCAAAGTACGCGAATATTACTTAAAAATATTTTTCTAATCCACTACACTTTTAAAAACAGAAAGGAATTTAATTTCGAATTTTTTTTTAAATAACTACTAGAAAAGAGAAAAAAAATATATTCAAAGCGAGAAGTTATAAAGCACTCTTTGTAAAATGAAGTATACCGGGTAAAAGGGTACTAAAAAATTACAATTTGGAAAAATCTCCGTTAGCGCAGTGAAACAAAGTTAAAATAGCTGCTATGTAGTTTAATAATGCAAGTCACGTATATTACCATATTAAAAGTAACGATCGAGTTAAAGTCTGCGTACTAAAGACCACGGGTGGGCTGTACTATACTACGAGCTAATATTGCGTCATCCTGATAACGCGTGCACTTCCTTCTCATGATATAAAAAACAAATACAGGTATAGAGATGATAATATTTTTATAATGACTTTTTTTTCACGCTGTATCCCGTACACAGCAGGGTAGGCAGAGGGAACCTAATGTTACGACACTACGTTAACCACTTTCCGCCGAATTCTGAAGGCATTGCGTGCTGAGTGGCGGAAATCAACGCCGCGCTTTGCTTCGATACCAGAACGAAGATATGAAAATATAAATTTAAATACATATTTCATCTCCTCGAGTTGGGATCGAACCCACCACCAGCCACGTTTACAGTCATACTTTGTGCCCCTATGCTACGACGGTCGAAGATCACAATAATGATCATTACAATCTCTATTATAAATAAGGACAGTCGCGGCGAGCGAGCGATTGTAAACACGATGGATGCAGGTTGAATTTCAATACGAAGAAAATATTTACATATTTTCATTTTCTCACTATGATAACGAGACAAAGCGCAGCGTTTTGTCAACACGCAATGTCTCCAGATTTCGGCGGAAAGTGGAAAATGTAAATGTTCTAATGGAAACAGAGTGTCTTAATTCCAGGTTCCTAGAATTCCCTTTGTCTAACCTTCTACGTGCGGAATACAGCGTTAAGCTAAAAAAAACCTTTATTAAATTTAACAAGTAGCCAAGGTACCTATATAATATTAAATTTGTATATTTGGAGATGTATTATTATAGTTCAATAATGTGATTTTCTTTATCGTCAAGCTTTTCAAGCCTTTATATTTTCGTTTAATGCTTAAGAATATTTTTTACACTTGTAATAGGGGATGTATTTTTATATAAACATGCCGCCAAGTTAAAACTAAAGTTATTACCGTACGTGCGTTAAACAAATTGTAAAAATAGAGAGACAGAGAGATAACATCTGTCGTACCCAAAGTATACCAAAAAAAAAAACAATAATTTAAACTACTACTTATTTTGGACTGTATTTTACATTGGCCTAAACGTAATATTATGTCAACTATGACTAACCTTTATTGGACTATAAATTAAGGGTTGTAATCTAAAGTTACGTAATGCATCACGGAGTCTTATCCTTATGGGTTCATAGGGCTGAGATGCCAAATCACTCTGTTCTTCATTTTCCATTCAACTCTAGGTAGTTTTGTTTTTTATGAAAATATACAAAAAAAAAATAATAATTTAAATATTTTTTAAGTAAATATGAAAAAACATTTTTAAGTAAATATGGGACACAAAAGTGCGATTGTAATCATGACGGTTTTGAGTTCGATTCCTACTCTGAAGAAAGAAAGTTTTAATATATTAGTATCTTTGTTCCGGTAACGACGCAAAGTGCGTGTTGAGTTCCGCCACCGGATGCCTTAAGAATTTGGCGAAAAGTAGGGAACGGAATTGTCTTAATATTATATTCCCCTGCCTATTCTGCTATACGCGGGATACGCCGTGAAGCAAATTAATTGCTATACGAAAAACATGGCTTTTTGTATTTTTTCAAGTAAGATAAAATGATCTAGAATCCAAAACATATTATGAACGGATAATAAATAACAGAGTGAGTAGGCATCTCGGTGTCGGGTTTACAAGAATAGAATTTTGCTTCATATAAGATATTAACTAAGTGTGTTTCATATATTACAAGAGACTTGTAAATATTTTTATTATTTTTTTATATAAATCAAAAACATTTATTCTACATTTTAATTTTTAAGCTACCTGCTCAAACGTATAATTTTGTATTAGTAAATGCTATTTAACTCGAAAGATTGTTATAGAAGACGACATATGTAGGTACTACATGTTGTGTTTTTTCTAACGGACGGATCATCAATATTACTGTTATAATAACAGGAAAATATAAATAATAATAATATTATGGTAAATTTTTATACGACATTTTAAATATTTTCAACATTTTTGAAATGTTATTCTACATTTAGGAAAGGAAAATACTTATTAAGAAATCGTATAAAAATTTTAACATAGCGGGACTCGAACCTGCCCTCTGGATACCTACCAGGCGCTCTGACCAATGAGCCATACGTAGATGAACGTAGCAGCAGTTGTTAGAACATATAGATAAGAAATTTTAAAGTTTTAAGACATTAAAATTTAAAATGTCAATTCGTTATATGAATTCTTGACTATTGCTCTGCAATTTAAATTAATTAATTAACATACAAATGTAAATATGTATATATATTCGTTGACACAGTTTCGTGTTTAATAGTTCCTATTCTACAACGTTCAATATCATACCAGTCGTAAAGTTCGTATGAGGTCGTAAATAAATGTTCATTTCAAGGATGCGAGGTGGACTTCTTAACCGCGTTAAAATATTTGGTAATTGTTATTGAGATCAAATTATTAATAATTAAAGGATAGCATTTTAAGGCCATTGTAGCACAGTGGTACTGCATCTCACTGTAGATACGAAAGGTAGATGGTTCTATCGCGTATCAGGGAAATTAAATTGAATAAAATGTACTCAAGTTGTTAGTTTAGTTACATTCTTTGTTCTGGTGTCGAGGCAAAGCGCGGCGTTGAGTTCTCCACTCAACATGCAATGCCACCAGAAAGATTCGGCAGAAAGTGGGGAACGTAGTGTCTTAACACTAAGTTCCTTCTGCCTACCCTACTGTGTGCGGGATACAACGTGAAGCTGACAAAAAAAATGTTAGTAACGTATCAAGACGAAAGTAAAATTTGTCGCTTAATATGAAATTTGAAGGGGAAACAAGCTTATATTATGTATATATGTATAACGTATAAGCAAATAGAAAATATTAAATCGCTGAAAACTCTTGATTCGTTGAAACCTTGCCTGTTCATGCTGTAGGCATAGCTAGAAAGCTGCTATTATAAGGCCAGTTGTGGCGCATGGGCACAAAGTGAGACTATAAACGTGACAGGTGGTGGGTTCGATTTCTTCACGAGGAAATGAAATATTAAATTTATTCAAAACAAAACGTGGTGTTTCATTCCGCCACTCAACACACAATGTCTCCAAAATTCAGTGGACAGTGGAAAACGAAGTATCTCAACACTAGGTTCTTTATATATATATATATGTTCCTTATAGGATATAGCATGACGTTAAAAAAAAACTTAAACACTTAGAAACGTACTCTGATCCCTGAATCGCACAAATCGCACAATATGTTTTATTTACAATGAATATTGCTGAAAATATTTACTCATATACTATTCGCTTACAAGAATTGGTAGCATTTCGTGTTTCATATATTTGTTTTATTTTGAAAATAGGAATACACGTTTTTCATTCAGTTCAATAAAATTTCTGAGAGTAAACAACGTTCCCAATATTTAATTTTACTTAAAATGTTTTGCTATTTTTGCTTGTATTGGTTCAACAAACAATAGAGCGACATTGTTTCAAATTGTTGCCTTTTTTTCAGTATTACATATTCGACTTGTGCTTTGTCTAGTGTCTACAAGTGCATATTGTCGTCAAAATGCCTAATGTGTTAAAATTTGCCTATTAAGGAATGTTTCTAAATTAAAGATAACTTAGAAACATTGTCAACAACATCTTTTCGTTCCAATTTCTTTTTTTATCACCTTAACGATGTACCTAATGTTAAGAAACTTCATTCCGCATTTTTACCCAAAGTCTGGTGGCATTGCTTGTTGAATGACGGAATTCAACGCCGCGCTTTGCCTCGACACCAGAGCGAACAAATGGATTTACAAATTTAAATAAATATTTCATTTCCTCGAGTGGGAATCGGACCGACAACCAGACGCGTTTACAATCATACATTTGTATATATGCCATACCTTTGCGCCACGACACAATGTTTTTTTTTTTTCATTAGCAATTTCAATCAATAACAATATTAATTATAAATAATTTAAATAGATAATATAATAGCTCAACGATAAAATGTATTTATAATATCTCTATAGAAAAATATAATATAGTATAATTCATCTATTTTTATTAGGTTATTACTACAAGTGGTAATTACGTACGTATTTAATGAAACACATTTAAAAAAAGTTTAATTCTTCAATGTGATACTATGAATAGTAAATAAGGAAGCATCCATTAGAGAACTATAAGTAAGTACTTCGATTCGAATACGAAGCGCATTCCTAGTTGAAAATGGAGTTCATCAACACGGCCTCGTTATTATCGGGGTGTAGAGATGTCACAATGAAGGGGGGTACACCCCCAACCTACCTACCTACGGGAACCCACACCTATGTGTATACCCACTACCTATATAGGCTTAGTGTGTGCGTGTAATTATTTGTTAACAATACAGCTATTTGATTCACAAAAGAATCTTATAATAGAGACCACATAATGGAATATACAAGAATCTTTCCTAATGTAATAAGAATTTGAGGGCAGTCGTGGCGCAGTGGCACAAAGCGTGACTGTAAACACAACTGGTTATGAGTTCGATTACCACTTGATGTAATGAAATCTTTTTTTTTCATTTCTTGAATTTCGCCACTCGACACTCAAGGCCTCGAGAATTCGGTGGAAATGGGGAACGGAGTGTCTTAACACTTAGTTCTCTCTGCCTACCCTGCTGCCTGCGAGATAAGGCGTGAAACTAAAAAAATATATAACAATAATAAGCATTGTTTGTAGTTGAAGCGTTTCAGCGTCTTTACTTAAAATTTACTTAAAAGTATTAACGTTAAATTTGCTTTCGAACTCAGGAGTTGGTACGTCTGTAAAGTACGAAAGTGACTTTTGTCGGCAACTCGTTAGAATATTAACGGCACATAATGCGTTCGAAATACTTGTTACAACTTTTTCCATTATGTTGCACAGATTTATACCTACATAATATAAAATAAAAAAAAATTAAATTAAATTAGCTTCACGCTATATCCCGCACACAGCAGGGTAGGCAGAGGGAACCTAAAGTTAAGACACTCCGTTCCCCACTTTCTGCCGAATTTTGGAGGCATTGCGTATTGAGTGGCAGAAGTCAACGCCGCACTTTGCCTCGACACCAGAGCGAAGAAATGAAAATATAAATTTAAGTAAATATTTCATCTTCTCGAGTGGGGATCGAACCCACAACCAGTCAGTTTTACAGTCACACTTCGTGCCGCTGCGCTATGACTGGCCTCATATAAAATAACTGAATAAAATATAACTTTTGAGAGAAATTTTGTTTTGAGTTGTTATTGCAAGTTGCATTTGCGCTTTTGTATATTTACACTGATAACTAGAAAATATTGAAATTTTCTCTTCATTTCTTTTGTAAAAAAAAACAAATGTAAAATATATACACAGATATAGAATTGATGTGGAAAATCATAATGGAATTAATGGTACTTTATTTGCGTCAGTGAGGGGTGGTGGCCTTGTCAGTTGTTAGTCGGCGGCAAAACGTATTGTAGTCGGTAGATATGGAAAAGAAAGAAATAAAAGTACTATAAATTTAGTACAACGTAATATAAACAAAATCTCCAATCAGAATTTTGATGATGTACCTTAAAAATATTTACTTCTTATTAACATGTTGGAATCATCAGCACATAGATTCCATATTATAACGATAATTTATATTATAAATATTATCTATAATTGAAGGTCGTGGCGGTCGTGGTACAAGGGTGTGACTGTAACGTGACGGTTGTACGTTTGATTTTTACTCGAGAGAATCAATTATTATTTATTAATATTTTCTTTTTTTCGCTCTGGCACAAAGGCAAAGGCCCGCCGTTGAGATCCGCCACTTAACACGCAAATGCCTGAAAAAATTCGGTGGAAAATTTAGAATAGAGTGTTTTAATACTAGGTTGTTGATTTTTTAATACTACTTGAACGTATGGCTTAGTGGTCAGAGCGCCTGATCGGTTTCCAGGAAGCGCGGGTTCGAGTCCCGCTACGTTCAAATTTTTATACGTTTTCTAAATAAGTATGAGTGAAAGTTATTAAAAACCTCCAATTCAACAATCGATATTCCTAGCCAATTAATTAATTTATTATGTAAAAAATATATATCTGATTATGCTAAGAAGTCTGTCCTCTTCACAGAGCACAAAAGATCTATCTTAGTAAAAGCTCTATTGTGTCGTTATTGTTCGTTTTGTTTGCCAAAAGCGATGTTATCAATAACGCCCCTTTTGTTTGTAGTATCGTACATTCGTTCAAATTAACGTGAACACTACGTTCATGTTGTGCATATCGACATAAATCATACACTATTTTAATATTTTCTTTAAAAAAATTCAGCAAACACTAGGGAAGGCAGAGGGAACCTAATGTTAGGATGCTGCGTTCCTCATTTATCATAGAATTCTGGAGACATTGCGTGGTAATTGATAATATTTCAAATTTCACGCTGTATCCCTAGCGAGGTAGTCAGAGAGCCAAACACTACGGTAACTACTAGAGAGACTTAAAATATATTAATAATTGCAACCAATTTATAACCAATTTTGTACGCAATTAGTTAAATCTTTATAGATACCCATTTAATTTAATATTAGTAGTTGGCTAGTCATGGCACAGGGGGAAGTGGGGAACGCCAGTGTCTTAATGGCAACGGAGTGTTTTAACATTGGGTTCCTATGTAGATTTCTGTTTGGTACATCTAGGCGTTTCTGAGAAAAAGAGTCTTGACGGACGGACGGACAACAAAGTAATCCCATAATATGGAACCCTAAAAACGGAGTATTGTTACAATGCTGCATATCCCGCATAATTCATATTGATTTTTTGTATATAATTAGAATATTCGTAGTAAAATAAAATAAAACAGAAAACTCAAAAAATGTCACTCATACATTACGTCACTCATACATAACATAATGTCACTCACAAATAAACGTTCAGTATATAAATTTACATATACTATAATATGTAAATTTATATACTGAACGTTTATTTGCCAGAAAAATCCAAAAGAAAAATTTATATATTTTAAATGTAATATAACGAGTGACTATTTTTAAGATAGTAATTAGAACAGTTACAACACAGTAACTGTTATGACATCGTGACATTGGTTCGCGTTAATATATTTTTACTTCTATAGTTATAAAACACGGCCAAGTGTGCGACATTGTAAGCTTAGTTATTTTTTACGTCAATGTTAGGCAAAATCACGGCGTTTAGTTCCGCCACTCAAAACGCAACACGTCTTAACACTAAGTGCCATCTGCTTACCCTGCTGTGTGCGGGATACAGCGTGAAGCTGATAAAAAGAAAAACAAAGGTCACTAGTAGGAGAATCGTTGCAGAGTCATATATAGAGATAGTCACTCTGTTTTCAACTTTCCACCCTTCCGCTCTTTTTGTCTCCAGAAACGTGTAGAGCATGTAGAGTTACAAAACTCTACTCCATACAACTACAGACGTACATTAAAATAATTTAAAATTGTCATAAGTCATATATTTTATATATTAGTATTATTATATAATATTTAAATTAGTCATTGTAAACATTTTTTGTTATTTCCACAAGCTTAAAATTCAAATGACGATATCAGTTAATGGCGGCGATAAAAATAGCGAGTATATGCTCGGTTACCGCCAGATGCCCTGTGACCTCACATTTTATTCTGTTTTATATCATTAAATCTATTATTGTTATAAAACAAGTAGGTATATTTAAAAAATAGTTTTTTATATTTCTTATTTATTATAGTGGTAAAAGGCCTAATAATGGATTTAAAATATCGTCCTCCTATTTATATACTTATGTATAAGCAATTTTTTTAATGGAAAAGACATTAAAATTAATAATTAAAAAATATGATATATCATATCATAAATCTTGAAATCGACTGTACGTCGTTAAATTTATAGCATATCTTATAAGTTGTAATTTATTAAAAACCTCATACGAAGAAAGGAATCTGTCCTTTCTTTTAGACTGAGGACCCTTGTTAAAATATACCTAACTGCATAAAATCAACATCATTGATATTTTTTTATCTATAAGCAATATATGTTTGTGAAAGATAAAAAACATTTTTGGATGACTATGAATATATCGTTTTTTTTTATCCTCATACTGTATCTCGCAAACAGCAGGGTAGGCAGAGGGAACCTAGTGCTAAGACACTCCGTTCCCCACTTTCCCCAGTTGGAGGCATCCCGTGTTGAGCGGCGCGTCTAAACGCCACGCCTCGCCTCGACACCAAAGTGAAGACATGTAAATAAATATTTTATATCCACGAGTGGGGATCGAACCCATAACCAGTCGATTTTACAGTCACAAATATCTGATATTTCAGGCGGCCGTAGTGACCGAGGTCGTATTGAATAATTATTTAATTATCTCAACTCGATATCAGTGGACGCTGACGGCTAGTTAATAATTTATCCCTGTTAAATTCGAGACCGCTCATTGTAGCCAATATGCAGGCAGTGTTTACCCTAGCGTATTCATATCGGTAATTAAACTTGATGTTGATGGTACATTTTGAGTTGGTCTTGTTTAAAACTACCTTTATTTTGCTTATTAAATAAGAATAAATAATATTATAAATAAATAATATTAATCAGCTTCAGGCTGTATTCCGCGTATATAAGAGTAGGCATAAGGAACTTAGTGCTAAGACGCTCCGTTCACCACTATCCGCCGAATTTTTCGATACGTATCGTATTGAGTGGCGGAACTCAACGTTGTTTTTTTGCTTCGGTGCCGGAGCGAAGAAATGAGAATATTATTAAATTCCCTCGAATCGATATCGAACCCACAACCGTTGCGTTACAATCACGCCCTTACACCGCTGCGCAACGACGGCCTTTATTTTTTTGTTCAATAATTAAATATTTTCGCATTTCAAAGCTATCGCTGAAAATAAGCCGTCGGAATATTTTCAAACGTTATCTCTCCTATTAACGCTATAAAACTACGCGTACGTTACTCATCCGGCCGACTGTTACGCAATGAACCAAATTTGATGTGTGGCTCCTAGTCATTAAGAGAACGGCGATAAAAATAGAAACGCTATTTTAGAGATGTGTGTCAGCGGGGAAGTTGATTTAAATTATTGTTTCGTATAAGATCATCTCTTTGATCCGTATTTTGGCAAATAATTATTGAAAAGAAAAGGTATAAAAGACTTAGCTCTCAAATTTTGCATATTTCACTTCGACATAATAACCGGGCGATAGCAGTTGTCACAGAAGAACTAAATTTCTATTTTCTACTATATTCTCTTTTAAAACGTTCTTTAATAACATTATCGATTTTATACCCAAAAATAAGTTATGTAGTTCAAGTTATCAATAAAGAAAGTCAAAATATAATTAGGAATGAATCACCAAATGTGTCAACACGGTAACACAGGTCACAACACCTCAGTGCTCTGGCACTTTGACAAATTGTATAATATTGGCAGAGGGCGTAAGCGAAAACAGGAAACGAGTCTATTTGAGTAGCCATTACTAAAATACAAAATACAAAGGCATATAAATAAACAATATTAAAAACTATAGCTCTACATTCTCTTACGTAATACTAAAATGTTTTTTTTTGTTGCAGGTAAGCAGTCAAGGGAGCCCGGTATAGTATGCCAATAACATTTACAATATTGTATGAGTATATTAACTACTAACACAATATTTAAGTAATAAATTATATGCCACAAATGAAATAAAAAAAAATATCATATTCAAGTAGTTTATGAGGCCAGTCGAGGCGCAGCGGCACAAAGTGTGACTGTAAAACCGACTGGTTGTGGGTTCGATCCCCACTCGAGGAGTTGAAATATTTACTTAAATTTATATTTTCATTTAGTCGAAGCAAAGCGCGGCGTTTAAATCTACCATTCAACACGCAATGCCTCCAGAATTTGGCAGAAAGTGGGGAACGGAGTGTCTTAACACTAGGTTCCCTCTGCCTACCCTACTGTGTGCGGGACACAGAGTGAATCTGATTTAAGTAGTATATGATGCCTTCGTGTAAAAATATTCATTAGCTGTTTAGGAAACGTATAAAAAATAGAAGGTATCCAAGAGGTGCAGGTTCAAATATCGCAACGTTCAATATTTAATACAATTTCCAAAAAAATAATTTTCTTTTCAAAACATGTGCAAATAACACTTTAAAAAGGATTTAAAATATTCGTACGTTTTTCATTATCCTCATCTTAAATATTTTGAAAGAACTTAAATCTAAGTGTAGTACTAATTTTGGTTATCCAAGAACAATTTATAGTTAAAAGCTTTTATCTATATCTTTGAAATAACGAGATTATACTTGTCAAACTTACGCCGAACGCTTTGTGAACAATAAAATAAATCTCTAAAAGAAAAAACCACAGATTATATTCTGTTAAATGGCCGCGGTTAATTCAATGAAAAATATGTCTTTAGAAAATTTTCTTCGCTTAATAACTTTAAATAGCGAATAGCCAAGTTTTAATGAATGAAAAGACGGCCAAGTGTTTGTAACAATTTCAGTCGACGAGATAAAATTAACTTGCTCGTGAGTGCCACCTTACGTACTTATATTTAGGAGCCTTTTCAAGGATTTCTAGTATAGTTATGGTTAGCTCAAACGACATTATCGTCACATTGTAAAAGAATGAAAAATCTGTCTCCGTAAAAAGGGGAAGGACATTGCTTACATTCTGTACTCAAAAGAAATATCAATGTTCCAAAACACCATCATTGCTCAGTAGAAATATAGCGGTGTAATAGGTTATCGTGTGTAATCAAATATAATCATATTTGGGTTAAATTTAGAAATAAGCGTTTTCCTTATCTTTACTAACCAATGTCAAGCGTAAAGTTTTAATATCACACAGCAGGGTTGGCAGAATGTTAGGATACTCTGTTCCCCATTTTCCGTCGAATTCTCGAGACATTACATGTTGAATGGTTGAAATGAAAATATTAAATTTCCTCGAATTGGAACTGAACCCACAAACTATCTCGTTTACGGTCTCGGTGTTCCGCTTGAATTGATTATTGCTAGACTCCAACTATTTGGTCTATTTCAAAATTCACAGATTTATGTAGCAAAATGTATATAGATGGCGTATACAAATAATTCCCATCAACAAAATGAAATTGATATTCAATACACAATACAACAGTCATTCATCATAATATGTAATGATGCACGAACAAACATTGCGTTACAATAATGTGAATAATGCAACCTAAAATTGTAAACTTGTATAGGTACATCACAGTATTATATAGTTTCTATAGTTATTGGTACTGTTACAACGCTTTTCCATAGATGAGTCGACCCATATGTCAGCGGTTTATAACCGCATTTGCGGTAATCACAAATTATTATAATAAATTCACATATTGATTATTGAATCAAATAAGAAAATTTGCGATATGACCAGTATTATAAACATTTTATAACGTACTTATTTATACACGAAATTATGAGGCCAGTCGTGGCGAAGGAGCACAAGTGTGTGACTGTAAACGTGACTGGTGGTGGGATCGATTCCCATTCGAAAAAAATAAATATTTATTTAAATGCATATTTTCATATTTGTCGAGGTACGGCGTTGAGTTCCGCAACTAAATATGCAATGCCTCCAGCATTTGGCATACATTGATTTGAATTCATATTGGAATGTATGTTGTTCATATTCTTTTTATTTTGCAACTACTTGGAAATAACCAAAAAAAAACTTATTTTTTAAATATTTTGTAATTTATAGACTTTTTCTCTATAAATATTATTCTACATACATAAATTCCTAAATTATCATATAAATAAAGCAAAACTTTATATCTATCAAAACCGAATCCTGAACTTTTCACAAGATTCTACTCTCAGTTTTTTTTATTTCTTGCATTAAAAAAGACTCGAACTCACCGTGTAATTACACGTGGTGCTGTATAGCCTTCAAAAATAACTTTTTTGTAGCTGTTTCGACAACTTAGAGCAAAAAGTCGACTAGAAAAGTTTATTCGTACGACAAGTTAGTAAGCCGCGCATGCCGTTTTTGTGACGAGAATCCTTAATGTAAGTCAAAAAGAAAGTTAAACTAGCATTCACCAGATGCTCCGTGAAATTAGCATCTAGTATTATAGACGCTAATTTCACGAATTGATAAATATAATATTTTTTTCATTACGTGCAATATATAAAGAAGAAATCAGATGTGAGTATTACTTACATATTTTTTTAAGCAAAGTCTATTAGTTATATTAACATCAACAAAAAAGTTACATTATTTCTTCTAAAGTAAACTTTTATTGACATTTAAATTTTAAATTACAAGCTATATACTTTTATAAATATATTATAAATAAATTATATTATATAGTAGTACAGGTGCTCTATGAATAATAAACCTTGAACAAAACACCAATTGTTTATACAAATTATTTATGCTATAGTAACAATGACGGTCATAAGAGAGTTACAATTGAATAAATTTAAAATAATTAAAAATAAATTTAATGTACGATGTATTTATAAAAAAATATGGAAAAAGTTAAAATATAATTTATACTAATATTACAAATACGAATGTAAGTTTGCTTGTTATGCTTTCATAACAAAACTTCAACCGATTATCATGATAAATATTCTTAGAGGTATTATTGTTTTTTTTAAGTATTATATGTATTTTTTTAATAAAAATATATTTAAAAATAAACCCATTACAGTATAAAAATAAGTTTAAGCGTACTACCATGCGTTGTTATCTATCTATGTTAAAATTTATATATATACTAGAGACTCACTCTAGTATAAATATAAACATAGATAAACATATCTAGTGAAATTCTTAGTGAAAACTAGCTATTTGTCGAAGAAAATAATGAATATCATGTTTTTGCGTACTCCATGTTTTTATTGTTCACAAATCTCATAATGGTTCATCATTAGCACACATCGCAAAATAATAATATACTCGAAGTAAGCAATATGAGCGTGTGCGGAGCTTTCTCAATTTAACCTTAATTGAAATCGCTTAAGCTCATTTTTAATTTACGTTCTCTTTGATGCTGCCGCCTGAATTTAATAAGTAATCAACTATCTCGTTCAGATTTTATCCTCATCTATATATACGCGAGAACCATGGCGTATTTTACGTGATAAAAATTGTTTTGTTTTCTCCCCTTGATAGGACGTTCGTGACATTTAAAACCTATTAAGTGCTAAGGATTTAGCAATTTATTAAATATTCGATTCCATATTTCTCTTATTTATTTAATTGGATGAACTCTACAAAACCTTTTGCTGTAGATATTTATTTTAATGATAACGCCTGATTTGTTTTTGGATTGTTTTTTTTTTACTTTACACATCTTTCATATTACTAAGAAAACATTTTTAGAAAAGGTAAAGTAAAACTTAAATTTGAACGTAGCGGGATTCGAGACAGCACCTCTTGCAAACCAATCGTACTGGATTTGGCCACTGAGCCATACGTTTTTATGAAATTACAAATAATAATATAATACACTTGTTACAAAAAAAATATGCTCGATTATATTTTGAAAATTTATCAAATATGTAAAATAAATTGGCAAAAGTAAACATTTATTGATAGATAATGGGGATTTACAGCGATCACCCTAATAGTCCGTAATATTATGTATACAGGGTGTGTCTGTTAACCCAATTTACTCAAAACGACCGAATAAACACACGTCGATTGTCCGCTTTAGGGAGATTTATAGGGAGATCGTAAAATGCAGTACTCTGTGTGAAAACGCCCAAATTGAATGAAGTAGGTAGGTATCTAACTCAACCTTCGAATTTACTCACAATTTTATTTGTTCACATATTATTTCCAAACCGTTGAGTACTAAAGAGCAATGTTATTCGACTGGGGACAGTAATAAAAGTTACGGGCGAAATGTCATATTTAATTTTTTTTTTCATATATATCTATGGTAGCATACCTTGACAAGATAGAGTTAGCTTAAAAAAATAATATTTTCTAATAATCGTACTTTAACAGAATTTCTTATGTTATATTTCAATGATGTTTTGCAGGAACAAAGCTCCGTGGGCGCTATAAAATGTAACATTATCGGAAAATATATTCTTACGGTTTAGCGTTAGAATGGCTCACAACAGCGCCATAAAGGTGTTAAGTATAGGATACGTCGACCGCGTTCTTTTGAAGCGTGTTCTTAATAAGAATATAACATTTTATGAAAGACGGGAAAAAAATCTAAAAAAAATCTATAATTTCTTATATTGTTTATGTAAAGAGTGATATGTTATAAAATAATAAAATGTGCCAATTGTTTGCACAGTTCGTATTTTTATATCAGGCGTTACTTTTAATAATAAATATGCCTCATTTATAAATTGGCTTGGAGACGATAATAAAATATGCATATTTCTTGCAGCGATTTGGCGGCCAGGGGCGTCTCCAGGGGGCGAAGCGCCAAGTGCTCCAAGCCCTAGCGCTCCGCCGCCGCCGCCCCCACCGCCCGTGTGGACCCCCGGCAGCAACACCACGTCCCCGCAAATACCAAGGAAAACTTACCGTCCTGTTCACTTTGAGGACACACCCCCATCGCGACGAAAATTTGGGGTAAGCTAGAAACTGGGACTATAAGCGCGACGATTGTAAGTTCGATTCCCATTCAGAGAAATTAATTATTTATTATTTTCCTTCCCTCGCTCTGGTAACGAGGAAAAGCTGACAAAAACAAATAGTATACAAAAAAATACAATTCAAAGTCTGCCATTTTGTTATTGGTTGTTTCTGCTTCTACAAGTACAACGTTATAGAGCACTTTAAACAACCATTAAAAATAGCATTTACTACTAGAGCTACTTGGCACAATATTTGATTTAAATATTTTAAACGATGTTTACCCTCCACATACATAATACGTACTATGCTAACTGATACCTGGTCATGATCTTGGCGCGTTTATAATTATATATGTAGGTATACCTGAAACTAATAAAAGTGTAAAGTAACTAAAATGTACTTTATTGACATGGTCGCAAGGCCAGTCGTGGCACAGGGGTACAGGTGCAAAGTGCAAAGAGGAAGGAGAAAGAGCGGCGGTGAGTTCCGCTATTAAAGTCGCAATGCTTCCAAAATTCGGCGGAGAGTGGAGAACGGAGTGTCATAACACTACGTACCATACTGTGTGTGGGATACTGCGTAAAGCTGATTTAATTTTGATTTTAATTTTTATGTACAAGTATATGAATAGCAAACTAACTTACTACTACTATAAGTAATATATATTTTTACAAATAATGTCCTTCATTTATTCTTAAATTACACTGACCATTGATTTTGGTGGTTACGCATTCGTGTAGTGCACATGTAGCGTTTGTAGGTTCGATTCCCATTTGGATAGAAAGTGTATTTAAAAATAGTATTTCTAAATATATCATGATTTTGATGGAAAGCGGAAGGAGGAGTGATCTAACTATACTTTCGATGTGGAAGACAAATGAAGAAAAAAACAACAAATTGAACTACAAACTACATCCGTAACATGGAAGCATATTTCATCAAAACAAAAACCACATTTAATTAAGCGATTAAAGAATACAGAATGCTCAACTTGCCCTACTTCCCCACACAGGTCGGGACTCAAGGTTCTTAATTTACATTTTATTCACACAACTTCTAATTATGTAGGTCCCATTGCCCGACTTCCTCTGTGAATTTCATTATACTAACAATAGACCCGGAGTTTAACGCTTTCAAAACAATTTAAATTAGGTACGATTGTAACATTTTTCAGAGTTCTGATCAAAACGGATGTACGAGCGGCTCGGAGAGCGAAGGGAGGCTCAGAACGTCGCAGAGCGCTCCAGCCACGGGACTTAATACATTGGGATCTACTAGTCGCTTGCCAAGAGCACAGAATCCCACTGTGACACTATTGCAAAAAGCTCGCGGTATGTATAAATTTGTTTTGGTATTGGATAAAAAATATTTTAATAACATTAAAATTGATATGACTTTGAATTTTCAATTAAAAAAATGGTCGTGTGATTCGGAGTTGTGCACCGAGGGTTCCGTACCAATTTCGGGATTGTAGCGGGAAATACAATTTACTGTAATTTGACAAAATTTAGTGTAAATACAGGCTGTCTACGTATTCAAATATCACACCAATAAACCACCGTTTAAAATAGTTTATAATTAAATTGCTAAGAAATTATTTAATTACGATTAGTATGTAAATTAATGTACTATGCTCGTTTCCTATGACTAAAATAATCAGTAAGTTCGCTCCTGTGTGCGTAAATAATACATATTTATTTTAAATCATTCTGTGAAATGAAATTTGATTTTGTAAATTTGATAAATTAAAATGTTTTCCGTAATTCATGTTCAATCGGCACACAGAAGAGTGATTTTCCAAGTGCGTTCATTACTAAACTTCAACATAGGAAAAATGTAACACGAATTTGTTAAAAGAACATTACAAATTGCAGTGGAATGTAATTAGGCAAATATTAAAAAATAAGATGAAATCCAACTTGCACCGGCCCTCCATAACTTTTCTAACAAGAAGTTTATAATTTATTCACGTTCATTATGTTGAAACAAGGGTTAATTGCCGTCAAACTTTTATAAATAGTCTATAGAGCTCTCCTTTTATTATAAATTTCAGAGATGTTGACTGTTTCCTCAGTTACAAATTACAGACACGATGTAAACTCATCCGTACAATGAAAAATGTTTTAGGGAAGCAATAATTTGTTTATCCCTTAATTGCTTTGAATCGGGGACCCTTATCCCGTCCCATCCCATCTCAAGTCTATCCTTTGAATATACTTAACAATGTTGATTAATAACACGTTGATTTCACTGCCCCAGTTAGTAGATATTAATTTTGAATTGGATAGATTGACTAAATTACAAAATATTTGTTCGCTTGTTTATTTGTTGTTTACTTGTTTAACAAAATATTTGTAAATGTTCATACTTAGAGTAACATTATTATTATACTATTAGGGACCCGCCCACGGCTTCGCTCGCTTAAAGTGCATGATAATTGATCTAATAAACAGAATTGAAAATTTGCTGATGTCACTGAATTTTTTAATTCTCCTTTTCAGAAAAAGCCTCACATGTTAAATTATTGATTTGAAGGATTCATAATATTCTTTGTAAAATAACTGTAATCATTGTACATTATTTTTTGCTATACAGTTTTTAAATTAGTTACATATATTATTAGCTAAATGTACAATTAGTAAATATGTAGTTATTACAAAGTACACGTAAAAATAATGTTTTAGACATTTTTATATAGATTTATTTCAAACAAACAAACGACTATGTAATTACTTAATATTTCTTTGAAGATCAAATCGGTCTTTATCTATCTGTTGAATTTGTTGAATTACGACTAAAACTTAACTGTTATGATTTATGAACATAACCTTCTCTAACAATTCAATTTTGTTTACTTTACGTTATTGTTTGTACTCTGAACGATAGTGCTTTAAAAATATATATTTTTATCAACAGTCATATAACCCAGACGATTCGAATGTCATTCTTTAGCCAAGAATCTTACCAACGCGATTGCTATATAATATTCGCAGGCAAGCTAATGCCTTGAGTTCATTCAAATGACGATAACTTTTTTTTTAATGAACCGATTTTGATGAACTAACTTTAGGACTTCACTTGAGTTAACACAAAGCAATTGGTGAATTTTCAAATCGGTTTAGTACTTTTAGAGAAAAATGCGGACAAAAAACTATCGACAGACAGACAGACATACAAGAAATTAAAAAAAAATATTTTTGCTTTCTATTATTCTTTTTAAGTATCCCTCTATCCATTTCAGTCAAAATTACTAATTGTACAGACAAAATATTTTTACTGTCTTATTATATATAGAGATAAGGGTTACATAAATATAACGTCTAATTGAATAGTATGTATGCATTGTTATGCTAAACCAAGTACCTTTTAAACTTAGTTTTTTTGTTTTTAAACTTCCATCCATCCATCATAATTGAATATCGCCACAGCAAACAATTTTAATACGCAATTATTAAAGAATCGCGAGTACGTAATGTAAAATGTTCTCTTTTAATATCGGAACACGTTCGAAGGTCACAAGGTGTCCGTCAATTTAATGGATGACGTATTCAATATAGTCTGGAAAATGGAAAAATATCGAGAATCTAACGTTTTATTACGAGTGAAAAGATGGCTGACGAGGGTCCGCCACTATTAAAGTTTAATAGGACGGCACAATATCGTTGCGGAGGCGCTACGGATCGTCTGACACAACTATTATCTAATTGGATTTTCTATTAGAGAGACAGTTGCTAGTTCTAGAGATATCTCATAAATAAATACCCGAGACGAATTTCACATTTCAAATTTATGTTCATATACACCCTTCACTAATCTCGTTTGTTATTATAAAAGTGTTTTATAATGCTTATAAATGTATGTAGATAAATTTTATTGGCCCTATAGATTTATTTCAATAAATAACAAATTGAAAATGTATTAAACATCATTTGCTTGCAATGTTGAAGCTTATTGAATTACCGCTTATTGAAATGTTTTTTTTTTCTGAAAAATTACGCGCGTTGTCCCCGTCTTCATTGAAATCTATTTACAGCTTATAGAACTATAAAAAATGCTTTATATTCTATAGTAGGTGTGTATATTAAAAATAACTCTTAATCCAAATTAAAAATATTCTTGTAAAGTATTACTATTTTTTCTCAGTTATTTCAAAATCAAAAGATTTAGGCCGTTTACATTTTGTTTATTTAAAAATAGTCATACCGTAAGTTGCTGTATATATTCCAAAATTTTTGATTAAAGTACCCATTCAAGTAACAAAGTTGTTGTTTATGGTAAATATTGTTGCTTATCTTTTACAAAATAAATGTATTATTCGGTTTATTATGGTTACACTTGAACCGTGCACTGGTAAAGGGTTATTTATTTATTAAATAAACTTAATCAAAAAATAAAAATTACCATGTTGTTTTTTTTTATATTACAGAAGGTCAAATTCCGCGCGGGCCTTCTAATATTCCTGCAGAGAGAGATCCACGTCTTCCACGTGACCGCCCTTCGCCGCCCAAAGGTGACCCGGGTAAATATTTATATATATTGTCTACCCAGTGGGCTCTAGCCATTTTGAACTATAAATAAGATTTTCTTTTATAAATTTCATGATTTTAAATTACTTTAATTTGTTCTTGAAATTGTACCTTAATGTTGTTTTAGTTAATTTATAGGGTTCCGTACTTGTTAAGGAAAAAAGGAAACTTTTTAAAATTACTTTGAGTCTGTCTATCTGTCATCATCTCATGGACGCTTGAAGATATCGAATTGAAATTTAAACCTTATACTAAAGTCTAGAGTACCTTGATTTTCTGAAAATATCGTATTTCTACATTTACTTAAAAAAAAGACATGACTGATTATATCGTATAAAACTTATTTTTACACTATTCAGGGAATTAATATTAATAGGGTACTTTCGGTTGACCTAGAAAAGGTAGTACTACTTTAGGAAAAAATATGAAAATTATACATTTGTGTTTTTTTAATTTTTGGAAAACAATACCTGTATTATATATATAATTTACTCGAAAATTTAACGATTTTATATCTATTTTTTAATCAGTTTACGTTGTAATCGGCACTAGGAAGGTAGAGGGAACCTGGGAACTCAGTATTGAGACACTCCATGTTTTCATTAAGACATTTCTATTTTCCAATTTCTGCTGAATTCTGGACTACTTTGACGTTACCAGACGAGCGAAGAAATATTTAATATTTCATTTCCTTAAGTGGGAATCCAAACCATAACCTGTCTCGTTTTTAGTGGCACACTTGTGACACTGCGCCATGACAGTCCATTTTAGACCTATTAATATACTGATTATAATGTAATTTTGAATAAGGCATAAGTTAACTTTTATCACACAAAATAACATGGCCACACGAGTTATTGACTTACACGAAATTACGTTACATTTTCAGTGCATGCGTTACGAAAGGAATACGCTAGCGAAGGTGAAGGTGATCGGAGTGATTACGAGAGGAGTCAGAAAATGGCTGACGCCAAGAAGAAGATTGAAGGAATAGGACCAATCACCAAGGACGGCATGCCTGTTGCACTTAGATCTGTAAGTACCAGAAGTATGATTTTCCATAAAAAGGATATTTTGACGCTACAGAGATCAATTGTCAAGAAAACTATAATATTTGTCTTAATTCACATTACATACATGCTTATATATTCGACAGTATAAAAAAATACAAAATTGTTGTAACTTTATTTATTTTTTTAATATATTGAAATATTAATTTAAATTTATGTTCCCATTTCGTCGCTCTGGTGGCGAGGCAAAGAACGCCACGCTTTGCTCTGTGTAAATCTTATATTTCATTTTCTCGAGTGGGAATCGAACCCACAGTCTGTCGCGTTTACAGTCGCACTTTGTGCTCCTGCGCCACGACTTGCCTCAAATTAGTTACTTGAAAAAAATAGTTAAATTGATATTCAGAGACTAGATAGATTCATACCTCTAACACTGATGTAAATCTACTGTGAGGTAAAATTAGCTTCCGTCTTAGCAGAAATCACTCAAAAGAATATAAATGACAAACAAAATTGTGATTTATATTTTTTTGAGTTTCGTTTGAGAATTTGTTACATAAGTTAAATACTTTACCTAATCCGAAATAATCTTTATCATATTTTCTTACGTTACTTTCAGGAAGTTAAAGACCCTTCAAGATGGTACAAAAAGATGTACGACACTATACACAAAAACAAATTCGATGGTGAGATAACCGAATAATTTATAAATTGTTTTATTTTGTTTTTTTATTATTTATGTTTATTTAATCTTTTGTTTTAAAATTTACACAATAATTTAACATTTTTTTCAGAGGATTATGTGACGATACGATACAAAAACCGTCGAGGTGATTATTTTATATTATCAAAATTAAACCATGCATCGGTGACCGTCACCACATAACATTTGCTTTTCAATTTAACTTATATAACGAATATTGTTAGATAACATACTATGCAAATTATTTTATCTATTTTAAGTTTACCTTTTCACAAGTTTTTATATTATAATATTATAAATAAATGTTGTAATTAATTTACTTCAAAAATTAGTTTGTAATGTTAATAGTTAGATTTAAACTCTCTACCAATTTATTTAATGTGATAGTGTGGTTACTTTACATCTTATATAGAAATATATATTTTTTATAGTTGATACTATAAGTATGATAAGTATCACGTAAATTCAAAGTGAAATATTTATTTATGAAGAAGGTATAAATACATTATATGAAATATGTAAAAATGTAGCTTATCTAACAATATAATAAAAAAAATCAATTTATTTATATACTATCTAGAAACAAGAAATTATAACAAAAAAATATTAAGAATTTCAAATATAAAAATTACAATGAATTTACTAACTAAACTCATCAAAATAAGCTTATATCAAAATATTAATTATATGCGTAAAGTAAAAATAATGCTCGTACCCATAGGGCCATAACCATTTCTTTCTCCTGTTCAATACTAGTCTATAGCCTAAATGCATAAATATATTATAAAATTTATTTTACGCTTTTTGTCTCTACTGTAACATTTTTCACATATGTGAAAAAAAAATATAACTACAAAGCTACAAAAACTATAATGGATATCTGATATAGTAAAGTTTTTATAACTAACATTTTATATGAAAAAATCAATCACTAAAGTTTTTTCTTTAAATATACCTTTTTTAAATATTTCTTTTATACAAATTCTACATATAAAAAATATTCTAGGTGAGCCTCAAAGGCCTAGTAGTAACAGATCACAATATGCCTACTTCGATCCCCGATCCGGGTACCTCAGTGAACCAGAAGGCGGCCTACGGTTGACTACGAGCACGTGGAGCGACGCCTACGACAGTGACGTCACATCCGGTCCGAGGCGACGCACTGCATCTGTACAGGAGGAGAGACGATACGATGATGGGTCGCCGTACTTGCCGAATAATAAGTGAGATATTTTTAGTATTTGTGTGGTTTCTCCTTTTTATATATTTTAAGCATATATTTTGATCCAATTTTGCTACTGATAGCTTCTTTAGTGGTAGGTGTATAATTAATTAAGGCTAACATCATACTAATGAATAAATTATATTAAGCGAAAAAACATTTGGTTTATCGTGCTGATCTCAGAAAGTGTGGGTTCGAATTGGATTTTTTTTTGTTGAGAAAGACCATAAGCTATACATATTATTTGCATTACATAATATTATCTGTTTCGACGAAACACACTGTATCTGTGGGGTTTGTAAAATGAGACAGTGTGTCGTAACAACTCTTAATTATTTCCATTGGACTACACATTTTTTTATTTATTTTTTTATTTGTAAAGGTACAGTACATTGGCCTCAGCGAGAGCACGTCAAGAAGTGTATAAAAACCAACCAGGCAGGATAGAAAACTATGTGCCAGGAAAATCTTCCGTAATTGACAAAGAAGCGAAACAGGTATATATTGTAATACAGGCACATACATATTTTTTTGTTACCACGTGGCAGAAATATTTATTTATTTTATTTATTGTACATATACGGGGGACTCGGGTGTCATAAAAAATGTCAGTACTTAGTAAATATAAAATATAAAAAAATATATAATTATTATATTGTCCATTATTATTATTATTATATTTAAAATAATATTTTTTTACATTTGCTATCTACTGATGTTTTTTTATATAATTTATTTCACGTGACTGGTTAAAATTCATTCTTCATTAATTCATATAACCATTAGTTCTTATTTAAAAACTAAAAGCCTGTATGAAAATTATAAATTTTCAACAGAAACAAAATTAATTTGTTTTTTTTCTAGTGGTGGGACGAGGTCATGGACATTTTTGATGGGGTACGAACTTTTTTCAATTTTTTATCTGTGTACCTGTGATATAACTACTTAATTTGTATTCTAATGTGTTTTGTACCCTAAATATGGCTTTATCTTTCAGTTAGTTAAGGATTAATGGATATATTAACATCTGATTAAGCGGCTCAGCTAATCTTACATACATGTACATGTTTGTCTCTTTGTAACTTAACTGAAAACTAAGAAATTGTCTGTTTGGATATTAGTTCAACAGTTAATAAAAAATATTTGCATAAAGTCACAAATTTTATAATAAAAGATTTCTATTAAATAAAATACCAATAGCTAAATTAAATTTTAAGAAACAAATTACATTGGTACTCTCACTTAAAGTTCGTTATGTTGTAAAATGCTAATATTTTATTTATAGAAGAATGGCTCGCTTTATTTCTATTACTATGTTGATTGAAACTTGTTTTTATAGTATAAGTATAAAAAAACATATTTATTATATAATGAAAATTAATTTTAATTTTTTCTTTAAGTTAAAATACTAGATATTTTCTCTACATTTTAACATCAAATAACCCATTTTTTTAATAAAATATTAGCATTCTATCAGCATCTGGTTTTATCACTGACACATACAATGCTATGTTCACATCGCTGCTTGGGCGGACATTAACAGTGGCTAGATGAGAACTCCCCCCTGCCTCCTTACTCCACATTGCTCGCTCGCGCTATACAGAAGAGTGTAAGGTTCCTTAACATGTCTGCATGTTGTGGTGCCTTCCATGTGTTCATTAAATACGTAATTCATTGTTATAGTTACCATTTCAATGTCACAAAGCATCATCTATTATTTAAAAACATATAATAATTTTTGTTTGTGGGTTCGATTTTCCACTCGAAAAAATTAATTTTTATTTACTAATATTTCCGCTATTCTTCACTGCGGTAAGTATTCCCTGCTGTATGCGGGGTACAATGTGAAGCTGAAAAAGAATATAAAAGAATATCCAATTCCATATTAGATATTTTTTATAAAATTTTGTTAAAGTAAGATAGATAACAAATATTGAATAGATATCGACTCATATGGTACCTGTAACATTGATGGAAATTTTAAGCTTTGCACGTTTTGGTGTTTGATTATATATTGTTCTATAAGTGAAAAGGCATCTAATATACAGTGTAAAGTCAATAGATATATATGTATTTAATTTTTTTAAAAATATCCCTTATTTGCCATTGTTATTTCGTTTCAAAGCTATCTTATCTTTTAAGTTATTTTGATGCAGTTATAAAAAAAAAATATATAACTGACTTTGTATTGCACGTTTGGGCTGTTTGTTATAAGCATATTGTTACAAAAATACTATGGAAGCTATTCTATTCTGTTTTTTATTCAGAAAATATAGTTTTTATATATAAAATTGTTATAACGACTTTCTCGTAAGATTTATAAGAATATATAAAAAAATTACAGTACTTCAAAGCATAATCACCAGTAAAATCTTGCCTCAAATATGCCTAGTAACGTTCTGTTACCTAATCTTTAATTTCTAATGTCAGTTTCTTTAAAAGCAAAAAGTGGCACGAAAGTAATTTTACGCTATGTTGAGTGTAAACGAATTTATTTAGTTGTCTTGTTAAATCTGCTACAAAGATACATTTTTATATGAATATTTTGTCAGTTAATTAAATAAAGTTTTGATAGTTTTACCATTTAAGAGTTCCGTCACAAATATCATCAATATGAATCAACAGAAGCTTATTAGAAAGCGGTAAACAGATTCCAATTTGTTTAGCTATCTAAAGTATATTTTGTTTTAACACTAAGAAAGCATGATAGCATAGATGTTATGAGTTCAACTGAAACACAATATGTTGCATTTACTGTGTTTACTTGTTATAAAATTATAATTTTCAATTTATATTTCTTATCTTTCTCTACGCATTTTTAGTGCCAGAAAAACCTTTTAATTGAATATATATAATTTGTATTTTTTTTTTGCAGCAAAATGAATCGGGTACTCAATCACAATCTCAAGCATCACCGAAGGAAAAGAAGGACCTCACATCAGCAATTCTATCAAAATCTAATATGGCAAGGTATTACATATTTTTTCTGCTTCTCGTTTTATCCCACTTATAGACAGAGAGATTCAGTGTCCAGAATATGTTCTTAGATTTCTGCCCAAACTTAAGACATTACGGCATCCAAATGGTGGAACTCAAACCATCCAAGCCGGTTGATGGAGGGAACTGAACCCACAATCACCACGTTTACTTAGTAATATTTAGTAGAAACTAACTAAAAATACATTTATTAATTCTTTGACTTACGAAGAAGACTGTTACTATAATTGTATTAAATTATAAATCCAACAGAGCGTTAAAAGAATCAGGCTACGAATCCGACTCGACGTTAATATTCCGGCGACGGGAAGACACTGAAGCGCCACTCTCACCCGCTGAGCGTCGAGCAGCTTACCGCGACCTCCAAGCTGGGGGGGAACCTCCGATACGCGGATTTAGGTCACCAGCGCCACCTAGAACGGGTGAGTGAAATTATATGTCAAAATGCTTGAAATATTCGTTTTAAATTTTAAAATGACATAAAAAATCTGTTTTACTTACAACTATATGAGAGGATATATTTTCATAAAATTAACGTTTAATTTGTTTCAAACATATTTCTTTATTTTAAATTATGATTGCCATTATTTCTTAATAAAGATTATTTATATTTTATTTTTATATTATGTTACACTAATTAAGAATAACTTATTATAGCCTAATTGCGTAACTTAAGTATTATTAAGGCATGATTATTGGTTGTGGGCGTACTATTAGCTAAAGCGGGAATATTAAATTAATACTAATACAACTTTACATAGAGAAAGTTATTCGCCTTTCCTTGTAGAAATTTCTATTATAATAGAGATTTCAAACCGATCTGCATCGTATTATTTGAAATCTAAGTCAAGGTCACTGTAAAAGCCTACGTATAACTCATATTATTTACTACTGAGCTACTATTGTTAAACAAGGCCATAGTGTAATGACAATGTGGGATGCTCTAACCGCGATCACGTTAGTTATTACCGTCAATCACTACAGGTAAGTTTTATTTATTTTGCATGGCTCTAAATTAAAATCAATAACAGTGGTGCTGGTGCCTCGATGACTGCATTTAAAGGTAAAATAAGTATGCATGATTTAAGGTAGACTCCAAAATTAAACATACACTTAGGTATTGTCCACGTATTTAAATCTGGCACGTTTGTTACCACGATTAGTATTTAGTAAAAATGCTTTACACAGTTTCATTTATAACAGGAGCACAGACTACACGTTTTATTCACGTCTAACGAAAATTGAGAAGATGAATCATTTAGCAAAGAAATTGAAATTCCACAGATGAGTCAGAAATTGAATATATTCCAATATCGTCTACCTTAACAAAGATACGAGTACATAAAAAAACACCTCAACTACATGAAGTGATTTGTTATCCTATCACTAGTATAAATAAATCAATGGATATAATGAATGAACATCCACCAATACCACCAAGAAGAATATCATCTAAAAACAGTCGCACACTTCAACTAGTTACATCTAAAAGGCATGCATCGGTCTCTCCACAAAGGCAAACATTTCAAAAATCTAATGTGGAATTTCTGAAAGATAAAATAAGTCACAAATTAAAACGTGAAAACACTCATGTTATAATAAAAAAAAATTCAACCAGCAACACTACTCGAGCAATATCTACCTCTGCACCTCCACCTTTAAACAGGAACAAAAATACCGGTATACTGGTAAAGAATACAAAGCAAACCACTATAAATGCTCCTAAAACCAGTGGAACTAGTAGCTTTAGTTCACCTAGAAGAACAATGTTACCTATAAATTATCCTCATTCAGAACGAAATTGGAATGATACCTCGTCTTCATCTATTTTGATCCCTGGTGGCGCGGGTAGAAAAACACCTATAACAAATATATTAGATAAAGTGACTCCCTTAGATAGACTCTGGGGTTCTCAAAAACGAAATGAACGTATTGATCCTTCTAAAATAAAACCTAAAAGTGTTATGAAAAGTACCAATGTACTTTCTAAAAATATTACTACAAAGGAACCTATTATACAGAATACAAGATCAAGTAGTATATTGCATAAAAGTAGGGATATGATGCGTACATCAGATAAAATGCAAAAAATGAAATTATGTAACCAATCAGCTACGAGTAAGTCTACTCCATGTTTATTGAAATCAGCAAATAAACCAGCAAAATCTTTACATTCATTATCAAACATATCAAAATCCTCTCTTCATTTATCATCAAAAACAAAAAACCAAGATCAAATAAAAACAGCAACCATATCAAATTTAAAGACAAAAAAATCTTCAGATATTTCGATAAGGCCTCCTACAGAACTTAAAAGTGCGCAAAATAGTAAAAGAATAAAAAATTTACCCAAACATAGCACTATGAAATTACAGTCTAAAAAAAGCTCTGATAAAAACCAACATAAAAAATCACTTCAAGAAGTAGAAAGTAGAAACCAATTTGGAGAAGTTATAGACGAATTATCTAACTTTGGTTCAGATGAATATTTAGAAAAATATGATAAAGAAATTAAAAAAGCACGAAGTGCTATTATGTCAGACTCTTTTTTTCAAAATCTGTTTTTAAAAAAACCTTGCACAAAGCTGATTGATGAGATTATAGATAAAACTTCATTAAATACGGTTCAACAGAAAGCTAAATTCTTTCAATCTTACCCAGAAAGTAATTTAAATACTACTGCCTCAATAAATACGTATTTAATTCACCGTAAGCCCGTCTCGCTGTCACGTTTTAAAATGTGGGACAGGCAACTAAGTCCTGTATATATACAAAGCTCAAGATCTATTTCATGGCCAGGAAAGATGGATGGTAAAATTCGACGCTTTGATAGTTTGCTTAAGGGTGACAGTGAATTCGGGTCAACATCTTCATTGGCAACGTCAAGAAGTAAGAGTGAACCTCCATGTAATAGATTGTATTTTTCTCAAACATCACGCCCTGTGTCTCCAACAGTAATATTTCATAAGAAACGGGAACAGAGTTTAGAAAAAAGCCCTGCCCTGTCTGTTTTGCAATCTAAAAATATATCACCAAAATTAATGAATAAATTTAATCAAGCGGAAGAAATCAGGTATGCTTCACCACCAAAAATAATATTTGAGACTAATGCTAGTGAAAAAAATCCAGATATTCTATACTTTTCTCAAACTTCACGACCAGTTTCACCTAAAATAACTGAAAAAAGGTCAATCAGTAGAAGTATATCTCCGTTATCAATTAGGTCTCCATCATACCGACGTATCCATAGTGCAAGAACGCATTCAAAATTGGAAACTATTAAGAAAGGACTGAGAACACGTAGTGCAGATAATGTTGAACATCATTTACCCCAAAAAAATATTCCTACTAGAACTAAAAGTGATTCAAACATATACGCAAAAGACCCGGAATATGATGAATATATTCGTGATATTCAAAATGTGAAAGGTAGATCAGAAAGATTTCGAGAGCTTAATCGATATTACGCATATTTAGAGCGAGTTGCTGAATTAGAAAAAGCAACATCAAGTAGAAATCTATGTTGTAGAAAAAAAGATGAAGAAATTATTGATTTCGATCGTTGGAAGAAAATCCGTACAATAGAAAGGGCAGAAGAAGAACTTAATATTTTATATACAAAACTTAAAAGAGCTCAAGATGAAGATGATATCCTTTTTTATCCTAAAGATGTCAACGACATTAGATGGAATTTCAACAGGGAAAGAGGCTTAATAACAAAAGAAAAGTCAGTAGAGGACTTAAAAGAAGAATGGCAGCAAAAAAACTCACATAACATAGATGAAATAGATCAATATCCATGTAAAGATATTTACAAGCCTTTGTGGAGAGGAATGAGTGTTGCAGAAACAGCTACTAATATAAATAAGAAGAATGAGACAGATAAACATATTCCTAAAGGTTCTTATAGACCTGTTAAAACACTGGTGCAACCAGATTCTTTATCTGAATTAAGAAAAAAAATTGGAATTGGTAATCGTTTATGGAGCAGTTTGTCAATGGATCAGGTAAATGCATTAAAAACCCAACTTAATGCAATATATAGCAAGGAATCTGAATATAAATTAGCCAAAGAACAAGAAAAATATACAATCGAAGTAAAGAATTCTAAAAATGATATTAATCCTACACTTCATGTAAGATGTAGTTCGCTAATTACACCTAGATCAGTGATACGTGAGTCAGATCTAAGTAAATCTGAATCGATAGCAGCAATAAATATACCTTTAGGTTCAGAAAAAGAAATAAAAAACAATGTCAATAAACTACAAATGTCTCTAAGTGAAAATGAAAAAAAGAAGATATCTCAATCTCTTAGCAAAGAGATTTTAAATAAAATAAACAAATTTGATGCATCATCTGAAGTAAAAAATCAGAATACTGCGGAGTATCAATTAAATAATGCAAAGTATGAAGATAATAATAATAATAAGAAGACAGTTGAGGCAGATAAACAATTACAGGATGAAAAGAGTGGTCATATTGTATATCCACCTCAAAAACATCTTACATCAAATCAATCATCTGCTAGTGAAACAGAAACTGGAAGTTCCGATATATCTGGAAAAACTGTAGTTTATATAGGTCCCAAAAAAGAAGTACAAAAAAAAGTTGAATACTTTGAATCTGTAAAAGAAGATAAAAAACAACCGAATATTTTTTATCATATTAAGGATAAGTCAGATGAGAAATGTACATCAAAAGAAATAAATAAAGTTCCTACTTTAAATGAATGCAAATTAGAAAATAATAAAATATTTCAGTCCCAGTCGTGTGCAAATATTAAAGAATTATTTGGTGAAACTGAAAAGAATAAATTTTTATCGTTACCTTACAAGTCTGACCTATATTCGAGATCACCTTCGCCAATATCGGAAGTGAACGTAAACGATCGAAGAACGCCTGACACGCTAAGGTTTTCCAGTGACGAGACGATCTGGCGTAGTCGAAGCCCGTCCCCCGATCCGGAGCGTTACTGGCGGGCTTACCTTAAACTGGCACGCGAGGGGGAAGTTCGCCGCCTTGCACGGCGCTTCGATTCACCCTCTGCAGCGGGCGCAGTACTCCGACGTTTTCGTAGTGATCCAGAAATAATACGAAACGATATTAGAAAAAACTGGCCCTCTACTGAAAGGGCCTCAAGAAAAGAAAAATGTAAAGCTTTATTACCAGTGGCCCGCATGCCACTCCGTCCTAATAATCGATACATGCCGCATATTGATGTCATATCAAAGCTAGCTGCACTTCACAAGCGTAATGCAACACGATCTCGATCTGCAGAAGAGGCTTTAGAATGTCGCCCTGGCGAAGTAGAACGCATTCGTCGTCGTTTCGAAGCTATGTCACTTCTAGGCCAAATATATACTTCAGCTCCGGATGTCAGTGAACTTCAAAATATTGCATCATATTTAAAGGGACCGTGGATCGCTCATCGATATCCAAAACCTGAAGATAATAATAAACCAATAGCAGATTTTACTAGCTCAGTTAGAGGTCGTATCAATCCAGCCAAGAAAAATAAAACAAAAAGTGATCAAGATACAATAAAATTAAACTCCATACTCAAAAACGAACCATTAGCAAAACAAACATTCGATCCGTCGGCCCATAGGCCGGCCAGCCGATATGAACCTCCGCGCACGCCACCCCGGCCTCCGCTGGCTTCGTGGCCTCACCGACTGGCGCCCTATATCACGACATCGCGACACACAGTTACCTTTCAAGGTTAATATTTTATTCTATTATGCCAGATTTATTATACGTTTATACTTGGACCTACTCGAAAAAAAATTAAGATTAATTGATTTTCGTGAAACGTACACCAATTACAAATATTATATAAATATAAATATTAAATTAAATGACATATAAATCAATAATTTTATAAATATTGTAGATCATGAAAAAGTATATACGAATATCAATTTATCTGTTTCAAAGCTTTAGACTTATTTAGTTATTAGTTCTTGATTTATATATTTTATTATATCCTGATAGAGTCCGACTCAGCTCCAGAGCCTCCGCGTCGAACCTCACATGGCAGTTTTTCCGATTCAGGCAAGTAGCTGTATGGAAATAATAATTCCAATCAAAGAATGTGTTTATATCATGTAAATACGCTAAAATTGTTTAACTTTATAAATATGTATGTATTTGTACCAACAATTAAACTTTTAATTATATTTCATTAATTGTCTTTTAAGACTGAAAGTAAGATAGATATCTAATATATGATGTATGTCTTTAAGCTTCGCGATGGATATCCCATATAGCACGATAAGCAGAGAGAACCTGGTTTTAAGATATTCCATTCCTCACTTTTCGCTTAATTTTTGAGATATTACTTGATGAGTAACGAAACTATACGCCTCACTTTGTCTTCTCACTTGAGCGGAGAAATAAAATAATTAATTCGCCCGGAAGGAAATTGAACGTGCAACAGTCGCGCTTACAGTGATAAACTGTGCTTCTGCGCCACGACGGAGTATATATAACGATAATAAATATAATTGTTATATACTACAAGCCTAATTACACTAGCATTGTATTTTAATGTTGCGTAACATAAGGTATAAAGTGGACAATTTGAAGAGACGGGAATATAATTACTAATAGAAAACAATTTAAAAATATATTTTAAAGGCATATTTTTGGTAAAACATAATTGATCTTGAAGTTGAACCGTCGTATTTGTAGACTATTTGCGATTTTAAAGGTCGGCAAGATATTTACGTCACTTAATTGAGCCAAAACCAGTTCGATCAGTTTTTATATCATTGTAAATAGTATCTTACTCTCCTTGCTTCGAAACGCTGCCTTCTTTGTTATGTGGTGTTTGTTACTCCAGTATATATTATACGTGCAAAAAGCATTATTGCGTGAAATCGATGCGCTTCAATTAATCAACGAGTTTATCATCGTACTGACTGATAAACTATCTTATCGTTAGTTTACTTTTGTGCAAAGTGTCATGAACATAAGTCGAACATTTACTAAGAGGTTTTATGATTTTTTTTTTAATAAAAAATGAAAAAATACCATTCAAGTGAAACGATTTTAAGTGAAAGTGGCTGGAGTAGTAGAAACTCAGAAATATTTTTAAACGATGAAAACTTGCATTACTCTAATATTCCTATATCAGGAAGTATGTCGAAATCACTTAGGGCATTAAATACGTATGTAAAGAAAAATATTTTTTACGACGAAAGTGAAGATATAGAAGAGAATCGAAATGACAGTGCTTTTTTTTCTAAAGAAACGAGTCCTAACAAGTCTATATCTAAAAGTGACCCAGATAGTTTAAACAGCAATATTTCTGAGCAAAACATAAATGAGAAATTACAACTATCATTAAACAGTGATCAATCTCTGAACGTAACAAATGATCCAACTACATTAACTGACGACTATAAATTTAATAAATTACTAGAAAACTACAATATAAAAGATACTTCTGACATTTTAATGTTGACAAATCAAAATGATGATGAAACTGACATATTATTATTGACAAATCAAAATCATGATAAAAATCAAAATTTTATTGATGTAAACTTAGTTCAAAATATTGACAACAAAAAAATAATAACAGAAAATACTGAATATGTGGATATCATACCAACCGAGACGCTTAAACATACACAAAATGAGACTAACATTTCAAAAACTGAAATACAAGTGTCCAATAAAAATCAAATAACGAGAGCATCACCTCCTGTTGCGCCCAAACGTACCACATCAAAAAGCCAGGCTGATTATCCCGACGTAAATGTTACCACAATAGTAAATCATAGCAATGTAAAGAAAAAATTAATCTTCCCAAATAACAATGATAATTTGACAGGAAAAAGTCCTAAACAGCATCTAGAAAAATATGAAATGAGGATATCGCAAAACATGAAAAACAATAAAGAATCCATAAATGAGGACATTAAACCAGACAAATATTCTTCGCTAAACCTAAGTAAAAACAAACAGATTAAGGAAGATTTTTATCCCGACGTTACTCTTAGAACCAACAGTTTGAAGACACATAATAACAATCGGCATACTATCCATGACTTTACGAACTGGGGAAACAGAACTGATATTTATCCCGACGTTTATGCGCCTTTACCATATAGTAAGTATTGTATATATAATACTTAGATAAAAAAATACAAAATAGTAATAGGATTTATACTAAAACTCTAGAAAAAATATCAAAAAATTTCCTATTAATAATATATTTTAATGCTCCTAAAATAATGTTCGTTTCTGTTTCTTATTTTATATTAAAAAAAAGTGTCAATAAATTCGTTTTGGCGGGTTCTTTTTGGCGGGAGACGGCAATGAAAGTGCGGCTGGTGGCCCGACGACAGTCGTCGCGTCGTTGACAAACGGACCGGCTGATCTGCCTTGCTTTAATCGTATCGTAAAATAGTTTTTGTGAGTGTTGTTTGGATGGTGACTTCGAAATGGGCATATTAAAACAAATAAAGAAAATTGCAAATTCGGGTATGATTTAATTGTACTTTCTATATACTTACTTTCTATATAAGATATTTTATTACTTTATATATCAAGGGGTTTTTTTTAAATTTTTGAATATTTGTTTTTTTTCTCTTAGCAATTTCCTTGCATTAAATTCTTAATACGTGTTAATATCAAAAATGAAACTATATATAAGTAACCGGTAGTTGCGTTATTAAGTGAGTGATTACAAAATGTTAAAAGATGTCGTGTCGTAACGAAATACCGATAAAGTTGCAAAATTAAAGTTACTTTTAAAATAAGACTTTTAACTCAATAACTCAAATTGACTCATAGAAATTAATCATATAATTTATTACACTTGTATACGAAAAGGTACAAGAATGCATTGTGGTGGAAATTGGAAAAACTCTATATTTATTGAAAAACTGCCGCGTATCTATAAAAACATATATTTTTTACCTATATATCTCACATTTTAATTTTTGTTATGGAAAATTTATTACAACGGTTCCAGTCACGTACCTACTAATGTAATAGAAAACTTTCCCGCAGCTCACCTTATCGAATAAGCTTAAGCATTAAGTCGTAATCTTAAGTAAGTTTGCTTTTGTACACATTATTTCTAAGTATAAAAACATCACATGTTGTAGAAGAAACGAATTAGTACTTTGGAGTACTAATTCGTTACCCCGCACGTCAATGCTTGGGCATTGAACGTGCGGGTGTGAGTACAACTGTATCTCCTTTAGAACATTTTCATTTTTGTAAAATATAATTTACCGTTTTAGAAATAAGTCTCTGTCCCATTTTCAAATATAAAAAAAATATTTATGACTTATAAATCAGCTTCACGCTGTATCCCGCACACAGCAGGGTAGGCAGAGGGAACCTAGTGTTTAGACACTCCGTTCCCCACTTTCTGCCGAATTCTGGAGGCATTGCGTGTTGAGTGGCAGAACTCAACGCCGCGCTTAGCCTCGACACCAGAGCGAAGAAATGGAAATATAAATTTAAGTAAATATTTCATCTCCTCGAGTGGGGATCGAACCCGCAACCAGTCGATTTTACAGTCACACTTTGTGCCACTGCGCATAAAATGCGTATAAAATGTTATTTATAGTAAATGATGTATATGTAAAACTTAAAACCGCCTATCATTTTTGAGTCATCTTAAAACAATTTTATCTAATAATTATATCGCGCTATTTAAAGAATCAAAACGTAATTCCATTATCATACGCGAAATCCGGAACGAACGCCTAAGTCTGTATGTACATACGTAGCGTAGGTATGATCACAATAACGCCTTTTACAAAACCTTGTTTCGATGGTAGAACACGGAGGTACACGCGTGTTTACACGGAGGCAAGGCGCGTGCCGCGAATGCCTATTAAGTGAAAGTTAGTGAGCGATTTGCGACCATAAAGGGCTTTCATTTTTAACGAGTTTTCCACTATGTGGATAATATTTGAAATTTCTATTAATAGTATCTACAATTTTCTTATTTTCTATTTATCTTCAGCTTCACGCTGTATCCCGCACACAGCAGGGTAGGTAGAGGGAAACTAGTGTTAAGACACTCAGTTCCCCACTTCCCACTGTGTTCTGGAGGCATTGCGTGTTGAGTGGCGGAACTCAACTCCGCGCTTTGCCTGGAAACTAGAGTGAAGAAATAAAAATATAAATGTAAATAAATATTTTATTTACCCGAGTAGGGATCGAACCCACAACCGGCCGATTTTACAGTTACACTTTGTGCCCCTACGCCACGACTGGCCTATTTACTAATAATATTTTTAATAATCGTACGAAGGGAACGCTTCCAGTTAGATGCTGACTCGGTGTCGGAGTTACTCATTTTCAAGATATAAGCCTACCACCACCACCACCTAAACGAAAATTTAGATATTTGCCGCCCTTACAATAATTGTCGGTTCCTATATTGTTACAATTTCGTTGAAATAGTAGTGTAAACTGGCTGATTTACTGTTGAATATGAAAGCTTAATAAACTAGAAATCTTTTATATTTTAACGAGGTAGCATAAAAATCGATTTATAAATATGCCACCTTAATAGTTTTAAGCCACAAGATACTGGTGAATCCGCTATACTAACCACTATGGACCTAAAGAAATGAAACTTGACTAGAAAAATGCAAGTTGATATCTATTTACAAAGAAACCTGGTGGTTTTTTATGTTTAAGTATATTATACTTTTATATAGAGTAAAACAGACAATATACTTCCGTTTTGATTTGTTAGTGCATTAATAGTGTTGTGGACATTTACAACATTAATTAGCACATGCGTCTGTAACTAAATTAAAAAAATATATATATATAATTTGATGTATAATTAGCTATCATAAGATCTTACAACATAACCTGTTATGATAGGTACTACCGGCACTTTCACTTACATTTCTATGTATAATATATGATTCATTGGTGATAACATTAAATATAATATTATAAAAATATAGGTCGGTCGTGGCGCAGGGGCACAGTGTGTCTGTAAACGCGACTGGTTGTGGGTTCGATCCCCACTCGAGTAAATAAAATATTTACTTAAAATGTATATTTCCATTTCTTCGCTCAGGTTTCGCTCTGTCTTCCCTGCTGTTTGCGGGGTACAGAGTGAAGCTAATAGAAAAATATTCCGTGTTAACATCACTTGTTAATATTATCAAGTGAAAATGTTTTTGTTGAAATTTGTGAAACATTGTAAATATAAATTAACATACTTTAAATGTGTTTTAATATTACATTTTAAATTAACTTTATGTTTTCTTGTATTAAAACAATTCTTGTATAATTGTGTTAAAAGATTTTAAATTAATATATAACCGTATATGAATGCGTTATTGAGGGTAAGTATATTTTTTAAAGAAAACGTGGTAAATGTTATTAATATAATTAATTTCCAAATAGAATCGCCAAGCCGACGCTACGTGGAGAGCGACGTGAACATCCACTACCGGTGTCCGGTGCGACACGACCCCTTACCGCTTGTTCCCGAAAGGGAACTGGCGCGGCAGCAGGCGGAGCACATGAAACGACTCTACCGGGAACAGCGAAGGAATAAATATTTACAGGTAACGTTAATAAATAAAGGTTCAATTTATTTCCTATTTTACATTTTGAAAGTAAATTGATATTAGTTTTTATTATATTGCGGTAAAATTCTCAAAAATTCGTATTCTTGACTCTTTTTTCTTAATTGTTATATTGACTAATGAAATTCTACTTTTCCCATAGTAGGTAGACTTGCGTTAACAAAGTCATACAATTTTAAATTGAGGTGTTTCGTAATCTTGCTTAATAATTTGACGCTTGCGCAAAAATACGAAACACTTTATTAAACTAGTACGCTAGTCTGTTCTGAGTTCTGTTTAATATTTTGTGTTAAAAAAAAAACAGTTACGGAATGTACATTTTTTTTATTTATATAATGAATTCTAAAATATAAATCCAATACTAGACATATAGATTTTTTTTATGCTTGAAGTTGTTGAAAAATATTTATGTTTTATTTGATTCAAGAAGAAACCAACAAAATATTTTGTTAAGCTCTATGTACGCAGTAGACTTTATTTAATAAAATTAATATCTTAATGTGTAAAATCAGTTTACATTGATTTAATAAATGTTATCAAAAAAAGACATACAAACATAACGACATTATGATAGATATATAATGTAAAATATGCAATGTTAGACTAAGTACTAAGTTTCTCGATTTTAACGCGAGTTAAATGCTGGTATAGAATTAGCTTGTCAGACAACATAGATCTACGGAATGCTAATCACTTCACCGTAGACTACACGCGATTTAATCAATACTGTGCCTCTGCGCTAATGCAAAGGTATTAAAAATACATACATTCCCACGTACTTGCCCTATAAATTATAAATTTAATATATTTAAAAAAAAATATAATATATTAGATATTAAATTTTCCGCTATAAATTTTACTCACGACTATATTTTTGGATTTTAAACGAAAATCGTTTAGCATGTCAGAAACATTGATCCTTAATAGCGTAAATTACTGATTCATTACTGATATACACGCGAGTGCAGTTTGGTCGATAGCTTACTAGCTATTGTATTTTAAAAAATATTGTTTTTTTTTTTTTTAATTTGAATTATTGGTTATGCCATTTACGTTATTGAGGACAACAAATGATAAGTGTATTATAATATCTCTCGTTATTTTGATAAATATAACATTATATCTAAATTATGCAATTATACATGAGGCCAGTCGTGGCGTAGGGACAGTAAAACGGAAAGGTTGTCTGTTCGATTCTCACTCGGGAAAATTAAATTCTTTATATTATCATTTCTCCGTTCTGGTAATGAGGCAAAGGGCGGCATTGAGTTTTGTCACTCAACACTCGATCTCTTCAGGATTCGACGGAAATTTAGGAATGATAGGGTCTTAATGAGAACGGAGTGTCTCAACATTAAGTTCCCAGGTTCCCATTAGTTCCTTGCTGTGTACGTGAAGTAAGAAACATATCTAAACTATTATAAATTAGAAAAAAATGTATAATCTTTCTGTATTTTACAATGAATGTAAACGAGTTGTAATAATATACAATATTTAAATATACCTAGTTAAAACATAACTGTAGGTATCACATAACAAGATAGTAAGGCTCTATGCATATGGAAAGCAGTTTCTTAACACTCGGTTGACTCTGGGTGGTTTTAATGACCATTAAAAATGTGGTCATCACTATAGAGCGCCAGTTCGCGTACGCACACCAGACCGTTACGTTATTGTATTGTGGACAGTGGACTTTGTTACATGTATATTATGGCCGTGTACATATTCTTTTATATATGAAAGATGCATACAACACCGGATTTAGTGATTAAGGTGAGATACAATCTATTATTATACAGTCTGTTTGTCTGTCAGTGTAGCGTTAATTAGGTGTGTATGGTGAAAGGTGACTAACGTTCTAATTTTGGGGTTTATCTTGTGTTTATTTACCTTATAGAACTGAAACCTTATTTTTTATGTTAGTTGTCAAAAAGGTTTCAAAATTGTTTGTTTTTGAATAGTGATAGAAATATGATCACGTTATTATATGAAGTGAATAAGAAAAAAAAACAGATAGTAAACAAACAGATTCAGTTTACCTTAACTTAATTAAACGGCACCCGCGCCTGTACACAGACGTACAAATCTAACTTTGCAACTATTTTTATATTTATGTTCTGCAATCGACTAACTGAGATGAAAAAGTGTTACAAATTTTTTTTTCTTTGTTTGGCGCGAAATCGAGCGCAAAGACTACTTTCACTCAAGGGCTTGGCAATCTTTATGTAATGGTAGTTTACTTTTCTTCGCAATTATCTGAATATCTAATCTTTTCAAAGCCGATTAAGTAAGATTTTCTTTATATAAGTATAGTAAAGGTAAATAACCGTTTTGTAATAATAGGTTTGTTGGTTAATACACCGAATTGTCACTCGGAAGATAGCGGGTATGGTTCTCGAAACTTATACACAGATTTTAAAGCATAAAGCATCATTTAAAATTAAAAACATTAATGTATACATATGTTATATCCGTGAGGCGTAAACTCATACAAATGCAAAGCTCAGCTTACGCTAAAAGTAGAGACAGAAAAAATACTTAAAAATTATGATTATTATTAGACATCAATAAAAAATATAACTAATAATTAATAGGGACCAAGCACTTCACCGCACCGCGGCGTTGATTTCCGCAACTCAAAACGCAATTCTTCCGGAATACGGAGGAAAGTAGAGAACGGAAGTGTCTTAATATCCCCAATATCAGGTTTTCTCTCTCTATCCTGCTATGTGCGGGATACAACAGGAAGCTAAACAAATTAAACATATAAAATATGTTTAATTTTTTTGACTTGTATCCTCATCATTTTCACTGTCGTCTATTATGTTGATAATTAATTGTTCCGTTATATCATCAAGAACAGCGTTGTGACTACGACTTTTTTCTTCTTTTACTGCTTGGTCACAGACATTTTTTTAAAACTTGTATAGCGATCGTGCTATATTTTTGTTTTTACTGTGAAAGTTAATAAATTGAAAATCCTCCTAACGCAACATTCGCCGCATCAGCTAGGGATGTCGAGTGATGTGCACCGATTTCTCTAACATACACTTTTTTTTTTAGCATTTAGCACTTCCACCCTTTCGATCGTTATAGCTCTTCCGCTCCACTCTGTCGACAAATGAAGCCAAACCAGAGGGAGAGATTATAATTTTCCTCTGGATTTCTTAAGTCCAAAGGGTCGCCCAACTGGTCATAAGCTGCCCTGCGGGAAATATCCGTATATAGTCCGCAATAAGTGTTATAAGAATGCAGTGAATATTTACAAATACTAAAATACATAAACTAAGTTGTTGTTCTTGGCAGTTCACAATAAAGTAACGACCGAACATCAATTATACGACGAGGAACTATAATTAATTATGAACAGTGAATACAACATAGTTCAACCTTAATGTAACCTAAGTATCGTATAATGATAACCTTATAACATATCTAACATTCCAATTGGTTTTACATTCTATGATAAACAAGACCACCTAGAAATATTAATAAAAATTTAATTAAATTAGCTTCACGCAATATCCCGCACACAGCAGGGTAGGCAGAGGGAACCTAGTGTAAGGCACTCCGTTCCCCACTTTCTGCCGAATTTAGGAGGCATTGCGTGTTGAGAGGCAGAACTCAACGCCGCGCTTTGCCTCGACACCAGAGCGAAGAAATGGAAATATAAATTTAAGTAAATATTTCATCTCCTCGAGTGGGGATCGAACCCACAACCAGTCAGTTTTCAGTCACAATTTGTGCCACTGCGCCACGACTGGCCTCAATAAATATTAATAAATACCCAATAATATGGGTAGGTACATACCTAACAGTATTATGATACCTGACAGTATTATAATATATCAAAGAGCTGACCTTGAACTTCGCATTCCATCGTAACTTAAAGTACAGTAGGAACATTCCATTTATTTGTTCCGTATTTGATTTTGAAATTTATGTCAAAAATAATATTAAAGAACCTTGGTATGTTAAATACGTTATTTGAATATAAATTACTTAAAATATTTTTATTAAATGATTATAGAAACGATCAAACTAGTTGCCCTTATCTATTTAAAATGTTCAATATATTGTATAGGAAACGTATGGAAATAATAAAAAAAATAAATACGTAATAAATACCGAAGCCTAAACACATTGTCACTTACAGGAAAATGATATTCGTCCCGCTGAAATCGAAGCATTTGACGCCTCAATCAAGGTGATAAGTAAAAGATATGTGAATGACGAGTGGTTTTAATTAACATTTCCGCATTTAAGTTAACCAGGAACACGCTGTATCATAATTGGCTGAATTCATCAAAATTTTCTCATTGTTTAAAACACTTTTTTAAATTCTTTTTGGTTTTATATTTAAAAAAAAATATATGTTCCTTGTGGATGAGATGTCGCAAATTAATGAAGAAAATCTTTCAAGCTTATACATATTTTGGATATACTTATATATATTTTGGAATAATATAATTTCTTTTTCAGTATAGTGTAATATATAGGTACAGATTACATACATTTATTAAGTTTTATTTTTGTTAAAAATACAGGAACTGCAGGATATGCAGAATAGGCGTCACCAAGACAACTTTATGCCATCACAAAAGACGATAGTGCCTCTAAATAGATACGACGAAGCTGAGAAAATCATAGCTAAAGCCTTATACACGTTTAACGGACAAACTGCTAGAGAACTTAGCTTTAGAAAAGGAGATATTATAAATGTCAGGAGGCAAATAGATTCTAATTGGTATGAAGGTGAAGTACATGGGAAAATTGGTTTATTCCCATATAATTATGTTGAGGTACGTACGAGATCGTAAAATCTTTTTATTTTCATATACCTATAGCTATACATACATATATCTTATGAATTGTACATGTTTTGCTATAATATATTTATAAACTCATTAAGATTTTTTTTTGTTTTATACATTTTAAATATTAGAAAAACATAGTACTATACAACTACTCATATCATATTTTACAACATTAATTTTATCAATTTCAGTTACTTAAAAGCGATGGTGTTCAAACTTTGAAAAAGCCGGCAGTTGTTGAAGGGAAAGCTAGAGCCAAGTTCGACTTTATCGCACAAACTAACCTTGAACTTCCGTTAAAGAAGGGTGAAGTAGTGGTCTTGACGAGGCGCATCGATCATAATTGGTGGGAGGGCAGAAATGGAAACAAAACTGGCATTTTCCCCGACAGTTATGTAACGATACTGCAGGAACCTAGTCAGAATACACCTGGTAAGACTTATCATTGAATGTAATAGTTATTTTGTTAGGTATAATTTGAAAAAAAATGACTTGAATATTCTTGGCTTAGCTAAAAAGTTTTATTTTATATGACATAATGGATTTGGAAGTTCAGATAGTAGAGTTTAGTAGGTAATGGTCTAATAAAATACTTAAATATAATTGCATCTAACTAAAAATGGATATTGATGTAACTTACAATATGGGAATCTTTAAAAACATAGTAGGTAAATCGTTTGAAAAAAAAAAACTTTATTAAAAAACAAAATAAATTCGATATCACAATCGAAAGGTACAATCGCATAAGCATTAAAATTTTCCTATTACTAATAATTTGGCAATATAACCTATATATTAATTAATAAACATCCCTTATTGATGGAGCAGAGGCCGCCCGTTGTGCTATCTCAGACAAGCAGTTAGATATACAACCGAGAATGCTTTCCACCCCAGAACCGCAGGCGACAGCGACGACGCCGAAGCCGGCGGCGTCGCCCGCGGCGCACGGGCTGCTCAACGGCGTGGCGCAGCGCGGCATGCGCGCGCACCGCTACACGCCGCAGCTCAACAGCCCCGCGCTCGCCAACGCGCCGCCCGCCGACGCGCCGCTGCAGGGTGAGCGCGTACACGCACGCTATCTCAGTTTGTTTATAACGTGTTATTACCTATATGTGTGGGGTTTTTTTTAGCTTCACGCTGTATCCTGCACACAGCAGCGTAGGCAGAGGGAACCCAATGTTTTTAGACACTCCGTTCCCCACTTTTTGCCGATTTCTGGAGGCATTACGTGTTGAGTGGCAGAACTCAACGCCGCGCTTATCCTTGACACCAGAGCGAAGAAATGGAAATATAAATTTAAGCAAATATTTCATCTCCTCGAGTGGGGATCGAACCCACAACCAGTCGGTTTACAGTCACACTTTGTGCCGCTGCGCCACGACTGGCCTTAGGTATGTGGGTTTTTGTTCGAATAAATTAATGCTGTTAGCCCTATTGGCCTTTAAAACCACACCGGGTGGGTAAGAAAAGAAGGCACTCTGACCTTAAAAAAAATTTCAAACGTACGTGGCTTATTGAGAGTATTATAATATGAGAAACAATGAGAACGATTATACTTTTCCGATCTTATCACGCATATAAAAACATTTCTTATTTATTCGGACCAAAATAAGACAAGTTAGTTCACTTTTACTGTTTAAGACGCAATATGTGAATGGAAAGCGGTAATCGGAGGGTACGACTAGATTCTCTTTATATTCTACAAATTGGCATAACAATTATTTTATATATTTTTAGTTGTATATATTTGAATCTCACTGTCTATCGGAAAGAACGATTTAATAAATAATGTTAATCAATTTAATACATAATATTTTTTTAGTAATTTTAACGTTAAATTAAAACGAGTGTCCGTTTGCGAAGGCTACATATCGAAGGCGGCGCGCGGCTACGGGCCGCCGACGGGCGCCGGCGTCGACCTCAACAACTCCGAGCCGCTCTACGTCGACACCAATGCGGAGGCGGTGCCGTGAGTACAAATTAAACTTATATCATTATTGTTTTGTATAGACATTTTAAAGTTTTATAATACATCAGGAGGCAGTCGTGGCCCAGACCAGCCCAAATCTATCTATCATATAATAGAATATGAAGTTAGTAAGTTTAAAACATATTCGAGCAAATACTCAGAATTTTATTATATTTTGGGTGCATGTTGAATAATACTTTTAATGAATTATTAATTTTAAATATTTACAGGTATCGCGCTATGTATAAATATCGACCGCAAAATCCTGATGAATTAGAATTAAATGAAGGCGATACAGTGTACGTGTTAGAAAAATGCGACGACGGCTGGTACGTGGGTTCGAGCCAAAGGACCGGGCGATTCGGAACTTTCCCCGGTATACATTTTCAATATTTAATTATAATGGTTTTATTAAATTACTACTTATACATATATTATTATCCAATAATAGAACATACAAAAATATATATAATATAAATATATGAAAAGCTATTGGTTACAAATAATTCCAGTTTTTTTTTTGCTACTTTATTGTGTTCTCGTCTTGCTTAATTTTATTTACGTACAATATAATTGAAATTTGATTGAAATATATGTTTTCTTATATTTCAGGTAACTACGTGGAGCGTATTTGATAGCGCCATACGCTGCTGCGGCGCCTCCGCAGCGCCGCGCTGTGCGCACGACGCACGCGGTAGATGTCTGTCCCGCTCTTACAAGCGTTCTATCGCATAGTGAAAAAGAGACCTATATTATGGAAGTAAACTTTGTAACTTTCTTACTTATTTATTAATACAAGTTGGTCGTTACTATTCATTGGGTTATTATACAATTGAATTAAGTTTTTGATTACAGCTTTTAAAAAATATTTAAAATAAAACTATCTCTTTCTTACTCGACACGTTAGAGCAGGACAGATATAAAATACAGAGCTTGAACTCCAGTCAAGATTTAAACGCCACATAAATCGGGAATTCTTTTTTACCGGCTTAATATTTAAAATTGGAAATCGCTGTTCCCCAATAGATCTATAAGGTCACGTATAATAGATAGTAGACTTAAATGTCTTGAGATTTTGATTGTGTACTAACAATTAATAGATGTCTAAATGTTACCAAATTGTAAACCATGACTTTTGTATCCTTTTATAGCATACATGTTGTATATTAATTAATTTTGAGCTTCAGTACATACTTTTTACAAATACTATAAGTAAGAAGGGTACTTGATTAATTTGCTTTATCGTTCAGAAATGGAAAGATGTAGGTACCTTGTATACAAAAACCAATCCAAAGTTTTTTTAACGCCCAAAGAGTATTTATGGTGTTGTATAATTGTATAAAATAAAAATGTAAAGTCATTTATTAGTTATAGTTATTTATTTATGTGTGGGAGATGGAGCTCGGAGCTCTTCTTTTAAAAGTATATTTTTAAAAGAATGTAGCCAGGCGTAACTACTAAACTTGATAGTTCTTATATTTTCCCAAATATTTAAAATGAAATGAAATAACCTAAAATGTATTTTGAAAATGGAATAGACAAAAGTGAAACTTTAATCTATTGTAGTTCAATTTTTAAAATGTTCTCTTATAATTACATACAAAATATTGATATTTTGTACGTATTGGCAGAATAACGTTATCGTTTATCGATTAATAAATATATATACATATAGCTAACAATAACATTTATATACACTATTCATTAGCCACCGTGTTTTATTAGTTACCGCATTAACTTAGGTGTAACGTACAAGTAAATACTCAACTATTCAAAGATTGATGTATATAGGGCGAGTAATATATTGACAACGTTGACAATACTATTTTGTATGCTTAATTTAAAATAAGATATATCTAATATAAAGGAATTCGAATATATACTTATGAGAATTGTGTAATGATAGACGTAAATGTTTAGCTTGGCTCGTTAAAGATTTTTCTAATGTTGCCTTTTATTCTATTATTATTTACCAAAGTAAAGTCCTCTCGCCCTATGTATTGCTTTATTTAAAATAAATATTTTATTTTTAACAATTATATTGTTTTAATTTTGTTAATTTATTTTTAGAGCACAAACGTTTATTTGTTGACACCGACGTGCAATGTAACATTTACTGCTATTGTTCAATGTCATCACATCTAATAATATAAACTTTCTATTAATATTGTTTTTTTATTACCTTATTCTATACCCTCATATATAATACAAATATTACTTTTAGAATTTTTATGTTTTTATGTGTAAACTAATGCTTTAAAAAAATGGGAATACTCTTATAGTATAATCCGATTTTTTTACACTGATGGATATGTCAATTTCATTCAATTAATTCAATCAATTTGAGGCCGTTGTAGACACAAAAGTTGGCCTATAACGCGACGGTTGTCAGTTCGAAATAATAATAATTTATTCCCCCGAGTGGGGACGATTTTTATTTCTTCTCGGCAAAAGTGGCGAATGGATTGTCTTAAAACTAGTTTTCCTCTGCTTACCCTTCTATATGCGGAATACAGTGAGAAGTTGATTTATTTTTAAGTTTTTTTTACTTTAATCTATAACTCATCTGGCACGCCTAAAAGTCATAAAATAGCAAACATAAAACAGACATTTTGCTTACGCCTTATCACATTTTATGACAGTTACATGACGTACAAGTGACATTTAACATAGCAATATATTGGGCGGGACTTTAAATTTGTTTTGTTGCTAGATTGAACCTACGTAATTTTAAAACAAAAGTTTTAAAATGACGTAGTTTCAATCTAGCAATTTATAAAATTTATCTACCAGATTCATCTTATAAATTGCTATATTTTGGTAAAATTATAAATATTACACTCTATAGAAGAGTTTTGTTAAAACATTCGTAATATTCGTCGTTTAAAGGTAAAACTTTGCTGCTTAGCAACATAAAACTACAAACTAACTTTGTCACTACAGTTCACTATAGGATAGGCATTGTTAAAGTCTATAATATATTTCGTTTTAGTTCATTTATTAAGCAATATCTACAATGGAGACTGATTGGAGAGAGATATTAAAATTTTCACAAAAAGACTTAAAGCAAATCGAAAAAGAAAAGTTATGCGAAAACTTATCTTGGATGGACACGGATGATATTGAACTTAATTTTACAGACCTAAAAATTCTATTTAAGCTGGCTCAAGATGTTATAAAATACAAAACAGAACAAGTATAATTTGCAATTATATTTTTATTTCTCGTCGTTTCTAATTTATGTAAAAAACATTTTTTTTTTAACAATAGGTAAATGGCTTAATTGGGAAATCGAAAAGAAAAATGAAAACAAAAGACAGAAGTACTATAACAGGTAACTTATTAAATGAAGTTAGTTACACAAAACATATAAAAAGATAACAATAATATAACATGTAAGTTTTAAATAATTCTTTATATAAAAGAGATTAAATGTGTTCGCGAGTGTTATCTGGCAAATATTTTTTTTATATTGAAATTTATATTTTATTATATTTTTTAATTTATAGTGAAATTATAAAATCGAATTCATGTTTTTTTTTCCATACAAAAAGTTAGGTGATCCTAGGTTTAAGACTCACCACTTGGTGGCATCCAATTTACGAGACATCAGTGGTAGAACTCAATGCCAAGCTTTCTCTGCCAGAAAAATGAAAGTAATTTAAATATAATCATTCCTGCATGTAGGAATGAAATCATTTAAAGACAAATGCTATCCTTTTGTGCTTTTACAACCATGAAAGGTTTAAATATAATTTAACTTTTCTTAAGATTCTCCCACCATGAACTCTGAAAGCGTTTTAGAAGCAATCACACACCAAGAAGAAGTTATAAAAGCTAACAAAGATATCTTAGAACAGCTATACACTGATATTGCTGAACTGGAGGGACGTAAAATCAAATATGAAAAGATTAATTTTGAAGAACAAAGCAGTGAATCAAGTCGTAATACTCTATCTGAAATAAATGCTATAGCACAATTAGAAGGCGAGATAGCTAAGAAAAATAAGCATATAAGGAAACTTTTACATGATGTCAAAGTAATATTTTATTTTTATTTCACACTTATGAAGAATATGCAGGGGAGTATAACCTAGTGTTAAACTTAATTCCGCACACTGCCCAATTTTCAAAGCATTGTATAAAAAGTGATTGAACTCAAATGATGTGCTTTATTTTGTTACCAGAGTAAGGAAATTAATATATTTCAGGAATAGAACCCACAATCATTGCTGCACACAACAGCCAATATATTTTTAAAACAATAAATAATCTGAAATGTATCACTAGACCACTTTAGTTTACTATAAATTTACACTTTAAGTTTCTACTCTTTAAATTTGTATATTTCACATTTCATTACATGTTATATGATGCTATCATTTTTGTAAGTGTTTTAGTCTTAATTTTATCACGTTTTATATTTAATGTTCCATTGTGTAACATAATGTAAAGTTGATTTATATCATTAATGCATAAAAATTAATATATCATATCCTTAATATTGCACTAATGAATTTTAATAAAAAAAAATCATTACATGTTAAGTAATGGAATTCAACACCACTCTTTGTCTACCTGAGTGGGGACAATAAATAATTTGTTCCTCCAAGTACAGTCTGCACCCACAGCCTTTGCATTTATAATCTCGTCAAAACTAAAAAATGCAATAAAAAAAGAACAAATACATATTTAAATTGTATTTTGTTATAGTAAGGTATTGATGGGTGATCGAATAATACTAATTAAAATTATATAAAAATATTTTAGATCTTGGAAGAGGAAAATACGACTTTGAGGGAAAAATTGACTATTTTTAAGGAAAAATTAAAAGAATCGACTATTTTGATCGAAAACTTGACTGAACAATTGTTTGCTTTAAACAAGGACAACTCCAAATTAAAAGGTTACACAAAATAATAATATAATATTCATTACATTTTTTAGCATCACATTATTATATCCCTCAGCAGGAGTACCTTAACTAAGATACACTCATCTTAGTTAAGGTACTCCTTTTCGCATCACCGCCCAATATATTAGGTTCAATAGTAACAAATTATTTTAACATTTAACGTTACTAAATAAATATAATAATAAATCAACTAATTTCATTTTCTAAACAATATAACATAAATACGCGACTATCGTAGATTTGATTCTCAAATTTCAGTATCGCCACGCAATATCGAAAAATGGGCGGTGCTCGAGGAAGAGAATGCTTTTATACTACGTGAAACTAATAATACCACATTCATTACATTATTTACAACATCTTACATTCATTAAATTATGTAGTATAATATAAATTATTTATTAATATATTTTTTCCATAAATTTGACTTGATGATAATTTGCAAGTCTACTTTACAGAAGCTCTGGGTGCTATGGAACAAGAAAAAGCGAATTTGGTAGTAGAAGTAGAAAATTTAAGAGGGGAGGTTAACAATAAAGACATGAAGTATGAAAAAATCGAAGAAGATATAAGAACTAAACTGCAGCAACTAAGGGTTTTTTTACATTTTCTTATCATTTCTTTTTGCTTCACACTATATCCTATACATAGCAAGGTTGGCAGAGGGAAACTTAACTTAGCTTCACGCTGTATTCCTAACGGGATAGTCAGAGAGCACGGAGCGCCAAACGTTACGCTTACGGCTACAAACTTACGAGACGGAAACGCATCGTCCATCAATCTCTTCATACATGCCCTCCGAGGAATCCAGTATTGTGTTTTCGAAAGTCACTCTAGATCTTCCCCTATCACTCTTACCGCTCAATTTTCCATCATAAATATTATATTAAAAAACTTTGTAAATAATTTCCGTCAAAATTTTGAAACAATTCGTGTTGAGTGATGGAACGCCGCGCTTATCTTGTTACCAGAGCGAGGAAGACGAAAATATTAAAAATTAGAAAATATTTTCCTGACTGGGAATTGAGGACACAACCGACGCGTTTTCAGTCACACGCTGTGTGTGCCACTCCACGCCAGCTTCAATCTGTATTCTTTCTGTTTATTTTAAATATACAAAAAACTATTCATTTTACATAAAATTTCATTAATTATTTGTTTTAATAAATTACAGACTTTACTAAAATCACATAAAATTGAAATTGAACGTTTGTCACGAGAAAATTCTGAACTAAAAGAAAATTTAACGAATCTTCCAAAATTTGTTACATCCCCAAAAGTAAGAAACTTATATTAATGATTTTATAGTTAGCAATTTGAAACAATTAAATAATAAATATATATTATTGATATACAAAGTGATATATGTTATTTTATACATATATATATTACGTTTTCTAAATCTATTTTGTTTATTTCCCTATGAAAGAAGACATCACATCAAAAAGAAAAAAAATTAAAAGAATTACAAGAAAAATTAACTGAAGCATCTGAGCAAATGTTACAATCTGCAAATTTAATACAAGTATTAAAAAATGAAAATAAACAACTAAAGGCAGTTATTGAAGATATACCTGATTCAGTGTCGGAACAAAAGAATATTAGTGATGATGGGAAAGAAAAACAAATGATAATGAAGCTTAAGAATAAAGTGCAAAGCTTAAATGAAGATCTTCAAAAATCAGAAGAAATGATAGCAGCTAGAGAAGAGGAGGTTATGATTGTTATTATTTTTTTTGCTATGAACAAATGAATGTATTCGAACCACCTTCCTTGGAAGTGGTTCTAGCGTTCTGACCACCAAGTCGTGTGTTTGAATCGATTTTTTTGATGCTTATTACAACTTACTGATGTTGTTATCACATCTGAAGGAAGATTTTTACAAAATTGCTCTACTAAAAAAATATCTACAATAGTGTTTAAAATTATGAAAAATTCAAATAGGAGTAATACATTTTTACACGTTTTTCTTGGTTTTAATTTCTGATATCAAGCCAACTATAAATATAAGCTAAAAAAAAAAACATATATTACATTATAGATTGCAGAAATAAATTCACAATTACAACTAATAAAGTCAGACGAGGGTATAAACGCCTTAATAGAGAGTATAAAGAATAAAAAGAGAAATTTGAAATTAAAAGACGAGGGAATTAAGAGCCTAGTCCAAGAAGTGAATCAATTATACGAACAAGTAAATTACTTGGAATTAGAAAATGAAACAATGAGGTAAGGCATAGAGATTTAGTATAATATACAGATACTTTGATTTTTTTAGCTTTGCGCTGTATCTCACATACAGCCGGGTGAGCACAGAACCCAGTGTTAAGGCACTCCTTTTTCGAAATTTGGGAGGAAAAATACTTTCCGTTTACATGGTTTGTGTGACGGAACTTAGCCCTGTGCTTTATGTTGTTAGCAAGGAAATTAAAGTAATTCCCGATCCCGATTAATAATTCAGGCCCAGATTCTGTGTCCAATGAAATTTTGTTAAAAAAAAATTAGCGACCTGCTCGCCACTTTGTCCGCTTAAACTACTGAAGTATTTACTTAATATACTAAATTACGCTTGTGTTTTAATATACCTACCTATAATGTATGTTTGCAACGCACTTAACATTTCTAATGGGAAATTAATTAAAATCTTAAATTATTAAAACCCTGCATTTTTGTAATTCCCATTAATGAATTATTGAATTGAATGTTCGAAAAAAAAAGGAAGAAACAGAAATGGCTTAAGTTACAGTTATGCACTTTTGTATTTTAGCAAACATTTGTATTTTTCGGTTTTTAATTTTTTTATGGATATTATAATGAAAACCGGGATGAACCTTGGAAAATTTGTAACTCCAGACCCTAGGCTATCCATAGGCTATCCATATCCCTAGGATATCCATACAAAAAATATTAATTTCTGTCCGGTAATCTTTACGTAATTGGCGAACAAACAAACAGACAGACAGACCGACAAGAATTCTACTGAGTAGTGTTTTAGCTTCTACAATTGATATATTAACCGACCTAATTTTTTTTTGTAGCCTACTTAATTTTTATTATATGTATATGGAGATTATTTATTATTTTAGGGAACAACTTCAAATACCTGTTGATGAAAAAATAGAAACCTATGGAATTCTAAAGAAAATTATGACTCTAGAAAAAGAAAATAATCAAATAGCTAGGAAAATATTAGAATATGAAAATAAACTAATTTCAGTGGAACTAGAGAACCGTGATAAAGATGAGAAAATTTTGAAATTAAAAACTATAATTAGAGAGGCAAAAATTGATGTAGATAAAATTAGTAATGTTGAAATTGAAGATAAGTTAGTTATCCTCTTTCATTATGAATTTCAAATTAAAAAAAAAATGTTTTTAACTTTTAAACCTAACCTTTTCAGAGTTGATCAAAACAATATTGAAATAAACAATAATTTCAATACAGAACAAATTCAAGCAATTATTGAGGAAAATGAGGGTCTTAGAAATGGTCTTACTGATATCTTAAATTTATTGAAAGACAGTAAGTATATGTTGTTTTTAAATAGGCGATACATTAATATTTCGAAATATTCGCGACGCCGCGCCGAGTCAAAACTTCTTTGGTATTGTATATTACATTAACTTATAAACCTAATTATTAAAATTAATGTATTATTTTTTGCTCTTCAATTGCTTGTCTGGCTAAGTTTTATAATAAAAAAATTTATTCTCTTATAGGTACATCAAGTTCTGGAGTTCTTTTAATAGAGTGTCCAACATTAGAAGCGCTACTTAACTCAATGGAGATACGTAAAGCCGCGGGTTGGTATTCACCGCATATGAAAACGGTTATGGAATTAAAGGCCGCATTAGGCGGTAAAGACGCTTTGATGAATGCTTTGCATGAATCTAGGTAAGCAAATGGAATAATACACCCATTTATAAAAATCCTATAGACCTATATAAAGCATTAAAATATTTTTTAATAGACAACATTCAATCGCCATGAAAATGCATTTCAATTTTATTGTGTACTATTTTGACGGAAATGCATGGGCCATTCAAAAATGCATTGAATTTTATAAATAATTATGTAGTTTTAAAGCTTAACTCAAGCTAACATTTTCTGATTGCTTATTGCCGCCATATAATTAATCAATATTTTTTTTAAAAGTTGATTAGTTATGTAAGTAAAGCTAAAACATTTGTAGGAAAGAAACATATCACATTTTGGACAAACTATCCAAACAAGAGCAAAAATCTTTAGAATTAGAAAATAAATTAGAAGAAATAAAAACAAAAACAACAATTAAAATACCTACAGAAGATAAAATTTCAAGCACCACTGATATAAGTATCGGTGAATTTGGATCTTGGATGTTAAATGTAGATGAAAAAATCGATATCAAAAATCACAACGAAATACAAAATATTATCACAAAAGGGAACATTTTATTTGAAAGCCAATACAAACAAGCTCTACAGTATTTCGAAAATAAATTTTCATTACTTTTCGAAAAGTTTACATCGTTAGTAATCACAAGTTCAAATGAAACTAATAATTATTCAATAAAAGAAGAACATTATAAAGCAGAAATAGAAAATCTTCGATCACAATTAGAAGAAAATGAAGATGATACTAGTAATCAATCACCGGGGCTATTAGATGTGCCCAAATTATGCTTTTCAAGTCGAAAATATAATTATCTAAAAGAATCATATAAACAAATAAGAACTATAAATGAAAATATAAAAAATGAACTATTAGAATGTAAGAAGGAAAAAATGATTAAAATGTCAGCATATGAAAAAAAAATTCAAAAACTTATCCTTTCTATAATTAATTTAACGGATAAACTACGTAATTCTATACCAATAGACTTATTTTTAAAACAAAATGATGCTTTAAACGAACTTGTCGTTAAATATAAAAATATGTCGGAAGTAAACACTAATAAATTAATAAATTCAGTAGATTTAAGTAAGCGCTTAGAAGAAGATAAAATGGATTTGATCCGTCGTTTCCATGACAGTGTACAAAATATATGTAAGTTTTACTCTATTTATTTGATATGTCCTGCAAATATATATGCTGTTCATTAGGTAAAACTCGACGGTTGTAGATTCAATGGTCAAGCTGAAAAAATTATGTGTTTTCAATTTGTCCAGGTATCGTCGTCACAATAACATTATCGTATCTAGAGATATTTGGGTGGCGTGATTTTTTAGGAGGTGGGACCTGGAATTTTAGCTTAGAAAAGATATGTTCGTGTAAATGTAGTTAAGTAAAACTTCAGGTGTGTGCACCAGAATTTTCTATGGTGGGTACGGCCTATCCGACTTCGCCGCCCCTCAGACCCTTCCTACGCCCATGGAGTCGAATTTCGCTATTTAGCACGCAATCTCGAAAATTTTGCAATGCGTGGGGAATAGTGTCTTAATAATAATGCTATATGCGGAATGCAACTAATTAATAACAGTATATGTATATTTGTTACAGCAAAATCTCATAGCGTTGGTGTAGATAAGATTTTAATTGAAATCGAGCAATCAGTACTTCAGAAACAATTAAAACAAATATGCGAAGAACTAGAAAATAAAAATGTCGAGATAGAAAAATTACAAAAACAAATTGAGCAACTTCAAATTTTACAAGCAGAAATAACGTAACCTTTCGTGTTTTTTTATATTTATTTATTAATTATTCAGACCATTCTTTTATTGGGGCTGTCTTTGCGCATTAAAATAACACCCGATTAATACGACCGTTGTGATCTCGATTCCTATTTGGTGCAGTGAACTTCTGGTAAGACAAGGCGTGGCGTTAGCCGCCACACAACCCGCAATGATTTGAAAAGCGGATGCAAAGATAGGGAAATACGAGCCGGAATGTATATATAATTCTAGTCCCGCATATATCAGGGTAGGTAGAGAGAACCTGAGAACCTAGTCTGAAGACTCTCTACTCTCTCTCTCTCTCGAAGTCGTTTCTTACTTTTCGCCTAAATCTCGAAGTATTTGTATGTTACGTGACGGTACACAACGCCACGCTTTGCATCGCACCAGAACGAGAAAATGAAAATATTACATCGATCTCGTTTACAATCACACACTTGTGCCAATGCGCTACGACTGTCTTATATGTGTGTCATACATCCTATATATCGGGAAGTATATAAAGAAAATATATAAATATATTTTTAGGAATAAGATGATATATTCAGAATCCAATGAAGATATTAATAGTATGAAAGAACAAATAAAAAAAATGATTGAAAGCAATAACATATTTAAAGAACAATATCAAGATACACAAAATCAACTAGACACAGTTCGTTTACAGGTAATTTGTTATCATTTTTATTACTTACTATATATTTAAATGCTACTTGAATTAATACATAAGTGAGGCCGTAGCGGCGCAGGGGCACAAGGGTGTGACTGTAACGCGACAGTTGTAGATTCGATTCCCATTTAGATTAATTTTTATTTATCAATATTTTACTTCCGCCACTCAACATGCAATGCCATGGCATAAAAGTGAAGAACAGTGTCTTAACACTCCTTCTATAACTTAGTAGAACACTTTATTTTTTGTGTCCTTCCATTCCTATAAGGTGAATTGTTATAATGTTTAGTTACAGTCATACCAGCACAAAGAATTAAATAATGAAATGGAAGTCAATATGCTAAGACATCAAATACTCGATCTGCAATCAGCGGGTGATAATAAAGCAATTGTTGCCAGGTATAAATAACTAATTAATTTTGTAAATTATATCATATTTATATTATAACTTAGTATTCTCGATTGGTTTTGCTAAGAATTCCATAGTAGACCATCAGATTATTTTATAATGCATATCGACACGAATGGATTCCTTTTATAAAGAAGATTTATATTTGTATACATACACTAAATTAGAAATATATCTAGTTAGAATAAATGTAGAACAGTATTTAATCGTATTTTTTGGCATAAAAACTGTGTTAAGGCTGAGCAGTGAAGTTCTTCTTTCGCAAATGCAAGCTTCAGAGAGTCAAGAGAGACTAGAGGAACTTAAGATTGCATTAAATAAAGAAAAACATCTAAGAGCCGAGACGGAAGAGATACTGATGAACCGACAAAACGTATTTGATGTTTACGCGAACAGATATGAAACAAAAATCAGGTAACAAAAACAAAAACCAATATTCAACAGAAATATGTATTTTAAATGAAACTAATTTAACCGGATTAATCGTGTATATTTAAGATTTTACATTTTGGAAACCCGACCTTAATATATGTACGTACATAAGTCTATATCTATAGAGATTAACATCACTACCGTACCGTACCGTATATGGTATTTTTTTAATGTTGAAACTATCGTGGTGCGGTTGCAAGTGTCTGATTATTTTGGGTTCCATTCCCACACGGGGAAATAAATTATATATATTTTCTCGCCCTGGTGAGAAGACAAAACGCGGTGTTAAGTTGAACCATTTGCAGTGTCTCGTAATGAGTCAAACATGTTATCACATTAAATTCATTTTCTTAATATAGTTTTATATAATGTATTGTTTTTCTATAGGAAATTAGCAGAAATTTTAGACGTTCTAAGGCAACAGTATCAGGGAAGCTTGCCAATAATATCTATTGAAATACTTCTTGAAAAAATAGAAGACTATCATAGAAAATCTAGTGAAGTTGAAGAAAAACTAACTGAAATTGAGAATTTACGATCAGATTTGATGACTAAACATACTATTTATAATCAGCTACTAGATCTCTCTTCAGGAAAATGTTTTGAAGATGACGATGTTTGTCCTCACAAAATGAAGAATATAATAACTGTAATATATTTTCTTGCGTTACTGTTACTTAATTATTAAATATAATTAATGTTGTGACCCGGGTCCATAAGCGTGTATTTGTAAACGCGATGGTTATCCGTTAGATTCCGACTCCGGAAAATTAAATATTTAATATATTCATTTCCTTGCTCTGGTAACGAGACAAAGCGCGGCTTTGAATTCAGTCACCCAACCCTGTCCTAATGGAAAGTGAAGAACAGAAGCGTCTTCATGAGGAACTTAAGATTATGTTCTAAGGTTCTCTCTGCTCATCCTGATACATGCAGCAAGGAGCAGTGCGATGCAAAAAATTTATATATAATAATTGGAATACATAATATTTTAGGAAGAAACTCAAAAACTTGAAATGGAGCATTATAAAAAAAATCTTTTATCATTTGATCAAACCCATAAAAGGCTTTTGGAACGTTGCAGTTTTCTAGAAAAATCTTTATTATTACTTAATCAAGGCTTTAAAATAAATAATTCTCCAGCACACAGTTATCAAAAACAAAATAACCAAAATAATGATATAGAAATAGAAGATGTTATTTCAGATGATGATTCTAGTAGCAAAGGTAAACTTATATACTTTATTTACGTACATATATATTTTCTATTACTAATAATAACTTCGATATTTTGCTATTGTCCTAAATTAATATTTTTAATATAGCTTGTATAAAGCTCATTTTTAATTTAAGGAAATCGGACGCTCACATTATCTCATCCGAAAACAGATGTGAAATTATTAAAGAAAAATATGGAAAAAGACCATCAAGATGATTGTAATGATGACATTAATAATAAACCTCAAACAACAAATAAAGCGAAAATAGAAAATCGTCAAACGCAAACGTTAAACTTTATAAATACTGACACAAAATATACACAAACCGATACTGACTTTAATTTGAAAGAACTAAAAAATCACGTAGAAAAATTATTAAGCGACATAAAACAAAAAGATAAAATAATAAAAGGTATATCATCAATATCCGAACAATACAAACAAATTACAGAAAATATGACTAAAGATAAAGAAAAAACAAATGTAATTATTAAAAAGTTAAAAGATTCTAATAACGAAAAAGATGAAGGCTTAAAAAAATTAGAAGATTTAAATAGCCTACTAAAAAAAGAAGCACAAAAGCTTAAAATTAAATCAGCAAACCGAAATTAACAAAATAAATGATACGGTAAACGAAGAAAATCAATCTCTTGTAGAAGATTTAAAAAGAATAGAAAAAGAAAAAAATGTGATAATAGCAGAATATAAACAGTTATTAATAAAGGAACGTAACGATTATTCTCAATCTCTAAAGGAAATGCAAACGAAATTAAAAGAAATGCAAGCCAAATTAGATAAGTAAGTAATATAAATTCATTGAAAATATAAACAACAATTTGTTAATTATGTTCCGTCACTTACAATGTCTTGAAAATAATTAATACAGCGTGCGTGTTAATACAGCGTGCTGAAAATATTATACTATAGAACACCTATAAATATTAGGTGCGAGTGTTCTAAGATTAGCATTAAAATTTTATATCGTAAGTAATCAATCATCCATGCATCTAAGATAAAAATCATCTTATATACATACATACATAACCTTATAATGTAATGTTTTTTTTTATTACAGTGAAGGACGCGAAGTGATTACCTCCGGCGATGATGTCAAAGAAACAAGCAATAAGTACACATTGAGAATTTGTGAATTAGAAGATGAGTGTTTTAAACGGAAAAGTGCTTTGGAGTCTTGTGAAGCGGAATTGTTAGTGGATAAGCTATAAAATATTACGTGTTTTAATGGGTCTTTTTTTATTTTTTTTATTTTCATGTTGTCTATGCTGAGAAAAGAGAATTATTTTTGGAAAATGTATAAAATAATTAAGTTTGAATTTGAGTTTCAATTTGCGAATCGTTTACAAAGAGGCGCGATCTAAAACCGTTACGATTAAAATTAATCATACGTTTCCTGTAAGTATTAAAATGTAAATGTTTTCAGTAAAAGTCAACAAAGCGAGATGGAACGTTGGAAGAACTTGGCTACTGAGAGATTGATCAAAATGGAACAATTGAGTGCTCAAATAAAGGAAAGACACAATCATGAGGTAAAAAAATAAATTTATTTTTATTAACTTTTTGGTAGTGAAATAGAAATATCTAAGAGTTGTATATGACATATAACACCGTTAGGTGTCCGAGGAAACAAGTCAGCAAGTTAACGAAAAATTTCCGTGATGTAAATGGCCTTAATTCTTCCTCGTTTCCTCCAACATAAATAAAAAATATATATTTTTTTCAAATTGAACCTGAGGTTAGTGCAATCGACCTATAAACATCATTGTTATAATATTAGCATAGATGAAATAAAAGTATCATTAAACTGTTGCTGTTACATAATACACATTTTACATACTCGCACTCGTATACTGAGTCGAAAACAAATACTAAACATATACTTTGATTCATTTATTATAAATTTGAAATTTAATATGATAATGCCTTTCAGGCAATCATTTCAAAGAAATATTTAGCAATTTAAATTTAGATATATTGATTTTTTATTTAATTTCCTATCTAGTGTAAAGACAGTTCGTTCCGCATGCACAGTCTTCTTCAGTTCTTTCGAGAATTGCGTGAGAATTGCATTGCGTGTTAAGTGGCGAAACTCAACGCCGCCCTTTGTGTTGTTACCAGAGCGAAGAAATGGGTAGCAACGTCCGCTCTAGAGGAACGTGAGCTACGACGCCCTCATACAGATTTTGACTCGATAAAAGTGCATCTATTACATTTTTTACTTGCCTACAGATGGAATCGTACAAGGCGGAAAATCAGCATTGGTTGTCACAGTTAAACGAAACTCAACGTGAACACATGGAGCTGAGAGCACGACTCACTGAACAAAAGACCTTACATATGAAACAAATGACCGAGAAGGATGGTCATATAGAACAACTGAGGTCTATTATTAATAATCTTAAGGTAACGAATGAAGATACAGTGGGAGCTCGATTATATAGTCCTTGAATAAATAGATTCGCGGTTATCTGTACCAACGTCGACTTATTTTATAAAAACACACGTAAATAAATGTATATACATACATACATTGTATGTTGGAATATTTACGTCTTAATTAAATTAAATCAACACTTTCTGCCGAGTTCTGGAGGCATTGCTGTGTTGAGTGGCGGAACTCAACACCGCACTTTGCCTCGACACCAGAACAAAGTTATAAAAATGTACTTAAATGTAAATAATGGGAACAAAGTGTTACAGTAAAATCGACTGGTTGTAGGTTCGATTAGAATGGGAGAATTGTATGTGTTTCCTATTCCCAGTACTGGCTTCATCTCTTAATAATTTATTCTATTTGTTGTTTTTAATAAACACATGACATAATTAAAACCACTTTTTTCTTACTTCGTCGAAAGGTTGGAAATGGAGTGTCTTAACACTAGATTCCTTCTGCTTACCCCGCTGTATGAGATATGAAACTAAAACATTATTTAATTCAAAACTTATTATACACAATTCCAGTCGCAAATGTTAAACATGCAAACAATGCTCTCAATAAACGATCCAAGTTTCGACCTGTCCGCCATCGTTGAGGTGGAAGAATTGAGTGATCAGCAGTCGGATAGGTTGGAACTGAAGTGCGAGTCGTCCGTCGATTTCAATGACAGCCAGGAAGATCTGAGGATGCCATGCACTTCTACTGCTATATGGTATGTGTTATAGACTAAGTGACATGTCTTAATTAATTTTAATATGTTTTAAATTCGCGTTGTACCCCGCATATTCCAACCCTGGCAAACAGAACTTTGGAACCTAGTGTTACGACACCTCCGGTTCCCACTTTCTGCCATATTCTTAGGTCATTGCGGATTACGTGGTGGAACTCAATGCCGTGCTTTGCGTTGATGCCAGAGCTCTCTCTGTAATGGAAATATTCAATTTCTGTGAGTGGAAATTGAACACACAATCGTCACGTTTACAATTAAATGATTATGCCATTGCGGCACAGTGGCCTCTAAAATTATTTATGTTTATAAATAATTTAATGTATTATAGAAAACTATAAAATAATTTCAGGCAAGAACCAGTAATAGAACGACTTCGCCGAGAGAAACAACTAATGAGTAAGCAGAATGCCATACTGCGTCGACAGATCAAAGCGGTAGCGGCGCGCGAGAGACGCTCACGTTTAGATGCACAGAATCTGAAGAATCAAGTGTTTCGTATGTAAGTTTGCTCTTGCTTATGTTTCGGATCCAAGAGAGAGAGAGAGAGATCCAGAAGTGCTTCTTAATTGGTATTTGTAGTTTTTACTTTAATAAATCGTAATTTTATTTGGTATTGCTTGCAAAAATTATCGTGTTAATATAGAAAAATGGTTAGTAGTTAATGTTTAGTTTAGTCCAGTTTAGTCCAGTCCCAGTGTTCTGGGCATTAGCTCGGGACAGACAGAGATAAAGCAGAAAATTATTTTTTTTTGTATTGGTGTATCAGATTAATAACCATATACACACTAGCTAGACACAGTTATTTTGAAGTCTCAAATAGACAATTATTAATGTTTTTTTATCACAAAATGCCTTATTGTGACTTTTTTATAAAATATATAATTTTCATTCTTTTTCGGCTTATTTTGTTTATTGAGACTTAAAATATCTTAAAAATCCTTTTGAAAACTGTAAAATATATATATATATATATATATATATATATATATATATATATATTTCATAAATATCCATATAGTTAAAGTGGGCGAAGCCGCGCGGGTCTGCTATTTTATTATATATATTACTTGGTGAAAAAACAGCATAATATTATTTTGAATAACTCCTATTTATTTCGGCACAGAAGCACAAGCGGCAACAAGGTCCCGTCGGCGGAAACGACGGCGCTGCAAAGCAAGATGGCGTCGCTCCAAGCGCAGCTGTCGGCCGCGCGCCGCGACGGCGCCGCCGCGCTCGCGCTGTGGGACAGGTGCAAGAGGTACAGTACTCCTGAACTTAGGTGCCTTCATTTGTTGCGAAATTCACTCGGGAAGTAAATAACCAAAAGTCCTAAAATCATCTACGTATACTTAAAGATTACCACGACGACGTGTAAGAATTTCGACGTAGATTAATGAGAACGAGATAATGAAAATATTAAAGCACTAACTTCCCGAATTGGCAATAAAACCGACAACTATCGCGTTTAAAGTGAGTAGCACGCACTAACTACCACGCATCACCACGACGGCCACAATTTTTTTATGCTTTAAATTATTTTCGTAATGTTGTTTAGAGCACAGCAAGCCTCAGAAAGATGGCAAGCACGTTATGAAGAGAAATGCCAAGAAGTTAACAAATTGGAGTCAAGCCTGAACCTGGCCAAGTCAGCTGTAACCAGACTTGAAAAGGAAAAACGCATTTTACTTGCAAAACTTAACGATGACAAACGTAAGTCTTAAATATGAATATGAATAATATATCATGTTTTTAATATTTTTAGCAAACGTTTTTAAAAGGAATGGGAAATTAATGGGATGGGAAGTCTTTTTGAAAACGGCCAAATTGGGACGTTTTATAAAGCTTTTATTTTTTCTTTGTGTGTAAAACATTTTAAAATGTGTTAAAATATATTAAAAGATACCGAAGAGAAACGTCTAGCACTAGAAAAGCAAGATGCAGAGACATCGGAGAAAGAGAGCCGCCGGAGTGTTCGCGAGATGGAGACCGCAGCGCCGCCGTCCGACGCCGCTCTGTGCGCGCGCGTGGAGGCGCAACAACGCAGGATCGCTGCTCTCGAACTTGCTGAACGAGTACTGTATTATTATATATATTATTGCATGTTTACAAGATAGGCAGAGGGAGCCTAATGATGAGACACTCCTTTTCCCACTTTTTCTGTGAGATTCGAACCCACAACCGTTACATTTACAGACTCATATTTGTGCCCCTATGCCACGATGGTTTAATATAAAGTATTGTCAGTTTCACGATTTATGCCACCGACTCTCTACGTATATACCTAACCCACAAAAACCGCGCAGGGGCACGGGTGTATAACTGTAAACGCAACAGGTTTGTTAGATTCCCATTCGAAAAAATTAAATTAATATTTTTATGTTCCTGCTCTGACATCGAGGCAAAGCAAAGTGTAGTTATTTATTGAAATTTGGGCTTTATTTGGTTGCATCTGTTATTCGTGCATTCATATTCCATTTTATAAACAGCTAAACTAATTCTAATATTATATTACACTGTCAATCAAAAATTATGACAATAAATGCAAAAACACTTTAATTTATTTGAGATATTCTTGGTCGTTTTCAGGGTAATGAAACATTGGTAAATGAATATGAAAAGTCCCTAGCAGAGATCACAGCGCTTAAGGGGCAAATACTAAAACTGGAATCTACTCTGCTCGAAGCACAAATTAAATCACCGATGAAAAACGATATGGCGCCAGAACTACAGTACTGGAAAAAGTGAGTTGTTATGTTTTTTAACTTCACGCTGTATCCTGCATATATAGACAGACAGAATCCAGCAATCAAACATTCCGACAAATTTATTTACCGGAGAGATTCTCCCTAATAAAAATTGAATCCACAACCATCATGTTTACAGTCGGACACTGTTGCTGCTCAATGACGGCTACAAGCGTGTTAGTGATAATATCCCCTAGAACTAGAACAAATCTAGAACAAATAAATAAATAAATCAGCTTCACGCTGTATCCCGCACACAGCAGGGTAGGCAGAGGGAACCTAGTGTTTTTTGTTAGACACTCCGTTCCCCACTTTCTGCCGAATTCTGGAGGCCTTGTGTGTTGAGTGGCAAAACTCAACGCTGCGGTTAGCCTCGACACCAGAGCGAAGAAATGGAAATATAAATTTAAGTAAATATTTCATCTCCTCGAGTGGGGATCGAACCCACAACCAGTCGGCTTACAGTCACACTTTGTGCCGCTGCGCCACGACTGGCCTCTAGAACAAATTATAGTTAATTATAATTTATAGCTATATTTTATTTACATCTAAAATCTCAGTCGTAAAGGTTGGTTGAGTATTAGACCTGCACAAACTGATATTATATTTCAGGCAAACATTTCAGATTATTTTATTGATTTTCTTATTACTGAATTATCGAAGTTTAGAATTAAACGTTATTTACAACAATTGTCATTTTTAAACCGTCGGCGCAGTAAGGCGTGAGTTTGATTCCTACTCGGGTGACTCTGGTAACAAAAACAACATGGCATTAAATTCCAACTAACATGCATTGAAAACCATTGGAAATGGGCCTCGGAAATTGGGCATTGCGGGAAGAAAAGAGCGTTTCCTCTGCCATACTAGGCGAGAAAAACGAGAAGCTGGGTCCTTTAAATTATCTTTTTTTGTTACATTCATTAATTTAATTCTCTTTACAGCTACTGTAATATGATGAAAGAAGAAAACACTCAGTTGACGGTACGAGTGAGCGCGCTAGAGACGGCGGCCGCGGAGCCGCCGCAGCGCGTCGCGCAACTGCAGCGCACTGTCCTCACGTTGCGAGGTAGTGTTCCAGTTACTTTCTTATTAACAGTTTTACGCGTACATAGTTGGATGAGCAGAGAAAATGTAGTGTTAAGACACTTCTTTCCGTAATCTCCGTCCAATTTTCGAGACGTTATGTTTAGTGGACTTGTTATAAGAGCTAGCAAAATAATCCATTCCCTAAGTAGGAATCGAATCCACAACCGCTGCGTTTACAATATAAAGAGTACATATTTTTGTTATTATTATTTCTTATAGGTCTCGTAAGCAAACTACAAGCTGAACAAAAATCTTTGAACTCTAATAGACGTGGTGACTCCAGACCCGGGAGTGCTAAAAGTGGAGCTGATAAGGTATAAATGTGTATTGCTGGCTTTTTTTTTTTAATTATGAATATGTTTTGTTGTAATATAAAAAATATTTATAATATTTGTTTTTTACACCGATCTGGCTAAATAAGGCATTGCGTCATATTCCGCTTTCTAACTACTAATTTATCAGTACAGTTTCTTTTTTAATATTTAGATAAGAAGTAATGAAGAATCATACCGTACTGAAATAACCAATCTCAAGAAGAGTATAATGGAAAAGGATGAGCTTCTACAAAAATGTAAAGAAATGTTGAACATGGCGATGGAGAAAAACGATCGACTGTCTATGGAGGTAATATGTTATGTACTAACTTTTCCTATGTTAGCTTCACGCTGTATCCTGCACGCAGCAGATTAGAGAGAACACGGGAAACTAGTACTAAAACACTCCGTTCCCTACTGACCGTGGAGTTCGAGGCATTGCGTGTTGAGTAATGGAACTCAACGCCGCGCCTGCCTTCGTCAAGAAAAAAATATATATAAATAAATAATTCATTCCCCCGAGAAGGTATCGAGTCGCACGCTTGTGCGCATTCGATTCCTGTTCGGAACAAAGTATTATTTTTATTTCTTCGCTCTAGTTAACAAGAAATCGTGCTTCATCTCTCAATACGCAATGACTAAAAATATATAAACTTTTTGTTTATTTTCAGAATATGTTTTTACGGGAACGCTTGGAGGAGCTGACCGACTAACATTCATTTAATAAGATTATTCTTAAAGTTTAAATAATTTCTTTATTATTATAATACACATAAATAACAATTGCAAGCTATTTTTATTTAATTTTTATGTTCATATATACTGGTTTAGTTAAAGAAACTATCTCTTCACAAATCACATGCTAGTTAGTACGTTTGACAAAAAAAAATGATTTCGATATATCTATGTAAGTTATTACTTTTAATTCAATAGAAATACAAAATTTGCAATATTAATAATTAATTGTTTTTTTTGCCGCGATCTTTGAGTATAAGATGTATCTTGGATAGATTTCCAATTCAAAATATTCTTTGTTCACGATTATTTTGTACACTATTAATATTTGAAGGCTGATTGTAGCTTGTAGAAAATCCAACCCCCCCCCCCCCGGTCCTATGTCATCAAAAATAAGCAATCCTCTAAGAAATATTTCATTGAAAACTTTAAAAATAAGCAAACCCAAGATCGCCCCGCCCCCCTACAGTGCTTACGTAATACTTGAACGGCCCCATAAAGAAAAATGCTACAGGTGTAAAGTTAGGTCAAATCAGTAGATGGGAAAAAAATAAAACAAAATTATTTCCCAAAATATAATTCTGCTATATATCACAAACTGGTGATTTCTTAAATAAAATATATCTATTTTTATTCGATCTTAAATACTCGTAGGCACCTGTATATAGAAATGTATTAAATATTTCAATATTATATTATTTTCAATCAATGTTTACTAATTATTTATAAAACATAAATAATATAGATACATTAATTCCTCTTGAAGCCTTGCACTGAGTATGAACTATATTTTCCCGTTTTTACTCTTCCTGCTAGCAGAATAGGCAGGGGGCACCTAGTTTTGAGACACACGACAATTAAATATTATCGTTTCCCCTCAGGAACCATAACATTTACAGTAGGACAGCCCACTGCACCACGACGGCCTCACGATATGTATAATGTATTATCATCATTTATAATATTATAATATGTTATATTACATATATAATATCTATGTAAATATCAATTGCATTATACTTATTTAAATATCACTGCTAAGCCAAACGGATATTTTTATTTAATGTTTCTTTAACACTTAAGTATAATTAATTTCTTAAATATTTCCTTCTTTATCATATCATTAAATATAAATATAACTTATGTATGTATGATATAGAATAAATAAATTAAAACATTTTAAAAAATAAACGTTTTTTCAAAAAACTTACAAATTTTGTATTTAATGTATAAAAAATGGCTAATTCATTTTAAAAAATTATAGACATCTACATTAATATATTTTTTACATATTATTTTTAAAAGAAATTAGTTATTGTTAAGATAATATCTAACTATTAAAAACTAAAGTACGCACAATATAAGATGCTTATAATTTTTCATTTACACAACATACTTGAACATATCTCGCTTTATTCTCTCAACAAAAAAAACCTAGTGACATCAGAACGACGGAATTTCACATAGCGTTTAGTCTAACAAAATTGACAGGCATATATCGATAAATATTAACTAAGAGAGATTTTAACCCACAACCGTTACAACAAAAGTACACCTTAAGTAAAAAAAAATACATTTTTATTATTATACTATTATATAATATTCTGATAGCGTTGCTTGTTTGCTGTAATACAAATGGCAGTGGTGGGAAGATAAAGACTTGTTTAAGTATTTATAAGTACTTAGTCTTTTTTCTTGCTTAAGTACAATAAGTAGATCATTTGTCATATAAATAAATTATATTTATATATATAAATAGGTATACTTTTTTTATATTTAAAAACTATTTAACAGCTCTATATATATTCTATTGTCAACATAATACCATGATTAGTTTATCTTAAATTTATACGTTCCTATATTAATAAAAAGTATGTTAATATAAAATTTAATCACATTTTTTTGAAAATATTTTTAAGTTAACGTTTTAGTGAGGAATGTTGTAATATTATTAAATAATTAAAATTTGCTTTACTACCGTGTGTAGAGTTTTGCTAACTAAAAAATTTAATGATTAGGTATACATTTGAAATTAGTTTATGTCTTAAGGAACTTCAATCTTCATTATCTGGTGTTAGAAGTTCACACTGAAACATATTACACATAAAATTTAGTTTATTATTCAATAAATAATAGCTATACCTATCTCTTATAAACTTCTATAAACACATAAAACTCGGGTTAATGAAAAAAAAACCAGTTTCAGGATTGATGGTAAACGGGAAGTATACCTACTATTTTTTATTTTATCGATATACCTGTAAATTTTCACTTTCTGGATTTTTGTTCTTTATTTCTGCTATAAGTTTTTACTTCATGCCAAATTTCAATAATGTATATCCACGGGAAGTAACCTATAGGTTTTAATTATATGCAAAATGTATGCATAAATGCTCATGAATATGTTTTTATTGCTTTGACTAAGAAGCTTGATATTTTCTGTGCTTCAAAGAATTATAGACCTAAATATTTAATATTAATTTCACCTTGATATCTGTACGTCATCTTGAGATAAATGGTCTCAAAATAATCCTATAAGGGTTCCGTTTTTACCTTTTGATGCACGGAACCCTGAAAATGATTAAAGAACAAGAAAAAGATCACTTCAATACATATATAGCAAAGAACAAAAGATAATAGAAGTTTAAGGCATTTTTGGAAAATTAAACACAAAATATTGAATTATATAATTTTATCATAATTTAGGCTAAATATTAGTATATAAAATTAATATTTAGCCTAAAATCAATTTATGTACACAAAAAAACATAGATTTTAAGCTTATTACCTTGGTGCAAGCGATAAAGTCCATAGAAGCCAGAATCATTGCGCTAAGCGTGTGTCCATCTAGAAACAAACTAACTAGTGAACTCTACTGTGATGCTTTATGAAATGATAAAAGCGTGATGATACCCAGGTTTAATATGGGGAATTTACTAAATAATTCAGTTTTTTTAGTTTTTACCTAATGTCGTTCCTATTTACGTATTGATAAAATATTTTCGTTGTCAATGCATTAATAGTAAGTAGCAAGGGCGTAGGAAGAGGAGAAGGGGGCGGGTGGTCAATGCTTACCAAAGACATTTTAATTAACCCCACCACACATCCACCTTCCCATCTCCCCACCCCGAAAATATCTAGTATATAATATATTATTTATTTAATTTACAGTAAGAAATTTAGAAACAAAAAGTGACTTTTGATACTAATAACAATGTTTTATTTAAAAGCTTGGTTGAGCATTTCTTTGGTGCAAACATGAGCAACTCGTGACTCGTTAAACATGCTTTTGCGTCTCGCCAAGCACATCTTAAATTGAAATTATTTTATCGACTCTCTTCCATTAAAATATTGTTATAAAATTAATTATAATAAAATGGTTGTAGGTACGTAATAAACCAAAACAACGTTGCTCACCCCTCGTTTAGCATATTTATAACTTCTTTTCATTTGATTTTTTTTCAATTAATATACTTTCGCGTAACAAATAATATTTCAAAAGACTACGCTTGGAAAATATATTTACAAAATGTATTTTCAATTTTTATGTTTATAATAAGATTTTTTTAGAAAGTGTGGCGCTTATCCCATTGAGGCATCTATCCTGGTTTTACCACATAATATGAGGAATGGCTCCATTTAAAAGGCATGCAAGCAATATAATTAGTAGATATACATACTTGTACTGGTGTTTTCTTTTCGTACTTAGCTCTAAGTAATTTCGCTAGAGGGGGTGTGAAAAGTGCGGGGTCAGGGTGCTTTTGACCCGCCTTTTCCCATGGTTGCTTTTGTTTCCATACTAACGATATAACTGACCCCACTACTAATACCCACACTAGACCGATCTGAAAATAGTTTTTATAAGAAACAAGTACTCCATTTGGGAAGTATAAAAATAAATAAAGAATATCTAAGGAAGACAGAATTTGAATCAGCACCTTTTTTTACCAGAGCGAGCTTTTTTTAGTAGGGTAGAAAGGGGATGGGGACATAGTGAGAGAAGAGAGAAGGGGACATCGTGTTAAAACACTCTATTAAGACTTTTCCGTCGAATTCACAAGGTATTATGTGTTGACTGGCGGAACTTAAGGCCGCGTCTTGACCTCGTTACCGTGGATAAGAAAATATTAAATATCCATTCCCCAGAGTGAGAGTCGAACCCACACTAGTGGCATTTACGCCCACGCCATGCTCAACGACAGCTTTCGAGGAAAAGGTAATCAGTATAAAAATATTACAACAGTAACACACTGCGATATCGCTACGACGGATAGACATTATTTGTAAATGACAAATTCAGAAAAATATATTGTTTAGAGAAGATTTATTACGATAAGTGTAAACACTTACAGGACTTGTCCATAAATAAGATATTCTGTACGGATAGAAGAAATCAGTTGACGGAGGTGGTAGTGGGTTCACCGTCACGTTGAATAAACAGCCTTCAACGCTAACGGGTAGTTTTACTGCGGCGGGACGAGGTCCACCGAAGCTGATCCATAGGGTGGTCGCCATCCCAGTTACTAGAGCTATTGATACACCCTGAAATTTGTTTAAAATAATATCTTATAACTTTTTAATATTAGACCATAGTGGTTCAATGATACAGCAACTGACTGAAAGCACCATGATTATGGGTTCAATCAGCACTCTGGTACTATCATTGTAATTTAATTATTTTCATCCTTTAAAAAGTGCGGCGTTGAATTCCGCCACAAAACCTAGTGTAAAACGAACAAACAAAGGCAACGCTCCTTTTAATACATTTTATTGTAAGTTGAAAATGTGTCATCCTCCTGCTCATGTAAATTAAGAGAGCTCATATACTATTTAATATTTATACATTTTTTTCAAACATTTCCAATTATGAGTAGTATTATTTATTATACTAGATCAAATATTGTATAAATCACGCACCGTGATTAAATCCTATTATTTTTTTGGAGGAGATTCATCATGCAAAGATTTTGCCCATAAATATTTTAGGTCATTTTTTTTGTATTTAATTCGTTAACATTCATAATTTGAGCAGAAAAAAATGTTGCTGTTAATAAAAAATTTTAAAAATTTAATAAAATGATTTAGTATAAAAGTATCTTACCCTCTCATTCGCAAACGTAGTAAACATTCCTAAGGTGAAAAGCCCAAGCAAAGGACCTCCTAGAGCCCCAAATATAGTCAAGGCAGCTTGCAATACTCCACCCAAATGTTCCGCCAGAAATGCCAGAGCCAGGAACAGAAGCCCATACCCACAAGCGGCTAGCTTCGTCAACCATGGAACATAGTTGTTGTTTATTTTACACCACCTTTAAATTAAAAATAACTATTATTAATTGATATTATCAAAATGAAAGCGTTTCGTTTTTTAGCGATTATCTAATTCCATATTGAACTTACAAGAGAATTTAATAGAAAAATGCTGACGAATTTATGTATTTTTTTATCTTTTAAAAATTCCGATATTTATTTTATGAATATATTTTACACGGAACACAAAGCTAAAACAGTAGGGCCAATATCTTTATCCCACAATATTACAAATCTAACATAGAGTCACTTGTAAATAAATTGATTATTTTGTATTATAATAAGGAAAAAACAACATTTGGAAATGAGATATCCGTATCACGTTAATTTCAAACTAAATTCTTAAACGTTTCATCTTATCGTTGCCTTTTCAGTAAATACCGTTTTCCAATTTCCTCGTGTTCTTCATTCATAACATTCAGAAATTTTATGCATATTATCATAGCCACCATCATGAAGTACGGGGGGCAGCGCAGGGGCACAAACGTGTAACTATAACGCTAACAGAAGCATTTAATATTTTTATTTTCTCGTTTCTTACCAAAGTAACGAGACAAGACGCGGCGTTGATTTCCGCCAACTCAGCACGCAATGACTACAAAATTCAGCGAAAAATGGGGAATGGAGGTGTTTTAATGTGAAGAGAGTATCTTAAAACTACGTTTTCCTCTATCTAACCTATTATGTGCGGTATACAGCGTGATGCTAAAGAAAAATAAAAAAAATAAAACATCTCTATAAAAACCAACGTACCTACTAACATAATCTGTTAGCGTGACAGCGGCTAGCGCGTTGCACGCCGCGGATATAGTCGACAGCGACGCACTGAATATACCAGCTATGAACAAACCCGCGAGCCCCGGCACAGACTTCATTTTGTCCACCACGTAATATGGCATTATTTGGTCTATCTGTTGAAATATTTACTTAAATTTACATTTCCATTTCTTCGCTCTGGTGGCGAGGCTAAACGCGGCGTTGAGTTCTGCCGAAAGAATTCGGCAGAAAGTGGGGGACGGAGTGTCTTAACACTAGGTTCCCTCTGCCTACTCTGCTGTATGCGGGATACAGCGTGAAGCTGATTTAATTTAAATCTATCTGTTGAAATATAATGTTTTTGAATTCCTAATATAAGATAGATTTCTAGGTTGGCAGGTTCTCTTTGAAGCTAAAAATAATATTATTATTGTATAAAGAAATACACCACTTATGTATCTATATATCACTGTAATCTCGCACGAATGTCCTTGACAACGATAACGAGATGTGATAAGACGATTTAATTATTGAGATGCAACATCTGTATCCAGTATAAAATATTAAATTATATAATAGTCGTAATCAAATTTATCTTAATTCCTCATTTTACAGAATATAGGGAACCTTGTAAAATAAATCAATTGTAAACAATCAATTTATCCAACATTATCTATATTTATGTTTAACTAAATTAAGTAAATTAATACACAAAGTCAACTAATACACAAAGGGGAAATTTTAAATAACTTACCGCCGCAATTTTTTTACTAGTATAAGGATCGCATTCCTTATATACGGCGTATATGCTGATACCGCTGATGCAAGTGACGACACTCAACACGCTCAGCACGGGCCAGCTCCACCAAAGACATTTTTGTGATCTTTCCAATGTACTGACAGTTAACAGACGCTGTACCTGTACAAAAAATAACTTTTTCTTATTTCAGTTTCACGTGGCAGAGTAGAGAAACGCTGCGATATTTCTCGAAAACATAAATTAATAATAATTCATTCCACAAATGGGGATCGAACCCACAACCGTCGAGTTTACAGTCGCACGCTTGTGCCACTGTGCCACGAAGGCCTCGAATATATGATATATATTATCCATATAATAGTAGTAAAAAAATAATTTATTTTCTACAGAAGTTACATGTGCATATGTATTTGAACCGCTTATTACTATTATTATCGTTCTTGGGAAGTAACTTATCATAAATTACTTAGCGCACTGAGTGACACCATGTTTTCAAATTGATTTTTATATTTTTTTCTATACGTGCAAATACAATTGAAATATAGTCAATAACCTGTGTATGATTTACTGCATACAAAGAAAGATAAGTGACACAACCACCCAATACCAAGGACCACCACGTGTTTCTCTCAGTTGGATCAATACTGAAACTGGAAAAAAAACATATAAATAAGTAATTGATATCTTGGTATATAATATAAGTTATGGTATATGGTATATAAGTATAGTAAAATGCTTACTTAGAAAAATATAAACGTCCACCTTCATTTGCCTTTATGAAAATTTGTTCAAAGCCGCCGAGTTGAATTGACGCGAATACTACTACACTAAAAACAGCACCGAACATAAGCAGAGACTGTAACAAATCTGTGAAAACGACAGCTTTCATTCCCCCCAAAGTCGAATAAAATGTACACGCGAGTCCCACCACCAGAATTGAAACGAGTCTATCCAAACCCGTCACTGACTCCAGAACAATTGCCGGAGCGTACAGCACTATTCCGTTGTATAAAATCATTTGCAATGTATATGTTAAAGATGCCAACATTCTTATGTGCGGTCCAAATCTTAACTCTAAATACTCATAAGTACTGGTTTTCTGTAGACCAAAAATACTGGTAAATAATATCGGGAGGCTATAGGCGTGGCGATGCCATAGGAGATATTGATCACAACAAAATGCATGCCGTAGTAGTAGTTCTCGGCTGAAACGCCCAAGAGTGTAATAGCTGACATGAAAGAGGCCATCAGTGACACCGCCACCGGAAATATAGACAAGTTCCGATCTGCCATCAAGTATTCCTAGAAAAAATATATCTTTTTAAACATTTTTTAAAGTGTTATTCCACACTTAGGAAAGAAAAATACTTATTTAGCGAACGTATAAAAATTTGAACGCAAAGGGACTCGAACCCGCGCCTCCTGGAAACCGACCAGGTCGGTGGGTTTTCTAAATAAGTAAAATATATCTTCTATTAAAGTTGTTCTTAATTAGTATAAAGAATATTTTTTGCGTATTTAGAAATTTATATGTTACCTCATTTGTTTTCTGTTTTCCACCGCTAAATCTAAAATATAAACCGATTCCGATAGAAGCGATCATAGTGGCCGCCATAATGGCGTAGTCCCAGGCCCCAAAAATTGGTTGGTCCATGTTGGTCAGCTGCAATGATAGATATAAATTTTATTTTTTTCATATATCAAAACCATTTCTTCATATATATTTTAATATAATTTGCCCGATTCGTATAAGATATAAGGCAATATCTACTTATATAATATATGCTGGAATGGGATTGATAAAAAACATTATTTCGACAACTAACAAATGCTATCAAAGGAAAATTAAAACCTGATTAATGCTTCACAAAACTCTATCTGTGTGTAAATATTAATGTTCATAAATATTTCACTACCTCGAGTGGGGATCGAACCCACAACCAGCCGATTTGACAGTCACATTTTGTGCCTCTGCGCCACGACCTGTCTATATACAGTAGTATCCATTTTGCAATTACTGATCAAAATTAACATACGTTTCTTCATTGATTACCTTTTGTTAATACATAATTCCATGAACGTAAAAATAAACCGACAAAATATTTAATTGGAAACGTCTTTTTTACCATCTTGAAAAGATAACGATGTGAGTTTTTGGCAAACATTTTAACATATACGATGGTAACTGGTTGTGAATACTGAGAACTCAGATACCTGTTGTACCGCATTTAAATACAAGTTAGATTTTTTTTTGTTTCGTTACAACAATGTGAATTATCGTAATTCATAGACAATTTTAAAAAAATAGATTTTTTAAAATATATTAAAGTAATAAGAACACTTAGGAAAGAAAAATACTTATTAAGAGAAAGTATAAAAATTTAAACGTAGCGGGATTTGAACCCGCGCCTCATTAGAAACCGTCCAAGCCCTAAGAACAACTAAAGCCATACGTTCTCATTCTTTTACGCTTGTTCCAACTTATTTTTTTATTTGTTGTCAGCCTCCCGACAGAGATTGTCGGGAGATTTAAAAAAAAACTCCGCTACCCAAAGATAACTTGAATTGTCGTTTGGCAAGAGAGAATATTATTTTTAAAACATTTTTTTAACATTTTTTAAGTGTTGTTGCATAATTAAAAAAGAAAAATATTTATTACAAAAACGTATAAAAAGTTGAACGTAGCAGCACTCCAAAGAGGCGAAATAATAGATTTTTTGACAAGTCGTCCAAATAAAAGTAATAATTTCTTCCATTCAGTTTTCTATTCATTTCATTTTTTTTCTATTCAGTTTCACGCTGTATTCCGCATGTATTAGGGGAGACGGCCTAAAGGAAACCTAGTTTGAGACAGTCCACTCCATCCATTCTCCCACGAATTATGTAGGCATTGCGTGTGGCGGAACTCAACTCTGCGCTTTGCCACAACAACAGAGCAAAAAAAATTAAATATTTAATTTCCCCGAGAAAAAATCGAACTCACAACCAGTCGCGTTTACAATAACACGGGCTTGTACACTTGCACCACAACTGACCTCAATCTATACTATCTATACTAATGTAATAAAGCGGAAGATTTTGTTTGTTTGTGTGCAAGTCTTGCCTCAAGTCCCGCGGGGGTCGCCCTTGCTGCCGATGGCGTACAGCCACGTTGAGTTCATGATTGAATGTATCAAGTGCAGCAGCAAATGCAGCATAATAAAAATATTATATATGGTATGCAGGCGAAGCCGGGAGTGGGCCGCTAGTGTATGATAAACTGAGTCAAAATAATTAGGATCCTGGTTTAACTGTTAGATTTTATAATATTGTGTATTGTGGTCAAAATATTCGTCGAAATCAATCATAAATTAAAAAATTCAAATGTTTTTAAGCCATGTTGTAATTTTTGTGTTTGTTATGATGCTATTAAACTACAATTATTTTTATCCTCGCCACTATAACGGCTGGTACTTTAACAGGCACTTTATGTACTAGACATTACTATACGAGACCTGTAAAACAAATCAGCCAGTGGTGAAACCGACCCTTAATAACTAATTTACATATATATGTGAAATATAATAACATTTACAAATATCATAAATTTAAATATGTTGTCATATTATATTTTTTTTTAATTTGCAATAAAGTGTAATATTATTATTATAAGAGAGAAAAGAATATACTACAAAAAGCGTGGCCATTTTGTAATTGAAAAAAATTAACACAGCCAAGCCACGAAAAAAAAACATGGAAATATTTTACGCGAGACACATGCACGTGCCTCAATATTACACGCACACTGTCAGTAAAAACCATTCTGTAGAAGCAAAATTAAGTACTTTTTTGCTGTTGTTGCATTTCGATTTTAACATGATTCTTATTACTCATATTCATCGATTTATAAGTAAACTAAATTTGAATATAAATGAGAATGCCCGCTCTGGTTTCGAGGCAAAGTGCGGCGCTGAGTTCCGCCGCTCAATACGTAATGTCTCCAAAATTCAGCGGAGAGTGAAAGAGCGGGATGTCTTAACACTAAGCTATCTCCGCCTACCGTGCCACAAGTGGGATACAAAGTGAATAAGAATGCCAAGCAAATTCATTTCAATTAATAAAAATATTATTTTCCTAAAACAATAAATGTTTGCATATAAAAATAGCACATCAATAAATTAAATAGTTGAATATTTATATGCAATCGTCCCGCACAATATCAACTATTAAGGCAATGTCGCGCGGTCCGCTAATGAACGCTTTGATTGAACCAATCACTCTCATCACTGGTATTTGAGACGTTTCTTTCAAAACAAAATCAAATGATTAGATACATTTCGTAATAAAAACTTTTACCATAATACAATCATTTTTAGGGCTTCGTAAACATGGGCGTATGTAGAGATATTTTCTGACGGGGACCTGGACTTTAACTTTGCAGCATTTCGCTCGAGATCGCTTATCGCTTATCGATATCACCACAGAAAAAAAAGCTTCTAATAGAGTGCAATCAAAAGATACGAGAATTTGGCAAATATGAAATTTGGCAAAAAATTTAAACTTGCAATACAGATATAGGAAAATATCCAAAAAATGAAAAATTGTTAACATTTAATGAAAAGAAAAATTATGACAAACTTATAATTGTAGTTCAATTCATACAAAATGAGTGCATTCGGACGTAAGCAAACTTAAGTTTTTCATATTTTATAAGTTGTACTGTACCCGTTGACCTACCATTCTGACGCTGGCAATTGACACAGAACCATCGGGAGGCGAGTCTGACTCGCTTGATCGATATTTTTGAGGTTTATTTCACTCACTCATATAAAAATATATATTTATAGGCATCAAGTGGTACTTATATAATAGGTTGATAAGCACATTATATACATACGTAATTCTGTAAATATGATGTAAGACAATATATTCCTTATATCTTTATAACTTAAAACAAATAAGGAAAGCGTATTTGCCTACAAACGAGGATAAATATGTGTAGCATAGTATAAAATATATGGCGAGTGAAAATTATTAATAACTATTATTTGTTTTAATAAGATTTAAATGAAATAGTGTGATAAATTTAAAAATAAATATTTATTATAACCCAAAAATACACTCTAAAAATATATAAATAAACGAAATTTTTCGAATAAAGTAATGTTTACGTCAATTGTTTTCAAAAACGGACGGACCAACATATATATATATATATATATATATATATATATATATATATAGGCGAGTCGGGACTTTGACGTACAGATGGTTTGATGGTGGTTTATTTCAAGAGTCAAACGTACTCTTGCTCATAACGTTAATAAGACATAAATACTATTTTTAAGTAGGAACATCTGCAAAATTAACAAATAAAATAAATAAATCAAGCTCTCGGCGTTTAAAGCGAACATCAAGGATTAATATCAGGGACCTACGCTCTAATAATAAAATAAATAATTTTATGCCTCATGACTAGGTCGCTGTGTACGTCAGGGAGGACATGATCGCTGTCGTTTTCTGCATTGAATACTTGTTCGTGCATCCTGGCGTCTGTTCTTTTGCATATCATGCCATGTCTTCAGCATATCAATGACATGTTAGCATAAGTTGATATGCAGATGATAGTACAAATGAAGGCTGTATGCTCGGTCTGCTCGGGCAAGTTTTTTTGTAAAAACGTTGACCAATGACGAAATAAATTAGTATCTTCTGTTAAGGCATTCTTCGGATCGGTTTTTTTTCTAATGGCGTGTAACAAATCTGGCTCAATTCAACCCCCCGAAGAGAAAAGAAAGAAGTTGGCGCCTTAATCACTAAGGAAACACAATTTCTCGAAAACAATCTCTACATAAATTGTAGTCTATATGCTATTCTGATTTATAAGTCATATTATTAAAAAGTCTCATTTAAATCCGTTGAGTAGTTTTGCCTAACAGTGAAATAAACACAGTACACAAGTCAGATGGAAGTATGAAAAAAATAAACAAGTTGAAAATTTTATGTAGATCACTACGAGATTAACTACGTACATACAAGGAAATAATGCCATTGTAAAAGTTAATTAGCGTAATATTTGAGCTCATTTATCTAATATATAAAAAAAACATCAAAATGACGTTATATGGATATGGATATGGATGGAACTTCAGAGATCAGCTGTTCTATAACATGCATACACAACGGTTCAGAAGATCAACTATTGTCTATGGGTAGAAGACCTATCCATTTTATCTACATATATACATATATGTTAGCCGATTCTTAGTAGTTCAGCATATATTTTAGAATTGGTCATTCTTTGATTAAAATCAGTCTCTTGAAAAAAATTGACAAATACACTCCGACTGTTGAGTCTGCGCTAGTAATTTTTTTTTTCAATATAGCTCAATATTAGGCCTATAGTATAATGTAGTATTCCAAATATTATCGACTTATAAATTTTGGAAATCGTTTTTATTAATCTTTTAAGTGCTGTAGTAAAAACTTACCCTTTTTTTCCAGAAGTAATTTTAAAAACTATTAATATTACTTATAACGTGTTAAAAAATGTGCTCAAATAATGAGACTGTACAAAAATATTTTTATTATTACGAGAATTGACTACAATTAAATCGGTTTTGTATTTATTTACAGTTATTTATAATCAGACAATGTTTATTAAGTACAAATATTTTGATATTGTAAAGCTATCCTAGCACAGACCGTGAATTGGCTAATGCACTTGGGTGGCGGTTAATATAAACTCACACGCTGTGGATAGAATATTTCATAAGTTTTTTTTATACCTGGAAATAAACTTTAAAATATTTAAATGGTGATTGGAATAATTTGAACCAATTGTTAATAACAATTGGTTTTACTAGCAATCAGATGACACAGGAAAAAAAAGGATATGCAGACGACGTCGCGGTGACATGATAGTGTATTTATTAAAATTGATATTGGCTTTAAAATCAAATTTGTTTTACAAATTAATATTGTTGTACTGTAACATAATAGAGAATACGTGTTTCTTTGGTTCGCCGTTTTTTTATATGTTGTGTGTTGTATTGTAGTGTATACGTATATTCCTACAGCAGTGCGTACTATGCAGTGTACATTTTATATATGTAGGTACGTAAGCAATCAATTAAGTGGTCTATGAGCTCACATAAATATATATTTTAAAAAAAGTTAAAGACATTATTAAACTTGAAAACCCAGAATATAATGAAACCTGGAAACTGAATAAATAATTCGTGAGAATGAGAGAAACGAATATAATGTCAATATTATTTTTTATATTGTATATATTATATTAAATAATAAATTTTAATTATAACTGAAAAATGTCTTTACTTCCTTTAATCTTAAAATCCTAAATGTATACAGTATAATAATTTTAGTACGATTTTTCAATTATCCGTTTAATATCTGGCGATACGCCAGTTATACCTAAATACTGTTTTGGGGTCAAAGAGTTCAACATTTACCTTACATCGTATCGCGATTTAAAATCTAAAAAAATCCTTGAATAAAATAAACTTACAAAGCAAAAATAATCACCAATTCACTGGTCTAAATTTAAATATTTATTCAACAAGAAAAAAAATTAAAACTTACTGATTTTCGCGCCTTATAAGACTTATGCAAGAATGTAGAGTTTTTGCCTTAGTTTTACATTAATACTATAAATATGTATATATTTATCACTGCTGCATGATTAATATTAAAGTTATCACACCATTATAAAAAAAAATATTTTTTATGTGCTAAATTTATTAAAACTTTTAGGCAACGTCTCTTAAATTATTTCATAATATTAAAACACATTAGGTAACGTCTTAACTCAACTACTCCCTCCACTGAAATGAAGTTTGCAGTCAGAAATCAGAATCGTACTTTACACTTTTCCTAGTAAGTATTATGGTTTAGTTTAGGCGGCGGAACGCAATTTGAGGTTATATTAACATTTCTTGATCATACGAGAATGTCTCGACGAATAGGAAGCTTGCCTAATGTAAATCGATTTTCTACGAAACAGCTATCGGCGACAACTCTTATTTATGGTTTATTATTATTTTTATTAGTTTTTTCAAATAAAATAATAACTAATCACTAAATCCTGTATTAAAATTATACCTTTTTTTTAGATCTGACATATCTTATCTTATATTAATAACATTGTAACATAGATTATAACATTCCATACCAATGGCTAAAACATGACAATCTGTGCTCTAATTGTAATTTGCAGTAAAAAAATATAATTAAGCAACGTTTTGAATAATGCTGTTTAGAGATATATTATGATTATTTTACATATTTAACAAAATACTTTATTTTTCTTTAATTTTTAATACTGCGACGACATAACATTTTTGTTACTGGCAGCACTCCGTAAATATAGCGCACACAACAAGAACATTGCTCTACAATCTGCACTTGTGACGTCTACATTACTGTTACTTAAATAATGCTGATTCTATTCGTATTTAATAAATATACAAGGCTTTTTTATTTGTGGACTTGACGATATTTTTATAATTTAACCATATTAAACCGTATGAATATATAAATTACATTTAATATACTCGTAAAATCATATAATTAATCTTTTTTAAAGTAACTCTTATGTAGTTTGTTTGTAAGATTTTTAATGAAAAAAATAAGAAGTACGTATTGTAAATTTTGTTATTAATACAGATAACATTTATTTAGAATAAGAATTCGATTGTTAATGTTACGCATAGGTTCCAGGGAAGGATGGAATAGTAATATGAATGGAAAAAAATGTATTTTAAATTAGTTAAGGAAAGTTATACATGTGGCCAGTCGTGACGCAGGGGCACAAAATGTGACTGTAAAATCGACTGGTTGTGGGTTCGATCCCCACTCGAGGAAATTAAATATTTACTTAGATTTATATATTTTTTTCTTCGCTCTGGAGTCGAAGCAAAAGCACGACGTAAAGTTCCACTACTCAACACGCAATGCAGGAGAACAGCGGAAAGTGGGGAACGTACTGAAAGACACTAGGTTCCCTCTGCATACCTTGCTTTGTGCGGGATACCGCGTAAAGCTGATTTAATTTAATTTAAGGTCATGCATAATACTTTATATAACGACAACAGTGATAACAATTATAAAAGTAAAAACTAGACAAACGCGAGTCTGGCTCGCCCTCCAAGAGGTTCCGTACATTTTTTTTTTTAAAGTGTTATTATATTTCATACTTACATTTTAAATAGAATAACACTTTAAAATTATTATATTTCTCATATGAGAAAGAAAAAACTTAAAAAGATTATTTTTAGAATTCAACCACAAATGTAGAGTTTTCAGCCGTATTTTTACCGTATTTTTTACTGTACTAGTACTACTTAGCATCTAGCTAGCTGCCGAAGTTCATAATTCTAGGTCACCTGGAAGTACCCTTTTAATTTTGATTTCCTTGACAGTGTTGAAATACGCGTTTTTTTGCGATATAAAAGGACATATCTTTTGTTAAGTAAATAAGATTTTCTCAGGAAATCATGTGACCGTAAATCTAGGTATATAGTTTGAATTTCAACTCGATATCTAGAAGCGTTCCTGAGATAAAGGCTCTTGACATACGGACGGACAACAAAGTGGTCTTATAAAGGACTACTTTTTTACTTAAATAGTACGGATCCCTAAAAACGTCAAAAAGAAATATTATTAAAGAATCATTATAAATTAAACGTGATTAATAAAATGTGTTATTATATAGTGTTAGTAAGATTATCTCAATTACAGAACAAAAATGCACTGTATATAAATATCAATTAAATCGGTAAAGAGGTACTTTTTTTAGTTACCTAAAAAAAAGCACCTGATCACTTTATATATTAATTTGATCAGGTGTTTTGTTTTATTTGTGCCTAAAAACAAAAGTAAACTATTGAGGCAAATAAAAAACATTATATTTACGCACTATGCAGCGTAATGTATAAAGAGGGGCACTACTGATAATACCAGCATTTGCAAATGTAGCACCACGCGTTGGGGCAGCGACTTGTATGTTTGTGGGTTCGATTTTATCTAGTTACTATAGTTTATACTCAGCCGTCGTGGTACAACGGCGTAGTATCTGGTTGTTACCAATTGAGTTCAGTTCATTCAACACTCAATGTCTCGAAAAATTCGGCTGAAAGACGAAACAGAATGTCTTAACATTACGTTCTCTCTGTTTAAACTGCTATGTGGGGGAAACAGCGTGAAGCTAAAATAAAAAAAATATCATTTTCTCGCTGTATGTTGGCTTTGTGTCCTGCTTTTGTACTTCGAGTGTCTCAGAAAGGGAAAAATGCGTCTTGAATTCTAGATGAAACGCTCGTTTGAAATTTTGCGCTTGCATAATGTCAGTAATGTCAGTTAAATTCTGATTACAGCACGGTGAGATTGACTGTCGATTTAAAAAAAAACAGTTATTAATAAGCGTCATAAATACATTAAAATATTTTTTCTCGTAAGCCTTGTTATTTTGAATAATAAAAATAAACTGTGCTCCTTAATAATTCTATGAATAATTTAAATACCCACAATTAAATCTTCAATGTGAATTGCACCTTTCACGTTGATCGCAAAAGCCTATTATTATATTACGCGACTGGTGTATATTTAAGCATTCAGTAAAAATCATATTTATTTAATAAACGGATAGCTATCATAAAATACATTGTATACATTATAATTATTTATAGTAAAGTTCAATATTAGAGCACCATCACCTCCATGTACGAGTTGCGTTAGTCAATATTTATTAAAATTTTATCTAACTTACACATCTTTAAGCGTACACTTAAATATTATATAGATTTAGCTCTCATTATTATTTCAAATATAGTTTATTCAATGTTTAACAATTTAATGTTGGTGGCGGCGGTTATTACTGGAAGGGTGCATTTATTTTTTTAATGTGAGCTGCGTCGAATGATATAGTTTATATTACTACACAAATGAAAGCGGCACTTTGCTGAAACTGCTTTAAAAGTATTGAAATTGCGACAAAAAATTAAAATATTTAATTTTATCGCTAACGCTTATGTTTTATATTCAAATGTATACGCGACATTGATTGCGCAATAATCTCTCAATCTAAGCAGTATAATACGAATGTGTTCACTAGTGACTATAAATAATCAATTAAATAGAATAGGAAACATTTAAAATGTCAAACGCACAGAGCCGTGGTGCGCCAACGAGATATTTTGCCACACACTACTATTTGCTGCGATTTTTGGGATTGGGTTGGTGGCACCATCCCGATGAAAATGAAACTAGAAATTTTCCTGGGTGGTATTTATATTACGCAATAGTAACACAGCTCGTTTGGGTCGCTGGTTTTGTGGGGTTAGAATCTATCGATCCTTTTATCGGCGAAAAAGATCTCGACCGATTCATGTTTAGTTTGTCTTTTGTCATTACTCATGACCTAACTCTAATCAAACTCTACATATTTTACTTCAAAAACGACAACATTCAAGATATAGTGCGAACTTTAAATATAAGAATACAAGGCTTTTATCAAAATTATGAGAAAAACCGTAAAACTGCAAGAATAACGAAAATATTAACCGCAACGTTTGTCTTTTTTGGATGGATAACAATAGGAAACACAAACATTTACGGAATCATTCAAGACCTTCGTTGGAAAGCTAAAGTGGCTAAACTTAACGAATCTGTGTCAAAGCCGCCGAGGACGCTCCCTCAACCTATATTCATTCCATGGAAATATGAGAGCGAAAAATCTTACATCTTAACTTTTTTGCTCGAAACGGTAGGACTGCTATGGACAGGCCACATCGTTATGACAATTGACACGTTTATTGGCTCTGTAATATTGCATATGAGTTCGCAGTTCGTCATACTACAGGAAGCCTTGATGACTGCTTATGATCGTGCACTCGGCCACTTAGCTGCAAATATAGATCCTAGACATGTCGATACTCTTGTGATTGACGATATTTTCTACTCAGATCCAACTCGTCGCAACGAAAGACTTGCAAAAGCGTTCTATACAGATAAAAATATTGAAACTGCGCTAGAAAATGCACTAAAAAGTTGCATTCACCAACATCAAGTGCTAATTAAGTATGTATATAGATATATAATTATATTGTAGAGGCCAGTCGTGGCGCAACGGCACAAGTTGCGACTGTAAAACTTACTGGTTGTGGGTTCGATCCCCACTCGAGGAAATGAAATATTGTACCTAAATTTATATTTTCATTTCTTCGCTCTGGTGTAGAGGTTAAGCGGCGTTGAGTTCTGCCACTTGCAGGCCTGACACGTAGTGAGAACTCATAATACAAATAACGAAAAGTATTGGAATAGGGAAAATCTATTGGTATTTCATAGAAAATAAATTATAAGGCCTATATTTGTAGTTAATTTTATACAAACTTGAGTTTATTAACTTTTATAAGTAGAATTTCCCGTTGACCTGTAATCTTGAAGTTGGTACGGAACAAGTCGAGTCCCGCACTTGACCGGCAAATTTGATGAGTAAAATGATAAATTGTAAAATTGTTGATTTGGTGCGTAAAAATATGAATTTGGAGTGTAACAACTAAAAAATAGTACCAAAAAAATGTCTTTAATTAGATTTATTATTTAAAAAGATGTGCGTAACAAGACGATGTATCTGTGTAAGTTGCTTTATTGCTTACCACAAAAAGACACGAAACATAAGTTGAATTAAACTTCTGGCACCAAACAGTATGAAGGCAACGACCCTTAAATTGCAATAAAGTGCGACATAAATTAGCTTGAAACTTAGCTCGTGCCAGCCAACGACAAACTTTCTTTCCTTAAAATATAGTGGACAGGAAAATATTAATAGTGAAACTTTAAGACGATATAAACATTTTATTTGCGTTAGTATCAGCGTCATATTTTTCTTGTGACAATATCAATAAAAATTAAATTAACTTATATCTTGCATACAGCAGGTTAGGCAGAGGGAACCTAGTGTTAAGACACTCTGCTCCCCAATCCACCGAATTTTTCGAGCTATTGCGAATTTTTCGAGCTATGGCGGAACTCAACTCCGGGCTTTTGCGTTTGATGCCAGAACGAAGAAATGAAAATATTAATACTTTTTTTATTAAATTACGGTACAATAAAATTGGTGTATATAACAGTATAAACGTATATAACAATAATTCAGCTTATATTGGCAAACAATATTTAGTGGGATATGACCTGCCCAATATCAAAGGATTACCGACTCAATGTTGTCTCACTCTGTTACATTTTTCACGCCTAAATCAACATAATCTACGTTTCATATTCACCTCCGTTCAAAATGAAAGAGTTCCTTCATATTTTTCGATAAGTCCCCAGTATTCAGTCAGCCTTTTACTTCCAGTTGTGTGGAGAAATTCGCGTCGACTTATTCCTATGGCTTTATGACTCAGCTCCTCTCGAGTATGGCTGCGATTTGCGTCGTAATGGTGCAAGTTTCGGTAAGATAAAACACGAGAAGTTCTTTTTTATTTATTATTTACATATATATCACAGAAATATCACTTCAAAAGTGAATTGTTCTTGAAAATTACTTCAATTTAAATGTAGATTATGTGCTCGAGATGTTATCTATATTAAATAATTTTACGATCTAAAATTGTAACTTCGACGTCTTACTTGTGCTAATTTGTTAAAATTTTTGAACAGAATTCGAGAAGTTTCTATAAAGTCCCATAAAATATTGCACTTAATATTTTTTTTCCAGCTTCACGCTGTATGTATCCCGCATGTTGCGGAGTAGGCAGAGGGAGTCGTGTTAAGACACGCCGCTCCCAATTTTCCGCCATTCTCTCTATCTTTACTATACCTATTAATCTCGGGGCATTGTATGTTGAGTGGTGGAACTCAACGTCGCGCTTTTCCTCGACACCAAAATGAAAATATTTAATATTTTATTGAGTGAGTGGGAATAAAACCCACAACCTGTCACGTCTACATTCACACGAATGTGCCTCTGCGCCACGACTGGTCCCAAAATATTTATTTGTATAATAATATCTTAATTAATAATAATTAGCTTCACGCTATATCCCGCACACAGCAGGGTAGGCAGAGGGAACCTAGTGTTAAGACACTCCGTTCCCCACTTTCTGCCGAATTTTGGAGGCATTGCGTGTTGAGTGGCAGAACTCAACGCCGCACTTTTGCCTCGACACCAGAGCGAAGAAATGAAAATATAAATTTAAGTAAATATTTCATCTCCTCGAGTGGGGATCGAACCCACAACCAGTCGGTTTTACAGTCACACTTCGTGCCGCTGCGCTACGACTGGCCTCATAGAAATATTCGCATGATTACAGCAAGATGCGTCCAGTTTCAAATCAATCCGCTTAGCGACATCCTTGGCCTTCTTTGTGGCCATGATCATACAGCTCGCTATACAATGTTTTACTGGAAGTGAATTAACGCATCAAGTAAACATTTAGTTTTTATTTTAGTTTTAAGCTGCACACATCGCACACACAGCAGACAGAGGAAGCAGAGGGAAGTGTAGTGTTTAGACACTCCGTTCCCTATTTTCCACCGAATGCTATAGGCATTGAGTTTTGAGTGGCAGAACTCAACACCGCGCTTTGCCTTGACAACAGAGTGAAGAAATAAAAAAAATAAATATTTAATTTCCTTTAATGAGAATTGAACTCACAACCAGTCGCGTTTGCCGTTAAACACTTGTGCCCATACGCTACGACTGGCCTAAACTAAACTAAATTAGTTTTCAAATGTTTATAAACTACAAATAAATAAAAACTTTTTTAACTTTAACCACATCGAATGAGGGAGAAGAAAGTTTACCAACTTTACCATAAAAAAAAAACTTTTGCCAGGCCAGTCTAGTATCAGATGCAGTAATGCAGTGTAAATGGGAACGTATGCCGCCACGCCTTCGACGTATGCTGCTTCTAACCATGATACGAGCCCAGAAACCTCTACATTTAAGAGCAGCAGGTTTTGCTTATATGGACAACAGCTGCTTTCTATCGGTGAGTTTTTAGCAAAAAGAAAAAATATAGCAGTTTTTAATGTAAGCAAAATAGATTCTATGCTCACAGATCTAATAAGTATAAAATATAAAGACCTAGATTTTTTGAATATTTTTTAAGGTGGAATTTTTAGACTATATTTTAGTTATTATATAAGGCATTGAAATAAAAAAAAAAACAACCATAATATTAAAAAATATGAAGATACAATAAGCTAGTCATTGTAATACTAACATTTTGTAGGTTGCTAATGCCAGTGATAAGTAAAAAAAAATATTTTGAAATATAAACAAAAAATATTGTATTCTTCCTAACATTTTTACGTATAGCTATTATGTATATACATACAATACATCTCTTTCTTGTTGACGTTAATTGATACAATTGTCTTCCAATCAACAGTTACAGCCATTTCAAGACTAACGTTATAACGTAACTGTATTTATTTGTATATATCCATATCAGCATTTTTCTAAGTTAAAATAAATTTACAAATTAAATTATTTATATTATGAGAAACGACTAAGACGTAGAACACAAGTGCTAGAAGAACCGCATAGAAAAATGAATGAGTCGCTAATTTTAACATCTTAATATATTAAAATTTTGTTATTAGGGGAGGGGAGTGAGTGTCTTATTGTATTTTGCTATAAGAAATCTAAACAAAAGTGATGTTTTTTTGTAAAAACTTAAGCAAAAATAATGTTTGTTAAATATCCTTTTGAAGTCATATTTACTTATCATATTTTTCCTTATAGAAGTTAAACTTAAAGATAGTGAATATTTAAAAACATTATATACAATACACATAACTTTTTTATTTCCTTGCTTTTTAACGTTTCCCGTACATCATTCTATACTAAATTGTACTACTTCAAATACGCAAAGAGTGACACTTTAGCTGTCATTTTGACACTATTTTTTTCACGGCCGATTTATTTCCATTTTTTTTTCTTTCAGATACTGAAAGCAGCATATTCGTACTACGCAGTGTTAAGTCAAAAACAGGTTTAACTGTTGAGGTATTTTATTAAAACGACGTATTATTATAACTTTATTTATTACACACATTACACAATTATATTTACCTAGTCTCAGCACATATGACAATATAAATATAAGTAACTAATCTATGCTAATAGCTATCACAGTTTGTAAGCACATATAAAAGTAGAAAATAAATATTCGAATGTTTTTATGTCGTCGTCAACTTATCTCTAGTTCACTTATACATTTGACCTAGAAACTAAATATATATTTTTTTAATATTTTATATAATTATGTTTATTTGGTATAAATAAACTGAAAATAATGTATTTCAAAATCCAATCTTTTAATTTCACAGTGAATAATTCACGATTGTATTACAATAATTTAAAATAATTATAAGAACATAAATATTTTATAATTTACAAAACAAATATCGAAAGAATTCTTCTCTTGATATTTATTTTGTAAATTATAATATTTCGACAACGACTATAAATTTAAATGAAACTATAGTTCTTAGCGCATTCAAGTAACGATACGTATAAAAAGTAGAGTCTACTCTACTTGTTTTCTCACAGAAACTTTTCTCGACCGATATTTCTATGGATGTACATGTGAACTAAAACTAAAAAAAAAAAAATCAGCTTCACGCTGTATCCCGCACACAGCAGGGTAGGCAGAGGGAACCTAGTGTTAAGACACTCCGTTCCCCACTTTCTGCCGAATTCTGGAGGCATTGCGTGTTGAGTGGCAGAACTCAACGCCGCCCTTAACCTCGACACCAGAGCGAAGAAATGGAAATATAAATTTAAGTAAATATTTCATCTCCTCGAGTGGGGATCGAACCCACAACCAGTCGGTTTTACAGTCACACCTCGTTCCGCTGCGCCACGACTGGCCTGAACTAAAACTATTAACTTTAATAATGACTATATACATTTTAATTTAAACCATCTTTTTATGGGAGCATAAATGAATTTTGTAAAGTAGGTCATAGTTCTAGTAGACGATTCTTGGGCGCCTCACTGCGAGATCTCTCCGGTGCCTTTGCGTTCAACACTGTCATTTCTTCGCACCTAAATATGAATAATAATAGATATTTAATTCTTATAAATTAATATAAGGTTATATACATTTTTAATAACGTAATTATTTTTATAATGATCACTTATGCAAATAACACAGGTTTTTATAAAAAAAATGTATAATCTCGTAAGAAATAAATTTGCTCTTTTATTAAGGTTTTTTTTTCAATTACAAATAATTACGACGCCATTGTGACTTTACTAGCCAAACACGTTGTATATTGTATTTGAGTTCAAAGATCATGCGGAGAATATTTATATGTATATTTTCTCCATGCAGAGAAGTCAGTTTATCAAAGTACATTTAACAGAGGCTGAAAAAAAATACTAAAGTCCGTCTTTCATCCAATATAAGTACATTGTATGAAAATAAACAGTACTAAACCAAACCAACTCATATCAAAATAAATAAAAGTTACAATCGAAAGTACATCCATTGTGCAAACCTGTCGTCAGCAGATTGCGCCGCATTGTAGTACACGTCGGGCAAGTTCGAGTCGTGCTGACTGAGCAGGGTGCTGCCGGCGCGGGGCGAGTGCGGCCCGTGGCTCGCGTACGGGGAGAAGGGCACTGCTGCCCGTAGTGCTGCTAGCACCAGTAACATACCACCTGAAATGGAGATTAAATATTGAATGTTTTATGGCTTTTGTACTCTGTGTGAAAAAAAATATCTTTATACATTCGTTTTTATTAACTTTTTTTTTTTGGTGTATAAAATTATCCAATATAGTCAATTAAAACTTATCGAAGCTTACCTATAGGTATTATTTAACATTTTTTCGATTACGTTGCAGACTATTAATATTTGTGTATATGTCAATGTTTATGTAATTGGGTGTATCAAATTTTTTATGTTTTATGATCACTGTTGATCCACTTTGAATGGAACATGTAAACATGAATTTTATTTATGACTTTATTCCTTTCTTTCATGTTAACGCCGCGTTTTGCCTCGTCACAAGAGCGAAAAAATGAAAATAAATATGAAAATAGATATTATTTGATATGTATTTTCATATTAATGTGTAAATAGAACATAGTGTTTATAATATTGCATATAATAATGTAAATTAAAATTGACATAGTCATTCCCCAAGGTGGGGAATTCCCAAGGATCGCGGGTTACGTTTAACACGTTGGGAGCCGTCAAACCCATTTCCACTGCTGATGTAACAATTTAGTATTCGAAACAAACTATTTTTACAAATGTTTACTTCCACTAATGAATGATGTATACAGATAGTTGTTTACACATTATTCATTAACCTACCCTTGTCATGTGCAAATGTCCAACCGTTAACTATATTTATTACATATATAAATATAATAAATAGGCGAGAAGCAACTTCCAGACATAAGTGTCTGTTTTCTCGCAATGTGGACACTGGGAGAGCCTTTTAACCGGTTAAGAGACCAATTTTAACCTAGAAACATGTTGCCCGTTCGCGGTGGCGTTATAGTCTTAATTATAACATTAAAGTACCAACTACTGTTTTGTAATTACAGTTGGAAACATAGCTTATACAGCTATCCGTGTAATTGTCGCTGGTTCCAGTTTTATTTAAATGCTTTGGATACATTGTTTTCTTAAATAAAATAAATGAAATTTATATTCACCTGTTCTGCATACACATAAATAATTATAAACTTTCTTTTATACAAGCGTATGTATAAAAGAAAGTTTATAATGACTGTAAACGTAACAAGTTGTGGGTTCAATTCACATTCGAGAAATTTCATATTTTCATTTGTTCGCTCTGGTATCGCGTGGCGTTAAACACCGCCACTCAACACGCATTGTCTCCAGAATTCGGCGGAAAATGAGGAACGGTTTGTCTTAATATGAGGCTCCCTTTACCTATCTAAAATAAAAATTTATAACTCCTCCTTTTAGCCCATTTTCTCTACAAAAATTTAATTGTACTTCAATGTCAATTCCAAATCCTAATGTTAATAAAGTTTGGTAATATTTTACATTGTTAATGACAATAAAAATCTTCAGCTAGGAAATACAGACTTAACACCTACTTATACATACATACACCTACATTGGGGCATATATGGATCTGTAGAACATCACATATACACATACGTGACAAGATGACAGACGTGAGAAGAATCACAAGTGGCAGTCTTTAGAATAAAATTTAAAATAACTTTTCAGTAACATCTGAAGTTTTATTATAAAATATAATATAACCATATGAGACCGTAGTGACGCAGTGGGTCTGACTGAGCGTCTGACAGTAAGCGCGATGGTAACAGGTTGGTTGAAAGCGGTGAATGAGTTGTTTTGACAGTAGGTTATCTATTCCCATATCTAAATCAAAAGCCAATACAAAATTAAACGTGAAATTAAAAAACAGTACCTGAAACAGTAGCTAAAATTGTAAGATTAGCAAAGAGAATTGCAGTCGCTGCACACGCATAGAAGGGTGCCCTCGCTCGTCCGCACGACCATCGCATGAAATCCCAGCATCTGAGCTTCATGGAGTATTCCCCTCGACGGCACAGTAAATCCACGAACAAAGCTATCACCCACATTGTCTCTAATATGAATACCAGGGCCGCCCCCACTCTGCAACAAGTTTTTAAATTGTGTTAAACAGCACGAGCAAGACCATATGGAATATTTCTATCTATTATCATATACTTATGTTAGTACTGTTAAATATCACTAGCAACACTGTATAGAATTATTCAATTTCCTGTTGCGTAACTTTTATTTTATTTTATTTTATTTTTTACTATGTTATTCTCAATTCAATTATAGCTAATAATTAATTCATCACACATTGATTTATATATAATATATGTATAAATACATTATATAAAAGAGCAACTGTTGAGTTTCTTGCCGGTTCTTCTCTGCAGAACTGCCTTCCGAACCGGTGGTAGCTTCTTTTTGTTTATATGTTCACTCGACGATTCAAAAGTGCTCATAAGAGATTATTTGAGTAAATAATATTTACAATACTTTAATGATTGTATAAATTTAACATATAAAAGTTGCTCATTTGACAGTATGTCCAAATATATATAAATAGACGGTTTCGTTAGCCATGATCAGTCGAATAAATGTGACGCTGCTCGTTTTATTATTCCCATATTCAAACCACTACTGGAACAATTGATAGATGTTTCAAATATTCCATTACCTAGTGTTAAGTGAGTTATGTTCGATTTTTTTTTATTTTTTTTATTTTACGCTGTGTCCCGCACACTTAAGGATAAACAGAGGAAGCCTGTTTAGGTTTTCTAATTCTGGAGCCGTTGCATTTTGAGTGGCGGAACTCAACTCCGCGCCTACACACCAGACGGTACATTCGACAAAAATAATTATAAGAAATTACTATTTATTTACCATTTTATTTATTTCTTAAAGTAAAAATACCTGTCGCGTGTAGATATAACTACGATATATACGTACCCTAAAGCCAAAATAAAAAAGCCTTTCTTTTTTAAGAAAAAGAAATGAGAAAGACGTAAAACTCGTATCGGCCTCTTTTGTTAGAGTTTTCGCCGGGTGTAAGTGTTACGCATTTATTATCCCGGTTTTCATCCTCTCAGGTTTACGGCTTATTTTGAAGTTCTTTATGCTTATTATGTTTCTACGGAGACGCGTTTTAGTTTAGTGCGTTGTGAAAACAAGAATGTGCTATATTTTGATTGGACAAAAACCAATTATACTAACCGATTATAAAATTAAATTTGGAACGTTTGTGTTACCCCCATTAAAATAGAGAAATGCTTATCTTGAGTTGTCAAAGGATATTTTTTATCCCGCGTCCATATTTGTGTCCCGCTCATAGCAGGGTAGACAGAGGAAATCCACCACTTTTCCCCACTTTCCACGGAGTTCTGGACGCATTGTGTGTTGAGTGGTGGAATTTAACGCCAAGCTTTGTCTCGACCAGATCGAAGAAATGAAAATATAATATGTTTAATAAAAAATATATAATGTAAATTAATATTTCATTTCTACGAGTGGGGATCGAACCCACGACCAGTCAATTTTACATTCACACTATAGCAATTACTCACATTAACCCAGGTGCCACTTCATACCCTAGGACAGTCAGCTCAGCGCCTGCGCCACTCATTACTGCGAACAACAATAGAAGTCGTCGTGACATGAGTGGGACATGACACAAATCTGGATACATCTACTATTTTATATATTGCTACCATATCGTAATATAGGAATTTATTTGACTAGATATTAAAATAACAAACAATAAAAATCACAATTCATTAATCAATTACTTATATAAAAAATTAAATCAAATATTTTTCTGTTTACTTTTTTTATCTATATAATATTCCGTCTGTGTAATTTCCATTATATTTTTTTGCATATATAAATAAACCTACAAAAGTATATTAGCAAAAGCAAAGTAACACAGATTTATAAAAAGTTAAGTATATCTTCTAGATACATACATAGTAATATAATCACTGATCATCACTTATGTAATCATTACTGTAATTATTTAATAAATTGCTTAATTTTTTTTAAACTTTTTTATGTAAATTAAATTGTTTTATGATTTTAGGATAGGTTTCCGCACTTTTTTAAGGTTTCGTACCTCAAACGAAAAAAACAAATTCTTATAGGGTCACTTTTTTGTCCGTCTGTTACGAACATTTTTTCAAGACAGTCAACGTAATCAAAAGATACGAGTATTTATAAATCGTTTTTTGCTGCATTATCTATGAAATTGGCCAAAACATCGACACCTATCCTAGACCTCCTGGTACCCTCCTGTTGATCAACAGTTATGAAATTTGGTACGAAGTGAGTATTTACAATACAAATAAAGGAAAAAATCTGAAGTTTATAAATATTTCATGGAAACAAATGATTAAAAACTTACATTTGTAGTTAATTTCAAGTAAAATGAGAGCATAGCTCTGTGGGCGAGTTTGATTCCCATTTGATCGTTTTTTTTTAAATGAATTTACCTACATAAAAGTAAATACATGCATGATTGACTGAAAACTTATGAAGACATTGGAATCACGAAACTTTACAGGTAGGTATGAAAATAACAAATATCCTTTATAAATTTTATTGCAAGCTGATTTATTTTTTTTCTTTTTGAAAATTTATTCAAGAAATTGCATTGATAAGATTGACAGACTTAGAATCTCTTCAATTTTTATTTTATTAAAATAAAACTATTTTATTGTTTTTTTTTTTATATCTTCACGCTATATCCCGCACACAGCAGGGTAGGCAGAGGGAACCTAGTGTGAACACTTCGTTCCCCACTTTCTGCCGAATTTTGGAGGCATTGAGTGGCAGAACTCAACGCCGCGCTTTGCCTCGACACCACAGCGAAGAAATGAAAATATAAATTTAAGTAAATATTTCATCTCCTCGAGTGGGGATCGAACCCACAACCAGTCGGTTTTACAGTCACACTTTGTACCACTGCGCCACGACCGGCTTCAACTTCTTGAATATTTAAAATTATAAGTAATATTATAAGTATTATAATAGTTATAAATAACAATAAAATTGTTATTTATAACTATTATAATACTTATAATATTACTTATAATTTTAAATATTCAAGAATTATTATAAAAATCCTTGGCCTAATTAGCATAAAAAATTAAAAAAAATATTGTACTGAAGGTCTTTTATACAAACATCTTTTGAATTTTATTCATGCGTCAATAAAAAAAATATAAAAGTCTTCCTTTTCTACTCAACTAAATACAAAAAAATCACAATAGTAAAATACGAAGAAACATACCCAACAATAATATTTTTACGCATTGTTTTAATGTGGTGATATATGGACAAAAAAATGAAATTAATATAATACCAACCTATAGCAGTTATAAGACCCCATAGTCTAGCTATAGGCTGTAACAAGTCCCATAACTTTGACTCTAATGACTTTTTGGGCGTACATCTGTTTACTGTCCCTTGTTTATTAACCGTCTGGGGCGGACACAGACTGCTCTCCTGGACAGCTTGGTTTATTTCCACACTCATTTTCAACACTTCACTTCATTTCTGCTAATTGAATGAGCCTTTACAAGAACACCACAAATTGAGTAAGTTCCAAGGTTTCTTTCGTTCCGAATAATTTACACACAATATATTTATATCACATTGATACGAATTTTCTCACACAGTTCCTTTAAGAAATTATATTGGATATATCACACACGCACAATAAACTAATTAAAAATCTTTTTTCTTTAACAAGAAACTTATGAAGTGAACTAAAATACCTTTAATTGTATACTAATAGATAAGATGTCAAAAGATATCAAAAGCGCATCGGTTTATTTAAACTGGCGGAGTGCCAGGTCCCACAAATATAGCACCTTGAATGTTATTTGTAAACATGGTGAGAACAACATAAGATCAAATAATAAATATTAAAAGTTACGTTGAGACGTCCGTAGTTATACACTGTATGGAAAAACTCGCGGATACACTAGATCACGTCTGCTCGGGCTCGCGCGCAGCCTCACTCTGCTGAAAATTACAGATGAACCTCTCTCCGTGGTCCACATGCAACTGGCTCAAAATATAAAGAAATTACTAAAACATTTTTGATGGCGGGAATACTTATAAAATAAATCTGAATCATGAATATACATCTAAATATTTGTTTCTTAGAGATTTTAAAATAATAATTGTATTTGTGGTTATATAAGACTTTAAGCCACAATAGCCACAACTGCTTTTTGGTATAATATATAACTAATAATAATTAATTAAAAAAAAGAATTAAAACAAAAGTAACATTATTAAAATAAAAGAGGCCAATCGTGGCTCAGGAGAACAAAGTAGTATGGACTGGTTAGTGGGTTCTACACGTGGAAATTAAATATTTGTTTAAATTTATATTTTCATTTCTCCGCTCTGGTATCAACACAAAGCGCGGCGTTGAGTTTCGCCACTCAACTACGAGAATTAAGCGGAAAGTGGGGAACGAAGTATCTTTAAGAGTGTGTGTGCGGGATAGCGTGAAGCTGATCTCCTATTGTTCAAATGTAGAGCGTTAGTATTTTTTTTTCAAAATAAGATATTTTAAAGAATAAAATAAATGTTTAAGTGAAACAGACAACATTAAATATAATATTTCATTACAAAGACCATAATTTCTATTCAATGGCATGTTATTTACTAATGTCATACTTTACAAGTTACAACAATAGGTATTCTGGAATATAATATATATAGAAAAATTTTCATTAAATTTACTATTATTTGAGTATATCAATATAGATATTTTATCTTTTTCTATATAGATATTTTATATTTTATCTTTTTCGCGACTTATGGGTTATTATTATAATTTACATAGGAGTATGACGTCAATAATGTCGTGTAAATGGAAGCACTGTTACGTAAGTGCTAAAAGCTACGTTGTCCAATTGAATGATAATCGTAGATATATTGCGAAGAAAACAAAGCGAGAAGAGCTGAAACTGCTTATTATATATTAATATGTAATTGTATCTTAAAAGGAAAAAAAATCACGCTTTATCTTATGTAGTAGGTTGAAGAGAAAACTCAGTCTTCAGTGTTCCATCAGAATTCAAGACGAGAACTCGGCGTACTAAATGGCGAATCTAATCGATATTTTTATCTAACTAAGGCTGGAAACGAAAGAAAATAATTTCTAGAAAATTAAGATGGTACACACAACCGCCATATTTACTTACAGTCAGGCTCCACTGGCTTCAAATATTTTCTTCTAATAATTTTTCAACCTTTTGACTACTGTATGTCTATAGGACGTCGATAAAGTATTAGGCAGAGGACCTAATTTTTTAGAGATTGCATTTTGAGTGACGTAACTCAACGCTACGTTTTGCCTCATGCCGAGAGCGAGGAAATGAAATATTTAATATTTTCACTTCACTTTAGTGAGAATCACTACCCGATACCCGAACCCACAATCTGTCGCGCCAAGACTGGCCGTAGTCGTTATACCAAAAAAAAAACAAAAATTTTAATAAGTTACCTTTTAACTCACAGTCAATTAAGATGCTGACTATGCGACTAACTCTTGTTAGGTAATCTAAATACGATTAAATTAAAAATAAAACTACACAAAACACAAGATAAACATTATATATTTTTAGTAAACAGATAAAGTTGTCCCTCGTCCGCGGCCTCGGGCTGATTTAATTTATCTAAAGGAAACTCAATAGTAAACAAATTGTCATACAACTATTTATCGCTGTTTCAGAATCCTTTTTTAAGATAATTCAGATTCTATTTACTTAAATAGATAACATCCACTTGAGGCCAGTCGTGGCGCAGTGGTACAAAGTGTGACTGTAAACCGACTGGTTGTGGGTTCGATCCCCACTCGAGGATATGAAATATTTACTTAAATTTATATTTTCATTTCTTCGCTCTGGTGTCGAGGCAAAAGCGCGGCGTTGAGCTCTGCCACTCAACACGCAATGCCTCCAAAATTCAGCAGAAAGTGGGGAACGGAGTGTCTTAACACTAGGTTTCCTCTGCCTACCCTGCTGTGTGCTGGATATAGCGTGAAGCTAATAAAAAAAAAAATAGATAACAATTGGGTACAACAAAACAGAAAAATACATACGTACACGTTACAAATGCGCGACTATACACCTGGATAGTGCTTTCTTTTAAGTATTTGAGGGGAACTTAGGAGGAAGCTTAATACCTATCAAAATGGAAAATTGAAATGTAGCTTCGATAAAAAAATATTCCTTTGATCTTATAAAATTAATGATACGGTTAGGCTATTATTTAATGTAACTTCATTTATTAACAGTAAATTGAGAAACTAAACTAAAATCACTATTATAAAGTTCCAAACCCAGTCGTGAGAATTATTTTTATTTCCTCGCCAACAAGAAGCCAAAATGTTTCGAAAATTGAGGAGAATGTGGGGGACAGAGTGTCTTAAAAGTAGATTCCCTCTGCCTATTCTGTTAGGTGCAACGCGTAGCTAGAAAAATTAAAGCAATTCATTATAAAATCGGTATAATGTTTTTGAACTTAAAAATAATGATAATTTATTTGGCAATAAAATGTTTCGGTTCCGGTTGATCTAGAATGATGAAATTTGGTAGCTAGCATCTACAGGTAAAAACGACAATATAAACAATATAGGCTCCCAGATCCCAGAGCCGCGAGACCTACGTCATTTTAGCAAATCTAAAATTTTGAAGATTAATAGTTTAACATGTAGTTAAAACTGTATACTTACTAACTTGAAAGTGAGTCCCTTTCAGAGGTAGCGCCAACTTAAGGTAAACGTTAACTAACCTATGTGAAAGTAGAAACGCTTGTATTTTATTTAAATACGTATGTTTTGAAGAATTATGTAAAAAATGTTTATTTATTATTAGCAGATCCTTTACGAGGGCCTTTACATCTGCCACACGTCCTAGAGGTTGTTTAAAAATGAGCAAATTACATTATACTAGCAGGCTTTAACGTTACATATATTATTTACGTACTATCTCAAGACCACTTATAAGCACCCAGACCAATCTGATGGGTCAATTATCCTCCCAGAAAGAGCGCCAAATCTACTTTTATGAAAGGGCCCCATTTTCAAATTGGTGAGTAGGCATGCTGTCTTAATTACATATAAGACTATTATTAGTCCTAAAAATTTCAATTTTGCTATAATGACGTAGATCTGGAGGCCCTAAAAAAGAACAGCCTTAAAAAGGGGCAAAAGTCGCTAGTTAGTTAGCTGCAAATGAGATGAATACTCGAAACCTCCAATTTTTGTACGGAACCCTCGGTAGATGTTTTTTTTAAGTGATTTTATGAGAAAAAAAAACTAAAATATATCGTCCTCGCTCTCTCAACTAAAATAATTTAAAGAAAATAGAATAGTAGGTATAATATGTATATATTATTTTCTATTTGTATAATGTATAAAAAACACACGAAGATTAAAAAACACTTCTTTTTACGGCGTAGGTAGACTATGTGCAGGATACAGCGAAAAGTAAAATGTCATAATTGTAGATCAAGTTCAAAGTTGTTTTTTTCTGTATTCCAAGGTACCTTGTTGATAATAATTTTGACTTAATCCATGTGATCTTAAAAAAATATATTTCAATAAGCGGACAGACGAAACAGGACAGAAAACCTATATACATATGTTTGTTTATACGAAAGATTTTATTATTTTTTGCTATCAAACAAATCGGCTTCTGAATTTTAAATTTAGTGAATAAAAACTTGAACTTTATTTTTTTTAGAGGCCAGTCGTGGCGCAGTGGCACGAAGTGTGACTGTAAAACCGACTGGTTGTGGGTTCGATCCCCACTCGAGGAGATGAAATATTTAATTAAATTTATATTTCCATTTCTTCGCTCTGGTGTCGAGGCTAAGCGCGGCGTCGAGTTCTGCCACTCAACACGCAATGCCTCCAGAATTCGGCAGAAAGTGGGGAATGGAGTGTCTTAACACTAGGTTCCCTCTGCCTACCCTGCTGTGTGCGGGATACAGCGTGAAGCTGATTTATTTATTTTATTTATTTTTTTTAAAAGTCTAAAATTGCAGTGTTTGTGGTATTTCATATTATAAAAAGAGACGAACAGATGAGAACAGGTACGGCTAGGCAGTTATCTTTAAATGATGTGCAGGCCTTATGATCTAAAGATAGATACACGTATGAGAATGGGTTCCACTCAACTCAATTGATTGACCAGACGTTATTTTAATACTTAAGTTCAGAAGGTCATATACAAACTGACAGGTGCTCGGGATACAGCGACGCAAGATACTGGAAAATGTCTTTGCGTAAGAGATTGTCAGGGCAAGCTATTTTGTAGTTATTACATTGGGAAGGAGAGGTGTGGAAGCTATTTACTGGAGCTGCTGAACACTCTGCATCCAAGCAGTCTTCCTTACGAACCACCGCCTAACTTCAGAACTATTGTCTGATACTGAATTTTGTCAATAACCTTTGATGGAATTTGTAATTGCCTTCGACGAACCTGACGATATTTTGATTGAAGCCTGGAAATGGTTGGGACCTCTTGGTCGTGCTCAAATTTAGGCCAGTAAGCAAGTACTTTATACTTTGAACTCTGCAGAGACGCCACTCCACGTGACATCATACTTTATTTAGTTGTGGCGTAGTGGCATAAGTTGGCGGGAGAATTAATTATTATTAATATTGTAACATCTTCATATTGATCACAAGGCAACCGAAGATTGAGCAGGAAGGCTCATCCTGGCCGGCGCCGGGATTAACGCCAGCCATAAAGACATAAATTACTATTGCTATATATTTTCTACTATTGTTATTATTGCTATATATTGCTTGCTCAAAATCTACTAAAACATATAATTCACTTAAAAAAATTGATCAAGTGCGAGTCGGACTTGCGCAACGAAGCTTCCAAGCAAATTAATTTCAGGATTGTAGGTCAAAAAAAAATGCAACATACTTAAGTATGCGAGCATGTGCACTCATTCTATACGCAATGAGCTACAAATATAAGTTAAGTTTTTTTTCTATGAAATATCTATATTTTTACATTTCCCTTTTTTTCCTTTATCTATACAAATTTATTTCGGCATATAAATTTGATATATACATTCTGTTTATATATACATTTTTAAAAATAGGATGTATTTTTTTACTTTGTCCAAAAAGATATAAATCGATTAGTTATAATCGATTATATCGATCTATGGTCTCCACCGGCTCGACTGGCAAGGGCAACCACAGAATACATATACCCAAAGGGGCAACTCGCGGGAAGCAGCCATTTTACCTATGTTTGTTGTAGGTTGTTACGGCTGCGTATTATTGTTATAGTTTTGATCAGTTTGAAGTTAAATGTATATACAAAGTGCATTTAGAAATATTTAAAACATGCAAACAGGAAGTGGAGCAAAAAACCCACCATGGGCACGTTCAAATGTGAATACTAACATGACCGGCATGAATCCGCAGATCATGGACCCGAATGCCGCAATGATGTCCCAGCAAGGCATGATGCCTTTCCAGCAGACTCAAGCTGTATTTAATCCTAGCATGATGCAAGCACAAGGCGGTATGGCAATGCCAATGGCAGGACAAATGCCAATGAACCAAATGGGGCAAGGCCAAATGTATCCCGGAAATGTTGTTGCATATCCAACCCCACGCGCAATGAATCCAAATATGTATCAAAATAATGCACCAAATCAAACTCCACAGGCGAGTGAGCAGCGTGTCTTTACTGGAACCGTAACAAAGACTCATAATGAATTTGGTTTCGTTGATCATGATGTTTTCTATCAGACATCTGTCTGTCCTAAGGGAGCTATTCCCAAGGTTAATGATAGAGTATTAGTTGAAGCTACATACAATCCCAATATGCCCTTTAAATGGAATGCAACACGTGTTCAACTATTACCAAAAGGTGGGCCCAACCAAAAAGTCAATCCTCAGAAGTCAAATACCTATAATGCAGTACCACCCCCCTCAAATAAAAAATCTATGATGTCTCGGCGTGACGATCGACGAGATGACAGATCATCAAGAAGAGATGACCGAGTAAGTAATTTAAAAATGAATAATAGTCACACTGTAATGTTAATAAATAGGAAGTAGTGAAGTGATAAATAAAGCATTTATTTAGTGACCATAGTAATGAAGCTTCGGTTTTAAATTATAATGTACTTTTTCAACAATTAATTTAAATAACATAAATTACAAATTAAAAACATTGTTATGCACTCATATCACCGCAGCTAGCAATTTGACAGCTAAGTGCAGAGTAGATTAGTTACTTTTAAGTTTTAAAGTTTCTTTTCAACACTGCAAAATCAATAGCTCTGGTGGCTGTAATACATTAAATACTTTATTTACTACTTATAAAAAAAATATAAATAATAAATGAATAAAGTAGAAAAGTATTGCAAACATTGCGTTAAATCTTCTGACTCTGTTTATTTTGTAACATTTTTGAAATTTGTTCATTTCCTGATATTACATAGTTTAGATTTTTGTTGTGATTTTAGATCACATAAAATCTGTTGTGGCAGAAATAAATTCCCAAAAAAATAATAATAACCAGCAGCCTGAATGTGCTTATACTATTCCAAGTTAGCCATTCCCATGCTTTTGCTAAAGTATTTTTGTCACTTTCTATTCCTAGGATACCATTATATTACTTATTACATCTACTTTTTCTCTTCTTTTTCCATAAGGTATCTATTCTTTTGCTATTTACAGATTATTTGTGTGCAACTGGTCACCATATATCTTTTTCTTATTCTTTAAATCTCCCATAGATTTTTAGTTATAGATTTATAGTTAGCATATTTCATTCCATGTTCCATTGATAAATTAGAAGGTATCGGTTGGTTTTACTTGCTGCAATCATCATTCTTGCTCTCTACAGTCTCAATGGCCATTGCAATACATCCAACTTTAAATATGAAAGTTGTAGGTTTCATTTCCGCTCAGGTGATTGAGTGTTTTCTTTTTCTTGGTAATAATGTGAATGGCTTAAAAAAATAATAAATGTAGAGTCGACACAGTTTAAAAAAGTCTACTAAATTAGTCCGCAAACATTCATATAATTTTCAAGATTATAACATCATGCCACTTCCCTAAAAAAATTAAATTGGTAAAAAAATATAAAACAATAGTTGCATAAAGTCTCTGATTACATCAGAGAGTCATAAACTTTATGATAAAAGAAATAAAAAAAACTGCGGCATACAGTTCTGCCACACAATATGCAATGGAGTTAAAGTGGGAAATGGAGTACTTAACAGTAGTTTCTCTTTTGCTACCCTGCTACATGTGGTATAAAGCATGGAGCTAAAAAAATATTAATTATTCATAAAATTATCCTTATTGTTCTTGGACATGTCTTTCTATGCTTATTGTAAAGCCACAATTTCAGAAACGATCACGAACAAGAAGCAGATCGCGATCACGTGATCGTAGAGACAATCGGAGCCGCCGAGACTCTCCACCTAGAAAACGTCCAGTCATACATCAACCTTCACCTGTTAAATATGTTGTCAGGGTTCCGAGAATACCTCTTGATATGTAAGTTAGCTTTAATTATTAATGGGCTGTTAGATTATATCATAGTTGGCAATTTAAAGGAACAACTAGACTTAAGAATATAAATATGGAAATTATGTATATTTAATTACATAAGTCTAGTTTAAAGCTTTGCTTTAGGCATTTTTATGTTGTTTTAATAATGAAAATAGCTGTATTATTTAACAAAGTGCAAGAAATAATAAATAAAATATGACTTATCTAAGACACCTTTGCATTATATGAAACAAAATCTATCGTGTATATTATATTATCTTAAATGCAGGGATTTTAATGAATTTTCACAAGAAAGTCAATAAATTTGACAGACTGCAGTCATTTAATGCTATCATAGAGCGCTAAGTATTTGGCTTCTACTTGTACTTTTATTTATTTGTCAATAAAATGTATCTGGCTTAGATGAAACCAATACCTACATTTTTTCATAATAAACTTACCTCTTAGCTTTTTTAGCCTTCTTTGGAAAGTTTTAAAAATTTAAATTTTAGACATCTTGTTCAAAAAATTTTTGTACTTATATATAATATACCTTGTAGCTTACTGAATGATTTTTATTTGTATTTCCTTGCTTTGATACACGACAAAAGCGCTGCATTGAGTCATGCTCCTCGAAATGCAATATCCCGGAACTGGGCCAAAAGTTTCTTAACACTAGATTCCCTCTGCCTTCCATACTATATTTAGGATACAGCTATTTATTTATTTTTTATATAACATTAATATATATTGTTACAGACCTAAAATAGATGTTCCAACTCTATCGCAACGCTATACAAATTTATACATACCATCGGATTTTTTTAATGCTTATGTGAAATGGGGAGAAACATTTCCACCTCAGGCTCCCTTCTCTTTAAACAATCCTTGTGCATACCACATTATGAATAAAGATGTACCTAACCCAAATCCTAATGATGCTGCCTTGGAACCACCAGATGCTGATTACAGATTTTCAGCTAAGGTAAGTGTTAAATTGGAAAATTATGTTTTTTTTATTATAAAATTGAATTGAATGTTTCTTAAAATAATATAAAACAATAAATTAATGCCTAAGAAAAAAAATATATTTATTTCAGGTAATGTTAATAAGTATGCCATCATTAGAATCATTATATCAGAAGTGTGGCCTTACGAAAGTCGACGAAAAAGACAAACGTTCCAATAAAACACCGTTACATCCAACACGCTTAATAAAATTCCTTGTCGGCCAAAAGGGTAAAGGAGGTGAAAATTTTGCTATAGGTGGACCTTGGAGTCCTTCTCTTGATGGTGAAAATCCTGAAAGCGATCCCGGAGTACTGGTGAAAACAGCGATACGGACTTGTAAAGCTCTAACTGGAATCGATCTGTCCAATTGTACTCAGTGGTAAGTTACGTTTGATTTGCTCTCCCCGATGTATAGTCAGTATCCAGAGAGTCCATGTTATTTGTGCTTCCATCCCAAATGAACTGACAGTATCTTCTATAAAACAGTCATGCCTTTATCGATACGACTGAAAGTTTAAGAAGAAACTGTTGGTTCGCAAGTTGGCATAAAATGATGATGGTACGGCACACAGACCGTGGGGGAGCAGCTCGCTTGCAGTGAGTATGTAATAATGGAGTTACCCGTGACAGGTACCGAATGGTGGAGTTTTACTACTGGCGCGAGGGCGGCGGCAAGTCTCGGCTCGAGTGTGTGGTGTTGTTCCTGCCGGACGTGTGGTCGGCTCAGGCGTCGCGGGTCGAATGGTCCACGGTGCACGGCGGCTATAGAGCGGCGTGCGACGCGGCGCTGGCGGCGCTCGACGGCTCCGGGGAGCCCCCCGCCCCCGCCCACGAAGACCTCAAGGACAAATCCAAAATTGTTTGTTCCCAGTTTTTGTTTGGTTATGAATCCGGCTGCGCGCGACTATACCTCCTGATTGACAACCCGGCTGCTACGATATACGCTGATGCTGATTTTTTTTTTCATTCATTCTACGCATCAATGGCAACTTTTGTATTTTTTCTTACATATAGTGCATATTGCACTTTAAAGTATTAGATATTAATTATTAAGTCAAGTTTTTGCCTTGATCGAGTTGTTGTTTTGATAGTAAATAAAGCTTACGGGTACTTTTCAGGAGAAAGCTGCTGACGCAAATGATAGTACAATAACAATAGACGAGAATGATGATGATGATGACTGTAAGCCAGAACCGACGCATTATTCTAAAATAGATTTGAGGACGATTAAAGTGGACCAGCTAAGAGAGGAATTGAGAGCTCGCAATGTCAGCTGCAAAGGTAAAATTACCAATAATACGATAAGAAATATCTATTACTTATGTATATATATATCATCTAAAAGTATGCATTGTATAACAGAACTTTACATACGTGAAATGTACACAATGGTTGTGGATTCAATTTCCACTGAATGAATTATTATTTATTAATATTTTGATTTAATCGTTCACTCGGTAACAAGACAAAGCGCGGCGTTAAGTTCCTCCACTCAACACATAATACCCTTCATTCGGTGGAAAATGGACAATAGAGTGTCTTAATATTAGATTCCTTTACCAGTTCGAGGTTGCAACCTCGTAGACTGGAAGCGTGAATTTGAAATTCTATTGTATTTCTCTTTACATTTATTTCTCTATTTTCTCCTATGATTACAGTTGCCATACTGTAACATTCTGTTTATGGGTGCCCATCTATATTTTAACCCCCTATCGCGAGTACCTGGTGACTAGTAATAAAGCAACACGGGCCTAGACTAGAGCACTTGTACTAAACAAGAAAATTGTAACTTGTATTAAAGTAGACATAACTTCTGTACATTTACATTTTGTGAGAAATTTACCTATTCTATCACAGGTAACTCCAACATTAATTATATGAGAAATTAAGTTATCTATTATTTTTATTATTAGCCATTTGTAGTTGCTCAGTGGCTAACTGTTAGCAAGACGGTTGCAGTTTCTATTTCTAGTAGGAAGAATTAATTATTTTTATTTTACAAGACAGATGGAAATCAATTATGTTAATACCAATTGTCGTTTAATACAAATGTGAATAAACTATTGACCATTATTATATTTGTACTTAATGAAAATCTTATTTTCTTTGTGTACAGGCTTGCGTGCACAGTTAGTGTCTCGTTTATCGAAGCTTATAAAAAGTGAAGAAGCAAAAGAAACAAAAAGTGACGAGGTTATGGAGGTCGACGATGATGAACAGGAAGAAAAAAAAGATATTACGATAGAAACCGGTGATAAGACGGAAGATAAAGATACTGAAAATAAAGATACAGAAAATAAAGAAAAAGTGGAAAAATGTATGTATTGCACCATTCACACTTTTTATAGCTTCACACTGTATTCTGTATATTAGGGTAGGCAGGGGAAACCTAGTGTTTCCCACTTACGCGAAGCATTTGTTGAGTGGTGGAATCAACATGGCAATTTTCTTTGTTGCCAGAGTGAGGAAATTAAAATATTAAATAATTAATTTGCTGTGGAGAGAATCGAACCCACAACTCGTTTACGCTCGTGCCACTACGACACGACGCCCTCTATCATTGTTCTGCTCAATATTAAAAAAACCGTGCAAATTATCGTAATTAAAATTTAAGTTTTTATTTAATACAAAAACATAAAGAGCGGAAAAAAAATGTTTCACTTGGTCTCTTTAGCAGTTATAGTTTTTTGGTAATTATTTGTTAATTACATAATAATTAAGAGCCTAGTCGCCGGAAATGTTATTATTTTTTTAAATTTAAAAAATAAATATATTGTTTTTTTTTAAAATAGCCGAAGATTCGACGGTTGTAATGTCTGATGATAAAAAAGATAAAAATGACAAGAAGGAAAGCAGTACTGATGATGCAGATAAGAAAAAAGACAAAGAAGATAAAAAAGAGGAAAAAGAAAAGAGTCAAGAGAGAAACACTAAACCAAAAATTGATAGTGAAGCAGAAAAGAAAAGGGTATTTTTTCTAAATAGTAAATTTAGTAGCATATATTTATACACATACTTTATTTTTGAAAACTGAGTTTAACTGAAAACTTACTTTTTGTTTTATGATATATTTTAGTGACTTTTGACCATTACCATCAGTATATACAACAAATTCAATACCCAATAGTGGGAATAAATTATTTTAACTTCCTCCATTCTCTATTTATTACTTAAAAAAGTAACTTAACTTATAAATTGATTGTGTTACAGATAGAAAAAGAGAAGCAAATATTAAAATCAAAATATGAACTGCCAAGCTCTCCCCATATAATTGTGCATCCCAACGGTGCTGCTAAAGGTGGCAAGTTCACTTGTAGTGTTGCCACATTATCATTGTTGCTAGACTATCGGATTACTGATAATAAGGAACATAGTTTTGAGGTAAGTTCTGGTTTGGTAACTTTTCTGCATAAAACAGGATGGTGGGTAGTTTCCCATCCCCATTGTTTGTTTTGTTACCAGAGCAATAGGGAAGGGAATGAATTATTTCCTTCAAGTGATAATCGAATCTACAATCATTGTGTTTTCAGTCAGTTGCTCTATGCTACTACATAACATCAGCCTCGTTGTATTACTTTGTGGAAAGGAAAAATAAAAAATAAAAGTTTGTTTATATTTTTTCATATCTCAACAGAGCTATATTATAGTATAATTTTGTGGAAATAATAAGAAGGCTGGAAAATGACATGGACTTTTTAGAAATAAACTGGTGAAACAGGTTATTCTCATGGGAAAATACATTATGATGTGTGTTTTCAATCATATAAATGTATTGTTTTTTGTTTTAGATATTTGTGTTTGCTGAATTGTTTAATGAAATGTTGATGCGTGATTTCGGCTTTTATGTTTATAAAACTTTATACACATTACCCGAAAAAGCGGAGGAGGTCAAGGAAAAGGATAAGAGTGTAGAAAAGAGTGATAAGAAAGATGAAAAGAAGGATGAGAAGAAACCTGAAAGTGACAAAAAAGAAGAGAAAAAAGATGATAAAGATAAAAAAGACGACAAGCGGGATTCACGCAAAAGGGAAAGAAAGGTTTGTGTTTTATAGTACTTGTATATTTATGTTGCACAGTACATCTTTTTTACCCTTTGTAATATTTACGTAAGATAAATTTTTAAATTTCATAAAACATCGCTCAAAAGAAACCTCATTCAATTCGGTTCATTAATTCAGGAGCTATGGTACACAGACACGTCAAACTTTTTTGCGTCGGGGGTTAAAAATTAAATTACTAATACGGCATCCATTTCCGCTGCTGATATTCTTAGTTTGTTACTTACCAAATAAAATAAAATAAAAATTTAAACACAAAAATGTTGACTAGATTGTAAATAACATCTCATCTCATCTAACGAAAATATTCAGGATTCACGTAGCGATGACGAGCGAAGCAGTTCACCGAAGCGTCGTAGCCGCGGCGTTGAACTCCCCCCGGACCCATACCTGCTGTTGTCTCTAGTGTACTTCGATACGTCGCGCGGTGGTACCGTCACGCGTAAGGACCTGCAAAATTTGTTCCTGAGCCTGGGGTTACAGTTGTCGAGGTCGCAAATAAAGAATATTATGGATAAAGTGTGTGTGCGGGATACGTTTAGTTATAAGTGAGTATGTTATATGCAATTGTGTCGACTTTTTAAACAAGTAGAATTAAATATCGTCGTGGAGTAAGTAACGCGCGACGGTTGTGGATTCGCAATCGAGGAAGTCTATTACATTTTCATTTCCTTAATAAAAATAATAATAAATAAAATTCGACGGTACGTAAAGCCGACCACACACGTAACGATACACTTGCGCAAGCTTAGACTTGCACTAATACACGTATTTGAAACGAAGAGTTGTAATACTAGGTTCTCTCTGTCTACATTGCCGTATGTGTGATACAGTGTGAAGTTGTAAATATATAAATATATTTTACTTCAATATTATTGTGAGACCAGTCGTGGTGCAGTGGCACAAAGTGTAACTGTAAAACAGACTGGTTATGGGTTCGATCCCCACTCGAGGAGATGAAATATTCACTTAAATTTATATTTCTATTTCTTCGCTCTGGTGTCGAGGCAACAAGCGCGGCGTTGAGTCCTGCCACTCAACACGCAATACCTCCAAAATTCGGCAGAAATTGGGGAACGGAGTGTTAAGACACTAGGTTCCCTCTGCCCACCCTGCTGTGTTCGGGATACAGCGTGAAGCTAACTTAATTTTAATTTAATTTTCAATATTATTGTCACTCAATACACAATGCCTCCAGAATTCACGGAAAAGTAGGAAGTGGAGAGTCAACACTTCCCTGTGGCACACAGTGTGACGCTTTTAAATTAATATTATTAAAACCAATTGTACCTTTTTATTTGTTCTAATAATATATGTTATTGATTCAGGTCATTAGTACAAGCCATCAAGGATGTGGCAGCGGGCGCACCTGAAGCTATTCAAGACCTACCACTCGACAGCACTGTCACTAACAATGAAGTACCCCCTCAGGTTAGTACCATGTTTTTTTATCTTCACTCTTCATATCACATATAGCGGGAAAAGCATGGGGAAGGAAGAAGAAATCTAGTATTGAAACATTGAGTGATGGAAATCGATGCAGCACGTTGTCTCCGACCGCCCGAGGAAAGGGAAATTATTCCCTTAAGTGGGATTCAAATTCACAATCGAACTATAGCGGCGTTTACGATCGCTAAGCCGCTGCGCCACGGCGACCTAATGTCATATAGTTTGCATTTATTCACTTGTATATTTAACTTAAAAGTAGAGCATCTTTATGAACAAGTCAAGCACGTTTTTTTTTGTATGAATGCAAAATTGTACTGTTTTTAATTTTTCTTTAAGCAAGAATTTAACTGTGTATTTCTTTAGTTATTTATTTATGCTTGAAATATATTTTATTCACAGATTGCGGAACTGGAAGCAACAATAGCGTCAGGCAATCGGGAACTCCTGCCAGTGTTCAACAGAAATACAGATAGTGCCAGCTCTGATTCTACCGGTACAAAAGATGTCAGCGACAGTGGTTAGTTTAATATATAATATTTAGGTTTTTATATTCCAGACGAACTTACTCATTGCTTTTCAATATTACTGAGGCTGCCGTGGCGCAGACTATAAACGCGACGATTGTGGGTTGGATTTCCAGTCGGAGAAATAAAATGCTATCATTTCCTCGTAACAAGGCAAAACGCGATGCTTAGTTCCAACACTTAACACGCAATATTTCAAAAAAAAAAAGTGGCCGAGAACGTCTTAGCACTGCCTATACTCTGCCCTGCTGTATGCAGAAAATAAAATAGTTACCTATAAATTATAACATTTCAACAGGTATAGTAACATACAAGTCCCGCGTGGTGGACATAGGCGCGCTACTGGCCGTGTCCACGCGCTGGGCCGGTCAACGTGCGAAGCTCGAAACAGCGTTAGCGGAACAGGCGGCGGCGTTGCGCGCTGCGCGTGCCGCCGCGGCCAACACGCAGCGTGCAGAACGCGGTGCTCAAGTGCAGCTGAATGATGTATGCGCAGCGCTAAACGCCGCTAAGGCTAGGATTGGCTCGCTTACTGTGAGTTTATTGTTATTTTATTTTGTTTATGACCACAATTTGTGTAGGATATATTTAGCCTTCTTAGGGTCAATAAAATCCCGCTTACATTTATATAGTGCTTGCTAATTACTCTATTTAACAATTGTATAATAGTTTCATTTTTGTTGATACAGGCAAGCTCCAAAATATTCCATTCTGCTTTAAAAAGTATTCAAGCAAAAGTTGAAGCTGTTGTCAATATAAAATATGAAGATGATGATGTTGTTGAAGTTGTAAATGGACCTTCCAAGTAAGTTACAGTTTAAATATTTGAACATAGTAATATTCTAGTAACATCAAAGACGTCGTGGCATAGACTGACTGTAAACGCGATGGTTGTGGGTTGCATTTAAAGTTGGATGAATGAATTATTCTCATTTTGTCGCTGTGGTTTTAAGACAAAGTGCGGCGTTGAGTTTCGCGCAATGTCTGAGAAAGTGGGCAAATTTATCATTGCTTAATTCACTAAGTTAACCAATTTAATAATCATCAATAAACTTTAATATTTTTTTTCATAGGACTGAAAAAGATATTAAAGATAAGGAGTGTAAAGATGAAAATATTGAGACAGAAAAGAAAGAAACAGAAGACGAAACTAATATCATCACAAAAGAAGAAAATATTAAAGAAATTAAAGAGACTGATAATAATGCCACAGAAAATATGGACCTTGATGATAAAGAATAAATAGTATTTAGGTGCTAGTGTAAGCCATTACTGCGTAAAGTATTTACTCATTCACTTCGTACCTTTTGCGATTACTGTACAAAGAACTACTACTTCTCAGATGCATCTAGCAATGACTTACATCCATTTTTATATCAAAACTCCTTGTGATGTGTCTCATATTGTTTATTGATGTTGCCAAAATTACCAGTTTTTCAAGAGAATTTGCTTTTAAAATAACAAAAATAGTTAAAATACGATATAAGAATTATAAAATTACTAAATATGCTAATATAAGTAAAATTAAATTTCTTATGTCATCTAAATGTTCTTATTTTAAAAGTTATATTTGAATCAAATAATTATATCCAATGTCTCTTATGTTCTGTTTGATTGAGGCCGTCGTAGCGCAGCGGCACATCTGCACAACGGTGCAAAGCTTATATTTAAGTTATTTTTCATTGGGCTCTGATAGACAAAGTGCGGTGTTGAGTTCCGTTCTCTCAATACTCAAATGTCTCGAAAAGTTTGGAATGGAGTGTTCGGTACACGGTTTAGCCTGATTATAATTTTTTATCAAAGAATTGTACATATTAATTTCCAATATTTATATATTTTCACAAAAAATAACAATCATTTATACAGTTAAATGATTCCATAATCATCTAAGAAATAGCTATGTAATTTAAAAAAATGTCGTTGTCTTCCCAATTTTAGAATGTGAATATCAAAAATGAATAACTAGATTGACTAAACCAATTTAATAATTTTGTACCAATTTTTTGTTAAATAATTGACGTTGTGGTGGCGCAGTGGGATAGTGTCTGACTGTAAACGCAATGGATGTGGGTTTGATCCTCATTTGGGGAAATGATTGTATTTAAGTTACTTGATTATATTTCCTATCACTAGGTTCCCTCTGCCTACCCTGCTATATGCGGGGTACAAGAAAAATCTGAAAAAAATAATATAAGTATAGCAATATTTGGAAATGTATGCAAGGTTGTAAGTTATCTTAATATTTACATTTATATTGGCATATAGTGTTTCGGTATATGTAAGTTGATATATATTATATTTGGTGATGTGTGAGTGAATTTAATCAATAAGTATGTAAAATGGTGGCAATAAAGTCATTATAAAAACATATTTTTCTTTTTTTTCTCCTTTCCTAAAGTTAAATGTTAAAGTGACACTATTCAAATGTAACACATTTTACAGTACAGCATTTAAAAGTTATTTTTTGAAAAACTAAAAAACGCTTTTATATTAAGAATAAACTTTTTTCTTTATTAACGTTAAATATTATTTCACAACATGTAGTTATATGTCAAAATGTGTTATTCTTTTAATAAAATTAAATAACTTACCTACTTTAGGTATAAAGAATATTTACCATGTCTCGAAAAAATTAATTCTCATAGTAGCAGAGTTTAAAACAATCTTTTTTTTCTATTTGAATCTCAAAATATTTTCTTTAAAATGCGTTCATTTTGTATTCTGTTGCATCAACGTATTGGAAATTACTGACCTAACTGACCTTTTTCAATTTCTATATTACTCTATAAAATATCTTTTTATATATAAGACATTTTATAAACGTCTGATTAAGACTTACTAATTTGAAAGTGGGGCTCTTTTAGAGATAGCGCCAACTTAAGGCACACCCTCACCTACGTTACAGTAGAAACGCTCCTATTTAAATATATTGTTAAGAATAATAGAAAAAATATTTATCAATTATTAAATAATTTATTATTTTCGTGGGCCTTTGCTCCCGCCAGACGTCCTAATGGTTGTTTAAAGTTGTGGCAAAACATGTCATATAGTATGACATGTTTTGCCGCAAGCTTTAATTTTACACGTGTACGGACTATTTCAAGACCCCCCTACAAGCGCCGAGACCAATGTGATGATTCAATTATCTTCCCATACAGAAATGTACCTTTATCTCTCGAAGGACCCCACTTTCACGTTAGTGAGTATGCATATTGTCTTAACTACACTCTAACTTACTACAAAGCTGGGTGTTCCCAGCTCAGAACGACGATTGGCAAGAAGCAGTCATCCTGACTTTGTATAAAGGCAAAGGTTCACAGACAGACTGCGCTAACCATGGGACTATCAGTTAGCTTTGGTAGATGGTTGAACCGAGTGCGTTCGATCCCCACTCGAGATGAAATATTTACTTAAATTTATATTTCCATTTCTTCGCTCTGGTATAGAGGTAAACATATAATAATATTTAGAAGGTTCAAATGAAACAAATGGGTAATTTAAATACTTTTATTATAACATGCATAAAAACTTAGCTTTATTGTCATAAAAGATGTTGCAAAGTGTAAAACTTGGTAAAGTTTTGAGCAGAAAAAAAGGATATAAGCAAAGTCTTACACTAAATAGGAATGCGGATAAAATATTTAAATAACATTATAGCCTTATAAATGAAAACTTAATTATATGTATGGAGTATACACTAAGTTATTATTATAATTACCTATTTTTTACTGTAAATTGACTATACTAATAATGTTTTTATGAAAATTTATAGTAAAGCAATTTTGAAATATTTAATCAAGCTTAAAATTTAAATAATATAATCATATTACCAAGAAATCTCATTGACACTAAAAGTAAATTTATACAGTACTTTAAACAAAGTGATTTATTTTGTAAACAATTGAAAAAAAAAAACTTTAAATTAACAATAATATTATTTTTATTGACTATGTTTATGATTTTATTTTAATACAGTCTTATTACATCAGGAAAAAGACTTTCTTTAATATGTATTTTTTATTTCTATTTTAGAAAACGTATATTTTTCTATCTTTATTGTGGATTTACAGTTTAAAAATGTAAAGTTTTTTATATAATTTATGTGAGCATGCGGCATTCTATAATTTTCCGACAATCTTGGGACAACTAGTATATGTTTTTTTTTTCGATTGACCTGGACTGGTCTTGACAGCGTCAACGGCAGGAGATACGTATATGTATGTAAATCTATTTCTTAAGCTGTATGACAAAACTATATACATATTATTACCTTAACTTAAAAGAATCTATCAAAAGGAAAAGTCATTTTGTAGATCTTTATTTTATTTTTTAAATTAAATTAAATGATATGAATAGCATGAAATTAAATTAATTATCGACAACGACGGCCTCTATGAAGATTTAATATTAGAATTACAAAACTAGATCAAACATATTATAATGGTCGTAGGTTCAATACTAACGAAAGGAAATATTTATATAAATTATACGTAAATATCATACGTTTCTTGTCTCTAATAAAATAAAGAAAAAAAATGTGCTTAACGTTTCGTTAACGTAAAAAAAACAGACAGTACATGCATTACCCCAAAAACAAAACAAATCGAAATCTAGACACATGGTTCGACATAGTTCCCGGGGAAGAGTCCCGTGACGCCGTCCATGACGCCCTCCCACCAGCCGTCGTCGTTCTTCTTCAGCACGTAGATGACAGCACTCTCTTGGAACGAGAGCTCGTCCTCCTTGTCCGCGTAGTAGTCGTATATGGCCACGACTGGAAATTAAGTACATTTTTTATTTAGGATAACACGATCGCGAAACGAATGGTAGATGACTTGAGTTGAAACTACATATTGGGACGAAAAAAGTCTGGTATGAACTGTGTTGTGTTGTATTATAGCTAAAATAGGAAATTTTTCTTTCTTTTCACAATATATATCGTGTATAGCGGCATAGAGAGAACCTTATATTAATACACTGACTTTGATTCCTACGCACTGTCCTATTTTTGAGGTAATTAATGCATGTTAAATTGTGAAGCTCAAAGCTGAACTTTGACCAGCTAAGCAACAAAATGTGGATAGACGAAGACAAATTAAAAATAATTATCCGATTAGCGATTGACTATTGATAATTATAGGAGTTACCGCCATATATATTTACCTTTCTCAATATAATTCTTCGGCACCCATCCTGGCAAATCTTCTTCATCAGGCACAATGGCTGGCACTGCATTGGTGTACTGAGTACCCATTTTATTCTGAAATGTTGTTAAAATATCATCAAATGTATTCAAATTATATATTTTTTAATTGGCTAGCGAGTTAATATTTTCATGTATATGTTTGGTAGGATTTTTTCATTTACTTGAACAATGTGAACACATGAACATTTGAACGTACCTGCATGAGGTGCGGCCGCCCGAAGGCGTCCCCGACCAGCTCGTCGTCGAGCGGCGGCGGCGGCAGCGGCGGCGACACCGAGCCGCCGCGCGCGGAGCCCGCGCCCGACGCCGACGACGACGACGCGCGCTGCCACATACAGTGTCGGTTTTATTTGTGCAAAGTGAGACCGTATGGAGTTGTGGTCCACGCGTTGACTTTTGATCAAAAGGACTTAGAGGGTACCTTTGTTTGGGCTATTAATTTCACTTTATACTTCCACACAAATTTACAAAGAATGTGTGGTTTCGACGGGAAGACGGAACAGATACAAAGAATGTTTACATATAAAATCTACCTTAAAGTAGAACAATCAGTAAACATACATTTATAAATTTATTACTTATATTTAATATACATATATATATATTAATTTTAAAAAAATCTCAATACTCACATGTCCAGGCAAACTCATAGAATGCTGACTATGCTCCCCGTCTGATCCGATAAGTGGTGACGGCGGAGCTACAAACATATAAAATTAAATCAACCAAATGTACAAAGTAAATATACTTTATTTATGTTAAAATTATTTTAAAATACTTTACAATCGGCAAGTCGCGGCTTCAATGACATTAGGTTTTCTAACTTTTTCGCATTATTAAATCAGGCAGGAAATAATCAAAGCTCAGAAAAATGTTAAGATCATATCTGCTCCCATCTACAACTAAATTCCGAGCGTACAGTAAATAGATCATGAGTTGTTTATGATTTTTCTATTAATTTGGTACTTAATTAAATATGATATTTTTTTAACTTTCCTCACAAGGCAGGGTAGGCAGAGATTACTTAGTTATGATTACATAGTCATTCTACTGCTCATCAAAGGCCTCTATGATGAAATAAAAGATTTGATAAAACTTACGCGGCATACTCGAGTGAAGGTCTTGTTGAGAGTAATTGGATGGTGATTGATGCTGATTGGGGTGCACCATGCCAACCTGTAATGTATCAAAATAGGTACATATGTGTATACTTAGAAATGTATATATTAGATATATTTTTATAAGTAGTGAAAAAATCAATATGTTGTATGTGAGATCCTCCTTTCAACCATAATCCCATAATCAGAACTTAACCAAACTCTCATCAAACTACCCTTTAAGTGTATCCTTTCCATTATGAGTAATATGGAGTTTAGCTCATTAGTCATGCACATACTTCATGCAAATTTCAAGACTTGGGATTTTCTCATGGATAACTTTATTGTAAATGGACTGAATTAAAAACGATGGGGAGGGACCACACGGAATGCACCAGATCTTAAATAAAAAAAGAATCATCAAAATCAGTTCACCCAGTCAAAAGTCCTGAGGTAACATGAAAGTGAAAAAAAGTCCAAGTGATAACTTCCTCCTTACGAAAGTCAGTTAAAAATAGAAAAGAAATTTTAAAAATATATGGCAAGAAAATACCTGCGGCTGTGTGACAGGCAGCGTGGAGTACCCGGGCGGGCGGCGCGGGTAGTTGGGCGCGTAGTGCGACGGCACTTGCGGGGGCGCCACCGCGGGCGGGGTGCGGTATTCGCGAGAAGATTTACCTAAAAATAAGATTTATTGCTTATTAAACATAATTTTTGCTGTCATGGTGCACTAGGCAGAATTGAATGTAAATGTAGCGTCACAGCTATTTCGATTTCTACTAGAGGGGATTAAGCAATGACTTCTGCCACCAACCTCACAATATCTTGAAAATTGGGTGGTGAGAGTTTAACAAGTAGGATTTTGTTATATTGCTTCCAAACCAACTAAAATTGTACTTAGTTAAAAATAAAACAATATATTAGCTTAGTTAACAATATATCAATATGCATCAATAACTCCTTTAATTTCCTTTTATTGTCATGCTATATCTTGTATGTAACAAGATTAAACATTTGATAAGAATTTCAAAAACTTGGTAGGCATAGTGTCAGAATGCTTATTTCAACAAATAAAACAACATACCAAGAGTCCCTCTACCCAGTGTCCCTGTATTAGCGGCAGAAGCGGACCTCACTACTGCAGGTGGAGTAGGAGGTTTAGTAGTCGGAGCTGGCAGAGGAGCTGCACCTGCCGAACCTGAGCGACGACCTCGTGGTGTACCAGTGCTGCCGTTCCAACGTGCCCCATGACCGATGTCATCAAGAGCTAGAAATGTGGATGGCATTATGATGAAAAAAGTGATATCTTTTCTTTGAACTAATGACTGCCATATTTACAATTATATACTTATGTCATTGCATCACAACAGATTGACAAGTAACATTTGCATATCTAATAATATTATATTATATACCAAGTTAGAAATTTACAAATTTCAAACATTCATAGTATAATGTGTATTTTTTCTTATACATTTATTATATAGGGTCTGGTGTACATTAACTATAAGGTTATCAAAATATGGAAACTTAAAGATATTTTTTTTGTATTTTAGGTATGTATAGCCAAAAGTTGTAAAATAAAATATTGTTTAAGTTAATCATGTCTTCAGTTTAGTTTGCATGAAAATTACCATATTGAGGATTCACTTGGGGCAATGATTTTTTTTAATGAAAATGGATGACTGTGAACATTTTAAAGTACATTAGATATTTAGACAGTATTATAAAAGATCTATTTCTAAAACCTTTATAAATAGTTAAAAGATAAAACAAATTACCAGAATAATCAATTCCTTTTCTGACATATTTTATAGGCTTCTCAGGATTAGCAGGAGCAATAATTTTGTATTGGCGATTAGTAACTTTGTTTGCAGTTAAAACTCCAATTTCTCTTCTTGCTACCTTTTCCTTATGAATAGCAACTGTTTGTGCAATATGATTCATTTGACCTTCCATTTCTGCGAGTTGCATAGTTTGTAATTCTAAAAGTTGAAGGAAGTTATATGCAAGAGTATTTATTTGATAGGCAACGCTGGCCAATGACTGTGTCGTGTAGTTTTTAGTACTCTCAAGAGCTAATCTTTTATTTTCAGATTGAAAGTAATTAGCTTCACAGTACTCTGCCACTCTTTCAAGATTGGTATGACTATCGGTGAGATGGTTTCGTCCTTCAGGAATGTCGGTTTGTAGCAATGCTGCCAGTTCTGCCATTTTGAAGCCTAAATAGATATAAACAGCATTATTTTTTATAATTTTACTCGTTTGAACAAGATTAGAGTTTGATTATTAGTTACAAGTAGTAATTTAGCATAAATCCTTTTGGTGATTCGATAGACTACATTAAATTGTTTGTAATGATTATTATTTGAAAAGCTTTTCACATTTTAAATAATAGGCTAATTGAATTACCTTTTTTTACTAATCAACGTAACTGTGTATAAGATTTTATTACAAATTTCAAAAGAAATACATTACTTTTAATAAAATAAACACCCCACCCACGACAACTGTCAAAATGTTCTGAATCGATTCACCATCACAGAATCACATATTATACTTAAAAAATTGCCGTAGTTTTTTAATCTTTTTATATAATAGTAATTTTCAATCGTATTATAAATAAGTATACACATATTAATTGTGTAATATTTATTGTATTTTATTTAAATTATTAATCCAAATTCCAGTGTTAGATTACGATAATCGTTATCTGTCAACATTTCATCCATATTTTTATTTATTATTCTGTTGATTCGGTCAATCGAAGAATATCTGCCAATCGACATTATATATCTATTTTATTGCTATTGTATTGTTAAATGTTCATAATTTTTATAAAAGATGTAATAAGCCAAGTTTAATAAGTGATAATCAAAATGGGTACAAACGGTAATGGTCGCCGGGGCGGCGCTAAATTACCTGATGTACGCCGTCCTATGGAAGAAGGCGAGTGTGTGAGTCTAAACGATGAAAGCCCTGAATTAGACTTCGTTTATGATGACTGTGACACTCAAGCAAATGAAATAGCCGAACTTTACAGCTATACGGAGCATCCTGAATTTCAACTCAATGTAAAGGCTTTCGAAGATATAATGGAAGAATTCAATTTTCCTCCCAGTTGGCAGAGGCTTTCTAATAAACAACAACGTACCGTTGTTATGAAGCTGCTGGAACATTTGGATGTCGCTGTAACAGAAATACGAATGAGGGCCACACGTTGTATTTTATACCTAGCCCAAGGATGTTGGGCCGAAATGCAATCTGATGCGGAACAAGCTCATTGGGCTCGTCTTAATATTATGGTTTTGTATGAAATGGGAACTTTCGCTGCCTTCGTTGAATTATTGAACTTAGAAATTGTAAGAAGCAATGCTGCTGTAGCATCAAGGAAGCTTGCTGAGTCATTAGCAGATTCAACTAATTTGAGAGTCATATTATCGGTATTATATCTCATTACGGAGCATATGAGGACTGAGAAAGACAACCCAGATTCAGAATACAAACATTTAGTAAAAATGTTTAAAGAAGAAATAGGAACACCTTTCGGAGAAGAACTGTTGCCAGTTAAACTTCTTGGTATGGTAACACAATTGTGTGCAGGCACAACTCCTCATTTCCCAACTAAAAAAGTACTTTTACTTTTATGGAAAATATTACTTGTCTATCTAGGTGGTTCTAAAGAATTAAAAGAACGGAAAGCTAGACTTCGTGAGAAATATGGGTTGCCACCAGTAATGGAAGACACTCTTGAAATAATAAAAGGCATGAGGTCCAGCTCTCCCCCACCTAACGCAACCGATATGTTAGAAAATCAAAATCCTGGACAAAGGAAGTTAAAGGAAAATGAAAGAGCTCTCCGCAGACAAACATTTATGAAACAGACTTCCTTGGATGAATCAGATGAGCAAATGTTTGTAGATAAAGAAGAAACTGGAAATGGATCTGAAGATTACTCTATGGAATTTCAATCAATGTCTGCAGATAGCATTCAAAATGCCAATGCAAATCAAAATTGTCCATATTATATGTACATAAAACGATTTGACAGTCCTCCACCACCTCCTCCCTTACCAAGAAGCTTGCCTTGGAAATCAAAAGTAAGACAAAAAGATATTGATATGTTTCTAGATAATGTCAGAATTAAATTTGTTGGATATTCTCTTCCTGGTGATAGACAAACTATAGCAGGCTTACCACAACCAATACATGAGGGCATTGAAATACTAAAAAAGCACATGTACACAAGTATTGCGGAAATTCAAATAGAAAGAGAACTTGAAATAGCTAGAAGTCCATTAACAAAAGGTGAAAAGGAGGTAGAGGAAACGGAAGCTGAAATTTTATACAAAGCTATGCAACAAGATCTTTCCCAATACACAATAGCTCTCCTTAAAATACTCCTCGCAGCAACACCAACTTCCACAGCAAAAACATATTCTATGAATATTATGGCTGACGTATTACCAGAAGAAATGCCAATGACTGTACTGCAATCACTGAAACTTGGAATTGATGTTAATAGACATAAAGAAATCATTGTGAAGGCGGTAACAGCTATCTTGTTATTGCTATTGAAACATTTCAAACTTAATCATGTTTACCAATTTGAATATATGTCAAATCATTTAGTAATAGCCAATTGTATGCCACTGGTGTTGAAATTTTTCAATCAAAACATACTAGCTCATATTGGAGCTAAAAATTCAATTCCAATATTTGATTTTCCTGCATGTGTTATAGGAGAACAACCTGAACTTACCAAGGAATGCTTAGATATAGGAGATTCAACAGTCCCTTATTCGTGGAGGAATGTATTTTCCAGTATAAACTTGCTAAGAATATTAAATAAATTAACAAAATGGAAAAATGCAAGAATCATGATGCTTGTTGTCTTCAAAAGTGCACCGATTCTTAAACGTATATTGAAAGTACGGCATGCATTGATGCAGTTTTATGTGTTGAAACTGTTGAAAATGCAAACTAAATACTTAGGAAGACAGTGGAGAAAAATAAACATGAAAATAATAAGTGCTATATACTCAAAAGTAAGACACCGTCTAAATGATGACTGGGCCTTTGGAAATGAGGTTGATGCACGGCCGTGGGATTTTCAAGACGAGGAGTGTGCTCTAAGAGTCTGCGTAGAGAGGTTTAATAGAAGACGATATGGATCTGGTGATGATCTGGAAAGTGAATTAATGCCTGTTGATACAGATATTAACAGTGTTTTGGATATAAATGTAGAACTTGAGGAAGAGTTCATGCTTAATTATGAAATGTGGCTGGAGCAAGAAGTATATAATAATGAAATTAATTGGGATGTACTTTTATCTGCATGAGATTTAAAATTCTTGTTGAAATGTAGGCAACATATTTATTGGTTTCTTTACTTAAGCTATATAATCAAATTGTAAGCGTTTTTATAAATATTATATGTATGTAATTTTTTGTCTTAAGTGTTTAATAGGAATACTATTGACAATTGTAAATATAGCTGTTTCTGTAAAAATCATGGATGTGTAGTGAATTTAGTTGAAAAGAATATGAAATTTTATTCGGACATGTTTGTTTAGACGGTAATTTTTAAGATTTCATAACAACTTTTTTATATTACAATGAACATTCTTTAATTTTAATGTAGCTCAACGTAAATAAAATTTAAACAAAAGTGTCATCATGATCGTAGAATTGTTGATTGCAAAATTTCGACAAAATTTGTTAACTTATAAAATCTAAATAAAGATATCAATATATCTTTTACATGATATAATATGTTGATAGTTTTAAATTCTTATCAAGTGACTACATTGCAATGAAATTGTTTACTTCTAAAAAATATATATTTAATCTTGTAATGTCTTTTCAAGCATGTGAACTATTAAAAGTGGAAGATATAAGCATATAGCATTTAAAAAACTATAGAACAAAATAACTGCAATTTATAATTTTTTAAAAAGTTTTAGCATATTGGTAAATTAATACACAAATTATAATGTAAGTCTTCATCAAATGTTGCTGATTCTCTACTTTTAGTGTTAATAAAAATGTATTACTTTTTTGTATTATTTCGTACATGATGTGTAAATTAAATAAAAGAATTGTATATGGTATCTGTAGTTGTTTTATTTAAGCAATTATTTTTTGTACCTATAATAATAATTTAAATATTTATCTTTTATTTATGTTTATTTATTCTAGAATTTAGCTAAAGTTTGCAACAAAACTCATTAAAAAATAGCGTAGGATCCTAGTTATCGCTCATAGCAGGGTTAGGTAGAGGGAACCTACACAGCATTACTTATTTAGAAAAAATAAAAATTTAATATAGACTCGAACCCGTGCCTCCAGGAAATTGACTAGGAGAGGCGCGGGTTGGAGTCCCGCTACGTTAAAATTTTTATACATTTTCTAAAAAGTGTTTTCTTTCTTAAGTGAGGAATAATACCTTAAAAATGTAAAAAATATTGTAGCATGTATAGTTGTGTGTTGTTAGTTTATTTGAAGAAAATTGATCGACAGAAATAATACAAACACTAAATATAAAGGAAAGTTAACCAAAATGCAATAGTCATGGCGTCTCTAGAGAAATTTTCGGGGGATTGGATTTTACGTTTAAACAGCTTTGTGTAAAGGTTTCTTTTTTAATGTTTTCAGGATTAATTTATTGTTATTGAAATTTGTTGGGTGCTCACGAAGCAATTCCGTGGTGGGCATAAACCACCCGGCACCCCTATTCCTACCTATACCTATCCATGGCAATAGTGAAAACTGCGTTTTAATCATTTTCCTAAGTCGTTTCTGAAACACGCAAAAAAAAACCATTGTTTTGGGTTGTAACTTCTATTACATTGATAAATGTCTCCAATAATAGATTTTGGAGGACACCGTGGCGCAGGGGCAAACGCGTGTGACTGTAACGCGACTGTTGTGGGTTCAATCCCCACTCGGAAGAATAAATTATTATTTATCAAATATTTCATCTCGAGTGAGGATCGAACCCACAACCAGTCGGCTTTACAGTCATACATTGCGCCACGACTGGCCTCAATCCAATACAGACAGCTATAATTTTATTATATGTACAGATTACGTGCCATTTTATATTTTGTGTACACTTTCACAATAAAGAAATATAATACCGTAACCAAGTCTCATCAGAACTTGGATAATTTAATACAAAAACGATTTTAACGGCGCCGCAACCTGGGTTTGTTCTCACGTCAAACGTCGCTTCTTTGACATCTAAGCATTTGTAATATTAGGCATATAATGGATCCGCTATCCTCCCCGTCGGGTTACTTAAGAGCTGGGGGAGATGAACAGTAATGCTTACAAATATAATTTCAAAATTTTTATACATCTACTGTTTTTTTTATTTAATAAAATCACATTTCATTTAGTGGTTATTTTCTATACTCACAGCTAATGTAGTATGTATACTAGGCCTACATTACACTGATAATGTTCTTAGGTAGGTATATATATATATGTTTTTTTCTTAATTATTTTTAATGGATATATCAACAAAAAAAATTAACTCTAATTTGTAAGATTGTAAAAAAATATGAAGTTACTCTTTTGTTTACTCTTAATTTATTAGGTTCTACATTTACCCTCCATAAGTTTTAGTTTTCAAAAATATTTTAGTGAAAAATAAAAATAAAAAATTAAAAAACGTCGTATTTAAGTACAACTAAAGGCCGGTGTATGCACATATTTTGTATGAAAAGACGTACAATTATAACTTTGTAATATTTTTTTTTATGATTTTTAGGATTTACCCTTTATTTGTGTAGTAAGTCTCATTTCGTGTTATATTTTATAACTGTAGGTCCACGGATAGTACCCAGTAGGTTTCGATAACGCGGAGAGTTTTATACAAAATGCATCAAAAGCAATGCATATAAATGCTAGTATCTTTTAATTGCGTGAAGCTAGTAAGCTAGCTAATTTTTTCTATGCTCTTAAGGACCGTAGATCTGAATATTTAATATCAATTTCAGCCTAATATCTCCGCTTGATCTCGAGTTAAATGGTCTTGACGAATTGACAGACGGACAATAAAGGGTTTCGTTTTCCCATTTGAGGTACGGAAGCCTAACGATACGTATATCATTATAACTAAGAGAATTATACATAAAACTATAATAATAAGGTCAAATCCAATTAATGGACACATTGAAAGTATCGTGTTATCATGCTGTAGTGGGATAGATAGATGGAACCTTGAGTTAAAATTCTCCGTTTTCCACTTTCCGCCGAATTTTTCGAGACATTGCGTGTTGACTGGCGGAACTCAACACTGGGCATTAGCCTTAGTACCAGAGCGAAGAAAATGAAAATATGAAGAAATAATAATTCATTTCCTCAAGTAATCGAATCCAATAAGAAATTATAAATATAAATATTTTAGAATAAAATACAATATATCTATCTACAATATGTCAAGTAAAATCTGTTATTCACGTTAACAACACACGTTAACAGTTAGAAGCCATGATACAATCTTAATGTTGAAGAATTTTCTGCTCTATAACCCGTGTAATATTCCAGGAGTCAGTTCAAACCTCTCAGTGCATAGAAAACTTACACAGTCACATGTCACTCATAAAATCATAACATTTTCATACAAAATGTCGTTGGCTAGCATTTTATTTGTAGTTTTATGTTTAAGAATAGCTGTTCCATTGAGAGTGATTGAAGATGATTTGAACGTGAACGACATATTGCGAACAGATTTGATGCCAACTTATTTTATAGAGGATACAAAAAGTCATGATGTGAAGGAAGTTATGAAAACTGAGTATATTCCTTCGGTGAACGGTTCAATAGACGCGGCATTGCTAACGTTGGATTTTCACAGGTATGAACAAATCTATTTAAATATTTTGTTTTTATTGTATTCACACACATTTCTGTTCTTTTATTTTTTTTAACTTCACGCTTTATGCCACACACAGCAGAGTAGGCTAGTGTTGACACTTCGTTTCCCATTATCTCCGGAATTCTTGGGTGGCGGAACTCAACGCCGCCCTTTATTAAATATTTCACTTACTCGAGTGAGGATCGAAGCCACAACCTATCGCGATTAAAGTTACAGGCTTGTGCCACGTTTTTATTTTTAATCCAGATACATTTTATCTTTTATGTTGTAAAATAATCCTTTTTGTATAGGAAAATGATGAATGAATATCAGTGTAGAAACTACGTGGCGGAACAAATATTAGAAGAAATGGGGAAAAACGTGTTGCAAAGTAGAATTGGAAAACCATTTGACAATGTAGAGTTAGGAGGTGGCGTATTCTCTAGACGTTCACAAGACGTGAGGAACAATGTTCTCTATGATGCTGGATCCGTTAATTACCAGGAGTGGCTAACCAAGTAAGCTCATTCAACGATTTTTATATAATATTAAATATAAGTAGGAACTAAGTACTATATTCTTGTCTTACCGTTATTCTATAATCATTATTTCTCGTATGCCTTGTTTGTTTACCAGAGCGAGTAAATGAAGAAGTAAATTCTGTCAAGTGAGAATCAAACCCTCAACCGTCGCTAATTTAATCAGGCTATGCGTTCTGCCGCGACACGACGGACCCCTACTTTTAATAAAATATATAAATAAATATCTGAGGCCAGTCGTGGCGCAGTGGTACAAAGTGTGACTGTTAAACCGACTGGTTGTGGGTTCGATCCCCATTCGAGGAGATGAAATATTTACTTAAATTTATATTTCCATTTCTTCGCTCTGGTGTCGAGGTAAAGCGCGGCGTTGAGTTCTGCCACTCAACACGCAATGCCTTCAAAATTCGGCAGAAAGCGGGGAACGGAGTGTCTTAACACTAGGTTCCCTCTGCCTACCCTTCTGTGTGCGGGATAAAGCGTGAAGCTAATTTAATTAAATTATTTTTTTAAAATAAATATCTATTTTGATATTTCAGGGTCATGGCTCTAAATGATGTTTATAGACATTATAATGTATCCCCAGTTTTTAATGTGTCACATCAAGTGGAATCTTCTCTACTACGACCTGAAGCGAGAGAAGGTTATGAAGTTGAAGGTGCTGATCTGGCCATCGGAGACAATACGGGATTAGTTTACGACGTTTCAAAACATGGTACGTTTTTTTGGAATGTTTTAAGTAAATAATTAGGAAGAGCAGTCGATAAAATCAGGACGTGGAAAAATATCAATAGTCAGTAATTTGCAGTACTTATCAATATTTTTTTATTATACACATAGGCAGAGGGAAGCTAATGTTAAGATACCATTAGGACACTTCCGCTTCCCGGAATGGGAATTGAGTGTTTGTGTCCTTGCGCCATGATGGCCTAAATCTATAAATAATTAAGTTTTAAATAATTTTTTTATTGAAAAATGTCGTAACTAAAAAAATATTGTTTTGTTCTTGTAAGGTGGTTTATGAATATACTTTTTTATATGTTTATCAAATTATTAGTAACTAATTGAAAAATGAAAAAGATTCATCACATTGCATAGAATATTCCAAGGAAAACGAGACTATATCAGTTTCGTTCGGGACATTTAATTTTAGGCTAAAATTCGTGACATCCTGATTACTCCAGTTTTCGTTAATTTTTCAAATACTATTGAAGATAATTACAAAATCTGATGCTATTTGCGAAATGTAGATGGTGGTTACGAGTACTCGATGCCTCCACCTCCTCCGCCATTGTACCATCATTCTTCACCACAAGTGCATGATGTCCACGAAGAATATGGCGTTGAACATTCTCATGGACTTGGACTGGCCGATCTGTTTGAAATATCTCTTACTGGCATCGCTTTCCTGTCGTTTGGAATGTTTGTGCTGCAAGTGCTTATGTGTATTACAATGGTAAATTAAAAAATATTTTATATTTTTTAATCAGGTTAACGGTTAGTTTTCATTAGTGTATAATAATTAGGTGACCCCATCGTGGCGTGTTGGCAAATATATAACAGTAAGTGATAATTGGATACGCTAGAGGCCAGTCGTGGCGCAGCGGCACGAAGTGTGACTGTAAAACCGACTGGTTGTGGGTTCGATCCCCACTCGAAGAAGTGAAATATTTATTTACATTTATATTTTCATTTCTTCGCTCTGGTGTTGAGGCAAAGCGCGAGTTCCGCTACTCAACACGCAATGCTTTTCGAACTCGGCGAAAAGTGGGGAACGGAGTGTCTTAACACTAGGTTCCTTCTGCCTTCTGCTGTGCGCTGGATACAAATAATGATTTAATTATTTTTATTTAATAATTGAATATATTTTTCAATCAGAAAAAAAAATGATCTCCATCCTGGATCAACGAAATGCGACATTGATTTCTCCACCTAACATTAACATTAATGGTTCACTAGAATACCTATCTATGCCTATCATAAATTAGGTATTAAGTTTTATCGAAGTGCTTTATTTAATATTTAGTTTAGCGTTTATGATTAGCGTTTTTAGAGTGACCTCTCTCTCGGTGGACAAGTCAAACTCGACCGAATTTTATTTTCTACCTTAATGGAAGCGCTCCGAGAGGAAAATAGAGAACAGACTGATTTATTTAATTTATTATATAAATTTGAATTTATTATATTTATCATATGTATCTGTCGCTTTTTTATATATAATTAATTAAAAAAAAAAAAAGAAAGGCGAGGCCAGTCGTGGCGCAGCGGCACGAAGTGTGACTGTAAAACCGACTGGTTGTGGGTTCGATCCCCACTCGAGGAGATAAAATATTTACTTAAATTTATATTTTCATTTCTTCGCTCTGGTGTCGAGGCTAAGCGCGGCGTTGAGTTCTGCCACTCAACACGCAATACCTCCAGAATTCGGCAGAAAGTGCGGAACGGAGTGTCTTACCACTAGGTTCCCTCTGCCTACCCTGTTGTGTGCAGGATCATTAATTAAGATGTATAAAATTAAAAAGTAAATATGTATAACTTTTATTTCATATTTTTAGAATCACCCTCAACCACAACTAATGCAAGTCGTGGACAACGTGGACACCGTCAACGTGGATGACGTATTTCGAACGAAAAGAGAAGCGGATACTTCAAGACAGTCCATATCTATTCTCAACAACTTAGCTCGACACGCACTGATGGCGATTAAGCCTCAATCTATTTTATGTGTTTATAGGGCATTGTGCTTAGGTAATAAACGAGCGAGAAAAATTAGAAACAGTAACAAATATTGGTTACCGCTTTGGCAGTAAGTAAATTGTGAATATGCTTGCGTATGTAGATATTTCAAGAAGTGTCGTTTTATATGTAGGTTTTAAAGAAGAATTTGTTTTGAGGCCGTCGTGGCGCAGTACCACAGTGTGTGACTACAAACGCGACGGTTTTGTGTTCATGGGAATCGGTTTTGGAGTACTTTAGCCCTGAGTTCGTTAAGTACTTTAGTTTAACACGAAATCCAAAGTGGTTTAATAGCGAAAAGCGTCGACCAATATCTTAAGAGGTTATCGCTTAGCTGTTGGATCAAGAACCGGATACAGAAGGCAGTTTTAATGGAGACGGTTGTGAGAAGGTTCCTGTCTTGGATGGCTTGGTCCCTTGTCTCTCTCTCGAAAGAGTGTTTTTGTTATAATTTTTAATGTATTTCTTTATAATATTTTATATTTAAAAATGTCAAATTTATTTCTCTTATGTAATAAAAGTACATATATATTGTATTATTTTGTAATAAATGATACGAATTCGCATCTTCTTTACCCCTATCGAGGCACTATGGGGATTAAAACAACGTATATTTTACAGTTATTGCGATTATGGATAAAGATTATACAGTAATGAAAAATGTTGTGTAACTATAAAATATTTTTTATTCCTGTTAATCGTTACTTAATATATTTATTTATTGAACAGCGCAGGAGTAGCGTGGACACGTGGCGGGTCTCTGGGAGCGCTGCGCGCGGCGGCGCTGGGTCTTGGCGGTGCTAATTGTGAAGATTTCTACCCTAAAAAAAATTGTGCTTAATTTCTTAAATTGAGCTTCATTTGAACATTTACTGCATTTGATTTAGTAGTCTGTTTAAGTAAATAAATAAATAAACAGTGTCTAAAGAAAAATCGCAATGTATTTTGTATTAGCTACTAGATACAGAAATGGTATAAAGTATGTTAATAAATAACACTTTGATTTTTTTATTCTATTCTATGTACTTCGAATTGTATATATATAGAACATATATTATATAGAACAGTAAGAATGTAATTTTTGTGAATTAAAAAGAGCAACTGTTGAGCGTCTTTGCGGAATCGCCTTACAAGCGGTGGTTGTAGCGAAATGTTAATTCAAATTATTTAAATCAGAATGTCTTGCTTATTTTTTTGCTTATTATTTTTAATTTAAATTATAATAGAAACAACTATTATATGTTGTTTTTAGTGTTTTAATGTAAATAGAAAATTTTGTTACACATGTTTGAATTATTTACCCTACAGGAATGTTATTGGAGAGTAAAAAGAAATAAAACAATACAAAGACTATATTATGTGATTTATTTGTTGCTATTAGGTATTATCTATATACAGGTTCAAAATTTTATACATTTAACTAATTATTATGTTGTAGGTACATTCCATGTTAATTATATGTAATAGTGTCTATATGTTATAATTTTACTTATTTCATCCATAAAATAAGATTATTTTTTAGTAATACATCATAAAAATAATATAATTAAAAAAAATGGATTTTTATTTTATTACCAAATATATTAATTATTTAATGGATAATTGGAACTTAAATATTAGCGTATATTTCCCTTTACATCACTCTATTTACATACTTAGTGAAATATTTAAATAATACAATACCATGAAGCTTAACTTATATATTTTTTTATATTAATCCTCATAAGCGACTTGACAGTAGAGTTTTCAGAGTTTTTCCCAATAGTTAGTACTATCTGTAGATGCTAGCTACCAAAATTAGCTTCATTTACCAAAATTAGATTCCCTTGGTAGTATCAAAATACACGTTTTTTTGTGATATGAACGGCCATATCTTTTTTTAAGTAAACGTAGAAATAATTTATTTTTCAGGAAATCATGAGACCGCAGATCTGAGTTTAGTTTAAATTTCAACTCAATATCTCAAGAGCCTTTATCTCGGGCATACTTTATTCCCGAGATAAAGGCTCTTGACGGTCAGACAACAACAAACAACAACAAAGTGATCTTATTAAGGGTTTCTTTTTACTTAAAAGGTACGGAACCCTAAAAATATTTAAATAACTGATGAGAGTAATAATTAATGTTTGATTTTATTATTGGAACAAAAGTTTAAAAAGTTCGAGTTATACGAAGTTTATATAATTCGAACTTTCCTCATTAATTGTGATGTTATAAGGGCGTGGCGTTGACATGGGAGTTAACACTTAGATCCCATGATCTTCAAAATAAAGAAAACGAAGGACTCAGTGATTAATCACTACATTATACTATAGTATAAGGAGATTTCCAATTTTATTTTTCTTATAACTTGACACCTGCAACGTTTCGAGTCAGTCCAAAGTCGAAGTGAGAAATGTAGCGAGTTACAGTATACTTGTGTACATTTAGCACTGTAATTAAAACAGTAAATACTATACAAATATTACAAAAAAGGTGAACACGATTCATATTTATACGTCTATAGGTATGCGTGCGTATGCTGTAGAATAAGTGAATGAGTTATAACGCTGTTTAAAGGCAGTGAGTGGCTCTTCTAGTAGTACGTATCAACTACATACAATAATATTTTTTTCTATTTTACTGCAATGACGAGGCAATTTTGGTAAAATTTTGCACGGAGAAGCATAGATGCCAGTCGTGGCGCAGTGGTACAAAGTGTGACTGTAAAACCGACTGGTTTTGGGTTCGATCCCCATTCGAGGAGATGAACTATTTACTTAAATTTATATTTTCATTTCTTCGCTCTGGTGACGAGGCAAAGCGCGGCGTTGAGTTCTGCCACTCAACACGCAATGCCTCCAAAATTCGGCAGAAAGTGGGGAACGAAGTGTCTTAACACTAGGTTCCCTCTGCCTACCCTGCTGTGTGCGGGATATAGCGTGAAGCTAATTTAATTTAATTTTATTTAATTTATGTAACCAAGTAACTCCAGAGCATACGCTAGTAAAATGATAGGTGTGGTTACACTTATACCACATACGATTTCAATATTATATTAATAGAAAAAGAGTCAGTGTCGAACTACTCTACTCTACCCAAAACGCGAAAAATTACAAACAAAAAGTTTAATCTAGGGTTGCGAAGAAGGCAACGCTACTGGAGAAAATACGCAGCTGAGAGGTGTGTATGTGTAAGGATTTAACAGTGAATATGTTTGAGGGGCAGGTCCGAAGATATGTCCCGAAAATAATCCTTGACGTTGAGCGATTTTTAAACGAGACGTTAATTGCTTTTTCCATTTTGTTCTTCGATTTTGGAACCAAGTTTTAATTTGAACCTCCGTGAGTCCCAATGCTTTTGAAAGTTCCATTCTTTTTGAGACACTGAGATATTTATCAAGTTTGAATTCAGTTTCTAGCCTCTCCAACTGCTTTGCGCTGTACGCTTGGCGAGGTTTCCGCTCAGGTCCCGCTCGTCTTGGTCGTCTGTTGTTTTTATCATCTGTTGGTCAAATACAAAAATTAGTAAGCTATTATTGAGCATACATATATTTTTAGAATTTTTAAACTAGAGAGGGTTCCACGCTAAGAAATATGGCGATAAATTCGAACATATCGCTTTTTTTTTGTTTCCGACACAGAAATATGGCGGCGAAACCCGACGGAGTGTTCAATTTAATTACTTGGATTAGTATTCAATATTTGTTGTATTTACAAATATAACATATAATATAAAATTATAAGGACTTTGATCAAAACCGCCACGACGAAGAAAATTTTCAACCCTTAATTATCAATATGAAACAGAACAATATAAAAACAAATCAGGTCCACGCTGTATCCCGCACAGCAGGATAGGCAGAGGGAATTTAGTGTTAAGGCACACCGTTCCCCACTTTCCGCCGAGTTCTGGAAGCATTGCACCAGAGCACCGACACCAGAGCAGAGAAAATATAAATGTATATTAATATTTTATCTCCTCGAATAGGGATAGAACCCACAACCAGTGGTTTATACAGTCACACTCTGTGCGTTTTACGCAGGGGGCGTATACAATTTACTTCGTAGCTAATTTATATAACAGCTACCATACTAAAACCCTTACGTAGAAAACCGTAAACGCAATAGAACATACAAAGTAGCTGCTCTCGCTTAAAATAAACAATGTAATTTTTTTTCTCGAGTATTAATCAGAATTGTCACAGAGTATTGTTAAGTGGCTATAAACACAATCAGGGTGTTTGGACTGCGCCTGCGCAGTTTGAAATCTCATATGTCAATATAACATTGTGGCGGGTGTATGGTGTGTGATGGTCTCGCTAACTGAATGTTAACGATTTGCGTAACCAATGTAGGGACGCTTATGTCTGTGCAGTTTAACTTATTATTATATTTGTTGGAACTAATTTTAAATGAGTTTCCTTCGAAATAGAACTTTATTTTATACTATGCCTAAGTAGGCGGTGGTAAATTTTAAAAGTAAGTAATTAGAATTCGGATTTTTTTCCTGTTCTAAACTAAAAGAGGGGTTAAGTTTCCGCCATTCAATGGAAATCGAAAGAGAAGAGTAGAATATTTTGACATTAGGCTCTCTCTGTCCACCGTGCTATATGGGGTACTGTGTAAAGAAAAATCAGTTTAAGAAAAAGTTAAGATTTACTAGATAGTAAATCTTAACTTTTTCTTCTACATTTGAAATCAAAACTTCAAAAATATTGTATAATAACTATTTAGCATAAAAAATATGTTCTATGTTGCCGACGAAAATTTAATAAAAGTTTAATTTGTTTATAAAACTGTTTCACACTATCAAATCCAATGTTAATATCACAATGACGCATATTGAACATCAATAATATTTGTTTGTCGAACAAATTGTAAAAAAAAATAATATGTAATATAATTTTAGTTAAGAAATATTGTGAACGTGATATTAGCACAATTTATAACAAATTCGTGTATCATCTTTTCTCGTTACACTACTAACAGCACAACGCGCTAAGAACCAAGGTAAATAGATCAGCTTTGTCAGTAATTAACGTGGCAGCAGCTGTTTACCGACACTTCTGTGTGAAGTCGCGACCACCGTCCGTCAGTCGGTTGGCGACAATTCGACGAATGTGTCTTCGGATGTATACCACTAAACGGAACACCATGTATATATATTATATACAGTGTTAGCCTTCCTCGTTACCAAGATTGTCAAATATTTTTCATATTTAACACATTTTTTTACAATCATTTAATATGTTTATTGATATAGATATATTTGTGTTAAATGTACATAAATTTATGACGTAAAACTTAGTGTAATTTGTTTCGTGCGTACGATAATAGGTGCTGAATATATTAGTCAGGTTTATAGTATTATAGAAGTCGCGTTTTTAATGTTTGTTAACTGTATTTGCAAAGAAAAGTCATAGCTATGTGATGAAATAATAATAATACATATTTATATTGGTGACTTCGCTTTTGTATGCGATGTGAAGAAATTAACATATTTAATATATCATTCCTCGAGTGAAAATTGAACCCACAACCTTTGTCATTTACCTCTACACCACGACTGTTCTTAATGTCGGACAATTATTAAAAAATAATTTTGAACAACTAGCTAAAATTGTATATTTATTTTCGCTCTGGTGCCGAGGCAAAGCGTGGCGTTGAGTTTCCACCACTCTATACGCAATACCTGGAGTACTTGACGGAAAGCGGGGAATGTAGTGTCTTAACACTAGGTTCTCTCTGCCTGCCTTGCTGTGTGTGGGCGTGATGCTGATTTATTTTAAACAAATTTTACTCGATTACATACATACATTGGTAAATGTAAAAACGAGAGATCATGACTATGAGTTTAACAGTCGTAAGTTTAAACAGAAAGTTTGAATCGCGGCCGGACTCCGTGTTTTTTCTCGGATATGACACATGACACACTAATTTTATAGCCACCGAAATTCCGAGCGCTCATCGCGACTAATGTGACAAAGTATGTAGTTAACAAACAACAAGAAAATGTTTTAGGATAGCGACAACATTTTAGTTACTAAGATTTTGAGGTTAAAATTATACAATTACTATTTAAGATATACTTATAGGCTTTTTACTGTCATACTTATACATTTACGCATCAAATACGCATTTTTATTTTATCATTTATCACATCAAATTTGCCATTTTAAGCATCAAATTTAATAATTTTTTAAATTCAAATTCTCATTCATACATTTAATATCTCATCCAAGTGATAAGAAACGAAATTAACATTTCAAATCTAAATAATTATTTAGGTACTATGAAATTGATAAATCATGTACGTATGATTTATCAATTTCATAGTACCTAAATAATTATGTAATTTGGCTGGTAACCTAAATTAAATTTATTTACAACAGAATGTTATTACATGTCAACTTATTTAAATGATAAATATGAAGCAAAATATAGCTTACATATAGGTTGTAATAAAATTTTACATATGTATATTTAAAAAAACAATAATAATACAATCCGTTAGGCTAGTCGTGGCGCAGGAGGACAAAATCGACTGTAAAATCGACTGGTTGTGGATTCGATCCCCACTCGAAGACAAATTAAATATTTATTAACATTTATATTTTCATTTCTTCGCTCTACAGCCCGTTACGTAGTTACGCCACTCAACTCGCAATGCCTTCAGAACTTGGCGGAAAGTGGGTTAACAGAGAGCTAACACTAGGTACGCTCCCTACAATGCTGTGTACGGGATACAGCATGAAACTGATTAGATCTTTTTTTTATTTAATAATAATACAAAGCAACGAATTAAAAATAAAAAAAAATAAATACGAAAATTTAATAATACAGTAATATAAAATACGTAACAAGATAGCATGTGGCCCATCGCGTGACTGCGTTCGGGTGCGAATGTTCACACGCATTTTATCCCGATCTGTATGGTACCACCACACGCAATCATCCCCCAGTCGTATATAATTGATATTTGTAATATATATATGGAACTTATGTTATACAAAGAAATCGTCATTTTATTTTACTACGATAAATCTTCACGCTTTTTCATGCATAACTGGGTGATTATTTTATAGAGAGAACTTACTTTCCGCCGAATTTATGAGACACTTTGCTGCCCTCTGGGCCATTATGGTGCTCTGGCACCATAATAGCCTTACTGTAGATAGCTATTGACAATTAAATGTATTTATTTAAGATTTGAAAAAAAAAACTGCCTTCCCATTTCATATGAATAACATATGAAATGGGCAGTCGTGGCGTAGGTCAAAGTAAAGTCTGCCTACAAATGCGACTGGTTGTGGGTTCGATCCCCACGCGAGAAAATGAAATATTTATTGACATTCATATTAACATTTCTTCGCTCTGGTCTCGAGGCAAAGCGCAGCGTTGAGTTTCAACATGCAATACCTTCAGAATACGGCGTAAAGTGGGGAACGGAGTGTCTTAACACTAGGTTCCCTCTGCCTACCCTGCCGTGTGCGGGATACAGCGTAAAGCTGTATTAATTTAATTTAATAATATATGAATAATGAAAACAGTGCTCAAGATTCATAATAACATACTCTCTTAATTTCATATAACTAACAACTATCCGTAAATCGTTGCATTGATAAGATTACTTACAAAAAAAGCTAAAGAGACAGCGTGGAGATACTGTTCAAAATACATACGCGACGGTTAAGTTAAAACGCTGGAAAATTACCAAAGACCGAAAGTGCGTGTTAAATTGTGTAATTTATGCTCGTATGTATATTTTTAAAGTGTTGCTTTCTAGCATGACACCGGGTGGGAAGGGAAGAGGGTATCCTGTCTCTGAGAATTAGCGTCCCCTGTGGGACAGAAACCTCGGTACTTTTATACCTTATTATGGCCCTTATATAAGGGGATAAGCTACAGTTGGAAACTGTTCAAAACTTTTTTATGACACGATGATTTCTTATATATAATGTATATATTAGCACAAATGCACAAAGCTCTGAGCTTTGACACAGTTAATTAATTAGAAAAATTAAAAATTCCAACGATAGTACTCGCCATTACTCGAGTATACTGTATTGCAATGCAGAAGAAGAAGAAGTAGTATGTAATAATAGAAGTTATCTTAACCGTGTAAAAAATCGGTTAAATTAAAACGGATTTGTTTATTAGTCAACATTCGATAAATTTTGTATACAAATCAACAGTAAAAATTATAGATTATTTTAGTCTTTAGGGAACAAAATTACTTCTGGTAATTGTATATTAAAACCGTAAAGGAATATAATATATAATATATATGTGATTAAAGTATAATTATTTCTAATTTAACCATACAAAATACATTTTTTGAGGTGAAAAATTAACGTAATCATTGAAAACATCGTTAATTTCAAGATATTGCAGTTGTAATTGTTCATACCTACCTACTTGTATGTATATTATTTACATCATAATTTTTAAAGTATTAAAGTAGAGTAGGATAAAAATATTTTACTGAATAACCAATCAAACAACTTTGTTGCTTTAAAAAGTGTTAGCGGTTTCAACTTACTTATTAAGAAAAGGTATAAAAAATTGACACACATAGCGGGATTTGAACCAGTGTCTTTCAAAATCACTCCCTCTCTTTTGTCCAATTGCTTATAATAATCAGTTCTGAGGAGATAATTATTATTATCATTAAAATGCAATTTCGCTTTAAATTTAACTTTTAATGCTAATTGAAAACTTTCCCCTATATTCATATTTATGTGGAATGTGTAATTTAAGGGATACCTTATTGATATATCTGTGTATACATCATGCATCTATGTATACTCAACACGCAATGCCTCCAGAATTCGGCGGAAAGTGGGGAACGGAGTGTCTTTACACTAGGTTCCCTCTGCCTACCCTGCTGTGTGCGGGATACAGCGTGAAGCTGATTGATTTATTTCTTTCATTTATGTATACATATGGGACATTACTTAAGCTGTTGAGTTATCTTAGATGGTTTGAAATTGCTTCTTTTTAGTTAGATTCTTTTGTGTAAAAATAATGTTAAAATGTTAACCATTCGGAAGATTCGGCTTTCGTCACAACTTAGCAAGCCAAAGCGCAGCCTTAATGCAAATGGAGAGTTTTAACAATGTCCCTTTGCCTGCTACAACGTAAATATATAAAAACGAATCAAGTGCGAGTAAGAGTATCTCACTGAGGATGACGTACCAATTCCAAAATTGTAGGTATATGCACACACCTAAAGTTTTTAAGTGTATACTTGCAAACTTAAATTACTTCCCGTTGACCTACAGTCTTGAAACTATTACGGAGGCCTCGGTGGGCGAGTCCGTTTCGGACCTAACCGGATTTTTATTTTTACTATATGTTTTGAATATTGAGATATATTAAAACTAACCTAAATAAATTGCATGCATTAAATGACAAATGTCAAATGTATACCGTAATATGTAGAGGTGGGATGTTGTGTGGCAAGCCAATGTGCGTACGCGTGTCCCGCCAGCAGCTCTGCACCGTTCAATGCGTTTAAATCCGAACAAGTCGATGTCGATGACACTGAAAGCATGAAGAATTATTATAATTTATTAAAAAAAATATGTGTGATATGATAATATTATTTTGGCTCCATTTGACAATTATATACTCTTCATTTTTACTTTTGAATTAGTAAATTATATATAATATATATATTTTAACATATAAATTACCATTATGTTCATCTCCCGTTTCTTCTATATCTTCAGTATCTTCTATGTGAGGTTTTTCGCTCGCATTGCTCACATTGGTACCAAGAATATTATCAATAAGAAAATTTTTGCCTCTACCGTTTAAAGAGCTATTCGTTACATTATTTATTGTAAATGGGGTATTATCGAAACAAGGTTTTGTTTTAACAGTCATGCTGCTGGTGCAAAAGTTTTTGCTTATAGAATAAATAGAGTCCACGCTATTATACACATTTGAGTTTATTGCAGTATTAAGCTCTCTTTGATCACTATTTTCACAAATCACATCGATCGATTCATTTTCACTATCAAAATCAGATTCACCGTCTGAATTATAAACCAGATTAGCACACTGTAAGAGTTTATCATGTAATGACGGTCCAGAGTCGTTTTCACAGGTGCTTGAGATATCGTTAATCGAATTCATTATTTATATAAATAATTATCGTGCCCATTTATAAATAGAAAAATAGATGCCATTTCAAAAACACGTTACGTTCGCGAAAGTTAAAAATGGACTATTATAGTCAGTTCTAAGTCGTGAAATGGTTGTAATTGGTTTCGAAAATAGGTGGCGCCGAGCAAACTGATGCGGAAGCTGTAGGTATCACTGCATTGAGATTCTGTTATGCTACTGGCTGATAATCTGATGGAGGGGATTACGCCATCTTAAGGAGGTGGAGCTACAGCACCGCCTGTGAAAATTCACACCTTTCTTTTATTTGATAACAAGTTATATGAGAGCTTTTTACCGCACAATGGATCCGTAAAAGCTTATGATGAGATCTGCTTAGGGAATATTGGCTGGCCATTATTTGCGTGTCATCAATTTTATAAGTGGTTTTGATGAATGTTTCGGCGGTGGGTGAAATAAAAATCTATTTCATTGCTTACGCGTATATTTATATTTTCGTAATAAATGTCTTATATTCGAAAAGAATATTTGTTAAAATTAGATTTATTAATACAATCAAACAATAACAATCAAATAATCAGACAACTTGAACCCGAGTCGAAAATTTCGACGTAGCTTGATAAGAACGTATGGCTTAGTGCTTAGTTTCCAGGTGTCGCGGGTTCAAGTCCCGCTACGTTCAAATTTTCATACGTTTTCTAAATAAGTATTTTTCTTGCCTAAATGTGGAAAACATTTGAAAAATGTTAAAAATACAATCAAAGAAATTGATTACCCCATTTTGAATGATTAATTTAAAATAAGGTCCCCAAATTACGATCTGTAATTGAAATATATGTACACTTTATAAACAACTATTAATACTGTAAGTCAATTTGTAATTTGCGTACGTACTTATTAGATTATTAAATAAGAGCATGATATTTAGAGAGGTGGTTCGTTGTACGTGGCTGTATGTATGAGAGAGTGCCATTAGAAGCCAGACATTTGTTTTTATAATATAATTAAATAATAATATAATTAAAGCAATTTTACTGTCTTTTTTTATAATTTCATCAAAAGTAGATTCTAGGAGGATTTAGTTCAGGATTGTGGATTAATGGAAAGTACAACTTGAAAAAGTTGAATAACATCGTTCACTCATTTTGTATGTAATTCCACACTTAGGAAAGAAAAATTAAGAAAACGTATAAAAATTTGAACTCACCGGGATAAACGGGAAGTACCCTATATAGGTCTTGATTACTGCATCGAAATTCATACAAAATGCAGCAAAATTGATGCGTAAATGCTCGTGACTCGATTGATTTTATCTGTAGAATCCTTAAGGGACCGTAAGCCTAAAACTTAACGCCGCTTGTTGACTCGTTGTCAATGCTAAGAAATTAAATTATTAAATATTTCATTTTCTCCAGTAGGAATCGAAGCCTCAACCTGTCCTCTTTACATTCGCATGCTTATGCCCACGACTGTCCCCAAGTTTTAATTTAAGTCATATGTTAGCCACCAACTTCGCATCATGGGTTAGCAGTCATATGGTATGTATATGGTATGTATATGGTATGTATATAGGGTATAGAGGACGAGATGGGTGGCACCAGTAAACGACAAGCACCAATGAAAAACAATTGACATTTCATTAAATTAAGATTTTTTTTTTCAAATTGTTAACACTGAACGAACATACTTTATATGTTATTCTTACTGATATTTATAAAAATAATATATTTTTTCAAACTATTATTTTTTTAAATATGCGGCGAATTGAAAATTTGAAACGTACATAGAGCAAGTGGTTTTATGAAAATAACTACATTTATTCATTACTAATTAACTGATATTACTTTATCGTGATAGTTAGCTTTTTAGGTTAATTTGAGGAATTGCTAAATATACCTATTACCTACCTATGTCGTTAAACTATTCGAAGTTTTCTGTTTTCGAAATATCATGTCAATACTGGTTCCTGTAAGCTGAGTTTCTCCGTTTATTAAAAAAAAAATAGATAACAATTATATTTATCTATCTATTATACACTTTAATAAAAAAAAGTACTCTCTAGAAAAATATTTCTAGACGTCTTCTATTTAAGATATGGACAATAAATTAATTCTTATACATTTTTTTTTGTCAGCCGGCTGTTGCCTGTTCACGGAAAAGTACTGCATGGGCTATTTTCAAAGTACAGTCACAATTTATTTCAAAAGTCTAACAGCTATTAATGTCCTCCTTCACAAAAATTGGCCCAATTATTATAATTAAAAAATAAATATACCCTAATACCCTGTCTAAACTTTAAAATATATGAATATAAAACCTTAAGAAAAGGTGTAGAATACCTAATGTGAGATTCCGGGATCTAAATCATATTTATTTAAAAAAATATTGCATAGATACTTAACTCGTACCGTTTCTTTATTACTTTGCAACAGTTGTGATAAATGGCATGGTAAGAATGGTCATAAAATCTACGAAAACTAAAATACGTGAAGCTGTATAGACTGTATAGGCTTAAAATTTAAAATTTAATTAGCTTCACGCTATATCACGCACACAGCAGGGTAGGCAGAGGGAACCTAGTGTTAAGACACTTCGTTCCCCACTTTCTGCCGAATTTTGGAGGCATTGCGTGTTGGGTGGCAGAACTCAACGCTGCGCTTTGCCTCGACACCAGAGCGAGGGAATGAAATATAAATTTAAGTAAATATTTCATCTCCTCGAGTGGGGATCGAACCCACAACCAGTCGGTTTTACAGTCACACTTTGTACCACTGCGCCACGACTGGCCTGGACTGTATAGAATTAGTAAATATAAATAATAATTTATAAATATTGTTCGTTTAAAAATACTTATAGTAAATTATTTGTTTTGTTGGTGCTATTTAGACCTTTAAAATGTATATATTAGTTCCTTTTTTAGACGTTCTCATTCATTCATTTATTTTCAGTCACTATCGTACCGGCACAAGTAACCACAGATATCCAATGATTGATTTTTTTAAGTTTTTTTTTTTATTGTTAAAAATATGCAAATGTTCTTAAGTTATCGACACTATACTATACGCTTATGTAGGTACTTCTTACTGATTGTAGTTCTCCCATTATATCACTTTTACACTCATTTTTTTGTTGATGGAGAGTAGGAAATTTTATAAAGCGAGTGCTTTGTATGAAAAATGAAAATATTTGCATTTTTTCAAAATTTTTTTAGAGATTAAGTTCAGGGTGTTGTTGAATATTTCTTTTACTATTGAAGTTTTTAAATTTAAAATAATTTTATGTATTGCTGTAAAATTTGTTTAACGTTTTTTTTTATCAACTTCACAGTGCATACACACACACACAGTAGGATAGGTATAGGGAACCTAGTGTTAAGGCACTCCATTTCTCATTTTACGTCGAATTCTGGTGGGATTGCGTGTTGAGTAGTGGAACATAGTTCCGCGCTTTGCGACACCAGAGCGAACAAACAAATATTAAATATTTTATTGCCTTGAGTCAGAATCGAACTCACAACCTGTCACCGCTGGCATTTTTATTGCAATAATAAATTTCAATAACTGTTTCGTCCATACTTTCCTCTATTTCCGACCAAAATTAATAACAATTATATTATATGATAAAACTCAGCTTCGTGTGGAATATATTATAAACGTTATAACGTGAAGCTGAAAAAAAAAATTTAATAAAGAAAATTATGTATTTATGAACAGAGGGAATATGGAAACAGAAAATATTACATTCTTCTATAGTAAATTCATGAATAATATATATGAAATAATAAACTACTTAATTATAAAAAAATATTCCAAATATTAACGTAAGCAGCGAAGTAGAAAAAAATGACTAAAAGAACTTCATATTAGATATCCTGCTCAATATATTGCGAAGTATCTCAATCTAATAAGCAGATAATAATTGTATAATAAAGCTTGCTTTTAAAATATGATTTTGTGTATTTAAAAAAATTACAATTCTCAGCTTAGTCTCTATAATGAAATTACGTCTGTAATATGTACTGAAATTCTTCTAAATTCTATAAATACACCTGTCTTGCACACAGTAGTATAAATATTTTATCTCTTCGAGTGAGGATCGAACCCACAACCACTCGATTTTACAGTCACACTCTGTACCCCTGATACACGACTCCAGCCTAATATAACTTTTAAAATATCTTGCGTATATCATTTATATTACTTTGCACATTTTTTTTATGTTAAAGCAACCAATAAATAAATATAAGTTCTCCTTTATTCTAGGCATTATTTTAGGTGGGAAACATAATGAACAAAAAAATATGAAAAACTTATAGCCTCTGTCTAAATGCATATATGATACCAGCGTCTATTCCCCTCAAACGCGTGATAGGTGCTTCCAGAAGAGAATACGGGGTATTTGTAAATGTTTTAAGATTATTTAGTACATTTTAGACTACTCTGTATACTCCATTTCTCTTATAACAATAGACACATTACAATGAAAAACAAAAGAACAAAATTAAAAAACTAAATGAAGTTGTTATTATTTTTATAAACAAAAAGCATATTTTTCATACGAATATTTACAAATCTATAATATAAAATATGGTTCGTTTTAAATTAACAAGCAACAACCTCTAGATCCTTGTAAGTGAACTTTTCAGAACTTTGATTTCATCAATAAAGCTCGTCAAGCAATGATCCGTTCTACAATAGATAGATGTCGCTTTATGAAGCATCTACGTGAAACTTTACCACGCTTATATTATTTGTTATTTGTTTTAACAGATGGCAATACTACATTGCCATGTTTTCAATTAAAATATTTAGATGACGCTAGTGTTGCTATTTAGACCGATTTATAGTTAGGCGGTTTTAAATGCTGTATGTATAATAAAAAGTTTAAACATTAAAACATTAAAGAGGAATTTGAATGAGGAGGATTTGAAAAAAGGAAAATAAAAAACTTTGTATTTAAAAATATTTATTGAATTGAAAATTATAATTTTATTTATAAAGCTTATTTATTAAAAAATAGATAAAAAATTAAAATTTATGAATCTGTTTTGTATTTTTAATGACATATGTAAACATCTATATCAAATATAAAAAAAAAAAAACAAAAAAAGCAGTTATACGACGTTAGTATTAAATATAAAATATTTAAAAATCATTTATATGATATTCGAGTCCAGCCGTGGCGCTGGGACATAAGAGTGCGACTGTAAATGCGACAGGTTGTGGGTTCAATTCCCATTCTAGGAAATTAATTATATAATATTTTCATTTCTTCGCTCTGGCGTCGAGGCAAAGCATTGTTTGTTGATTTCCGCCATTCCAAAACCACAATGCCTACAAAATTCGGTGGAAGGTGGGGAGCCGTGTTTTAACACTAAACTCCCTCTGCCTTCCCAGTTACAGCGTGAAATTGAAAAAAAATATATACATCTTTTTATACTTTTACGCATGTTAAATACGGCTACGAGTGCAATTCAACGCAAATGGATTAATATATGTATATGCAATAATAAATTAGGCCCTCCTTCTCCACTTGAACTAAAATTTATTATGATTTGAATTGAATTGAACTGAACGTTTTACCTAATTTTATTATGCTTATATCAAATACATATTGAAAATATATATAAATATAATTTTATATTTCCATAAATTTATAGTGGAAATGACGGAATGGAAATATTCGTACAATATTGGCTCTTGCTACCTGATATTTACGTCAAAACGAATTCTACGTACACACTATTTGAGAGTCAAGAATTTTTGTAATATAGATAAAATGTGATCTTTGGAATTTCCGTGGAAAGCAATTGTAGTTGATTTTTTTTATACTAGGGCATGGTTTTTATTTTAATATTTACTTAAATAAAAATAGAGTTTGTATAAGATGTTCGATAAATTGCATCTTTAATTTAACCTGGACTGGACTGCTATGAATGCTTTGGCAAATTTTTGTTTCAAATTCTATTATTGACTATTCTATTCTTAAAAACAGTTATTCTCTCTGTAAAATCAAATTTCATACCATGGCGTTGTTTAAAAAGTACTAACAACACGTGAACTATGATATGATATTTTACATGTACTAGTTATACTTCTTTTTCTCGTACGTGTATTTTCAACGGTAGCTTTGGTTGCTGTTTTGTTCGTATGCCTACCACCGCCACTTCTATTGTTACATTTTTATTTACTTTTAACATTTATATTAATGTAACAAAAGAAAAGTCTTTTTTAGATAAATCACGAAAAAAAAATTGTGGTGTTGTTGGGTCAATGAGTCGAATTTGAATTCCATAACATGCAATTTGAATCCTCAACATGTACTGAATATATAAATATTTTTGTTATTTCCGTTCCTTCAGTCAGTGGCTAAAACTGAAATGGTCTTTCAATAACCTCTAACGCCACACATAAGTGAAAATATTTCAAATATTTATTACAATGTTAAGTGACAATTTGAGGTAAAACGTCATGATTCTCCTTGACAAACGTCGGCATTCCGCAAGTGAGTATTTCGTCTTTGAAATGGATTCTAGCAATGCCTTCATTCTTGCGCGAAGATGGAGTAAACTCAGTGGCGCGTGCAACGGTAGAAATTAATATATTTTTTTTTCTGTAGATATTATAAAACTGTTAATCTGAGGATGGACCATAGTGAAATGGTAAAATGTAAAACATTGGTTTAGTTTTTTATTAATTATTTACTGCAAGTGAAGTACGTGTTGGTTGTCTGTTAGGCGGAGCTCCCTAGTATGTTTATAATTTTAAATTAATTTGTATAGATTTTCGGTAATTATATATCATACAAGTTTTTAATTTAAAAGTCCGATTGTTATACTTTGAATAATGCTTCCTTATATTTATTAATAATAGGTATCTGCTTATATTTTGTAAGCTAAAATTCAGATTCATCTTTTTGATTTGCAATAAATTTAGGTATATGAACATTATTAAAATAAAAAGTACAAAAACAATAAATTATTTTTTTTTGTACTTTATATTATTTAATATATTTTTATGGCGAATGAACCCTAAACAATAATGTGCGCTCGTTTAATTTTGAATTTTCTCGCCGAGAGTGAATGTTTATCTTTTCAATGGGCACGGAAAAATGTGAGGCTTTAAGTAAGTTGAGAGAGCATCCGCCGCGTCCGTAATCTGCTAAAACAAATTGAACATTCATTATGGGTATTCAACGTTAAAAATTACAATCATTTTATTTTACTTACAAAATTACGCTTTAGTGGTACTATTCTTTATCGAAAGTAACAGGTTCGATCCGAATTTGCTAAATTATCATAAATAAAATACAAATATTTAAATATATGGTAAATTCAACATATTTTATATAGCATAAAATCCACATATCAGGTAAAACAATGACAATCTAACAAAAATAAGAAATAGTGTTATCATAAAAAAAAAATAAAAAAAAGTCGGCACTTTGGCAACAGTACCACGCAAAATTAAATAAACCGCAAGCGGAGCAAACCTTCTCTGTCCCTGTTTACGTAATTAGCACTGACGAATTAACCCTTGTACTGTGTATATTTGGGGCATTATCTTACCATATACGGCGCACGTGATAAGTACTTCCACTTCATTTTAACTTATTTTGTGTTTTAAATTTTATTTAATTATGGCTATTGTAATTTAAATGTTTTTTTCATCATAATGTCGCTGTAGTGTTGACGTTATTAAATAACATGCATATTGCGTTTTTAATTTAATATACATTTGTTGTAAATAAATGATTATTTTAAATTTAGTAAATAAATAAGTTAAGAAAGAAATGTTTGAGTAAATCGCATAGAAAAAATTGTGTCAAAGCACCTCGTCCTCCACTTTCCGCCAGAATTTGAGCAATGAATACATATTATGGGCGGAATTTAACGCCATGATTTGTCTTACCGGTACGGAAAAATTAAAATAATTTATTTAGACGTCGTCCCGCTGCGCAATGATGGGCTTTTTACTCTTAGCTTTTAATATTAACAGATCAATTTATTACTTTATCAGATCAGGGATGGGTAAGTCGTAACTCATATTTTCAAATAGCGCATACGATACCATTTACAATCATTTTAAGTATATTGCATCTAGACGTCGTTCTTATTTATATATTTTACACAAAATTTACTTCAACACTCTAATATTACTCTCAGGCTGATATGTTGAAAATAGGAAAAGAACAAACCATAAGCTCTAGCGTTTTTAACTTAAATATTTTCATTTTGTTGTTATCAATCTATCTACACTAATATAATAAAACGGAAGATTTTGTTTGTTTGTTTGTTTGTTTAAATGCTAAGATCTCTGGATCTACTGGTCCGATTTACTTTCTTTTTTTTTTGTATGAAAGCTACATTCTTTAGAAGGCTTTGTAACATTACTGTGTAAGTCTTAATAAGCCTTAAATAACGAAATAACAATAAGGAGGAATACCATAGAATCAGTTTAAGCGCGTGCGCTGCACATATAGCTTATTATATGTCAGTACGTTGTATGACAAACATATTAAATTTTATTGATCTAATCTCTATCTCTTATAAATAAATCAAAATAAGGCATTCTGTGACAAAAAAAAATTTAAAATTGCAAGAAGATACTAAGATTTACGAGCGAAACTTATTCATCATCACTTTTTAATGGCTTTTATTATATGTAAATTAGACATTTACTTTTCGAGACAATGTAAAATTAAAATAATTCAACGCTCTGCTTACGGCCGCAGTATTAATTTTCATTTCATTCCTCTGGAGTCGAGACAAAGCTGAGTTGAGTTCCACAACACGAGATGCCTCCTGGATTCGGTAGAAAATAGGTAACTAGGTTCCCTCTACCTACCCTGTTGTGTGCGTAATACAGCGTGAAGCTGATTTTATTTAAAAAATATATATGTGTAGAGATAGTTATTTCGCTGACAAAAATTTTATAGAAACGCCGTCGTCCATTCCAACTAGAAAATATTTACTAACGCTTCAAGTATCCCTAGAGTGTAAAGGTAACGACGTAAATATTACTGTCACAAGGTTTCTACGTGTAGCACTTTGAAATATCGAAATGGCGTCCCTAGCTCTACTTGTCAAATGATTCGAAAGAGTTTTACAAAAGTAATGCATATTAATATAGAAGTGACTTGAGTATTTTTTTAAATTAACTAATGTTAAAATATTGGCAATGGTATCTGTATTCTTCAGATTTTATGGTTGTTAATTTTGAATAATTTTTTTATAGAAATTAATTTTATTTTCCTGAAGTGATACAGGGAAATAAAGTAATTTTAACATTATGGAAGTAATAATTTTAAATGTTGAGTGTTATTCCACAATTAGGAAAGAAAAATACTTTGGTAGAAAACGTATAAAAATTTTAACTTAGTGGGATTTGAACCCGCGTCTCTTGGAAACCGTCCAAAAAAATGACATGTACAAATCATATTAGTTTTCTGGTTGGGAATATCATGTAGATATTGGTTGGTTGGTACACATCCGGCTATCACGTAGCTCGTAACATATACATATTTCCGGTGAGATTGGATACCTCTACAAATATCAACGGTCTAAATATCGCTATTGTGGACCGTTTTGGCTTCTCCGGATGTCAAATGTAATGTATTATTAGAATACATTATATAGAGGGGAAAACACATAATCAAATCAATTCCGTGTAAAATATTTTTTTACGAAATTTGAAATATGGTTTTATCAAATAAAGTAAGCCGCATAAGTAAATTAAAAAGGTAAACTTGGAGCAGCAGCTACTTTGAGCTCTGCCATTCAAAATTCATGGTTTCGAAATCGGGCATAAACAAATCGTGTAAAATGAGGTTGGTTGTATTGGCACTAGGTTCCCTCTGCCTACCCTGCTATATGTGAGTGAAACTTAGGAAAAAAGTTTTAAAAATATGTTGAGGCCAGTCATAGCACAGCGGGCACAAGTGTGTGACTGGAAAAGAGATGGCCGTGGGTTCGATTAGTACTTGTGGATGATTAAATATTTATATTTTTTTCTTACAATAAATGAAAAGGTTGAGTTCTGCTATAAAATATACAATGTCTTTACTTCGGGCCAAAAGTGAAGAAGGGAATGTCTTGACACTCACACTTTTCCTTTGGCTGTATCTAGAATATAGTATGGATATAGCGTGAAAGTGATAAAATTTGAAATTTGAAATTGATGAACAATACTGTTCATCTTATATATAAATCATAAACTAAATGTAACGAGAAACCCTATATAATATATAAGTTTCTGTTTCTATTTAAAGCTGTTGATCCTTGTTTATCTTATGAAGAGTACCTAATCGATTGTGAGTTATATCCAAAAGCAAATAAAAGCAAGAAATTACAAGATATTTTGTTTTTAGCCGTCGTGTGTTCGCACTACTCGGTAACGTTTACGTCATCTCAACTAAAGTTTAGAAACATCACGCATTTACAAGAATAATAAATCTCCGCCTTTACGACGGTAATTCTATCACTGTCCCAGTTTTAAAACTACTTTTCTCGGTCGCCAGCCACTAACAAAACACACAACTGTCTTGGAAATCATAAATAAATCACTGAAAATGTAATATAAAAAATTGAAGCAAAAATTAGTTATAATGATTGTTGAATTTTACTACTAATTTATTTGCCATAGTAGGATTTTTTTTTTGTTATTTCGATTATATTTGAAGTTTGATTTTTATCATATACTAATAATCATTATTTTAAACCTTTATCTAAAGACATATAAGCATATATATTATAAGTACCTACAATAAATATATTTTTTATAAAGAAAACAAGACGAAGAAAAATAAGAAATATTTCTTTCGCCTGAGTAGGAATCGAATCCACAATCGTCGCGTTTACAGTCAAACGTTTATGTCCCTGCGCCTCGATGGCATTACATCCTTTTTGATTATTAAATACCACACATTTGAAAAAATATAAACAAAGTTCAGTTCGATGTTTAGGAAGAGCTTACTTTTTAATGTCTTCACCAAGGTAAGAAAAATAGGTAAAAATTGTTTAATGGTTTAATTTTAGAAAAATATCTTAATATATGTTTTTTGCTCTTTACTTAATCATAAAAAGATTTATTTTATATAGACGCTTTACCTTCATTTATCTTATTCAAACATCGTTGCTCTGGTTATTAAGAATATTCATTGTACATTATTTATTTGCAAAATGCGAAATTTATTATTTTAATAGATATTTTTTATCAGCTTTACGCTGTATCCGACATATAGCGGGATAGGCACTCAAAACAACACACTCTGTTCTCCTCTTTCCGCCGAATTTTTGGAGGCAGAACGCAGGGCTTGGCGCTACAGTGAAGAAATAATAATAAATAGTAATTCATTTCCCCGAGTGGAGTTCGAATCTACAACCATCGCATTACAGTTACCCCCTCGTGCCACTGCGCCACGACGGTCTCTATTCTCCGGAAAATATGAAATATTAATTGTTTAAAAACATAATATTTTTCTTGTATAGCAATATTACATTCTTGTATTGAAAGTTACGGAATTGCATCTTCCATTTCATATTCACATATTGAGTTTATTTCCACATTATTAAATACGACTCCAATGATGCGTAATGCTCTTTTCAGTAGCATTTAATATCAAACTATCAACGGACAGCGTTAGTGCATCAATGGATTATGGAACTTCTAGGAACTTTTAAGTAGATTAAAATATGACGGCGGCAATCTAAAAGCAGAAGTACACATCCCTCAGTAAATAGACGTTATTGTGCTTTGAGAATTAAGTCTTTTTTTCAGTTATCCAATCGACGTTTATTTTATAATTGAGGCCAGTCGTGGCGCAGCGGCACAAAGTGTGACTGCAAAACCGATTGGTCGTGGGTTCGATTCCCACTCGAAGAGATGAAATATTTACTTAAATTTATATTTCCATTTCTTCGCTCTGGTGTCGAGGCTAAGCGCGGCGTTGAATTCTGCCACTCAACACGCAATGCCTCCAGAATTCGGCAGAAGGTGGGGAATGTAGTGTCTTAACACTAGGTTCCCTCTGCCTACCCTGCTGTGTGCGGGATACAGCGTGAAGCTGATTTATTTAATTTGATTTATTTTTTTTAAAACAGTTAAAAATGTGTCTGTAGGTTGAATTTAATGCCAGTCTGATCAAATGCCAGTCAGACCCGCATACCGAGGATTCCGTACCAGTTTCTGGATTGTATGTGTTGACATACAATTTAAAAGTGTTGTATGTGTTGTGTTATTATCAATTTAACTTTGAAAATTTAACTACAATTATAAATTTGTAATATTTTTTTTCCTATGAAATATCTTTAAATTTTCACTTTCTTATTTTAATTATTTGTACTGTAATTGCCCACTTTTAACAAATCTTATAAATGTAAAATATGTAGATCCAGGGGAAGTACTAATGGGAATGTGGAAAAATATTGTGAAATTGAAGTGTAAATCTTTATATAACTTTTAAATGTTCAAAGAATTCGTTGATCTTAAGCACTTTTCGCCAAACTGACAAAGACAAACATTTACCTTTTTGATTTGTAGATTAACATTAAAACATAGAGCGTTTACAAATGCCGCTATAAAGAGCTGTCATTTCTTATTTAAGTGAGCAGAAAAGTCTTATAAATTATACATTTTGGTAAAATATTAAGAAAAATACCTTTTTTCTACTATTTGACTTCGTTTACTTTGTAAGCTTACTACATTCTATTACTATTTATATTACTGGTATTGTAATATTTAAAGTACATATTTTGATAATAAGGAGTATACAAGATATAGAAACTACATACCATAATACGATACTGAATACGATAGCAATAAGTTAAAATAAATATAAAATTTTGCTCATGTATTTGTTGGCCCTCGTTTTATAAATTAACATTATAAAAGAAAATAGATGAAAAAACCGTCATAATTAAAAACTTTAATTTCAAAAGCTTTTTTGTTTTCTATCAGAACCGCTTACATATCGAATTAAAATTACAATTTTGCCTGTAACGTTAACATAAATGTAATCATATATTATTCCAGAGTCTATAACGTGTTAATAAAGCACATTGTCCTGTGAGGGATGATCGACGGAGCGGAACTTATCCCTCAGTCGACTGTGAACTACCCGCAATATCAACAGAATCGATACGTAACTGTATGATGGGTGAAGGTTAACATCAAGAAAACACGAGAAAACTATACACGGTACATTTTTATTCTTTATAGTAAATTTGGAAAAAGTGATTAAAAAAAAGTTGTACGTATTTTTTTTATGAACGATAATGGAAGATTTGTTTGAAATAAGATGATATGAGATAATAAATATAACAAAGTCAACGTAAAGGATTAATTACAATTAAAATGGTCTCCGTTTTGTAATGAGGCCAAAGGTTGTATTTTAATCTAACTATTATTATCTGTGAATTTGGTAATCCGGTTTTTCAGTTCGAAAACGCTTATTTAACGGTGGAATTAACAAGGCTTGAACTCGTCAGCGTCGTACTCTATTGTCAAAGTTTCTTTGTAATCTGTGTATACAAAATGAAACATCATAGGTACTTTTAATACAAAATATGAAGCATTATTTAAATTTTTGTAAAAAAAATATTAAAGGTTCTAAAAAACTATATTCTTGTAAACATATTTTATAAAGCGTACAAGATACGACTTTTTTTTACTGGTAATATTTACTTTTAAAAAATTTACATAATATTACTGATCATTTTAAAACTTTATACAACTATGAACTCGTTGTTGTTAATAATAGCTCTAATAAATTATATTAATCAGTCGTACAGTATTTCATAATATAATAGAACTAATAAAGTAAAATATCACCTATAATTTGAAAATGTTATCTTCTTTCAATACTAATATATTTTATAAACACCATGTATATACGTATATTTTAGTAGTAAAAATATAGGAAATGTATAAGATATCGAACAGTAGTCAGCAAGCCTACAGCGTGAAAGAGGATAATATATATGGTTTGTTCAATAAATTGTTTATTGAATTGCCGACTCGACCGAAACTAATCGGATCTAAGATTACAGGTTCAAATCATGTGTATTTTTATAACTTAATTTTTTTTTTTAACTTAAAATTTATCTTATTTTTATGATTGAAAATGTAATAAATGTTTATTTATTTATTTACTTAGCATCACGTTGTATCCCGCAATACTGGAGGCATTGCGTGTTGAGTGGCAGAACTCAACCGCGCTTAGCCTCGACACCAGAGCGAAGAAATGGAAATATAAATTTAAGTAAATATATCATCTCCTCGAATAGGGATCGAACCCACAATCAGTCGGCTTTACAATCACACTTTGTGCCCCTGCGCCACGACTGGCCTCTATTAAGAATTTAATGTAGCCATTTCTTTATATAGTTGTATCGATAATTGTGACGTAGCGAATTTAGGCTAATTCTAATTAATTAAATATAATTTAGGCACATTCGTTATAGGTACATAAAGGCGGCTTAAATATGAAATTCCTTTTACGAAAATTAGCTAGTGTTTCGAATTTAATGAAAACTGACGTTAATACGAGACGTGTAATTTTATTACGCGATACCATCTTTGTTAAAAGTTTTCATATCAAAAAATCACTTTTGTAGCTCATGTGAGACATTATTATGTATACAATATATATATTGTACTGTAAAAATGAATGCTCTTACATTTAAATTTGATTCTTTTCACTTTTAAATTTGATTTCTTGTTGTCTTATTGTATTTTTAACATTTTATATAAATTTCGATATTTTTTTAATCTTAGAAGCGAGTCTTCAGTTCACTTTTATTAACTTTTTGATGTATCAACAGATATATAACACAAATGTGATAGGTTACAGATTTTTTTTTATTTTCACGCCGTATCCCGCACACCGCAGGGATGGCAGGCAGGAAGGAAATCTAGCGCTACTACACTCTGTTCCTCATTTTGCGCCGAATTCTTGCCTTGACCCAAGACCGAAAAATTATAATATAAAAAATATCTTTTTTTTCAGAGAGAATCGAACCCACTACCTATCACTATTCACAGTCACACGCCCGTGCCCATGCGCCGTGACAGGATACCTATATACAATATATGGACTATATGCTCATAGGTCGACGGGAACTGTTTATTCTGTTTTGCATTTTGGGTAGTTAATCTTATTAAATTTAACTAATCGTTTCACAGTGTGACAGGGACTTCGTGAGTTTGAAAATTTTAACTTTCTGAACTAAAACTACACAAAATTTTAGATGAAAATTTTACACAAACACAATTTTGTAAATTTCAAACGATTTAAAATATATATATAAAAGTTTTATTGTTTTAATTATAATGAGTATTTCTAATGAAAGGATAAAAAGTTTATTTTAATATTAATTAAGTTATGTAATATATAAATGACAAAAAAGAAACCTTGTTTGTCTCTCTGTATGTTAGTTTGATCACGAATCGCATAAAAACAACTGAATATAAATTGATAATTTTTGGTAAGGTAACAGCTTAGAAAAATGACGTATTACATAATACTGTGAAAATAGCTAAAGAAGACTAACTCTTTCCACGTCCGCTAAAAATCTATTTTTTGATATGAAAGCTGCTAAACCATCTGTCAATTGATAAATATGAGGAGCCACTGTAACTTAGAGTCAGTGGTGATACCGAGAATACTGTTGGATCAACATGTTCCACTACTTCACCATTTAAGATTGCATCGGCTTTAATAGTTTACGTATGTGGCGATAAAAAAATTATACAAATATATTATTTTAGTTAACAGTTAAACACAAATATAATTATTTTAGTAACAAATTAATATAGACAGATAATATTTAAAAATATTATTTATAATACACAATACAATACAATACACTTTATTGCACACAAAGAAATATATTTAAATTATAATTGTAATTTATTAAACAAAATTTATTAAGATTTCTTAAATTTATTTTCTCTTAAATCATGCAAGAGCCAAACATCGTTAGAGAATTCGATGATCTCAAAGAATTCCGTAACTATGACCATAAATCTTTAGAACAATGTGAGAACTCATTCCTCGTACCTTCATTAGTAAAGAAAACGATAGTTGCTATCCTAATAACTTAGTAATGACTCTCGTGTCATATATCCCTTAAAAAGCATAATGTGAAATAAGAGCCAAGTTAATTGCTCAGTAATGCGTCGTTCACGATTTCGTAAGAATGATAAATCTATATGAGTACACAGCTCTGTCTTCAAAATTAAACGTTAAATTTTTTTACGTGTTCTAAATAAGATTTTTTTTAAATTAAACAAAATGCAAAATAATTTATCGTTGTCCTAAAACGCGGCGTTGAGTTCCACCACTCCACGCAATGTCTCGAAAATTGGGACGCAAGTAGGGAACGTATTGTCTTAATACGTGACTCTTTTTGCGTACCTTCTATGTATATGTACAGCAGAATAGTAAATCAGAAGCATCAATCACATCGTTTTCCTGTACAGAATTTCGTTTCGGTTTTTTTTACTTTACAGCAAGGCAAGGCAACTTTTAAGGCAAGTGGGGGTTGTCGTTCAGCAGGAGTGCAGCAATGAGTTTAGTATTTTATTATAAAAATAACAGTTATTTAATTTGTACTTGTACTTATATCAATAATAAATATGTTATTTTAAACCATTATTGATGCTTTTTATACTTCGCTTCACGCTGTATCCCGCACACAGCTGAGTAGGCAAAGAGAATCTAGTGTTAATACACATAATATTTTCCACAGAATTTTGAAGGCATTGCATGTTAAGTATCGAAATTCAATCTGCGCTTTTGCCTCGATACCAGAACGAAGAAAAGAAAATAAATGTTTCATTTACTTGAGTGGGAATCAAACCCAAGACCTCAATAATAAAATCTTAACTTAATTTATATATCGAACACCTAAGCGATTAACGCTGCTTACTTACGCACAATACGTCTAATGGTTTCATGTTTACCATAGGTGTTTATCTACACCCAGGAGGCAATTTGCATGTTAGGGTATTCTGTTCGACCGGTTAATTCAATCTCTTCACAAATCGTAAAAGCGAAGCTAAATATCCCTTACCACCTGTATAGGACCAGCACCAACAATAGATGCTTTTCTTAAATTAAACTTAAATTAAGATATAAATATAATGTCTCCTGATGTCATGCTTTCTGAATTTGAACAGACTGTCTTAACACTAGGTTCCCTCTGCCTATCCTGCTGTGTGCGGGATATATCTTGCTGTAGCGTAAAACTGAAATATAATGTTCTCAAATTGTTAAGAGTTAACTAACTGCATATTATACATTTCCTTTACATCGTGACATTATGAAATTTAACACAATTTAGTTTTGTCACGCTGTATCCCGCACACATAGTAGGGTAGACGGAGGGAACCTGGGGATCTAGTGTTATTAAGCTTCATTGTCATTAAGACACTGTGTGGGGAACTGCCCCACTCTCCTGGAGCCGGATTCTGGAGGCATTGTTTGTTAATTGACGGAACTAAACGCGGCGCTTTGCCTCACTAAAGTGAGGATATAAATATTAAATATTCGACCTTGTTGAATTGCGTACAATACGAAGAGCCTATCTGCATTTCTTAGGCTAATTGTTAAGAGGTTAAGATAATATTGTTCAAGTTAAGTTATTTTCTTTTCCGTGCCAGTTCGTATTTTAAGATATTTAAAAGACACTTTATTGCTGATTACTGGGCATGGTAAGCGCCATGAAAATAAGATACAATGGAAAAAGATATAAAATGAAATACTTCTCTGCGATAAATTCACTTCTAATATAACATCGATTAAATTATTATTTTTTTCTTCTTCTTAAGTAATTCTACATAATAAGTACAATAAAATTAAATTAATTTTTATTTTATTACAAGATAACTTATATTTAGCGCCAATACATTGTGCCCCAGCACATGTGTCGACACAGGTGTCGATTACTGGATGTTCATTACTTGGGCTTTCAAGTCGATAATTGGTAATTTTTTCTAAAATTTTTGGCTACGACTAATTTTAAGCAATTTGAACATATTTTTAGGTCGCTAGAATTATATACATATTATAACTTAAAATGTATTTAAATATTTTTTTTTTCATATTTTTAATTTTATATTTATAACGTTTTAATATCTGTGAGTTCCTTTAAGTATCAACTACTCGAAATCTATGTAATAGACGTGTAAGATAACTAAGTACGTTATTTTGTGAGCAAAATCGAGTCATGCTTTTATATCTAAAAAAAATTCATTTCGCCATCCACATTTTTTGTTAAAATTGTTAACATTTTTATATACATTCATATGTAAATATTTGTACGAAATTCTGCATATTATACAATTCCTTTGTCCATTCATCAAACGAAACATGTGTTTTATAGCTTTAAAACTTATATTATATACTTTACACTAGCAACCCGCTCGCGGCGTCACTCGCTTGATCCACAACATCATTTATTCACTATTAAAGAAGAAAAAATAATTGCTTTTGTTTTCATGATATTATCGTTTTAAAAATGTTATACATTGAAAATTAGTTTCAGTCAATTCAATGGAATATTAATTCTGTAACAATTTCATCGAATAAAATAATTATAAAAAACTACAAAATGGAACAAAAAATAACTATTTTAGATTCTATTGCATCGAAAAAAGTGAAAGAAAAACATAAAATGTATAATTTTCCTTTTCGTAAGTTTTTATATAAGTGACGTACTTGTGCTTTTTTCGAGCTTTCGAATTTTAGAACCCGTAGTTGCTGTATATTCAAAGGCTACGTTGAAAAAAAAAAAAAGTAATTAACGTTTTTGTTTGGGCTTGTTGTTATCGTACTGGCGCCGATTCACTCACAAAAATTGAATTTATTGTATTTACGTAACTAGCCTTTGAGTTAGGCTTTTTTTTTATTTTATTGGAAAATTTAAGATAAAACTGCTAAATTTAATGAAAATTGATTGACTATTTCAAATTTTTTTGTTGTTTGCATATTCAAAAAATATTGTTAAGTATTTAGTTATTTAAACACACAACAAACTAGAATCAAATTTGACTTAATCTATTATTAAGATCAAAATAAAAATATTTCTTATTCAATTAGGCCATTACGAGCACATTTGAGTTGTTCAGTTAGAGACACCATCAGTAGGACTGACAATACTGAAATTCTCGCAAAATATCTAAGAGACTTAAACGTTTGTGAATAATATGTAGGTAGGTTTGTACATTTATACTCAACTATGCCGAGCATTCTTGATGAACCTACAAAGTATTTTGAATCTCGATTCTTTTAAAAAGATAACTATTTTGTGAATTTCCCAAAAGAATGTCCAATAAATAAAGTAAAACTCTCTTACCTTTATATTAAATATTTGTTAAACAATTGTCTATTTATTTGGAATTTATGTCTGAAAAAGTCAATTAACTTTGCTACAAAAGACTTTATAAAGAATAATCGAATTAAAGCTTGTTAAGAGGCTTTACCAGTAATCAATCAATTTGGATAATGGTGCTTCAAATCTGGATGAGTATTTAGTTTGTAAAGAACCATTTTATACAGAATAATATCCTATTAATCGGGACAAAGTGTGACTGTAAAACGGACTAGTTGTGGGTTCAATTCTCACTAGAGAAGATGAAATATTTATTGAAATTTATATTTCCATTTCTTCGCTCTAGTATCGAGGCAAAGCGTGGCATTGAGTTCTGTCGCTCAACACGCAATGCCGCCAGAATTCGGCAGAAAGTGGGGAACGGAGTGTCTTAACACTGGGTTCCATCTGCCTATCCTGTGCGGGATACAGAGTGTAGCTGATTTAATATCCTATTAATTGAGATAAAAATATTGTGATGATGACAAATTTGGTTTGATACTTCTAGTAGGTAACAAGTATAATAAATAAAATATATGTTTTTTTTGTTTTTTTTCAGCTTCTTCTCTTCTTCTTCTTCTCCCCACTTTCCACCAAATTTCGAGGACAATGCGCATTCACTAGCGGAACACAACACTGCTCTTTACCTCCACACAAGAGCGAAGAAACAAAAATATTAAACTTTCATCTTTCCGAGTGGAAATCGAATCCACAACCTGTTGCGTTTCACAGACAGTCGTTTGTGTCCCTGCTCCAAGACCGGTCTCATAAATATAACATATGTCAGTCGTTTTTATACCATATACAAGTACACAAATATGAGAGGTAATTAACAAGAATGGAGGTATGTTAAAATTTGTATTGTATCGTAGTATGAAGTACCCGGGTGGGGCAAGCGCGGGAGCGCATCGCAGCATCCGGGCGCATAGTTGAGATGGCGCCCTGTGAGGAATGCGCCCGCTCCGACCCACCTTTTCAAAGCCTTTCTAACAACTTAACCCCTTTGTGAAATCGCCCACGTAATAACCCTAACTTGACGTATTTATTATATACAAAATGATACAACATAATATTTATAAAGTATTTTATTAAACATTTTTTTTGTAAAATAGATTAATTAAAACTGACATTTACAACAAACAACTATAAAATTCTTTGTTCTTCTAATGCTAGTATACTTAAATAGGTCCTGCATTGGGAATTGTAATAGTATATTCGATTAGAGAGAGAGATCGCCATCCGCGAAGGTCTAAAATACACCAGATTGAATAAAATCTTGAACACGAAGTTTAACGTATCACTTGAAGACGGGTAGGGGTGTAAATTGAGGTTAACGCTAATACGTACATTAAATTTCGATACATACATTCATATTTTATAACTACATATCTGCATTTAGCTTTAAGTTTCGTGTTCACTTTTTAAATTAATCTTAAATTATACATACATTTGTGGAAACTCGAAAAAAATCTTTAAAACCATTTTTTTTCAGCTTCACACCGTATTCCGCTTACAGCAGGATTGGGAGGAGGGAGCCAAGTGATAGAACGTTTCTCACTTTCCGCCGAATTCAAAGCATACCGTTTTAAATGGCGGAACTCAACGCCGCATTCTTTTCCTTAGTACCAGATAAAACCATCAGAGAAATACTTTAGTATGTTTATTATAAATTAAAAAAATATTTAAAAACATAATCCACATATCTTCAGTGAACACGAAACAAAAAGAGCACTTTTACATCAAACATTTAATAAGTATAGTATGCACATCAATATTATGTTTTCTACAGACAGTGTATATAGACGGATGTAATTTCTATCAGGTTAAACGAACATTTCCATACAAACATTTATTATTAGACCTATCTATACGTTAATTTAATATAGTATAGATTTAAATAAATATGTAGACATTTAGGTTATTTCGAAAATACATTTAATTTCCTTCATAGGAACAGTTTTTGTTACAGGGCCTCTCGTATGTCTAAAACTTATGCATTAATAAAATTCTTTTCATTATTTTCAATTAACATTATAATAATACGTTTTTATACAAATAATATATATGAAAAAAATGAAAGCTAAGACGATGAATTATGTCCAAATAATATTTATTTGAGTAAAAAAAATCTACAAAATTGATAAACTATAACATATAAAATATATAACATATAATACAAGGCGACGAAATCTTAGCAATCTAATATTATGGAATATTTAACAATCTCTCTTATGTGTAATAATTTTTTTATCATTGGCTGATAGTAAAATAAAGTAAAAAAAAACTCATTATATTAATTAAAATTACATAAAAAAGGAATACATTAGGCCTGTCAGTAAATTAAAATATATATTTTTTTCCATTTATGTAACTTATTTTCTTGCCAATATTGCTTTTTTTAAGTTTAAATGTTTGTTTATGTGTATATTCGTACTGACAGGTAAACCACATTAACCTGAAGACATTTTAAAGAACTTTTAATTTAACTAACAAAGATGTCTCACAAAATGTATTCCAAATAGATATTAGAAATAATTCAATTGAAGTCGTAATATGAAACACGGGTGTGTGAATCGAAACTATACTTTATTGAGGCGGTGCATTGAAGTTAGTGGTTGAATACGACAAAGCTATTGAAGCATGCATTGATTTTACGCTTTACAATAACAAGAATAGGTAGTTTTCAATTTACATTGTTCTGTGTAACAATATTGATAGTTTCTACAATAACTACGATACAAAAGCTCTTATTCTTATCAGATAAAAGCACAGGTTAGAAGCTCATTGACTAGACTTGACAGACAGACTCATTGTTAATATATACTACAGTTTCTCCATACACTCAACAATTTTAGTAATTACAAATACTTGAAATTGACTAGAAGCTCTCTCCTAATGTTCTGAGTTCATAAATAAATCATATGCATAGTATTTTAGGATTAGTTTAGCAGTTTTAAGAAATTTAGTTTTTCCAAAACCATGAAATATGAGAAACAGCGGTTTAGAGATCAGTATTCTATTTTGTGATATAATTAATACTTTACAACATAAACATATGATAAAAATTTGACAAAATCACTTTACTTTTCTGCACGTTCAATATTTCTATGGACACACATATTATATCACGTGTATGTAGAGTATCAGTTAATACATATCGAATAAGCTATAAGCTTTTTGAGCTCTTCTCGATGATTGATTGAATTCACAGGTGAAAACTTTTTCAATTTACGCTCCTTTTGATAGGATTAAAATGCATATCTTTCTTTATATTTGCAATTATGTTTTTCAAACGTCAAAATCGTTATACATAAATATATCTCTACCATCATTTAAAATATGTAATCAGTAATTTTATTTGTAATTCAATACTCAATTAATTTATACAGATCATTTAAAACAACAAAATTGATACATAAAAGCAATAGTGAAATTGACTACAATATATTGGTTATCGTGTTAAGTTAGTTGATCCCCTAGTACAAATGTACATATATGTATGTATGAACCTGCGATAAAATCAATCATATTAGCAGCATACAGTGCACACTATTACGTAGTTAACCTTATTTAATTTCGATTCTTTCGTCACACATTTAAAAGATTATATTCATATTTTAACCACATACTAATTAAATGTAATATATAATCTAAGTATATTACTCTTATCTAAACACCAGGAGTACCTATCTCCATACAAATACAATCTCATTATATATGTATTATAACAATTAACATTTCTTAATTAAATCATTCACAATTTCACAATATCTAACTACATTTAAGCACTCAATTCACGAGTGTAGCCTCGAGCGCCACAGTTTGTACACCGTCTCGGTATTTAAATAGAGTTCGGTATGTGAAGGAATCACGCGGAGCCCGCGGTGGTTTGGCTCACCTGTGCGTTTGAATTATCAACGGGCATAGATTGTACGTCAGGGTGAGGGTACTGTACGTCCACGTCCGTGCCTGGTACGTACTCCGGGGGCTCCTCGGGGGGCGCGGCGGCGGGCCGGATGTTGTCCAGCCGCGGGCGCGGCGAGTAGCGCGGCGTCAGCGCAATGCCCCCAACGACTGGGTGCGATTGGCGATTCCCGCCTGAAGTACGTCGTGCATCAGCCGCTCGTTCTCTTGCCGGACTGCGAACAAAGAGACAGCTCAATCTCAGTTAACATTTATCACTTGTTTTTGAATATATACATCTTATTTATTTCATGGATCGTTTTGGGCTAAACTGGTGTATTGCAATCAAGTGATTGTTGAGTCAGGGGTGTGTAAAATAGTTTCGAGTAAAGATAGAATATTTTCTTCTGGCTTATATGATGAATCAATGATGATCATTTCTTTTCGTTGAGTTCCGCCACTCAACACGAGGAGTGTCTTAACACTAGGCTCCCTCTGCCTATTTTGCTACACGCAGGGTACAGTGTGAAGTGATAAAAATGCACATTTTAGAAATTTATAAATTATTAAAATATAAATATATAATGTTAAGTAAATTATCGTTTTTAATATGTAAAAATTAATCAAAACGTTAATAAGCAGCCAGAAAAGTTATTTTGTTAATATTTTCTTTTTTGTGTTAGTATTACACGAACAAATCGTATTAAACACTTGTAATCAGAGTTCCAAATACCTCCCAGGGAGGAGATATAAAGAGGAGACGACACAACGAAGTCGTTACTGTCACGAGACAAGCTCATGAACATTAAACATGTCATTAAAGTTTCTACTTCGACAGCAACTTTTGCCGGATCATCATACGGCGTAATACTGAAGTTATCTGCAATTTTGTACCATCATTAAATAAATCTCTTATTTATATATAATATTTACGTGTTTTAGTTTCACGCTGTATCCCGCACATAGCACAGTAGCCCGAGGGAACCTGGGACCCTAGTGTTAAGACACAACGTTCTCATTAAACACTATCGTTCCCCACTTTTTGTTGAATTGTATATATTTTTTTTTTTTTTTATAAAATATTTTTAAATGCTATGCGTAGCTTAAAATTTATCTTATTGTTTTCTATATATTTTTATTTATCCTCACTCTGTTTCGTAATCAACTGCTTAGCATTGGACATTACGTTATTTCTTGAAAATAGAAAAAAAAATAAAAACATTTTTTTTCTACGTGGTCCCAACCTCTATCTACAAACTTCAATCCAGTTCTGTATATATCATATTGTTTCTTCGTATCACTTTTTTTGTGTATTTGCATAAAAGTATTATAAAAAACGATATTTTTATAAAATCAGACACTCCGATTTTATACTCTTAGATGCAATTGATGAAGAAAAACAATCAGACGAGCGCGAGTCTTTTATTGATACCTTACTTGAACTAACGGTTTTAATACTAAATTTTGCAATTCGCAATTACGGCTATTATATATTTCTTTGAATTTTACCACATATGTATAGTTTTTTCCTGAACTAGTACTAGCTGCCAAATTTTACAAAATCTAGGTCGACCGTAAGTAGGTACCCTAATAATTTTGATTACCTTTATAATATCGAATCTATAGCCGTATCCTTTTTTAAGTAAATAAAGAAATACGATTTTTTTCAAGAAATTAAGGGACCGATTAATGATAATTATAGAGTTTGAATTACAACTCTATATTTCCAAGTGTTCCTGACATTTAGGTTCTTGACAGACAAACGGACAAAAGGTCCTTAAAAGTTACGGAACTCTAAAAAATAAAGATAAACATTTGTTTAACTACAATTAGACACCACTTCAATCAAATGTCAAATGTCATATCTTAAATGTCTCGACATGAATCTACTACTACCATAAGAGCATGTTACCCATGGAAAATATGAGAAAAATACAAAAAAAAAAATAAAATTATATTTTTATTATTCTACTTAAGTTAATGCAAGTTCCAATGAAATTGTTAAGGAAAGACTTCTGAAGATATATACCCGATTTAGGACTATAAGTTAGTCCAAAACCGAGTACCATACATGATATATTAATTTACATATTAATATTACCTTAAACTTGTAGGCTAGGCCAAACAGAGAGAAAATACACTACGCTGGTAATTTTTCCTTTCTCTACTTAATAGAGATGGAACAATATTTTGGGTAGAATGCAACAACCTACTGTCTAATCAGACCAAAAACCACAGCCATTATTTGCCCAAATACGTCACGCATAAATTTTAATCATGATTCAAGATCGCTGTTCGATGAGTCGCTTATTATTTTTATGCTATTTCTATTTTTACTTATGATAACGTAACATGAGGCCAATCGTGACGCAGGGACGTGTAAACGCGACTGGTTGTGGGTTCGACCCCCACGCGAAGAAATGAAATATTTATTTGCAACTCAACAGGCAATGCCTCTAAAATTTGGCGGAAAATTGGAAACGGAGTAACTTAACGTTAGTTTCTCTCTGCCTATCCTGCTGTGAGGGATACTGCGTCTAATATATAATTATATAAGAATAGCTTTTGGTTTCATTTCTGTGTTCTGTTAAAATAAAATATTAATTAAAAATTAAAAAAGTTAATAAGCTTCACGCTGTACCCCGCACACAGCAGGGAAGGCAGAGGGAACCTAGTGTTAAGACACTCCGTTAACCACTATCATTTTTAAAATGTTAATAAAATAGAAAAAAAAATTTAGAAGTCTCCACAAGTTTTCCTTTTAATAAATTAAAAATATTTCAAAAAATGTATTATATTTTAAAATATTAATTTTAAATATATTTTCTCAAACAAAAACAACAATATTAAATTATAACGCATCAAGTAAAGGCTTTCCCTTACAGCATTAAACGTACGACTACATGTTCATACATGTCACGACCTCATAACTCGCAACGTAGCGCACCAATCTTTTTTAATTAGCTCCTCACCCTGTACTGAAACGTTAATAGGCTTAAAATTTCCCATAGTTAAGCTATTTGTTTGTGGAATATTTTTATTTCGCTTCAATTGAAATATAATCATTATATGTATAAATACGTATAAGAAATGTGATTTTTGGAGCGACACGGCATCGTATGGCAATGTTTTTCATAATTCTTATTAAGCTTTATGGGTGTAGGTTCGATTTTCATTCAGGTTCATATATACATACATATTAAAACAATTTCTCGCTCTTTATGCAACAAGTGCGGTTTTAGATTATGCTACTTTCGTATGGTGTACCTTGGAAACATTAATTTTAAATTAACAAATCAATACTTTTAAACATTTTAATAAGATATAGTACATAGAGATGTATATAAACCGTACATGTATATCTTTGAAGTATGAGTTATCATATTATTATTTCTATATTTTTTTAATAAATCAGTGCTGGTACGACAAGACAAGAAATATATTTAAAATCATTTTTATCTACAATTAATTCCGAAAATCCGAGCGTAACTTTTGACAGTTTTAAAAGTTATGCGAGGCAACATTAATTGACTAAAACAAGTAAATGTTCTTAAAGCTTTTCGAATTTAAAAACTTTATCCCATTTTGAGGTATTATAAAACTATTATAGGCCCTTGATTTCTAAAACGGATTATTTATTTGTAAAGTTTAGGAACATTCTTACTTTGATAACGTTAAAATAATCATTTTTCTTGTTTAATAAATAATCATAAAATAAAACTTATACCGTTTCATTTTAAAATTAATTGTTTACAAAACTGTAAATAAGAGAGTATTTACAGTTCTGTAACACAAAATTTGTAATATAAGATATTATTGTAATTAGGGTGCATTTATTATTATTGGAATATATTATATATTTTTTATGTTTATTATTCTTCTTCTTACTTGATGTATGTGTATTTTAATAAATATATATTTTTTAACATTTTTAAAGTGTAATTCCACATATAGGGGAAAAAATACATATTAAGAAAACGTAAAAAAAAATAACGTAGCGGGATTTGACCCCGCGCCTCTTTGGAAACCGTTCAAGCGCTCTGACCAACTAAGCTATACGTTCTCATCGAGCTACGTCAACATTCTTATACGCTCGTTACAACTTATTATAATAATAATAATAATTTATTGGAAATTAATAGAGTGATACATAGTTAAAGTTCGATATTGACTACTTAAGTTAGAAACTGTGTTGTAATCATTAACGCCCCTCTCCAGAAATAGTGCAAAGGAAGTTCCAAAAAACAATAATTACATCAAATATTATATTTATATATTAAAAATAAATTGTTTTGTGTGTGTGTGTTTGTGTGTGGGTATAAATCGTATTATATAATTATTAAATTGCCTTTTAGCCAATCCGAATTAATGCGCTTACAAGCTCTAAGACAACAAGGATATATTTTAGTTATTTTATTAATTTTGTTAGCACCTCTGTAGGATATAAAATTTACTTTTAAATTTATTTTTTGTGTTTAACACTAAAAATATATAAAAAAGAAGAATTCAACGAAAGCTTTAAACTTATACAAGCTTTTGATGAAGCAGGGGTCGCAAAATTAGCGAGGGATAACTTTGTTAAGCGCGCTCTGTCTGAGAAAATGCTTGGAATTGCGAATTCTTTGTGTCATTGAAACGATTTTGGCCGTGTTTGGCTTTAAAGCGCTAAATATATTTTATATGGTTGTCGTACACATAATATAACAAAATGATTATATAAATTTTACTGTCTATTTTTGTAGTGAGTGTTAACCTTATGGTAATAAATTTTAAACGTATTTACAAAAATGACGTGTAATGGTTGAAACTTGTGGGTTCAATTTCTACTCAGGCAATAGAACATTTTTCAATCAATCAGTCGCCCTGATAAACAAAGCGCAGTGTTGACTTCCGCCTCTTAGAACATTACGTGTTATGTACACAGTGGAAAGCACCTACTCAGCTACCAGAAAAAAACATGAAACTAAAATACAATAAAAATATTGCAAAAACGTAAGCTAGATCTATTGTATTATTTAATAAGAAAAAGAAATATCCAACAATATATGGCTTATCTTTTATCTTGAATCAGTCAATTTATGTCTTTTTTTAAATAATCTGTTATAACTTCTCTATTACATATACAGCTTATAACAAAATTATATTAACATATTTTGTTAATGGTCGTGTCGTGTCGTGTCGTGTTTTGGGTATAAATTGTGGTTTAATATGACAACTATGATAGGAATTTTATCCCTTTTCCCGGGAACACTATATGTTTGTGTCACTTCGAACAAATGCTCACGTCATTCAATAGTTCTTAGATGTTTCATGACATTTATTTTCTTGTTTCCTTTTTTTCACATTTTTGATATATATTTTTTTGATTGAAACGGTAATACATTATCGTTGACATTTTTTTGTATATATTAACTAAATAAAAAATTAATGTAAATCGAGTAATCTATAAAAAATATTAGCATTAAACATGTTTATTGAGGAAGATTTTACATTTTTAAAAATATTTCCTGATAAAAAACATATTTCTATGTTCACTTAGGAAAAAGATATGGCCTATAAATTGGTAATATGGTGATATAAGTTTATATCACAATCACGCGTATTTCAACACTATCAAGAGAATCGAAATCGTAGGATACTTTCGATTGACCTAGAATTATGAAATTTGCCAGCTAGCATCTATAGGCAATACTAGTTGTGAAAAGTATACATTTATGGTTAAATAATAAAAAATAATAGCCTTAAATAGGTGGCAAAATTTGGTATGCGGGCGCTAGTTAAAGTGAGGAATTTCAGAAAAAGACCTCCAATTGTTTACGGAACCCTCGATGGGCACGCTCGCTTTTGTCCGGTTTTTTTTTATATAATTCTCTTTCGGTTATATCAAATAGCAAAAGTTACAAATGTAGGTTGAAGCTTTAAATTTAACGATTTGATCTTGTTATTTTAAGAGGTTTGTATAAGGCAGTCATAACATATATTTAATTTCGAGGATTTAGCAATTTACTGAAAATAACTGTTACCAAAATATTTTAACTAGCTTGTTGTTTTTAATATAAAAATATCCCAAAAATACGATAAACTTTTCAAATATATGTTGTAGTAATATGGACTTGGACGTAAAATAATTACAGTAATTAAATTTTATATCCCTTTATGAAACTCTTTATGAAGCAATCACTGGAAAACCTACTCAGTAGAATTGACCTCAAATTAAATCCCCTTTAAATTATTTTTATTGTAAACATTTATTTGTATTTGTGTTATCAAATTTCCTAATTAGATATTATAAATGCTAATAATGTATTATATTTAGGAAGCCAGTCGTGGCGTATGGGCACAAAGTGTTACTGTTAAAGCGACTGGTTGTGGCTTCGATCCCCACTCAAGAAAATGAAATATTTATTTACATTGATATATTCACTTCTTCGCCTAATATCGAGGTTCTCGCTCTCGCTCTCTCTCGTCTCGGCGTAAAGTGGGGAAATGGAGTGTCTTAACACTAGGTTCCCTCTGCCTGCCCTGCTGTGTACGGGATACAGTGTGAAGCTGATTTGATTTTTATTTGTATTATAGTTAGCAATAACGATAATTTTATTTATTTGCAAATAAATAATAAATATCTATGCAGTATATTATTTTTTTTAGGTTTATATAACCTAAAAAAAATAATATATGTCTTTTCTTAGTTGCATGTAATATAGATAAAAACCGGTGTACAAATATGACCAATGGTGACATAAATTATAATAAATTGTTATTTCTATAAGATTTATGTAAAATGTAATATAAATCTGAATTGGAGGGCACCGTACCGTATCAATTTCGGGACTGTAAATCAACGGAACATAACTTATACAAATTGACAAACTAATACTTGCAGGCATACGCACTTATTTTGTATGAAATTAACTATAAATATATTATAAAAAAAATTAAAAAAACCTTCAATGGTTTTTTTTCTGTAATATAAATACAAGTTGTCACATTTAGAATTTTTCTTTTTTTTATACTCGAAGTTTTAATTTTTCTTCAAATTTAATATAAACATTACATTTACATTTGTTTTATAATGGTTTTTTTTGCATTTTTTTTCTTACGTTTTAGGCATTGCAAGATAAGATAATAAGTAGGTCCACAGAAAATATCGTATAGTTTGCATTGATTTAGTTCTGTACTTCTACTACCTAAATGCTTGATTAGTATTTTTGATAAACGGTTTTCACAGATGGTCTAAAAAAATATCCTATGAGTTCGTTATAATCTTTTGAGTTACGGAACTCTAAAAAAGTGTAAATTAATTCATATATACGTATAATTTTTGAAAAGGGATTCCCTTATTGAAATTCTTTTGTGAAAAAAAATATCAAGCTTGCAATAGTAATTTCCGTCGGATTCTTTATGGAAATAAAAAGAGGTTGAAATTTTTAAGAACAAATTTCTTTGCTTAACCTGATTAAGTAGATGTCTGTATATTTTCTTGGTAATTTAATTGATTACGACGATTCAATCAATAAGAAAAATTAACAAGAATGTACTTAAATTTTAACAATTCTAGAATAATTACATTTGGTTAGTGATGTATTTTTTTAGGGTCCCGCATGTCACAGGGTATACAGAGCCAACCTGGAAATCTAGTGTTAAGATACTCTCTTCCCATTAAGACACTTGAGTTCCCCACTCTCTAGAATTCTGGAGGCATTGCGTGTAAAGTGACGGAACTCAACGCCGCGCCTTTGCGTTTGTTCATTACCCGAAGTGAAAATTGATCGCACAACCATCACTATCACATTCGCATACTTGATCCGTTGTACCACAGTGCCCTCAATTTTTATTATGTAGACTTCTTGAAAGATTTATTATTACATACAATTTATTTTTTAATTAAAATCTACTTTCTTTACATTTTATGTTAAATATTTAATATAAGTAGATGGTAACAAGAGATGAAGTAGAAATTATTATGAATTCCTAAGGCGCTCACGTTATTAGTTTTAAGATGGTTATTTGTAATATAAGTTAATTTGGTACTATCTAGTATTACATCGCAGACTTGCTTAAATGAAAATAGGTCTTCTAATATTGAGAAAAGTAACTTTATTAAAAGTATTCAGTGTTTTATATAAACCAGCAAATTATTAAAATAAAAATTAGGACGATTTTTACAATTTTCAATAATATTATGAATAAACCAGCGTACTTGTTCCTGATTTTTTATCAATTTAATCTTCTTACGTAATGTCCGTAATTGATACTAATTATAAAGTCCACAAATTATAATAAGATACAAATAGGAAGGAGCGGAAACGGATTACTCGTTTAAATTATATAAAAAAAAAAATGTTCAAAAAGAGTTTTCCTTAACACAATAAAGCTGTCTTGTATAGAGCTACCGATTACCATAAATTTATTAGTATAGAAAGCTCGAACAATCGACAATAGATTTCAGACTAGCATACAGAATGAAGTCTTTAAATCTCCATAAATTGTTTTTAGGATTCCGTACCTTTAAACAAAAAAAAAACCTTTATAAGTTTACAGACGGACAGCCGTCTGTAAAGAGAGATAAGATATGGCCGTTTATATCGCAAATAACGCGTATTTCGACACTATAAAGGGGATCACAATTCATAGGGCACTTCTGGTTAACATAGAATTATGAAAGTTGGCAGCTAGCATCTACATTTGGTTATATCCAAAAAGAATAATAGCCTTAACAAAAACGGACAAACATTTAGTATTAAATCGCTAGTTCAAATGAGGTAGCAGATGAAAGGGCTCTGGCTAAGCCTGAATTAGAAAAAGCTCAAAACCTCCAATTTTTGTACGGAACCATCGGTGGGTGAGCCCGACTCACGCTTGTCCGGTTATTTGTTTTAAAAAAAACCGTTTTATTTATATACATCTTTACATTTAATAATGTTACATATAAAAAAATATTTTAATGTGCATATATTAAAGTTATAAATAGTAATTTCATAACTTCCGATTTAAAATATGATTATATCTTTAATAAAATAAATAAAATAAATAAATCAGCTTCACGCTGTATTCCGCACACAGCAGGGTAGGCAGAGGGAACGTAGTGTTTTTAGACACTCCGTTCCCCACTTTCTGCCGAATTCTGGAGGCATTGCGTGTTGAGTGGCAGAACTCAACGCCGCGCTTAGCCTCGACACCAGAGCGAAGAAATGGAAATATAAATTTAAGTAAATATTTCATCTCCTCGAGTGGGGATCGAACCCACAACCAGTCGGTTTACAGTCACACTTTGTGCCGCTGCGCCACGACCGATCTTTAATAAAAATATGCTAAATATGTTCTGTGAAGCAAAAAAATGATATTACTTATTGACATTCAAAGCTAGAGGCAATCGAGCGGTAGTTTAGTTCCGTTCTGAAAGTGTCTTTAAATTAAAATCCAATAGAAGAACTATTTGAGTTAGGAAGTAAATCATAAAATTCGATAAGTAGTTCGTTCAAAATAAACATTTCAAACAAATGAATTATATAAAAAACAAAAAGCCTGACTAAATGTATCTTAATCATGTTATCTTAATCGGTTCACTGGTTGAGCAGTTACAGAGCAGAACAAGGGAACAAAGAAACGGATACATGTCCGTCGCCAAACGCCCTATAAACATAACTCTCCTTTTTTAACAAAATATTTAGTAACATAATATATATATATATATATATATATATATATATATATATATATATATTATTCGGAAATGTGAAAAAGTGAATGACTTTTAATTTGTTTATAATGATGTATACAGGTCTCTACATTTTTTTTTGTTATTATCATTATTATGTTACTAAATATTATGTTAAAAAAGGAGAGTTATGTTTATAGGGCGTTTGGCGACGGACATGTATCCGTTTCTTTGTTCCCTTGTTCTGCTCTGTAACTGCTCAACCAGTGAACCGATTAAGATAACATGATTAAGATACATTTAGTCAGGCTTTTTGTTTTTTATATAATTCATTTGTTTGAAATGTTTATTTTGAACGAACTACTTATCGAATTTTATGATTTACTTCCTAACTCAAATAGTTCTTCTATTGGATTTTAATTTAAAGACACTTTCAGAACGGAACTAAACTACCGCTCGATTGCCTCTAGCTTTGAATGTCAATAAGTAATATCATTTTTTTGCTTCACAGAACATATTTAGCATATTTTTATTAAAGATCGGTCGTGGCGCAGCGGCACAAAGTGTGACTGTAAACCGACTGGTTGTGGGTTCGATCCCCACTCGAGGAGATGAAATATTTACTTAAATTTATATTTCCATTTCTTCGCTCTGGTGTCGAGGCTAAGCGCGGCGTTGAGTTCTGCCACTCAACACGCAATGCCTCCAGAATTCGGCAGAAAGTGGGGAACGGAGTGTCTAAAAACACTACGTTCCCTCTGCCTACCCTGCTGTGTGCGGAATACAGCGTGAAGCTGATTTATTTATTTTATTTATTTTATTAAAGATATAATCATATTTTAAATCGGAAGTTATGAAATTACTATTTATAACTTTAATATATGCACATTAAAATATTTTTTTATATGTAACATTATTAAATGTAAAGATGTATATAAATAAAACGGTTTTTTTTAAAACAAATAACCGGACAAGCGTGAGTCGGGCTCACCCACCGATGGTTCCGTACAAAAATTGGAGGTTTTGAGCTTTTTCTAATTCAGGCTTAGCCAGAGCCCTTTCATCTGCTACCTCACTTGAACTAGCGATTTAATACTAAGTGTTTGTCCCTTTTTGTTAAGGCTATTATTCTTTTTGGATATAACCAAATGTAGATGCTAGCTGCCAACTTTCATAATTCTATGTTAACCAGAAGTGCCATATGAATTTTGATCCCCTTTATAGTGTCGAAATACGCGTTATTTGCGATATAAACGGCCATATCTTATCTCTCTTTACAGACGGCTGTCCGTCTGTAACCTTATAAAGGTTTTTTTTCGTTTAAAGGTACGGAATCCTAAAAACAATTTATGGAGATTTAAAGACTTCATTCTGTATGCTAGTCTGAAATCTATTGTCGATTGTTCGAGCTTTCTATACTAATAAATTTATGGTAATCGGTAGCTCTATACAAGACAGCTTTATTGTGTTAAGGAAAAATCTTTTTGAACATTTTTTTTATATAATTTAAACGAGTAATCCGTTTCCGCTCCTTCCTATTTGTATCTTATTATAATTTGTGGACTTTATAATTAGTATCAATGTGTACGGACATTACGTAAGAAGATTAAATTGATAAAAAATCAGGAACAAGTACGCTGGTTTATTCATAATATTATTGAAAATTGTAAAAATCGTCCTAATTTTTATTTTAATAATTTGCTGGTTTATATAAAACACTGAATACTTTTAATAAAGTTACTTTTCTCAATATTAGAAGACCTATTTTCATTTAAGCAAGTCTGCGATGTAATACTAGATAGTACCAAATTAACTTATATTACAAATAACCATCTTAAAACTAATAACGTGAGCGCCTTAGGAATTCATAATAATTTCTACTTCATCTCTTGTTACCATCTACTTATATTAAATATTTAACATAAAATGTAAAGAAAGTAGATTTTAATTAAAAAATAAATTGTATGTAATAATAAATCTTTCAAGAAGTCTACATAATAAAAATTGAGGGCACTGTGGTACAACGGATCAAGTATGCGAATGTGATAGTGATGGTTGTGCGATCAATTTTCACTTCGGGTAATGAACAAACGCAAAGGCGCGGCGTTGAGTTCCGTCACTTTACACGCAATGCCTCCAGAATTCTAGAGAGTGGGGAACTCAAGTGTCTTAATGGGAAGAGAGTATCTTAACACTAGATTTCCAGGTTGGCTCTGTATACCCTGTGACATGCGGGACCCTAAAAAAATACATCACTAACCAAATGTAATTATTCTAGAATTGTTAAAATTTAAGTACATTCTTGTTAATTTTTCTTATTGATTGAATCGTCGTAATCAATTAAATTACCAAGAAAATATACAGACATCTACTTAATCAGGTTAAGCAAAGAAATTTGTTCTTAAAAATTTCAACCTCTTTTTATTTCCATAAAGAATCCGACGGAAATTACTATTGCAAGCTTGATATTTTTTTTCACAAAAGAATTTCAATAAGGGAATCCCTTTTCAAAAATTATACGTATATATGAATTAATTTACACTTTTTTAGAGTTCCGTAACTCAAAAGATTATAACGAACTCATAGGATATTTTTTTAGACCATCTGTGAAAACCGTTTATCAAAAATACTAATCAAGCATTTAGGTAGTAGAAGTACAGAACTAAATCAATGCAAACTATACGATATTTTCTGTGGACCTACTTATTATCTTATCTTGCAATGCCTAAAACGTAAGAAAAAAAATGCAAAAAAAACCATTATAAAACAAATGTAAATGTAATGTTTATATTAAATTTGAAGAAAAATTAAAACTTCGAGTATAAAAAAAAGAAAAATTCTAAGTGTGAACAAAGAAACGGATACATGTCCGTCGCCAAACGCCCTATAAACATAACTCTCCTTTTTTAACAAAATATTTAGTAACATAATAATGATAATAACAAAAAAAAATGTAGAGACCTGTATACATCATTATAAACAAATTAAAAGTCATTCACTTTTTCACATTTCCGAATAATATATATATATATATATATATATATATATATATATATATATATATATATATATATATATATATATATATATATATATATATATATATATATATATATATATATATATATATATATATATATATATGGAAATTTTGTATTATATGCATATGGAAATTTTGACGTGATTTACTTAAAATCGAGCTAAAGTCTTTTTTTATAATACACTATAAAAAGATGGAAGCTTTTTAGTTTTTGAATCGCTATATAGCATCTCATGTCCTATCCACATTCTCCATGAGGTTACACGATGAAATGTAATAGAGTGAGGATAGTGTGCTTGTGTCTCCTCGTCTGCTCTCACCTTGCCTCTGAATATATGGAGTTCTCTAACTCAATAAATCGAGAGCGTGGATGGAGATGAGAGCTCTAATAGGTCTCTCACGAGATTCTTGATGGGTCGCCACGAATGGTGATTCAGGGAAAAAAAATACATAAACCTTTTTTATGATGTATAACTTTGACTTGCTTTTTTTTATTAACTAATAGTTTACGAGGAGTCAAAATTCGAATCCCAAAAAGTTTTCACCTTCAACCTTCAAGCCAACATGTGTACTAAGCAGGGGATCGATAGGCATTTGGTAATTTATTTCTAACAATATACTTTAATTCTCCGCGAAATTTCAGTTCTACTCGTATTTTGTTATTTCACCACTTTATCCTAAGGTACCTAACTTAATATAAGGTACCTAACTTTACCGAATTAAAGGTACTACTTTAAACACGACTGTAATTTTATTTATATAATAACGGTCACATTTAATAAATTGGCCCAAAAGGAATTTATATATATTTTCGGAAGCCACATCACGCAGAGTACAGACGAAAATCGAATATTACGTTACTTATCCTTTCCTTTCAATCCCATTATAATTTAATCGAATTCACATTTAGCAGTCAAATAAAAAAAAAATTAAATTAAATTAGCTTCACGCTGTATCCCGCACACAGCAGGGTAGGCAGAGGGAACCTAGTGTACACTCCGTTCCCCACTTTCTGCCGAATTTTTTAGAGGCATGCGTGTTGAGTGGCAGAACTCAACGCCGCGCTAGCGCCGCGTAGCAGTCAAATACTTTCAAAATATACAATATGAGATATAATTTTACGTTCAAAACATTTGTGTATTACAAGTTTTTAATTATTTAAAATTTTCAACGCATCATGTAAACTATGACCGTATAAATAACTTACCATCGGAGAGCTCTCACTCCATTCAAAGTTGAGCTCAGAAAATGTAATATAAAGTAGAATACATGAAGTAGTTGTTGCGTCACTAAGTTTGTACCTTATGTACAGCGTGCTATTGAAATATCTCATGTTACACTTTTAACTCGTTTACGATATATATTTTTATTTAAACAATAAAAATACTTATAAATTATGCTTATTTGTATGGTATAATTGCATATACTAGTGTAGGTAATATTAGAGAACCAATTCTAAATATACAGAAGTCACTTATTTTTCACATATTGTAAATAGTTCTCACTTTTAATAATAAAAAAATAGGAGATTTTAGCACTAAAATAGGTTAATTAAAAAAATATTTTTGACAAAAATATATTATAATAATTAAAAGTATTTCTTATGCTAGTGCTTACTCGTGCTTACTCATAGGAGGAGGAAAGTCGTTATTCATAACTATGTGCTACCATAAAATTAAGTTATCATTACGTTCATTATCATTTATTTAGAACAAGATAAAAAATTTCGTCGAATTTCGAATTTCGTTAACAGTTCATTTTAGTTAACGAAACAGTTTATTTTAGTTAATAAAATATTATTTTAAGTCACCCTCAAATTATAAATACAAGATGGTTGTCAACACTGTTCTTAATTTGAATTTCAGTGTAAAAGTTTGGGCTCAAGTTTCCAAACAAGTTCGTAACTTGTTTTCAACGGCCCTCCAAATTGTATCAAAATTCAAAGTATTTAAAAAAATCTATTTAATTTGCTTTATATTAAAATCTCTAACTTCAGCTTCATCTACTGTACACACTATATGGTATGAATAGTTTTAATTACATATATATTATAATTAATGAATTGTATATTTATATTTATAATACAAAACCTAACAGTACAATACGAGGCCAGTGGTGGCGAAGGAGCACAAAGTGTGACTACAAAATCGACTGGTTGTGGGTTCGATCCCCACTCGAGGACATGAAATGTTTATTTACACTTATATTTTTATTTCCACGCTCTGGTCTCGAGGCAATGCGCGACGTTGTTCCGCCACTCAACACGTAATGCCTCCAGGACTCAGCGGAAAGTGAAGAACGGAGTGTATTAACACTAGGTTTTCTCTGCCTATTCCGCTGTGTGCGGGATACAGCGTGAAGCTAATAAAAAAAGAAACAATATTATATAAATTTATGGAAGCATGAAGGATTTTAAAATATTGAAGCAGCATACTTTTTCATTAATTAAGCCATACAGCCATGTAAGATGAACAATAACGCTACGTCTGTAAGGCAAGGCATGACCGACGTCGGACAATGGCAACATCTCCCCCGCTTAAACAAGAGATCAACATAAGGAAACATATCATTCACCTTCATATGAACAAACATTTTATTAATATCGGCTTGAAGCACCGTACTGACTTTTCCCGGCGATAGTTCTAGATTTTGCCTTTATTTCAATTATTGAACTGCCGTAAACAATTTAGAACAAATAAGTACTAAATATAATCAATCAAATCTGTATATTTTTTAGTTTATTATTTGTTTAAAATAAGTAATTTAAAAAATATAAAATGTATTTGTAAATATTTTTAATCTTCTATGCTTTTAACAAAAATAAAATAAACTTTTTGCGTCTTAAATGAAAAATTATTATATCATGGTACTTAGCTATCTTTTTTCAGCTCCCAACATACAACTTGTGACAAGAACGAATTTATCATTCTCATATTGTGAATAAAATTTCGATTTATTTTTTATACAACGGTACACATCTTTAATTCAGCGACTCTACATTGTAGAACGTGCCTTTCATACATATTTTTATAATATTTAAAAAGGTATAAAAAGGACTTACAACCACTCTTATATCACTTAAGCAAAATTATTTATAACAATTAAGAACATCATAAAACATATTACTAAAGCATTGTTCCATACATGTGTTTCTATATTATATGTAACTCAGGACTTTAGTAGCTACTTTAAACAGAATATATAAGAGAGAGAGAGAGATATAAGAGTGAGGCCAGTCGTGGCGCAATGGCACGAAATGTGTAATATTTCCATTTTTTCGCTCTGGTGTCGAGGTGCCACTCAACACGCAATGCGGCAGAAAGTGGGGAACGGAGTGTCTTACACTAGGTTCCCTCTGCCTACCCTGCTGTGTGCGGGATACAGCGTGAAGCTGATTTTTTTTTATTTTTTTATATATATATATTTAATAAAATTGTAACCGTTAGATCCGGCAAACGGTAAGTCACCTGACCTGGCAGGGTCACCTGACCTGGCAGGGTCATCTGACCTGGCAGGGTCACCTGATGTTAAACGATTACAGCTACGCATGAAGCCATAAAGCGCTGCCTTAAAGATTTTAAGAAATTCGTTGATCCGCCCCTTGAAAAGCTGTCTCGAAAGTAGCCTGGTGGTAGTTGGTTCAATATTTAAATGTGTAAAAAATTCTGATGGGAGATTACGATCAAAGTATTCCTGATTTGTATCGTAAACCGATTTTGATGCAATTTTCACTATAATATTTTGAAAAAATTGCCTTAACAGTTAGTGTTTATTTTTAACTATTTTAAAGTTTTATTCCACATTCAGGAAAAACAAAACTTTATTATAAAACTTATAAAAAATTTAACAGAGAGATACTAACAACATAAATAAGTTATTTTTTGTTTTTTTTTTGAATATTTTCAAATTTTGTCTAATAGACAACGTTAGCTCAAATTTTAGTAGTGAGTGTATAGATATGTCTTTAAAGTGATAATATTATTAGAACACGTAAGTAACTGAGATCTGTAAAAAATAAATAATTGTGTAATTCAAGCGGGCGAAGCCACAAGTGGGTCTCCAGTATACTATAAGCGTATACCGACAAACGAGAACATAAGTATTACTTAATCCAATAGGTTTTTACATACTAGAATATCAAAACATATCAATCTTAGGTTATACCAGCCTAGATTTCGATTTACATACACATGGTAAACAAACAAGCCCTTAAAAAGAGACCTTTTCTGATGATATTTGTAATATTTCACCTTTTGGACTAACTTGAAAATAATTTTATGTCCATTTTTGTATTACGTTTTATATAAATATTGTTTACTTTTATATTTTGTGTAGTATAAAAAACACAAAATAAAAAAAACACAAGCATATTTATGAGCATTATTTTGTAAAACCAAAAGTTATATTAAAAATCAAAATAAAAAAAAACCATTGAAAAATATTGTTTAATCTATAGGCATCGTATTAAAATTTGTTCAACCCTTTCGGGGCGAACAATAGAAAGACAGATAAGAATAATTAAAAAGCTTTTACTTTGACTTGGGTTAACGACCGCCCAATACCTAGCGAGATATGCTCGTTCCTAATATTACAGGTACAGGTACAGGAATTACAGGAAATACAGGTACAGGAATCTTGTAACCTAACACTGAGTCACTAGAATTAAACTTCGAAACGTAGTTAATAGAATGATATGTAATCACTATACAGCAGTAATATTAATAGTAATAATTATTTATTTATTAAGGCCAGTCGTGGCGCAGGGGTACAAAGTGTGACTGTTAAATTGAATGGTTGTGGGTTCGAGATCCCCATTTGAGAAAATGAAATATTTATTTCAATTTATCTTTCCTTTCCTTTGCTCTGGTGTCGAGACAAAACGCGGGGTCGAGTTTTGCCACTCAACACACAATGTCTCCAGAATTCGGCAGAGGAACGGAGTGTCTTAAGTTAAGACACTCCGTTCCCTAGTGTTAAGACTCTTAACACTAGGTTCCCTTTGCTGTTGTGCCTATTGTGTGCGGGATACAGCGTTAAGCTGATTATTTTTTTTTAAATATTTATTATAATATTATTATTATAATACCAATAATTAAAAAAATATTACTTAACGATATTTCCGCTGTAAGCTCTTAAGTGGTAAAATAATTCGTATAAAAAAAACTGTATTTCTGTAAGATTCCTGTATTCATTTTAGCCGATTAAAGTCGTTTTAAATTGAGACATAACGCGACGTTACATTCCCACACTCACACTGTCTCCAAATTAAGCGGAAAATGTGGAGCGGAGTCTTAACACTGCCATGTACACACATGTAGGATACATGGTGGACCTTAAACCAAACACCAAACACTTCTGTTTTATTATTGATCATGTAATATTTAAGTAAAAAAGACATACAATAATCGACTTTCAATATCGAATCACAAAATGATAATACGCGTCAAATTTGCCTATAGTCTCAGTCGAAAGTAAAATGTAATTAATTATTTTAACCTTAGGCCGTAAATCAATCTCACACACTCCGCAGTGCGGTGCGTAAACGCCGCCCTCGTCGGGTGCCAGATTAATATACGACTTTAGGCTCATTCAACCTTTTAACGTATCTCCATACCACGCATATGTATACAAACGTCCAAGTGATATACGCTTTGATATATTTTTTTGTTATTTATACTAATAGTTTTTTTCATTTTAGTCGTATTTAAATGAGGCCTGTCGTGGCTCAGTGGTACAAGTTGTAAACGCGGTAGGTTGTGGGTTCGATTGTTAATCAAGGAAATTAAATATTGAATATTTAAATTTCTTGGCTTGGCTTTGTCGAAGCAAAGCGCAGTTTTGAGTTACACCATTTAACGCACAATGCCTCTAAAATTCGTCGGCCTACAATATTCAATACGTACAAGAAATTTCTGTGTGTCATTGCCTAATTTGAGATTGGAGTTGTATATTGTTCAAATAAAAAAATATTGCATAATATGAAAAAGATATATAAATAAAATTTTATTAATACAATATCAAAAATCAGCTTCACGCTGTATCCCGCACACAGCAGGGTAGGCAGAGGGAACTTAGTGCCAAGACACTCCGTTCCCTACTTTCTTCCGAATTTTGGAGGCATTGCGTGTTAAGTGGTAGAACTCAACGTCGCGCTTTGCCTCGACACTAGAGCGAAGAAATGACAATATAAATTTAAGTAAATATTTCATCTCCTCGAGTTGGGATCAAACCCACAACCAGTGGATTTTACAGTCACTCTTTTGCCCCTGTGCCATGAATGGCCTCATTAGTACATTATCACCATAAACATTTTATATATTTAAAATTTAATTATATTTCATTTTATTTATTTAAATTTTTATTAATACAATATCACCATAAAAAAATATTAATCATAAGGGCTACCCATTCTCAATCCATTTCTCAATCGCAATGGAATATTGCGGAGTTTGTCGGAACGGCAGATTACGATTCAACGAACACAATCTTCGATTTATATCACATAACATGTTTATTTTCTGCCGATACTTGTTCGAGTAGTAAGAACAGTCACAAAATAGATATCTCAATTGGAGATAAAAATAGCTTAAGCACGCTTATAACTTTTTGACATTGGAGTGTTCCGGAAGTAGAAATGAGGTGGAAGTAGATTTGCCAATTTGATGTGTCCAATGATCAGCTATGGTATATCAAAGTACTACTATAATACTTACCTATTTAATTACTATTACTTACCACGTATTTTTTTTGTTTTGGTACTTGATATACGAGGAATGTTGAATATTTAGTTGCATCGTATAATATTTTTTATATATACTATTTATTTATTTTGCGATTTCCAATGCCTTAAAGTTGCCTGGAAGAAATCGCTATTTCAGCGATAAGGTCGCCTATTGTACATGTTCTTATATTTGTATTCTATTATTTCGTTTTTGGGTGTACAATAAATAACTTATTATTGTTATTAAATACGGATATAATTTTGATATTTTTTTATTGTGGGCATTTCTCCTATCATCTAAACATAGAACTCTGTTCAAGTTTAAATTCTCCAAATAAAGTACGTAGAAAGAACTTTTGCCGGATTCTGGAGGCATTGCATTAAATTTAAGTTAATATTTCATCTATTCGAGTGGGGATCGAAGCCACAACCAGTCGGTTTTACAGTCACACTTTGACCCGCTGGGCCACGTCAGGCCTCTACGTACTTTATTTGGAGATTTTGAATATTACATTTGTTTATTTTATCTTTTATAAGAACATAATTTTGCTTCGTATATTCTATGATTACTGAACAAGTAAAAAACTTCCATTACAAATTAAATACGACTTTTCAGTTTGTAGATTTATTAAAAAAGTTTACAATACAGTACGTTATTATTTATGTATAAACTCATCGGCACATGTAATTCATATTGTTTTCAGTTTCATTAATAATTAACTGTTGTTTTTTTCAATACAATTTTGCAACCAAGTAAATATTTTTTAGATTATTGTTAGTTGAAAAAAAATGTATGAACGACAATTTATATAAAAATTCCAAATTAGAATACTAGAAAACTCCCTTGTATACCATTTACATTCACAACCATGGTTTTTTCAAAATAAAATAAGCATCTTTAATGATTTTCAAAATTAATTTATTATTATATGAATATTTAGTACGAGATCCAGAGAACTCTTTGGAGTAGACTGTCTGTATGTTTTCTATCATAAAATATATTTGTTATTTAAATATTTTACATATTATTTATAACATTATAAACATATGTTTGAATTCGGATTGAACAATAATAAAGCCACCGTTGCTAAGATTTCTTGTATAAATACATTATCACGTTGAAATTTCGCTATGCGTAGTTTCTAAAATAGAAATATTACGAGCGAAGAGAACTGCCAGCGCTTATAAACGGCGAAGTTCTTATTTGTACTAAAATAGTTCGCGGTACGGTAAGTGCTATAAAACGCATAACGTAAATACACAATTGTGCTTCACTTTAACCAAAGATCAAAAGTTCTTGACGTACAACATATCTATAATTAGTAAATGAAAATTATATAAATAAATCGACAGTATCCATAATAATATCATCAATATTTATATAATATTTATAATTTATTTCAGTTTTGATAGAAACGGTTACTTAAATAAAATAAACCAGTCGCCACTGTATGTAGAGACCGCCAGCCACAACCGAATGCATGTCGCTAAAGATGAAAGCTGCTCATTATCTATCTATAAGAGGGTGAGGTCAGGGCGGGCTAAGTGGACTTTGACACTTTGTAGCACTTAAAAGCGTAAAGTTATTTTAGACCAGTGAACATGTTACGCCTTATATAAGCCGTGTCCATAATATTCACATGAATTGCTGTTTAATTTTTGTGTTTAACTTCAGTATCCCGCATATAACATTTACCTATGTAAAGGGAAATCTCTTAAAAGGCTCTGTTCCTATTAAGATGCGTCTGTTTCTAACTTTCCGTCGTATTCTGGAGGCGTTGCGTGTTGAGTGGCGGAACGCCGCACATTGCCTCGATACCAGAACCAGAAATCAAAATTTAAATATTCCATTTCCTAGAGTAGGAATCAAACTCACAACCTGTCGCATTTACAATCACATGTTTGTTCCTCTGTACGTTGACTGGGCCATTGCTTAAATAGTGTAAAGAAAATGTTGTCATAGTAATAAACACTTATAGTAAGTAGAAATAGAAGAGTTTTCTTTGTAAAATAAATAAATCAGCTTCACGCTGTATCCCGCAGTCAGCAGGGTAGGCAGAGGGAACCTAGTGTTAAAACACTCCGTTCCCCACTTTTCACCGATTTCATGAGGCATTGCGTGATGAGCGATGAAATGAAAATAAAAATGTTAATAAATATTTCACTTCCTCGAGTGGGGATCGAACCCACAACCAGTCGATTTTACAGTCACACTTTGGGCCTCTGGGCCACGACCGGCCTCATATCCGTTATAGATATATCTCTCTGATAAAAGCAAAGTAGTAAGGCACACCATTTTGTTTCAGATTTAAACCAATCACCTTGACTATATGTAGGCGGTACATGTTGTAGGTACGTAGGTGGTAAAACCGTATGTGCATGTATGTACATTACGCTATTCAGTAATATGTACTCATCGTCTAGGGCGGCAGCTTCAACGTCCTAGACAAAAGCCTTTGTATCATTTAACATGGAGTTTTAGCTTATTGCTATGTATTAAATCGTAGTTAAACTTAAGTCGTGATATTAATCTCTTCTTTATTTCTCTCTTGAACTCTACGTAAAATGGTAGAGAAAAGTTAAAATTTCAAATTGCTAAAAAGAGTAATTAAAAATCAATTTTGTAAGATCAGTTTATAAAATAAAAACCGAAAACATAAATATGTATAAATGACGTAAAATTGTATACGTTATATTTTTTCTTATTTTCGGCGGAAAGTGAAGAACGAAGTGTCCTAATGGGAACAGAGTGTCTTAACACTAGATGGCCAGGTTCTGCGGACCCAGCTAAGTGCAAAAATATTAAAAAAAACATCTGACATAAATATATATAAGACAGCAGGTTCATAAGAGGCAAACATCGTAAAGGCATCTTTGATGTGCCGTGTGGACTTACAAATTTTGAACTAATGGAGTGTTCTGTGCTTTGGTGCTTTCATCGGAGCTCTTTAGTAATTTATAGAAGTCTATACACATGCTTCTGTTTGAAATTACTTCAAACTGACAAATGCGATGCTCTGAAATATACTCAATCTTTAACACATTTTATGGAGGAGTCACTCAGTGTATGTTTATGTTAGTGAATTTATATTTTGAACATTACTTATATTTTATTAAAATATACTGTTTTTATTAAAATTTTATTTTCTTTCATTACATTAATTGTATAAAATAGAGGTTTAACATATTTGTCATGTCTGTCCATCCGTACGTATGTCACACCTACTTGACTTTGAAATTATTAAGAGTTAAAGAAATGAGTTTAAAAATATAAAAGTATCCTCTAAAATGGAACGGAAAAGAATCTACCAATACGTTTAGTGTCTATAGATAAGTCTTAAACGTAAAAAAATTAAAACCTAGAGATAGACATTCCAGTTTTGAAAAACACACAATATAATAGTAGTATTTTCAGTAATCATTTATCAATAGTAAGCGCTACATTACATATTCGTGATTGATTTAGGGAAAACATATCGGATTGACGTATTGTTATGGATTGTGTGTTGAGAAATATATATTATGTATTATGAAAAAGAACGGAACTTTTATAGGATCACTTTGTATACCGTCTGTACGTATATCCGTATGTCAAGACAATTTTTTTCTAGATTGCGTGGAGGTTAAACTGAAATAAATATAAAATATCCATGTTATGTCGACAGTTCCTTGAAGAATAAAAAATTAAGTCTCTAAGTCGACGTAAATCTAAGTTGTATGAAAATTTTCGTATAATTTTGATTATTAGTTTCAAAAGTAAAAGAAAAGTTTACGTTTAGAGTACTTCCCTTGGGTAAAACTTTGAAATTTGGTAAAATGTGATAATCATTCATATATATAGAAAGAATCTATTATTTTTGTACCTAACTTCATATAAAATGAATTAGAACATAGTAATGTATTGTTTATTTTATTGTGTAAAATAATTTGATACATAATTATATATTATTGCATGTGGTATTCACCTTAAAAGGTAATGCATTTAGCTGTAACAATTTAGATTTAAGTAACTGTTACTGTATGATTTAATGTAATTGCCACTGGTGGATCAAAATAAATAAAAAAAAAATAAAAAAAGAATAACCTTTTATAATATTTTAGCGACCAAACGTCCCGGACTCTCACGTTTAAATTTATTGCTTTATTATAGTCAAATTATACAATATTTTAACATAAAATTTAGTCAATGTATTATTCTAATGTATAAACTATGTTACTACAAAGTTTTATTTAAGTTCAATCAGTAATTTTTGCGTGAAAGTGGAACATACATCCATGCTTACAAATTAAACATTTATAATATTAGATAATACTAGAAAATAGAATATGATTGCATATGTTTTCTATAAACGGAAATAAACAAAAGAACGTTAATAAACATTCAATATTTTATAATTAATAAAAAAAAAAAAAAACAGCTTCACGCTGTATCCCGCACACTGCAGGGTAGGCAGAGGGAACCTAGTGTTAAGACACTCCGTTCCCCACTTTCTGCCGAATTCTGGAGACATTGCGTGTTGAGTGGCAGAACTCAACGCCGCGCTTGTCCTCGACACCAGAGCGAAGAAATGGAAATATAAATTTAAGTAAATATTTCATCTCCTCGAGTGGGGATCGAACCCACAACCAGTCGGTTTTACAATCACACTTTGTGCCACTGCGCCACGACTGGCCTCTATAATTAATCGTCGTAAAAATAATTAGTTATCAGAAACATTTTGTGCTGTATTAACAGATAGCACATCATCAATCACGCCCGCCGCAACTGGATCATACGCAACGGAATAAATTTCAACGTTCAAATGTATAGATAGAATATAATGTACGGATAGAAACTTTAACATTATATATTGTACTCGTACACGTGTTTACTTTTAGGTTTTTTTGTAATTTAATTTATCGAACTGAACGCAAAACGTTTCTCCCCGTCGGGCGTTTAGTTGAAAATACATTTTCTGTAATTTACTTTTTTTTAAATCCATTTTTTTTTTATAAAGATCACATATTTTTTCGTGCTTGTGCTCTCGTTCTTAGTAATACTGTACCAAAAAATAATTTACACATTTTGATTATTAATAAAACAATACATTTTGAGTTTGGGTTTGAAAATTATCAAACATTGATTTACAAGATTCTTTAGGTACTAGTAGGTGCTGTTCCTTATTCTATACTAGTATAAGAAATAAAAATAAATATATAATCGTTGTCGCCATTCAGTCGATAACGGGACGAACTGATTGGACTAGATGTGATTAGTGTAGGTTCAAATTCCACTCAAATACACGCTCATATCTAATTAAATATATTCCGGAGGCACCGAATTCTGGAGGCATCGCGTTTTGAGTTCTGTCCCTAGGTTCCCTCTGCCAACTCTGCTGTTTGCGGCATCGAACTGGAAAAACTGCTGCAGGTAGGCCTTTCCACAGTTCCTCATTTCAGCTTGGGAGGTATTGTGCGGTTAGAATAACCGGCGGCAGGGAACAGGTTAACTTTAGAACACTCCTCATGGTAAATGCGCCAACGAACGTACAGCGAGGAAACGGCGAGCGAGGAACAAATATCTTATTACAACTGTATATACAGAGTTATATATTTTAAAAGTATATAGAGTAAGCATAGTTGTGTACATTCATTTGTAAATTGTAAACATTTTCAGATAATTGTAAAGAGTTCGGAAAAACCGTTCGCCTGAAAAATATACCTGAAAGATAAATGTGATGAAAGTAGTTTTATCTATGCTTTCTTGTACGAGTTCCCTACTTCTTTTTAGTCGAAATACTTCGACATATTTTGACTCATCGTGGCGCCGTGGAACAGTTGTTGTAAACACGATGTTTGTTGGTTTCGATACTCACTTCTAGGTAATGAATTATTTTTGTATAGCAGACTTTGACAAAACTTCAGGGTTAAGTTCGCCCACCACATAAGAGAACCACTAGATAATGAGTAGGTTCTCACAGGATGCCCTGCTATACGAGACCAAGCACAAAGCTAAAATATATATATTTTTCACACATTTGTTGTTATCAAAAATACTGATTGATATGCTGAAATGTATATTTCACTGAATTTATATGAGCCTAAGTTAAGTGTAGTATAATTTATTATAGAGAAAACTTGAAAATATTAAAAGATATTAATATTAAGTCTAATTAGCCGCTTAATATTTATGTTTATCTTATAAATCAATAAAGGTATAATTGGGATCTGAAAAATAAAAACAAAATAATCGTTAAAAATATATTTTAGGAACGTAAAAACGTAATTTTTTCGAAACTTTAATAAGCTTACTGAAATTGAGATATTCCTTAACATTTCTTTTTTTTTTTAAGATGAACAAAGATTAAATATTCTCTCTCTAATGAAAATTGTTTTATAGTAGGTAACATACAAAGTATCAAAATATCTTTCATCAATTGATATAAGCTGTTAAGAAGACGCCATGTGAAGACTTTTGAAACTAATAATAAAGTTCTGCTGAGTTTAATAATTTCCATATATTATTTACCATCATTTTATTCTGTTTAAAAAGAAATATTTACAGACTACATGCTATTTCTTACAACGGTTATTTTGCTTAAAATAAATTAAATTAAATTAAATTAGCTTCACGCTATATCCCGCACACAGCAGGGTAGGCAGAGGGAACCTAGTGTTAAGAGACTCTGTTCCCCACTTTCTGCCGAATTTTGGAGGCATTGCGTGTTGAGTGGCAGAATTCAACGCCGCGCTTTACCTCGACACCAGAGCGAAGAAATGAAAATATAAATTTAAGTAAATATTTTAATATCCTCGAGTGGAGATCGAACCCACAACCAGTCGGTTTTACAGTCACACTTTTTACCACTGCGCCACGACTGGCCTCAACAAGCCACGACTGGCCTTTGCTTAAAATATTATTTTAATTTGATATATTTCATTGATATTTTTTTTATCTACACCAAATCTTAGTGTAATATAGTGTTCACATTCGCATATTTTTCAAATATTTTTTTGGTATTTTAATTTAGTTTTTATTTGTGTCCTTTTGTTCTCGAAAGGTTAATCCTTTAATTTTATTGAGGAATGGAGCTGTAGTGCAGAATACAAGCAATTAGTCTGGATAAAGAGGTTATCTCAATATTTTGTTTTCTATTTATTTTTATTTTTTCTTATTTTTAGCCTATTATTTTTAAAATTGTACCTAAAAACTACTGTAAAATTATAATAAAATTTTATTATTATTTTATTACATTTATATATATAAGCCGTTGTAGCGTTATTCTTCTTTTCATGACAAATCAATAACAAAACAGGATATATGTAAAACAAATAGAAACTTTAAAGCATAAAATAAATTCATAAAACAACATTATCTTATTTCACTAATATAATAATAAAAACAAGTTCAGTGTCCATGATTAATGCACATTTTTCCACATGGTCGGCATATCATATATGTAACCAGAAGATGTGGAATCCAGGGCGATAGGTATCAGGGCTCGACAGCGTTAATAGGACACACCCATTGACGTCATATAAATCCACACGTGATAACGCTTTGCCTGTGACTTACGCTATCACAACAAAGCTTATCGTATAAGGAGGTTATTTTGTAATAATATAAATAATATCATATTGGGCAGAAGATTCTACGATTTCTTTTTTATTTACTGACTGATCGTAATCCAATTTATTAATTTTTTATTTTATTTATATTTTATTTTGGTAGCACGAGGCATAATGAATAATAATATATGTTTCGATTTTTTTCTATTATACTACACTTCTATAAAAAAAACACACACACACACACACAACCAGTTTATTTATTTCAATATGTTGTAGTGTAAGTAAGTGTAATTAGTACATTTGGAAGTATATTGGGAGCTAGGGACTAAAAAAATAACATTGTTATATGTATAATTTAGCTGTAAGCTAAATTATACAAAATGTTTACGTAAATTGAAGCCGATATGCTATTTTGATAATGTTTATTTCTGTAGTTTCATCTATTTAGATGTTCCACTTTCACACAAAAACTACTTAACGGATTTCCGTTGAATAGTTTTCGCGTGATAGAGAAACAAACATTCCTCCTCACAAACTTCCACATTTAGGATATTGTATTATTACTATATTAGATAGTATTAAGTAGGATTTATAATTTAAGATTAGTGAGATTGACGGCTTAATAAATGAATTTCTCTACAGGTGTACAAAGCTATTGGAATGTAAGGACTAATGCAAAAATTAAGTGATCAAGGTCAAATCTTCCATTTATCAACTATATATAATATCTCAAACACAAAAAATAAAAAGATGAATAACGAAACATGAAAATTATTTAGTTATTTTCGGCGGAAAATGGGGAGTGTCTTAGCACTGGGTTCTCTCTCTCGTTAAAAAAACTATACTAAAGATGTGTATTTATGTACTTGAGGAAATCCTGTAGCGTTTGTCTTTGTACGACTTAAAATATATACAAAATGAATTATGGTGATGTTGTATAAAGAATGTCGCATAAAAACTATTAATTATTTGATGTCAACACGCAATCCATCACCGCTGATGAAACAGCAATAAACGGGTGACACAAAGTCGAAGCGATGTGCTCCACTGTCGAGGGGTTCGAATCAAGCGTGAAATTAAAAAAGTTCTATATTCCAAGTGCGGACATAAGAGTAAATATGGGTTTGCGGCACTCGCTTTCCTCGCCTCAGTGATTAGTATATTACGAAGTTCTCCAGCTGGCGCACCACGCCCTTAAATATAATAATATGTTTGTATAGATTTATACGTTTTTCATTTCATGTTCATCCTTTTAAAAAAAAAAAAAAAAAAAATCATCATCATTTTACATTCATCCTTTTACACACCCTTTTTTCTAATTTTAACGTAAAAATCAATTAATTTACAAATATTAAAATTACATTTCATAATAAAACATTTACTAATCAATAAGTGTAATATATATATTTTAAAGTGTTATTAGGAAAGTTTCTAAATAAGTAAGTGTAATATATATTTTTAAAATTTTTTTAAAGTGTTATTCGCCTCCTGGAAACCGACCAGGAATGCTAACAACATTAAAAAATAAGTTGTAACAAGCGTATAAAAATTTCGACGCAGCTTGGCGAGAACGCATGGCTTAGTGGTCAGAGCGCCTGGTCGGTTTCCAGGAGGCGCGGGTTCGAGTCCCGCTGCGTTGAAATTTTTATACGTTTTGTAAATAAGTAAGTGTAATATATTTTAAAGAATAATATAAAAAAAATATATAATAATACAACAAAATTGAGACTCGACGGTTGTGATTCGATTCGTGTAAATGTAATTTGACGCGTAAAAATATAAATTTGGAGAGAAAAGTTATAGTTACTCTTCATAATAATCTCACTCCGTTTTTTTTTTTTCAATTTAAGAACATATATTGATAGCTTTAATTTTGTGTCTGTATAATTGAATTACAAATTCCATTCGATATGAGTCTTGCTACGTTTCCAATATATTTGCTCGATTTACTGAAAAATATTTTGTACATAATTTTTAACAGAAAAAAAAATACTGATTCGCATTCTATTTTACTAATACCGTTTATATTTTGCACGTCTTAGCGTGTATTTTACTTCGTTCTCATATATTGTAGCAAAAACGTAACAGAAAAATGAACTCACAGCAAAACGATAAAATACTAAAATTCCTAACTGCGCATACTTAAAATAAGCAAAACGCTCAAAAATAGGAACATTTTCATTTTTAACAGAGAATTTAAAGACAATGTTTGAAATAGGTCAGTCAGTAAATATCGGCATTCATAGTGCTACGTGAGATATGATGAAAATATTGCACCCGTAGATTAGATACCTTGCATATAAAACTATAGAGAAAGAGCAAGATTCAAAACACAATAGAGGTTAATCACTGATGTCACGTTCTGGTAAATTCTGTGAACGTAATTTTTTTTTATATTAGTTTGTGTTATATAATATTACAAAATGATGAATCCTCCAGAATTTGGCGGAAATGGAAAAAGGAGTGTCTTAACACTATGTTCCCCATGCCTAGCCTGCTGTGTGTGGGATACAGCATGAAATAGATTTTTAAATGCTATTATATATGTACAAGTTAACGCATATAGTTAGTATTATAATTTTATTTATTTTTATTATAATTTTACTATCATTAAAGTAATAACGTTTATTTATGTCACTGACCCATTTAAGCACGAGATGCACCTTTTTGAAGTTTCTTACGTGTCGTCGTACGTTCAGCGAAGATTCAGCTCTTTTAATATTTTTGCTTTTTTAATCGTTCGAGCTTTAAATCTCACTACAGTATCTGACGTACTACATATTTTCCATAAAAAAAATCGTTTCCTTTTCCATGTTATAATTTACCTTGTATAAATTATTTTAGGATTTTTTTACTATATTATATTTAAATGAATAGCCAAGGAAATAGGATGAACTTGCTTATATGAAGCGAAAACACATAAAAATTTATATGGTGTCATTGATCAAAACAATTCAACCTGTTGCTAGCAAAAACGTAACTTGGCAGAGTGCCTAAACTGTGTGTAACGATAACCAAGTGTTGGGAACTTTGCTTTATATGTCCATAGAGTAATAAAACATTTCGGTTTAATAATACATGAAAAGACGTAGGTATTTTAAACAAATTGGATTTATATTTACATACAGTATAATTTTGTTTTGTAATAATTATTATTAGTATAGGGATAAATATTTACTTCTATAGAGAACTCGGAATTATCATCAAAATTAAATTTATCATGTATAGTAAGTAGCGTTTACTTCAATTTTAGAAATATGACTTTTGATTTCATAAAGAATTTCAATTTTAAGAAGCGCCTAATGCAACAGCTTAAATGAGTAAGCAATATATTGGTTGGATGCCAAAAAAATCTTCTCCGTTTATAATATACACATTCTAAACCAACTCCTAGGACATATTTGGAAATGCATAAAATTTAATTGAATATTCTTTATTGTACACAAAAGGTACAAAAAACACTAAGTCATAGATATGAAGCAAGTTGCTTTAGGCATACTGAACCAGGTTCCTTTAAAATGAATCACCGGGAATTTTTTTAAAAATTGAAAATGGATATATCGACGTGATTAATGAAGTTTCATTAATATGCTAAATTTTATAGCTTAGGAATGCTTTGCCCTAGATTTTCCGGAAAGTGGAGTAAGAGGCGGTTAGTCACAGCGATCATCTCTAGAATAACCTACAAGAAATATAACAGTGCGTATATTATACACATGTTACAAATTGTAATGGAAATAACTTTAAGTAACTGATTTTAGATTAAAATTAAATTAAATCAGCTTCACGCTATATCCCGCACATAACAGGGTAGGCAGAGGAAACCTAGTGTTAAGACACTCCGTTCCCCGTTTTCTGCCGAATTCTGGAAGATTTGCGCGTTGAATGACGAACCTGAGATTTCTAGATGGAAATTGTGGTTTATATCGTGGTTCTGCTAAACCGCCATTGACCAACAGAGTGGAGCGCAAGAGATATATTGCTCGAAAGACTGCAATTTGTAGGTTAACATTTGTGCTCAACTTGTACAATAATAGGAAAATGAGCTCACGAGTTTCTCATGATGATCAAAATTGATCTACACCTCGATAGAGCACATCCGTTATTCTCATATAATCATCTCTCTCTTTCTCTCTAATGTCAAATCCATCCAAAATATTTCTTACAGTCCCAGTTTAGATTTCCAGACTTGTCATAGTTTGTACGTATAAACCGGTGATCATGGATCATCAACAACAAACTTAAACATATTACTTAATGCACCTCCTTTAGTCTACATATATATACTATTCTCAAATCATGATAAAACTTTTAACGAGGGCTTCTTTAGCCTTTTTCCATTCATTTTTACAGTTGTAAAGATTCTTCTCTTTTAATACAGACGCAATTGTGTAAAAGAGAATTTTAAAATAATATGAAACAAGCAAAAATCACAAAAAAAAAAGAAAAGAAAATACATTTTTTCTCGTAACATGACTAATATTGTCGCGCATAGAACATAACGATATTTCATAAAACCGATAAACTGCAAGAGCATTTCGCAAAAATATTACAGGAGTACAAAAATCTGGAACATTACTAACTGTTGCGTCTAATGGACTCGGAAATTACTTTTGTAAAAACAATCGAAAATTTCTCCAGAGACTCCTGTTGGTTTGTGTACGTCTGTTATTCTAAGGGTATTTTAATAAGAATCTCAATTAATAAGTACATGTAATATTTTTCCCACGTTAAAAAAATTACAAATTAATAAACATATTTCTATATTAGGCCGTCGTGGGTCAGGTTCACAAAGGTGTGACTAAAATGCGACCGTTGTGGGTTCGATCCCTAGTCAAGGGAATGAATTATTATTTTTTAGTGTTTTCATTTCTTCGCTCTGGCACAAAGGCAAAAGCCCGGCGTTGAGTTCCGCCACTCAACACGCAATGCGTTGAAAAATTCGGTGGAAAGTGGGGAACAGAGTGTCTTATCATTATGTTCCCTCTACCTTCCCTGCTGTGTGCGATTACAGCACATATAGCTGATTTAATTATTTAATTTGCATCTCTATTAAAAGCATAGGTAATATAAAACTAGCAATTTGAATTTTGTATGTCAAAAACAGCCTAATGACCCATTGAGCGTAGATATGATGTTTATGGTTATAAATCTTTGCACCGCAACAGAAAGTTTCTGATAGTAGGTAACTATAGCTACATCACTATTGGGTAGTTATATATCCACCTTAGGTAGGTCATATCAATTAAACTATTTAAGCCGTGTACAAAATAAACCTTTAAAATACTAACATACCTATTTCTTATAAAAAAAAATATTGAAACAATATACTAAATACCCACTTAAATTTGCATAAATATAAAAAAATCCTATATGATCCAAGAGAGACGAACGTTTTGAACTCATGTATTTCCCATGTACACGTCTATCATCTTTCTTTTCGCCTATAATTATTTTTATCGAGTCCAAGGCCAACTAACCTCGAGACTTCTCATAGGACGCTTCATGAAACACCGTTACATAAAAACTATACATGTTTAGTTAAAACAAAGTTACTTAATAATATAGATCTATTTAATACTAAATTGTACTGTAGTGTTCTTGAATTTCCTCATAAATTATTAAAATTCTTACTTGTTTTATTATCATTTCTTACTAGCGGACCATTCGCGGTTTTATTATGCTGCATTTTTTATAAGATTGTTAATTAATTTATACATTCAATAAATTTTCATAATTTTGAGAATGTGCAAGCACTACGTGGCTGCTTGAGAGGACAAAATCAGCGGTAAGGGCGTCCCCCGCGGGACTCGAGCCTATGTTGCGGCCGTAAAGAGGGCGTTGGATTACTTTAATTTTACATTTTCTCGAAAAGTATTCGTCCAATTTACGGCTATAAAATCTAAAGCTTATCTTCATTTAATTTTCTTGATGATGGAATAACTTTCGCTCTTAAGTTTCAATAAAAAAGGTTGAAATATCACTTTGCAATTTTCAATAATTTTTGTTGCAAAATGTCTTATTATTGACATATATATTTATAAGTATATCTTATTATATAACTAACGCGTGTCGTGGACTTTATTTTAGATTTAATGAAATTATTAATAGAATATTTGTAGAATAATGTACATATATTTAAGTATTTTTGCAACATGCACGGCTAAAGTAATACGATGGCGTTGCTAATTATTGTCATTTCATTTTTTAAAGCTAACTACAAATTAAACCGTAATGTTATATAGCCTATAGCACTCATGAATAATGTAGCTTTCATACAAATCAAACGAAAAGTAAATCCGATCAATAGTTCCAGAGAATCGCACTTGTTGATATTTAACTTTTAATTAATTCATTCTTATTTAACAACATAAATAAGTTGTAACAAGCGTATAAAAATTTCGACGTAGCCCGATGAGAACGTATGGCGTAGTGATCAGAGGGCCTGGTCGGTTTCCAATAGGCGTGGGGTCGAGTCCCGCTACCTTGTGGAAAACACTTTAAAAATGTTTAAAAATATTCTAATTAACCTTATTTTTTAAATATGTTTCTAGAATGAATTTCCCTTTAGGTATACTTTCATATCTATAGGGAAGCATTATATTTATCTAAGATAATTTAAATTTTACCAGTAAAGTAGACCTGTTACTTTGTGAGGCCATGTTAAAATACAATTTTATTAATAAGAGCCTACATCACACGAAAGATACATGAAAAAGAGAATCTTACGTCAGTACGTTTATAAAATACGTAAACAAAGAAACCACATCCTACCATATATTTTATATGTGTACTAAAATAAAGCTTTTAAAGTTATATTCTCTCACAAAATTTTCGTAAAAGCTCGATCATGCACGTTAATAAGATTGTCTAAAACGTTGAAGACGACGATACCTATATATTAATATAATTAATTATAAGTCAGAGAAAAATGCAATTACGTTGAGGTATAAACAACACAGAACTTTTTTTTTTAATTTTTCTCTTTTTTGAATAAAATTATTTATTAAATTAGCAAGATTTCCATTTAAATTGGATTTTGTAATGATAGAAATAATATAACCCTTTTAATCATAATTAGTTTCTCAATTACATATTATTTAGTAAATATATTTAATCTGTTATATATGGTTACTAAATTAATCTGTAATTACACTGTGTACGTTCGCGTAAAATTTAATTAACGAAATAAATGGTTTCGTCATGCGAATGGGTTTTGTAGATACGTCTTACTCCGTCACGTCGCTTATGACATATCTATATGCTGACAATATGTTATTATTATCTATATAAATGCACAACTTCATTGTTGAATGTAATTGCCATCTACTCAAATTATATTTGACATCACTATAATTTTAATATATTATTATTATTATAATCCCATTTTCTTTATCTGTTTAGCACGATTTTATTTCTTTTGATCCCACAATCTTTTAACTGACTTAACTTATAGTCTAATACGAATAATTCACGTACATTTTTCTCTGGTAAAGCGTATGCTTTAAATAGGTAGTACAAATTATTCTATGCATAATATTATATTTCTCAGTGTCAGTCATTGTTGTCGACGTTTACGACTATCCATAAAGTTTTAAACAACAGAATAGGATTGAACAAACTCGTGTGCTCGCCAATATACTAAATAAGCGCTTTTATAACGCCTACCTATTGTCAAAGGTTTTTGCGAGCATTTCAATTTGGCAGAATTTTTTTATAATTTAATAGATTTTTTCCTTTATTCATAAAAAGCATATTTATATATCTGATATCGATAGAATACCAGATGTACTGTTATGTAGTTTTATTATTAGAAAAGTTTGAATCAATTTCCAAACATTGTATCTAAATAGTCCAAAGACGAACGCCATCAATGGATAGTTTCAAATCTATGTATACTAAGATTCCTATAGATCAAGTTTCATCTCTTCGATTCAAATTCCCGAAAAGCGACCGCAACCATTTGTGGCGCTCTAAGACGTTCTTGGAACTAATAAATACTTATTATTTATTTTATATAAATTTTCTTTTATATAATAAATTTTACTTACTAGATGAGAGTACAAATTTTTTTTTCTAAACATAAAGAAAAGCACAAATTGTACACTTATCTAGTCTATCACTACTAAAAAATAATTTAAAATTGATATTTCAACAGATTTTTATAGACTAGATTAGACTAGACTAGATTTTTTTTAGAAAATTAGATAAAATAATGAATACACTTTTAATATTTTTTTTTCAGGATTTTATACATTTAAAAGAAGAACTTTTATAGACATGCTTCGTGGTTCGTTTGTCTATCAACAGTCAAGTCGCCTTTTCTCCCGAATGCGTGAGGGTGATTTACATTAAGAAAATATTAAATATTTGGAAACGAAATCGACAGTGTCTTCAATGCTATAAATGCAATCAAAAGATAAATATGCCCCATATTTTGTTATATCAGAAAAGAATCAAAACCATTAGGCTATTTCTCATTGACTTAAAAAATAAGCATCAAGCTGTATCCCGCACTCAGCAGGATAGGCAAAGGGAAGTTAATATAAAAATGTATATATTAAATTGTATATAATATAATTTTTATAGCGCCTAAGACATATAAGTAAGGAAAATCCTGAAAACCTTAGACTTTAGACAACTTAGACAGTGACTTAACAACGAATAACCTTCGATGGATGAACTATTAAGTATTAAGCTTATAAACTTAGACCACTTTGCCCGGAGTGCTCGATGGACGCTCGTGTCAACTCCAAGTGGCTAGTTTTATGTTATAATGTATACGTAACGTTGTATAATCACCAAAGTACACTTAAATAAATTTAAATTAGACAAACTAATTTGGTAATAAAATCACATCACATACTAATCACATACTAATCATGCAGAAGAAGAGGGGGTTGCGAACGTGCGAGTGTGAAACATTTCAGTGCAATAATTGAAATTATTAACAGAGTCTTAGAGATCGCCTAAAGGTATGTTTGTATTGTAATTTATTCTATGTCCCGGAAATAACTTTTGGTATAGAGTTATTAAGTTTAAGCTGGCAATATGCTAAGAGAAGAGAACATACCGAAAAAAATAGATCACTAGACTCATGTTAAGGAGTGGTTCAGATATTTTACTAAATGTGTAATATTTGTGTATGTACCGCAAAAGACGGCGGTGGAGGCACACGTTTGAGCCCGTGAGGGTCGGTAGCACGATGACGTTCGCAGCCCCTGGAACTCGGGGTCGGAGACAGTCGCATGCGAAGCGGGAAGGGCGACGGTGGGGCAACATGAACGGGGCTCACTGAGAGGATGGTGCGGCGGCACGGAGAACGTGTAGTACTTGGCTGTTTGGTTGTGTGCGCGGAGCACCGAGCTGTGCGTCAGCGTGACCACCACCACGAGCACCGACGCCAGCGCCAGCGCGAAGAACGACGCGGCGACGGCGGCCACCACGCGCCGTCTGCGCGCCTCCTTGCTCGCGTCCTCCGGCGGCGCCTCGGGCTCCGGCGCGGGCGGCGGGGGCTCCGGCGAGCGGCTGCGCACGCTGGGCCCGCGGCTGCTGGGCAGCTCCAGCGTGTGGCGCCGCGAGCGCCGCGCGCGCTCGCACTCCGCCGCCGACGAGTGGTGCCGGCGCAGCCGCTGCGGCGCGCCCGCGGCCGCCCGGCACGAGGAGGACCGCAGCGTGCGCACGGGCACCATCAGGTCGTCGCTGGCCACGCGCGGCACGCGCCCCGAGTGCACGGAGCGGAACGAGTGGTCCCGCGCCGACCCGCTCGGGAAGGCGAGATCGACAGAAGCGCGGGAAGAATGTCTCGAGAAGCGATCGCGATCGCGGTGTTCCACGCGCACCGACATGTTGCGAGCGTAGCGCGCGGCGGCGGCCGCCCGAGTGACGGAGTGACGGACCCTCCCCGCGAGTCACGCGGCGCCGTGCCGCCGTGCCGCCGTGCCGCCGTGCCGCCGTGCCGCCGTGCCGCCGTGCCGCCGTGCCGCCGTGCCGCCGTGCCGCCGTGCCGCCGCCGTGCCGTAGCCGCGTCGTGATCCGTTTTCCGACTCCGTACCGCGCAAACGTATTTACGCTTGTCCTCAATAACACAAAGAACGCTCGCTCACCTTCAATATATTCCTTCCGAGGAGAAACGAAATCCGAATTGATGTTCTCGAATCACTATTTACAGAAGTGGGCGACTTCAATTGACATCAAAAGTCGAGCAGCAGCTACATTTAAATTTTCGTTGAGCTTTACTTTAGAAAATTCTAGACATACAAGTAAAACGAAGTTTCGAAAAGTAAATACTGTTCAAAATTCAATAAAATATAAAACATAATTATAATAAGACATTTTTTTTATTATTTCTTTAAATAAAATAAATAGAGGTACTTTATACCACAAAGAAAATGTTTACATGTTTTGAATGATGGTGTGTAAGATAGACTGACCATTGCGTTCTCCTTTTGTTATGTCTATATTGTAAAGCTAAATTGTCTTCAAGCGGGAAACGTAAGAGATAGTAGAAGTTGTACTGTTGTATCAAGGCCGCCACGTCGACACCATTCATAAAAGTCAAACACCACTAGTTAGCAATTGTAAATAAAAAAAACAATATCGAATTTAACAGTATATACACAGTAGAATAAAAATACATAAGAAAAAGTTTTGTGAGAAATGTTCTTATTATTGAAAAAAAAAAAAAAAAATTGTATATAGTACCAATTGATACTAAACATTTATACTAAAAACGTTTAAAATGGCAACAAATACAAAACGTTCAATAATAACCAGAGACGAGGGTCCACAACAACTAAAAAGCAAACAACAATGAAAGGTCGAACACTCAACAATGCTTTATTTAAATATGGAATAAAATGAGGCAACATTTATTTTTTCACCAAAAGTATGTCAAATGAAAACCAAAACATGTAAACTCATACAACTCACTGACAAGTTACCAAAAATTATTAGATCTCAACCGGATCGGAACCGGTAAAAGTATTTATTTCTATCCTATTACTTTCATACATTATTTAATAATTAATAAATTTTAAATAAATAAATAAGGCTAAATTATTTTAAAGTCTTCATTGATATATAAATATATACAAATAAATTCGTACAACACTAAAATGCTCAGTCATGTGTTTTTTAATTATATATGTACTAGATATAAAAGTACTAGATTTTCATCATACACGATTTTATATTTACACCAACTTTAAAATTTATGTTAGAACATTCATCCGTAATATAAGAAGGAAGAAGAAAAAACATAAAAATGTTAGCCACTGCGGTAGAGAATCATCATAAAGATCGAAATTTCAAGTAAAATATTTTCTGTCGGTTGAGATTTCGAGGGTGACTACAAAAAATAAAATTTGAAGAAGGAAATTAAAACAACCTTTTAACAGTCGTAGCGAAAAGTATTTTTGTTATTTATATACCTAGTAGGTACAACATTTAGACATGTTCTTCTTGGGTAAAATAATATTTCACATTTTTAATCGACTACAAAAGGAAAGAGGATTCATAACTATTAGTTATGTAGCTTTTTTTTGTATATAATATATGTATTATATACTCGTACATGTAGTACTTGAAATTTTCTTTCAAATATCTGATTTTATTCTATTTATTTTATTGAATTTCATGCTTTTTATGCTCCTCTCTACAAAATACAAAATAAAAGAAATATAATCAACATATTAAATACAAAGAAAATTACATTTAAATAAAAGTGATTAAATTATGTAACAAGATATCTTGACTTCAACAGTAATAACTCAATAAAATACGGCGTAGATACGTAGATTTTGGAATCATTCGAACAAACATTTTCCGCATCGCTCTCTCTTTTGTCGTTCAATATATAAAAAAAAACAAAAGGCAACGAGACGGGAGGGCCCTTAAGATTTTCAACAACCACTGTTAACACAGTGACACTTATTGAGATCGAGGTCATGAATAATGCATTCCACAGACGATCCTTTGTAATGGATACTTGTATAGGGGGAAACTACGCTAAGCTCACCTCATACCGATAAATAAACGTCCTCTTGCAGTTGTAATAAAACAGTACTTCGGGGAAAATAATTTCAACTATATTTTTATGCGTTAATATAAATATATTTTTTTGATTATACCTATATAACTTTATGTAGTGTTTAAATTCATTGGAGATGATAATTCAAAAAATTACAATATATGTTTTTTCCCACCCTGGTCGCACAAAGTTGACATCGGTCATAATTGATGAGAATTTTAGAGTGAACTAATATCTATGTATATAATCCACACACGCTTATTACAGAAAAGTAAAATAAAAAATGGATTTGTGAACCATTAGTACCTATGAATATTTTATGATATTTATCACTAATACTTATTTTCAATAAAATACTAAGCTAATTGGCTTACAAGCTAATTTTAACATATTAATATATAAACAGAACTGGTAAAATTATATAAAAAAATGGCAAATATTTATAAAGAACATAGAAATGCAACCCATCACGATTACATTTGTAAACTATTCGACCGTGATCACTTCAGAATGTTCGTGCCATTCGTGTACTAATGGTAAAATGGAATATCTTCCCAAAAAAAAGAGAGCTAGTTTAAAATACCCTATAGCATGTTCAGAGCTAAAGATAAAAGCTCATACTTCACAAATATATATAAAATACACTTCAATATAAAATGATAAAACAAAAATATTTACGACTAATATTTTTATTCAAGCAATTTATTTATGCTGTCGTGGCGGACGGAACAAGGTGTGATTGCAACCTGACGGTAGTGGGTTCGATCTCCATTAGAGGGAATGAATGCGCTCTGGCACCAAGCCAAACTCAACACGTGTCGAAAAATTCGGCGGAAAATGGGCAACAGTGTCTTAATACTAGGTTCCTTCTGCCTACCCTGCTATGTATGGGATACGGCGGGAAGCAGATTTTTTTATTTCTTAGCGTGCAAACTCTAATAAATTCTCAAAAGACCTAAACTCGTTTTTTTTTATAGAGCTTAACTGCCGCTGGGGCCGCTCCTATAATAATTAAAATTATAACATTAAAAAATCAACTGTACAGGCATGTGACGTATAAAATGCTAAAAATATAAAAAAATCCATAAAAGAGAAGAGAGAAATCTTAGAGCTACTAGAGACTAGACGGTCCACGTGCAAATAAGAAAATCGTTCACTTAAAGCATCAAGAGCAGTTTAAATAGAAACGAGCTGGTGTTTTGTAATCGAAAGTATTTTATCTCTACTTCATATTTTTATTGTTCTTTGAAGTTTTATTTCAACAATTAGAAATAAGGAATAGGCATTCACTTACTAAAAATGACTTAAGCTTATAAAGACAATATAATAATATTATCTCTTAATGTTATTTTTTTCTTGACGCAATGAAAAAGACGAATTTTAAAGATTTACCGAACATTTTTTACTTTTGGAGGCCAGTCGTGGCGCAGCGGCACGAGGTGTGACTGTAAAACCGACTGGTTGTGGGTTCGATCCCCACTCGAGGAGACGAAATATTTATTTAAATTTATATTTCCAATTCTTCGATCTGGTGATGAGGTTAAGAGCGGCGTTGAGTTCTGCCACTCAACACGCAATGCCTCCAGAATTCGGCAGAAAGTGGGGAACGGAGTGTCTTAACACTAGGTTCCCTCTGCCTACCCTGCTGTGTGCGGGATACAGCGTGAAGCTGATTTATTTATTTTATTTTTTATTTTTTACTTTAAACAGAGTGGCACGAGAAAACACAGAATTGTTTTTACAAAACTACTTTCGGGCGAATGAATTGAATTTTAGACTAAAATAATATTAAATTGAGGTCAGTCGTGACGCACAAGCGTATGACTGTAAACGCGACAGGATGTGCGTTCGATGATCACTCGAGGAAATATTTTTTTTAATAATTTCATTTCTTCGCTTTGGTGCCGAGGTAAAGTGCGGCGTTGAGCTCCGCCACTCAACACGCAATGCCTCCAGAGTTGGACGGAAATAGGACAGTGTCTTAACACTAAGCTCCCTCTGCGTATCCTGCTACATGCGGGATACAGCGTGAAGATGAAAAAAGTAGCTACGTTATTACTGATATCTGACATCTTAATTTGATAAGCCATGATATCGTTTGCCCTATTGAATGAGAGACCTAATCAAGATCGTACAAACATTGACTCCAATGATTGTAATACTGATTATATGAATATCAATTGATATTTTTTTTTCTATTTAAATCAACTATGTATCTTTGTTTCCATATCATTTAAATTTCGGTAGAAAAAATAAGCTTAAAATTACTAATTTTATATTTATCAAAACGTATCCATTTAAATATAAATTTAATTTAAATGTTAATACAAAGCAATTGAAATATTGTAAGCATCGATACAATTAACAACTCATTTAATATCCTCTCGTTCCATACTATTATATATTAAAAGATTTATTAACAGCTCGAATGTTTTTCTGATATTAATTATTTAGTCTTAGGATTTTTAATAAGCCCTTGTGATCGTAGCGAATTGGAAACTTCGAAATATCAAAATTTGCATATTTTAATAATCAATGATTACATCCAGTTTCACTTAACATATAATCTATATATACCTAACTATATTACAGCCTAATAAAGCTCAAAAGCTTACATTGATTATTCCACAGAATCATTGGAAAGATTTGAAAACTTAAATTTTCATATGAAATCATGGAAACTTACCCTAAGTTTTATATAAAGTTGAAATAATTTAATTAACTTATATACTTTTCCAACATAATTTATAACCTACTAAATAATTTAAAGAAATACGGAAATCAATTTTTGCACTAGTTTTATATAAATCCCATATAAAGTTTATTCTTAACAATAGTATGTTACATAGAAATTTATAATCCACTTAAGTCGTAAAGCCCGATATATGTGAAAAAATCCTCGCCATAAAAATCTATTTAGACTCGACTTAAGTAAAGACAATAAAGTACATTAGACCTACAGTTTCAGGCCAAACGATGTAATGAAAGTTAAAAACTTTCAGGGATTTTTATAGTAAAAAGTAAAATGCGTGTGTTTTTTAATATACTATTGTTTATAACTTTCGTTTATTATGAGTAGATTAAAATAAATGTATTTATATGCCTATTATAGTGTACATTTTTTAAAATTAAATATTTGAGGATTATTATTCATAAAATATTTTTATGAAATTCATCGGTACTAAAATCAATTTATAGTAAATAAATAAAATAAAATCAAAATAAAAAATTAAAATTTGAGGCCAGTCGTGGCGCAGCGGCACAAAGTGTGACTGTAAACCGACTGGTTGTGGGTTCGATCCCCACTCGAGGAGATGAAATATTTACTTAAATTTATATTTCCATTTCTTCGCTCTGGTGTCGAGGCTAAGCGCGGCGTTGAGTTCTGCCACTCAACACGCAATGCCTCCAGAATTCGGCAGAAAGTGGGGAACGGAGTGTATCTAAAAACACTAGGTTCCCTCTGCCTACCCTGCTGTGTGCGGGATACAGCGTGAAGCTGATTTATTTTTTGATTTTATTTTAAATCAAAATAAATCAGCTTCACGCTGTATCCTGTGCACGCAGCAGAGTAGGCAGATGGAACCTAGACTTGAGACACTCCGTTACCCACTTTGCCCCGACACCAGAACGAACGAATGGAAATATAAATTTAAATAACTATTTCATCTCTCCGAGTTAGGATTGAACCCACAACCAGTCGATTTTACAGTCACACTTTGTGCCCCTGCGACGCGACTGGGCTCAATTTCGATTTAAATAAAACTGCCTAATAAATCGATTATAGAGTAAAAATTATAGTTAACGAATGTAGAACCTTCTCATTTTTGAAAAAAGAAGTCGGTTAATATATTTTATTGAAGAAAACTGAGACTGACGCATACAAAATTCGTCTGTACCGCAAAACTATTTACAGCTGTAGTCATAATAATTCACGATTACGATAACAAAACTTTCTTTTCTCAAAAGTAAAGTTAGTTTGAGACAAAAAAGTAGAGTTTGCTCTTTTAAATTGGCTTTATTTTTAAAGCTTGAGGGAGATTACCATATATTTACTAATCTAAAAATCATGACAATACGAAAATATACTAAACACAGATCGATATAAAAGTTATATCAAAAATATTTTTTATTTCTTAGTATTAAATATTGGTAAGAAGGAAAAATCAATTACTAAGTAAACGTAATAATTTATAAAATCGATATTTCTACATAATACATACTTACAAATAAAAATTTAATATGTGATTTATTATATAAAATCGTACTATTGCTATGAAAAATGCTGCTGTATCGAAATTCCCACTACGGTAAGGTATTTCATTACATCCACAACTCTACTCTACATACATACTACTTTCATACAACAAAAAATCAAATACAAAGTATTCTTTATTCAAAACAGACTTTTACAAGCACATTTGAATCGTCGAATGAACATGTCGCTACTACCGTATAGGAAGTTATGCTGAGAAAAGATGGCAAGAAACTCAACAGTTGCTCTTTGTAACACTGTGGTTATAGTTTTATTGGTTACAATACTCTCTATCCACATTAAATTCAAATAATATTCATTAAAGAATATTTTTATCCTTCCTTCTTGAGATGAAATATTTACTTAAATTTATATTTCTATTTCTTCGCTCTGGTGTCGAGGCTAAGCGCGGCGTTGAGTTCTGCCCCAACACGCAATGCTTCCAGAATTCGGCAGAAAGTGGGGAACGGAGTGACTTAACACTAGGTTCCTTCTGCCTACCCTGCTATGTGCGGGATACAGCGTGAAGCTGATTTTTTTTTTTTTATCCTTCAAAATATTCTTAGACAGTATGTATAACAAGCTTTTCTAGTTAACTTTGTTTTTACAATTTATTTTAAAATTTTATGTTAAACATATGAGTCTCTAACGTACCTAATATTAACCCACAAAATTAAAAATTCATCAAATTTATGTTAACTTAACCGTAAAAGTAAATATTAGAAAAGGGCTACTCTCAATAATTTTATGGCTTAGTAAACACGGCCGTCGGCAAAAATCTAATAATTTAGTGGTTATCATATTTATATCATATATACCATAATTATAACAATTACAAAGATAGGAAATCTTTTCTCTATCATTTACGATTTTATCTTTAAAAAAAAATCTAAAATCAAATCAGATTCACGCTGTATCCCGCACACATCAGGATAGGCAGAGGGAACCTAGTGTTAAGAAACTCTGTTCCCCACTTTCTGCCGAATTGGAGGCATTGCGTGTTGCGTGGTAGAACTCAACGCTGCGCTTAGCCTCGACGCCAGAGCGATGAATATGGAAATATAAATTTAAGTAAATATTTCATCTCCTCGAGTGGGGATCGAACCCACAGCCAGTCAGTTTTCCTGTCACACTGCGTGCCACTGCGCCACTGACTGACGACTAACCTCATTTTAAATTTAAATATTTTGTTAAACGTTTTCCCATTATCATATATATATATATATATATATATATATATATGTATATATATATATATACATATATATATATATATATATATATATATATATATATATATATATATATATATATAAAATATTTTAGGCTTTTAGGAAACCCATAAAAATATAGGTTAGTAATATTTTTAAATGCAACATGGCGAGGCGGAACTTAATGGTGCAAATTTCATGAATAGGAGTGTACTCTTCGTTAGGTTTAATTTAAATGCTAGCTTTTGTTCTCTTAGGCAACTTGGAATTTGTATCATTACTTACTAGTACCACTTTTAGCAATATTGTACTGGAAAATACAAAAAAAAACGTAAATACTAACGTGTTAAAGTATAACCAGCTGTATAATGAGGCCAGTCGTTGTGCAGGGGCAAAAACTGTGTCTGTAAACGCGATTGGTTGTGGGTTCGATGTCCACGCGAGGAAATGAAATATTAATTTAAATTTTTATTTCCATTTCTTCGCTCTGGTGTCGAGGCAAAGCGCGGCGTAGAGCACTTAACACGCCAACATTGTCTCCGAAATTCGGCGGTAAATGGAGAACGGAGTGGGGAGTCTTAGCACTAGGTTCCCTCTGCTCACCCTGCTGTGTGCGGGAGACAGCGTGAAGCCGATTTTTGACTAAAATATAACTTCCAAAGCAATAATGAATAAAGTATTTATGTTATCGGCAATCTGCATAATTCAGGTATTTGCTACAATACATCGCCAATCTATAGAATTCCTGAGACGTCCAGACAGTGTATGAAATATTATGAATATTATCGTCCATTACATACTTTACCTAGTTAAAAATAAATAAATCAAATAAATCAGCTTCACGCTGTATCCCGCACACAGCAGGGTAGGCAGAGGGAACCTAGTGTTAAGACACTCCATTCCCCACTTTCTGCCGAATTCTGGAGGCATTGCGTGTTGAGTGGCAGAACTCAACGCCGCGCTTAGCCTCGACACCAGAGCGAAAAAATGGAAATATAAATTTAAGTAAATATTTCATCTCCTCGAGTGGGGATCGAACCCACAACCAGTCGGTTTTACAGTCACATTTCGTGCCACTGCGCCACGACTGGCCTCAATGTTAATGAGTTAATGAACAAAACTCCTAGATATTCTATAGAGTACCTGTTGTTTTACTGGCAATGTGTAAAATGAATAGATCTAGGTCTATATTACTATACTTAACAGTTTTTAAGTGCGAGTTAGGCTAGGTCGGGAACTTAACCTAAAATGGTTACTCTAACATGAACGTAAAATCCCCTAAATATGTGGCGTTGATACATATGTAAGTACGAATAGTCTCAAATCCCAATCTGCGTGAAATGCAAGCAAGTAAACAAATCGATTATTCATATTACAGTATACTTAGGATAAGTATAGGTTCATAATATTCTACAAAATATAGGTATAAATAAATTAAATTCACTTCACGCTGTATCCCGTACTCAGCAGGGTAGGTAAAGGGAACCTAGTGTTAAGACACTCCGTTCCCCACTTTGGAGGCATTGCGTGTTGAGTGGCGAAACTCAGCGTCGCGCTTTGCCTCGACACCAAAAGCGAAAAAATGGAAATATAAATTGAACTAAACATTTCATCTCTTCGAGTGGGGATCGACCCCACAACTAGTCGGTTTTAAAGTCACTCTTTGTACCACTGCGCCACGACTGGCGCAGTCAAAATATAGATATAGGATAGTGCTAAGTTAGTTCAAAGATGATAGATACACTCTTAACCTTAAAAAAAGATGACATAATTTGTTAAAGGGTCATAGTAACGACTATGAAGACAAGAAGATTGTCGTTGAACGTGATTTGACACGATCTCTACCAATTCACTTTTAACATAGACTACCTATATAAAACATTTACTAATATTTTTGGTTGTCTGTTATAGTTTATAAGTACATAGTAATATCATTTTAACTGTAGTTTGACAAACTTGTTTAAAGATTCATTTAATACTATTTAATTTTATCCAATACAGTTATATATACTGTTTTTAACGGTGGATCTCAACACCGCACTTTGCCTTTATACCAGAGCGAGGAAAATGGAAATATTAAATATTTAATTTCCTCCAGTGGCAATAAAACCCAGAACTTGTCGCGGTTACATTCACACTTTGTGCCACTGCGCCACGTCTGGCCTCAGTTTATATATTATTTTAAAAATAATATTACTGTTAGAAAAGGAAAGTAAAACAGATTAGTTAGCTAATAATTCTGTAGTTTAAGCGGGCGAGGCCACAAACGGTTTGCTAGTAATAAATGAAACAAATACTAACACTCCAAAGTATATATCCAACAACATAAACAAGTCAAGACAGGTTATTTTCAGTGTAAGTGCTGAAACTACTCTAGCGCTATTAAACTATTACATTCTGAGAACTACTATGAATACATTACCAACTGTCACCACGACAACACAAACTTCCCATGGGTGCCTATATTGAATGTTCGAATTCCATTAAAAATCGCTGACCACCAAACATTAAAACCCTTCATAGGGTCAGAACGAGCCCGTGCCATATTTGCATTCAACAGATCGACTAAGTCCGTTAAATCAGCTTCACGCTGTATAGCGCTCTCAACAGGGTAGGCAATGGGAACCTAGTGTTAAGACACTCCATTCCCCACTTTCCGCCGACATCAACGCCGGGCTTATGCCTTGGTGCTAGAGCAAATCAATAAAAAATACTAATAAATACCAATTCATTCCCTCGAGTTGGGATCGAACCCAGAACCAGTGACTTACAGTCACGCTCTTGTGCCAAGAAGTCAAATAACAAGTTGCATCTGCAATGTTGTTATACGTTTATTATAACCGACTTTTTATAAAAGTTTTCTATTTACTTATCTATACGTTTTCAAGAGGGATAGATCACTCACAAATATAAAGCTAATACTATTTTGTTATCAGTTCATTGATGATTTAAGAACGTATAACGTTTAATGGGAGATAAAATCTAATTTCACTTCTCGTGTAACTGACATGGAGGTCAGATCGTAATATCATTCAGATATTAAGGTTTAATATAATGATTTTAACTTTAGCCAAGGGCGTAGGAATAGAGAGGGCCGAATTGCCCGTGCTCAACCCGGTTATGAATAAAAATTAAACCCTAGAAAATTTACCAAAAAAACCATAACATAAACAGGTATTTTCAAAACTAAAGTCCAGGCCCCCTATAGACTATCTCTAGATACGCCCATGACTCTTACTAACACTTACTGGATACGTAATATATATGGTTGCCTATCGTGTAAACTATAAATATTTTCATTACCACAACTACAAAAATAAATAGAACTTGGAGAACAAGAAAAATGAAACAAACAATATAGTTACGTAGGTTTTCTTGTAGTATATTTTATGTAGTATATAAATAAAATTAAATTAGCTTCACGCTATATCCCGCACACAGCAGGGTAGGCAGAGGGAACCTAGTGTTAAGACACTTCGTTCCCCACTTTCTGCCGAATTTTGGAGGCATTGCGTGTTGAGTGGCAGAACTCAACGCCGCGCTTTGCCTCGACACCAGAGCGAAGAAATGAAAATATAAATTTAAGTAGATATTTCTTCTCCTCGAGTGGGGATCGAACCCACAACCAGTCGGTTTTACAGTCACACTTTGTACCACTGCGCCACGACTGGCCTTTATGTAGTATATGGATAATTATTGAGACCGTCGTGGCTCAGTGGCTCTCACTCGGTGAAATGAATTATTGTTTATTAATATTTTCATTTCTTCGCTCTTACACCAAGGCAAAAGCCCGGCGTTGAACTTCGTCACAATGCCTCGAAAAGTTCAGTGGAATTTCGGTGGGGAACCGAATGTCTTAACACTAGGTTCCCTCCGTTTACAAAGTTATATGCGGGATATAACGTGATGCTGATTTATCATTTATTTATTAATTCCTCATTCAATATTCACACTTAAACTATAAATGGATGTTTAGATTGCTTAATAAAAAAATATATATTTCGAAATTCTAGTAAGTAATATTTTATAGTTCTATAAATACAACGATATTTATTTAAATTTAACAGTAACCCAATAAACACTTTTAAAAGAAAGTTTATCCGTAAGATACACACAGCCAGTTTAAAATAAAATAAACTATTATGACTATGAGTTGCGTAATATTTAGGTATGAGAGCAAAATTTCCTTCGGATACCCGAGTGGTTATGGATGCCCCACATACTCTCTACACATTGTCTTTAAATGCCGAAATGTAGAGCTAAAGCTATAAATTTGGAAATATACTAAACGTTCCTTTAAAATGTAAACTTTGAAATATATAAAATATACTACTACTACTCGTATATCTTAAATTACTTCAAATTACATAAAAAAAAAAATTAATTAGCTTCACGCTATATCCCGCACACAGCAGGGTAGGCAGAGGGAACGTAGTGTAAGACACTTCGTTCCCCACTTTCTGCCGAATTTTAGAGGCATTGCGTGTTGAGTGGCAGAACTCAACGCCGCGCTTTGCCTCGACACCAGAGCGAAGAAATGGAAATATAAATTTAAGTAAATATTTCATCTCCTCGAGTGGGGATCGAACCCACAACCAGTCGGTTTTACAGTCACACTTTGTGCCACTGCGCCACGACTGGCCTCAAATTACATAATTTTCCATAATAAGAAATAAATAATTGTGCTGTTATGTATGAACGTTTGTTTTAACATTAGGATCCCTCTGCCTATCCTGCTATATGCGTGATACAGCGTGAAATATTACCAATACGCCTTTTATTTAGCAAAGCTTAAAAATATAACGACATTAACACTATTTATCTAATTATTTTTCATAAAGCGTGTACAATAATTTAGATATGACATTGCCAGCGAATCCCCGATTTAAATCAGCTTACGGTGTCTGAGACTATGTTTAATTCATAAGTACCCATTTCAAGCACGTAAGCGTATCTTACCCCATAAGCGCTATCACCACATTAAAGGGGACTCGACTAAGCTAAGCACCTATGGACAGTATAAAAAGATTGCTATCTTTTTAAGCTGTTGTTAATATTTCCTCTGCACCGATACAATTAGACATAATAATTATTTATTTAAAAAATCTAATCCAATCAGCTTCACGCTGTATCACGCGCACAGCAGGCTAGGCAGAGGGAACCTAGTGTTAAGACACTCCGTTCCCCACTTTCTGCCGAATTCTGGAAGCATTGCGTATTGAGTGACAGAACTCAACATCGCGCTTAGCCTCGACACCAGAGCGAAGAAATGGAAATATAAATTTAAGTAAGTATTTCATCTCCTCGAGTGGGGATCGAACCCACAACCAGTCGGTTTTATAGTCACACTTTGTGCCCCTACGCCACGACTGGCCCCCGGCTGAAATTCTTTATTTTTCGATTTACATTGTGTATTTATTGATTTTTATATTGATATTTTATTACGATGCTTGAAATTAATTTTTGGACGGGTATTTCAAATGTACATTGAAGTAAATTTTTTACCTTATCTACAAATATTGCAGAATTATAAAAATAATATTTGATAATATTAAAATTCTAAAAAATTCGGCTTTTAATTTTATAATATAGATTGTAAGTTAATAGCTTGAAATATAAATTCCGTGTCTTCAAAATAAAAAAAAGCAGAGCGACTATTACATAAAATTTATATATTTGAAATAAAATATTTGCTTTAAAGAGAACATTAAAAAAAATAACGTAACAGGATGCAAATTAATATCAAGAAAAAACTTAAAAAACGTTTTTTTTTATGTTATAGGATTGACAGAAAAGCGGAGCCGTGGCGACGATGCGGCGCCCCACGTAATGGACGTACGTGACGCAACTTGAACAACAACTGCTAATGAGAGACGAGCGACATTTACATACACCACTATACCACCTCCTCATTCTTTGATATTATCTTGATATGAACGAAAGCGCCATGTTAATAAAGTCGCCAGTTTCAATCGATAGCTTCGATAAGAGACCTCTTCTCTTAAATTATGCTATACATTTTTTTGAATTTTTTAGGCAATTGTTCATTACATTTTGTATTTAATATATAAGTTCGAAATACTAGACTTACAAGAGCTTAATGTAAATTGTTTAAAGTTTTGTTCAGCTAGCCTTTATAATAACTAAATCAATTTCGAATGAGACTTCTTTAGGAATGTGGATAGTTTCAAACAAATAAGTCTGTATTTTGTTATTAAAAATTACATATAAATAATAATTTGAAATTATTATTTAATAGTTGCTGTTTTATACATACAAATGTAGGAGAATCATAATGTCTAAATATAATGGAAGAAGAAATATTTGTACCAAATAAAATTAATCAAGTCTTTCCTTTTCAAAGTTAACTCTCTGTAATAACAAGAATAAAATAAGTCTTACAGCACGTAACGGAATAAAATTGAAGATTTTATCCCGTAGTATGTAGCATCGTAGGCAGAAGAAAACTAGTGTTAAGACACTCTGTATCCCGCACAAGATAGGCAGATGGAACCCAGTGTTAAGACACTCCGTTACCCACTTTCCGCCGAATTATGGAGGCATTGCGTATAGAGTGGCGGAACTCAATGCTGCGCTTTGCCACTCCACGCCAGAGCGAACAAAAACAATATTAAATATATTAATATTTAATTTGAATGGGAACAAAATTCACAATCCGTTACTTTTTCAGTCATCCGCCTCACATCAGATATAAGATACCTTTATTCTTTTCCTACACGTATATATATATTTCACGTATCGATCTATTGTATCAACACTGACTTGTTTTTAAAACATCCTATTAGATACCGCTAATCGTTCACACGTTAGATTCTATTTAAATATAAATTACGAGAGACAGGGTCACCTAAAGGGAATTTGAATTTACTCTTTAAATTAAACTGGCTGGTTAATTTTACGGTTAGCTTGTTTTGTTTGTAATATGTGAACATAAACTTAAATATTATTTGTGTGATATATAAATATTATTTAAAAAAAATGTTCTTTATGATTTTTTCGCACATCGCCTCGTTACTAGAGTCAGGAAATAAACATATTAAATATTTCATCCCTTCAATTGGGAATCAAACCCACACCATCGTCACGTTTCACGCTTGTGACCCTGTCCCACAATCTGTCCTTAATCAATTATATAATTAATATAAATATGTACATATAACCTAAACGCGATAGTTTTGGACTAAATGCCCACTCGATGGGAAGAATTATTTTCATTTCCGTATGACATAGCGCGGAATTAAGTTCCGCCACTCAAAACACAATATCTCGAAATATCGCAGAAAGTGGTACGAAGTGGCTTGTCACTGGACATAATCTGCTAATAGAACTACTGGTAGCAGTACGCATAATTATGGAGAATAAAGTAAGAAACAAAAAAAAACAAATATAATATAATTACACCGTTACATTGTTCATTAACAGTTTTCCATGAGCTTGCACGGTTGGAATTCAGATGCAAATTCTTCAGTGATTAATATTCAACCTGAAAGGCAATTTAATCGTTACTTGCTCCTTCGAAGCGTGCATTAAATACTTTAATGGTTGTTCTTTTTAGGGTTCCTTGCCTCAAAAGAGAAAAACGGAATTCTACAGGATCACTTTGTTGACCGTCTGTCCGTCTGTCAAGGACATTTATCTCGTGATCACGTGGAGATATCAAGTTAAAGTTAATATCAAATATAAATCCTTGGAACCATAGAACAAATCAAATTTCTAAGTACACGCCGCCAAAAAAATTATGCATAGATTGTGCTGCATCTTGTATGAATTTCGCCGTGTAATCAAAACCTATAGTGTTTCCCATGGATCTACAGTTTAAAATTTTGACACTAAGTGCGAACTTACAATACAAATAAAGAAAAGCATTAGAAGTTGTATAATTGAGGTTTTATAGGAATTTCATTAAAATAATCGCTACAAACTTATATTGGACACAGAATGTACATACGCCCATTTGTATTGTATTGTCTCATTTTTTATTGTCAGCTTTATTTGCCGAGTAGTCAAAACTTATAAGACATGACAAGAAGAAAGAATTTTATACAAAATTAGTAATCCCGTAGGTCTATATTTCTGAAATTGGTTGGCACTTGAAGGTTTTAATGATAAAATTTATATGTATTATGAAGGGTGTTGCTATATACATAACTTTAGAAAGGATTTATACTATAAAAAATATCACATAAGAAATGATTATACGTACATAAAATCGTAATCGTATCAGTTTCTAAGTAATACATTAAAAATACATCTAATATAAGTTTAAATATTAGTATTTATAATTTAGAGCGACAAAGACAGTGCAGTGAAATTAAGATAAAAAAAAACCGGACAGACGCGAGTCGGGGTCGCCCACCGAGAGTGGTAAAAAAAATTAAAAATAATAAACACAAAATTAAAAAAGAAAAAATGTTTTCGAGAAATCATGGGGCCGACATCTTAGTATATGGTTTGAATTTCAAATTGATATCTCCAAGCGTTCCTAAGATAAAGGCTCTTGACAGACAGACAACAAAGTGATCTTATAAGGATTCTTTTTTCCTTAAAGGGTTCCGTACCCTAAAAAATAACAATCAATACAATTACATAAAAAATAAATAAAAGGGCATATACATCACATATCCTTTTTGCTCTACCTTGTATTTGTAGTGTGTGATTTTATATTTAATCCAGGAAATAACTTACTAAGCCCGTTATATATAATCACGATTAATTATCATCACATACGCTCATACGGACTAAAGTGACGTCATAAGTGTTTCTATTCTTTTAATTGACATGAGCGATGGAGACCATTTACTTCTTAGACCTTGTTAATATTAAAAAAATTATATTGTTAAGCTTAAAAAAAAAAAATAATCTATAATTTTTTTCCATAACTTAATTGAAATATTATTTAAATTAAATACATATAAAATATAAATGTTATTTTAAAATAATAAAAACATCCCAAACTAGGTTTTTTAAAGTGAATACTCTACGTTTGTAAGGTTATAATAATCTGGAGGGTATATACGCAGTAATAAAAAAGCAATTTAAACCACTTTACCCTCTTGTTGTATTGTTTGAAAACTATAAATCCTTGTCTAAAAATGTATTGATGTAATGAATGAATGATCCTTTTTTGAAATATCAATATATTTTCTTTATATGTTGCAAATATTTGGATTTTCATAACTACTAGGCCACTCGTGGCGCTGGGGCACAACAGAGTGACTGTAAGACTGGTTGTGATTCGATCCCCATTTAAAATGAATATTTCCATTTCTACGCTATGGTGCCGAGGGAAGCGCGTCGTTAAGTTGCAGTGCCTCCAGAATTCGGTGAAAGATGGGGAACGGAGTGTCTTAACACTAGGTTCCCCCTGCTGTGTGCGGGATACAGCTTGAAGCTGATTTTATTTATTTACTAGGGATTTTACGCAATGTTAGACACAGATGAATTAACATGATGTCTTTCCTCAACTTACTAAAGGATCTGTCATATTTTATCAAAGCTTTGAAAGTAAAAATTAAATAAAACGTACAAAATATTAATACAAAACCAGTCTTCATGTGACCTTCTTTTATATAATTATGGCCTCAGCAAAAATACAAAAAGTTCTTATTTATATAAGATATACAGTTAATCTAATTGGAAATAATATTTTCTAACCACTTATACTGTATTTTCTTTACCTGAATTATTTTGCTTTTTGTTATGTATTTTACCATCAAAGAGTTACAAAGAAACCTTTAAATATCAAAGAAAATATTCAACGATAGGTGAACCTGTATATTGATCTCGCAAGGGGTAGGTATTTGTAAACAGAATTACGTAGGTAAAAACATTTATACCGTTTCAAATTAATTATTGGGTCTAAATAATAATTAAAATTGATTGAACAAAAATTAATAAAAATCTTTATTATATAAAATTAAAAAATAAAAGATATTTTAAAACAAAACAAATGCTTTTCACAAAAAAATCTGGTTTTATCAAAATTATAAATTGATTATAGAATATCAATCAGGACATTATTTAATAACCAAACGGTCTATAAAATCACGCGTGCGAACTGTATTTTGTTGTCCTTGTTTATGCAAACTCATATATGAAACATTCACAACATACCAACAATATGAACCCAACAACATCACAACTTCAAATAACAAAGCATAAATAATAAAATATAGCGCATATTTTATTTGTCCCACAAAATATAAGGGCGTAAGACGACACGAAACCTCATTTTTATTTGGAAATTCAGATAAATACTTGGATTTTACAGGGCAAGTGTGAATGACGTTATCAAAACGGGTGACTTGCAGCTCTTAGCCGAGATCAAGAATTAAGGGTAGGTAAAACCACAAATGAATTATCAGAACAATCTGTTTGCCAGTTCTTTTTTTTAATTAATTCAATGTACGTGAGCCTCCTTTTCTTTAGCGGATTTTATGTTTGAGCTGACTAATAATAAGGTAAGATTACAAGTGCTTACTTTGTTGACTATGATTTTCTGCCTTTTCTTCTTATATTTATTATGAGAGTAAAGTATATAATACATTAATAAATTAAAAATTAAATCAGCTTCACGCTGTATCCCGCCTACAGTAGGATAGGCACAGGGAACCTAAAGTTAAAACACTCCGTTCCCCATTTATCCCGAATTTTGAAGGCATTGCTTGTTTAGTGTCGGAACTCTATATTAATCATGATTGCATTGAAATATTATGGTTTGCCATTCTGCTACGGATGTAGATATTGAACAATATTCTTTTTTTAATATTAAAAGGGTCTACCAATGGTCGTTTTGTATATACAGTATATAGCTTCTGCATCCGGTTCTTGACCCGAACGCTAAACAAAGAAAAAAAAAGGAAAAAATTAAGAATTTATTTGAGGTCTTTCGCTATTAAAATGTTAAATGAAACTTTGGAACGATTGCTTCAGTGTCAGTGAGCCGATGTGCCACATCCTAATAATCTCTTGAGACAACATTGAGATTTTAAATTTTTTTTTTAGTTGTTCTTGAGTTTTCATAAAATGTAAGGAATTCTTGTTAGTAGATAATTATGTAAGTAGGATTTATGTTGGTAATTATAAATCTGATATTTTGGAAAATCAATTACGGAATACTCTTTAATTACTGGTAGTTGAGTCTCTTGTAATTATAGGGCAAAACAAAGTGTGAGTAGATTGTTTGAAAACTGAATTATGAGCGTTCTTCACATTATATATTAAAGTGTTGAAATCTGAAGCAAATGTAACAAACGTTTTCTTAACTTCTTAAAATTTAATAACGTAGAGCATTTGTTGTATTGTACGATATCCTCTCGCAATTTTTTAACACATATTATAAACAACGAATAGAAGATAATTAAGACACTTTCTCTTCAAAAAGTGGCATCGATATTTCAAGCTCAATAAAAAAACCTAAATATTCTCTACATGTATTTGATAAATCGATGAGTAAATTTTGATTTCTATATTAGGCTACTTTTTCTATTCAAATTCACTGGTATGGTATAAAAAGGTATAAAAAACTTACCTTGAGAAATAAATATGGGATGGCTTATTCTGATTTTATAAATCGTTCCTTCTTGGCATTGAGTAATGATTGTACAATCCGATAGCGGTCTCCTTTATTAGGGATTTTTATAAGCTTACAAATATGATATCCTAAGAAAAAATATTATTCTAAGAGGTCAGTCGTGGCGCAGTGGTACAAAGTGTGACTGTTAAACCGACTGGTTGTCAGTTCGATCCCCACTCGAGGAGATGAAATATTTACTTAAATTTATATTTCCATTTCTTCGCTCTGGTGTCGAGGTAAAGCGCGGCGTTGAGTTCTGCCACTCAACACGCAATGTCTCCAAAATTCGGCAGAAAGTGGGGAACGGAGTGTCTTATCACTAGGTTCCCTCTGCCTACCCTGTTGTGTGCGGGATAAAGCGTGAAGCTAAAAAAAAAAATGAAAAATATACTTAGATACATTAAGCAAGATTAAATTTTAGAATGTACTTTATTAGGTATTCTGTGTTTGAATTAAAAATTAAAATTAAATCAGCTTCACGCTGTATCTGGCACACAGTAGGGTACGCAGAGGGAAAATAGTGATAAGACATTCCGTTCCCCATATTCCGCCGAATTTTTCGAGGCATTGCGTGTTAAGTGGCGGAACTCAACTTGGTGCCAGAGCAAATAAATGAAAATATTAAGAAATAATAATTCATATCCTCGAAGGGATCGAACCTACAATGGTCGCATTTCAATCACATCCTTTTGCCTCTGGGCCACGACGACCCCAATGGCCTGTGTTTATTTCTATATTAATTTATTTAACCCATACTTAGTACTATAAGTAAGCAAAGTCTAGTACATATTTTATTTTTTAATAATATAAAATACATAATAATACAATAAAAAAAAAAACTTGAAACCCTTATTCAAAGACATTCGAAACTTTAGTAAATTTCCATAATTTATAATACTAGTTTTAATTGAATAGTAAAAAAATTTTTAGTGCTTTACTCACGAATCATTTGTGTTTTACGGTTCCGTATCTCATAAATAAAAATGGATTTCTTATAGGATTACATACTTTCTTTTCCGTCTATACGTCCTTCAAGATGTATGACTATTTATGTCAAGATATTTGATATTAATTTCAAGCTGAAATTAATATCAAATATCCAAGTATACGGTCCTTATGAGCACAGAAAAAAATGCTACTAACGTACTTAGATTACACAATCAAAAGATGCGAGCCTATTTTCGTTTTTACTGTATTTTTGTAAAATTCGTCCGCATAAAGAAACACTAGGAAAAATAGACTACTTCCCGTGGATCTAGAACCTATTATTACGAAATTTGGTACGAAGTGAGAGCTTACAGGAAAAAATATGAAAGATGGAATGAAAAATACCAATTGGTATTTATATTACAAAGAAAACCCATTACAAACATTTATTTGTAGTTCATTGCACACGCCTAAAAATTAAGTTTATCAATTTTTTTAGGTTTTAGGTACAAAACTCACAGAAAACTGTCTTACACTGGTCTCAAAGGCGCTGGCAATTAGTAAATATAAAAATAAAATTAAGTCAGCTTCTCGCTTTATCCCTTATACAACAGGATAAGCTAAGGAAACCTAGTGTTAAGACACTTCAGTCCCTTTCTTTTGGAGGAATTGTGTGTTAAGCGGCGGAACTTAACGCCGCGCCTTGTCTCAACACCAAAGCGAAGAAATGAAAATATTGAATATTTCATTTTCTCAAAGGGCGACGAACCCACAACCGTTTCGCGTTTACAGTGACACTGTGCAGTTATTTGTAATAAACCATAGATATTATCTTACATAATTTTAAGCAACTGATGTTGTCTCATACTTGAGGTTTGTATAAATATGTTAAAATACATTTTTCAGCGTTAACTACGTCAGTTTGCAGATTTAAATTCCTTGCTGAAGGAATGCTCGCATATTGAGAATATTTTAAACTGACGTGAACAATGTGCGGCGTTTAGTTATACATATATGTACGTTAGGAAAATAGACTATGAGGTGTTTTGTGTTCGTATTTTTTGCGCTCCTGTTAATTTATGTCAATTCAATAACCTTCTTCTAAGTCTTAATATTGCGAATTCGAGACAAGTAAAGCTTAGTTGGGTAACTCAACGCATTGCTTTGTCTTGTCAAACTGTAATAGATCTTAATATAAGTCAAAATGCCTGATAAAAACATTATATTAATAAAAATAATATATCTTATTTAATAACAAGTTGCCTTAGTGTACTTTATTTAATCTTAGTTTTACCACTTATTAGAATTCAATTCCCTTTCATGCAGAGGTAATGTAATTTACAATTTTGAAAATAGCGTATAATAGGATAAAACGAAGTTATTTCAACTTATTACGATCGTATCCTATTAAAGCAAAATAATGCGGATGCTGTGACCGTTTGTACTTTTACTAAATATGAAAAATATTTTTTTCATTTTCTATATAAACAATTTTGTTTTATACTTTCATAGCGAAATAATAACGAAGGAATTGGATGTTAGGAATCTTCAATAATTTCATGTAAACTGAAGGGTGAAGGAAGATGGATTCAACATCGCATTTTTGTGTCATATTTAAATATTACAAACAATTTTTATTTTAAATTATAAATCGAATTAACAGCCGTCGTAACGTCGTCTTAACGTAGTGTTAAGACACTCCGTTCTCCGCTTTCTGCCGAATTCTGGTCTGCGTGCGTCATTGCGTGTTGAGTGACAGAACTCAACGCCGCGCTTAGCCTCGACACCAGAGTGAAGAAATGGAAATACAAATTTAAGTAAATATTTCATCTCCTCGAGTGGGGATGGAACCCACAATCAGTCGGTTTTTCACACTTCGTGCCACTGCGCCACGACTAGCCTCTGTTATTTATAAGTAGATAAATGTCTTTTCAATATTTCTGTTATGCAAATTGTTTTTTTTTTAATTTTGCATCCACGAGAAATACTCGCAATCGAGCTCTTAATGCATTGAAGGTAATTAAGTTCGTGTCTGGCGCACCACAACGCCAAATACATTAGTGGCGCTTGCACTCTAATATTGTTTACATCAAGCAATACGTTAATTAGTCTGAACAAAACCGCAACTAACAAACGTATTTTTAGTACATTTTAATAGGATTAACAACCCTCAAAGTTAGGGATGGTAGATAACTAATTATCTCCATCTCCAGTGGTATGAGCTAGAGGAATTTTATCTGAGGAGAATGGATTTCTAAGAAAATTTATTTATTAAAAATGTCGACGATTTTCTACAATTTGTGTTAAATATTTTAATTGATGTTATCCGGCACATAGCATGGTAGGCATAGAGAGAGAAACCTGGAAAAAAAATCCGTTTCTCATTTTTCCTATTTTTGGAGGCATTGCGTGATGAGTGGTGAATCTCAACGCCGTGCTCTACCCCGTTAGCAAAGCGACTGGGAATGGAACCCTCAATCTGTCTCATTTATAGTGCTTGTGCTTGTGCGCCACGACTTTTCTTAAATGGCGCTACTTTAAAAAGATAAAATTAATTATAGATAAAAATCACCTTTCCAAAGAATTGTATGTCAACAAAGTAGTTATGGGGAAGGGGTATTCAATACTGGAAAGATGTAAAAGTATCATACAAAATAGTAAAGACATCAAATTCAACCATTGATACACCTTAGATTTCTTGGAAAAGTGAATGAAAAATAGTAAAGGCACATCCACTAGAGAGACGAAAATTTGCTGCCACTTTCAGTTCAAACGAGATTCGAGATAGGTCTGATTGATAAAATAAATTTGCCAAATAATATGGCAGAATCTACACAATAAATACAACCTTAGAAACCCAATACGTACTCATGCATGCGCATACATCAAAATGCAAATACAAATATCTATAGGGTTATTTGGATGAATGTGGGCAACGTGAAATGTTAGATATTTAAAGCTAGAAATAATAAATTAGTTGCATTTTCACCCGGTTAAACTCCGCTTAGAAAATCTATTAAACGGGAGCACGACAAGAACAGCGACGTAAACTATACGAAACGTTCCTCAACCACTAATACGACAAGACGTCACCTGCCACTAACTATAAAGGTGACGTCTTGTCGTCAAAGAACAAATCGATCTCACTGCTCAGCATGGATGCTTACTTTTTTAGCTGTACGCCGTATTTAGTATACATATATGTAGCAGTGTAGTCAGAGGGAGTGAGTGAGAGAGTGTTAAGACACTTTGTTCTCCGCCTCCTGCGGAATTTTTGAGCAGCATGTTGAGCTTTGAAAGCACTAAATCTCAGTCTACGAGGACAGATATGAAAATATCAGCTATTACATCCAACCAAACAACAACATCTAAAGAAAAAGAAACAATTATAATGACCACTGAAAGTTAACACGAAGAAATGAATGTAATAATAGCACCCTCTCTACTTTCAAGAGGCTCCTACCAAACATAATTGAATGAAAGCGTCCCTTACCCATTCAATCAATATCACACTAACATATACCAAAAGGCTGAATTCATCATAATATTATTGGCTATGGCCCTAGCATTTAGAATCTTTTAGTTTAAATTTGAGGACAGTTGTGACGCAGGGGCGTAGTGTGATTGTAATCGCGACTGATTGTGGGTTCGATTCCCACTCAACATACAATGCCTTCAGAATTCGGCGAAAAGTGGGGAGCGGAGTGTGTTAACACTAGGTTCCCTCTGTCTACCCTGATGTGTGTGGTATACAACGTGAAGCTAAATTAAAAATAAACAAATAACTTTTTTAAAAGGTAAGAACCACAAATATTAATTTTGAATCAAGTCTTGTAAAATTTATTAATCAGTCTGAAAATGTTCCACATAATAAAAGGGGAACCGCCAGTATTAAGACGCATTAATAAGGTTTTATGAGCAATCCGTAAAACGCCTGAGGGTTAATTAGAGCTTAAATTACACGTGTAGCGTTGTACGCCGCCGCCTACAATACACAATAATTAAGAAACGTCAAGAGCATGATAATGCCATCAACCGACACTGATCTAATTCCACATAAAAGAATATTAAAATAGATGAGCGAGTAGGTAATATTTTTCTTAATTAAAAATTATTAATCAAGGCCAGCCGTGGCGCAAGGTCGTAAGCATGTGACGCGATTGGTTGTGGGTTTGATTCCAACTCAAGGAAATTTAATATTTTCATTTCTTCGCTCTGAGTGTCGAGTTCCCCTACTCAACTCGCAATGATCCAGAATTCGGCGGAAAGTGGAGAGCTGAGTCTTAACACTAGGCTCCTTTTGCCTTTGAGTTACTAAAACAGTAGTCCTCAACCACATTCGAATTGAAGCCTTGGCCCTAATAAAGCGGATTCAGTGTCCACTTGCTTCAAGTAATTATAAGATTTTTTTTTAAATATGATGTATATTTTGGAAAATATGTAGCAAGTGATTTAAAAATAAAATAATAACAATAAATAACAAAAACTATTTACACATAAATATATAACTTAAATGGCCGACCTAGATGCCAAGTATGTTAAAAATCGAAGACTTGGGGAATTTAATTAATATGTCATTAATCTTCATGATTTTATGAGTACTTTCGTAGGTACAATAAACAACCATTCGATGGAGCGCTTTACACACACACACACTTGTAGTCTCAAAATTAATGAAATTACATGTTTTTTTTAGTCTTAGTTTTTTACTCTAATTGTTATTGTACATTTTTTTTTATGGAAAAGGACAAGGCAAACGAGCGTTCGGGTCACCTGATGGTAAGTGGTTACCGCCGCCCACGGCCCCGTGCAACACCAGAGGAGCTACAGGTGCGTTGCCGGCCTGTACAATTTTTATATTTGTTTAACTGCTCGCATATGCTTGTAGGTTCAAATACTACCGGAATTGTAATAATAACGAATATTTATGTTTTTCCAGTAAGCGAACTAACTAAAGATCTCCCTTATCATCGATTTAACTGATATGTGTTTTTATATTTCTGTTTGATATACATATATATATTTATAAAAACATAGAACACTACTTAGTGATTTTAATTTTAATTAAATTTACTTATTAATTAAAAATATTTTAAAAAAATATATCGAAAATATCGCTATATTTTTGTAAGTAAATACCTGGGTATCTATTAGCTAACTTTAAACCATTTTAAAGATATCTTCACACTTTTTTTAGAAGCCATCGTTTCTTAATAATAATTCAAAAATTATTATTTTGTGACTTTTCTATACATATATTTTAGAAAACGTATAAAAAAATTGAACATAGCGGAATTTGAACCCGCGCTTCTTGGAAACCGTCTAAGTAAGGAACATACGGCTTAGTTGTTCAGCGTGCTTGAACAGTTTCAAAGAGGCAAGAGGTGCGAGTTCTAATTTGTATGTTTTCTAAACAATATTTTTCTTACCTAAGTGTTTCTAGAGTATTCTACACATTATAAAAATGTAAAAAATATTAAGTAAATAATTATATTGATCTCAAGAATACCAAAAACAAAAAAAAGAGAATAAATAAACAGAACAAGCGGATTGTAACTGATTCATCTTTAAAAATATTATTCAATTAATATTGCTCTGGCTCGTGACGTGTGTAGTGGTAAGAATCTTTTGTTTGTAATCGTGAGGAGCCCAAAATCTTTTAGAGATTGAAAGGTAACAGTGTATATTTTTTTTTACATTTTTTAAAGTGTTATTCCACACTAGGATAGAAAAATACTTATTTAGAAAATGTATATATTTTTTTGAAATTTCGACGTAGCTTGACGAGAACGTATTGCTTAGTGGTCAGAGCGCCTAATCGGTTTCCAAGAGCCGCGGGTTCGAGTCCCGCTATGTTTAAATTTTAATACGTCATTCAAAATTTTAAAAAATCCACGAATCTTTGATTTTCTTGTTGATAGCTTTGTTTCGTTTGGAAAAAATAAGTATTTGTATTTAAATAGCACATTAAATTGTGAATATCATTTATTAACATTTTAGAAAAAATACATAATAGTGACGCTAGCCAACATGTCAAAAAACTTACCTCATATAGTCCAGAAGATGCACAAAATAAAGAAAGCAACTATATAATAAAAAAAACTTACCCATGTCATCTATAAGCGGTGCCATTCTCAGTGTGACGCCCACCAGCAACAAACAGAGGAAGAGAAGCAAACACGCTGTCACCATGATAGTGTACCTCGCGCGTCGCGGTAGCTCATCGGGATCTAACACCTGGCATACAAAATTATTTATGATTAGCCTAAAATAGAAAAAAACAACTTCACGCTTAAGCCCATATGTCAGGTTGGATCAAACATTGCGTCAAAATACTCCATTCTTCAATTGTCCCAAGAATCTAAGTTGAGGCCAGTCGTGGCGCAGCGGCACAAAGTGTGACTGTAAATCGACTGGTTGTGGGTTCGATCCCCACTCGAGGAGATGAAATATTTACTTAAATTTATATTTTCATTTCTTCGCTCTGGTGTCGAGGCTAAGCGCGGCGTTGAGTTCTGCCACTCAACACGCAATGCCTCCAGAATTCGGCAGAAAGTGGGGAACGGAGTGTCTAAAACACTAGGTTCCCTCTGCCTACCCTGCTGTGTGCGGGATACAGCGTGAAGCTGATAAAATCTAAGTTAATATATGTAAATACTTAAACCAAAAAATCTAATTAAGTAAGTTATACATATTTTGTTCACAAAATTCGATAAAATTAAAAAAAAATTTTTTCAGCTTCGCGCCGTACCCCACTCGCAAAGCAGTAGGCAGGCAGAAGCAATCTGGGACACTTCCATTCCCCACTTTTCGCTGAATTACTATTTCTTTTTTATGGTAAGCCCAAGAAACTAACATAAATCATTAAAAAAGAGAAACATTTTTAAACATTAAAAGAAATCCTAAATAAGAACTAATAGCATATAAATTAACAAAAATAATCACTTCAGCAAGTATTTTATATTTCTAGTAGGATTTTTCAAATAAAAACATGAAATTGAAATAGAGACACACCATGGACTTTTTAGGAAACTTATTTTGGTAAATATTTTTGCAACCCTCCAAGAGATGGCGGTATAAAATTCTTAGCTCAATATAATAGATGTCGCTAGCAAGCACGTTTCAAAAAACACTAGCGCCTCATTTAATAATTCAGTTATATACAATACTAGCGGCCCTCGTGCGACTACGCCCGCTTGAACTATTGGAATGTTCATTTAAGTGTAATTAAGCAAAAAATTGACTAAGTCTAGTAGAACTCGCCCACTAAGAGTTTTGTATCTATTTTAGAATTGTAATAGGGAAATTCTAAATAGGTTTTGATGATGAGGATAAAGTTAACAAACTTAAGTTTGCGGGTGTGTACATTATTTAGTATAAATAAGCTAATACATAACTATTTTATTTTTTATTTTTGAGATTTTTTCCTTTATTTGTATTGCAAGATCTTCTTTATAAACTTCATAACTGTAGGTTTACGGGAAATATACTATAGGTTTTGATTACACGGTGAATTTCGCACAAAATTAAGCAAAAACGACTTGCCTCAAAATATAATGTCGGGGCAAAGTATTTACGTATTGCTCATACAAAGAAAAAAAATTTTTACAGGTATAATTTTTTATTTATTTATAATATGTATATGCCGTTTTGATCGAAGTCTTGTTATTGTCTTATGGGTAGTGTCATGATCCCATTTATGTAGAAATGTTAAGATTATTGATTACAAAAATCTGACAGGTAGTGTTCACAGTGTTCTTTTAAGGTTAGTTTTATGCTTCCTAAAGAGTCCTGCAATGGCTGAAACAGGTAGAAATCTGATGAAGCAAAATCAGGGCTATACGAAGTATACATCAACACATCCCAGCCCAACTCTCAATTTTTGCTGCGTGGCTATAGATGAGTACGGTTTAACGTTGTCATGGTGGAATACCACGCCCTTCCTATTTACCAGCTCCAGCTGGTTTTTGCCAATAGCTTTTTTAACCATCAGTTGTTGACAGTAGAGGATAGATTCAATGGTTTTACCGGCAAAAGCTCATAGTGGACGATTTCTTTTCAATCCTACCATACACATAGCATCACTTTGTTCTGAGTCGGCCGGACTTTGCCACGGTCTGTGGGGCTTGTTCATACTTCAACCATGATACGTTTCGCACATTCTTATGGTAGATCAGCCATTTTCACTACCCGTAATCAACTGTTTAAGAAATGGTTTCAACCAAGAATCGCAAATGCAAACACGTTGCATTACGTTTCCTTCAGTTAGATCATGTGTTACCCAAATGTCAAGTTTTTTCTTGTACCCAGACTTTAGTAAATGACGTAAAACTGCTTTATTATCATCATCCAGTTCTTCAGCAATATCGAAGCTACTAATATGTCGATCTTGCTCCAGTTTCTCAAAGGTGGTACTGATTTTATCGTCCAGAGCGAACTTCATCTTTCACACTAAAATTTCTTGGCTTCCGCACAAATATTTTTCGCGGCGTTCGTCGCTATTTTACCTTTTTTATAATAAAATGTTCGTCACTTACGTTCATTTTGCTTATTTGAAAAACAATTGAAAAATGGAGCGAACAAGTTTTTTTTAACTAAATTGCATCTTCAGAATTGCACATATAAAGTTATTAAAACCAGCCAGTTACATTCAGTACAGCCAAAGAGGTTTGATGACTAATAATATTTTCAAAATACGAAAATACTTTTGCCCCGATCTATTATTAAAAAAATATAATGAATTTCCCCGAGTGGGAACTAAATCCAACGCTTGTGCCACTGCGCCACGACAGCTTCATTAAGTAATTAACGTGTTTTGACAATTTATTTTTAATTTTATTAATATAATAATTACTGTACGGTTTAATGAGCTATTGGTATTTAGATAATGAGGCCAGTCGTGGCGCAGTGGTACAAAGTTTGACTGTAAAACCGACTGGTTGTGGGTTCGATCCCCACTCGAGGAGATGAAATATTTACTTAAATTTATATTTTCATTTCTTCGCTCTGGTGTCGAGGCAAAGCGCGGCGTTGAGTTCTGCCACTCAACACGCAATGCCTCCAAAATTCGGCAGAAAGTGGGGAACGGAGTTTGTTAACATTAGATTCTCTCTGCCTACCCTGCTGTGTGCGGGATATAGCGTGAAGCTAATTTAATTTAATTTAATTTTTGGTACTTAGATACACCATTACTACGCATTCACGGCAGGCATAGTTTTTCCCACGTAAACTCCGAGTAAATTACTGTTATAGCAATTAGCAAATTCGTCGAACTAAGTACTTTAAATTGATATAATTTACAAACCGATTGTAAAAAAACAAACCCTTTATGTTCATGGAAGCTCGCCAAAATCCAATAGTGAAAACCGCATTTAAATCGGTTAAACCGAATGTGAGATTAATGATAGCAGACGCAAAGACACAACAGACAAAAAATAAAAAAAATATCGTTTTGGATGCCACTACGTTATTGAAGGTCCCCAATAACATATTTTTTGTATATTTCTTCCACGTACAGACATCGATCTTCTTTCACAGACTTAACTAATACGTAGGGTACGTATTAGTTTACTGAAGCTAACTCTTTTCGACTGTACTATATGGATAACACACACCTTAGTATTCTACAAAGTTTCTTTAGTTGAACGCGCTGATTGAAAGTTCGAATTGAATAATTATTGTTTGATAGTCTATTTAACCCTACTCCATATACCTATAGTTTTAAATTATATTATATCAGGTAAATTGTGTCGGTGTAACAAACGGTTTCTACGATCAGTTACTTCTGGTACCTACTTAAAATATGTCATTTTATTTTAATTTCATCTGTATATACTCACTACTTATCTGTAACTTAATTTTAATTTCCTTTTCCTCAGAGCCTTGTTTGTCGCATATCAAACAAAAAAGGCGCTGTTGGTGCATTGATTTTTTTAAGTTAAAACTCACGTGTATAACTTTAGCTTGTTCATCGATAGCCGAAACCAATAAAGTACGGGGTTTTCTAGGCTTGTGTGCGTGTGTGTGTGCATGGCGCCGTCGCTTGCGACGTCGTCGTTCCATTTCTAACTGCTCTGGACTATTTAATTCTTCCCTGAGAAAAAATAGCGAATGTTAATAAATATAAACAAAATCAAGCAATATTTATATTTAAGTGTAAATATTAAAATTATTTTTATTTTTTAAAAGTATGTCTTGTAGAGATGGAACCTATCAAATAGATATAGAAACGATGCATTACTGCTGATAACAGAATTAATGGTGCCTTAGCTGCATTGATGAGAGGGCGAAACGTCAGCACAGCTACACAGTGGGCTGCAAACGCTGATATAGGAAAAATAATGAAAGAAAGTTAAATGTTTTAGAGGTGCGATCTCTTCATGGGAAATGTAACCTTAGCCGGCCAGATCAGCAATGAAGCGATACACAGAATGGCAGGTACTATGCGAGTGTATCACATAATAAAAAAGAACATTAATAAAAAATGGAAAAAAGTAGTAAGAGGCACAGATCCTCCTGCATATTTACTACTTTTTTGTCTTAATTCTTTCGTCTTCGTGTGACCATTGAGAATATTCGGTGGAAGTTTATAAAAAAGTCATAAGACTTAATTATTGTTAGTTGGTTTGATTTTATACAAAAGTACAATTTCTGAAATTCACTTATTAAGTAATATTAGTATTGTTAGTAACACACAGAGCATTATCCAGCAGATCAAAAACAAAATAGTTATCTTCGCATGCAGCTGAGTTCTATAGTTCCTGTTAGGTTTTTAAAATAGTTCTAAGAGTTTTTACCCCAAAGTTTGTTTAAATAACTAAACAAATCCCTTGGCAGATCATTGTTTTTCCAAATAAAAATCGGAGTGAGTACAAAACAATAATTACTTTGATTTCACGTAGAAAAAAAATTTGAAACAGGAAAAAGAACGTGAAAGAATGGCCATAGAAATTAGATAATTAAAAGGTGCATTTCCGTCGAGTTTACGCTCATAACTTAAGGAGTACTTTATTAATAACCAGAGTCTGGTAATGGAGCTGGAAGATTTCCGTAATAATTCTGTAATAAAGCGAAATAATTCCATTAAAATAGGATCCCAAATTGTGGATTGTAAGATTCATCTTAACGTGTACTTCGACAACGAGATGGACAAAAAAAGTGATCCTATTAGACTTCCATTTTTATTCATTCATTGCACCCTAAAGAAGAAAGAGCCGGAACAGGAACGAAAATTGGTACATGTTCCAAAGTTGTGATGAAACAGGTGGAACATGTTCCTCATTTTTGCCGGAACATAATATGACTATTATAAATATAAACAGGTTAAGAGCAAACAAAAGATGCGCCGCACTTGACGCCTATATAGACATGATATGATATTAGACTGAGATCCCAGGGCCTCCAGACCTACATCATTACAGCAAAGTTAATTGTTGTTGTTAATTTAAAATACAGTTAATAAGTTCATCAGGGATTAATCAGTTCCTCAGAGTGTATGCAAACTTACTAACTTGAGAATGGGGCCTTTTCAGAGGTAGAGCTAATTTTAGTCACACGCGCTCACCTACATAAAAATATTTGATAAATGTTATCAGACCCTTCACGTAGGACTTTACTCCTGCCAGACGTCCTAAAGGTTCTTTCAAAATGAGACAAACTACGTTATACTAGCAAGCTTTAATCTTAAATAAGTATATTATTTACGGAGTATTTCAAAACTCCTTATAAGCACCCAGACCAATCTGACGCCTCAAGCATCTTATATAGAGTACTTATATAGAGTACTTATATACGCAAGCGAAGTACCTTTATATAGAGTACGGAATATTTTTTTTACATTATCATCCTTTCAATTGGGGATGGTGACGTCATTAAATAATAACGACTCCAATAATTATTATTTTAAATAATTTTATGTTATTATACCCACCCACGGTGTGTGTGTAATTTGAGCTTTTTCTTCTTATTTTGCTTTTGGATTTCATTCTCACACCAATATGACGGAAGTCGTTCACCGGTGTTACCAACGATTGAGGCCTCTTCTGAAAAGAATAAAAATATTTTAATATAGATATTTTTTTTTAATTTTAAAGTATATATAAAAATATATTTTTAAATATATTTTTAAACATATCCAGATTTCTCTTTCCTATCTTGCTATGTGCACAATCCAGCGTAAAGCAAGAAAAAATACTGCGACTGAAGTCACTTTCTCAGTAATTATAAGATAATGTTACGCAAAATATGATGCCGTTAATCCATGCACTTAGAACAACGGGACTTCCCTATCTTTGAAAACAATCACACAACATTTCTAATGAGAATTCCTTAGTTATACAACTTTCCAACTTTGAATGCAAGTTTCATACTCCAATATAAAGTAGACAACTTATACTAGTGTTTTCTTTTTATAAGCAAATACGTTTTTTTTTTATAGAGCCTTATAATAAGAATTTTTCCTTCCTTTCTAATAAGAAACCTTCAATTATATTATAAAAATGTTTTAGTCGACGCCAGTCGTGGCGCAGGAGGACAAACGTGTGACTGTAAACGCGGCAGGTTGTGGGTTTGATTCCCACTCGACGAAATTAAATATTTACTATTTTCCTTTTCTCGCTCTGGTATCAGAGTAAAGTGCGGTAAGTTCCGCCACTCAAAACCCAGTTTTACTCTAAAATTCGGTGGAAAGTGGGTAAAAGGATTGTCTCAACACCAATTTCCCTCGTCCTATCCTATCTGAGTACATACAGTATGAAGCAAAAATTTTTTTTATGAAAATAATAAATTTTAAATGTTGTTAATATTGTAATATATTAATTAAAATATGTTTTAATAATAATAGTTTAAAATACACGTGCAATAATACTAAATCTAATCCTATATTTAATTGTAAAACATTTATTTTAATACATTAAAAAAGTATATAAATCGACATTATCAATTTAATTAAACATTTATATATCTCCTCTCCATCTCCATATATAATAAAAGGATAGAAAAGTCAATTTTGTACATGAAAGATATAAAAAAAATAAAAATTAGGTCGGTTAATATGTCGATTATAGAACCTAAAAAACCACTCAGCAGAATTCTTGTCTGTCTGTCTGTCTGTCGGTTTGTTTGTGCGTCAATCACGCAAAAACTACCTGACAGAAATTGATGAATTTTTGCATGGTGTTAGCCTAGGGCCTCAAGGTACATTTTTTTTGGGTTTCATTCCGAATTTCATGATAGTTTTCTTTAAAAAAAATAAAAACTGAAAAATATAAATTACCTAAAATACCGATAACTACTGTATGAAATTAAATTAATTTTGGCATGGTAATAGTTCAAAGCCTAATGTCACTTATAGGATAGTTTTTATCATGGAGTATAAAGAATTTTTTGTAGAAAAAATTACATAATTATATTTTTTAATAAAAAAAATCGACTTCTTCAAATTCAACCGGATTTCACACTCTGAACTTAACTAAACTTTCACCAAACTACCCCTTATATGTACCCTTTCTAATAAAAAAAGAATCATTAAAATCGGTTGAATTGATATTGACTTATACGTCCATTTGTCGCGCATATACTTAATGTAAATTTGAGATTTATATGATTTTCTCATAGATACCATTGTTGGATATAAACTAAATTAAAATAAGACTACACGGGAGGCATTAGCTTTCAAATAAAAAAAGAATCATTAAAATCGGTTCATACAATCAAAAGTTCTAAGGTAATAAGGCTAAAAAATACAGCCCAATTGATGACCCCTTTTAAGAAGTCGGTTAATAGTAATCTGACATAATTAAATTACGACTATTTCATTTAACCACATTTTAAAAGAAGAAAGTAAATTGAGGCCGTTCGTTGCACAGGCGCACAAAGTGTAACTGTTGTGGGTTCGATGACCACGCAAGGAAACGAAATATTCATTTAAATTTATATTTCCATTTCATCGCTCTGGTGTCGAGGTAAAGTGCGGCGTTGAGTTTCACTACTCAGCACGCAATGCCTACAGAATTCCGAGAAAAGTAGGGAACAGAGTGTTGTTGTTAACACTAGAGGTCCTATGCCTACCCTGCTGTGTGCGGGATACAGCGTGAAGCTAAAAAAAGAAGTATAATCAATATTTGTTCAGTCTACCATAATTATTATTTCAAACGTCAACGTTGGTGATATTAACAAACATAATAAAGTAGGTATATTTTACGGAATTAGCTCATATGGCGATGTGTAGAATAAAAAGTATATGTATTTGGAAAGTAAATTCTGATTGTGAGTTCATAGTTTATAAAAGTTTTTATTGTGTTTAGATGGATCACGTGGTGATGTCAATACGTTTTAATGTCATCTTATGTTATCTGTTAAAATAGCGTGAAGCTGATTAAACTTAGTGTTATATTCAAAAGAAATTAATTGTATGTAATACATAATATGTAATTTATTAATACGTTTCAAGTATGAAAAAAAGAAAAAATGCAATATAATTGCATTTGTGTTTCCTTCCTATATTTTGTATTTCTATTATTTAAATCGATATATCAGGAACGTAAATGCGGGAACAGAGTTGCATGCCATTTTAGTACAGAGTAACCTCTAAAAAATGTATTTACTAAACTGAATAAAAAGAATGTGTGATTCCTCTATACAATATATTATTCTATATTATACATAAAACAGGTTAAAACAGTGCATATGAAGGTCCTCCTGTAGTATAACTATTTTCAATTACTATCAACACTACATTGTCGATACTAATGTGGTATTACAATATGAATGAAATTTTTCCGCCATTATGATGACATAGACAATTTTTTTAATTTGGAAAAATAATATATTAACTATAAGAACGTTGGTAGTTTTTTAAAAGGAATTCTTATAGAATAAAAAATTGCCTAAACTATGCTTCTTCGCAAGTGGTTTTAATAACTATTGGTATCAATTTTCCAAAAAATCACTATAAATATTAAATATGCTCAATTATACAGAGATTTTTTGTTAGGACCACTTTAAATGAAACCACAGTTTAACTACTCTATAAAAGCCTATTACATATTAAATTAAAAACCCGAAAATAAAAAAGTTATTTTTTCAAACAAAATCTCCATATATAATAAAAGGATAGAAAAGTCAATTCTGTACATGAAAGATATAAAAAAAATAAAAATTAGGTCGGTTAATATGTCGATAAAAAATTAATATGTTTAAAGTTAATATGTCGACTAAAACTTGACGCTATGACGGTACAATTGAGAGAACTGAGATTTCTGGTTGTAGCACTAGTTGTATTTTAATTAGGTTAAATTCCCACTAAGTGGCAGAATATATTTATTTTTCTGCCCGTAAAAACAAACGAAGCGAAGCCTTGTGTTCCGCTATACTATCTAAAGAAATTGGAAAGTGCAAAATTGAGTAAGTGCACCACTATCTTATTTGAAATTCTTTCTTCTCTCCATTATAAATTTTCATAGGATTGAAATGTAATAGTGACGTCTTTGAACAATAGTATATGTTCATAACTGTTAAAGTTAATTATCGAACAAATGGTTTACAACTCTGATGATACAAAGACATTCTGCTTCAGCTGATAATTTAATTAAAATGTCTACCGGATGATCAATTAGCCTGCAGTTTACGTTTTAATTGTTATTATGTATGATGTTACGTAACGTTTCTTTACGTTGATTTATTTATATACATATTACATTTAATGAATTAAATATATTTTATAAAAGGTTCACATATGTGATAACATGTTCACACATGTGGTCCACATATGTGACCACATATTCACACATGTGGTCCACACACGTGACCACATATTCACACATGTGGTCCACACATGTGACCACATGATCACACATGTAATCTTCATATGTGACTACATATCACACATGTGGTCTACATATGTGACTACATATCACACATGTGATATGCCCATGTGAATACTTATTCACACATGTGGTACACATATATGACCAAACGATGCCACATGTGGTCCACATATGTGACCACATGATCACACATGTGATATGCCCATGTGAATACTTATTCACACATGTGGTACACATATATGACCACACGATGCCACATGTGGTCCACATATGTGACCACATGATCACATATGTGGTCCACATATGTGAGCACATAAACACACATGTGGTCCACACACGTGACCACATATTCACACATGTGGTCCACACACGTGACCACATATTCCCACATGTGGTCCACATATGTGACCACATGATCACACATGTAATCTTCATATGTGACTACATATCACACATGTGGTCTACATATGTGACAACATATCACACATGCGATCTGCACATGTGAATACTTACTCACACATGTGGTTCACATATATGACCACACGATGCCACATGTGGTCCACATATGTGACCACATGTTCACATATGTGGTCCACATATGTGAGCACATATACACACATGTGGTCCACACACGTGACCACATACTCCCACATGTGGTCCACATATGTGACCACATGATCACACATGTAATCTTCATATGTGACTACATATCACACATGTGGTCTACATATGTGACAACATATCACACATGCGATCTGCACATGTGAATACTTACTCACACATGTGGTTCACATATATGACCACACGATGCCACATGTGGTCCACATATGTGACCACATGTTCACATATGTGGTCCACATATGTGAGCACATATACACACATGTGGTCCACACACGTGACCACATATTCACACATGTGGTCCACATATGTGACCACATGATCACCCATGTGGTCCACATATGTGACCACATTTTCCCACATGTGGTCCACACACGTGACCACATATTCCCACATGTGGTCCACATATGTGACCACATGATCACACATGTAATCTTCATATGTGACTACATATCACACATGTGGTCTACATATGTGACAACATATCACACATGCGATCTGCACATGTGAATACTTACTCACACATGTGGTTCACATATATGACCACACGATGCCACATGTGGTCCACATATGTGACCACATGTTCACATATGTGGTCCACATATGTGAGCACATATACACACATGTGGTCCACACACGTGACCACATATTCACACATGTGGTCCACATATGTGACCACATGATCACCCATGTAATCTTCATATGTGACTACATATCACACATGTGGTCCACATATGTGACCACATTTTCCCACATGTGGTCCACATACGCGACCACATATTCACACATGTGGTCCACATATGTGACCACAAATTCTCACGTGTGGTCCACATGAAAGACCACATATTCACACATGTGGTCCACATATGTGACCACAGGATCACCCATGTAATCTTCATATGTGACTACATATCACACATGTGGTCCACATATGTGACCACATTTTCCCACATGTAATCCACATACGCGACCACATATTCACACATGTGGTCCACATATGTGTCCACAAATTCTCACATGTGGTCCACATATGTGACCACAAATTCTCACATGTGGTCCACATATGTGACCACAAATTCTCACATGTGGTCCACATATGTGACCACATTTTCCCACATGTGGTCCACATACGCGACCACGTATTCACACATGTGGTCCACATATGTGACCACACATTCTCACATGTGGTCCACATGAAAGACCACATATTCACACATGTGGTCCACATATGTGACCACATATTCACACATGTGGTCCACATATGTGACTACATATTCACACATGTGATCTATATATGTGACTACACATTCACATAAAAAATTTTTTACTACACGAATAAACTTCAATAAAAGTTTTATAATTTAAAAAAGTTTATTTTTTATGTAGGCTGTCTCCTATCTGAAGTGTAGTTAAATGGAAAAAACTAGGAGGGCCAGTGTGTGTGTCAGTGATGACCTATTGCGTTGAGAGACAAGGTCCTTCATCCTTAGCCTCATTCGCAGGCCCCAAGTCAGCTATGGAGACAGCTATTTCTCTAAGCTACTGAATTAGAAACGATGGTACGACGAAAGAAGGTTACCGACACATTGTTTCGGTAAATGAGCGATGTATAAATGCATTTTGTCACGAGAGGTATTTTAAATTTGTATTGAAACGAACTGAAAAGTCAAAAATTAAAAGGAGTTATAAAATGTAATTTATCACATGAATTCACAAAACAATCTATACCTATTTTTTATTTTAAGAATTAAAAAAATGATGTTAGTTTTGTCTTGCCTGACCTTGTCGCACTCATTATCTTATTAATGTGATTAATCTCCTCTCCATATATATAATAAAAGGATAGAAAAGTCAATTCTGTACATGAAAGATATAAAAAAAATAAAAATTAGGTCGGTTAATATGTCGATTATAGAACCTAAAAAACCACTCAGCAGAATTCTTGTCTGTCTGTCTGTCTGTCGGTTTGTTTGTGCGTCAATCACGCAAAAACTACCTGACAGAAATTGATGAATTTTTGCATGGTGTTAGCCTAGGGCCTCAAGGTACATTTTTTTTGGGTTTCATTCCGAATTTCATGATAGTTTTCTTTAAAAAAAATAAAAACTGAAAAATATAAATTACCTAAAATACCGATAACTACTGTATGAAATTAAATTAATTTTGGCATGGTAATAGTTCAAAGCCTAATGTCACTTATAGGATAGTTTTTATCATGGAGTATAAAGAATTTTTTGTAGAAAAAATTACATAATTATATTTTTTAATAAAAAAAATCGACTTCTTCAAATTCAACCGGATTTCACACTCTGAACTTAACTAAACTTTCACCAAACTACCCCTTATATGTACCCTTTCTAATAAAAAAAGAATCATTAAAATCGGTTGAATTGATATTGACTTATACGTCCATTTGTCGCGCATATACTTAATGTAAATTTGAGATTTATATGATTTTCTCATAGATACCATTGTTGGATATAAACTAAATTAAAATAAGACTACACGGGAGGCATTAGCTTTCAAATAAAAAAAGAATCATTAAAATCGGTTCATACAATCAAAAGTTCTAAGGTAACAAGGCTAAAAAATACAGCCCAATTGATGACCCCTTTTAAGAAGTCGGTTAATAGTAATCTGACATAATTAAATTACGACTATTTCATTTAACCACATTTTAAAAGAAGAAAGTAAATTGAGGCCGTTCGTTGCACAGGGGCACAAAGTGTAACTGTTGTGGGTTCGATGACCACGCAAGGAAACGAAATATTTATTTAAATTTATATTTCCATTTTATCGCTCTGGTGTCGAGGTAAAGTGCGGCGTTGAGTTTCACTACTCAGCACGCAATGCCTACAGAATTCCGAGAAAAGTAGGGAACAGAGTGTTGTTGTTAACACTAGAGGTCCTATGCCTACCCTGCTGTGTGCGGGATACAGCGTGAAGCTAAAAAAAGAAGTATAATCAATATTTGTTCAGTCTACCATAATTATTATTTCAAACGTCAACGTTGGTGATATTAACAAACATAATAAAGTAGGTATATTTTACGGAATTAGCTCATATGGCGATATGTAGAATAAAAAGTATTTGGAAAGTAAATTCTGTTTGTGAGTTCATTGTTTATAAAAATTTATATTGTGTTTAGATGGATCACGTGGTGATGTCAATACGTTTTAATGTCATCTTATGTTATCTGTTAAAATAGCGTGAAGCTGATTAAACTTAGTGTTGTATTCAAAAGAAATTAATTGTATGTAATACATATTATGTAATTTATTAATACGTTTCAAGTATGAAAAAAAGAAAAAATGCAATATAATTGCATTTGTGTTTCCTTCCTATATTTTGTATTTCTATTATTTATATCGATATATCAGGAACGTAAATGCGGGAACAGAGTTGCATGCCATTTTAGTACAGAGTAACCTCTAAAAAATGTATTTACTAAACTGAATAAAAAGAATGTGTGATTCCTCTATAGAATATATTATTCTATATTATACATAAAACAGGTTAAAACAGTGCATATGAAGATATCCTCCTGTAGTATATCTATTTTTAATTACTATCAACACTACATTGTCGATACTAATGTGGTATTACAATACATTTTGAATATTTTTCCGCCATTAGGATGACATAGACAATTTTTTTAATTTGAAAAAATAATATATTAACTTAAGAACGTTGGTAGTTTTTCAAAAGGTATAAGAATAAAAAATTGCCTAAACTATGCTTCTTCGCAAGTGGTTGTAATAACTATTGGTATCTTTTCACCAAAAAATCACTATAAATATTAAATATGCTCAATTATACAGAGTTTTTTTGTTAGGACCACTTTAAATGAAACCACAGTTTAACTACTCTATAAAAGCCTATTACATATTAAATTAAAAACCCGAAAATAAAAAAGTTATTTTTTCAAACAAAATAAATAATAAAATTATCGTTGTAAAATAAAATACAATTTGTCAAAAACGACGCACGCACACATAAACCTATCAAAGGGAAACCGCCGCATACGCCTCATTGCGAAATCGAGTCGTAGGTATTGGCGGCAAAGTTTAAAGTTCTAAACATTTTAGTACTATTTTTGTAGTAGTATGTGTTTACATTATTGGTACCTATGCGTAACCGCGTCATACGAAATATAGATATGAATAAACATTGTGAAATGAGAAAAAAACCTACGTCTTCACTGTTGATGTATCTTGCTTAAATTCTTTAGGTACGGGTTTAAACTATTTTACCCTATATGCCCAATTGTAACTGTAACGCGACGTTGTGGGTCCGATCCACACATGCAGGATTGAATTATATTTTAATAATATTTTCATTTCGCACATCAGTCACACATTATACCCAATATCTTACACTAAGTTGCCCTACTAAGGGCGGGATAAAGCGTGGATCTGGTTTTAACTTTATGTGAACCGATTAAAATAAAGTCCAATCCAGTTGAGGCCAGTCGTGGCGCAGCGGCACAAAGTGTGACTGTAAAACCGACTGGTTCTCTGAGTTCGATCCCCACACGAGGAGATGAAATATTTACTTAAATTTATATTTCCATTTCTTCGCTCTGGGGTCGAGGTTAAGCACGGCGTTGCGTTCTGCCACTCAACACGCAATGCGTCCCGAATTCGGTAGAAAGTGGGGAACGGAGTGTCTTAATACTAGGTTCCTCCCTCTGACTAGCATGAAGCTGCTTAAAATAAAACTAATACTTAATATTTAAGGGCAGTTTGCCAGAATACAAACAAAAAAAGTATTTAAATCGGTTAAGCCGTTTCTGAGATTATCGCACATATAGTAAGTATCGATAAGTTGTGTTTTTATTTCAAACATTCAATTGAAGATTCTTATGGGAGGTACGAAAATGCGACCTAAAGTTTTAACAACTTTCTCATAAAAAACTTCATTACATTGCAAAGCTTAAAAGATATACTCGTATACAGGATGTACAGTATGTACTCAATTTTCAAAAGAACGTAATCCTGCTAGTTCTTTTATTCTACCCATATTCAAATCACTTTGGCATTACGAATTTATGTTGTGCATGCATTTGATTAATGTGTAATTTACCCTTTTTTACTTAAAATACTCCTTCGCGTGTTCTCTATATTTTGTGCTCGTAATGGTTTATGAGTACAAAAACGCCATAATAAGATAAATGAAGTGAACCATTTTTATAATTTTCTTAAAGGGTGAAGTAAGCCAAATTAAATGTATTTTAAACAAACCCACTCACGGCTTCGACCGCATACCACCTATATTTTTTTTCTAAGCCAAAGAATATCTTCATTAAATTTACTTCATAACGAAATAACTATCGCTCTTAAGTTTCAATACCTTTGTCGAATAATAAACGTTGAAATATCACGTTGCAATTTTTAATATTTTTTACAAACAAAATATCTTATTATGCTATATTTATATGAGAAATATAAAAAAAAATCTAAAACTGAGGCTTAAAGTTTCTTTCTGCTTATTTTTTAAAAATTAACAATCAAAAAATATCTACTACTGCAAGTAAGTATAATTTGTCCATAAACTTTATTTATATTTTAAAATTGTTTTCAAATAAAATTAATATTTAGTGAATGTAAAGATAATTTATATTTTATTGCCTCTAACTCTCACTTTCTTTAAATTTTCTATCAACGTTTTCTGGACATTTTAGTTTAGTCTTTGATACGCAAATTAGCATTACGCGTTAAAAAGACTACTCATAGGCATTTCTAGCTTAGGTTTCAAAAAAAAACGTACAATAACGTCATAGCGAAGCAATCACTTTATAAATTGTCTCAGCTTACATGATGAGGCAATTATACGAAAAAAACTGTCGTAAACGCCGTCTGCTTGTGGGTTCGATCCACACTCGAGGACATGGAATATTTACCTATTTAAATTTATATTATCATTACGTCGCTTGGATCTCCAGGCAAATCGCGGCGTTAAATTCCGTTACTCAACACGCAATGCTTCCAAAATTCAGCGGAAATCTCTTTCCGATCTTTCCGAACGGAGTGTCTTAGCACTAGGTTCCCTCTGCCTTCTCTGCAGTGTACGGAATACAGCGTGAAGCTGATTTAACAAAATTAAAACATAAACATCATATGTATAATTAAAAACAAAGAAAAGATGTGAGCACTACAATAATAGAAATATAATAATTTAAATTTTACAATTTACATAATAGAGGCCAGTCGTGGCGCAGCGGCACGAAGTGTGACTGTAAAATCGACTGGTTGTGGGTTCAATCCCCACTCGAGCAGATGAAATATTTACTTAAATTTATATTTCCATTTCTTCGCTCTGGTGTCGAGGCTAAGCGCGGCGTTGAGTTCTGCCACTCAACACGCAATGCCTCCAGAATTCGGCAGAAAGTGGAGAACGGAGTGTCTTAGCACTAGATTCCCTCTGCCTACCCTGCTGTGTGCGGGATACAGCGTGAAGCTAATTTATTTTTATTTTTACATAAATTATCGGTATTATTAATAAATATTACTTTATAAAAAAGGACAAACGATTCAACTTACGTAAAATGTAATATCAATTTAACATTTCAAAGCTAAGCCATCGTCGTAGCCGCCTTTAATGAAAATGTTTGTAATTAGTGTAGAGCGGAGTGGTTAGTTGCTACGTGCTCTTCGCTTCGTAAGAGGCGTGAAGCAATTATATTTTATGACAGCTATTTCTAATATAAAAACGATTTGTAATATATTCTTGCATCATTTTAAATTATATTATTAAAGTTATAAAAAGATAAAAAATCAGCTTCACGCTGTATCCCGCACACAGCAGGGTAGGCAGAGGGAAACTAATGTTAATGAAACTCCGTTCCCTACTCTCTGCCGAATTCTGGCGGGATTGCGTGTTGAGTGGCAGGACTTAACCATGCTTAGCCTCAAAAACAGAGCGAAGAAATGGAAACATAAATTTAAGTAAATATTTCATCTCCTCAAGTGGGGATCGAACCCACAACCAGTCTTTTTTACAGTCACACTTTGTGCCCCTGTGCCACGACTGGCCTCAAATTATATTATTAATGTAAAAAAAATAATAAAAATCAGCTTCACTCTCTATCCCGCACACAGCAGGTTAGGCAGAGGGAACCTAGTGTTCCTCATTTTCTGCCGAATATTAAAGCTGCTCATATAATATGAAATTTGAGTGAATACACACACACACTACAATACACACTCTATTAATTTAATTTTTATAATGAATATAACAATGTCAATTACTCAGTTAATGAGTAGAGCTACCTACTTATTTGCAGTCACTCGGTTAGTACTTAACTTTTGAGTACCGCTGAGTTTCTTGCGCCGGTTCTGCTCTGATGAGGGCAGTAACTTTAGTGAGCCGGAGGTAAATTGTTTAACTTTAAAAAAAAAATTAAACTTGTGATTTTGACTTGACTTTGATTTTGTTCAACATTCTCTCCATCCCACATAAGTCCGTATATCAAACATTATGCAATGGCACGACCTCTTGATTGTACAATACGAAGTGATCTTATATTCTATTTTTGTATTAAATTGATGTATTATTTGTAAATTTATAGTTTCAAGGTGAAGTGATATTGATTTTAAGACCTAACGATTTTCATTTATTTACCACCTTTGTTGCTCACTTATTTCTTAATCTTCTTCTTTTTTTATCTTCTTACACATTGATAAGCGAAAAAAGATAAAACACAAAATATAATTTTTAGAAGAATAAATTAACTAAATTTAATAATATAAGACGTATTTAATAGTAGAAAAATACATAATTACGACGATACTGTATCCTTACAATCTACTACATCTACAGTCCTTATTTTATAGCGTAGAAGATTTTTTTAATCGAATTGCTCTTTAAAAATTTATTTTGACTATTTTAGCGATACATATCCCAATGTTGATCAATGTTAGATGGAAAGGCAATCTTTTAAAAAAGAAATACCAATACTAGCTGAACCAGCCCACAAAAAGACTAATAGTTATTGCAGCTTTATAGACTTTCTTATAATGGAACAGGTGTTATCGTCAAATCTAAAGATTTATTTGAACTCATATATCTATCTTGCGGAAAAGAATACGTGTGTTTCGAGCCTTAGCTTTGGAAACAAAGTCATTTACAATAACATTTTATAGCTTCATACTCCTTTCAATAACTAAACAGAAATTCATATAAAAACGTAATATGTAATATTTTTTTCATTTTTCCACGCCTTTAGTAGGTGGATTTATGGTAGAGAATTTAATATGCGTATGTCAAAACACTTTGACATATACAGCTTATAACTTTACTCATTTAAGCATGCGGGCGAAGCCGCAGTTAAAAGTTAGTGTGTAATATTGGCAAAGGTTGCCAATATTACACACTAACTAAAGAGGATAAATTATTCTTTGTATAACCTAGCTTCAAATATCTTACCATCGGAAACGTGGCTTCTTAATAACAAAAGGAGTGGGTGGGTGCGCGCGCGCCGCCTCGCCTGCTCGGCGTGCAATGCACGCGCCTTGCGCTCGACCAGCGCCACTAATACGGCCTCCAGCCGTACTGCCCCCGACTCCTCGGTGCATACCGCTTTGTCGACCGTCTGTAAAATTGTTATTAGGTTTTTTAAGTATAATTTCAGAAAATCTAAGTAAAATAAATATAAGTACATTTAACTAAAGCTAATTTCTTTAATAAGTATAAAAAGATGAACTAATTTTGCTAATTTGTTTATCCCGCAACAAATAACTCAGGCAAGTGGTGGTGCTCTTCGCGAAGTGACTGGTTGTTGGTTCGATTCCCACTCGAGGAAATGAAATATTTACTAGCACTTACAGTTTCATTTCGCCGCTGTGATGTAAAACCAATAAATATAATATAAATTATTACTTCGATAAAAAAGCATTATATATGTATAGGTACCTATATATCTATAGAATTACTCTCTGCCATGTTCATTTCCCGTTATATTCCCGACATATTTACAGTAGTTTCTCTTTATATACTTGATTGTATGTTTATTTAAAGGGGATTTCGATAAGATAACATTACTTTCAATATTAAGCTATTGTAATACAACACCACTACCAAAGTCTTATCTAATTAAAACTTCAAAACAGATACCACGACTTCGATATGCATATATTTTTTATTTGTTAGTGAATTCATTACAATTACAGTTCGTTATAACTAAGTTTATTCTTTTTCTTTCTTATCCTATATATTATGATCCTAGTGTTAATACACTGCGTTCCCATTAAATATTTTCTTTCTTCAATTGGAAATCGAACCATTAACCTGTTGCGTTCACCATAAAATACGTAATAAAACCACATAGGTAATAAAAGCGTCGTGGTGCAGCGGCACTGTAACGCTACAGGTGTGAGTTCTATCCCTATTTGAGGGAATGAATTATTATTTATTATATTTATTTCTTCACCTTTGCACCAAGGCAAAAACCTGGCATTGAGTTCTACCACTCAACATGAAAAAATCGGCAAAAAGTAGGCAACGGAGTGTCTTAACATTAGGTTCCCTCTGCCTATCCCACTGTGTGCAATAATGATAGCTGATTTGATTAATACATTAATAAAGTAAAATTGTACAAAAAAAAATGCTATCGATAACAGATAGATAAAATCAAAATAATTTTGCTTAAACATTACGATCTCAATTTTTCCCAAGTTTACGATTGATGTATTCTAATGATACGCCCAAATCTCGAGGAAAGGGAGCGATGAATTCACCAATCTTTGATCTGATAAAATATTCATGGTCGCGTTGTTTTTCTGCAAAAAATCCCTTCATTTTTATAGTATAAACCAAACCTCTATATTGATATAAAAAAAGGTATAATATACGAAGAAAAATACGTTTTATAAAGACGTTAAAATCTTATTAATATCCAATATTAAATTGATTGTATTTAGTCCAAAATTGTGTTTCAAACATGAACGGCAAGAAAATATACATATAATTACAAATAATAACTAATAATCACGGACAAACATACGTACACGCGGGTCAATCTGAGAACTTTCTTTCTTTAAATTTAAAATACCAAACTTTTTTTCTTTCTTTAAAATACCAAACGTCCTCCTAAGTGTAACAATTTAATTTCTGAAAACCACATCAAAATCTGTTCAGCCAATCAGCCATCTCAGAACCTTCTTTTTTCTTCAAACTTTCTAAAGCTTTAAAGGTGGAATCCGTAATATTTATAACAATATTGTATTGAACTTTATAAAATCAATGGCCACAATGTCTACAGTATAGAACTACAACTACAATGATTGATGTTTTATTTCTTTTTTCATACTATTGAAAATATAATATTTAAAACTATATTGCTACAAACTAGTAGGTCTACGAGAATATTTCCGCGAGAATTTTGCAATTTTTATTTATATTTGTATATATACAACTTGAGGCAGCACTCGTGGTGCAGGGAAACAATCGTGCGACTGTAGATAAGACGGTTAAGGGTTCCATTTCCACTCAGGGGTATTATATTTGATATTTTACACGCAATGTTTTAAAAATTCGACGGAATGTGGGGAACGTAACGGAGTGTCTTAGTACCAGGTCCAAAATGCTTTTTTCTCCTTTAAATTCATTAGGAATAAAGATACCAATCCTTTACATCGCAACGCTCTTAATACACAATGGAAATATACCGATAGTTCAAATCCATATAAAAACGGTTACAAATATATTTAAAAAAATAACATATGTATTTATCAATGACGACTCAATCACACTAAAGCCTTTGTAATATTGGTCACACTACATTTATGGCTCTCGTTACTTTTATGGTTACGACAACTACCACAGGCTTTGTATCGATTAACCATTTGGTTTTTCACATTATTTTGTAAGCTTAAGGAGTGTCTTTACACTAGGTTCCCTCTGTCTACCATACTGTGCGCGGGATACAGCGTGAAACTGATTTCATTTAATTTCAGTTTTTAATAGTACTAACATAGCCCACGGTGTTACTAACGTATATACATACCATACTATTTTTAAATACATATTGGAATCAGGATACATTATATCCTCAGTTGTGAGAAATGACATTTACAGGGCCTTGATATTTTGAATGATAGAACACTAAATGATAGGTACGGACGAATGTTTATGCTAAAATAAGGTTTTTTTTTCAGCTTCATGCTGTCTCCCGCATGGAGCAGCGTAGGCCAAGTGAGGCTAGTGTTAGGACACTCCGCTCCACACTTTCCGCCGGATTCTGGAAAGACTGCATGTCGAGAGGCGGGACTCAACGCCGCGCATTGTCTCGATACCCCAGCGATATAATGAAGATGTTTAATATTTCATTTACTCGAGTGAGCATCGAACCCACAACCTCGTGCATGTGTGCCTTGTGCTCCTGCAATACGACTGGTTTCTAAATAAGTCAATAAAGTTAATGTTTACAGACATTCGTCCGTCCGTGTATCGAACTTACAACCACGTAGTGTCAAATCGCTGCACCTTATATATATATACTTTTTTCCATTAATATATTACTAAATTAATTCACTACAATATATTAATACTTTTGTTTTCTTGCGGAAATGACAAAATCGATGCTGGCTTAACAAATTCTTTTGACAGGTAGAAACCAATGTGGCTGACCGACATTCCATCGGTCGAATCGGTTTTATTAGGTCAAAACGAAGCAAGCGGTATTTTCTATTTTAACTTATGAAATATACTTTATGTTCTAATACTAACTTAATTACTGATTTGAGGCCAGACGTGGCGCAGCGGCACGAAGTGTGACTGTAAACCGACTGGTTGTGGGTTCGATCCTCACTCGAGGAGATGAAATATTTACTTAAATTTATATTTCCATTTCTTCGCTCTGGTGTCGAGGCTAAGCGCGGCGTTGAGTTCTGCCACTCAACACGCAATGCCTCCAGAAATCGGCAGAAAGTGGGGAATGGAGTGTCTAAAAGCACTAGGTTCCCTCTGCCTACCCTGCTGTGTGCGGGATACAGCGTGAAGCTGATTTTGATTTTTTAAATTTAAAATTTTATATATAATGAAATTTTAATTCACTTCATAACAAACATAATTTTGCAGTTTTTCAACAAACAGAAGATTCATTGGCTTATATCAAAGCGCAGAGACATCGACACTACATTTTAAATGAGCTGGCAATCTTTTTTTCTGAATGTAATGGAGCGAACTGAAGTGGAAGATTAGAAAATGAATAAAGTATTAGCCTTGATGCAATATACCAACATATTGCATAAAACTCGACTCGAGTTAACATAAGGATTATGGCCAAAACTTTTATTACGAGATTGCTTTCACAAGATTTGTTAATATTAAAGAGAGTTATTATTTTATTCAGACGTACTGGTAAAATAAGTAATTTTACCAGTACGTCTGAATAAAATACTTATATAAGTATATATATATATATATATATATATATATATATATATATATATATATATATATATATATATATATATTATGTGAAAGCCTTGTAAATTTAAATTTTGATTGAATTGAATATGAATTATTATTACTGAATATGTTCATTTCTTCACTCTGGCACAGAGGCAAAACCCCGGTGTTGAGTTCCGCCACTCAACACCCAATGTCTCAAAAAATTTGATCAAAAGTGGGGAACGGAGTGTCCAAGCACGAGGTTCTCTCTGCCTACCCAGCTGTGTGTGGGATACACATGAAGCTTATTTTCTATGTCGTATTGTTAGAACAAACATTCACTCCTTACATTTCGATTCCAAAAAAATTGTTTATGTGAATCGACCATTTTTTTTAAATAGTTAATAGATCATTTAGTTTCGTGGAGATTTGGACAAGATCTCAACTTTCGCAATCCATGGTCATACCACTAGCATTAAGTTATCACTGCTACTATACTGTACGCGCGTAAAAAGGGAACAAAAATGCACTAAAATATAGAAATACCTGTTATAATATAAATATTATACAATATTAGATATTCGCAATATTAAATATACAATATTAAATATACAATATTAAATATACAATGCGGAGTCAGCTTAGCTGATCGAATCCGCAATGAAGAGGTACACAGAATGGCAGGTACTAGCGAGGATGTCACGGTGAGAATGAAGAAGAACGTGCTCAGCTGGTTTGGGCATGTCGAACGAATGAGTGATGAAAGAATGGCAAAAAAGATTTATGATGGAAAAGTGAGTGGTAAGAGAGGTAGGGGGAGACCTCGGTTGACCTTTGAAAACACAGTATCAAAGATACTGGAGGAAGGTCACGTAAAAAGCATGAGGACCCCCCGGAGGGCATGTATGAAGAGGTTGATGACAGTGGACGAGGCGAAAGAGGTATGTAGAGACCGTAGCGTTTGGCGCTCCGTTCTCTCTGACTACCCCGCCAGGGATAAAGCGTGAAGTTAAGTTAAGTTAAGGTAAGTTAAATATACAAAATTAAGTTGTTATAAAATAAATAATAAGTAAATAAATCAGCTTCACTCTGTATCCCGCACACAGCATGGTAGGCAAAGGGAACCTAGTGTTAGGACACTCCGTTCCCCACTTTCTGCCGAATTCTGGAGGCATTGCGTGTTGAATGGTAGAATTCAACGCCACCCTTTGCGTCGACACCAGAGCAAAGAAATGGAAATATAAATTTAAGTAAATATTACATCTCCTCTAGTGGGGACCGAACCCACAACCAGTCGCTTTTACGGTCACACTTTGTGCCCTTGCGCCACGACTGGCCTCATTATTAAAAACATGTTCATATCGCTAAAAATCCTAAGCTTTTACTTAAAATGAAAAGAAATAAAATGTATCTTACATCGGTCGACTGCTGGCGCATGGTGAGCGCGCGGCCGGCCCATGTAGCCGATCATCGCTTCACGCCGACCGCTACCGCGCCCCACATTTCGCCTGTAAAAAAATATTTTTTATGATACGCTGTAGTTATTATCTTAAGTTTCCTTTCAGTATATAAGTAATATTGAAATTGAGGCCAGTCGTGGCACAGGGGCACAAACGTGCGAATGTAAAGGTGACAGGTTGTGGGTTTGATTCCCACTCGAGGAAGTGAAATAGTTTAATATTTTAATTTCCTCGCTCTAGTAACGAGGTAAAGCGAGCCCTTGAATTTCGTCACGCAATACGTCAAGAATTTGACGGTTAGTGTGGGATGGAGCGTTAACACTGGGTTCCCTGGCTCCCTCTGTTTACACTTATAAAAAAAATATTTGTATTTCACAATATGGATATTTTTTATTCCACAATATAAAGAAAAAACATTTTATTCGTTAATTTCGCTAGTTAAATTGTATATAAAATATGTTTGTACATTCCACATATTTAGCAAAGTTATTCTAAAAAATAAATACATAAGTATTCACATCATCAGTTCATAAGATAAGAGAATTGTAAAAAATAAAAGGTTCTGAAAATTAAAATTAAAATTAAATTAAATTAGCTTCACGCTATATCCCGCACACAGCAGGGTAGGCAGAGGGAACCTAGTGTAAGACACTCCGTTCTCCACTTTCTGCCGAATTTTGGAGGCATTGCGTGTTGAGTGGCAGAACTCAACGCCGCGCTTTGCCTCGACACCAGAGCGAAGAAATGGAAATATAAATTTAAGTAAATATTTCATCTCCTCGAGTGGGGATCGAACCCACAACCAGTCGTTTTTCAGTCACACCTCGTGCCACTGCGCCACGACTGGCCTCTAAAAAGGTTCTGGCAGATGAAAAATGAATGAATTTTATGAAAAATAAAAAATTACTCATAAGTGGATGCCTGGAGCGGTTATTATGAACTTCATGAAAAATATTACTTTACTTTTATATAATAAAGAATGCTTTTCCCTTTCTGTAACGCACAAAGCCAATATGGAATTTAAGTAGTCACGTGGAAACCTTTTTCTAATATATTTTCTACCAACATTTTTATAAATTCCTACATGAAAGCGGCTCGATTTCATATATGCTGTTATATTTATATTACACGATGTTCAGCAATGAGGTGATAGGTATAGTAAGTTCTATCCTGTGCAAGGTCATATATAAATTTAAATAATTTAATACTATTTTTACATTTCTTAAATGTTAATCCACAATTAGGCAAGAGAAATATTTCTTAGAAAACATATAAAAATTAGAACGTAGCGTAGGATTTAGAATCGTGATTTGTACGGTTTCTAAGAGGCGCGGGTTCAAATCCAGTTACGTTATTTTTTTATAGTTTTTGTAAAATGTATGATTTAATAAAATATGTTAAATAAATATACTGTTATCAGTCAATAGAATAATGATAGAAAGCCAAGCTTGTACATAGATATTCATTTGGGTACAACTTACCATAGATAAACGTTTACTGTGTTAGTTAATATCGCCTACCAATAAAGAGATTCACTTGATTTAACCGCAACCTCTCTGAATATTACAAATCTAATATTAGCACATAGCTGTACTAACAACAGCAATTTGAAATGTTATTATCATTGAGATCTCAATGATAATAACAAAATATTTAATTGATTAAATTACTAATTCAGCTTCACGCTGTATCCCGCACACACACGCAGGATCGGCAGTAAGAACCTAGAGTTAAAACACTCGGTTCATTATTTTCCACCGAATTCTAGAGGCATCGCGTGTTGAGTGGTGGAACTCAACGCCGCTGAGCACAAATCGAGGAAATGAAAATATAAATTTAAATAATTATTTCATTTCCTCGAGTGAGGATCGAACCAACAACCACTATTACTATAAACCACACGTTTATGCTCCTCCTGCGCCACGGCTGCTTCATTAGTTACATTTATTATCAGTTATTATATTGATAAGCATATTACAATAGACTATTATTTTTAAAAAAAAAAACAAATAAATATTATAAACAAAAAAAAGCGATTTATTTCATTTTCTCCACTTATTTACTTTACTCTATCTATCCAAAACGTACGTTTTTATATTGTATATTTCATATTTAAAACTGAAATATCGATTATGCAAATGATCTTCTCAACAAAATGAAAATTAGGTCATATTAAACATAACATACACTATAACATAATAATGGCATACCAATACTGTCATTGCTGCTCATTAATTAAAGTGCAATATACACTCCCGATGAATATTTGCATATAAGTAGTGAGTGGTTTTTGTTTTTGTGTGAGGCCAGAGGAGAAGTGAGGCCAGTCGTGGCGCAGTGGCACTAAGTGTGACTGCAAACGCGACTGGTTATGGGATCGATCCCCCACTCAATATTATAAGAATGTTGCCTTTTTCACTCGAGGAAGTGAAATATTTATTTACATAATTTTTTTTCATTTCGTCGCTCTGGTGTCGTGTCAAAAGCGCGGTGTTGAGTTCCACCACTCATCACGCCTCCAGAATTCGAAATAACCTGCTGTGTATTTGATATAACGTGAAGCTGATTTTTTTATTATTTATTTTATTTTTATATGCTAAATTAATAGCGTCACTACTCACTTCGTATTTAGTTTAAAATGTTAATCAAATGATATGACTTGTACTTCATTGTATTATTGAAATTACACTTGGTGTATTATTAGATTAGTATATGTTATAGTAAAATTACTACGATACATATAATAAAAATAATTGTAACAAATTAAAAAAAGAAGTTTATTGATAGCCATTTGAAAGACCTATATACTATAGACAACTTTTTAAGCTTTTTTTATTTGTTACAAATATTTTTATTATATGAGACGTAAAATAACAATAGTTACTATGTAAATTAAAGATTAGATATACTAACTCATATCTTCTATTATCAATTTTAAGTGTAATGGAAGCCATCTTTAACAATATAGGTATGAATATGACGTCAGTGTGATATCAACCCGAGACCAATTCGTAACATTTAACAATTTTTTCTTTTCTCAATATTATTAGAATGATGCCTTTTTAGTATTATATTTTATGAAAATGTCTCAAAAAGGAAAATGGGAAAAAACTCTAAAAGCTTTACACTGTGTTCCGCAGATAACAGGATAATCACAGCGTACTTGGGAACCTAGTGTAACCTGGTGTTAAAACATACCGTTTTCATGAAGACACTTTCCGTTTTTTTCTTTCTGCCAAATTCTGGAGGCTGATGTGTTAAATGACGGAACCTAGCGCCGCGCTTTAGGAGGGAAATAAAATTAATTTAATTGAATATTTTCTTTGTTTACAGTCCCACGACTGGCTTTACTATTTTTTACTTATAAAAATAAACATATAAATAGAGATGTAGGTATGGATTGCAAACGATAAAACTTCTCTAAGTACGTACTTGAAAAACTGATTAATAAGATAAACGACCCTTCAACCCCGATCTCAGATCGGGTGTTAATGGGAATTTTATTTCTTTTTATTGATACTATTACTTAAAGTTGGGGCACAACGTGTGGTGTGAAATCGAATGGCTGTGGGTTCGATCCCCACTCAAGGAGATGAAATACTTTTTTTATTTATATATCCATTTCTTTTCTCTGGTGTCGAGGTAAAGCGCGGTGTTGAGTTCCGCCACTCAACACACAATGCCTCTAGAACTCGAGAGAAAATAGGGAACGCAGTGTCTTAACACTAGGTTCCCTCTGCCTACCCTGCTGCGTGAAGATTGTTTTTTATTCGTTTTTATTATTTAGTTTTTAGATAAACCACTTCAATGAATTTGGAAAATATACACAAATAAAATTTTCAATTTTAGTTTTATTTTGATTTTTTTTTTGGCTCTTTTATATATATCTGATTATAGGTCCAGGTCACTTTCGAGTGATCATATTTAAAAAGTGTATGTATGTAGCTGCGATTTAGTTAGACAAATTACAGCGTTGAAATACGCCTCCCACGCACAATTTGAAGGAGTGGAGTAATGTTTCAATTGAGTCACTTGCCAAGCGCGCAAATGGGAAAATATATATGGCAGATACTTTATAAAATAAAAAAAGGTTCGTGATAAATATCACGTATTAAAATAAGCAATTTTTCAGTGTTTCATACTTCAAATGGAGAAAACGGATCCGATTTATAGAATTTTTTGTTAGTCTGTCCATCTGTCAAGAGCATTTATCCTTAAACCGCGTGGTGGTATCAAGCTGTAATTAATTATAAATATTTAGGTCTAAAGTCTATCGAAGCACATAAAAAACAAACTTCTAAATCAACGGAATCAAAATATACAAGTATTTATACCGATGTTTGATGATGATGATTTTTACTGAATTTTATATGTAATTCACCGCGTAATCGAAACCTGTAGGATGCTCCCTGTGGACCTACAGTTATGAAATTTGGCACGAAATGAGATCTTAAAGTACAAATAAATCCAATGAAAACGTATTTTTTTATTAATTCATAGAAAAAAATATATTTTATAATTAATTTCATATGAAATGAGTACAAACTTAAATTTGTAAACTTTATAAATTTTACTTCTCGTTACATTACAATCCTAAAATTGATACGAAAGCCTAGACGTATCGCAATCGCAATTTATAGGTTTCTTTTATTTAAAAAATCGGTTTTTGTACAATATACAAAATATATTAAAAACATAAATATTTATTCAAATTCCAATAGCTATTTCCAATTCAAACCGTAAAGATTTTGTCAATACGTTCGTAGAGGAGTGCATATAAAAGTGCTTTCGATATGCGCTACGTACTACGAGCTTTTCACGGTGTGTTGCTACGAACTATAAATAATGTATCAAACAACGTAGAATCAACCCAACACCGTATAGCATATCACGGTTGCCATTGACTGGAAAATGTCGCACTTTTTAAAATACATAAACCACATTTTGTAGCTATATTTAGTTACTTAAACTCTAATAGTTTAAGTAACTAAATATAGTAAGACATTTATTTGTGAGACCGTCATGGCGCAGGGGCAAAAGGATGCGAGTGTACCACGACAGTTGTAGGTACGACCCCAATCGAGGGAATGAATTATTATTTAATAATATTTTCATTACTTTACTTTGGCACCAAGGTAACAGCCCGGTGTTTAGTTCCGCCATTCAAGACGCAATGATTGAAAAATTCGATAGTAAGCGCGGAATGGAGTGAAGCTACTAAATTTAGATATCTATTATATGCGATATCGTTTTTATTACCGCTTTGCTGTTTGTTTTAATAAAAAAAACACCTACATTGATTAATTTTAAAAGCAAACCTTTAAATAAATTAAAAAATGTTTCAAAGACGATACTCAAATTATTATTAGACCGTACAATTGCAAAATACCAAAAGGCAAAGTCGCTTCAAGTATACCTGGTGACCGTGTTACCAATTAACCAGTTGGGAGTTAATACACGTTAGTAGGCCATGGACCTTCAAATAAGCTGAATTAGTCACACGGCAAAGGGTTATACTATCGTTATTAAGTGAAATAGTATGGTAGAGTTAAATTATTTTCCATAATAGAATAATAATAATAATTAATAATTAGCTTCACGCTATATCCCGCACACAGCAGGGTAGGCAGATGGAACTTAGTGTTAAGGACACTCCGTTCCCCACTTTCTGCCGAATTTTGGAGGCATTGCGTGTTGAGTGGCAGAACTCAACGCCGCGCTTTGCCTCGACACCAGAGCGAAGAAATGAAAATATAAATTTAAGTAAATATTTCATCTCCTCGAGTGGGGATCGAACGCACAACCAGTCGGTTTTTACAGTCACTTTTGTACCACTGCGCCACGACCGGCCTCTATTCCATAATAGATATGTTCGTAAATTTCAATTTGAGCGGAAACTATTTATTAATCATAAATCTTGATATTATATATGAGGCCGGTCCTAGCGCAAGCAGCTGGTTGTGAGTTCGATCTCTACTCGAGGAAATGAAATATTTAATATTTTTTCTCTCTGGTGTCAAGGCGAAGCACAGCGCCGAGTTCCGCCACTCAACACGCTATGCGAAAAATTCAGCGGAAAAAGTGGATTCGAGTGTTTAAACACTAGGTACGTACTGCCTACCCCGCTGTGTGCGGGATACAGTGTGAACCTAATTATAAATCTAGATATATAATTTGAATTACGAACAGTGCGACACGGCGTTTAGCAACAATTTAAACTTAAAATGTACCTTGTTTTCGCCGCATTGCAGTTGCTTTATGATTTTGCGGTTTTATACAATATGCAAACACGAGGCCTACTCTCTGACCAATCCTCACGAGAGATTCATTTGCATAGAAATCCGTATAAACTGCTAACCGCGCCGTAAAAGGCCCGAATGTTCCGCATAAATTATTTTTAATTTTATTAATATTAGGCTTAAGCATTTGTTTTTTATAGTTTTAATAAAAAAAAGCAAGAAATAGAACAAGGACAGTACTTTACTGCTCTTCAGCATTAGGATTATGTAGATTAGATTTTTCGGTCGTTTGTGTGTAAATTTCAAAGTGAATTATTCTACTGCTAACGCGATGACATTAGGCTAAAAGCGCGGCGTTAAGTTCCGTCACGCAATGCCTCCATAATTCGGCGGAAATTGAGGAACGAAGTGTCTTAACACTGAGCTCTGTCTGCCTACCCAGCTGCGGGATGCGGGATACAGCGTGAAGCTGAAGCAATGACATTTTGTTTAAGGAAATTCAATTTAGATAATTAGTGGCGCTTATGAAAACTACCATAGTTCCGCGTTAATATTTTAGCTCGAACCAATAATGTATTGAGTTTACTGTGACATATTAATAAATACTACATTTTTAAAATCAATCTACAAATGGAAATTATAGGGGCTTTAGCATTAGCACGAAAACAGATCGAAGCAATTACATGAAATGACATTTTTATAGGTGTATAATCATGATTAGGGTGCGGGCGAGTAAGTACTAAGTAACGTGATATTTGACAGAAGCTGTAAAAATAACACAAAAAACGCCTTGTAAGCACTGCTACGTAGTGTTTGTGGAAAATATAAAAAAAGATAGTTGTTATTATAATATTTTAAATAATAATTCTACCAACATGAATCATTTCGTGTTGGTCGAACAACGTGACCACTTTTCTAAACAAAGTAGAATCGTGGTGTGTCTGGACACTTGTCCAATGAAAATGTCAATACTATAAATATTATCTTCATCTATTTGGATAATGAAATTATGTTATATTTATTTAAAATTTCTATATGAAACGCAAAAGCATATAACAGATAAATTTTCCTTTCAATTCATTTTTTTTACAAGCATATTTGGTAATTATGTTCTATGGTCAATCAAGCTGGTTAAAAAAACCATTATGGAAGAATATTAATGTGTTTAAAATGTAAGTAAGAACTGGCTGCATCGCAAAAATATCACTATATTTTCGTAGTGCAATCGTGGACGTATCTTTAAAATATTTTTCCAATGGGGCCCTGGACTTTAGCTTCGGACAAATTTGATCGTATCGAATATTTCTGGGGTGGGCACGGACCACACGCCACCCCTTTTTTTCTGTTATACAAATTTTGTCACCTTAAGAAAATAAAAAATCCACCCCACGTTAATGGATTATAAGTAACTCTTATATTACATAAGTATGCGATTTGTAATTTAATTTAGCTTCACGCTGTGTTCCGCATATAGCAGAGTAGACAAAGGGAACCTGGGAACCTAGCATTAAGACACTTTCGTACTCTCACTTCCCGCCGAATTCTGGAGGGACACACATCAAGCTAATACATTCCCATCATAACAAAAACATAAAAGGCTCACAAAACGCGGTTTGAATATAAATTAATATAATAAACGAAAATAAGCCTACCTCCGTGAACTTCGTCCAAGCGATTGAAAGATTTTTATATTACCTTTGAGAATTTTTACCCACTTAAGTACAGAACGTTGATCGATATTAATATGAGCACGAGTACTTAGTACTGTTAGGCCGTTAGGCTTTATATACCGAAATATTTCAATTATCCCGTAATTGGTCGGTTCGGTTATTTGTAAAATATTTGACCCCTTCAGTCCGCGTGAATGGTATAGGTAAGTCAAATAAGTATTTATTGATATAATGCTTATAATGTTATGGTTTATATATTCTTGTATAATTTATTGTCGTTAGGTATTTACTAATAATTTAATCAAACTAATAAATTATTTATTTTTAAACTTTAAAAATAATAGAGGCCAGTCGTGGCGCAGTGGCACGAAGTGTGACTGTAAAATCGACTGGTTGTGGGTTCGATCCCCACTCGAGGAGATGAAATATTTACTTAAATTTATATTTCCATTTCTTCGCTCTGGTGTCGAGGCTAAGCGCGGCGTTGAGTTCTGCCACTTAACAAGCAATGCCTCCAGAATTCGGCAGAAAGTGGGGAATGGAGTGTCTTAACAAAAGGTTCCCTCTGCCTACCCTGCTGTGTGCGGGATACAGCGTGAAGCTGATTTATTTTATTTACAAATGATTAACTTCTTCAGATTGTATATATTGGAACACATCATACAAACTTTTTCAAAAGGTTTTGTTTTATAGTTTCTGATATTTTAATATTTGTATTACAATACTGAGTTATTTGTAGTTTTTAGGGTTAGTTTTAAGGCTACATTTTAAGGAAAAAGGAACCTTTATAATATCATTTTGTTGTCCGTCTGCCTGTCTGTCAAGAGCCTTTATCAAAGAACGCTTGAAGATATCGAGTTGAAATTCAAACTATATACTTCAAACCATAGATCTATGGCCCCATGAAATCCTGAAATAAAAAAATATTTCAACATTTACTTTACAAAAATATATAGTCGTTATGTAACAAAAAACGCGTATGTCGACACTATAAAGGGATTCAAAATAAATAGGGTATTTCCGGTTAACTTAGAATTATGAAATTTGTCAACTAGCATTTACAGGTAGTTACTAGTTTAGGAAAAAATCTGAAAGCTATACATTCGTGATTAAACCATGAAAAATAAAAGCCTTAAACAGGGGTCCAAGTGAGGTATCAGAGGAAATGACTCTGGCTAAGCTAAACCTGAATTTCAGAAAAGCTCGAGACCTCCAATTTTTGCTCATTTATTTATGAGAATTATAAATAATTTCCTTTGCATTGGTTTGATTGTCACTTAATTGACTATTATTAACTTGACAAATTAAAATCAATTGTACCGGAAGTAGTCAAATGTGTATTAAAAATATAAAGTTTTTTTTTTTATCGTTTAAATCAGCTGTCGAACATTCTTGTTGCTAAGGTGTTTTATTACAACATAATATTCAAGTCGAGTTGGGATAATAATACAATTTTCTGATAATATAATTATTCAATGAAACTTTGTTATCTTTTGTCTTGAGGTACTTTTTATAAATCACCTTTGGTACTTACCTACTCTAAAAATAATTATAAATATTAAGCACGTCTCACGGTTCTCGGCATCTGTTTAATTATAATTTCAATGAGATTTGCTTTTACGATTGATTTGACTTACATGAATGTTATACTAGTATAATATTTTCTGATGATCTTACACTAATTGAATGTAAAGTATAAAAAAAAATCACTTTAATGTTATTTTAAAAAAACATCGTTACAATTAAGGGTAAGTACATATTATTGACAAATTGAAATCTCGAGAAACATTCTCTATAAGTATTTACACAGTATTAATAAATATTCTGGAATAAATTTTTAGGGTTCGGTGCCTCATAAGAAAAATTCGGATATAAGATCAGTTGGTTGTCCGTCGCGTCTGTCCTTCTGTCAAGACCATTTCTCACGAGATTACGTAGAGTTATCAGACTGAAATTAATATGAAATATTCAGGTATACGGCCCTTTGAAGTACAGAAAAAGTCAAGTCTCGACTGAAACCCAATCAAAAAATACTAGCGTCTAGACATCTTTTTTGCTGAATTTTATATCAAATTCGTGGCTTAATAAAAACCTATAGAATACTTTTCGGTGACCTATGACACACACGTGGCACAAAGTGACAACACATAATACAAATAAGGAGAAAAATCGGAAAAGTGAAAATTTATCGCATTTTCATATAAGAAAACCATTACAAACTTATGTTTATAGTTAATTTCATACAAAGTGATTGCATACACTCGTAAACTTAAATTTGCCCACTTTCTTTGTCGCTTAATCAAAATAAATAGGGAATTTTCCGTTGACCAATAATTATGAAATTGCCCAAAAATGAGAATTTGAGGTATAAATAAAAAAACCAAATAATAGATATTTGAATGTACGCATATTACACAAAAAAAATTATTACAATGTTATAATCAAAATTAATTTCAATTGAAATATGAATGCACATCTAATACTTCTAAAAGTTGTACTTTCCGTTGAATAATCCTGAAATTTATGCGGAACCTTTGGTAGTCGAGTCCGACTCGTACTTGGCCGTTTCTTTTATAATTTGTTAGTGTTACGTAGTACGAATATTATACTATACTATTGTATTAAAAACATAACACTTTATCTAAGCTTCATTTTGTATAAAGGAGAAAGTACTTAACACTTTTGTTGAAATTAAAATACGAGCGCAAAGTTGAAGGTTCATAAGCGATGTGTGGGAGCTTGTGTGTGACACATGCTGATTGTTTCTTTTATTCTCTGTAAAAGTGTCGAGCTCGGAGCCGGGGAAATACCGCTTGATGCTTTAAAACTGCGGCAGAATTTTTTTTTAACTTCAAACGAAAGTCAATATCAATTACAATGTATATACATCGTTCTATATTAGTATTAGCTGCCCGAATGGAATTATTATATTACTAATATATATTTAATATTATTTAAGTGTATTTAGAGAAAGTTTAGTTAGTAATCTTAGTTATAATGTTCTGGAATATATATATATATATATATATATATATATATATATATATTCCAGAACATTTCTGGAGTTGATTTTGCGAGTGATGATGATGATGATGGGGAACAATGTGTACATTTTTGTGGTTGTTAATAATTAAAATATTTATTGTCAATTAATTTATATAATATTATTAAGAAAAACACAAATAAAAACAAATAAACTTTACAATTTTTATTATTTACTTAATACAAACACGATCAATGGCAAAAACTTAAGTCTACAATTTTACATCAATTGAATCGTCTCATAATCTAACATTTAAATGATTAATTATTGTCTTTTTACTAATTTCTGGTTTTGAATTCAAAATGGAGGTACGATACCGAATTATTGTTTGTGATGCGCCTGACCGCTCTAACGCCGCCCCAAAACAAAAGTGCGTCCCCCTTCAACTACGCAAATCTGTCAGCGCTGCATATCTGGCGTTCGGAAACTCCAACTTAAATATGCTTCTTACACGGCCTCTCCTGACACCCTGACGTCCTCGGCAGGCTGAGAACGTCCATCTTTCTCATCCAGGTCACGTGTGTCCACGTTACTAATCCGGTCATCAGCACTGTAAGAGGTCATCGTCTCGTCCGGTTGGTCTGCATCTGAGAGATAGAAATATTAATTCCAGTACCGCGACTCCACATTCAGGACTGGACAAGACTGGACTGAACTACTAGATCTTATAACTCATAAGGATAACAACGCATATAAAGGTCTAGTATAAAGGTACAAGACTAGACATAATATCACAGTAAGGTCTAGTATAACGGTACAAGACTAGACATAATATCACAGTAAGGTCTAGTATAAAGGTACAAGACTAGACATAATATCACAGTAAGGTCTAGTATAAAGGTACAAGACTAGACATAATATCACAGTAAGGTCTAGTATAAAGGTACAAGACTAGACATAATATCACAGTAAGGTCTAGTATAAAGGTACAAGACTAGACATAATATCAAAGTAAGGTCTAGTATAAAGGTACAAGACTAGACATAATATCACAGTAAGGTCTAGTATAAAGTTACAAGACTAGACATAATGTCACAGTAAGGTCTAGTATTTATCTAAATTAGATCTACTTACTAGCAAAGAAAGCAGCGCATTCATCAGGAGTCCACTCCCCGTTCCAAGGTACCATAAATTGAGCCGCAGCATAGGTCAATTTACCATAGGCTCCAGCAACAAGCTTCAACTCGTAGCGACCATTCTCTAGAACCTTAGTCACTTTATATGGTCCACGCATTCCCGGATCAAGTTTTCCCTTGGATTGTGCATACTTAATTACAAATACTAGATCATTAACAAAAAAATTTTGTGGAAGTTTGCGTTCTTTATTTACATGCTTATCTTGTTGACTTTGATTATTTCTAAGACGCTCGGCTGTCCTTTGTCTAGCTATCTCCCGTAACGATTGACGAGTACTGTCCGAACAATCAAGAGCTGTATCACGAACCAATGATTGTATAACAGGGGTAGTTCCTTCAATTCCAATCAAAAGGTTTAATGGAGATGCTTGAGTTGTCTTTTGTTTAGTGATATTCAGCACCAGCTGCAAACGCCATAGTTCTTCAGACCAGTTACTCTTCTTATGATTAGCCTCTACACGCAACATATTAAGTACTGTACGTACATATCTTTCCACTTGACCGTTCGAATGGTGCATTTCAGGCGTTATATGATGGATAGTACACCCAGAATCATTCATCCATTTTACAAAATCAATGGACTCAAACATACGACCCCTGTCAGTAACAATGAGTTGAGGAGTACCAAACAAGGACATAACATTTTTGATTACACGCGTTAGCTCTTCAAAGCTTTGTTTTTGTAAAGCGTATAGGAGACAAAATTTAGAAAAAGCATCGATTACTATCATAACATGTTTATAACCATTAGATGCTGGCAAAGGCCCTAAAACATCCACGTGAAGCGTGTGAAAAACAGTACTTGGCTTTGGCCATGATGTAATAGGCTGTGACGGTGCACGTGGTACTCTCTTATGAGCTATACAAGTTAAACAATGATTAATATATTTCTTTACAAACCCAACAAGGCCAGGAAACCAAAAATGATATAAAATTAATGTAACAGTTTTGTCTATACCTATATGACAATTTTCATCATGAAAAATTCTCAATAGACTTAAGCGGTAACCCTTAGGAATGTAACATAATAAACGTGATTGATCCCCCACTGGCGTATATTTGTAATACAGAATATCGTTTTTATGTTGATATCTACTAGCGTCTAACTGCCCCTCCTCTAACTGCTTAATTAACTTTTGCGTTTCTTCATCCCCTGATTGCGCGATTTTTGCCCAGTTACGCGGTCGGTCAATGTGATTAACGACACGGATAGGGTTACGGCTCAAGTAATCAGCGTGAGGCATTAAAACACCTTTCCTATATACAATTGTAAAAGAGAAATCTTGAAGGTAGACCCACCATCTAGCCACACGGGGTAACAAATCCTTTTTATTTTGAGTGGCTTTCAAGGCATTACAATCGGTAATCACCTTAAATTCAATCCCTATAAGATAGTGACGGAAATGACGCAATGCTTTGACCACTGCCAACGTCTCTAACTCATACGAATGGTATCTCACCTCGGCCCCTTGAGTGACTTGACTGTAATACGCAATAACACATTTACTACCATCCCCCCGAATCTGTATTAAGATAGCGCCATACCCCAAGCTGCTGGCATCTGTATGAACCTCAGTAGTTAGGTCTGGGTCAAAAATAGAAAGTACTGGCTCACTAGTTAAACATTGAATAAGATCTTGACGTACCTGCTCTTGCTCCTTACCCCATTTAAATTCAATATTTTTCTTTGTTAATCTAGAGATACATGACGTTTAAGGAGCATAATTTTGTATGTATTTTCGAAAATATCCAGCTAACCCTAAAAACTGTCTAACTTGCCGAACATTTTCTGGTACTGGGGAATTAACTAATGCGATTATTTTTGATTTGGAGGGACGGACTTGACCATTTGCAATAATACGACCTAAATATTCGATTACCCTACTTAAAAACGAACATTTTTTTATATTTATAGAAAACCCGGCATTTGTCAACACGCTCATAACGTCCTTCAAAAGTTGTAACCCTTCCTCTATCGTACTGCTTACTAACAATACGTCATCGATATAAACCATAACGTTACCCGCATTTATAAAAGATCGGAGAGTATTACTGATAATACGCTGAAAAACTACCGGTGCATTAGTAAGTCCAAAAGGCATTTTCAGGTATTCATAATGCCCCTCTGGTGTTACAAAACCTGTTAAGGGTATAGACGCATCATCTAAACAAATCTGGTGAAACCCAGAGGCCATGTCAAGAGTAGTAAAGTATCGACCCTTACCTAAACGGTCTATATGATCATCAATAAGCGGTAAAGGATACCTGTCCTTAATTGTGACCCTATTCAACGCGCGGAAATCAACGCACATTCGATCTGTTCCGTCTTTTTTCTTTATTAAAAGTATAGGACTTGCATACGAAGATTCAGATTCGCGAATTATGCCTTTCGATAATAGATCTTGAATTATTTCACGGACTCTTAATTTCTCGTTAATCGACAATTTGTACGGTCTATAACAAACAGGCGCATCACTTCTTAAGCGAATATGCATGCTTCCCGTAGTCACTGTTGAAGTAGCAGTTCCAGTAATCATAAACTTAGAAAATTTCTTTAAAATGTCATTAAGATTATTAAAATCACAACCAGTCAGCGACGTCGAGATAGGATGCGTATTCGCTTCGACCGCAGAGATTTTTGCAGAAACACAACTATAAGTTAGACGTTGGTGACATTTCGTACGTATATACGTCACTCCATCACGGTTAAGGACGTCTGTACCAATGATGATAGGTGCATTCATACTTTCACTAGGTACAACTAATAAATCAACTTCCAATGTTATTTCTTTAAATTCGATTAAAAGGGTAACGTAAGAAAATACTCTAGTGATAGTATGCCCGACACCTTTTAGTTCTCGATATATTGGTTTCCTCGCGCAAGCAAAATATTTAACTACAGAAGAAGAAATTAAAGATACATCTAATGCACCGCTATCTATAAGAATATCTATTGGTATTCCTTGAATTACTCCTACTACTACATCACTGGAATTACTTAATTTTGGTAAAGAACAAAAGTTTACATTATATTTTCGCTGATCAGAGCGCTGCTTTGCAAAACAATTACTTATATGATGACCTATTTTTTTACAGTATGCGCAGGTTATTTTAGGGTTATGTTTTACATCAAAATTTGTCGCATTATTACTAGAAGTCTGTTTTTGATTTGTAGGACAAGCTGCTTGTTTATGTCCTATTTGACCACATGAGAAACACTTGAATGTAGGATTTGATATAGTAGCTACTCGTTTACCTATATGTGGCTTAATGATCAACCGACGCATTGTCCCTTGAGGTACCGTAGTTTCATTTTTTACATCAGATGGCTTAACGAAGGTAGATAAATAATTAACTAAATTACAAGGCATTAATTTTTCATTAATGGCTAAAGCTTTGATATGCGGCTCGTTTATTCCACGTATAACAATTGCGCTTATAAGTTCATCACTCAACCCTTTTACCATACGCAACCGAAGCAAAGACCGACGTGCATAATCGGCAAACGTGGGATAGGCATCGGAGGTAGTACTCATAACGCTATATAAAATGCTAGCCATATCGATATTTTTTACACATAAAGATTTAAAATCTTTTTTAAAATTACTCCACGAGCGATCTGCAGTTACCCAGTCATCTAACCATGATTTCGCGTCTCCCTTTAAGCAATGACCTATTCGCGACAAACATTCTATATCGCTCCACCTATTAAGACGTTGAGCACGATCTACTTCATCAAACCATGAATCAATATTATGAACATTAGGGTCAAAATTAGACACATAATAATCACGAGTAGAATTTGTTTTTAACGAATTAATCGCCTCCACTATCTCCTTAGTCGAATCATTAGTCATGCGAATCGTTTCTACATTAGTATTAGACGAAGCCGCCACCGAAGATCTATCCTCTAATACATTTAATCGAGCGATAATGGTTTGCAACGAATCGCGTAACGAATCAGTGGTGCTAGATTTTCTAGATGGCGGAGTGCAACTACGGGACCGACGGCGACGTTTCGTATCGTTACGCTCCCTTGTGCGACTACGAGAACGCCTTTTACCCATTTTAATAATGTAATCAGTAAAATAAATGAAAATACCACGATTTGTAATCACAAAACAAAATAATAAAAACCAGAAACTAATAAAAGCTGAAGTGAGGGCGTATCCCACTTCTGATATTAAGAAAAACACAAATAAAAACAAATAAACTTTACAATTTTTATTACTTACTTAATACAAACACGATCAATGGCAAAAACTTAAGTCTACAATTTTACATCAATTGAATCGTCTCATAATCTAACATTTAAATGATTAATTATTGTCTTTTTACTAATTTCTGGTTTTGAATTCAAAATGGAGGTACGATACCGAATTATTGTTTGTGATGCGCCTGACCGCTCTAACGCCGCCCCAAAACAAAAGTGCGTCCCCCTTCAACTACGCAAATCTGTCAGCGCTGCATATCTGGCGTTCGGAAACTCGAACTTAAATATTCTTCTTACAATATATAAACTAAAATAAATTTTTGCGTTGCCGGTCTTTTAGGTTGAAATAGACGCGCTTTTTGAAGGTACCCATGTCATATCGACCTGAAAATACTGCCGCGGGTAGGCCATTCCACTGTTCCGTGGTGCGTTGAAGGAAGTACCTACCAAACCGCACAGTAGTGGAGTGCCACGTATTTAGGTGGTGTGGTTGACATTAATATTAATATATAATATCTTTAAAAAATATAAAACTTACAACTAAAAACTATTCTTTTATTTGAGTATTTGCTATAAATTAAAATTCAGTTTTAAATGCAAGAATATAACTACAAGTACTAGAGTCAGTGGAAACGAAATCGCCTTAAACTTTAATTGATATTGATTTTCCATGTTACACGGCCGAGTTGGTGCTCACTGTGTATTTTTATTAGATAAAATGAATTTATAAAAGGATTTAGTTATGTCTTCTTTGTCTTAATACAATATAATTTATAATATTTTATATCTTAATTACTAGTATTATAGTTTAAAAATAAATATTTATTTTCACCTCTTGCTTAATTTTTTAATAATTTTAATATTAAATAAACGTAATTTAAAAAGGAAACCAAATAATTAACATGTATCTTATATGCTTATAAATATATTTATATTGCCGTAATATTTTACTTTTTCAAAAACTTCACTTGGAAAGCTTTATGAAAACTTGCATCCATTTTGGTATCTGAAATTGTAGATATAACTCACCGTGCGGCACCATGTTGGCACAGTCCACCGTTCGAGAGTAAAATGTTGCAGCAATACATCTAAAATTAACTATAAAAATTGCCACTGCACTTTTTTAGTAAACTAAAAGCTGTAGAAAATTTTTTTGCCATTGAAAAATAAATAGTCAAAAATCGCCTTCTATAACTATTTTTTTATGGAAATTTAGGATTTAAATAATCATTTTATTTTTCTAGATGTAGTCACTCTATATCACCCATCACTTTGAGAGACAGGTACAGAGAGTACACATCAATCTGTAATATCTTCATATTCCGTGTTTAGCTATGGAACGATGATATAACTTATGTTTAAATATAAAATTCTATTCTATATACATAGTAATTCTATTCTATATACATAGTAAATAAATAAAAATAGGAACAAAATAATATACAACATTGGTATATTTTATAAGTAAAAATCACCAATATTAAATGTCGCAACAAGTAATTGAATCGGCGGTCGTTACCAAGAATTACAGTCTGAACTACGTAGCGCCATAAAAGTTGTGAGGAGGGTCATAAACAAATTTGTCAAGACGACAATAATACTTCTTTAGACTAAATCCAAACGTATTATTGGTGTTTTCTGCCTTACATAGCAATATCTTACAATATTTTTTTCAGCTTAACGTTGCCTGTATCCCTCATACAGCAGGCTCTCCGCTTTCCAGACATTGAGTGGTGGCATTCACTTAATACGTAATGATAAGTCTTTTATCTTGTCAAAGGAGAGAAACGAAAGAAATTTATTTTGTCGAATAGGGATCGCATCCAGAAACTTATCCCCCATACGCCAAGACGGCCACTTATACAATCTGATACTATTATTATATACTTTATAATATCACAAGGAATGTATGTTCGAGAATAATAAAAGGGAATATAAGCTCCAAATTACCGTTCTAAAAACAAAATTGAATTTTACCCAATAAAAGGTACACCCAATTTTCTTATCACATTTGATTAAATCTCACCGGGTTTCAGTTATGCTTTCAAATTTCAATATTATATAAGTACCTAAATCAATGAAATATAAGCCTTAAATTGTTTTTGGGAACATTTAACATATAAAAGTTTGTGATTATTTGTTAACCTCAAATTCAAATCATTTTGAGGGAAATCCATATGTGTAATTATGAAATGCACCTATTTCACTATTGCTCACTAGTGTTTGTTATTTAATTTTGGTAATTGCGGAAAGTAGAGAAACAAGAGATACATCTAGATTGTTTTCTTTTCTATCTAACGATAGAGATTATAAAGTTAAAAATTAGTAAAACTGTGCTAAAAGCTAGAATCAGCGATACTCTTTATGTTATTCGGTGGAAAAAGAGAATATACAACGTAGAAATTGATCCTATAGCGTCTGATTGTCGCTGTGGGGAATTTCGATTATTGCAAAGTCAATTATTAGAGGATCTCGCATGTTTGGAAAGAATCGATTGACATAAGAATAATCAATCGGACTATAGATCAAAACTTTATACTCTTTTGCGTTAAATATTTTAAAAAAATCTATCCATCTTAATTTTTTTTTCTAAAAGATTGTGAAAATTAGGAACTTAAACATGTTCTTCTTAAAATAATAAACATGAATATTTAACTAGTTACCATACACACAAAAACAAATATACCTACATAATAACATTTACCTAAAAAGAAAATCTTTCAAATAATACGATATACTTCATATTAGAACTTTCTTATACGCTAGATTTCAATTTTATCGAATGTGTATTTGCCCAGGATTATTGATGGGACTAATATAGCTATATATATGACAACACACTGGGTTCCCCGGAGATATCTTCCGTTCGCCTCGAAACTCGGCCACGCGGCCGGAAGTGAAGCCGAACGCTGATACACTTGTATCGTAGCGACTGCACACGTTGCTTTTGCTACGTCCCGAAACAGAAACGGCTAAACTTATTTGCCACTTAGACTATGACCGGTTAAATTTATGATTTTAATTGGTTTGGATTATTATTATATTATTAATAGTAGTACGAAGATTTATTTTGTTTTGATATTAGATTAAGGTTATATCAATGGCTCCCGTGTGATATAACTTAGTAAAAATTAAAATTAAATTAAATTAGCTTCACGCTATATCCCGCACACAGTAGGGTAGGCAGAGGGAACCTAGTGTAAGACACTCCGTTCCCCATTTTCTTCCGAATTTTGGAGGCATTGCGTGTTGAGTGGCAGAACTCAACGCCGCGCTTTGCCTCGACACCAGAGCGAAGAAATGGAAATATACATTTAAGTAAATATTTCATCTCCTCGAGTGGGGATCGAACCCATAACCAGTCGGTGTTACAGTCACACTTTGTGCCACTGCGCCACAGCTGGCCTCAATATAACTTTGTAGTTATAGTAAAAGTTCCTTCATTATGTCCGTTTTTTCTAGAAAATCAATAAACTAATATTCACTGATTAGAAGCAGTTCAAATATATTTAGTTCATGTATACATAGTATGTATTATATAAATTTGGATGATAAAACAAGGCTTGCCTGGTTTACTACGAACTTCGCTCATACATTCATGGCTATTATATGCGACCCAGATTTAATTAACATAACAGGCGCGTTTTCAAATAAACATCATTTCTAAAAATAAAATCAGCTTCACGCCGTTTCCCGCACACAGCAGAGTAGATAGAGGGAACCTAGTGTTAAGACACACTGTTCCCCACTTGCCGCCGAGTTCTGGAGGCATTGCGTGTTGAGTGACGGAACTCAACGCCGGAAATTAATTTCTAGTTTTAAATGAAATATTTTAAATATTATTTACATACTTTTAAGTACATTCTTATACTTAATATTCATAATACTTTTAAAATGATTTATATAAAAAGTATGTATAATGGCAGGCTACGGGTTAAATGTGATTTTACCAAAATTATACATTAATGTGATCAATAAATCTTTCTATTTTGACGCTAACTAAAATTTTGAAGCTATCAACAGAAATAAGTCAATAATGTTTAAATTACGTAACATAATATTTTATAACGTAAACTAAAACTTTAAAAATAATGAACGTAAGTCACCTTTTACAATTTTGTATGTTTTGATATATACTTAAATATCGACTAAATATTAATTTTTCCCACTTCACGCTGTCCCGCATGTTAGAGGGTAAGCAAACGGGGCCTAGTGTTTTTTCACTCCACTTTTCACTTTCCGCCGAATTATTTTTTCTTCTTATCTCCACTTTGCCTTGTTACCAGAGCGAGGATAAAGATATTAGATATATCAATTCTTCAAGAAGAAATCTAACCCACATCCTGTCGAATTCCAGTCACACACTTCTACCCCTGCGCCACCTCTGACCTCTGAATAACTGAATATTATTTGTAATATGTATATAAATAATGTTCTAAAGCAAAATCAGCAAATATTAGATATGTAACATTTAATACATATTACTTGTATCTCACAAAAGCCATTGTGACACTAATCTCCCCTCACACATCCATCCACTCTGCGTTTGCACCGCTTTGTATTCTATAAAACATATAAGAACTCTTGAAATAAAATTGATGAGGATTACAGCACCATTTATCTTGTTAGATGTCTTTTTTCGTCTCAATACCATGCTTAGTACATAATCCTCAATTTAATTCATCATTTAATTTAAAATATTTTAAGATAACATATTAAAATTTGTAAGGGGTTATATAAAAAAAATCTATTTTACTCTATATAAATAAATGTATGTGTGTGTACATATACGTGCATTTAAAAAAAACTAAATGGTTTTTCAATTTTCCGCTGTCAGCTCAAAATCAACATAATATATTTTATTTTAATATTTCTTTGTATTTTAAATGGTGTGCTCATTTCTTCGATCTCTTTTGGGACTTGAGTTAATAATGCGGCAGTTGAACTGAACGAACGTATAATATATATATTCTTCTAATTAGACAAACTGAGTGGGGCCGAACCCAATAGGCGAAAAGTAAATAAATAAGCACACCTTGCAAAATACAAGGAAATGTTAAAATACAAAATATTTATTTAATTTATCAATAATGTTGACTTGAACTTCATATTTGAGCAGAATCTTTTCTATTTTTTTTATTATTCTATTATCTCTTCTATTTTCAACGTAGCTCTATATAGTACAAAGTGAAAATTAAAAAAAATGATTTTTTGTAGATATATATAATAGAATAATGACTACATAGTGTAACTTAACCACGTTACCATTTTACGATAAAAAAGCACAGAACAAAATAACTTTATGTGTTTTGCAATAAATAGGGCCAGTCAACTCGGTACGTTGACTACCTGCAAAAAATTCCACTACAATTTTTCGCCAGCTAAAATTAAATTGATTTTTCACAGTGAACAAAGGAATTTTTATTGTTGTATTCGAAAACGTATTATATTTTGAAAATTGCTGGCTATATTTCGTAAAATCTATTTTCGTTTTAACTTTTCACTAAGAGAGAGCATTTCTTTTAATCTCTTATTTGAGAGCGGGAGGAGTTGGATGGAGGATTTAAAATTGTTTATCTTTGATCGTCTTTAGTACTACTACTAGAATACATTTTTAAAAAGTTTTAAGTATCTCAATGTAATTTTTTAAGATCTATTTATACAAATCTAGCACACGACGAAAGATAAATTTATATATCACAAAAAAAAGACAACAACCGAAAAAAAAAAGAAAAAGGCCCGAAAAAATGGAAAGCAATAGAATAAAATAAATGCAACATATCTGCATGTCAAGGGAATAAGTAAGCGTAAATTTGGCACAGCTGGAACTAAAAGCCGGGCAGAATAGAACAGCTGGAATACGTTCTTAATTTTTGCCGAAACTTGAAATAAATTAACTCACTTGAAAAAAGTACGCTTTTTTGGTGTGTTGAGCGACGGAACTCAACGCTCCCTCGAATGGGAATCCATCCCACAACCGTGGCATAACAGCCAAACGTTTGTAACCCTGCGTCACGGCAACCTCAAATGAGTACATTTTGAAAGAAATGTTGAAGTCTTAGACTTATTGAGGGAATTCGAACGGCTACAGAATATTTTTTTTTTCTTACAATATAGAAGAGATAGAAATTTATGTAACATATTTTTCTAATACTGACATATCGTAGGTATAATTTAATTATATAATAAATGGACATTAAAACGAAAAGGATTTGAATACACGATTAATCTTAGTGTGCTATTAAGAGTTATTAAAATTAACTAGCTAATACCTCAAGATATGTATATATTAGAAGATTCAGAGTCCTATGAGGAATGCCCATGAAGATGATGATGTATAAGATCGAGATATCTCTCTCTTGCAAGCTTTGTCTAGAATTTCGTCGTGATAGAGAAGTTGGGTTCCGTTGTTATTGTTATACGATTGTAATATTCAACCATGATGCGGAACCATTTAGCAGAAAAGATTTTCTAGAAATAGTCATATGTTTTCTGTAATGATGTTGATCTACTCAAAGAAATTCATAATATTATTAAATAAAGAAATTCATATTAGTTTTATCGAGCTCTTTGGACTTAAATACTTTCTGTTTACTTATTGTCATAACTTTACCATAACATGTGTGAAGTTAAATAAATTCATTACTACTTAATTTTTTTTCTACTTCAAATCTATGTAAAAACTTAAGAAATCGATATTATGTAACTTGACTCAAGCCTCAATACTAGTTAGGCATAAAATTAGAGAAATCAAACGGTAACTTTTATAATAAAACCCACTTGAAATTTATTCTCTTACTCACTCATAAAGTAGAGAGACCTAAGTAGTTCTCTACCTATGGTGTTATCTCTACCTACTCCGTTAAACGCACAAAAAAATAATAGGTCTATAAAAAGAGTTCAAATATATTAAAAAAAAACGCATTGTAAGCTTCAAGTGTACATACAAACATTTGCATTGTAAATTTATAAATGGCATTAGATTTGCCGACGACCATCGCGTGTTCCGTTTATACACTTTTGTCTTTAGATGGCAACATTATTTAAAAACAGCTGTCAAGTGCAAGTTAGATTAAAACTTATTTGTAGTTTATTTCTTATAAAATATACGTTCCAATACGCCCGCAAACCTAAGTTTGTCAACTGGTATAAGTCACGTTCCTTCTGACCTACAACCATGATATTAGTACGGAACCCTCGATCGATGAGACCGTTCAAAAAAAATCAGCTTCACGGTGTATACCGCTCACAGCAGTGTAGGCAGAGGGAACCCAGTGTTAAGACACTCCATTCCCCACTTTCTGCCGAATTCTGCAGATCTCAATACCGCGCTTAGCCTCGACACCAGAGCGAAGAAATGGAAATATAAATTTAAGTAAATATTTCATCTCTTCTAGTGGGGATCGAACCCACAACCAGTCGGTTTTACAGTCATACTTCGTGCCGCTGCGCCACGACCGGCCTCAACGCGACGGTTTCCTTCCTTATAATACATGCTAGCTAGCTCAAATAACTTTAACCTATCTGTAACTTTAAGCAAATATAAGTAAATTACTAACTGTAAATAAAACTTACATCACAAAAAACGCCATCGTAAATCGATATGAAATTACTGGGGCTAATGATCTATACGTTTATGACTGGCAGGTTTATTGTTGTTGGTACAACGTGGATATAAGTCGTTACAAGTAAACAGACAAGCAAAGTTAACTTACATGAATATTCAATATAAAAAATAGACTAATATATATCAAAAATAGATTAATAGAGATTTAAATAACTAAATACTTTTAAGGACAAACTGAGAATACAAGCTGCGTCTTTAAATACAAAGGTTTGTGGATATAAATATTTCTCGTTTTAGCGATAGGAATAGGAATAGGAATGGAAACGGGCGATTGCCGTTCTGAAATTCTAAATATTTTTTCTCGATCGCTGCCTTTATGTTAATAAGTATTTTATATGTACATAATATGAAAATATCTGACGTAGTAAGTGAATTGTGTATTATTTTTCCTGCTTTAATCGTAACAGTAAAAGAAACATGCATTTTTTTTTCTTCGTCTCTAGTAATCTTTTGTTTATTGATAAAAATACAAAATGTCTTAAACACTTAGTTACAAACAACAGATACAAAATAAGATTTAGTTAACAAGGTTTTACCTGTTAATTATAGTTATACTATGTGATGCACAATTTGGACTGCTTCCTAGTGTCCGATTGAGCTGAAATCTATACTACGACTTCAGTTCCGATAACAATGATTTTTTTTTATTGTTGCTATTCCAAAATGGATGCCGCAACAAAATGGCGGATTACAAATTTCACCTACCTAATATGGGTATCAATTGAAGGTGATTTGTTAAGCACAATACACCATAAGCAGAACATTAAGACCTAAAGACTTAACTGGACGTTCGATTTGATTTGACGAGTACTCGAGTGCTAAATGATATAATATCTAATCGAATCTGAAGATAAAGATTGAGCGGAAAAACACCAGGCAATAATGATGCATTAATAGAAGTGGGAAGATTAATCAAAAAGTAAATAATATTAGTATATTTTTCAATGAATATTTAATTAAAACAAATCTTTAAAAAAATCGCGCTTTTATTCAAAAAGTTCAGTAAGTTTTACGTAAAAAAAATATATTTTTATAAAATTTCAAAATGTTGTAAATCAATAAATAAATCAGCTTCACGCTGTATTCCGCACACCGCAGGGTAGGCAGAGGGAACCTAGTGTTTTAAACGCTCCGTTCCCCACTTTCTGCCGAATTCTGGAGGCATTGCGTGTTGAGTGGCAGAATTCAACGCCACGCTTACCCTCGACACCAGAGCGAAGAAATATCAATTTAAGTAAATATTTCATCTTCTCAAGTGGGAATCAAACCCACAACCACAGGTTTTACAGTCACACTTCGTGCCGCTGCGCTACGACTGGCCTCAAAATGTTGTATAGTGCAAAAAAATTAATTAGATGTAAATCATACACTGATACGTATGATTAATAATATGATTATATCTACATCCAAAAGCTGACATTAATGAAAAAAATATTTATATTAAAATACTTTGTTTATCGTTTAGCTAAAATAAAAATGTTTGAGAAAGAACAACAGATTTCGTTCAAAATAGGTAATGTTATAGCCACCCGGCGACACATTATAGGAAGTGTCCTCTACTAACTGCCTTATAGTTACGCTTTACCCAAGTTTACTTTGAAGGGGACAGAGTTCATTGAAGTTTTGAAACGTTCACTCGCTCGCAAAATAAAACGTTTAAAAGTCTAGCGAGGTTCTCATTGCGACAGCATTAATTATTTTGAAAGCAACTTACGTGCACTTTACATACGTCTTTGTAGGAAATTTTAAACATTTTACAAAAATTTGGATCTTATACGAGTAAATATTAACGAATCTAACAAAATACAATATTGTATTTATAACAACATGTAAGTAATATAACAATATAATTATTAAATAATAATATTTTGATTATTATTTATAGCACTAAAAAAAAAACATAAAATACAAAAGAATTGTAATATACTATACTCTTTTATTTTATAAATACGAAGAAAGTACGAACTGTGCTATACTACGTTTATCTAAATGTAGAGCTAACAATATTAAAGTGCTTTCGCCTCATGCGCTATGGATTAGAAAAATACTAAAAGTATGTTAAGTCCTTCTACGTTTAATATATATGGACCTTTAATGGATTATCAATAAATTTCAATATATGAAAAACAAGTAAAAAATATAAAATATAGATAAGGAAACGCAGATATACGTAATTTTTTGGATGTTTCATAAAATACTCCAATTAACTATTTACACAAATAAAGACATCAAAAAATAATATTTAATTTATGTTTAGTTTGTCTATCCTTTTATTAAAAAAGAAAAGCTTGTTCTATATTACAGAGATATTAAATTTCGAGTTGTTATAACAATGGATGAAGAATTTTCTTCTTTTACGCCTATTCTTTTAATCATCCATTAATAATAAGACAAGGAAAGTATTAACATTTTCAAACTATTGTAAGTTTTGTAATCTTTGTTGAGAGCTGCCTATTAAATTGTGAAATATTTAGTAAACGTATCATATTTTTGCGGCGTTGAGTTCCGCCACTCAACACCAGCGCAATGCCTCCAGAATTAGGCTGAAAGTGGGGAACGGAGTTAGCACTAGGTTCCCTCTGCCTACCCTGCTGTGTGCGGGATACAGCGTGAAACTAATTGTTAATTATCATTTCCTTTAGGGGACATTTTTTATACTAAGAAATCTCACATAAAATTATTTGTAATATAATTAAAAGTATAGGTAATATAAAAAATTAAATAAATTCATTACATAATAACATAACATTTAAAATAACCCTGTTTTCAAGTTCATAATCTGTTTCAAAATGAAAAATACAATCGAATACCTTCCTTCTCTTACAGAAGTTGGTTAAAAAATATATAGTTTAAAAAATAAGTCAACATACTTAAATAAATAGAATGGCGACATGTTTATTATTTTAAATCGTAAATTAATTATTAAATAGTGCTAGTTTATAATTATTTACTTTGCAGTTTCTCAGGGTACAACTCGCCCACATTGAGGCCGACGGTGCTTAGCACTTGAAACTGGCATCCTATTAAGCTATTTATCTCGGTCTCTGCTTGTAAATCTCTATTACGACCGTCTCATGTATATCTAGCTGCCATTTCTATTTTATGTATATTTGCTTACTAAAGAGTGCCATTTTAACCCCATTTAGTCGTCATATCTCTTAATATTTAAAAGGACTAATATTTAAGAAGGTATTTTTAATATCCTTTTATAATATTATTTATTTTAGTACTAATTTCTAATTGCCATTTGAAAAAAATGCTTGGAAAAGTAATAGTACTAGTAATAGAACCTATCGTGAGTTCATATAATAATAAATGTATAAAATAATTAAAAAATATATTATTATAGAAGGTTTTTGTCTAAAGATAAGAAATAGAAATATAAATTTAAATAATTATTTCATTCTTCGAGTGGGGATCGAACCCACAACCGTTGCGTTATCACACTCTTGTGCCTCTGGGCCACGACGGCCTCAATTTTGTATAAATGCGCGCGGCTTCTCCCGCTTCCTTTTTAACACGCTTTTATTTGGTCAATCTGTAGCTAAATACGATCCTACGTAATAAAATCTTACAATCTCAAATTCACACACTTCTAATAGTTGTATCATCATAATACATGGTAAGTATACATATATATGTAGATTAGATGATAATACAATATTATGGTACCATCGAGCTAGTCTGAACAGAATTGAAATATGGCTACTGGAATGGAACCTTGCACTATATACTAGTTAGCATAAGGAGCTCGTGCTTTCTTTTTCTTGCAAAAACTGTCGTAGTAAAAAAATGTTTAGCTATTTCATATCTATCGACGTAGGCGATAGGTACGCCCACACAACGTTCCCGGGTTTTCCCGCGTAAATCCCGATCCCGCGGGTAATCCGGCACGCCTTATTTTTTTCTTAATTATAGTGTAACCAACACTTTATTATATTTTGGAACAAAAATATTACTTATTTTCCTTTTATAATTAGTAGATATACCTTAACTATACAAATATGTTAATGACATTATAAAATTTTATATTACATTAATATTATATCTATCTGTAAGTATGTAGGTACATAATTTGGGAAGTGATCAACAAACACACGTTAAATCGAGTGATATGTTTTTTTTTTACGGAAAAGACAAGGTAAAGGAGCGTTCGGGTGACCTGATGGTAAATATTACATAATTTATTTGTAACCGAACATAGGCTTCTTATGACAAGTACGATAAAGCTAAACTTAAGCTTAACTTACTTTACTTACTTTAAACAGAACAGAAGAGAGCAGTAACAGTTAAACTTTTAATCATAACTTAAAAATATTATTTCTAAATTATGTAAATTCGTTTATAAATACTAGTATTTTTGAGATAATCACGTTGCACGTATGACATATCTAATAAATTTTAATTAAACCAGTAAGTTTCGATTACGCGGCGCGGCGCTATTGCATTCGAATTGCAGCAAAAAATTGCGCTGACTTAAAAGCTTGGTTTTTTCTTGACTTGACTTGAATATTTAATATTAATTTCAGCTTGATACCTACACGTGATCTCAAGATCCCTATGAAAAAAAGAAATAGTAATAAAAAAATATTCTGTCTTTAAATGTAAAAAAGAAATTCAATGGCTTCGGTTACTCTGTTTCTCTCAATTCAGTTCGAAATAGAAATTCCATGATAGATAGAGATATGTAAACAAGTCATTCTACATAGAATTTATTTTATTAACATTTTAGATGGATAAAATTTGGTCGTTTACCGATTCTAATATTTTATTAAAATATTACCCTAAATAATGGTAATATTTAAATGAAACTTATTGTAAGAGGGTCGTAGAGTTCCACCACTCAACACACAAAGTCTTTAAAATTGAACGCATGGGAAACGGAGTGTTTTATCTCTAAGTTCTCTCTGGCTACCCTAGAGGTATATGCGAGGTAGGTAGGTACTAGATAGATGAAAAAAATATGTTCTACTTTTCCAATTCATTAAGAAAGGTATGCTTCTCATGGGCTTCCTTCGTTCACAGAGGAGTTCTCTAGAGGATTCGGGAAGTTTGATATTCCCACATAATTGAGTTGGCGAACTTTAAACGAATCCGTTTAATTATAAACCCCAACCTTCCGTTTTGAGAGGTAGCTAATTACCGAGCTTAGCGGTAATTTAGCCCTTGATAACGGTACTAATTTGCACTACAGTAACTTGTCTCTTGAGTGCATGTAATAGATGTTAAGTATACATAATTATTTAAATAAAAAATTTACAATTTTGCTTCAATTATCCACTGATAGAAAATTTATTTGAAAAAATAATCGCAATTATTTGACAATAGATATATAAAAATCTTTTTTACATAATAGATAAAGGTCAGTCTTCGTGCAGGGGCACAACGTGTGACTGTAAAAAGGACTGGTTGTGGGTTCGATCCCCACTCGAGGAGATGAAATATTTACTTAAAAATGTATATGTCCATTCCTTCGCTCTGGTATCTAGGTAAAGCGCGGTGTTGAGTTCTGCCATACGCAATGCCTTCAGAATTCGGCAGAAAGTGGGGAACGGAGTGTCGTATTACTAGGTTCCCTCTGCCTACCCTGCTGTGTGCAGGATACAGTGTGAAGCTGATTTATTTATTTATATATTTAACATATTTATTGCACTAAGATTTTTGAAAGATACTACCATAAATAGATTATACCATAAAGCATAATTGTAAAACATAAAAAAATAAAATAAAATTTTTAAAACATACTCCATAATAATTCAGTTATTTTGAAGAAAAATGTGAAACCAAAAATGTCAGCAATATAATTTGTAAGGAGAAGGTTGCTAAGTTACATATCATGTAAATGCATTATAATTTATAAACTGCTATTTTCAAAAACAAAGCGAGGTTAACTGGGCGTGCTCAGATGTAGCTAATCAAAAGAGGAAAACAATCCTCACTAAAAGAGGGCTTCAGAGGCTCTTTGGCCATCGCAATGTCCACTCTTAATCCCATCGAGACTACTTGGGACAACCATATCTCCATAATTCCTTCGTGCGGTTACGGTGACACAGTTGCTAGAAATTACGGACCTGACTGACACTGTGCGAAGGACCGTCGAAAATTGAATATTAATTACGCTTGAAGAGGAAAGAAGAGAAATTTGAAAATAGAATTTAAACGAAACGAAACGAAACTAATTTAATTATATAAAATATTTTCAGAGTTTCTTCTAAAATAGCGATGCAACCAGGTAGGTCGACATTGATATGTCTAGATTTAATATGTAAATTTTGTTGAAATTCGCAACGTAAATATATACTTTGCATAATTTATGCGTTTTTAATGTATACATAACACAAAAGGCAAACAGCCATTACCTAGAGTGGAGACGTAAATTTCTTATTTCATTACTGTACCTACATGATGTTGATACGCAACTGTCAGCATAGCCTAAAATATAGTATTGTTTATATTTATAAGGCAAAGTATATAAGGCGATATTATTATAGGAGAACCTTCCTTTCTAATATAGTATGTATTATATTATATTATATCGGATACGAGGTATTTTTATTGGATGCAATTATGTAGATTTTTAATTTTGAAATATAAACTTCAAATATTTTTTATAAAGTTGCTTAATCTATAATAGACATGCATTGTATTTATAAATAATATGTATACAGAGCAACATACAGGTATCTCATTTATATATTTAAAAAAATCTCTTTATCTTCTTTTAATTAGTACATGTGTGTAAGAAACGTTTTCTTTTTATTTATTTCTCGAATATGAATAAATATAAAGAAAATACGTGATTTAAGGATGTTTTACACGAACAGTGCGGGTCTAAACTTATTTAAATACAGTGTTATAATTAACCTACCAAAATAATAATTAAAATTATAAGATATTATGAAAAATAAACTTACCAAAAAAACTTTCTTAGAAAATGGTAACCAAAATATTCTTCACTTTCCTTCCACTTATAAGCTTTACACTTTTTTTAAATCAGCTTCAACATTTCCCAAAGATATAACGGCGTTTGGTAAATAAAACACACATTATACAGATAGAATGATATCAAAACCTCGAAAAATTTCAATCTAAAATGCGAGCTGATTCGGTAAATAAATAAAAAGGCATATCATTTAATGATACAGAGTCGCGGGGTAGAGATTAGGCAAATCATCACTGGAAAGTGGGTCGCGGGGAAGATCACTCCGCTCCACGAGAGCTTTCGAAAATAACAGAGTATATAGACATTACGAGGGCTTAGTTTAGTTAGTGCTTACCATTTGTCATGTTAACGCGACGTGTTCTGGTCGAGTCGCGAGTGGCTCACGCGAGCAGACTGTTGCTCTCGTCCGGGCGAGACTGCGTGCGCAACCCGAGCTCGAACCCCTCTCCCATGCCCTCCTCCGCAGATCAAAAGCCGCCAACGCTGTACCTTACGCTTCAGCCGATGTATCTCTTTGTCTTGAGACAATGACCGCCGCTGATCAAGCTGCTACGGATTTCACTTATCAATCTCAATACTATGTAATAGCCAATTGGCTTGCGTTATTACATTATTTATTTTAATTAGGTTTTGCTTTTAAATTAAATTTTATATTATTAAACATCATTTTGGTATTTAATATTCAAATTATAATATCGTAGTGAACAATATTATAATGTAGGTTCGCGTAATACTAACTCAAATCATATAATTATCACTGTTGTCACAATCCTTGTATCCAGTGTCGTTTAACCTAGAAAGTTGTAATCTAGCGCAGTTGTAGTGCGTGTTGACCTAAATTTATGCCAGAATGTATATGTAAATGCAAAATAACATATTAAAAATTTAGTTTTACCTTTAGCTTACTTCAATTTATTTATTTCTTTAATATTTGAACGGTAATATGTGAAACAATAGTATACTGTGCTTTTGAATATAGACAATACAGGTTGTTAATACATATGTACTTATTATGTAGTGTATATATATATTATCTCTGTAAAAATATTCATAACTGAAACGACTTCAATTTTGCATTCTGTCTATAGATAGAGATACTAACAAATATTTTTATAACGATGAGATAGGAATACCAATATAATTTTTTATAATATTTGTTTACTATAAGTAAAAGAGTTTTAAAAGATAAATAGTCATATATTTTATTTCATGGGTTTTAAAACTTGTTCATTTTACCAGAGCTGGTGAAAAATGTACGGGAACAAAAGGGTATCTTTACAGCCCTCGATATTTCAATGCGCAACACTTTAAACCTCTTGTTACCTCCCCGATGCAATCATAAGTACGAAAGTGAACGCGACCACAATCAATTTTCAATGCAAAAAAATGATTTTCTACATTAGCAGGTGCAGTTGGGAGGTACTAGTCATCATGGTTGTAGATTCAAACCAACTCCAGAATAGGGAGCTTCACCCCCTTTTCTTTTCAATCAACAGCGATCATTTTGATGCTAAATAAAACGGTCAAGATCGTTATGGTTCAACGGCAAGTACAACTAATGAAAGTTGGCCAACGTAAATTTGCGAAAGTATGCACTCATTGTGTATGAAATGAACTACAAATATAAGTTTGTAATTATTTTTGTTCTATGAAATATCGATATTTTTTTCTGTTTGTTCTATGAAATATCGATATTTTTTTCCTTAATGTGTATAGTATTATATAACTGTAGGTCCACGGTAAGTACCTTGCCCTATAGGTTTTGGTTACGAGGCGAATTTCAAAAAATGTGCAGCAAAATCGATGCATAAATGCACGTATCTCTTGATTGTGTATTGTGTATTGTTTTATTCTGTGCTTCAAAGGACCATCCAATTGAATATTTAATATCAATTTCTACTTGATAGCTCCATGAAAGTTGAAAATAAATGGTCTTGACAGAAAGACAGACAATAAAGTGATCCTATTATGGTTCCGTTTTTACCTTTGGCGTACGGAAGTCTAGAAATGTATTTAAAGGGCAGTGATCAGAATTTTAATGCTCACTTGTGACAGCGCTTACAACCACTCACGCCGTCAACTTATAATAAACCTTTTTTTATTACCTATATAGTAGGGTAAGCAGAAAGAACGTAATGTTAAGACACTCCGTTTCCCACTTTCTGCCGCTCGAAGCATTGCTTGTTGAGTGGCGGAACGGCCGTCGCATCTTCCGTCAGACGCTTTGTCACTGCGCCATAATGGTCTCTCCGGCCGGACCGTAATAACCTAGCCTACATAAAAAACATTTTGCACAAAAAAATCGCCAAATATGTAAATGCGGTGTACATTATTTAAAAAAAATATAATTTTAACATTTAAATGGATTAATCGCAACGCATACTAACTATAAATCTACATAATCCAAGAGTTGTTTAAATATTGAAAAAGTAAAATAGTAAATATATGAATTTTTCAATTTATTTAAACTAACGTCTGCTATCTGCCTAATTGATTCGATCCTTCTAAAATATACTAGCTTAGAAATATTAAAAAATAAAGCGAGCAATGTGAGCTTCGCCGGCAAAATCTACATATTACAACAACTCCACGTAGAATCAGTTAAATTGTTGAATTTACGTTTCATTTCCGAAATCAGGTCATGCTATAGATAAAATCGAGAAAATTTCGCTAAGTGACTATGAAGTACGGATTCTCGAAATACTAGAACACAAATAATGAGTAGTAAAAATAATATATATTATCATAATTAATAAAAAATGCCCGCAACAATTTTCACCCTTCAATTTTTTTTTAAATAATAATAATAATTTATTCATATCAAAATTACAAACAAAATAATAATTTATAACGATAATAACCGCATTAGTTATAAACTGTGTAGCAGTTATTAACGCCCACCTCACAAGCGTCGTTTTATAAAGTTGTATGAGTAACAAAGATTGTTTAAAGTAGAACAAATTAAAAAATAATAATGATAAAAAAATAAAAAAATAAAAACATGCAATTATATTATAACAAACAATTACTTAAAAAATATAGTATACAATTTAATATATTGGAAAGTATGATTTAAATAATACCTTAGAAGAACGATATTTGTAAATAATTATTTAATTAAATAGTTAATTCATTATTTAACTTCCACAACAGGGATGATTTCATTTTGACATCGTTATTTGTATTTACTTAACATGCTTAAAATCATAATTTAACAGATAAACAGTTAGAATTAAGATTGGATTTAATATTTTAAAGACATTAAAATGCATGATATTTTTCTTTAAAACATAGGACATGCTAGATCTATAGTCACACATTCCTATAGTCACCCGAAAGGCCGAAACTGGAATAAAATAATTCAAATGATAGCAACCTCTGCTTGCGGCAGTTATTTTACAGGCAACCATGTGTAACTGTGTTGGCAACCCTGGTGATGCGGCAAACTGAGAGGTTTCAACCATTGTTTTTCCAATTCCTTATGCGAGTTTCTTTCAAATGATGTTGGATTCACATAAAACACATATGCATGCAACCCTGGTGATAATCTCAAAAAAAAATCTACTATCGTATATCATTGTTAAAAAAAAAGTTGCATTAAAAAACCAGGTGTTTGTAGAGTTATGCACTCTGATCTTAGGACAATAATTATTTAATAGTTGAATTACTATCTATTTCATATTATCATAACTTTTTTTTATTATGAATTTTGTAATAAATAAAAAGTGTTACAAATTTAAATGTAATAAAAGTTTGAAAAAATATTTTAGTGAAAACTGCACTTAAATTGGTTAATCCAATTCTGAGACAAGGGTGAATAAGCGCACAGACAAACAGTTAAAAAATTTAAATTATTGTTTTCGATTCTATTACTTTGATAAATGTCCTCAGTAACATACACTTTCTCACGTATCTTTAACTTGCATACCACTGTCTGTAACAGTTACAATTTTATTATATGTTAGATAAGGAATTTTATAAACCTAAGAGTCTGCCTTATGAAATGTATATATTAATTGAAGTTAACTAAAATACACAAATACATTTAAAATAGAACTTGAATACTTAAATATTTTCCTGATATTATATAAATAATATACTATATAAACTAAGTGTAAATTTATCTCCCGTAAAAAATATTCAGGCTTTTTACAGCCTCGATTAGTATATGCGGTTAGAAAAGATACTGCTTCGCTGGGGACTTGCCAAGTGTCATAACAATGTAAATGTGTACTTAAGCTTAGATATCTCGGTGACAAGTAAATCAAAATAAAGGATCATAAAATTTATCGCACTTAGGCAAGCCTGATTCTAAATACGTGGATGCTGCCCATTTTTACACCTCTTGCATATGTATTATCGTAACAACACACCGACATTTACATTTGTATACTTATATAAGTATATATGACATGACATATGTCAAAACTGATGTTATTCTCTCTCTCTCTCTCTCTCTCTCTCTCTCTCTCTCTCTGTGTGTGTGCGTGCGTGCGTGCGTGCGTGCGTGCGTGTGTGTGTGTGTGGTCTGGAAACAAACTTTCTGATAGCTACTAGCGAATTGCTCGCGACTTCGAACTACACAACAATTTTTTTACTAATCGGAATTGCTTTCGTTTTTCGTGACAAAATTTATATGTAGCGCAGTGGCACAGCGTGACTATAAACGTGACGATTGTGAGTTCGATTCCTACATAGAGGAATAAATTATTTTATATTATCCGCCAATGTTTTAAAAATTTGGCGAAAAGTGTTGGGCGGAGTACTAGTACTAAGTTCCTTCTGCTTACCTTATTGTATGCGGAATACCAAATTCAAATGAGATTACATGAACAGCACCAGCTTTCAAATAAAAAAAGTATCTTCAAAATCGGTCCACCCAGTCACTTTTTACAGTCACACCCTTGTGCCCTGCGTCGATTCAATAATAATGTTCTCTGGAGAAAAAAATAATTTATAATACTAAAAGTAATATTTAATGATTTATATTTATGAATTGAACATCTTTCGTATATAAAAAAAATGTAAATTATTGTTTTTATGTAGCGCATTCAAAGTTGAAATCAAAGTTATAACGTAGAAGAAAATGTGGAAGCAGTACAAAAAATAAACTCTTTACTCTCTCTCTCTTTACTTTTTAAATTTAATTTACTTTTCTTAATTGATGAAAACCCCTAATTATAAAATAATAATATTAGTAATTTACCATTATTTATCATATGAATAAAAGAAGTCAGTAAATGTTAAAAGGGTATTAATATTAATAAAAATCTTATAATATCTTTCTAATATTTTTTAACAAATTTTGAATTTGTTTCTCTAATAATTTAAATTTAAAGTAACATAGTAAAAATAAAGGCATTTTAGCCCGCGCGTACCTTTTCGATTTAAAATTTTCATTCAACAATAAGCTGTACAAATAATATTAAAATTCAGTTTCAATTATTTTTTCACTGAAATTTAAGTACAATTTCGTAATATACCAAATTAATGAAAATATCATTATTTTTAATAAATAAAAATATTTACATAATATACAATGATTATAATATAACGAGAGGGTAATAAAAGATTTTAGTTTTCATAAAAGCATTTATTAACTTATAATATTAAAAATATTAATACATTTTCTTGGTTTAGAATAAAAATGTGGACAAAATTTAAAAATGCCGGGTCAAATAGTAGAACAGCAAAGTTGTCTTAAGTAGTACACATTAGAAAGCCTTTTTATTTACATTGTCGCAAAGTTCGAAACATGGCTTTGATATCACACAAAAATAATGATGTAATAAATACGTTTCTTCTTTTTTATATATATTGTAATGATATTTAGCATATTTTATCACAAATCTCAAAAAGAAATTATAAAATGAACTGTTAAACGACAACGTAGTATCCGGTTGCCGCAATTGGTCGCCAGGCGGCGCCTGTGGTATAACGTCAGTCGTGTGTAATGTGTATCTATAGTTTCCTTCTGTTTTGAAACCCAAGCAAGCTAAGTGATTTAGTTCCTTGAGCAATTAAAAAGGTTTTAAAAGGTGTTTATAGTGTAATTCCAGCTGTACAAGAAGATGGAAAAGAGAGTCAATTTAGAAACCCTGGGAAGAGATCCCTCACAGGTAAACGAATTGTTTCTTCTTTATATTGGAATGTTTTGTCGATACGTATTTCCTGAGATACATATTGTTTCTACACCACTAAAATCTTAACACTTTTTACATAATTATGAAATTAATAGTATATCAATGAAATGCCGCTAGATATTCTCATTATCGTCATTTTAAGATGTGGCGTTATTGTTTATAGCAGACGCAATTACCAAATGTTACGTGCTTTCTGGTCCACGTTTTTAACTTACAATAAAGTAAAACGATATTTTCAATGAATTTCCTTTAATGAATCTTTGAAACACAAAATTATGTTGAAGAGCAAACGGGAATAGTGCCATTATTATATATTTGAGGTTAAGTGTTAGAATTACATTAGAATACCAAAAATGCAGCTTTCTAAAATAATGCAACGTATTTACGAATGATTTAGATCATAACTAATAATATTTCTTATTAAATTGGTAAAATAATTAAGCATTTAGTATCAAGCCGCTTATCGCCGTATGTATCTCAAAAATTATCTTGTACATAAATGTAGGATTTCTATCGAAGCTCAACTAATACTTCATGTTATTTTAAGTTAGTCATATATAGTTTATAGTATCTTTTTAATAGTATAATCACAAATCGAGATATGTAATAAGCAAGTAGGAATGCATATAAATATCAAATGTATACTACTCTACGTAATTTCGCGCCCTTTCACCCAACCTCGATTTTTTCTAGATAAACATAGCGATAATTACATTGAAAAATATTCTTTAATTTATTACTTAATTCTTTTAACGTATATTTTCGCCATGTTATATTAAGATACTGCAATTGTACTTTATTGACGCACGCCTTACCAATACAGCGGCCATTTTTATTGCGTCGCGATGATTCGTGTCATCCGCCATTGCAAGATGAAAACTATCATTCCATTTTCAGCTACAAACCACGTTTATCTATATTCATTATACGAATTATAGCATTTAGCACATCCTTTCATGTTGAATTGAAGACATTTTTATTATAAACACTCCCTTGGAAGATTTTTTAAACTACGTAAGTCGCAACCTTTGACAACTTGCACCATTTTGACGTTTGGTTAACTTGACTTTCGAAATCTAACACGAAAAGACAATTACAGTACTTATTTTTATGATATAATATCTAACTGATAAGTTAATGTTAAAGCGGACACTAAAAAAATATATTTATTTTATAAATATTATTACATATAATGGTTGCTATAGAGGAGTTCGTTAGAGAATTAAATTACTAGCATGATCTGAACATACTATTTATATACTTTATAAAACTACAACATATTAAATTTATTTTGTGACATCGTAATATTATTTATACAATATATTTGTAAGATTCGTAATGTAACGTTTTATATAAAAACCATAATAAGATTTTTTTTTGTTTTATTTATTACATTTTATTATTTTATTTTTAGATCAAAGAACTTAATCTGGATAACTGCAGGAGCCCTCATATTGTGGGTTTATCAGATGCCTATACAAATCTTGAAATTTTAAGTCTCAACAACGCTGGCCTTATTTACCTTAAAGGGTTTCCAACACTGCCTAAATTAAGGAAATTGGAGCTTTCTGACAACAGAATATCAAATGGGCTCAACTATCTCAGTGGCTGCAAAAAATTAACTCACTTGAATTTGTCCGGCAATAAAATACAAGATTTAGAGGCTTTAAAGCCTCTTGAAGAATTTAAAAACTTGAGAAACTTGGATCTCTTCAACAATGATGTTACCAATATTGAAGATTACAGAAATAAAGTATTTGCTTTACACCCATCACTAAAATATTTGGATGGGTAAGTTGTAATATATAATGATATGTATATATTTTTTTTATTATTCACCATTTCTTTGCATAAAAGTGTAGTGTTGAGTTTGTCACTCAACATACAATGCCTCCAGATTGGGAAGAAAATATATAATGGAATGTATCAATACTAGGTTCCCTCTGCATACCCTGCTGTGTGTATAATGTACGGACACATAGGGATAGTGTATAACTAATAATAGGTATAGTCAATAAATTGAGACCATTGTGGGTTCAACTCCTACTAAGGAGAACATATTATTATTTTCATTTTCTAGCATGTAGCTAAAAGAATAATAAAATATGTTTGTAATATTTCAGTTATGATAAGCAAGACCGAGAGGGAGAAGACAGTGATGCAGAAGAAGAGGATGGTGAAGAATTAAATGGGAATAACAGTGAAGAAGAAGGTTTGTATTAGTAATGCAATGTTATTATTAATATAAATAGCATTCCAAAAATTAACTCCATAAAACGGAGAAAGTATAGAATGGTGTAAATCTTGGCACTTCTTTCTGCCTACTTAGCTTTATGTGGAAAAAAAATGCAGAAAAAATATGAATGTGAAAAAATACTAATATACCTTTGAGATTTTTTAATTCACAGTACATTCTGTTAATTAGTAATAAGCTTTTTGTTTTACTTTTAGCTTCACACTGTAATCCCACATATAGGGTAGGCAAAGGGGACAAAATGTTAGTGTCTTCCCCGTGCACTGCCCAGTTAATGAAATGAGTTTGTGTTTTGAGTGGCATAACTCAATGTCACCATATGTCTTGTTACCATAGCAAGGAAATGAAAATAATTATTTTTTCCTATGAGTGGAAATCGAATCTATGACTGTCAATTTTACCATCAGGCATTGTGCTGCTGTGCAACAATGGGCTCCAGCAACACATATTAAGCAATTACTTTATAATTAAAAACATATTCATGACATTACACTGTCTTACAGATTTGGATATAGATTTGGGTCCTTTAGTTATTGATGATGAAAGTTTGTCAGAGAGGTTGCCGGAGGAGTCCCCCAGCCTCCTTATTTCGTTATATACAGTATATGGTCTACTATTCCACATGGGTTTTCTTTTAAGAAGTAAGCATCATAATTCATAAGCTAAAATGACAAGTTGATAACTCCTTCAAAGTAATATATGTTCTGATTATAAAATCAGAATCATTTATAAAAATGCTCATTTTATTGTTAAGACTTTGTTGGGTTTTTGTCCATAAACTTGTCCATAAGTGTTTGGATAATTACCACACACACCAGTTAAAAACATTTTACTTATCATGTAAAATATTTAAAGCACTTTCTTTCTTATATACATATACCACTAACTAAATATCTATCTATAGGGCACTCTTCATCGTCCTATAAAAATGTTGAGGACTTTCTTTGAATTTATGTGATAAATGAAGAATAAAAATCAACTATTACATATTTTCTTTTATTTATTTGCAAAAAAAAATGTTCTACTGTATTAGCTTATTTTATGTACTACTTCTGGTCATAGTCATATGTCATAAAAAAAATCTCTATTCATCTTCTTTTAATTTATCTAATATATCAAAGTACGAAAATTATTTATTATTAATATTTCTGCATTTATTGGATTTATCAACTTATTGTTATACAAGTTATCTGTTTGTGATGCTTATTTACTCACTTCCCATGTGGCTTTACCATTCCGAAATAAAAAAAAGGATTTTTGTTGCTTTACACATATGTATCATGCATAGCAACCCTGCTATGGAACTGCACTGAGTTCCCCTGACTGCCCAGCCAGGGGAACCCAGTGTTAAGATACTTTAGTTCTCCGTGTACCTCTCAATTTTATAGACCACGTATGTTGAGTGCCGTAACTCAACACCGCACTCTGTCTTTCTATATTCAGTAATTCTAATATATTTGATTTTATTTGTTAGAAAGTATAGTTTGTGGTTTTTAGAATTGTGAGTCTTACTTTTCCTATAATTTTGAATACCGTAAAATAAATTAAAGAAAAAAAGGAATTTATAATAAGTGAAATATATTCTAGCAAAATTGGTAGCTATTACATTTTGTTAATTTTTCCTTTTACTTTTAAGGAATTATTCATATTATACGCAGTATACTTAATTTCAGATGATGGAGTTATGGTTTTTTATTTGTAGTATATAGGCTTTCGTAATTGTACAGCATCTAACTGAAAATGTAACGATTATGGGTTCGATTCCCACTGAAATTGTGTATTTTCATTTCCTCGCATTGGTCCAATACAAAGCGCGACATTGAGTCCCGCCATCGAAAACGCAATACTTTGGAGACTGGACGTGCACTGAACGTCGTTGCACTACACATTTGTACTACGAATTTTTAAACATAATTTATTGTTACAGGATCTGATGTTGAGGAAGAGGAAGATGATGATCAGCTTTCTTTAAGTGCAGTATACAGGGCAGGTTAGTATTTTTGTTTTTCCCGCACATAGAACGGTACGCAAAGGGAACTTGCTAACGTTATCTTAAAACACTCGGTTCCCATAAAAATACTTCTGTTCTTCACCGTCTATCAAATTCTTCCACCGCGACATTGCCTGTTGTGTGGCGGAACCTTACGCCACGCTTTGTCTCGTTATCAGGAAACGAAAATATTTCTTCGTTTGCGTTACAGTCGCAACCTGTTGCCCCTGCGCGACGACAAGATCTTTTAAGTGTTTTTTTGTTAATAAAATATACTGTAATATATAAATTTTAACCTTAATATATTTACTTCTAAAATACATATATTTTCTTAATTAATATAGGCTCTTCAGTAAATGTTATTGAAATGGAGCAAAACTAATGTGTGCTTGCGTGTATGTGCGTGTGCGTCTTTACACTTTAATTGTTTCTTTAATAAAATATTTAAAATTTGTCCAATAGAGGAGGAAAGTTCCGCCAGCTCATTGTATGTAGGAAGTGACGTGGAGGAGGAGGAGGAGGAGGACGACGAGGCAGAGAACGATGACGCTGACCAAAACTTTAAACCGCAAGGTAATTTCATTATATGTTAAACTAGTGACCCACTCGCGGTGCATTTAATGTTATATTACAGCCAAATTAAAATTAAATTAAATTGTAGCCTGTGTGTTATGCTTATGTGTAAAGTATTTTATTATAAAGTTTCATCTAAGTCCGTTTTTGCGTGTGAAAGTGGAACAAGAGTGGCTTTGACTCCTACTCCTGGGAATGAGTTATTATTTCTTCGCTCTGATAGCCAGACGAAGCTCGGAGTTGAGTAACTCTACTCCTCACGGCAATGTCTCGGGAATTGGACATTGCGCGGGGAACGGTATGGGGAAGCGTGTTATAATATGAGAGCTCCCTCTGCCTAACCTGCTACGGGATACAGCGTGTAGCTAACAAAAATAATGTATTTGCAGACGGCGATGAAACGCACGAAGAGAGCACTCGGGGGAAGAAACGGAAACACGACGACGATGACAACTGAGATGAAATGCCTTACGTATCTTACTAGCTCGTAAGTGTATGTACAGCCGATACTTCGGACAAGAAACCCGATATATGTATATTATGTGATACTTGTTTTACTTCTATGGAACGTTTAAATAGTTTTATTTCACGTTGTATCACGCATAAAAACAAATATAAGAAATATAGAAAATGGGGGACTGAAGTATCTTAATAGGTAACAGACTGTCTGAACAGTGGGTTCCCTCTGCCTATCCTGCTATGTGCGAAATACGGCATGATGCTAGTAAAAAATTTAATTTTTATTCAAAGTTGTGTTAGTTATATTCAATTCAAGTTATTTTTTTTAATTGGTTGGATAGTCAGGGGGAACTTAATGTTCAGATATGTTCCCCACTCAAAATTTAAAGGAAAGTCTATTTATATACGTAAATGATTAGTTGAAAGATTTTTTAACTTGACTTATAATTATTTTATATAGAGTTATTGATAGTAACATTTTTATCAGTTTATAATATTTTAATCTTTAAATTTGTATGTAACATTATATAAATATTCTAACTTATATATTTGTATAAATATTGAAGTAAAACAAGTCTTACATAGAGGAGTGTGGCTCTCAGCCCCGAGTCAAAATATGGGTCCAGCAGAAAATCAAACCTAATCTCAACAGACATCGGATTATATTATATATATATATATATATATATATTGTAATATAGATTATAAATATATAAATAAACGGGGCGTTATGTCTCTATGAACAATAAATGTAAATGAAAACAAGTAATGCTTGTAAACAAAATAACCATTTATATTTTTTCACATATTATATTTCACATTGAATTTTGTAATATTAAAGTATATATTTTTTTATTATAAATTTTTAAATATAAATTTGTATTTATAGTTATTATTTCTCGATATAAACAGTCTCCCAATCGGCGGAAAGAAATATTTTCATTTTCTCACTCTGATGAACCAAGCCAAGCCGCGGCGCTGAGTTCCGCCACTTAACAAGCGGTATTTTGAAATGGTGCGGTGTAAGCACTTGGTACTTGGTTTCCTCTGCCTGTCCTTCTATAAGCGGGGTACAGCGTGAAGCTAAAAAAAAAAAACTGGCCTCCATGGCTTCTTGTTTTTGTTAAACAAAATATTGGATCTGCTATTCTATTACATATTTTACATTTTTTTTAACTTTTTTCTATGATATGTTGTTTCATATTTGTCGACTGAAAAAAAGTTATTGTTTTATTAAATTTCACCATTTAATATTACTACAAAGAGAACTCAATCCGATGTCTAGTTATCAAGATTATTGAAATTGATGTGTTTTTGTGTGGAATATGTAGTTTGTTGTCCGACGAGTTGATATTTCAATTAAATTGTTTATGTAATAACTATTTTTTTTATTCTATTGACATGCTTATTTTAGTCTAAACATTGAGTGCGAGTGCATGAGTTTTAGATTTTAATTAGCTATTGGAAAACCTTTCAATACAATCTATTTTGACTAGCTTTAAGATCGTTTTTGGGTAAATTGAGAACATATTTATAACCTCGTTGTTATTATTTAAAATCTGACGATGTGCCCCCGTTCTTTATGATACACTAGCTCATGTACAAACCAGGATACATATAATTATAAAACTATAAGATACATATTACTTATAAAATTTATTTTATAATTGACTCACAATGTAACTTTGTAAAAAACACAATGGATACAATAAATATTGTCAATTGCTTCACACGTACGAAGATAAATAATGTAGTTTATATTATACAAAGAATAAGCACTCCCAAATTATTGTACGTAATAAATTATAGAAAATAAACATTTTCTAAGAAATATTTCTATACTAGACTCGATTGGCCGGTTTTGGCTGTTGGTATGTAAAGTCTAAATATTAACGTGTTGCCCAAAATTACTATCAAATAATAAAAGAACATGTAAAATCGAACCCTGTATATTAATAAATAAACTATAAGAGAAGAGAATCAAAGGTTTGGTGATGTGTATCTTCTGATTTTCCAAAAACTTGTGGCAGAAAGTGCGATGCGACTCGCAGTGTAAAGTATGTTGTTGGACATTAAAATTTTTACACGAAAAATTTAAATTCTATATTACATTTAGAAATATTTAAAATTTTTATAAAAATGTTATTGATCTATGTTGTTTTATGTAGAAAAATATCAATTTGGTAGTTAAACCTTAATCGGGTACTGGGATACATTTTGCCATATCAATCATACCGAATCTTATAACTAAACAGGCAAAAGAAAAAAAAATACCTACAGAAAAAAAATATTTTTAAGTACAGCAACAAATTACCAGTAGTAACTACTGTATGAATGATCTAGCGGAATAATAGAAATTTGGAACCGTAAATATATAAAATAAGTTTTTTTTTATTATCACTTTGGATTATAGGAATGTGGACCGAGTGACAAAGCCGCGGTCTGCCAGGAGTTTTTGTGTACAAAAAATGGCGCCTGTATTCCGTCAGCGTTCCCATAAATAAAATATCGTATTATATAAAAAATAATTTCATTAAATTAGATAAAATTCTTTGATATCTGACGATTTCATAGAATATTTTTCTACAATCTTTTTAAATTTTAAAAGAGCGATTTATGCACTAATGTATATCGATGATAATTTATGAAGTTTGGTTGGTTGATACATCGTGGTGAATGTGCCAGATAGATATGTTGAAGAGAATTTTAGTTAATAATTTTATTGAATTGTGTAAGTCATTAAGTTTAAGTAATTTACAACTTGGCCTGTTGAAATATATTATAATCCTATTAAGACTTTATTTCTGGGATTGTAAAATAAAAACTACATACAAAAATATGGCTTTTATTTTTTCTCACCTGAAATAATATTTACACAAAATTGTTGCAAACTTAAAACTCATTTAAGAAAAAAATCTTAGATCCAAAAAATTGACATTGAATGGCAAACAAGCTTGCTTCACACACAGCGAGGTAGGCAGAGGGAACCTGGGAAACCACTCTGTTCCTTATATGTCTGTTACTTGTGGCCCCTACGTCACGACTGACCTCAAAGTTAATTTAATTTACTTTTATTTATTACAACATTTGTATTTTCTTTTTTAAATCTTACTGCACAATGACCGAACGACATGATACAAATAATAGTTTATTCAATTAGCCAAGATTTCTAAAGTAATAAAAATTCGTAACCTTCATTTCGAAATAAGAAGCGACAATTTTTGCGTTTCAATCGATATCCAACAAATAGTTGTCTTAATAATATAACAAGTTAAAATCACATTTTAGCTGTATCCCTCATAGGCAGGCAAAACAAAGTTAGTGATAAACACTCCATTAATTAAATTCCGTTTAACTTTCGAGACAATGTATGTTAAGTGGCGGAACTCCACGCATTTGTCTTGTTAGCCAATAAAATAAATATGTTTAATTGTGGATCCAAAATAACCTCTACCGGATATAAATCCACAATCGCCACGCTTACAGCCACATGCTACCCACTGCGCCACAACGGTCCGAAATTTAAATGCATTTCTTTAATTATTGCATCGCAGTCTGTTGTTCCAAAAACTGTTGTAACAAGGTACTATCGATAGGTATAACAAGATTTTCACTTCCATCATATGTCCTCTTAACTTTCACTAACTTATGATCTATAAATTCCGTTAACTGAGCTCGAAGTGCAAGGTCTGAGCTCACCATGAACTGTTCACGGGCTTTGGAATATAAATCTTTGAAAGGTAGACCTGAAATGGAATAACGTTATATGAATATGTTAGTTATTATCCAGTTTTTAATTGGTCATTAATTTAAAAAAAAACGTATTTGTTCTCCAATAATACTTTTATAAAACGTATCTATACATTGACTAGTCTAATAAAAAGTAAAATAAAGTTTATCGATAATAGGTTCGATCCCCACTCGAGGTGATGAAATATTTATTTAAATGTATATTTTAAATTCTTCGCTCTGGTGTCGAAGCAAATAAACAAAAGACGCAATGTCAGAATTTGGGGGAAAGTGAGGAACAGAATGTCATAAAACTAGGTAGGTTACCTTTGCCTACCTTGCCTGATTGATTGATTGATTAAATTTTATTTTATTTAAAAATTTACTATTTTTCACTTGCTCAAACTCAAAGTTTATGCCCAAATTAATTTTAGGTTATATAAAGAAAAAAAATAGTCTTTACTGTCGATATCCTACTTACTGCAGAAATTCACGTAATAAATTATGTTTTAAAGTTACCCAAACAATTTACATAAGAGATTGAAAAACTTAACGTCGGCAGTGTAACCCTGGTAAATCCGTTTTATTCCGTATTTCTCGGACACAACACGGTAGGCCGATGGAAATTAGTGCTAAGTGCACTTTGTTCACAATTTTGTATCAATTCTGATGGTAACGTATTGAGTGTCGGAACTAAACGCCGCGCTTTGCATCGACAGCAGAGCGAAGAAATAAAAATGTCAAATATTTCATTACCTCGAGTGGAGATCGAACCACAAACCACAATACAATTTGAAGCAGTGTTTATTTTATTTCATATAGCAAAGAATACAAGTCAATTTTCAAAATTGTAACAACGTTCTGATAATAAAATTATAATCATAGTTATATACTCTTTTTGTTTTCTCCTGAAAATTTATCTTATTAGCAGGTTAACACTTTAAGCTTTATAATTTTTTATTAGGGAAACAAACAATATAAAATTCACAAACATTAAAAATTTTATAAAATTTAAGTCACCAAAAATATACCTTGATAATGTGTCTGTTTATGATTCTCCAACTGATATTCTATAATAATCTGGAATATTCCTTTGGCATTACTAGTCAGAGACTGGAACACACTCTTTAATGAAGAAATTTGTAGTGCCCCACTCCTCTGCGTCATGAGTGAGTTTTCGAAGGAAGTTTCCTCTATGTAAGGCAAAAATGTCGTCACGTCCCACCATGTGAAATTAAACTTGCTGAGTTTATTGTGATCCCATACTGTAAATAGAAAACATGTTTTTTTTTAACATACAGAATAAATAGTTTACCTTATAAATTTTTTGCAATAAAAAAAAGTAACTATTGTTAAAACAATTTTTGCCCAATTTCCAACATTGTGTCTGAGTAGCGGAACTTAACGTCGCGCTTTACCTTGTTACCAGAGTGAGGAAATACAAATCATTCATTCCCCTGAGTCCAAAAATCAAACCCAAAGCCGTGGCTTACTATAACCAGATGATGTGCCACTGTATTTAATAAAAACATATTTTAATAATTATATATATATATAATACTTACACTCACATATGCCATTTTCTCTATCAATATGTTAGCATAGAAAAGAAAACAAAATAATTGAAAAAGTTAAATATAATTAAACTTCTATAATTAGACATAAAGCTAAAATGAACCTCTATAAGTAGGATTAGTGACGAATTTCAAAAAGGAAATTACTCAATAGTTAGCGACATCGTTTCATTAAGTTTTATTGATAGTTACAAATGTTGGTGTCATTTTAATGTTTCACATATTTCCACGACTACTGCAAGGTAGATAAAGGAAGTCTAGTGATGTTCCGTTCCCCACGGTTCCCCCCGGTAGAAAATCGAATCCACAACATCGTAATACGATAACAAATAAAAAACAAAACAAGAAACTTATACATACTCACATAACGGTGCATTGATATGGTCGATAGTAGCAATAAGATGAACATTTCTCAATTGAGACAAATTAGCCAGAACCGATTGCGCTTTAGAACTTCTTAACATAACTCCGTCAATATTATGGACTATTAAAAATAAATCTACTCCGCATTCCGATAATTGAGAATCAATTAAATTCACCACATCCCCTATATTAGATGGTACTTGAGTATTTTCCAACAGATCCACAACAATAGTTTCCAGAATGTTCTTCACAGTCAAACTAGGAAAGAAGCCGTTAACAACAATGCACGGCATATTCTGGACTTTTTCCACTTGAAATCTTTGTAAAACTGTTTTTTTCGATCCAATTCCATATAAAATTACATTAAAATTTTCACTTAAAATGTACAACCACCTGTTGAACAATTGATCGTGAGTTTGTATTAGATCAGTAATTTTAGTTTTGTGTTCACTTGAAATTTGATCTACTTCAGTAATATTTTCGTTGAGATTCATATTTTTGAGTCTTGCTAGGGTATGATCTGATGTCGTTATCTGGAAAATGATTTTTTGTTTTTATTAAAGAAAGCTCATTGGACCATTGGTTGCATTAACATAACATATTAATCAAAATACAGAATGGTAGATAGTAAGAACTTTAGTGTCTCAACACTGAATTCAGCCCGTTCTCTACTTTTGGCATGTTATCTGGCAAAACTCACGAATCGTGTTAGCAAAGCGATAAAATAAAAATAGTTTATATATAATCTCTTCCTTTTGCTATTAGCATTATCATTAACCTCGAATAGAATTAACTAAATTTTATCAAGAAACAGCATAAATCATATTAATATATATGTGTATATATCGAATATAATATACATGTGTATATATCGACGCGAAATAGAAAGATGACATCATATACTGGAAAAACGTTGCCTAGCTAGACCTCATACATAACTAACGGCCGGTCTCAATAACTTGTTTACCTTTAACAGCTTCACGCTGTATCCCGCACACAGCAGGGTAGGCATAGGGAACCTAGTGCGAAGACACTCCGTTCCCCACTTTCTACCGAATTCTGGAGGCATTGCGTGTTGAGTGGCAGAACTCAACGCCGCGCTTTGCCTCGACACCAGAGCGAAGATATAAAAATATAAATTTAAGTAAATATTTTATCTCCTCGAGTGGGGATCGAACCCACAATCAGTCAGTTTTACAGTCACACTTCGTGCCACTGCGCCACGACTGGCCTCTACTACCTTTAACAATTTGTTAAAATAGCCAACATTAGTAGCTGCGAGTTTGCGTTTTAATAAACTATGATAGATTTGAATTTATACCTTTTAAGTATAAACTGCATCAAGTATAATAATTGAGGCCAGTCGTGGCGTAGGGGCGTAAAGTGTGACTGTAAAATCGACTGGTTGTGGGTTCGATAACCACTCAAGGAGATGAACTATGTACTTAAATTTATATTTTCTTACATTTCTTCGCTCTGATGTCGAGGCAAAGCGCGGAGTTGATTCTGCCACTTAACACGCAATGCCTCTAGAATTCGGCAGAAAGTGGGGAACAGAGTGTCTTTACACTAGGTTCCCTCTGCCTACCCTGCTGTGTGCGTGAAGCTGATTTAAGTATAAACTACCTTTGGGAGGGATGCTTACCACTTACCAAATAGGGACATAAAAAAGTAACAAAGATCATTTCAATAAATAAACTTTAGTATGTTTTAAATACCATCTACATTTTTTTTATCCCTTTCCTCTCAATGGAATGCTAATAATGTCTCTTCCTTTAAGCCTTTTATTTACATTGGTAATATTGATTTATGGTGATAATGTTAAGTCAAGAATGCTGTGTGATTCTTTAATAATTTTGTGTAAAATAGGTAGTTATTTCATATAACTTCAATTGACAATATAATAAATGTGTATAACTAATGTCTATGTTTTTACTCTTTTCATATATGTATACATACATAAATTATAAATATTGTTTACCTTCTTACTGGAATTCATCATAAAATAATTATCTGGTGTTACAAAATATTCAGAGTGTTTCTGTTTCACTTTATGTTTGCTTGCTGTTATTTGTGTTGGTTTTTTTTGTTCAGTCTCATCTTCACTGCCAGAGTTACTGCTTGCATCTGATGATTCACTCTATAAAAAATACATAACAATTATACAGTTTTAATGACATAAAGGAATTCATATTTTTAAATAAAATTATAAATATCATTGAAAATATCTAAGAATTTTGTAAAGTTTGAATATAAATTTTTTTACATGTGGCTGTTGTGGGGTCTGATATGAAGTTGTAGCGCAGCATTGCGTTCGGTCACGCAACATGCAATGTGGGGCCATTCAAATATTACGTAAGTAGTTTTTTTGCAATTATTTATAATAAACTTTTGTTAGCATATACTATGTGAGTGTCCTAAATCCAACAGATAAGAATGCAGTTGTGAAATCATTTTCAGTTATTATTTTGTAGCATATAAACAGTAAATTTATTAAGCAATAAGTGAGTTAAATATTAAGTCTTGTCTAATTAGGGTGGTTGCCTTAGCTGTCAATTAAAAAAAAATTGTTGTAAATGGTATAAGAACTTTAACATAGTGCTTGTTAAATTTCCAAAAGTAACACAATTACTTCTCAAAAATATAACATTTTTTAAATTCATCATACCTCTTCAATGCTTTTGTCTGGAACAAAATCACTACTGCTACCAGAGAAGTCACTCTCGGAACTGTCACTGTCCACTGCTTGAATGATTTCTGGAATAACAAAAGATCTTTTAACGAAGGATGTAAAGTTATAGAGAAAAGTATTTTATTATTAGTTGTCAATTACTAGTTTTAAATTAGTAGTCTATTCATGTCATTATTATCATTTCACTTCACAATATAATGTTAAATTAGACAGAATAGAGGCAATAAAATCTCTTGGTTCCCCCTGCCCACTTGGCTATATCAGTGTCACTGCAGGATTTTCTGATTTAAAGTTTTGAGGAAACAATTTTAACCTAAAAATGATTACTTAAAGAATCCCTCTATATATTAATTTAATGATAAATTAGCTGGTAAGTACATCGGGTTGATAAAATAGTACAATCTCAGTATCTTTTAAAGTATCCATTTTTCTTTTAACACACATTTTTTTCTGTCTACTGTAAAAAATTTAAATTTATGATTAGAATGTCCTGCACTGACACCTACAAATATGCAAAATACAAAGTGAAGCTAAAAAATACTTACTTTTTTTCATTATATTTACAACATGCCTTGGTGTAGCCTCATCACCTTTTAGGAGTAAATTTTTTTTTGGAGTTCTCATTGGAGAATTAATTGAGGTTATAACCGCTGCCTTGACTTTATTTTGAAGGTCATGTTTTGTATGACGAGATTTAAATTTGAATATATCAGTACCATCTACATCATCATTGCCAAAAAGTGCTGTAATTATAGAACAATATGCTACTAAAATTAAAACAATATTTTCCTTTTATACCTACAATATGATTCTTTTTCATATTTGATGTAAGAAATTAATGTAAAAAAATGAATATACCTTTAGATTTTAGTGCTGTTTCTTGACTAAGATCTTCATCAGAGCTTTCAACATAATTATAAGTTTTTCTTTTAACAGGTGTCATATCTAAGTATTCATCATATTTTTTGGGTTTGGTCCGGTTCCTTGTAGCTCTTTTTGGGGTGAAGTCGGGACTAACCATATCTTTGTCTGTAAATTTGTGAAGTTGGGAACATGATGCATTAAAACTTTTATTTTTACATTAAGTATGGAACAACTTTTTAAAAATCTTTAATAAATGTCATTCTCTCTTGTGAAATGATTATCCTATGATTAATATTAAGTCTCCCTATAGCAGTGGTTCCCAAACAGTGATCCGCAGACCACCAGTGGTCCGCAGAAGCCTGAATATGGTCCACAAACGATTTTAATTTTATGACTGGAGATGATGAGGCAAAGTTTCTGTTTGATAATCACAGTCAATTTGTATTATACCTACATGCATAGTGGTCCCTGCTACAAAGAATGATATAAAAGTGGTCCTTGATCAAGAAAAGATTGGGAACCCCTGCCCTATAGAGATTCTAACAATGTACACAACTTGTAATGAGAATTATCGATAAAAATGTTAAAAATATGCGAATTTTGTTAACTTTTAATAAAATCCTATGAAAAAAATGTTTCTTTGTTGTAGGTACATTCCTTTTTCATTAATTCTATACATTTTAACATAGTAGAATATAATATAAAATTACTATAAAGACGACGCTATAATAAAAATGAGGTTAAACATTATTTAAAAAATTGAAAATATATTTTAAAAATAATGAATGAAAGCTTTGAATGGTACTCATTTTAGCTATACATTATTATTTTTATAGAAAAAAAAATCCTTGTATAACACTTACCACTGTCATACTTATCGTCCACGGAGCTGTTCATATTAAATTGACTTTTATAATGTGATATTAGTTATTTTTATTTATAAAATATTGCCGATATTTACGTTTCACAAATAACCGCCACAATACACAATTGACAATTCACAATTCTAAAATTAAAGTTTGACAATTGACATTTCGTTTTGACATTAATAGTTTGTGTTCATCATTTATAGTAAGATTTTTTGTAAATTTTTAAGACTTCTATTTTATTTACCATAATATACAATCATCACAATTTATAAAAATATAAGTAATAGCTTATAGAAACTACCATCATATTTTTATTGCGTTATAATTTTTTAAATACTACTACTACTAAATACTTTATTTCAAATCCTTCAAATCCATTAATAATATAATTTCCACTTCCTTTGACCACATCATTTTGGAAGTTTTTCAACAATTTGCTCAAACCACCTGTTTATACAATGTGCATCTTATTGTTTGTATATATTTTCATGTTCCTACTTAGTGTACTTTTATTTTGAGCCATTTAATTTGGTTTAATAAGTTCTTTGTCGCAATTATTATATCAAAACTCATTTGTATTTATTGATAAATCTGCTAATAGTTACTATTTAATTATTGGAAACAAAAAACGAATGCTGAATTTCCATGCGTTTTACTTTTTAAAGTGCTTACAATTTGCGACGCTTTCACAAATACAGAAGTGAGGATAAATTATAGGTGCCATACGTATAATGGTAACAAATTATATTATATGTATCATATTATAGCGGAACTTTTAAGTTCATTGAAAGCCGGATTTCGCAAAATAATACCCGACCATAAAAAGTTCATTCAATAAACAAAATCAGGTATCATATTATGCAGTAGAATATTATTTGTGTTTACATTTCCCTTGTCATGAGTCCCTTGGGCTTATCCTAACCTGGGAGTGGGAAACCTTAAAATTAAGGTGTTACCAACAAGATGGTATAACAAAACACGTCAAAGTAATAATCATTAATAGGTATTGGGTTAAATAACATACAAATTACATTACATTATTTCATTTATTTGCTCAACTTATTGACAATTTCGAAAATCACAGTTAATATTTCTGACAATTGTTTTGTAACTATCATATTACGCGACAACAGCTGCCAGTATGTAAATGGGGAAGTGGGTATAAAATGGTATTTATAAATATTATTAATTTATTGGCCACAGTATATCTATTTACTTTTATATTGTAGTAACATGTTCAAATTGGTACATTTTTTTATTATGAAAATGATAAGTGTAAGAATTTCATACTCAAACTGTATAACTAGAATAGATACACAAGATACAGATAAAGCGAATTTGAAATTTAAAACAAAAATAAAAATCATTTTAACAGAACGAGCTTAAAATGAAAAACAATAAATTGACTCGAAATACACGAAATACATACAATGAAGCAAACCAATGACTATAAAACCATTCACTAAAATTATTTTTAAATAAGGACAATTTGTCATTTGAAATAAAAATTAATTATTTTAAATATACAGAAAAAAAATCACAATATTTCATTGGAATATCACCTATGTGTAATAAAAAAATGAATGGTGTCTCAAAGTGATACCTCTTAAAATTTAGTACTTAAGATATTATATTGTAATGGTGGGATCATAGTTCATCTATATACAACACCAACAATTCAATAAGACTTATTACAATCACTCGAGTCACCTACGACAACTAAATTAATGTCACACAGCTTTGTACTGAAAAGCCGCACTAAGCGTTCATACAAAACTGTGTCACACAACTTTACAAACATTTATTGCATTCAATTACCACGCTACTTCGAGTAGATCAAATGTGCTACTTTAAACGTCTACCGAGGATATTCTGAAAGCGACAGACGATTCTGAGAATCGACGAATACCGATTAATTATCTCACTAGACGAATATACAACTTCGTTTCCCTTCAATCTCTTCGACCGACGATCGTGTTAAATAATCGACACCGACCGTCCGTTTAAATATGAGGTTTATATCGAAGAATACATTGCAATAATAATTTACATAAACATAACCATTAAAAGAACGTCCACAGAAACGACATACACAAAATAAACTTCGAGCCTACATCAAAAACTACGTAAACGCGCAAAAAGCGTCCATTATAGTATACCGTAAACATACACATTAAAAGCGGCAGACGACCGCGAGAGACAAACGTATAGGATCGATAATCGTCTTGAGATCAATAATAGTGAACGAGGCCACCGCTCAATTCCACTCCGCTAGTACAAAAATACATTCGGATATTAGTTTTAAATACGATTGCTTCGGTTATAAAAAAAAATAAATTTATTAATACTATATTTCCGTACCGAGCGTGAATAACTTGAAAAGTCAACTTGCTTATATTTAATATTTTTTGTATCATAATTAGGAATTCACGGTCATATATTTAAAATGACTATATCGATAGGCCTATTCTAGCACATATATCGAATTCGTAATTTTTATACAATTTCCTTATAAAAAAGCTAAATATGATTAAAAAAATATAAGTACATGCAAGTTGACTTATCAATTAACTAACGTTTTACGGATTTAATCTGTACTATCACATAGTCTGTTTACACGGCGCGGGGCGTAGGGGTGTGGCGGGGCGGTGCGCGTCTTTGGTAGGGGGCCTAGGGGCCTGGGGGCCCGGCGCGGGAGGCCTGGGGGCCTGGCGAGGAGGCCTTAGGCCTGCTTGACGCGCTTGCGTGGCGGCCCGATGGGGGGTATCTGCTGCTGCTGCGTGGCGAGCGCGCGGAAGGCCTCGGCTATGAGGTGCGGGTGCGAGGAGATCATGTTCTTCCACCCGGCGGTGTCCATCACGTCCGTCGCGTGACTCCTGAAACATGCACCATCACACTCAAATACATGTTGATACTAACTTTGAGCTCAAATAACAATACAAATAACAAGATTAAGGTTGAACCATTTAAAACAAGGGTTACCAAACTTTTCTTGGCTTGGAGCAAGTTCATTGATCGACAAATTTTATTTTATTGTTGTTAATTAAACATACAAAACGTGGATATTAAAACAAAGAATAGTAGCTAAATACTTTTTACGACCAGTATGCGGTATAGAGGAAGCCTTAGTTTATTGGTGTCGTGACCAGAGGGAAAAAATTAAAATTCAAAACTGGGAATCGAACCGACATCCGTCGCTATTACGATCAGACTCTGTGCTGCAGCACCACAATGGCCTCGAATGACATGTTTAATGATACTTAAGTAAGCGTAACATCATCACGCTTTTACTTGCACTGCAGGATAGGCTGACTAAACCGACACTTCGTTCCCACATAAAACAAAATTCAAAACCAATATGACTAAATAGTAATTATTAAGTAACAAGAATGAAAATGAACTGACGTGTTAATAAAATCTATCGTCTGCGCCTTGAGCTGGTCGGCGGAGTGCAGGTCGGCCAGGATGAGGGTGTCCGCCGCCGTCTCCACCGACAGGCTGAGGCATAGCGCCTCTTCACACATCACTTTTAATCTGTCCAAGGCATACTGGAAATCAAAATATATTTATATTATTATTAATACATACATAAATACACTTACATTTAACGATTCGTGGCTGCCCTAAGGGTGGGTGTTCTGAACTTTTGAACATTACTCACTGAGCATCAGGGAGGAAATGATCAAAAGTAACAAAAATCTTAATATCAAAATTGCGCAGCCTTGAATACAACTTCATGGGGACCAAAACTGAACGATTGTACTGCAGACGTATTTAGAAGGCGGCATTAGTAAGATCGTTTCAAATTTATTTAGGTAGAGAGGACCTAGGACATTAGCGGATCGGCTTAATATACATTTTAAAATGGCAATCCCCTGTTTCCAACTGGACTGTTCCGAACGCCGAAACCATGTACTGATTAAATGTTTCATCTCTTTATATTACAATACTAAGAATATTAAACATTTCCCACTTTTTTTCGTCGAAAGCAAAATACATAGTATTAGGACATCGCCCTCAATATATGTATAGTTTAACCTCAACATTTTCCTCGTGGTCAAAGCATAAACGTTATGATATAAATTCCTTAATAAATCGACCACAAAATAGAAAATTTTATATAAATATAAAAAAAATATTTCGTAGTATAACCTAAATCGATAATGCAGTCAAACTATAATTATGTTCTAGGCTGGAAATATGCCGTTGAAAACATTAGTGAAAAAAGTAAACTTATTTAGAAGAATATAATCTAATATAATCTGGAGACAAAATTATAAAGCGGTAAGGGAGGTAGGGGGAGACCTCGGTTGACCTTCGAAAACACAATATCAAAGATACTGGAGGAAGGTCACGTTAAATCCATGAGGACCATCCGAAGGGCATGTATGAACAGGTTGGTGACAGTGGACGAGGCGAAAGAGATATATAGAGACCGGCGCTCCGTTCTCTTTGACTACCCCGCTAGGGATACAGCGTGAAGCTAAGTTAAGTTACAAAATTATACATATTTCAAGATATATGAATACTTCCAAATTACTAGTCTATATCGAAAACAAATAAAAAAATATGTTTTGAATAATAATTGTTTATAACGAATAGATCACCGGAGTTATTATTGTAAAAATATGAAGTTTTACAAAGTTTGTAAATATCTGTGCTGTAGTTTATCAAAAGAATGTGGTCATGATAAGTATACAAAATATAAATATTAATCTAATTGTACGGTAAGTTGAGATAATTCAATATCATTGCAAAGTCAAGGCTAAAGAAGAGTACTGTGTGATATATGCAATGCGCTTGTTGTTATGTAAAAATATTTTAGTTCGCTTCACGTTGTACGCCGCAAATAGCAGAGTGGCATAACACTCCATTTTACACGCACCGCCCAATATTTCGGTTGCGTATAGAGTGACGGAACTCAACCCCGCGCATTACTTTGTTACAGCGGGAGGAAACGAAAATTATCTATACTTACGAGGGGGAATCGAACCCACAATCGTCGTGTTTACAGACTCTATCTATCTCTTAACTCCACAACGGCCTCTTTTATTACTCATATCGTACTCATCACTCATACTAAAATTAAATTTAAATAAAATTGTTAAACGTCATTCTTTATAATAAAACTGACTGTTATGTAGCCATGGCTTACCCCACCATATCAATAAAATATAAAGAATAAGATAAAACAAAAAAGTACTGATAAATCTACTAACCTTATCCGCAGCCGCTAATAAGTCGTCAGCCATTTTGTCGAGATTTGGCGCGCGGTCCGTGTATATGAATCTCAACATTTCTCTTAAAACTTCGTGATCCACATCGGTGATGTCCACTCGGTTTCTTTTCCTCTCCTCCATCTCGTGTTCGAACATCGCCGCGAAAACGGGACTCCGCGCTAAAAAAAAAAATATATAGCTCGCTATTTATATCTACATATTATTTATAAAAATAAATGTTAGCCGAGACTGAAAAGTCGGCCAATATATAACGATAACCCAGTAACGAAGCGATTGCATTATTCCCATGACATATTTTTTTCAAGAGCTAAATTAGATTTTGGCAATTTTGCCGATAATAATAAAACACGAATCGGTTAGCAATGATATTTATGTATTTTAGTCGTCTCCAAGCGGAAATTCCATACGTTTAAAGCCATGTTTGTAACGTTTAATACGCAGTTATCAAGTCATTTGTTTCACAATAATCAATTGTTTATTTAATCATATAAGAATACCGCCTCATCAGCCACATAACTATGGACTAATTTATATGCATCAATTTATATTCTACTATAGTGATGTATAGGTTAATAATTAAATTACCGGGTAATTAACTTAGATATAACGTGATAGTGTGACCTTAAATGTCCCGGGGTTTACAGTGTATGCGCACAACACTGGTTTTGTGAAACTAACAGCACAGTAGCCTACTAAAGTAATATAAGTACTTTATTTCATATGTGTATGTGGTTTTAGTATTTTGTATACAAATATATGAATGTATATAGTATATTGTAAAAAAATCAGCTTCACAGTGTATCCCGCACACAGCAGGCAGAGGCAGAGGGAACCTAGTGTTAAGACACTCCAATTCTGGAGGCATTGCGTGTTGGGTGACAGAACTCAACGCCGCGCTTTGCCTTGACACACGAACAAAGAAATGGAAATTTAAGTAAATATTTTATCTCCTCGAGTGGGGATCGAACCTAGAACCAGTCGGTTATACAGTCGCACGTCGTGCCGCTGCGCCATGACTGGCCTAGTATATTTGTACATGATATATAATTCGATTTGTCACATACTACACTACGGTATATTAAATACACGTGAAGAGTTAAAGTTGTAAATTGTATATATTTTTATTCGATGGTAAATTCAAAGTAAATACTTGTTTAGTTAAAAAAAAACGTAATCAATTTATGTAATTTTGGCACGTATTTTTGAATACACAGTAGATTGAGAGATTAAAAAATAACTAATTATTTTATACAGGTGGAATGAATAAGCCGTAACTCAATAAAAAAATTTATAAGAGATGATGTTTTATATAATCATATTTAAAATAATACGACATAAAGATATCAACCAATACATCATAAGTTATCAATCAGTGTTTCAACTACTAGAAAATCGCAAAAAAGAAAAATATTATCTTATGCTATATTCTATAAGTAATTTTGGCATATATTCACGAATAACAATAAATAAATTCAGTGCAAGGAAAATGTAAAAAAAAGCTCAATTTAGAAAATATATGTATAACACGCCATACAAAAGCGTACCTGCTAATATAGCTTTGTGAGCCTGGAACTCCCTGCCGCCTACCGCTAACGTGACGTCGGAGAACCTCTCGTTGTCGAACAACGCGCCCAGGTCGTCCGATAACCGGCACTCGGGCACTTTGAACTGTACAACGTTACTCTGCCCGCTAATATTAATGCTGTCCGCAACAACCGACACTTCACAAAATATGGTCAGTTTGTCTTCCGGCAACAGTCCGTTCGCTTCGTCCAGTAGGAAATCTCTGGAATCAAGAAATAACCAATTATATGACCAATTCGTGTTTGCAGCGAACGAACTCGTACAATAATACAATAAGGTTCCTCTAGTACGTAAGTATAGGAACGTGTTACAACAGTCATTTTTTATTTTCACTCAAATAATCATTATATTACGTATGTATGGCGTTCAATTTTTAATATTTTAAATAATTTTATTACTTTCGAATTTCATAGATTTTTATTTCTCAAAAATTAAATGAAAAATTTTCAAGATGACCTAGGTAGTTTCTTTCTACATACATATCAATTTTTATATACGAGGTAAAAACGTTTTATCTAAAAGCAAAAAATAGGCACACATTCAGCGAATAGTAGCGTTATCAATTTTGTGAGAACGATCAAACGTATAGTTGTAGACAGTTTACAATAAAGTTGTAAATCGTAGATAACAGAAAACTTATATAACTAATCATATAAATGAGAACATTATTATTTAAGAAAACTCATGTTCAATAGTTAAATTATGTACCAGCTTTTAATAATCAATTATTATTTGATATAAGTTATAAATATTGATAAATTAATAAGCAAGAGAAAGAGGGTTTTTGAGAGGATCAATAAAGGAGTAGGGTATATACATGTATATGAAAGAAAACGGCATCTCAAGTTCGATCTTAGATTTGAGAGCTGTTTATAAATATGGACTTTATAGTGTATGATATCAGTCATATATGCGTCATAATAAATATATCTTTGCCTATCTGTATTAGCTATTCTGTAGGTACTCGGTATGTCTTAGAATAGGAATGCACTTGTATATAGAAATATATAATTTATCCTCATATAAATCGTAAATTCTACTAACTTTTTACAATAACACGTACTCACGTATAACAGACAATATAACAAAAATCTTGAAATAAAAACCTACTGTATCATCATTTTTTTTTGCTTATTTATGTAAATGTGTTAAAATGAGATCTTTTAAAGTTTCCTATAATATTATAAATTATACAAATCTTTATAATTATATTAAAGAAATAAATATTATATTTTACCTTCTGATAAACTTTTTGAATCCCCAATCTTTGCCTTGAACAAATCTGTAAGCACGTTGTGATTCCATTGCTTTTGTCTCTTCTCTTTTCGCGTTTAATATTGAAAACTTGAACTTTGCCCGAACTTCTGATTTATTACACGACACTAATAATAAATATAACGATAAATAGTCTTTGCTCTCTTCATCGAGTCCTTTAGGATTTACGCGAAGACACCATTTTAATTTGTCACTAGCACCGGCTGAAAATGTCGATGATTTTAACACTTCACCCATTTCTTCTCTACAAAAACTAAAATTATTTATTGTCCACATATAACTGAACTTCACCACCTTGACCTGCAACAATGAAATGAGCATATTTAAAAATGGCTTCCAGTGATGTAATTATTTAAAATAAAAAATATATTTAGGTAATTAATTTTAGCGCTATTCATAGTAAAGTTTGTATTATATACGAGTATGTTTAATAAAATCTGTATTGCCTCAAGTAAGCAGTTCTCGTTGTAGCAAATAGTGTTTGTCACCACATCCTTTGTGATGTGGCTTTTTTATCGTCTCTCATGGCTATGGAACGAGAAGCCGTATATCCTTCATCGTCTTTATGACAAATAAAACAGCGTATTAACTCATTTATGCATTTACTACTTTTTAATATTTTCATTACATCGTTCGGGCAACAAGATAAAATCCAGCGTTTAGAACCGCCACTCAACACACAATGCTTGCAAATATTCGGCGGGAAGTGGGAAGCGGGAGTGCTTAATACGTTCAGGTTCCCTCTGCCTACCTAGCTGAGTGAGGTCATTTATATGCATCTAAATACATATGTATATGAAAGTGTATAACTTTAAATGTGGCAACACTATCGATTTACGAGACGCAAATAAAGACAAGGTGTTTGCCAATTTCGTAACGTTTGCGTAATCTGTTTTCAGGATTTGTGGATTCAATCATATTATTGACTTATTGGTATTAAGGAACATTTACAGCATTTACGTAATACGTTTATTATTTACTACTATGAATGCGAAAACAAACGCCATTATGAACGTACAAATGAGGCTTGTGAAATAATGTAGAGTGTAGATTAATAAATTTAACATTTTGTCCATTTCTTAAACGGTTTTTGAACACGCACTGAGGGGGCCACGTTTGGTTGAGGTGTTCACATGAGTAACCGGAGGTCAGGACTAGGCGTTCGACACTTGGGCCCTGGTCGTTGCCCCCGACCGTTGCTTGGCTTGCCGACTTGCGGTGCTGTTGAGGTCTTCGCCCGGTCACCGACCCGTTTCAAGGCCGCCCGCATCATCCCCGCTTCCTTGGACATATTTACCAATCGCGAAAATCCGGATCCGGACGAGTCGTTTTGGTATTTTATAACATATTAAAATTAAAATTAAATTAAATTAGCTTCACGCTATATCCCGCACACAGCAGGGTAGGCAGAGGGAACCTAGTGTAAGACACTCCGTTCCCCACTTTCTGCCGAATTTTGGAGGCATTGCGTGTTGAGTGGCAGAACTCAACGCCGCGCTTTGCCTCGACACCAGAGCGAAGAAATGGAAATATAAATTTAAGTAAATATTTCATCTCCTCGAGTGGGGATCGAACCCACAACCAGTCGGTTGTACAGTCACACTTTGTGCCACTGCGCCACGACTGGCCTCAATTTTTATAACATATTGATGTTTATAATAGGAATAAGAATGTTTCCTCAACCTTGATTTGACAACGGATATAATTTCCTATACATGCTGATACGTATAATAAATATTAAGATATTAAGGTCCAATTTAACCACTGGCTGATAAAGTCCCGGACAGCTTTATCTGCCAGACAAGCTATAATTTTTGATTCAATATCTTTTAGATACGCAGTTGACACATGCATTATATTTACACAATTATTTTTATTTAAAAATGTAACTAATCGTATGAATTTTCGTTCATCATCGAGAAAATTATTCTTGAAAATATAAGAAACGGCTATTTTGTATTTTTATAAGCAACCGGTAAAACTGGACCTAAATTAGCAATACCATATAAGTGTGCGGAAATTATTTACAAATTAACTAAATATAGCTTAAAAACGTGTCCGTCACAAAAGACCACGTGAGCCTGTAAGAGCTATGCGCTGTGATGCACGTGCTTCTAGCGTAGCTTGGTAGGTACCTACTATTGCTGTAGTGTATGAGGAAACAATCGCTCACATTATTAAACATTTTCTAAATTATCATAACCTACTACCTATACTATAGGTTTTGAACAACATTTACAATAATTTTGAAACATACATATATAAAATGGAGAACGGAGTGTCTCAACACTAGGATCTCTCTGCATATCCGCACTAAGCGCGGCATATAGAGTGAAGATAATATATGAAATTTAAGGCCAGTTGCTAAACCTACTATTGAAATCGAGCGAGACCTTAATAACGCTCTTGGTAACGAGTTTGAAATACCGTTGTTTCACGAACTGAATAGATTTTGCCAAAAAATATAAAAAAAAACAAATTCAAGATCGACATCTATCTATGGCTTGCTCAACGGTTGATCTCATTGGCTTTCAAATAAACAAGCTAACTTATTATGTTATATAAGAAAATCTCTGTTAGCTGCATGTATCGATATCGCTATAACGAGAATTCCATTTTCTTAATAAAATATCTAAAGTATACACGAATAAAAATATAAAACTGGTAATGTATTTTTAAAAAAATGCATACTTTTTTACTCATTATAAGTAGATAGTATTTTGTTCTTCTATTTTGTTTCACTGATTTACTGAGCTTTGATTTGTTATTATTTTTATGAAGGTAGAGTTACTGAGTGATACGTCACTCCGGCGGTACTACTCCGTCCGCCCGTGGATAGTTGCATCAATGCTACCTGCATTGATGCAACTATCCACCCTGGAAGATGTCGATGGCGTAAATTTATCCAACTAGGCGGGGAAAGATCTCATGTATTAAAAGAAGAGGTTCCACGCCCATTCATCTCGTTCCTGCGCTATGACGGTGTAAGCTTGTGTTTTCAAAAGACTATTATAAAATATTAAAAGTCAGCGTGTGATATTTAATACATTCAAATAATATAAAATAATTACACTGGCATTTAATATATAAGATAATACGTATATGACAATCTTATAACGGTCACAATGTAAATGATAAACTAAGGTGGATATCAGACTTCCTGGTAGATAGATGTTCATATTAATTAATAACGCAATTCCCTTATATTTAAGTACTCAATTTCAATATATTAGTCAGTCAGTTAGTGTGGTTACTACTAATATTCCATTGATATTTTTCCACCAATATTAATTAAGGAGATATTCAGTTCAGTTCAGACATGTTTTTGGCAGCAGTTACCGTTAATAAATTATATAATTATTTTTAATATTACAAAATATGTACGGTATTTATTTAATGTTTTAATAATTATCATAGATTAGGTATTTAGGTTTGGTCTTTGGTTTGGAAAACCCTACAGTTTATTATTGATTCGAGCAAGCTCTCTTAATATCAAATAGTCAAAACCGGCATATCCTATAAAGTAGTGTTGTATTGTAAAACTTGTCGATTGAACTCTCATATGAATATACCTGTGTAAAGCACCAGTTCTCCGCGACGGGTGTGTTCCCGTCGTGCAACGGGCTGGGCACGCGGCTCACCGCCATCCCGCCGGCGCCGTTGGAGGACACGCGCGCCGACTGTGGAGCGGGCGCGCCGCCGCCCGACCCCCCACCGCCGCACTCGCTGGCCGACCCGAGCCTGCAACAGGACTTACTTTAAATATCGTACTTTATAGAAATATCACGCTTTTGAGATCACAAGAGATTACCAGTAAACAAGTAAACGTAAATGTTGCACAGAACTCCTATGCAGCTAACACTGGTTAAGTTACGCAGACACAAATGTTTGTTTTTGCTTTACTCTGTATCCCACGCGCACCACAGGGCAGGCAGAGGGAACCTAATGTGAAGAGACTTTGTTCCCCATTTTTCACCAATTCTGGAGGCATTGCGTGTTGAGCGGTGACTCAACGCCGCATTGCCCCTACACCAGAGCAAAGAAATGAAAATATTAATTATCATTTCTTCGAGTGGAAATCTAAACCATAACCTTTCGCGTCTACAGTCATACACGTGTGCCCCTGCGTCACTGGCCTCAAAATAAAAAAATTACAAATCTTTAACCCTTTTATTTATGTTTTTATATGTCTCAGTATATAACCTACTAAGATATAAAGTGTTATTATATCTTAGTAAGCAGTCCACATCGTCATGCGGTTTGATAAAATGATTAAAATAATTAATAATAGTAGTATAATTAAAATATAAGTTATATTTAACAATAACGATTACTTATATTTCCAAAAAACAATTAATATACAAGAAAAATAATGTTTCGTTAATTTGTTTGCTTGTTAATTTACAAGAATACACAGTACAATAAAGTCATAGATAAAAAAAATCAAAACAAATTAAGTATTTCACTATTAACCATGTCCTTATAAATCATATAATAGTATCATAAATCATTATATACTGTATTAAATATTGAAATAAATAAAAAAAAACATTTAGGTATTTATAAAGTATAGGTTGTCAAAAACATCTAGTAAGTGGTAAAAATGTTTCAATTTGGATGAGGTACGTAGAGATAGGGGACGATTGGCCGATTTTTTGACCAGTTTTAAAAATTGTTCATCTACATAAATTAAAAAAAATAATAAATTTTATTGTCACAACGGAGAAGCAGTGATTTAATTAAATTTTAACGGAGAAGCACAGATAAATATCCAAAAAAAATGTGCATGTGTTTGTCATAAAGACATGCCAAAGCTAAACTCCCAGATTTCTATATCAATGTTTACCAAGACTGAGTTTCAAACAACAATAGCGTCCAAAACCAATTTCTACTATGAATTTCATTTGTGCCAAGAACTTTGTACACATCCACACTTTTTAATATACCCAGTAACATTCGAAATTTATTCCCAGTACATTTTTACGTTTCCTTCACCTAAGGTCTTCTTAAATAAATAAAATTTAAATTGTATATTTTTAAATGTAGTAACTTCAAAGTTCGACTAACCCAAAAAACGACGTTTCGTAATATTTAGGAATTATTAAATAATTAGATAATATAACAAATTTTAAAATAAAAAAAAGACATTATTGTACATTATACTTGGCAAGTATGCTAACTAGTGACCTAGTGGCCTAATGGCGATACTTGAAAACTCTCATAGAATAGAATGCAAGGCAAAAATGTAGCAACTACGCCATATACCAATCAACAATCGCGATTTCGCATCCCAAATGTGTGCCGCGAACAGTTCTGCCCGTTCCAGTGCGTAGACACCGGCGTGTCCGTTAGTGAACAATGACTTCTTGCTTCGAGAAGACTTTTAACATTTTTAAGTGCCTATCCGATTTTAGGTTTCGGTGTCGCCAAAAGCGTCGAGAGTGAGCCGAAGTAGGGCGGCACAACGCAAGATTCTGCCGTCCTGCGAGACTTTCACGTAGTGTAGTTCGATTACCAAATACATGTTAGAATCTGTGTCAGTTTCATCACTACACTGCATCCGTTCACGGCTCGCGTGCGGCGGCTTTGTTCGGTGCTCGGCGGCTGTGGGGCCCGGTAGTCTGTTAGGATGAGGGACTGTGCCCTCTAATCTGTCATTTTATCCCTTAAGTATTACAATTCACAAAAATATGACCTGTGTTCCGGTAGTAGTGCACATATAGTTAAAAACGAAAACAAAATCTTTAATAATGTACTACTATTTATTTCACACCAACCCTAAAAGTTATAGATCAAAAGAAGCTTCATAATTTAAATATTTCCATTGTTTATTCAATGGAATGTTGATGTCTTCATTTTTTGTTATTGTAATAAGTAAGTACTTATATAAAATTTAAAAGTATTTGTACGTGTTCATGCAAAACGAGGGCAAAGGGAAACGGTGATTGTTACAAACCGCGATTAACGTGTAACGCATTACAGACATCGACGCAAAAAGTGTCCAACGAGTCACTAACTAAAGTAGGCTACATTAATTTTATTAATCGGAGCGACCCAGAAACTAAAGATGTTGATGGAAGACGAGCCGACGGAGTGACAGGATCAAGTCAACACGTACTAAGATAATTTCAGTTTTAATAAGACTATAAAAGAGTAATAACTTTTTTTTATATATTAAAGCATTCTTATTATATTCCTATTTCGATATTCATAAATAAAAATCCTAATACAATATTATACTAAAAAAATAAATCAGCTTCATGCTGTATCCCGCACACAGCAGGGTAGGCAGAGGGAACCTAGTGTTAAGACACTCCGTTCCCCACTTTCTGCCGAATTTTGGGGGCATTGCGTGTTGAGTGGCAGAACTCAACGCCGCCCTTTGCCTCGACACCAGAGCGAAGAAATCAAAATATAAATTTAAGTAAATATTTCATCTCCTCGAGTGGGGATCGAACCCACAACCAGTCGGTTTTACAGTCGCACTTTGTACCACTGCGCCACGACTGGCCTCTGTATATTATACTACATTACAGTATATTTTAAAACAAAATTAATTGCTTTGTATTGGCTCGAAGATTTATTTATCTATTATATATAACACAATATCTACATTTATTTTGCAATTTCGTTGGCCACATTTTACAGCAAAGAACATTGATAAGATATCCGATATAAGCGATCTGTTCGAGGTCGATCAACAAATTTGCCACTATGGCAAGTAGAGCGGCCCGAACGACCTACATCTAGTTTCAGTTAACCGCTCCTATTATCGGTAACAATAACTGAAATACCATATAACCTTAATTTTCTGTTACAATTATTAAATACTCTTATATCGTTCTACTGACCATTTAGTAAATAGAACGTATAGAATATAGAAATATAATATATTTTATGTTATTACGATTAAAACACGTTTTTTTGAGGTTTATTTAAATAATTAAAATATATATTGCATATAAATATAAATAAATAATGTAATATAAATAAAATATATTTAAATATTATATGAAAACTTATAGTTGTTTTAAAGTCAACAACCGGTAAAAGCTTGAGTAATCTCCGGCGCACGTTTCATCGGTCTCCCGGGGTCTTATTATAGATGTCATTCGACCTGCTAGTATCTTCTTCTATATTTAAAGCCCTCGGCACGTTGTTCTAATATAATTATTTAATTTTTTTTTTTTATTTGAAGTAAATGTAACAAAAGTAACTTTTATTCAGACGATTGAAAAGCTTTTATCAGCTTCACTCTGTATCCCGCACACAGCAGGGTAGGCAGAGGGAACCTAGTGTTAAGATACTCCGTTCTCCATTTTCTGCCGAATTCTGGAGACATTGCGTGTTGAGTGGCAGAACTCAAAGCGGCGCTATTATTAATAAGCTTTTGTTTTGATTTGTTAAGTTGCTTAAAGAAATAGTTTCTGGTTTAATTAATTATACAATCGTCCATCCAAAAAGATACAAAAAAGGTTAACAATATAACATTGTCATATAAATTGGCAGTCACATATAAAAGGCACTTCAAAACACAATAGTAATAGAATTAGGACGACGAACAATGATCACAAATAGGTATCACATACGATTCAATTTTTCCAAGTGATGTCTCAATGATGCAGCGGACGTGCCACTGCAGGGGGGGAGTGACCAAGTGAGCAATGCCCTCTTAACGACAACTCCGTGCCGTGACTCAGACGTCCTGAGGACGACCTGACAATAGGGTCCTCGACTGGGTTGCTTTGAAGGACGGAATGTTTACTGAGCACATCCCAATGTGATATCAGTCTTTGTATTGCGAATTTAAATACATAGTTTAGGTTTAAATCCATATAATTCTATAATTTGTATAGAAAATAATAAAGTTTTTGTCGTATATTAATATTTGGATTTATCTCATTTGGGTCTTAGTTTGAACGACTTCACAATACATTTTTTGTTTGCTTTAAACCAACTGGCAAAAATTGATAATAGCCCACATAAATGGACACAAGGTCAACGTTCATCGTCAGAATATGGCACAAAAGAATGATGCTGCAATGTGTTGACCATGTAAAATTTTACCTGCTTTAGATCATTTTACATAAACATTGTTATTGTTAGAAAATAGGCTAAAAAATAAGTTTTTTGTTGATTAATAAATTAAGTTTTAGAAAAAAAAATACTAATATTATTAGACAGTTATTGTTCCTGTTGTTGGGGTGACGTGTTTGTATATACCTATAGTTGAGTATCACAGCATGATGAGCAAAACAATTGCGTTGAAATTAATTTATCATACAACAAAACTTTAGTTAATTTTATTAGTTAATATGTTATTGATATCTTTTTTTTAATTTTACTTTAAACAAATCGTACCTGCTTACAAATTAAATAGTACCTGCTTGCAATTAAAACTAAACAGTCCGTTTATTTAAAAAATATTAAGTTATGGTATGGTACTTTTTGCTATTTTTAAGGAAAATTATTGATGACAACCCATGTTATGTTCGCAATTTTATATATTAGAATAGGTACCTATAGATTCATTTAAATATAAATCAAATCACAAAATCTAAAATCAGCTTCACGCAGTAAAGAAGTGGAAATATAATTAATTATAAATAAAAATTTCATATCCCAGAGTGGAGATAGAACCCACAACCGTTCGGTTACAGTCACACTTTGTGACCCTGCGCCACGAATGGCCTACCTAAATATAATTCCTTATTATTATATACATATTATTAATAACAATTAATCTACAACCAATTAAAAAAAATTAAATTAGCTTCACGCTATATCCCGCACACAGCAGGGTAGGCAGAGGGAACCTAGCGTTAAGACACTCCGTTCCCCACTTTCTGCCGAATTTTGGAGGCATTGCGTGTTGAGTGGCAGAACTCAACGCCACACTTTTGCCTCGACACCAGAGCGAAGAAATGAAAATATAAATTTAAGAAAATATTTCATCTCCTCGAGTGGGGATCGAACCCACAACCAGTCGGTTTTACAGTCACACTTCGTGCCGCTGCGCTACGACTGGTCTCATACACTAATACATAACCAATGAATAACAAATATGAATTTTACAACAAAGCATTGCTACATTAACCACTTATTTACTTTAAAGTCTATATTTATTAATATAATTGAAAATCAGCTTTAATATATTCAATAATATTATATTCTAGTATATTAAATTAAAATGTACACTTAAGGTAAATCGTGGATGTAACGTGTATTATAATTGTAATCAAACATACGATACAGCCAAGGTTACGGCAATCGTCATAGTCTCTTGGTCCGTGGCAATTTGTAACAATAACTTCTCAATGTCAAAGCTCGTTAGTTACCGCGTTAAATCATTTTACTGTAGTAATTTGTTAATTTTATACGTAAACGTTTAAAACTTTACTTATATATTTAGAGGGAAATATAATAAATAATGCAGTATTATTAATAAATACAATAAAATAGGGAAATTAACTGGAATGTGGAAATTATCTATACATACTGGTATTTCATTATTACTAATAATTCTAAAAATAAAAATAAGTAAAAGGATTGTTGTTAGAAAATAGTACGTACTATTGTAAAAAAATATATTAATAAAACATTGTTAACTGGTCGTTAAAAATGTTGTAAAAATAAATTATCTAAACTAAAACCTATGTGTGATCTAAATATTTTTGTGAATCAGGCAAATTCATTATTGCAAGGTTATTTTACATAAACATTTTGCAGACGGGCAACACAAGCGTACGCGGAAATAAATGACACCTCTATTTGTCCGAGATGTGCGAGGACGTACAAGGTGACCGCGCCACGTGTTGTGACGATCTGTCCGCTTCAAATTAATATATAAAAAAAATAAACAAACTAGGTATACCCAAATTAATATACATTTTTAGAATTAATTAAATAACATTACTCTATGCTATAAGTAAGTTAAACAAAAGGAAAATTATAATAAACATTTTCCCGTCCAAGGTACGGTATTGGATTTCGATTGTTGGCAATATTCCAAAAATGGAGAACGGAGTGAATTATCATTGTGTTCTTATCGTTATACAATGTACCTATGTCTTAGTATAAAGACATTGTACAATCACTTATTAACTAGTTAGTAATAAATAAGTGTTTATAATTATAAAAATGTACGTGCTTTGAAACCGCTCAACATAATATATTTTAAATATATGTCACGTCAACCGTGATAATGTAACGTATAATATGTAACATCGAATACACCACCAATTTCCTAATACAAGTTAAATATTATTATAATTAAATTTTAAAAATCTATTGTATCGTTTATTACTAATATCTTTCCAATATTGCTTTTCATATGTATAATATACGTAATTCGTAAAACCTTGAAAATCTAATGAGGTCCTATATTGAATTGTAACTTCATAAATGTAGCTTACTTGTAGGTATATCAATAAACAATTTCACTAACGTCAAAACTTCTACATTAAACTAGAGGAGATATTTAACGTTTAAGAGGCCAGTCGTGGCGCAGGGGCGCAGTGTGACTGTAAAATCGACTCGTTATGGATTCGATCTCCCCTCGAGCCAGTTAAATATTTATTTACATTTATATTTTCATTTATTCGCTCTGGTGTCGAGACTAAAGCGCGGCGTTGAGTTCCGCCACACACCACGCAATGCCTCCCGAACTCAGCGGAAAGTGGGGAACGGAGTGTCTTAACACTATGTTCCCTTTGCTTACCCTGCTGTGCGCGGGTTACAGCGTGAAACTAATTTAATTGACCTACGTATAAAGTACCTATACACTCTATAAATAACTTTTCACCGTTATATTTTAATGTCCATGTGAGTACTATAAATTAATAAGGAAACGAAGTCGTAAGTATATTATAAAATGATATGGCATTGATAAAGATAAAAATCCAGGAAACGCTGATTAAACATCATGTCATAGAAATATTTATAACTATGTATACATAACGGTCATAAAATACAACAATTTTAATATAATACGTGGTATTTAACGTTTTAAGAATCTTCACCATTCTTAAGACTATTTTTAAACTTTATTAGTTTATATAAATAAAGATACTTTTAGATACTTTTTTAAATATTATTTTGAGCAAAATGACAATTTCTGTCAATCTGTGTCTAGGCTTTAGTTAAGGAAATAATATAAGTCCAACCTCCCCTATAACCTCGTGAACGCGAGCTATTGGTTAGGACTATTGCTTCTAATGAAGTCGTCTTACGTCATGACCTTAGCGGGCTGCAGTGACGTCGCGTATGCAAACCGAATTAGTTTTAGTTTCTGAGGAATGGGAACTAATAAAATTGGTTTGATTACGACGTAGTGCTGATGTTCGAACAAAAACTCCTTTCCAGTGCAATAAATCTGTTCTGTCATCTGTTTATTATCTATTGATATAGAGTTTAGTAATATAAATTAAACTTATTACGTACTTCATTCGCGACGCGCGTGCCGTTTGTTGATGATACCTAGAAAGTAAATATGTAAATATATTGTTGTGAATATAATAAGGTTTAGGATCACGACTCAAAGTAAAAAGATAATCATTGGCAACACCGACCGAGGATAAGCACCGATGCGGAAGTGGTGAAGCGAGGCCGAGGACACACGAAACGAACGCACAAACCTGAAGCGGGTTGAACTTTTGACCACGGTTGTTACGATTTATGAACAACCGAAATGTGCCTAATAACTACATATACAACAAGAAAATATTAAGAAAATAAAAAAAATAAAAAAAACCTCACACATCGACATTACATAAGTCAAGAGATTTGAGATACGCTACTAGGTGCAAATTATAACGTGACGTATAATGTTGGCAGTAAAATCATTTTGAAACGATTACGCGGACACTTAACACGTTTTAAATACAAAGAGCAAGAGTTTACACGAGACGATTATGCAACATTCCGAGTGCCATACGTGAGTGGGAGTCGAGCGGGGAACTGAAACCGACGTACGGTCCGCAACATGAACAGCCCACGCAATAAACCGACAGACAATATTTGGCAACATAAGTATTGGAAAGCAAAGACACAGACTTCAATGTTACACTATATAAAGGCATTAAACAGAAAAAAGATTGAGAGAGAGAGGGAGAAGATATATATATGTAACTCAACGAAAAATAGTGCCAACTTAATAGGGACTTCCACGTTTACATTCTTATGACATTAATATGCAAACAGAGCGTAAGGGCACCGTTAATGTATGATTATAATCAGATAGACGAGTGAACAACAACACGGAAGTGCAAAATGGCGTTAGTCAATTTGGTAATGAAAAGAGGCCGGTAATGTTGACCTTTAAGCTTTATTGCCCTATGAATAACTAGATGACCAAATGAATTGGCAAGACCTTGACTTCGGACCGATATTAACTATGTGACCCTACTTCCTCAAACATCTGCGAGGGTCACAACTGTCAAATCGTTTAATAGCAGTTCTGGGTGACATTAAAGAACTGAAACAAATTCATGTTGTTTCCGATTTGTACTATTGAAGAAAAAAGGAATCTTCAAAGATATTTAAAGTATAAAATAGTATTAAAAAAAATACTTGAAAAATCGGTGACGCTATGAAAGGGTGAAATAGGAGAAACTTGAGGGTTAAGATATATTTGCTTATAAAATAATTCAATATTGCAAGTGTTTCTGCACTCGTGGCTTTTATAACTTCCATGTTAATATTACAAATATAAAATATAGTAAAATAGTAATTTTGTACATTATGTTTGTGGCCACCTAAATTAAATATAACTTCGTTAATACAATATTTATTAACCCTGACACAATACTGATGAATGTAGGTGTACAAAGCACGCAAAAGGCGCACATATTTTATGTGTGTGTGTATATGTCAAGACTGTTATCGGTACCAGCGAGTCGACTCACCAGCGGCGGCATCGAGAACGCGACCCGGTTCGCGATCGAGAAAGCATCAACAAAACTCGGTTGAGGCCGCGTTCTACGGTCATCTTATACAAGAGTTATAAATCTCTGTAAAAATATATATATTTTTTTACTCTACGTCATTATATTTTAATAATCGCCATGGCCTCCGTTACAGGATTAAACCAATGCTATACGAGCGCCGACAACTACTTTGTGCCGCAAACCTCGAAATCTATCGAGGTTTGATAACGCTTCCGGGTGTGGTGCGTAAAAAGAACTTAAATTAGCGACTCCTTGAAGTAAATATATACAAGGTTTTTTAAATATATGCTAAAGATCAGCGTTTTTGATTATGTTAATTGATAAAGTGGCTTCCTAGTCTATTAGTATTTAAGATTATTAATATATATATATATATATATATATATATATATATATATATATATATATATATATATATATATATATATATATATATATATATATATATATATATATATATATATATATATATATATATATATATAATAAATTGTGATTTATAGATTTTAAATATTGCATAAATAATAGAAGACCTTAAAAAGTATTTTAAGTATTTATAGTATTATTTTAAATAACTAAAAATGTTTAATTTAAGCTTTAAGTCTGTTTCTGAAAAGTAGAAATATTACAGTTATTTCGTTATTCTTAGTTTTTTTTCATTTCCTATAGAAAGGAAGGCTCCTTCAAAAATTTAAATTAAATAATAACAGTTACTATAAACAGCCACTTCTATATGCTTATAGGTGTTGGACTATTGTAGTTTATATGTCAAAATTTCACAATGATCAATTTAGTAACGTATAATAATAGTACTCAGCAAGAAAAACAGGGTCAAATTTGACATCGTAATGCATTTGACCTACATGACAAATGAGTGATGTTTGAAAAAAATTAGGTAAAGTGATCACGCCCGTTTTGTGGATATCGTATCTTGTATGTAGCTTTACCTCTTCTTTATTACATTATAAACAAATTTTAATGATATGATCGAGCAATTTTACCAAATAGGTTACTCTACATAATTAAATATTTTTTTACTTACATTAGTAAGTTGGTGTTATATCGTTGTTAAGAATACTAAAAATGTTTGGGAATGATATATTTGTATAATGTGAACAAATAAAAATTACAAATACATTTAATTATTGCGGCCAGTGTCGGTTTCGGGTCACACTACACGGTAAGGGGCACAAGGTAAAAGATGGTACATTGAAAGCGGCCTTAAGCCCAATAGCGATCTGCGACCGTGTCGCTTCCTATTGGCGTGGAGGCGACAATGCCAGCACTGCCTCCAACTGTTGCGAAGGTGACAGCTGCAAAGGTCGATCACCACTTGAAATATATATTTCCAGGTAATTAACATAATATATTATTAAAAAAATGCTACCAATACCAAATTGATAATAAATAAAGTATATAAATAGCAAAGCAGATAGTAAAACATTCTTAGTTAAGAATGCGGTCAGCATTATAACAATTTTCGTCACCTACTGAGCCATTTATTTAAGAGCTATCTATATTTTCTGACACCATTTTTTTAATTATCCTACGAATATATTTGTTATAAAGTAAACGACATAATTTAGTTTAAAAACCAGTAAACCGTTAAGGCGAAAACGGTGACCGCAAATCACTAAACAAGACCAGGGAGTAAAACAAATGCTTGAATTTTATGGGTCAAACGTCACAGAGCTTTCATTTGGGGAGGCGGAGCGAAGGGTGTAGGGCCAACGGGGGAGGACCCTGACACAGATCCCAACGCGTCGGTGAAGCGCCGTGGAGACCTCGAGATTCGGCTGTTATAATATCATCGATTCCTCGAAGCACCATTCCGTGTTGTGCTCGAAATGGGTCAACGCGTTCGTCTCTTTGCAAGCACAGTACACGTAGCTACGTTCCCGTCCTAAATTGTTCCTTTACTAAATTAGACTCCTTGGTTACTTAAATCCAATTTAAGATAATTGGTTATTGCATACGGGATGAGCCTAACTGGACTGTTTGTTTTTAAATTTCTGCGTAAGATATAATAGTTTTACAAAAACCTGTCCTATTAGTAATTTCTCTCCAACAAATCTTTAAATGTAACAAATAATTTACATTATATTACTTTGTAAATTATCATTAAATTGATGAACGATTAACGATATTAATTGTAATTAAATTGGTGAATGATCGTCAATATACGTTTTCAGATAATAACTTTATTAATATTTAATAACATAAACGCTATGAAAGAGAAAAAAAATAATTTTAATTTTATTGAGTATGCATTTGATTTTGCTTTGGGAAATATAAAGAAAGTCGACAATATTAATGGTAAGTGTTTTGACTCTATAGTGAAAATAACAAACACGATTATAAGACAAAGAGAAGGCGCAACGCACCGAGCCGAAGAAACGAGGCAATGACGCACTTTCCAACGAGTGCAAAAATTTCACATACTTTTAAGCAATTAATTTATTAATATGAGATCAACAAACAATATTATTAAAAATAAAAAAAAATATAATTACTAAAAAAATTTGAGAATCGAAAAATGTTTCGTAACCCATAATGTTGTAATAACTATAATTTAGCATATGTATATACATGTTAAGAAAATTGGAGTTAACAAAAATAATGTAGACGCCGGCCCGAGATATTTTACTTTGTTAACGTGCACCGGCGCCCCTTAGCTAAATTGATACGTTCTTGCGAAATAACCTCGCCCAACTTATTCCTACACAATCAAATTAGACGGCACCGGCCTGGTTTCTAGTAGTATAAGAACACAGACAACTCGAAAGCCAAATATAATATCCACAGTTTAGCCTAGCTTTACGTTATTTGAATAAAAACCTGTATTTGAAACTAGTCAAGGGGCGACTCGGGTAGAGTAATATATAAATTAATAACTTTAGTTCCTCAATACGATATAACATGATATGAAATAAAACGGACTAATTATCGTTTAACGTTAACACAGAGTATATATATTTGGAAATAGACTTCACAAGTGACCTAGCAATGAAGTTTGAGAGCATTTTGAAAGCTTTTTAAAAAAGTTTTTATATATATATTGAATTTGAAATAATAATTCTAGTGTTATAAAATATTTAGGCTAGTTTCGACTTAATAAAGTCAACACTAGTATACATTTATATTTCATCACAATAATTTTGGGGAATATATTAGTTTATATAAACCAAAACCAACCAAAAGTTAAGTGACTCTGACTCGTTCTTTGCCTTTGGCACAACCTTTGAGACAATAGTGCATCGACCTTCTGGAAGCGCATCCCGCGCAACCTTTTATAGGTAGATATTTTTTGTGGAGAAAAAAATGTATGGTATTATAGTATTCTTCAGAAGAGATAAATGGATTCAATCTTACTAAATTTATTATAAATATGTATTAAAAGACATTACAATATATAAAAACAAATATTATAATTTAAATATAATAATTTATATATGTATATACAAATATATAAATTCAACAGTAATCTATTTGTACCAGTGATAGTGTAACTATGTAAATGGAAAATCAGGTTATCTTGTACGTTAACATGAATACTATTCATTCAATATTTTCATATTCAAACTACATTAAAGGATTTAAATTCAAAACTAATAAAGAAAAACCAAAGGTATTGTAAATATAGTTGACTATAGAACAGCAAGGGAGACAAAGGCTACAGGATATATTTAAAGGACCAGATTTTTAAATTTAGATTTGTAACAAAAAGGAGAAACCCAAAAAAACTTTCGGGAGCTTGCGAGTCGATTTTCGTCCTCGTTTTGTTACCTGCTTACCAACAATGTGAAACGTTTTAAGGATATAGAAATATGATTCTATAAATATTGTTAAACATAAGCGTTAATAACCAGTTATTATTAAAATAATAAATATTTGACGTACAAACAATCCTACAGTAAAATATGAACTACACCAAAGGAATATATATATTAAAAAAAATGTACAGAGTAACATCAACATTTTAAAAATGTATGTTGAAATAAGTTGACACAATAGACACAACGGTAGACGATCGTGGGGTTCAATTTTTAGGGTAACCGTAACGAACGAGGGTTCGGAGAAACATCGGCATCACATTAACGAACTGTGAGGGTGCACAGGGGAAACACAACCGACATAACTATGTTGTTCTACGTAAACTGTTAATAAAAATCAATAACAGCTGTTCTTTTTAATTAGTGCGACTAAATAATAATATTGGACGTAAAAGTTATTCGATTTCTACGCTGCTCCCTCTCTACCTGTCATTGACGTTCAGCTTACACAACAAAGAAAGTTATAATGCGTGCGAGGCTAAGTGACTTTCGCTATTTGCAGCGGAGCTCTTTACTTAATTGCAAAAATAAGTGATGGCAATTTTAGGGTAAGTTGACACTTCATGAATACAAAACTGCACGAACAAATTAATTAATTCGATTTATAAAATATTTCGATTTATTTATATCACCAATTGAAACAATAAATAACGACTATTATAAAATATATCCTTCGAAAAAATTAAGACAGTAAATAATAGTAGTTCCGCGTTGACACAGCAACGAAAATAGCTCACCTCGCTAAGGCCATTATATCGTCGTATAATCCAACTTTTCGAACTGATGGCACCACTTCGTCAACACAAATTCACCAGGAAGATATTACAACAGTGGGAAAGTCCACTAGAGGTTGGTGTGTGTATCACGTTTGACAGTTTCACTTCACCACATGGTTGCCCGATTGCGCAGAGGAGCGTGACAGCCGTGCAGCGCGCTTCACGAGTGGTGGCCGACTGCCGACTGGCCGGCGGTGGCGGCGCGCCGCGGGGAGTCGCGGTTCGCTCCTCTCGCAAGAAAGCGGAGTCGCGGAGTCGCGGGGACCGCGAGGGCGGAGCGCCGCCGAGCGGTGCCTGGCTGCCCGCGGGACAGCTGCGCGGACCCTTTCTACTCTGAATCCATTGTGTCATTCAGTGAAAGCTCATATGCATCGTTCGGTAGCTGCACACTCGTTAACTAATATTTTTACTCGTCTCCCATAATATAGTACCACAACTCACAGTATACCTAAAAATATACTACGTCCAACGAAGTATTCAGTGCATAATTTGTGCTGTTCTAAGTAGATTATTATATTTGCAGTTAGTTATAAAACGTTTGACGTAATTTACTTTAGCTCTATTGGCTTATTTCATCAGCAAATATAACATGAAATATTAAGAATATAAATACCAACGATCTCTTGTGGTTCTAGAAGTTCAAACATATATCTTATATGAATGGACTCTATTACTTAGTTAGCTGTATTATAAACACTTAATAAAATTATACCTCATTTTCATTTTCAGCGGCTCCATTTGACGATGAATTATTTGATATCTTGAAAATGGGTTATTTTATATTATATATTTCATATAATATTTTTTTTTGGTCAATTTTACAATCTGAAACATTTTCACTTCAATATTTTCAGCTTTATTATAAAAAATAAAAGTATCGCCATAGATTCACTCTCGCGCACTTTCCACTATAACTTTCTTATTTACTATTCGACTTGACCTTTCCTTTCTATAACATTCACTTCAAATACGGGTCATTTTTAGTTATATAGAATTAAGCATCCATATTCGATAAAAGACATCCAATCTATATCTTACCCAATAACTACATTAATAAAAATAAATTAACATATATTGTAAATTCAAAGTCGTCGACGTGACTGAAGATGTGTTTTCCGTTTACAAACAAAAAGTCATTTTTTTAACTTAAGCTGCAACATTAGTTATTCATATTAAATAAATGTTTTTTGTTAAAAAAAATATATACGTTAAATTTATTAAGATTTCTCATAAAAACGGTGATGAGGTCTTTAAAACAGTAATTCTCTTATACTCGTAGATTGAATTACTCTCTCTCTCTCTCTCTCTAATTACTCTATTTTGGACAAATCTTCTAATAATCCAAATTTGGATAAGACCGGTCGTGGCACAGAGGCACAAAGTGTGACTGTAAAATCGACTGGATGTGGGTTCGATCCTCACTCGAGGAAGTGAAATATTTATTTACATTTCCTCGCTCTGGTATCAAAGCAAAGCGCGGCGTTGAGTTCCGCCACTAAGCACGCAATGATTCCAGAATTCGGCGGAAAGTGGGGAACGGAGTGTCTTACTACTTAGGTTCCCTCTGCCTACCCTGCTGTGTGCGGGATTAATTAATAGGAGTTAATAGTTAATGTAGTCGCTTACAATATACATATATTTGAAAATTATAATATTCATTGGCACCAGTAATGTTCGTATTGTTTGGTGAAATTAGACAGGACTTTATTCCGTCATTACAAACGTGTTATTACTTAAAATAAAATATACATTAACCGTTTATAGATATTGTAAACTGTAATAAATAGTAGGACAGGTTGCAACAGTCCACTCTCAAGTCTCTACATGTCGCGTTGTTCACGAGCTGAGAAAGCTTCGATCGCAGCTGGTGAAAACCTCACCTCGTACCAGGTGTCACGCACGCTGCAAAATTCTTATGTTCATGCTGCTTTCGAATATGTCAGTCAAAGGCGTATACATAGCACGACATATTAAATATATGTATGTATACATATACAATACACTTTTTTTTTTCAGTTTCACGCTGTAAAAAATAATAATAATAATGTACGTAGAGAAAGCCCTAGTGTTATGACAGTTTGCTTCTCACTTTTTGCCGAATTCTGGAGGTATTTCGTGTTGACTGGCTTAACTCAACGCTGCACTTTGCCTCGATATCAGTGCAAAGAAACAAAATATTAAACATATCTATTAATATTTCTTCGAGTGGGAATAGAACTCACAACCTATCGTGTTTACAGTCACACGCCACGACCTTATTATCATTAAATATTAACCACTTCAATCAATCCCTGCTATATAATTTATTGTATTTATGTACTATAAATTTGTATATTATAAAAAAACTGATTATCGATATCGTAAGCCGCACCAAACTAGAGAAATCATTAAGAAATGATACCTAATATCATTAACAAAATATTACGTAAATCAGACAGTTACTAAAAAGTATAACTAACTAATTGAGTAATAGTTATAGATACATCTCTCTAGTCTCTAGCCTCTCTTTAAGAAGCCGTACCAGTGCAGTGAAAGTGCAACACAGCTATTCACTCCCGCGCAGCATTCAGAACATTTTTCAGCGAGTGGAGAAACGCCAAGAAAGTGCCTAAACGCTGGAGAAGGTAAAGTAAAATTTGAAAGCGCCACACAATAGCGCGTTGTCGAAATTGGAAAGTTGAGCGGTGCGCATTGGTTGCGTAACAGCTCTTACGGAGCGCGGCGTGACGCTGACGAAAGGTACTGACGGTGTGACGTCACCGGCACGAGAGTGCATCGGCCGGCGCCCCACTGCGCGCACAGGGCGGCTGCACGTGTGCCGCTTCCTGCACTGGAGGACTTTCTATTGGGAAACTGCATTAAGTTCTCGCCTCCGCTGTCAGACTATTGGGAAACTCTACTCTCTCGAAACGAGATGCATCTGATTGAGCAATGTCGCGCCGCGGTCCACTTTACAGTGCGTTTACACAATTAGAGAGGCGAGGTGTATTATTTATCTGTTGTGGAATTATACTCGTATGACATAAAATGTAGTCGTGAATTTTTATGTCTTACTTACAGTTTTGTAGCTATTTACAGTCTCTGGTTATAAAGCCTGAAACAAAATAAATCATTTAATTTTTTTTGTAGTCAAATATATTTTCTTTTACTGTCATTTCAATTTTAAAATGTATTTTAAATAAAGTTTATAGGGTAGTATTTGTAAAAGATATTATTCCTTTTTTTTTGGGAAATTTACTCATAAATTATTACATATATTTCATAACCATTAATATTTTCAGGACTGTGATATTTTAAGAATATTTTTTTATCAAAAGTATATAAGATCCGCAGGAATTGGAACAGGGTTCCTTAGTAACTAAATACATACATCCGTGAATGTATTATATAAATGTCACGTTGATTAACCAATAAGTGAGTGAGGTTAAAAAATTGAGGTCTTAACTACACAGGACGCTCCTCGAAGCAGTTCATGGTTGAATGGAACATGTACAGTATTACAGTGAGCCTCACCAATTTATTTTACATCTTTATTCGCAACCATAAGGCTTATTATTCTTTGACAAATTAAAAGCGGTTCCTAATTGTCGGATTGAGAACGCTCATGAAATAAATAACGATTTTGTCTTTAAAGGCCATTATATAAAGTTCGATTTTGTTTATACGACATCGGCATTCAAGAAGTAGGTTGAGACAACTCACAGCGAGGCAGATTACACTTGTATATCACAAATTCTGATTAATACTACGTCACATTATTGTAATTAAATATTTAATGTATGCAAAAATCATAGCTGAATGTACCATTTGAACGTAAAACGTTTATTAACGTAATCTTTTACAGCCATTTAAATGCACTGTATTAGAGTATGTTAGATTAATTTAAATACAGTATTAAGCCAAAGGGAGATTTTATCAAAATATCAAACTACTTTAGAAAGTAAATATCTAGCAATTAGCACCGGGAAAGTTGTTTTATGCCGAATAGATTTAAATTGAAAAGCAATGCTCGACTAAGTTTCCTAGGCAATAAATACTATCAGAAAAGCGAGTGGCTTGTGCACTTTCTAGTGGTAAAGTGGGCAAAAGTTACGATATCTCTGGTGATATAATAAGAGCTCGGCAACGGCATCGTGGCCTACGTTCACCACGCCTACGCTAGTAGCGTTTTCTGAATATAGCCTATAGGTGAACAGGAAATATTATATTTTAAATAATTAAAATATCATATTAGAGAATACGGTATATATATTTCTCACAAAAAATTGACATACGATATGAATATAAATATATCAAACAAACGTATTTATAAAGCGTCGCGGCGCATTTACGACGTGGTTTGACTGGAAGTGTGATGATTGTGGCTTCGATGTCCGCTAAGGAGTACATTTTTTTCAGGACCAAGGACAATTCTGCCACTTACGCAACGACTCCCGAATTCAGGGAAGAGAGTGTCATAACACTGGGCTCCCTTTGCCTACTCTACTTTATAAAGGATACAGCGTTATTAAAAACTAAGAAAAGAAAAGATACGTTAGAAGAAAATAGGGTATTTAATATTTACAAAGGCAGATAGAATAAAGCTCTCACAAAGTTTACCTACTCTAAGTACATACACACATAAAATTTATTTCAAAGTAAACGTAGAAATTCTAATACAAGCAGCTTTAGTTAATAATAGCAGCTATTCAAAAGTATTGGATAGCTGATAAATTGCAAGAGATTTCAACGAGAAATACGTTCACCGTCCTAGATGCGCGGTAGGTAGGTACTTTCGTTTTGAAATCGGCTCGCACAATTGGCCGTATCGAGATAAAAGCGGACCAGCTGCACGGAGAACGGTGGCTGAGCGCATTCCGTTTCTAATATATCCTTTACCTCCAAACCTTGAAGTTGTTAATTGAGAGCATATTTGCATTTGTCGGACACAAAAATTGGGGACTATAGCATAACAAGCTATAGCGGCATGCGCATGCGTGCGGCAGCGCAAATTGCGAAGGACACAACACAAAATAAATACAAAAAAATATATTAGTCGCAGAATCATAATTGTTTACTAATCAAATCAAAAAACAACGTATAGTTGGTGTAGAAAATTACATTTTAAGCAGAATATTACAAACGCCTTATATAAGATAACAGCAATTTGTAAAAATACATACTTGCTCTGAAATGAATCCGGTGTTCCATCTGGTGTTCAAGGACAACCCACTGAACCGATTATAATGAAATTTTGTACGTCGACAGCTTTAATATGGGAGATATGTTTTACATGCCTATAACATATGTACATTCTGCCCATACTCCAGAGCAGAGGTTTCCAAATGATTTTTCCTCATGGACACCTTTCAATTTACTTTTTCTGTTGGAACCCCTGCAGCTATATTTCTAGCATATTTCCAAAACTCCACAAAAATTGTGAAGGTTAGATATAACTATAGAAATTTGCGTTGAGGCTGTGTTCCAATTTCGAATTAATAGTCTTTGAAAAATAATGTGACAATTGATTACTAAAGTAATTGATTGTTCTGTTTGTAGATGTCTAAAAAGTTATAAAGAGAGAGTCAATAGTAGAAAAGTAGAGCCAGACCATCGTTATTTTATAAAGCCTGGAAGTTTCTGTGCGCATAGACCCAACACCAGTAAATTTCTATATATATTAATAAAGCCCAAATTTTTTTATATTTTTTAAGGAATAATATTAGAAATGACGTTGTCCATTGCCAGTCACCGTAGCATGGTTATAACTGACCAGACGCCCCCAAATCCTATGAGTTGTAGGCGCCTACGAACACATTAGGAGCAAATATTTTTTACACTTTAGAAGATAACATTCTTGAGATCTTATAATTTATTAGATTTAAGAGGTATCAATGACAGGGTGTTGAAACCAAACTAAGTGTCTGGAAATGGACAAGAAAATAAAAAAAATGTGCTTTAAAATTTAACGTAAGTTAGGTACTATTTTTTGTATCTTAGTTACCTAATAACTGCCATAGTAACCACCTAAATTCCATATTCCCTGATAGTACTTACTAGTGTTGGGTGTATGCGCACTGAAACTTTCATTCTTTATAAAATAATAATAATAATAAAATAAAAATCTCATTTTTCGTCACGCTTACATAAACCAATTATTGTAATTATTATATATGAATAATTATTATTTTTAGCTTCACGTTCTCTCTATTATTATCAGGGAAGGCTGAGGGAACCTGGGACGCTAGTGTTAAGACATTTCGTTCCCCATTCAGCCACTTTCGTTTCCCACTTAACATCTAATTCTTGAGGCATTGCGTGTTTGGGTAGCAAAACTCCACGCTGCGCTTTGCCTTGTAACCAGAGCGTTGAAATGATATAATTTAATATTTCAATCCCTCGAGTGGGAATCGAAACTACAACCTGTCGAGTTTACAGTACACGCGTCGCAGTTGTGACCCTACGCTACGATTGGCCTTATATTTCAATCATTAAGGTATTGTGTAAAATTATTATATTTTGGAGATTTTAGTAGGCAAAGCGCGGCGTTGAGTTCCGCCACTCAACACGCAACACCTCTAGAATTAAAAGAAAGGAAAGTAGGGACGCAAGTGTCTGAAATATAAAAAAAAAAAACAAAAATTATAAAAAGAATAAAAAAAATGACTATCATATACAAAATGTAAAATACTACATATTTTCAATAACAGAATGACGTTTTTGTAGATGATTACTTCATGCTCTTCTATGTGGATAAAACCCTGAAAGATAAAAAAATGAGTCTTTGCAATTTGGGTTCTAAATAGAACGTAATATTTTTATTATTTTCTTATCTTTCTAAATAGAACGTAATATTTTTATTATTTTCTTATTTTCTTATATAATATTTAATATTTTTAGGGTTTTTTTTAAAAACCTCATAGTTTATTGAGCACTCGTTTCTTGTTTTGAAACTAATATGGGCAACACGTTTTGAAAATCGATACTAACACTCATTAAACCTAACTAATAACTGTTTTCAAAGCATGGTAACTAAAGTTTTATGCTTATAGAATAAGCATACTTTTATAGGATTTATATAAAAAATATAAAATTTTATGCCTGAAAATGATAATCTTTAAAGTCGCAATTTTTACATTTACCTACTATATACATTGTTCAAATAAGCGATGGATAGTGTAGATTAAATATATATTATTTAGGTCATACAGCGTGTCGGTATATATCATTGTATATGGTACGCAAAATTGTAAAAATTAAAAAAAAAAATAATCTAAGGTTTAGGCGAGGTCGTGACTGTCGAAATTTATACACGCTTGGACCGTGACACAATTTACTGGAGCATTCATTTCGTATTCACCATTCTATATTGTCTGCAATAATACGATTTACATCAAAACTAATCAGGATCAAAGTGTCAAATGTTATTATAATAGAAATGTTAAAGCTACATGTGTTATGAGAATCGTACTAGTGAATACATTTAAGCCTTTTCACGTAAGGAACGTATAGAATATGATCGTGTAAAATTCCGTGTCATTTATATAGTCAGTGCGCGCCAGATTTCATAAGCGATCTCTCTGTACCCTGATCTAGGTTAGGTGGTCGACATCGGCAACAGCGGTGGCGTATCGAGCGCGTCCGATGTTAACCTACATCCAACCGTGGCATACATAGAGTGCTGTTGGGGTCGAGAGTACCCGTAGCCGTACGTTAAATTCACGACCCGGCCTCCGCCCCACCTTCGTTTTAGTCGAATCACAGTCACTCAATTTGGCACAATTCTCATAGCACATTTATCCTGGTTTAGATTGTAAATAATTGAAAGTTTAGATTAGTTAAATTTAAAATTTAATTATGTTTATAGAATTAAACGTGAATTATATAATGTAAATTTTGATAACTATCAGTAAAGCAAGGAAGAAGATTATTCAGCAAAGATAACACTGTTTAGATTTGGCATTTTCTCATAATAACTGTCAGAATTGAAATAAATATGAATGTAATAAAATGTCACTAAAGCAGAGCAGATCCAGATAGCATCTACTCGTACATAAAGAAAATGATACATAGAGAACGTTATAAAATCTAAGGAAACAATGATGATTCTCTTACTGAAATGGACATAGTCATTTTTTTTCATTTAATGAGACAACAGGAAGAAGCAACAATCAGATTGTCATTTGATTCCTATGATAACTGTACGCTGTTATTTTTAATTACATCTACATGCATATATTGAAGTTTAATACCAAAATAATACACATTTGTATATATATTTACCTAAATATTCTAGTAATATATTGTTAAGAATAATGTATTTAATAAATAATTCATAAAGTGTTGTAAAAGTTTACAACAATGCTTGCCGCGTTTTGAAAGTTCTCGCACAAAGCTACGAACTACGGTGACCAGTGAAGCGGTAGTATCCTGCCGTCCCGAGCCCTGCCAGAGTGCAATGGTGCTCCCTAGGGTCGATGTCCTTTTGCAACACTGCACTATCACAAATCAATAACCCGATTTGTTCAACATAACGCGAGAACCCCTCAATTTAATTATTTACAATTAGGTAAATATATTGTTTGTATCGCTCACTTAAGTACCCATAATTATGGATTTGAGTAATAAAAAAATCTTTTATACCATACATTTGTCCATCTATACATATACATATGTCTATATAATCTGTAATTTTACCGACTGTATGTAGATAACATCAATACAAGATTGTTAATGCAATGTGATACAGATGTAAGTCATAAACGTAGGTATACTAACGGTGAACGATATGATTAGTCGTGACAGATTATAAACATTTTATAAACGCTGACAATACCGTTATATAAAGCTCAAAAAACAAAAAAGTTTTTCCAAAATTAACAACAAAGGGAAAACGTTTAAAACGCTACCATTTAAACAAAACAATAACATTTTAATAAGTTCCAAATTTTATAATTATGATCGATTTTAACAAAGTAAAATAAACAAATATTAAACACTTTTTGGCAAGTGAAATTAAACACCAGATAACTATAGCGATCCAGCATGTAATTGCAAAGCAAACTGAGTACAGACGACACTACAATGCATCGTCCATGCGTATGCAGTCCGAGGTCGACGGCCGTATATGAGTTGACTGAGGGATACTGACCCGTCCCGAAACAACCCGGTTGGCACTAATTTATGAATAGACCATGTTTTTAGTTATAATTGTTATTTAATTTATATTTTTGGTACCGATTTTATTTTTATTGCACCAATTATTGAATGGCGACGAGATGAAAGGATAGGAAAAATATCAATGTAAATACTACAGAAAAAAAAATACTAAATTAAACTATAACAGACTCTTTCAAATTGTTTTACTTGATCGAAAAAAAGACGTAGGTAACGTTTTCTTTTTAGTGCTCGAGAATTCTCTTATGTATAATATTATACAGGGAGTTTTTTATTATAAAATTGATTTATGAACCGGAAAACAATTTTACAAACTAAAAAAAAAGTACTAGATATTTTAATATTTCGATCTTAATATTTCCAAACTGTCTGTGGTGTCTAAGTTTTTAGTTCTGCTCCTTTAAAAAGCTCCTACTACATAGTACATGACGTATTTCTAAGCTATGATTTTTAACAATACATTAATATGGGTTTTTCTGGAGACAGAACGATTTAATAACAAAATGTTAACAGACTACTGGGTAGAATTTAAATTATAATTGTAAATAATTTATCGATTTTCATATTGGTAGATCCTATAAAAAATCTAATATTTAAAAACTTGGATACATTTCATATTTAAATAATTTCATGGTGATTCTTAAGAAGACATATATTGTTCTATTATGGATAGGTAATTACTAAATGTAAGTAAATAATAATTATAACGTACGTAAACGTACGTGATATGCGACGTATTACGTACCTTTTTTTTAACGGTAGTCATTGAAAACATGTATAAATGACTTATCAAAGAAACAGATTTTGGCTCTTTCTAATACAAGTATAAAATTATCTCAATAAAATTTGTCACATACTCGTGTATGAATTTTATTACCAGTTTAACAATGTTTTAGATCATAAAAATACCAAGAAAAGGTGATGACCACTAGTTTTTAATAACTTTATCATGCAGGTTAACAAACAGATTGACTTTTTGTGTTTTATGGGTAAAACATGTACGGCAGGCAGTGACGTTAAATATAACAATATCTTTCATGATACGTTATCGCGAAACTGATACGCCGGTTAGCCATGTGGTGCATTTATTTTGCGAGTAAAACACGAAACAGAAAAACGAAATGTCCGCATTAGAATTGTTTAAAAAAATATTATAATAACTTTCGGCTTCACGCTGTATCCCGCATACAGCAGGGTACGCAGAGGGATCCTAGGTTTAAGACTCTCCGTTGAAATGGAAATATAAATTTAAATAAATATTTCATTTATTCGAGTCGAGATAGAACCCACAACCAGTCGCGTTTACAGTTACACTTTGTGCCCTTGCGCCACGACAGGCCTCTATAATATAATAACTTTCAATCACAAAAAATATAGGTTGAGGATGAGGATGAAACTTCCTACAAAAGGGAGGTAAGATTTGATTTACTACGCCCTAAGAGCCTTGAGAACTCATCCAAGGCCCAATGGCACCCGGAAACGTCCTTGAATAGCGCCCTTGTTCTTATTATAACACGAAGGTCATTTTACCTAATATAAGGTCAATATGTTGGTATAATGATAAAGGCATCGTTGGATTAAATTAACAATTTATTAGAAACCTATTTATTTAAAAAAAAAAAAAACTGATGGTTTCTGATAATTTTTTTTTTATAAAAGTCCTAAAAAACGGTTACATTGAGTAAAGGAATAACATTAGATTACTTAGAAAAAAAACTTCAGCTTCACGCTGTATCCCGCACACAGTAGGGTAAGCAGAGGGAACCTAGTGTTAAGACACTCCGTTTCCCACTTTCTGCCGAATTCTGAAGGCATTGCGTGTTGAGTGGCAGAACACAACGCCGCGCTTGGACACCAGAGCGAATAAAATTAAAATATAAATTTAAGTAAATATTTCATCTGCTCGAGTGGACCAGTCGGTTTTACACGACTGGCCTCTAAAAAAAACTTTTGTAAAGAAAAAATATGAGCAGTTAGACAAGCAGTGTAATAATAATAATGTCCGACGTTACTAATTAAAAATATTGACATAAAATATGAATTTTGTGCATTTTTTTACTTTTAGTTATGTTTTTTTCCTATCGCGTTACATTTAGTGTGAATATTCCGGCAAATTCAAATAATTTTATTCAAAATAAGAAGTTACATGCTTAATTTTTTGAACGTCAAATAATTTACCACCAGTTCACTAAAGTTAATGCCTCAGACCCGAGAAGAACCGGCGGAAGAAACTCAAAGGGACATAAAATCAATTTTAAACAAATACATATTTAATTATCTGCGTACACATTATCCCATAAAAGAGTTACGGATTCGATGCAACCGAGTTACATTAATAAATTTTCCAATTTTGGTAAAATTAATAATATTTTTCTTAACATACATAACATTTTCAAAAATATATTGAGATGCAACTGTCAATATATTAATTTCTTTAAACTTTTGCCTTAAGGAGTCTTTAGGACCTAAGTTATAGATTGCACGAATAGCTCGCTTCTGCAGGACAAATATTGGTTGAATACCGGCTGCATTACCCCAAAGTAAAATCCCATAGGACATCATACTATGGAAGTAACTGACACCTTCCAGTGTTTGTATACGTACAGGCATTAGCGTATCTAGAAATACTTTCTGGAGCTGTACTTTAACTTTGAAAAAATAAAAAAACAACATTTATAGTTTATGTAATTATTGTTTTTTTTTTATTTTTCGGGGCAAAATTTGTTGTAAGTAAAATTTCTGGGAACGGCACGGGCTACTCAAGTATAATTCTATAGCGAAATCGAAAAATAAATATAAATATAAGAAAATAAGTTTGATCTGGACAATTTGTATATAAATTGTTTAGGTATATAAATTAGTTACGAAGTTTATTCACGCAGCGAATGTTTTAAAATTATTATAGCGACATCTAGCGACTCAATGTTAAACTTTGATGTGGAATATTATTAACCATGACGTAATTTAGTGATAATATGTAGAACGATAGATGGCTTGATGTCTTAATTAATTACAAAAATATGAATATCGGCATTAACTAAATAACAAGACGAAATGCGGTGTTGAGTTTCTCTGTTTAACACGCATTATTTGGAAAATTCGCTTTCCGTGAAAGTTTCCTGTGCGTATCGAATCGTTACCGAATTTTATTCGAATACCATGTTAAGCTAAGAAAAACATAAAAAAGTATCTAAGTTTTAAGTTTCACTAAAAACTGGCAAAATCGTAAGCAAATAATATTCACTACAATGTTACCGATATGCTCATATTTTAATGCCTTTGAATACCTTATTTTATCCTATTTCCTTATTTGCATTACATGTCGCCGTTAAGAGCAAGACTTACCTAAATCAATTAATAAATGAATACATTTATTAATTTATTTATCAACTAGTTATAATCATAATAAGTTCTTTGATTTTCACGATTATTATACATTTTAAATAAAACTATTTTAACCGGATTAATCGCGTATATTTAATTTTTACATTTTTGGAAGTAGAGGAGTCTACCCGTGACCACGGACTACTGCAAAGTGTTCGAAACGTCGGGTTTCCAAAAATGTAAAAATTAAATATACGCGATTAATCCGGTTAAAATAGTTTTATTTAAAATAGTTATAATCACTTTAACAAAGTCGTCTGCAAAACTTAAATGTGTGAGGTATGTGCAATTTTTGTTGAAACCCGCCACCCTTTCTATTATCTTGAACACATCCTTCTATATTTAGTGAACAATTTAGGAGAAATTACGTCCCTTTGTCTCACTCCTCGATACAGTATAAGTTTACACTGCTGTTTCTATACTTGGAGTAATAGGCGCTGCATCATAAAGGCTTCTCTTCTCCACTTTGATATCGACTTGGCATCATTGCAAGTACTCTAGAATAGTCTAGATTTCAATGAAGACAAAGGTTTTCTCACAGCCCATGAATGCTAAGCACAAGGACAGATTATATTCTTCGGTTTTTTAATCGGATTATAATCTGTCATATCATATAATTCTCTATTTCATTTTGTGACACAAAGTCAAGGCTTTGTTACGTCCACTACCGTTCAGGTTTTTTTAAAGAATGATCTTTTCATTAGGAACAGACTTTCTCTGGTCTTCGGAATTTAACAAGCATTTGGCAAAATCCGTTTGCACCTATTACAGATATACTGTTAATTTGTACTCTCAATTTGGCTTTGAAGTTCCCTATAAACGATAAAGTAACCCTTTATATTTAGTGATATATAAGGCCATCGAATTTTTCATAAGACTCCGGGGGACTTTCGAATTCTTCATAGGGTTCTTGACACCTATTACCTTGATATTATATCTTCTTTTGGTAAGATCAATCGCAAAAGGTACGCTACCCTTGTCGACCCACTTGATATTTCTATAACTTGCCAGAGCCTAGTTGACAAAAACCCTACACCACTTTGGGACGGTTGGTCTCACACTCCAAATAACATGGCGTCTCAGAGTTACGGTGTCATCATTTTGAGTCCACATAGCCCCAAGATGTGTCATCTTATGTTGGTCAGCTCTTCTATAAGTTGCGATAGATGTTCGTGGAGGCAAAGTCAGTTGTTGCTGCCTACCGTACCGCCGCGACTCCATTGTTACCATAGCCAGCACATTGGTCTGATGTAGCGATAAGGAGTTGGGGGGGAATAATGGTGTGGTCGTACAGGGCCATTAAATTTTTAATTGCTCGTAATCATCACGCTGGGCTGGCATATTGGTGATTGCAGGGTTTAGCTACTCACATCGGCGACGCTTTTGCCCGTCAACGGTTTGTATAAACCTACGTCTAAATAGAATGGTTATATATATATCAATCTATCGCCAAAGGCTCGAAAGATTGATATATTGGCCTCACCTATGGCAGGTGGCACATATAGGTGAGGTTGACTGGTAGCATTAAGATGGAATTCTTTTACTTACCAAGATATACAAAAGAAAACCTGATGGAAATCGTGTCATACTACATATTGTGCGATACCACTGATATATTTATATTTCTCAAATATCTTAATAAGCCAATTATAAATCTGTCCAGTATTTCCAGAGATATCACCTTATTATATTAATAATAATATTATATTGTATATATATGTGTGTCACACGACTAAACATTGCAAGTGCTCAAAAGGTAAAATTTCACCAGACAATTAATAAAGGAGAAATTAATCTTTACAAAAGACTTTTTACTTTTAAATAAACATAAATTATGTATACTGACATTAATTGGGCAGTCAAGATTACATTTCGCTTTGCATACTCTTTATTGTATAACAAATTGTAGAGGTCAGTTGTGGTGCAGGGAAAGTGTTACTGTAAAATTGACTGGTTGTGAGTTCTATCTCCACTCAAGGAGATGAAATACTTATTTACATTTATATTTCCATTTTTTTTGTTCTGATGTCAATACAAAGCACGGCATTGAGTTCTACTATCTTAACACCAGGTCACCTCTGCCTACCCCGCTGTGTGTGGGGATACAGTGTAAAGCTGATTTATTTATTTTTTAATCATTGAATAACCTATAATTCCTTAATAAAACCTTAATTTAACTCTTAGTTAGTTAGTACTGTAGTACATTTGTAGTAGAATAAATTCTTTTGGACATCAACGACAATTGTCAAAATATTTCTTACAACTTTTTTCACTTTTAAACAATACTATTTTTTTTATTTAAAAAGTTAAATTTTACTCCACATGACTTATGGCATAGAGAATAATGATACTGATAAATTACTGTGAGATGCAAAGGAGAGTCTGTTGTGTAATATTATCTCTTTTTTTACTGTACAACCTCTTTTGTGTGTTCTCCAAACAATGTGACATTGGCAATATGCACCATAATAAAAGAACAGTACATTTTAGTACAAATTACATACACACGTAAGAGTGATTATATTTTTCCTATGCCAATTTATATATCTCAACCTTGTGAGAGCTATTTAATACATGATGATCAAACTACACCAAAGTGACAATCATGCCAATATAAACAAATTATAAATTGATGAACTGTATTACATGGAATACTGAATAGCTACTCAAAAATAGATTTTTAAGTTCCTATCATAATTACTATTTCATTTATATCAAATTTAATATTTGAACTAAGTATATATTGTAATATATGAACTTAATAGCCTAATTGTAAATGTTATATGGCTTTGTTATGATATAGGTTTCAGTGTATTGTTTAGGCTTCACTCTTTTGGTTATTACAATTTAAACATATATATTAATTTATATAGAACATACTGTCAATTATAAATACATCTAAGATACTTATAAAAATGAATGGATTTGCTTGTATTTTATACTACAACACAGTTTTTTTAACTGTACAATATACAAACCAGACCCCATATAAAGTACATACTATGCACTGAATTGTAGTTATCGGAAATAATTAGATATAGTATAATATATATTATAGTTTATAGCAGAACTGTAATACATTAGTAACCAATTTTACATATTTTATATGAGTACCAAGAATATTAATAATTTAACAATATTTTGTCTATATTTTTGTTCAAGTAGTGCAATTATATTTGTTTGTATTGCGAAGAAATTACTTTTAATCAAGGCTATAAAGTGATACTTTATGAAAGCTCACCTACTGACTACTTAAAAGATTTTGACGTTTGTAGACATAATAAATTTGACTTACCGTTTCGAAAAACTGTGTTTGCAACTTCAATGAGTAGCGATCACAATAATAGTTTAAATAAAAGAATGAAGTAAACCATAAAAAGAATCCAGCCACAAAAGAATTAAAAAAGAAAAACTATTTTGCACACACACCTCGTCCTCGGAACAAAACCACAGATAATCAAAGAGAATAATGGCACAGACAGTATATTTTTTAAAATTATATAATTATTTCATTTTGTAATGATTTTTTTTATAATTAATGTATTTTTTATGTGTAAATATATAAACAAATTCTTTTATGTGTATAGTTTAACTTATCAATAAATTTCTTTAGATATTTATATATATGCACACTGTTTTCCTATTTTCTGCCCGAATTCGGGACTGTTAACTTCTGTTGTTGGCAAAGTAATTGTGCTGAATGATTTAAGTAAAGCAATACTATTAAGTGCCGCCACTCAACACACAACGCCGAAGTCGGAGAAAAATGAGGAAAGGAATCTCTTAACACTAGGTACTCTATTATTAGGTACCCTACAGAACAGACACTGAGCTGAGACACTGAGTGTTGGACAACGGTAATCAACGGTGAGCGCGGAGCTCGATAGCTAATTTGTCAAAATAAAATACTATCGCTGTTGGTAATGAGCCATGACGAACTTAGGCGTAGTTTTTTTTATATATATCTGTTTTTCAGCTTCATGATGTATCCAGCACAAAGCATGGCAGACCTGTTAAGACATTCCATTTTCCGCCAAATTCTGGAGACATTGCGATTAACGTGGCGGAAACCTGAACGAAAAAATGAAATTATATATTTAATTTCCTTGAGTGAGAATCGAACTCACAACCTGTCGCAGTTACAAGTTACAGATTTGTGCCCATGCGCCACAACTTTAAAATTATGATGTTTAGGTATGTATTTATTTTATAAATTCGAAAGTAACTCTGCCTGTCTCTCAGTGACGCAATCACATCCAAACCGCTGATCCGATTGTGATAAAACTTTGTGTAGAGATACTTGAGGGTCTTGGGATGTACATAGACTACTTTTTTGTCATATTTCTAATATTCTCGACATAAACTAATGTATTAAAATATCTTTCAACTTGATACGCAATTTAATGTGACATGATAATTACAACCGTAGCTTGTTTAGCAACAGTTGTAATGTATATTAGCAATCGTCGCCAAGTAACAAGGAATTTCGTTGTTTTAAGAAAAGGTGGCCTAAAATGCTTCCTAAACTCTTACATAACGTGACACATAAGAACAAAGGTCTACAAAAATATTGTCCTTTAAAAAAACATTAAAAGATCCGGAATGTGTATATGTTTATCTTTGAAGGTTGAGCCACATTACCCATTTAATATTTAATTTAAATTTATTGTACTATTGTATTTTCTATAATTTGATATGAACCTTATGAAAAGCATTTAATCTAGATTTTATCTATTTTTTAGTGTACATCATTATAATAAATACTTTTGAAAATATCAGATTCAAAATGACCTAGTCAAGTACGGTTTAGAAATGTTATATTGTTGTAAGGTATTTGTAGTTAGTATTACCTTGACACTAACTTCAAAATTATAAATTAATATATTTTTTTATTTATTTTTGTTTAACCAAATCAAAGTATTACTTTATGTAAAATTATTACTTTTATTATTATTTTTTAAGTCATTTTTTGAAGTTGGTTTTTTGTTCGTTAAAAATTAATTAATTATGTGGTTATTTGCTGTTTATTATTAATTCATATTTTTCTTTGGTTCTCTGCGCTTATAACCTTATTAAAAACTGAAAATATTTTTATAAATATTCATATAGTTCAAGCCGGCGAAGCTGCGCGGGTTGGCTAGTACTAAAATAATATATAAGCTAGTACATAAAATTAACATGACACATACTTATATTTTTTTCTTGACTAAATCATAAAAAACTATATAAAACAAATATTTTTGAATACCTAAAACATCTCATTTAGTACGGTAATCGGCAGGCATTTGATTCTTTTTTTTTCGAATTGGCTTTATTGCAGTTGACCTAGAATGGTCTTGACAGTGTCACCGGGCGGGGAAGAACGCGATTAGCTCGCCCTTGAGGGAGAAGTATGAGCTTTGACGGACGCTCGTGAAGAGTTCCTCGAGTGGAAATCGATCTCACACGCTTGTGCCCCCGTGTCACGTCTGCCCTCAACCACTGGTTTGACCAATTAACATATTAGCTTTCAAAACGTAATTGTGTTAAAACTATCCAACATCAATAACATTATTACGGATTCTGAAAATTACTAATCCATTTATGTAAATAGTGTCAAGAAACGCTAGCTGAAACTATAGTAGTAAATAGTAGATACTAGAAATAATATAAATTATTAAATGTACTAATAAAGGAATATCAAAATTAACATACATATCATAAATATAAAATAAAACATTTTTACAATTATTTACAACATACCTTTACCTATTAACAAAGATTTTTATTATTTTTGTATCTCTATTAAAATTTGTGATTTAGTTTGTCTAATGAATAATATATACGACAAATTTTATTAACTACTAATTGTACCCCATATGCGAAACTTGAAAATTTGTTTTAAAACATTTTAATTTAAAAACTGATATATTTTTTTATTTCTTTAAATTGATGTAAACTGATATATGTCAATGACATATTTGCACTTTCATTTATGGTTAGCCATTATAAAAAGGAGGAGAAAACACATAAGGTACATTTTAAATGTTTGTATCAGTTTATGAGGCCTTCGTGGGGCAGGGGCACAGGATGTTGTTGGTTTAATCCCCACAACACCCTGTGCCCAGGAAAGAATTATTAATTCTTAATATTTTTATTTCTTTGCTCTGTCATCAAGGGAAAAGACTTCAAAAAATTCGGCGGAAAGTTGAGGAAGATTGTTTTAACACTAGGTTCCCTCTGCCCATCCTGCTGTAAGCGGGATACAGCATAAAACTGATTTGATTTTCTTTCTTAGTTTATTTGATTATTTCGTTTATTTACTTATAGACTACTCTACTAGTTTTAAGGAGACTCTAATGTCTATATCATAAAATTTGTCACTGCATTTTGAGTAGTATAATTCAACACTGCACTTTATTAAACATTTTCATCTATTTCAAATAAAAATAAAGTGTCATAATAGAACATGAAATTACAGCTTTTATATAGTGATTTTTGCTTTAAAATGTTAAAATTAATTATCAAATAATACAAATTTCAGTGATTGAAAAATAGTCTATTGCAAATATAACATTATGTTATCAGTTAGTTAAAGTTATAAGTGCTGCCACCAAGTCACCTCTGTGCTCTCTTAAAGTTCTTTCTGCTAATGTCTTGGATATTTCCATCTCTTTTACCTGAAAATAGTTTACGAAATCATCTTTAGCTTATAATTTTGAGTATAAAAAAATTTTAAAATTATAAGCAGGACAGAATTATTTATTTAACTTCCAATACATTTAAATACATTTAACACTATTTCACTAGGTCCTACCCATGAGAAGATACATTGTGGATTATATGTGCAACTGCCATTTGTATTGCTGGGCTAGCAGCATATTAAACAAGATGATGAATTGTATTAAGTGTTAAAAAATGTATTAAAACATCCCTTAAGTTGGAGGGCTTGATGCAAAATATTCTATTATTGTACCAGATATATAACAATATAGCAATACAATCATATGGCTAATATAATTAAGTTTCTACCATATTGTGTCTGGAAGTGATTTTTGCAAAAAATAAATAAATAAAGTACCATTTATTGTGTATAATGGTACTTAATTTTCTGTATATTTCTCTTTTGCAAAGCATAACACTATGGTCCTTAAAATTGTTATATTCTATTAAGGCAATAAAATTGTTCTTATTTACTTACTATTAATTCTATATCATCCTTTTTTACAGATACCATTTGCAGTTCTTTTTCTTTCTCAAGTTTTTCTGCAGCTTCTTTATTTCTGCGGTCACCAATCAGGGATAGGGCCTTGAATTTATTTAAAATATTCATGAGTTAAAGCTTTCTTACATATAAAATTGAATTATTAAATAAAAGCAATATAAATACGGTAAATACGGTTGACGATTTAAGGGAATGTGTTATTTTCACTTCTTTAAGCGTAGCATTGAATACCACCACTCAACTCACATAGAAACAAAAATATATGTGTAGGAACTAAGAGAGTGTTATATGCGAGATAGAGTATGACGTTAAAAAAATAAAATCAATTTCTTAAAATTAATATAACAGAATCGCTAGACAATATTATCATGTGCAAAAATATAAGAAATATTTATGAGGTCCTTACACCAGATATGTCCTGAGATGATATTTCCGTTTCTTCCGCGTAATCTGTTACTTTTTCTAAATCAGCCACTCCACTATCATGTTTAGCTGCTTTTTTTTGAGTTTTATCTTTTTCATGCTGTATGTCGTCAGTATCACCGTTAACCTCTTCATCAGCCATGTTTATTTTTAATTAAATGAAAAATCAACCTTGTTGTATGTGATTTACACGTAAGTATTCAAATTGATTTGTAGTCACGTTTCAAATAGAAATGTTTATAGGAAAAGAAATATGTATTAAAAGGAATGATTTCCAACAAAAGAACTAGTGACAATTAAAATGACAGAAAACTGTAGAGTTGCCAGTTGTACTACTAAAGATAACTCAATTATGAAAATTAGCGGTATGATTCTCCTAAATTAGTATTTCTACCAAAAAAAACTATATTTTTTAAAACCACCGTGTACATCGAAAAAAATGAAATTTCGCTGTTAGTTACATATAAGCTTGGATATTATAATGTACGTTTATTGAAGTGGCATCTATAAACTACCCCTATTTTGTAAAAAAAATAAAATCTCTAAAAATATGTTCATATGGACGATGATAATAGAATAATGAGAAGCATCTGAAGCTAGTAGCAACAGTGATAAATATATTTATTTATATATATACATATAATAAAGAAGAGGAATATTCATAGATATCGTTAAATTTGCGATATATGTTTATACTTACATAAGCTCAATTATTTTTAGTAGCTTATTTTTAAATGCCGTGGAAGTTATATAGCACGAAAATTCACAAGGATAGAATCCGAGAAGAGTTCACGGACTAAATTTAGATACTACGTAATTTTTTATTCATAACTAGTTTAAATTTAAAATTTCATATCACGAACCAACCGTGACCCTATTAGAAATATGCCTAATATTCAGGACCACAGCCTCAGATCTAATCCATTCATTTAGTCTAAAAGCTAATAATCACTATTCTCCCTAATTGTCATTGCCGTTTTTCATGTAAAATCATTGTCTTCAACCAACGACATTGCCTTCTTTTACCATTTTTCTGGCAATGATGTTTATATCTATGATTTAACTTATCTTAGCTTCGCGCTTTATCCCTAGCGGGATAGTCAGAGAGAACGGAGCGCCAAACGCTTTGGTTTCTACATACCTCTTTCGCCTCGTCTACAGTCATCAACCTTTTCATAAATGCCCTTTGGGGATTCCTCCCCTCCCTACGTCTCTTACCACTCACTTCATCATAAATCTTTTTTAAAACGTGCCCAAACCAGCAGAGCCTTTACTTTTATTCTCACCGTGACATCCTCGCTAGTATCTGCCATTCTGTGTATATCTTTTCAAAAAAATCCATGATCATGCGGAGGGAATAGATCTAATCCATACATCCTTTTCCAGGCAATAAAAGTATCATAGTAAATAATAATATCAATGACGATTGATGAGCTAAAATTAGGAAAATGCAACTGAAGACTCATCTCTCCGTGGAGTCCGATGCACTATCGGAGAATAAAGCTCTGCATGCTAACATTATTATAATACAAAATAAGCAGTAGGTACGTTAGATAGCGTCGTTTTGTGGTCATATTTAAAACATATTTTTGCGATCGATATGTGTGTAGCTACGCCTATATATAAAATAATAATAATAGAGAATTAACTTACTTACGAACACAATAAAAAGGCACGTAGAATATAAAATTTTTGAAGGTTTTTTCTTAAAATAAATTTTTGTAAACATTATTCATCATTAAACTTTTCTAGACTAATATTCATTGTTTTAAAATAATTTACTATAAATGAATAAACATAAGGAATTGAAATATATAAGGAAATATTTGAGTAAAAATTGAAATATATAAGGAAATTGAAATTTGTGCATTTCGGAGAATTGCCATTTACATTACATAAATAATAAAACAACTTCTAATTTAGGTACGTCTATTTCATATATTTTTAGTCAACAACAGTAAAGTAACTTTTTTGTGCTAACTAGTATTAATATAACTAAGATAAGATGAGTAGGTAAAGATAAGATATTATCTTAATTATTTTAGCTTACACTTTTGTATTTGTAAAGTGACATAGGTAGGTACACGTTGCTATGGCAAAGCGTGTTGTACGCTTCAATCAGCTTCACGCTGTATCCCGCACATAGTAACTGAGAGAACCTAGAGTTAAGTAACGCCGTTTCCCACATTCCACCTAATTTGGGAGGAATTGCGTGTTGGCGGCACTTTGCCTAGACACCAGAATGAAGAAATGAAAATATACATTTTAAGTCAATATTTAATTTCGTCGAATAGGGTTCGAACCCATAATCAGTCCCGTTTACAGTCACACACTTACACACACTGGTCTCAACAGGAACTTTAGTTAAAATAAATTTACTAATAAAATTATGGAAGTACAAAATCTTTATTTGCTGTTTACAAGAATTTTTGACTAGTCTAATTCTATAATTATAGTAAATTTTAACTCTTAATATATGAACTTTTGTAATAATGGTACTAACAACATTAAAAAAATGTTAATTTAAAGTAAGTCCATGTTAACACGATGGCCAATTTTCATATCGTGCTTGGTAAAATATAAAACTATAGGATAACAAAACAGTAAATTGTAAGTGCCGTGTTACAGAAAAGGATTATCTCCTAAGTTTTCTAAGCTTTGTTTATATATATATTGATTCATAATCTACCTAATTTGTAGACGACTTAAATCTAATTTAAAAGATCTACAATTTATCTTAAAGATCAATCGGACAAATTACATACATAGGTACTTATTAAATGTGAATTGTTGTATTTCTGTCGGTATCATTTTTACTATCAGGAGTATACGGTGGCGGGGGCAGGCTGTTGTCGTGAACCTAGAAGTGGAAATACATTTAAATTTTAGTCCATTTACCTTGATGTATAAATTTAACTACATTTCAGTTAGTTATATTAAATAAAAATAAATTAAATTAGCTTCATGCTATATCCCGCACACAGCAGGGTAGGCAGAGGGAACCTAGTGTTAAGACACTCCGTTCCCCACTTTCTGCCGAATTTTTGGAGGCATTGCGTGTTGAGTGGCAGAACTCAACGCCGCACTTTTGCCTCGACACCAGAGCGAAGAAATGGAAATATAATTTCAAGTAAACATTTTATCTCCTCGAGTAGGGATCGAACCCACAACCAGTCGGTTTTACAGTCACATTTCGTGCCACTGCGCCACGACTGGCCTCAAGTTAGTTATATTAAATAACAATATAAGACTTACGAAACCAGCGTTCAAATATATAGGGGCAGGACATATCGCCGAACCGGAAGGAGCCGCTCTTGAATACCTGACCAGAACAAAAACATTTATGTTAAAAAATAATAAAATAACATTATTAGTTACAGTTAATCTGGCTCTGGATTTTACTTACCTAGGTGGCGCATCTCTTAATCTTTCATTGACGTATATTTGTAAACTTCCAACTGACGATCGACTTTCACCCGAATGTGCTCCCAATGGACTGAAATAAAACATGGAAATATATATGAGACGGATTTCGTTCAGTAAAATAAGAATTATAAAAATTTAAAATTATACTTTATATTGCTGACACCACAAAGTTTATAAACTAATGTGAAAATAGCTATGATTCCAAGGACTAGAGCAGCTGCCATTATTATTTGAGATCCTGAAACCAGTATCATCTCATCCATGGAATCTCTGTAAATAAAAATAATAATTTATATTTAGGGAAATATTATTTACTAATAGATACAAAAAAGACACTTGCTTTTTATAAATTTAAGATTATTTTTATTATCTCTTTTGGTATTTTTAAATCTACCTATGATATTTGTAGGTATGTTATACACACACCTGCAAATCCAATTTCCACGAGGGCCGTAGCAAGTTCGGCAAACTCCTCGCCAGCATTGGAGTGTTTCATTGATATTTGGGCTGCAACATGGGCCGTAGCACATTTCTCCTAACCCTTTAATTTAATAAATAGATATATTTTTACTACCCACTTTTGTAATATACTACCATGCTTTTAAAAAACAAAATCATGCGTCTTATAAATAATAGGTACATATATCGTCTATCACTTGGTCCGTGGTGTATTACCTTACACAGCTTCGATAGTTTATGTTATGCATTAGTCTTATGAAAATAATACTATGTTGCTAACGGGACGAAAAGTAAAAATTATCCCAATAATAGGTAAGCACATATCTAACCTAGAGATGAAAATGAAAACTAATAGTTGTATAAATTACGTAAATTAATCAAACTTCGATTAAAATACTTAAAGTTGTGTAATTTTTTATTTACCTACCAGGACATTTTATGCAACTGGTGTGTTGGTAGTCTGGTATAAATCCGGCGGCACAATAGCAACCACCGCTAACGCATTCGTATTCCTCACCTTTGCAAAACGGGCACTCATCTACAATCCAAATCATTTTTTTCAGAAATAAATAAATCAAATACAATACAATACAATTCAATACAATACAGCGTGAAGCTGATTGAGCTTCACGCTGTATTCCGCACACAGCAGGCAGAGGGGACTTAGTGTTAAGACACTCCGTTTCTTACTTTCTGCCGAATTCTAGAGGCATTGCGTGTTGAGTTGAATATTTACAGTATGTTAATATATAAAAACATTTCAGATTTGGTATTTGGAGGTGTATCATTAAACTTATCGGGTATCGGACTTGGCGGGTTCTAATTGTCGTAGCAATTCTTAAAAATGTGTCTCTATTTCTCTACTAATCTCATCTTCACCTAATAAAATGAAGATCATGGTGTTTTTTACAATGTTATCCAATAATGGTTATTGAGTTGTGAAATATTACGTTATTACCGCACTTTTGTTTCCGGTTTATCAACTTATAAGTGCAGCACGTCTTGAACAGAAACTATTGGTGTTGTGGAAATATTGAACATAATATATCTCAAAATAATATAGATATATGTAGTTATTATTATTCATTTTTATCTACTTGAATTAGGTACCTAATAAGTTCATGGGTTTTGCCGAAAAAGTAACTATTTATTTTTATGAAGCATACCTAATCTAAGCTTGTTATGCAAACAAAAACAACGACATTGTTTAAAGATATCTCAAAATCATTCAGTTGTTAAAACATTAATATTTAATAAACACAACATTACCTTCATTATTGCTACTACCATACGCACACTGCAGCACAAATAAACAAAAAAATATAAAAATAGTCCAATATGACATTTTCCCACAAATATTTCGACACAACTACATTATTTCAGGAACATACAACAACAGAAATTAAAAATATCATTAGTTTTTTGAGCCCGTAATAAACACTGTAATAAAAAGGCATACTGATAATGTTATCAAAGATTTGTCGCGCTATGATACGACACTCGCTATCGGTATTTTCACGTCACTTATTCTATCTATTTATTACATGAATGTTCGCCAGGTCTACTAAATATATGACAACCTTGTAAAACGTTCAAATACGCTGTGTTACATATTTTTTGCGGGCAATGGGTAGCGTGTTTGCGCGAAATTAATAAGTTTTTATTTAATTAATTTAATTAGAATTTAGTTTACACTAAAATTGTCCAAAATTAGATGACCGAAAGTTAACACAATTCAATTTACAATTAAAGCGACTTTGTTAGCTTTTACTATTTAAAACATATTTCTAATGGAAAATCGGACTTTTATAAGTTGTTTTTGTATCGCTTTCAAAATAATAACATTTTTATAATTTTAAATATTTATCTTGTATCTCTGCGTAGCAAGTCAGTATCCTTTAAGAAGCCATAAAAGTAACAAATTTTTTTTATACTACAATCATAATGGTCTCTCGTCCTCATTTCACCTTCGATGTCTTCATTATGGTCAAGTAAAGTTTCATGAACTTACCTTTAGTATATTACGTAGATATGTAAGAACATACAATATATATTTATATTTGAACTAAAGTAATTACTCATACATCAGGGCATCGATCTAACATGTATACTTTTATAAATTTACCTTTTTAAAACAAATATGGACAAGCCACATTCATACTTCATTTTTAAATGCTAAGCGAAAGAAAATATTTCACTAATTTCTGTTTCTATGAAACCTATTTTTTTTTTGACCTGACGCTATATCCCGCATGTAACAGGGTAGGCAGAGGGAGCCTAGTGTTAAGACACTCTGACTTCAGAAGACATTGTGTGTTGACCTGAGTGGCGGAACTCAACGCCGCGCTTCCTCGGCCTCGACACCAGAGTGAAGAAATGAAAATATTTAATATTTCATTTCGTCGAGGAAGAATCAAACCCACAACCTGTGGAGTTTACAGTTAAAAGTTTATGATTCATCGCCCCGATTGACCTCAAAAATTAAATTAATGAAATAATATACGAGTATCTGAGGCCAGTCGTAGCGCAGCGGCACGAAGTGCGACTGTAAAACCGACTGGTTGTGGGTTCGATCCCCACTCGAGGAGATGAAATATTTACTTAAATTTATATTTTCATTTCTTCGCTCTGGTGTCGAGGCAAAAGTGCGGCGTTGAGTTCTGCCACTCAACACGCAATGCCTCCAAAATTCGGCAGAAAGTGGGGAACGCAGTGTCTTAACTCTAGGTTCCCTCTGCCTACCCTGCTGTGTGCGGGATATAGCGTGAAGCTAATTTAATTTATTTTTTTTATATACGAGTATCTAATAAACAAAAATAATTAAGCCGTGTTGTATAAAAAAAAGCGATTCGTTACAAAAATAAAAAGTATATTTTTGATCCAAATGCACGTTCATTGAATAATCTTAATATAAGATGAGTTACAAAATCTATCTAGTTCCTATTAAATTTATCTAATTCGGGATGTGGGTCAAGCTCCCTTACGAGATGGAATCAAAACAACAATAATTGAAACCTTATTTTTATCGTGTCTGTAATGATTTATTTACATACGTTATATTGACCAATATACGTTATGTAGTCCGCTCTTAATTTAGCTTTTTATATTTATTTATTAAAAAAATATCATATTTAAATAAATATTTTTTGTCTAAGATATACCAATGATTTGAAAGTTCAAATACTTTTGGAGAAATATTAAAACCATTTTAAGCATATATCACTGGTCTATCAGCGTTCTAATCTGCAATTAGACAGAAGTAGATGTGAGACAGTGGGACCCATAACTAGGTTATCGTCAAGTATATATTTAAAAAAAAACTATATAATAATAAATACATATTTTTATTTTATTTTAAATGTCCTAAAGGGCAATCACGTTATATTTGAGGGCACACGCGCTTGCAATCAGTTGTTTACCAGCAGCGCGCCTATCGGCGGCGCACGCTAGGGATGCTCGTATCAATTACAGATGAAAATAACACATAAGGTTAGGTCAAATCACTAATTATTTGTAAGCTGGCTTTGATTTTATATTAAAATACATACAATAATGTAATATCGAGGCCAGAGTGCAGGGGCACAAGTGTGTGACTGTAAACGCAACAGGTTGTGGGTTCCGTTTCCAAGGGAATTGAAATATTTAATACTTAGTCAGCTTCACGCTGTATCCCGTAGACAGCAGGGTAGGCAGTTCGTTCGTTCCCCACTTTCTACCGAATTCTGGAGGCATTGCGTTTTGAGGTGCAGCACTCAACGCCACGCTTTGCCTCGACACCAGAAATATAAATTTAAGTAAATATTTCATCTCCTCGAGTGGGGATCGAACCCACAACCAGTCAATTTTACAGTCACACTTCGTGCCACTGCGCAACGACTGGCCTGACTGTTCTCTAAAACTGACTATAAATTCAATGGATTGTGAGCAGAACTAAATGATGACCAGTGTTCAGCCCTGATGAAGTCCGTAACGTTCATTTCCAATCAAAATTGGGTGGATCGAGCTCCAGTTATGACCCAGTGCCGAAGACCTTTTTCACAAAAATATGGCTCTATCACTTCTTCATAGCTAACACTTCACCAAACCATCGCCGAAGTCGGATAATGTGCACGTTGCACTCTGTTGACCAATTGGGAAAATACTTTAGAGCTTTCAGCATAAACATGGTCATTTTGTTTTATAAAATATTTTTACTAAATTGTAAAAATTTTCTCATTCGTAAACACTTTTTATGTGACCTACCTATGCGTACCGTAAGTGCTTGTTTGGATTTTACCATTATTTTCTTTTTTAGTTTTGATTATCACTTTAACAATGACCAGTGCGTCTCTTATGGCCGGCAAGTCTTAAATCACCTTTTAAAATACGTGACATAGTTCTAGGTACTATTATCATCTTCAGAGATAGGAGCTTTTATTTTTGGACAGGAATTTTTCAAATTCTTCTCTGCTTTAACCGCCTTTTTAGGATCAACTTCGTTAGTCTTTTTCCGTCACAAACCGCCCGGTACACAAATATTTGACTTATACCAAGGGTATGGAGGATTCAGTTTTCTTTATCATTCCACTCATTAAATGGCGAAAAAATCAAAAACTTATAAACGATCTTATAAAAATGAGAGACGCTAAAACTTACTGTAATAAAAATATTATTTTGTTTATTTTTAATTGGGGCAAGTAATCTATAATCATTTACTCGCTTTGGCCAAAAATTTCGCCGCTCAACACGCGATGCATCCAGAATACGACAGAAAGTGGGAAAGAGAAGTGTCTTAATGGAAACGGAGTGTCCTACCACTAGGTTCCCAGGTTCCCTCTGCCACAGCGTAAAAACTGAAAAATAAATTAAATAGAATAAAACCCGTTTGCTCCAAAAATAATGCTTTTATAACGAAATATATTTATAGGTAATCAGCAGACAGTTCGTGTGAGTAAACAATGACCTTTTATTTTTAGTTTGTCTGTTGACACTCGCCACCTTTTGTCCAGCGCCCTATGCCTGTGATATCGCTGTTGCTATGTGCATCCAAACTAATAACAATAGATACACCACATTAGAACTTAATAGATGTAAGTTTAAATATATCGTAAATTGTTTGTGATTTCTTAATCGACCTTGCCGCTAAAAGTGATAAGTTTATATTGTCAAACATACGTACAATATGAATGTACTTACGCATTTACACTTTTTATATATATATTATTATGTAGTACAGCTGTTTTTCATTGAAGAAACATCGTGTTTGTGTGTCGTACCCACCTCTGGAAGAGGTTCAAAACTCTAGGCTGCTCAGATATCAGAGGTCTTTTTCTATGTTAAATATTTATTTTTACTAATAAATAATGAAATATAATATGATTTTTTTTTTAAATATGTAAGGCTGCTGGTTTATCCCACATAACTATAAATAATAGACGTCCTACGTCCAAAACGATATTGTTCTACCGATATTAGAAAAATCTCTTATCATATTGACTATGTTTTGTAAATGCCATTATCGATGTAAACAAGTTTTAAATAATTCCGTAATATGGACCAAAGGGAGCTCATTTTAGAACAACCGACTTCAAATTTGTTCATTCATAAAACAGAACTTAAACAGACAAAACATTTATTTGTGCTCTTATTGGAAAATATATTAAATATAAATAGAAACAAATGGATTTAAAACATTTAGTAAGTTTTCTTTTCTTATATACACAAGTGATGGTTCTTAAGATATTCAAAATAATAATACCAAAAAAATTCCAAGATTTAAAACGCTTTGATTCATTTAAATCATCAAAATTTCTAAGATTATAAATGTTTTAATTTATTTTATTGTAGGTGTGTATACTACTTTTAATATGCAGAAATGTCAGAGCGGAAGAGACCACGGAAAATACAGAAACATTCAAGATGAGTGATCGAGTGTACATGTGCAGCAAGTGGCTGTCATCTGTAATAGATAATTTTTGCAACAATGTATATAAAATTGTGAAGAGAGACACTTCAATTATGTTGGGTGTGTATTACTGTGTTGTAGATGTTTCATCTGTGTGTTATAGATATTTTTATATAGGTAAATAAAATGTAAATCAGCTTCACGCTGTATCCCGCACACAGCAGCGTAGGCAGAGGGAACCTAGTGTTAATACACTCTGTTCCCCACTTTCTGCCGGATTCTGGAGACATTGCGTGTTGAGTGGCAGAACTCAACGCCGCGCTTTGCCTCGACACCAGAGCGAAGAAATGGAAATATAAATTTAAGTAAACATTTCATCTCCTCGAGTGGGGATCGAACCCACAGTCACACTTTGTGCCCCTGCGCCACAACTGACCTCTATATTTAATTTAATTTATTCGTTTATATAATTTATATAAAATAGTAATATTTATAACTTTATTCTGTCAACCCATTTACTAGCATCTGACGTAATAGCAAATAAAATAATTATTTGTTATATAATATTAACTAATGAGGTAATATTTAATTGATAACATTTTTTTTCAGATAAGCTAGCACCTAAAGATTTACTCAAGAACAGGAACAAGAAACGTCAAATCACAGAAATGAGATTACGGCGCGTGCGCAGACAAGTCGCGAGCGAGTGTTGCGAAAGGCCTTGTACCGTTGGAAATATTATTATGTATTGTCCAGAGGACGCGAGACTTCTCATAGAAAATCCCAATATCTTTGATTAAATAGAGATGTACGTCATGAAAATTCAAACGTGAAAGGCCTACGCTACTACACTAGACAACCGATCCATTAAGAGCACATCTAATTCACGGTCTGTGGGGGTTCATAATTATTAAATATTTAAAATATTAGTAAAACTACACTACAAACTACAGTAACGGTTCAAAAAAACACAATACATCATACGTACCTACTGTACCTAATAAATTTGTTAAATATGTAACGTTTAGTCTTTAACTACACCAAATCAATTTTATATATTTATGATTCAGTGTAATACATTAAACCTGCTAGTATTACTAGTTTTTAAATGTATATACGAAAAAGAACTGGGTAGAGAAAATTTGTATTAATAAAAATATTCTATTCAAAATAAATTATGAACTGAAAAGAAGTGAGTTTTATTTCCAAATGTAATTACATAAAGGCGATAAAAAGCAATATTAATCACATTGTATGAAAAAAAACTTACATTTAAATTCAAAACTAAAGTTCTTTGCACTCATAGTTATCATAAAAAAAACGTATTGCGTGTAGAGACAATGTATATATTTTTTTATTTAAAGCACTCACTTACCATTGTGCATAGAACATTTGCACAAACTTTTTTAATATTATATTAAAATAAGCTTTGATCCATTTCTATCTACACAGGTACCTTCATAATTATAAAGGTATATATGAACATACCTTTATAAATAATAATCGATAGTAAAAATTTATAATCTTGCTATAAAATTAAATTAATCATGAAAAATCATGATCGACTAAGGTATATTATAAGTGAAAACTGCAGTGACATTGTAAAAAAAGTATGCAAAATGAATTGAAAATATCATATTTTTAGTATTAAATTACAAAAAAAAAATAATACTACATACATAAATAGAGGCCAAGCGTGGCGCAGGGGCACAAATTAGTGACTGTTAAAACGACAAGTTGTGAAATGATTTCCAATCGAGAAAAATGTGATAATGGAACGGAATGTCTAACATTAATCTACCAGGTTCTCTATGCCTGTCCTTCTTTTTGCGAGATGCAGCGTGAAGCTTAAAAAAATGAATTTATATTATCTCATAAAAACAATGTTTTCATAAGAGTTAGGAGTGATTCTAATACAAACATTTCGTTTGTCTTTACCAAATTTACTTATTGAAATATTTAAATTATTTAACTAAACACGAAAATAACAAACCACAAGCCGCCAACTCTTGCGCAATAATGCACAAAAAAGCTAAAATAAATTTAATATTAAGATTTGAACCGGCGTCCTAGTTCCAAATCCTAATTATTAAGTAACCTTTATAACAGTAACTTTATAACGAGGCCAGTTGTGGCGCAGAGGAACAAAGTGTGACTGTAAAATCAACTGGTTGTGGGTTCGATCGAAGAAATGAAATATTCATTTACATTGATATTTTTAATTTTTCGCTCCGGTGCCGAGGCAAAGCGCGGCGTTGAGTTCCGCCACTCAACACGCAATGCCTCTAAAACTCGGCGGAAAGTGCGGATCGTAGTCTCTTAACATTAAGTTCCCTCTGCCTACCCTGCTGTGTGCGGGATACAGCGTTTATGGTAAATTAGTAAATAGTAATAAAACAAAATAGTTTAGCTGAAAAAAATTATATTTTATGAGAAATTATAATTTACAATATTACATACAGGCATCCATCTTCAGTCGAAACTTAAGCTAAAATTCTCACAATCTCACGCAAAAGGTAAAGCAACGTTAGACTATAATATAGTTTTAGCAATTGTAGGTCAGTTTCCAATCGTAAAAAAAAACCGAAAAAAAAAACAGGTAAGAACGTCAACACGCTGTATTCAGTCCGTTTTTGTGAGGAAGATATGAATAATGTGAACACTTTTTTTCTGTTTTCAGTTTAGTATTTAGTTTTACCGCGTCTCTCTTTGGGCACGTGTGATACATCCTGTATAATATGGTCATGTAACATAATCACTATATTATAGCGGCCGCTGTCATCCACATGTAGGACTAACCAATAACCGTCTTATTAAATAATTAATTGTTACTTTGCTTTCTTTTGGTTTATTATTAAGAAAAAAAAACGTAAGTATAAAAGAAAGTTCGAGATTTAGCGAAATCTAGTAAAAGTAATGTTTATTGAAGCATTAAACTATAATATTTGTGCGAGTTGATATAATGTTTTCTTGAATACAACACTAGAATTGTCAAATTGAAGTATTAAAAAGGAATGGAAGATAAATATATAAGAGTTTATCCTAAAATAAAGATAATTAAAGAAATAAAGAATAAATTAAGGAATTTGACCCCAGTATCGATATTTGTTCTATATTAAGCTAGTTGATATGGGGTTGCCATTATTCAATATTTTAATATATATAAGTTTCCAACATACACTTTACTGAGCCGATTTTAACTTTAACTAATCATTATTACTTACTAAGTCTCGTTATTTATAACTCCCTTCGATATCAGCAAGGTTCTATATAGTATAAATACGTTAAAAACATACCTAAAACTTCTGAGTTTGGGGCAATTTCTTTTCGATAATTCGCGCTCATAGAAAATAATTAAATTAATATAATCTCTTGTATTTACTAATTACGATGAAGAAGTAAATAAAAAAAAGAAAACGTATTTGCAAATATACATATTTCTTAAACAATGTCCTAAATGGTGCTTGTAGACTGAAGATGATGTTAAACGCCGCGTATTAACAAACAAAATAAATGTCAAATGTCTCTTTTATAAATAATTTCAAATCAAAATCCAACTTTGCTCTAACCGTCATATAACGACATACTGGCCCTCAACACATGACACGAAATTCAGGTACAAACTATGAACACTTAAATCAGTTAAAAAATATAATTAAATGCTTAAGTATAGATATTATAAAATGGTAAATATTATATTTTATTCGTAAATGTCGGAAATTGTTAAAAATAAAACAAAGTCGTTACACACCGCCCATAAATGCATTTTATATCACGCATATAAAATATGGAAGATACATACAACATATGAATAACTATCGAGTATTAATAATAATAGTACTTGTAAATAAAAATTTATATAAAAAGTATGCAAAAAGCGACTTTGTTTTAGATGCTTATTGTAATATGTAAATTCTGTGCAGCGTCGATTATCCGAACGACCGTTTATACGAACTACGTCGCCCACTCACGCATACTAATAGAAATAGAGCAATAGATGAAAAAAAAAGTATTTTTTTAATGTTATCTGCTTGTGGTAGGTTCTGTTTCAAAACTACACTATACGCTTAGTTCTTGTTTATCATTAAATATATAATTATGTATGTAAATACGGTTAACATTTTCGTATGGATAAATGGCTATATAAATCCAATTAGTTCGGATAATAGACGCTCAACTGTTTATTAATATATCGTTTGTATATAAATAAGTATACATATGAGTAATAATAATAGTAGATATATCGGTCTGTCGGGATGTATTCACACGGCCGAAGTGCGCGATTCCACATATAATAAAAGCGTCAGGCTCAAAAGATATAAGTAAATATCGCTGTACAATTGCAATAAACAAAAAAAAATATTATTATATATACAACGCGAACACATATACTGCAAGGATATCAATTAAAAAATATTACACGATATTTCATGTTTTGTGCGAATAGTTCCAATTTTACAAATTTCTTGAGCATTACAGACAGCTAACTGCATATAAACATGGAGTTTTGCTATTGACAGCGTCGAAGTATAAAACAAGCTAAAGAGAACAAATCTAGAATTACAACGACGAATAAGTTAATTCAATAAGTTACACCTCCGTTAGAAACCACGTTTCTAAATATAAATAAACAACTAAACAAAAATAAAAAAATAATATATAACACAAAGCAACACACACGTCAAGCATATAATAAAAATACTATAAAATATGGACAACAATGATAAAATAGTAATATATTTGTGCTTGTAATTGGTGTCAATAGCAAAACGCGGCGTTGAACCCTGTCAGCTCACACACAGCACATTTAGACCAACATGTACAATATATTACATTATGTTTGTGTTATAAGAGTTGTGCAACAAACCGTCGGCCACCACGTCGGCTCCACAATTCACATTCTCAATTTAACCTGGGTTCTAGTAAAAAAAGTTATACAAATGCTTCAAAAATATCCTTAGACACCTAACGTAGTAACGACTATTTGACGTACGCCTAGTGAAATAGAAACGCTCCGTTGACGCCGGGGAGGACAAACCAACGTAATAATATATAAACAGTTTAAATAATAACACAACATGTATCGATCAACAAAATTACAATGTACAAAAATGTAGCGTGTCCGTGTGTCACAATCTATACGAACGAAACGAAGGACGCGACGCAGGAGTCACCGAGCACGCAAATAAATACCTAATAGTAACGGAGACGGCGACGAGGTGACGGGCCCGCCTCGCTTCATTGGACTAGCTCGTTCAAATCCGTCCGCTGGACATGTACACTTACGTAGAAAAGATATAATGGCAACAAACTTTACAAAAAAAATATCTAAAACAATGACTAAAAGCGGCGCGGCGGGCGCGGCCCGCCGCTACTTCGAAAATGCATTTAATATTCACCGATACAGACACATACATAAGTCGTGAATAACTTCATCATAAAAAACTTGTCAAAAAACCAGACGCGTAATGGGGCGACCCGCGAGGGGCGCTGTCGAACTGGTGTGCTAGTATTGATTAAATGACTTATTATCTAATCTTATTTTTATTAAAAAATCAGTTTTGAGTCGAGTTCGTCCTCAGTTCGTAAAATTTACACAGTCGGTCGCAGGTGTTACGATTACGTGTTACACACAATCACAGCTGTTGTGCCGGTGCCGGTGCGCTTACACCAGGTTGTACTCCTTGAGGTTGGACTGCAGGATTGTGTCTTTCACCGCCGCGAAAACGAACCGTATGTTTTCAGTATCTGTGAACACAAAAAACAACATACGTTTAACATATTATATTGCAATACACGTTCTGACATTCCCCCATATTCAAATATTACGTAACATAATTTACAAAAACTTTGATGTCCCCGTCACCCTCACATAAAGAACAGTAACGTTCTTTTCTTATCCCTTTCCCAAAATTGCGATTTATTTTGCTTGAAAACAAAATAATAATACCGAAAACAACAGTAGAGTTCCCCGTAAAACATAAACGATAAGGGCTGCCAACTTGATATTTTAGAACTCCAGTTTTTTTTTACAAAAAAAAAATATATGTTATGAAACTTGACTTCATTTACAAGTCTCAAAAATTACGTAATACTTCAAAGCCCCCTTACTGAATATAATAACACAATTTTTCCAATTCTTACCTAATACAATATACATTAGTATACAGTTTATAGGTGTTCAAAATTACTGCATTGAAATGTAACAACATATTGCTATAGTATACGATAAGATGAAGTGTTTAAATCTATATAAACAACGTAAATGTACCTCGTTTGAGACAATAAAATATCAACAAATATATTAATCTTACATTCAGATAAAACACATAACACTTTTATATTCACTTGTACTTTGACACGTTCTTCATAATAAATACAAATAAAAAATGTTCAATAATAAATAACACTAATATACTTAAAGCTTGTTATTTTAAATAGTTTAAGATATACTTTATTATTAAGGTTTTATTAGCATAACGTCGACCAAATAGAATAATGTGCTAAACTCCTTAAATAATACTTATAGGACAATAAAAAAACCGTAGTGTTGTTTACTGAAAATGTCATAAAAATATTAGTTTAAATACAAAATAGTCAATTTACACAGTTAGGAAGTCAGTTCATAATATGTAACAGATTATGTGTAAAGAAAGAATCATTTAAACATTTAAGCAAATAAATATTAAATAAATATAACATTTATAAGTTTATCACATATGTTCAAGCCCAAGTAGAAATGAAACACATTTAAAAAAATAAAATAAATATTTATTGCAAATAAACAACTAGAAATATATAATTATGCTAAATTAAATTCTTTAAGGGCGGTCTGCATTATGGTATCTTTGACAGCACAAAACACTAACTTAATGTTTTCAGTATCTTTAAAAATATCCAAAGCAGCATGCAAAAATAAAAACAAATAGAAGTAAATGAGTTCAATACAAAAGACAACAAAAGCAGGACACAGAGATAAAAATATTTCCATTTCAAAATAAGAAATATTATAGACTTTTAAAGACATGGCTTTCTTAATAAAAATGTAAATTAAAGACAACAAAATGACGAGGACTTTTGCTACTTTTAAACATCATCGCCTTAAAAAAAATGGATAATTTTCTGAACGTAATTGGATTTGAAAAAAATATAAATATCTAACAAGTACAAAAGATAAATCTCACAGCAAGATTAACACAATACACGCAATATCACTTTTTATAACTTTTACAAAGTTAATTTGCGTAACAGGAATCGATCCTGTCGAGAGTATCCTTAAAGGTACAAACTATTTATTGGAGGACCAATTTAAATAAACAACTTTTTTTTTTATAAAATTTAAATAATAAAATATAATATACTAAGCAACAACACTGACAAAACGCATATCTACACAAAATCTAATAGCAAATTCAACAAGTCAAAGCTCTACAACAAAAAATTAAAAAAAAACAACCAAAAAGTGATTGAAAAAAAACATGTTTTCGCTCACCTCGCCTCCTTGAAGAAGATATACTCTAAAATCTTATCTAAATATTATAAAATTGTTAAAACCCTTAATAAATAAAACTTAATATTGGTACTTGTTTAATAAAAAACAAGTGATATTAAAAATAAACAAGTCTATATGGAAACAAACTTATGTGTCTAGTTAATTAAATAAGCTTCTTTCTAACTTCCTTAATAATTTTATTATATTTTTGTGATGCAGTAATTTTGAAGTAAATTAAAAATTATTGATATAGTCAAATTATATATTTTTTTACATAAATTGTAGCTTATGAATTTTGGTAGGCAGAGAGAACCTAGTGTTAAGACACTGTGTTCCTAACTTTCTGGCGAATTCTGGAGGCATTGCGTGTCTAGTGGCAGGACTCAACTCTACGTTCCACCTCGACACCAGAGCGAAGGAATGGAAATATAAATTTAAATAATTATTTCAATTTCTCAAATAGGCATCGAACCCACAGCCAGCTGCAATTAGACACTTTGTGCCCCTGTGCCATGACTAGCCGCTTTATAGATGTGATATAAAAAGGTGTGTGACTGAACTATCTGACGTTTATCTTATGTAAATACCTACTAATTGTGTGTTAAATTTAAACGTTTTTTTATAAGTTGTTGAGATTAAGTTGTCTGATAAAATGGAGCACATGACAGATTACTTTTAGTTTACATAAAAACAATAGTAATTATTTAAGCTAAAAGTGACGACAAACTATAATCCAGTTAGAGTAAAACTTATTTCTTTTTAACCGATTTTTATAAGAAACGGAGGTTATCATCATTTTGTTAGCAGATATCTTCAGGTAGAGAGAGGAGGATACGTTTGTATTAACGCCACTCCATCCAGATTTGGCGGCTTTTAAATGCAGGAGGATAAAATAGGAACTTTAAAATTTAAAAATAACTTTAACAAAAAAAAATAAACTAAAAAAAAATGCTAAATCTGCAACTCCCGTGGCATTAATACATAAGTATTAAGAACAGTTATAAGTTTCTCTCTTCCCTACTTTAGGTTATTTTAAAGAAACTATGTCATTTAAGAAATAATTAAGCCAGTTTTGTCAGAACTGATTGGAAAAACTCTTACAAAGATATATAATTATTAATAACTTTTTTAAATTATTTAATTAAAAGAGGTAATTATAAAAATAAAATCTATTGGATTTATTCAGAATTCGTCTCGCAACGGTATACTCTACCCTAACTAAGAGATAAATGTATGTAATATTTTTTTTATAATACAATAACTCAAGTCAGTATACAATTTAGTTTATTCTAAAATTAAAATAAATTCAATTTATATTGTGTTTGTTTCAAGTTTAATGATTTATTTAGTAGTCAAAGTAAAACAGTTTAATATATTTTATGTAAAGGCTACTAACCACATCATTTTTAAAAAAACACAAATTATAATACATTTTTATTCATTTGTTTATATTTTGTCTCATAACGGGGTGCATAGTCAAAAGATAAGAAAATCCTAAGAGAGTAAACATTTATCTAGTCATCTAAGTTCATTATTTCATGTAAAGTAAAATAATAATTAAATTAAATATTTTATTAACATTTCTTGGGTAATATTTATCATTTGATTATATACATTTTTCCGGTATCTCTAGTTCTATTAGTTCGATTCTGTTAAATGGGAAAGGTGCACCATGATAGAGTGTTGTTTTGTTTTTTTTTTCAGCTTCACGCTGTATTTGGCATATAGCAGGGTAGACAGAGGGATTTCTAGTGTTAAGAAAGTCCGTTCCCCACTTTCCATAGAGAATTGCGTGTTGAATGGCGGGCCTCAACGCCGCGATTTGTCTTGAGCGAGGAAATGAAAACATTAAATAATTCAGTCCCCCGAGTGGCAATCGAACCCATATTTAAGAAACCTTTACACTAATTTTCCGAAAAGCACTCTGGACGTATCAACGTCGAGAGTAGTGTCGAGTCACTAGATTTTCACATTTCACACCGAGATTCATTGTATTTGATTAAGTAAGTAGGCAATCCGACTAAACACTTTCTTACCAGGGATCATTTTCCAGTACGTGGAAGTGGCTGCTATGAAGTTACTTTTAAATGGTTGTACAAATTTGATTGCGCAAAAGTCCAGAAAATGTAACTTCACAGCGTCCACGACTCGTCAACAGTACTGTATTTAAGTAAATAAAAAATATATAATAGTCTTACCGGTCGCACAAGTAAAATGGGAATATATAATTTTCTCCGCATCCGGATTGAGGTCGACGAACATTCGCAGTATGAACTCGCGCGCGGTGCTCGCGTCGCGTTGGGGACCTGAGCGGGTACTAGCTGTACTACTTGTGTATACATACATACAAATACAACATATATATATATATAAAAAGGGATGTCTATTGATTTTTTAATTAATATTGTAAACGAAAAAAATAGCACTCGAAAGGTGATAAGGCAAAGCTAAAAAAAGTTATTTTTAGCTTTACCTTATTAATATGTAATATAATACGAAAGAAAAAAATAAATTCATTTTCTTGTAAAAAATATTAAATTTTTCAGTTTTTTTTTTCATTTCTTTTCACTTGACATATTTTGTTCTCATAATCATAAAAAAATAAAATTCAATTAGAATAAACAACCAATAAAGATCTCTATATATATATATCTATCTAGCTTTCAACAGCGAAACACACCTTAATAAAATAATCAAAATACATTAACTTAATACTACCACACAAAACTTTAGCCTTATACTCAAACCTACTCAACAATCATAATAATTGTCTATACATATATAAATAAATAAACTTTATATTATATATGTATTTTATTTAATATTTCAATGTAAATATCCGAGCTCAATACTTTATTTAGTATGTCAACCTGTGGCCGTGGTGAAATGTGAATAGCATTGTCTGTCCGGATCGGGGTTTTCCCTTAAATATTTCTGTAGGATATACTCTCGAGCCGGTACTGGATCACATTTAGGTCCTAACCAATTAGAAATTTCCTTAAATTCTAAATAAAACTATTTTACTAACTTTTTTTTAACTTTATTTAAAAAAAAACTAAATATACGCGATTAATCCGGTTAAAATAGTTTTATATAAAATGTGTAATAATCGTGAAAATCAAAGAACTTATCTTATGTTCGTTAGTTTCACGCTGTATCCCGAAAGCAGGACGTGAAAAGCAAATTGAAAGAACCTGGTTTCTTTAAGACACTCCGTTTCCCACTTGCCCTCGAATTTTCGAGACAAACTGCGTTTTGAATTGCGGAACTCAACGTCGTGCTTTGTTCCCTGTTACCAGACCGAGAAAATAAAAATATTAAATAATCATTTCCCTTATATGTTTTGAAAACAATATATTTTTATATGTATATTTTTTAGTTTCACGATTAATCTAGTTATCAGAGCGACCGAATGATTATAAATTTTGATCCCAATGGGAATCAAACTTACAACCGTCGTGTTTCCAGTCACACATACATACATTTGAAATTTCAATTTATATTTAGAAATAAATAATGCAACATACCATCATACTCGGGGAAGTAATCTACAAGATGCGAGTACATGATCTTCTCTTCCAACAAATCCTTTTTGTTCAAGAACAAAATGACCGACGAATGCTGGAACCATGGGTACGTGATGATCGTCTTGAACAACGCCTTTGATTCTTCCATTCGATTCTGCAAATATTAGAGAATAGAATATACTTTATTTAGTCACGCTGTATTCCGCACATAGCGAGGTAGGCAGAGAGGAACCGGGAACCTCGTGTTAAGGGTTTTTATTCCCCACTTTTCCCCACTCGAGGCATTACGTGTTGAGCGGCGGAACTCAACGCAGAGTTTTTTGCCTCGTTACCAGAACGAGGTAATGAAATAATGAAATATTTTCCTTTTCTCAAGTGAGAATTAAACCCACATCCGTTGCGTTTACAGTCGCATGCTTGTGCACCTGCACCCCGACGGTGTCAGAGAATATACTTTATTTCACGCAAATAAGAAATATCAATAACCTAGTAAAAACCTATAATAAATATGTATGCATAGGCATTCTTATTACTTAAAAAAAGAAAAAAATATAAAACAATTGATATATAATATATATGTTAGAACAAGCGTTCTAATAATTATATGAAATATATGTATTTTATATGCTTTTCATTATAATATGTGACATAAAACATTTTCTAAATCTATAATGACATATAATTGACAAATAAAAACACGACTACGACACTATAGACTTCGAGGCCATCGTGGCACAGTGGCATAGCGTGTGATTGCAATCGCGACAGCCGTGAGTTTAAATTGTGTTTCATTTTTTTGTAATATTTTAATTTTTCTCTGATAACAAGACAAAGCGTGGCGTTCAGTTCTGCCACTCACAAACGCCACTGCCACTCAATCACGCTTGAAACTGGAGAATTAAGTCTCTTAACATTAGGTCCCCTCTGTCGCTACGACGAGAATCAGCGTGAAGCTAAAAAAAAAATACACTATAAAATATCAAGATTAGAGACTCACCTCATTTTCAGATTCGAATAAAATTTGATCATATTCACTAAGAGCTACTAAGAATATGATAGATGTGACGTTTTCGAAACAGTGGATCCACTTCCTTCTCTCGGATCTCTGGCCCCCGACGTCCACCATTCTGTTTACATAAGTGTGTTACATTTATAACTATTCGAGTAGTTAAGTTATCGATATGTGATAAGTGATAGTTATCGATATTGGCAAGCCAGCTAACTCAATCTGTATGAATTTTACAAGACGACAAATTTATGTAATTTTCGCAACCTTTTATTAAGAGAAATGTTTAATATTTTAAAAATACAGTGTTTGCTTTTTCGCGATTTTTTTTAAACGTTCTATTATTTTTTGTAGACCTAAGCGGTCTAACGTTTAACGGTACAACGTTTTAGGAGTCTCTTTCAGAGTTAGCTGGTTTGCTAATAACAGTATCGATAGGTACTGAATAAAAAATATATATTATAACGAATATGTCATATTACATTGTAAATTTTTACATTTCCTAATTTAATCTAGGGTAAATAAATAAAACATTTTTTTATCACACATAAAATATATAGAACAAAATATATGTCTACCACAACCAAGAAGCAATAATTACAACTATTCTATTCTATACTATACTACAATTAACATGCACGTGTACCAAGCTTTTGTGTGTTACCATTTAGGCCTTTGAATGTCTTGGTGATTCCATCTAAAGAAATATTCATTACTAACATAAAAAAATAATAAAGATTTAGTAAAAATGTGACTGACGGGACCAAAAACGGTATGAGAGTTAAAAAAAATATAAAATTATCTTTTAATGTATCAAAAATGGTGTTGGTATTGCCAGTACTAAATTCTAAAAGCTAAAATTCTTTGACTATATGTGTATAAAATGTTTTTTTTTTCTTGATATTTGGCTAAACAAATAAATTACACGAATTAACTCATAAATATTAAATACATGATTTTCGAAGAAATAAATAAAAATCACACTTTTACTGAATCTTTTTTATACGATTCTATTAATGTATAACTACCTAATGTTTAATAAATCCTTAGTTTTGCAACACAGAAGACTTCGTAGAAAGCTCGTGGTGCTTGATTTTGTATGGGCGGACCAGGGACTTATGAAACCATGAAAGTGCATAATCAATGATACAAATGACATTCCTTTTTTAATTATATTATTTATATACTTAATCTTTTACAAAAATTAAACTCAATTTTTATTGTGATTAGTGATTACTATTATTTAATAATTTTTATTCAAGATAATGCTCGATAATTGCAATAAAGATAATCTCTTATATCGATTATTTTTAATTTAAACATCGACAAGAGTCACAATTAATATTTTTAAGTTAGTCACTTAAGCCACGTTATGTATTTTTAAAAAAGTTATACAATATGATATTATTTTTAAGGTATGATGATTGATTAGATTTTTTTCATTGTAGAATTAAAAAATTGTAATAATTTCTTAATAATAATTTAGGTGCTGAATTGACTTTTGAATCATTAAAATACAATATAATTAAGTTTTTATATGTTGTTGTGTACCTACTCGACGTTTCTAGCGCTTTATATTTTTCAGATGTCGTGTAAATTTAAATTTAAGCGATATACTTACCTACATTGGAATAATCACATGGTTTCGATACATTAAGAATAATTCGCATAAAATTCGAGTATTATTTGCTGATTTTTAAAAGAAATTAACTTATTATAGATATAAAGACTTTTTTTAAACCAATTTAAAACAGCCAAAAGTGTCAATTATATTAATAATTGTCAGCTGTACACACAAAAGACGGAATGAAAGGTGTTACACTTCAAGCTATACAAGAATTTATAAACCGTAATAAAGGAGAATATGTAAAAAAAATTCGAAATCAAAAAAAACATAAAATTTAAATAAAAAAATTGGACAATTTATGTATGTAATATATACCTAAAAATACATCGTCTTTATGACATCGATAACAATGTTTGGTGTTATTTCATATCGTACGTTTCGTGTGTTCGATATTATTGATATTAAAGATAGATAGATAGATAGATGTTTCAGATAAAACTACGTGAACTTAGATCATAAATGCATTCGTGCTATAAATAGTGACAAATGTTAGATTTACAATCATAATGGAAAATCCTTTGTTAATAATACAGTTCCAATTATATGTACTAACGTTAATAAATACCCATCTAACTATACAGAACTGATTAATTACAAATAGAAACATAGTGTTTGTTAAGTCATCAACAACAATAAAACGTTAATATTACAAGCGTGTAAAATATTTTCATTGAATTGTAGGAACAAATCTATATATACATATATATATGTAGATTTGCTGGGAAATAAATACAGTCTGAGAAAACTAATATGAAATCGATAATTATTGTATGAAAATCGATGAATGTAGCCTCCGAAATAACTAAAACAGGCGCAAAAGGGGCAAAATAACTATTAATGGAATCACAGGAAAACGGTGCAAAATCTCTAATAGCATATAGCCTATATTCAAAAATGAAGTGGAACGGGAACCGTTAGCTTACTTAATTTTTTAAATATGCCATACCTAAATATAATTCCGTCTAAATCGAAAGGATACTCTAGAATACCGGTAGTAGGTTGTCGAGCTCGTAGAATATCTTGTTCAGTTGGCAGATAATCGGCACTCTCGATTCTTGGCAAATCACTTAAATAACTAGAAAGACATGCTATATGCTTATATGTGTATGCGATTTGATAAAATTTGATAATTTTCATAAGGTGTAAATTACTATAGATATAAGTTCGCGAATTAATTATTGGATATAATTGGACTATGTATGTAGAAAATAGTTAAATCGATTTTTTTTTAAAGAAAATATAAGAAAAATAGAATACGAGTTCCGTAAATAGTTAATGAAAAAAAAATTGTGTTTTTAATAAATTATAAGTTTAAAATTTTATCACATATACAATGAAATAGAATAATATAAAGAGATACGTGACCTCTCAGCGCGAAGGTAATTCGACCACGACAGTACTTGCGGTAAGCGCGTATCACTACACAATATAATGACAGTACGATAAATATATGAAAAACATAATTTACACCTTATTCAACTATGTTAACAGAAACACAAAAGAACATAAAACAGAAACAAAATAGTAATAAATACAAAAAACAATTAAATAGTATTAAGAACAGAAGATGTATAAGCATGATCACATTCCATATGAAAAAGCCCTGCAATACAAAATGAACATGTAATATCCCAAAACATGTACATGTTCCACATAAAACATAACATGCAACCGGCACATGCAATAAAAAAGACATGCATTTTCTTACGCATATCCATATGTTTTTTTTTTACCTAAATCTTATTTCTTCCAGGTCAAATGGATATTCAATGATACCCGTTGTGGGAACTCTCACGCGTAGTATGTCTTGTTCGGTTGGTAAATAGTTAGGTGCCGCGACGCGGTCTATCTCCTGCAAATAGCTATCGGAAATTGTTCTTTTTTAATTTCTTCACAATTTTTTCTTTTTTTGTTATATAATAGTGTAAATTGTGTTAATATGGTCTCAAATCTTATGGAACTGAAACCGCCAAGTTAAAAAATGAAAATCTTGTGTATATCCTAGATTTTTCGCATAATCTTTACCACTACCACTTTGTAGCCCAAAATAAATATCAATTTTATGTCAATATAAAGAAAGCTTTTTAAAAAATTAAAAAAATATCATCTAGCAAAAGTATTAAATAAAATGACAGTTGAGTAGTATTTAGTCTCTAAAATAATAATGCATTGACTTTATACAAAAACAAAACAATATCATGATTCACTAATTTCCCCACACAATTTGTTTATACAAAACAGTTATTGTGATCATGATCTAATCCAATTATGAAGTTTAATGTTATTTTCTAACAGTTTCTTTAGTATTATTGTTTTGATATTTTATTTTTTTTATCACCTTCCGGGAACCTAGTGTTAAGACACTGTTCTCCATTTTCTTGAGTCGAATTCTGGAGACGTTGTGTGTTTAGTGGTGGAATTCACCGTGCTTTGTCCCAACACCAGAGCAAAGAAATCAAAATCTATATTTAAATAAATATTAATTTCTTCGAATGGAGATCGAACCCACAACCAGTCGCGTTTACAGTCACACACTTATGCCCCTGTGCGACGACTATCCTATATCCAATGATATTTTCATACATTTAAAATGTATTGGAATTCTAAAAAGGGCATATTATGTTTGTATATATAATATCACGTGACGAATCGATGTATTTTCCGGGTTTATACGTACTCTACGAACAGTATCTTGAGCAATAAGTTAAATTTAGTACAATTGCTCATTGGAATTTGATATATTACTATGCAATTATGTGTCATCCTAAATATTGTTGGCAAAAAATAAAAATAAAAAGTTTTAATCTAAGGAAAGTGGGGAACGGAGTCTTAACACTAGGTTCCCTCTGTGTGTGCGTCCCTACCCTGCTGTGTGTGGGATATAGCGTGAAGCTGATTTAATTTTTATTTTTAATCTAATGTATTCGTAAAATTGAAACAGAACCAATGATCATTTTCGATTCCTCCTGTAATATAAAAAATAAACCCTATATCCTGGAACCTGAACTAGGTAAAATTATTAAATCTATTTATAATATGGTAAAACTGGTAAAACTAATTTGAAAAAAAAAAAACTTACTATTTCGCAGAATCAGTCAACTGGTACTCTCGCCTGCGATCATAGCACTCCTGTATCCCCGAGTCGTCCCACAGCCCCTTAATGGCTTCGACGTACGGACTTTCAAACGTTGTAACGCTCTCGTAGTCGATTGATGATATCAACTCCGCTTGTTCCTGAAAAATTATCATATTTTTGCTTATCATTTTTTTTTACCTTTACGCTGTATAGCAAAGGTATCTTAGTGTTAAGACAATCCGTTTTCTACGCAACGTCCAATTGTCGAGATATTCGATGTTGAGTGACGCAATTCAACGCCGCGCTTTTGTCCTCAGCGGGGAAATAAAAATAATTTATTTCTCCGACTGAGAGTTGAATCCATAAGCAAAGCGTTTACAGTTACTACTCCCTGCGCCGCGACAGCTTTTTGTATTTAAATAGAGTGTCTCCAAAGTAAGTTATCTTCTATGTGCAAAGATAGAAGACGGACAGACTGACGTTGCAAATTGATAAGAGAAGTTTATTTTTATTGTAATATTCGCATTGACCAAATAAATTGTAATGTCGATTTTTTTAAATAAATGAAATGGAATGATCATCTTACAAAATAAATTTAATATGTAGATCTAAATGATGCTACTGAAGTGCCTACTTTTAGTCTGGAAATTCTATTGCATTTCGATGGCTCCTTAATATTAAAATTTTAAAGTCAACATGTTATTCTTTATAATGTCTAAATTTTAACATTGATATTGTGCTGTAATGTTAATTAAGTTATATGGTTTTAGAAGTTTGGAAAATCCAAAATTCACAATCGTAAACAATACGTTAAAAGTAACAGGAAGTTTAAACTATTACTGCCTAGTTATATACTTATACAGAAAGAAGAAAAAAGCATAGCATAAAGAAAATATTAATAAATATCATTATATGTTTTAACTCCAACGACGGTCACGGGTACGGTGGCCCACTCCGGGATTGAGAGACTATATTTGAATAATTTTATTTTATCTGTTACGTAAGAAAATCGCATTGATAGCTGCAAGTCAACAGGTAATGTCCCGAATTCTTTTTTTTTTCTATGGAAAAGGCAAGGTAAAACTCGCATACGGGTCATCTGGAAAACAATTTCACGCTTTTTCCCGAATATAGCAAGGTAGATCTCATTTTGTTTCAAATATAAAGGAAGGCAAGCGAGCGTACGGGTCAGCTGATAGTAAGTGATAACTGCCGCCCACGACCCCGCGTAACACCAGAGGAGCTGCCGGTACCTATCTTAGGTGGAGATAGACGAGAGAAGCGTGTAGATATTTTATACTAGAAAGAGATTTATATTTACCGCATTGGACGGATTCCCGTATTGTATTTTAAGTAGATCCATAGCACGGATCATACTTTGCATCGCCATGAAGATGTTCTGGTACACCAGCTTTATGAAGCCGCGTTTGTCCTCGTCGCTGTAACCCGACCCGTGAATGATTCTCATCTGCTTGATGAATGTTGATTTGCCGGACTCACCAGTACCTTTGGATAAAATGCACATTATATTTTAGAAGAAGTACACGAATTTGAACGTAACGAGATTGGAACATGCGCCTCTTGGTAATAGGTCCAAGTGCTCTGACCACTATGCCATACGTTCTTATCAAAGTACGTCGAAATTCTTGTACGTTTTTTTTATATATTTTGAGAGAAAGACTGTAAATCAGTCTATTCTTAGAGTATAAAAACTCCTTAAAAATGTTAAATATATGAAGACCGTCGCAGCGATATAGCGTCAGGCTGTAAACGGGATAGTGCTGGGTTCGATTCCCACTCATGGGAGTGATTTCCCCGCTTTGGTAACAAAACAAATCCCGAAGTTGAGGTCTGCCTATTAACGAGCAATATTACGAAAAATAGAGTGTAAATACAAAAAAAGATGTCTTAATGGAGCTAATATATATATGAAGAATAAAATATACATGTATAAAATAGCCAAGAAAATGAGGTGAATATATCATAAAATATACACATACTTTAGAAATAATAGGTTAGATGGGAAACTTATTTATTATTGATATTATATATATATTATTGATTTATGACCAAGAGTTGCTAATCTCTGGAGATTTTTTCTTAAATTATGAATTCATAATATCTATTTATTTACGCTGTAACCCTGTAGTTGGGTAGGCAGAGAAAGCCTAGTGTATAAAATACTTCGCTCCCCATTTTCAGCCAAACTCTGGGTGTTGAGTGACAGAACTAAATGCTTTGCTTTGCTTTTTACCTCTACACCAGAGAGAAATGAAAATATTTAATATTTCATTTTCTCGAGTAGGAATAGAACCCAGAACCTGTCGCATTTACAGTCACATGCTTGTACCCCTGCGCCATAGCTGGCTTCTATGTCCTATGTTATATTTAACAGATAAATAAAATTTGATTCAGATAACATTTGTGTCACTTGCAACAAGCAAATAATGTGTATCTACTACAAAAAAAACTAACATAATATAAATCTTTACTTCTCAGTAAATTAGAACAAAACTCATTTTAACTTATCACTTTAACAATATATATTGTATTTTTTTTCAATATTACAATATAAAATTTCATTAGAATAAACATGTAATAATAAGAAATGGGTGTGACTTTTTTCTGTGTATATAAATGGATACTTACTATAAATTATACAGATGTATACAAACATGTAATATATATTCTTTCATTTAAATGATCATTAACTTTTATGTTTATTTCATAGTTTATTTATGGTTTTGATGATGAATATAGAAACAAATTATATCACAATAATATAAATGTATTCGATATGTGTTTTCTTTATTAAATAAAAATATTTTTTATCATACCCCTCATATATAAATTCAGGCAATGGGAATCTAGTGTTTGTTCTTTTTACCATGCACCACCAATTTTAGAGACATTGTATCTTCTGAAGCTTTTTCTTGTCACCAGAGTAAGGAAATGAATAACAAATGCCTTCATATTTAGAGATAGACTGTGCCGAGGTGTCATGGTAACCTATTTTGTTATAAATTCAAATGACGAAATTAGAAAATAATCCAATAGTTATGACAAATTTGTTAAGTGTGGCATGGCAATTAATATTATATATCCATATTTTAAATATTTTGCACCATGTTTTTTGCCATCATATTTCATTTAATTAGTCATTAGAATGTAAGTATCATTACAATACTATATCTATTATTACTATTTAATGTAAGTAGCCCTTACAGTTAACCAATCATTAAGTTAATGTCATAAAATAATATTCAACAATATTGTCTTATATTTCCTACATAATTTTGATTTGTTGTCAAAGAACAAATAATAAAAATTTTATAAGTGCTTTACAAATCCAAAAATCAATCAGCTTCACACTGTATCCCGCACACAGCAGGTAGGCAGAGTGAACCTTGTGTTAATACACTCCATTCCCCACTTTCTGCCCAATTCTGGAGGCAATTCGTGTTGAGTGGCAGAACTCAACACCACGCTTAGCCTCGACACCAGAGCAAAGAAATGGAAATATAAATTTAAGTAAATATTTCATCTCCTCAAGTGGGGATAGAACCCACAACCAGTTGGTTTTGCAGTCACAATAAGTGCTTTTAAGAGTAATATATAATTTTGTATGAATAAACTCTACAAATTCAAAAGCAATTTTGAAAATTCTTTAATTAAATCACATTATTAATAAGAAACATACAACATGATAAGAAATATTGTAAGCTGTGGGAATGGTTATATTTAGAAAAAAGAATCCTGTTATATGCTGTATATAGCAGTGAAGGCAGAGGGAATTTGATGTTAAGACTCCGTTTGCCACTATTCACCAACTCCCTATTCCACACTTGGTCTTACCTTCTTACCAGCGCAAAATAATTTATTTCTGAGTTGGAAACTAAACATAAATAATGTGATGGTTATACCATCACATTTATAGTCAGACTGCCAGGAAGCTACATCAGTCTCGGATTAATTTATAAAAACAATTTTCCAGATTTTTTGTGTGTATGTGAAAACAATAAAAAATTATGTGAAGATATTGAATGAAAATAATAATAATTAATGAGATTAAGATACTTATTATCTTACTATGTACTATATACTAATTTGTCAACAAGTGTTAGCCATATGCACAGTATAATAAAATAACAATATTCGGAATTATCTAACAAATTGATCACAGCCATTGTGACATAGTCCTTTCTGATCCAGTGGCAAAACATCTGACTGTAAACAGATTGATTAATGTTTGATTCAGACTCAGGGAATAAAATATATTAATTTCCTTGCTTTTGCAAGACAAAGTGCTCTGTTGAGTTCTACCACATTCAACATACAATGTTTTCAGATGTAAGCAGGGCACTCTGAATAGAGTATAATTAGTTTAGATTAATTCATATTAACTTCTTTTAATATTAAGATTATTTTCTAATTGGATATTTAAATTTTGCTTGAAATGATTTGTTATGTTAAATTTTTGTTAATATTACATTCATATGAAAAATAGATTAGTCCATCTTAAAACTTTGTTAAACTTGTGGTTACTAATTAATTTATTTAATTTCACTGATATGCAAAATTAATGGAGACTCAATATATAAAATCTTGTGTATGTTGAGTGAACCATTTTTTATTATATTTCCTGTATAAAATTTATCTGTACAATTATTTTAAGGTTATGAATCTTATTTATGTTATAACACAAAAATTTATCTCATTAATTTTGTTAAATGTATTGCAATCTTATTGTATTTCCATGTTGGAATAATAATTTAATGATAATGGATTAATGAATCACTGAAATAATTTTACGAAATCTTATTTGATTGTTACAGTATAATAATCTCAGATAAAATTTAAAAAGTAATATTTACCAAGCAAGAGCAATTTAAGCTCTCTTCTTGCATCGCGTTTATCCTTTCGGAGTTGCCGCTCTATTTCTTGATTGATTCTTTTTTGTTCTTTTGCTTCTTCTGACATACAGCACTCCATGTTTCTTCAGGGCGGAGGGCCTCAGACCGTCCTCGCGCGCGGATCCCTATCCTTTCGGCAGGCCTATCAACCGAGGCACACCACTCCTAGAAATTATATATCGTTACACTCACTTCATCACAAATATTGTCCGCCACAACGATCACAAAACCACACACCGACTGGACGGCACGTGAACAATCATCCGATCTAAAATTTAATAAATCCTAAAACCGACAATCCGGTCACTGGGTGTGGTGACTTATGATCAGTCATATACATATACGCTTCTGTCAACTGCCGACATAAACACTTCGAAATCCGTTTATATACGAGCGTCGAACCTTGTGAAGCGTTCGTATAATCCCATTAATGTAACTAGATTCAAGAAACCTCTGGCTACTTTCCGCACGTGTGTAATAATATAATTAATACTGTGAGCAAACAGCGGATTGATGATACCTAGGCGATCTACTGATAACTAGAACGGCCTATGTCTAGGTTACGATACGATTTACCGTGGCTCACTGTTTCATTTAAGACACTTTTTAAAGGTATTTATTTTCGCGTTACGTACCCGAGTATATATCCATAGGGCAAGATCAAGTCTTTCACTTCAAATTATTGCACTAACCACGACTTTATTCACTCGAGTCATACAACGTCCGCCTCTCTCAATATGGCGCTGGGAGATTTTAGGCGAAGTATCTACTGCGCGTGCGTCGTGCCAGTATTAGCAAATAAAAAATAGTGAACCGTAATTCGATCAAGCTGTAGAAAAGTTAGGAAAAGATTTTTTTTATTGTTTCGGGTGTGATTCTCTAATCGTATATATAAATAGGATTTTTAATTTTCATGCTCATCAAATTCTATGACAGTCATCTGTCAATGCGCCCAATTGTCATTCAATCTCGATCAACTTAGCTTTTAGTTTTACTCGATTTCATTCATAAATCATGGGACCATGTAATTGATTGGTCGATTAGGTGTTTTATAGTGGCTTAGGCTTTTATATCATATACATATGTAATAATATTGTGAAAACAACATAATTACTTAGTATATTATTATTAGCTTATTTATTTTATTCACAATGTTTCAAATAAAAACTCTAATTATAATATTTTACTTGGAAGAGTTACATAGATTATATATTATGCAGCTTTTTTTATCTGTGGGCGTTCAGTATAGCCAGTATAATTTGGATTGAAATTTTCCATTTTGATGCCGTGTAAAAAATATGTACAGTTAAAATATTTCAGATATGGATAATTTCTGTTATAAGTCAGCTTCACGCTGTATCCCGCACACAGCAGGGTAGGCAGAGGGAACCTAGTGTTTTTAGACACTCCGTTCCCCACTTTCTGCCGAATTCTGGAGGAATTGCGTGTTGAGTGGCAGAACTCAACGCCGCGCTTAGCCTCGACACCAGAGCGAAGAAATGGAAATATAAATTTAAGTAAATATTTCATCTCCTCGAGTGGGGATCGAACCCACAACCAGTCGGTTTACAGTCACACTTTGTGCCGCTGCGCCACGACTGGTCTGTTATAAGTACTTTATAAAAATTATATAATACATTACAATAACAAGAGACGAGAATAAGTTAAATAATATTATTTAGGGTTTGTTATTTTTGAACTCGTGGAAAATTAATTAAATGAAAAGTTTTATTGTTTTTACTTTTTTATAAATAATAATAATTTAATTGTCATCTCTAATAAAATTAAAAGTTATAAATGTAACTTATTTTAAAATATTTTAATGTTTATGGTATGGTTCGTTTAAACAATGCAATATTATTTCTACATGAATCAAATTTTATATTTTATAGTATAAAAATTAATTATATAAATTATTATATTCCAAAAAATCCTTTTGTTTGTATATTGATGTTAATTTTGTATTCATATAGAAAATACCTTTAATGGATGTTTTAACTTACCTTTTGCTGCTATTTAAATTCACACAAACACCAGTTCTAATGATTTAATATTTTTATACATTTAATATGTATATGCTTCAACAAATTCGATTTTTTAGTTTAATATTATTGCAGTAAAAATATATATTTAACAGTACCCACCAATGGTTAAAAATTTGCCTTAATATTTTTTTAGGCGTTTTAAACAAATTTAATTTATTTTTCGACTACTAATTATGAATATGTGATACATTATAGACGTCTGATCTATATTACCATTCTTGATGCTTCTGACTGGGAAACCTTGTGATCTAAATGCTGTTATATATGTAACATAGTACGTCAGAGGATTTAAGTAATAGAGTATCTATTTCGCAGAAGCTGTATAAGTGTGACCAAGGTAGCCACTGCTAACTCTCATGTGCCGCATGTTCGCCCTAGACCAAGGGTTTGTTGAGAGTTGCACCAGATGTTTACCGGTTACGAGTAGGCAATTGTTAACATATAATATGTTTAAATTATGTATGTTTAAAAGAAGTAAAAAAAATGGCAACTTATTTTTTGTTTTCTTATATTTATGTAGTAAAAATACTGCCCAATTAGGTAAATCGTTATATAAATCTAATTAATAATTTAATCTAAAAATATTGTAATAAATAATTGTTGTCATGGGCTTAGGCACAAGAAAGGGGGGAAGGAGTAGTCTTGTGTCCACAGCAGATTTTTGTGCAACAAAAAAATTGCCTTAAAAATAAAGAAAGCATACCAGCATTGTCACAACGAGGGCAACAGCGAAACTTAGATTTGTAAAAGATGAAAAGGAAGCGTTCATTTCCTTCAATATTAAAGATATATATTTATACTTTCAGTCCCAAACTTTTTTATTTGCTGACTAATATAAAACTGAATTATGTCAATTTGATTATTATGTGATAAAATGGTAACTAAAATATTAAGATTATTTTTGGAAATACTTCTAATTTGGAAATTCTATATTATGTCCTATTAATATATTTTACCATTGTAGGTTACTATTTACAACAAGAGATTAAAACTTTTACTATACATAAGCACATAAAAGAGGGTTATCTACGAAAAACCTTAATATTCTCAATAAAAGTGTAATATCTATATCAGGACAGGTACTTAAAATAAAATATTTTTTAATTGATATGTAATTTACATTGGTTTATTGGTTTGATCAAAAATAAATTTCATTTACATTGTCATTTTCCTTAGAGCATAAACAAAAATCACAGTAATTTATCTTTTTTTAATTTTCAATATAAAAATATCATATAATATTTTACAAAAGTATACTAATATTAGTTTTATAATACTACCAATACTTTTCCTTACATTAGGCTGTTTTAACACTGTTTAACAATTCCTTATTAGGCGGCGTCCATCCTCCAAAGGCTTTTTCAAATTCCTTGGCAACGGCTATGCTTAAGTGGTCGTTGCCTTTGTTAGATACAATTTGAATACCCACAGGTAGACCTTTATCAGTAAGTCCTAAAGGACACGCAGTAGCGGGTAAGCCCAAAGCGTTAAATATAGTTAAGTAGCCAAAATTTAAAAACCTATAAAATATCCTGTAATGCAAATGTGCAGGGTACGGGAATGTTGGAAACAATAATACTGCATCATCTGATAACGCCTCCTGTGAAACGAAATTTGAAAATATTGATCGTATCTTAATAAAAAAATATATAGGTATATATTTAAATGAAAAGAAAGCATTGTATAGATTCAATATATATTGAGGCCAGTCGTAGCGGCACGAAGTGTGACTGTAAAACCGACTGGTTTGTGGGTTCGATCCCCACTCGAGGAGATGAAATGTTTACTTGAATTTATATTTCCATTTCTTCGCTCTGGTGTTGAGGTAAAGCGTGGCGGTGAGTTCTGCCACTCAACACGCAATGCCTCCAGAATGTATCAGAACTTTATATAGTAAACTCACGCTAATATCAGTCTTTATTCCCTCAAATACAGTTAGTAATTTATTGTAGTAATTCTTTGGTAATGCATCGAAAAACTTCTTCGCCGGTCCATAGGCGACTGCAGTGAACGAATGGTCTGATAAACCCATCATTTTCTTAACAACTTCCGGCCACACTGAAATCCACCGTTCTCGGTTCTTAGGGTCCGTGTAAATGTTCCGTACGTGTTGGATGTTGAAGAGTACTCGGACACTTATTTCCCACATGTGCTCTATATTCGCTATTTTTAACTGAAATAGGCATATTAATCGTTTGTTAATAAGAACTTTAGAAAGTATGGGAAATATTTGATTAAACTATCTTGTAATTTCAATATATTTAACAAAATGTAAATAGATTAAAATGTTTATTAAAAATAATAATAATAATAATTTTGTATTCTTGTGTCGAAACTGAACGCTGCGCTTTGATTCGTTAAAAAGGTGAGGAAAGAAAATATTAAATATTTCATTTCCTCTTGTGGGAATCGAACCCACAACTTGTCGCGTTTACATTAACAGTTGCACGCATGTGCCCCTGCGCCACTCATGGCCTTCTTCTTAAAAAAGACTAAAACAAATGATTGCTAAAAATATACTTACTTCTTGCACTTCTACGTTATACGTTGATTTAATATAATATTTAGCTTTTTCCAAAGCTTTTTTTACATCTGGCCCAATTTTGTCGGTAACATTGCTGCCATCACCGTCCATATAATAAAATTTCAGACGAGTTAGATCCACCTAAGAGATGTTATAACAAAGTATATATTTATTTTCAATATATATTGGTATTAAATGAAAAATAAATAAATATGGTAACTGCATAAATATGCTAACTGCATAGAGCAATAACTTAACTAAACTAAATAAATATTAGTAAATAAAAAATTACAATGCAATTTTTTATATTTATATTATATCTAGAGTAGGCTGAGGGAGCCTCGAAACCTAGTGTTAGGACACTCTGTAGTCTGTTACAATAAAAACTCTCGTCTCTCTCTTTCCCACTTTCCGTCGAATTCTGGAGGCGTGCGTGCATTGCGTGTTGAGTTTTGGAACTCGTGCTTTGCCTTGTTATCATAACGAGGCAATGGAAATGTCAGGTATTAAATTTCCTCGAGAGGAAATCAAACCCATATATTGTTGAGTTCACAGGTAGACGCTTGTGCCCCTGCACCACAACTGGCATATAGTGCTAATAGTTATATGTAAAATCTTACCGGTTTACCAAGAGGCACATCAGGTCCAGAGGGTTGTCTCAATACATTTAAGAGCAAGGGCAGATCTTCAGCATATCTAGTGATAGGACCAAGTGCAAAAAACTCATCAAACTCAGGATCCAAGCAATCCGGTACATGTCCTGAAATCATATATTACAATTATTTCTTAAACTGTTTAATTTTTTTTAATATCTTAATATTTAATAGCCCAAGTGTCATGATAAATTATGAAAACGTAAAAACCTATTACTCACATAAAAAAAGAATTTATCTATACATATAACCACATGCACAAGAACACAATTATTTGTTTTTTCGAATTACTCAATTTGAACTCTTAGGGCAATCGCGTAGTTGCACAGGGGCACAAGTTTGCGACTGTAAATTAATTTTTAAATCAAATATTGAATATTTTCATTTTTTTGCTCTACTAACGAGGGAAAGCGCGGTGTTGAGTTGCAGCACGCAATGCATCGAAAATTTGGTGGAAATTGGGAAGTATCTAATGGAAACAGAGTTTTAACACTATGTTCCAAGGTTCCCCCTGCCTACGCATTTATATGTGGGATACAATGTAACGCTAAAATTTGAAAACATATGAACCTACAGAAGGCGTTACGAGCTTAATTTGTCTCATAGTTTTATTGTAAAATTGCATGTTTTTTACAGCTGTAAATCTATAATAAGACTGAATAGAAGGCAGCTTAATTTACTCTAGTAATAATAATATATGCACCTTCAATAGACAGCAATTTAGGCGAAGGTTTGTGTCCAAATATTCCATTAAACATGGGTGGTAGACGCAACGAGCCAGCAATATCCGAACCCAAGCCTATTATAGATGCTGCTGAAGCTATTAATGCAGACTAAAATGTACAATAATTAAATTATTTTAGTGATTTTCAAAATTTTTAAATTACGTGAACATAGCAATTTAATTTTTCCCCTTTTTGAGAATAATAGCAATAATAATAGTTTAAAGTTTTATGTACTTCTCGGAAGAAAATATATTTTACCTCTCCTCCTGAAGAACCACCGGTAGTCCGTTTCTGATCATAAGGATTCATTGTCAAGCCAGTAACATTGTTATATGTCTCCCAATTCATGCACAACTGCGGTGTGTTAGTTACTGCTATAGGAATTGCTCCAGCTGCTCTCGCCCTACGAACGATATCCGCGTCCTTCTTAGCCGGGTTTCTGTATGGGAAAACGGTGCCGCTGTCGTTGCTCATACCTGAAACATTTCACAATTTGTCAAATAAATATTTAAAAATATATTATAGTAAGTAATTTAAATATTTCTGTTAAGCTGTGCACCACTAAAATATTGCAATTAAAAAAATATCTATTATTAATATTATACATAATTATATTTATACAGTTTTGGAATACTTGATAAAACATGAACAGAGGTGCCTGTGGGTTTCTATTCGAACTTCTTTGTACTATTTCTTCCTACTCTTTGTGTATTTGGTAGAGCCATAGTTCTCTACATTCTCTCTGTACTGATGTGTAAAGAAATATCATAGCATTTATTATAAACAGACGTGAAACTTGACGTCAAAAGAAAATCCTGTTTTCCTGTTTGTATCACCGTCATTACGTACTTTGCCTTATTAAAAACCAATATCGAGATATATTTTTAAAAGTTATAATAATTTTATTACCTTCAACCGCAATACTCTCCTTTACGGTCATTGGGATACCAAGTAAGGGATATTCCTTAGCCAATTCCTCAGGAGATCTCTCATTGGATGCTATCATTTTGTCTATACATTTCGCTTCCTTTATCGCCAAATCGTATCTCGGTTCAACAATGGCGTTCAAATAAGGGTTGACCTCCTTACATCTATCAATATAAGATTTTACTACTTCCTCTGATGTTATCTGAAAGAAAAAAATGTTCAGTGGTTACTATATTTTAACTTAACATAATATCTTAATTTTTTACAGTTGGAAGAGGACTGCAGGACATCTACAGGAAGTAGATCACCCTATGCAACTAAACGTTCATTTGGACAACCAGATCGAAGAAAAATACCTATTATAATTATATTATATTATAATTTTACCATTAGACGTTTCCACAATTATGTCAATTTATTAGTAATTTTACCGTTACCTGTAGTCGATTCGTGAATCTTATCTACATACTAATTAATATTGGTACTGTATTATGCATGTGACATATTGTAACCCTGAACACATTTCTGTAATCGTTGCGTGCTAAATATTTCAAAAAGTATGTATGGTTTTTAATTTTAAACACAAAATATATTTTTAAATGGCTTGTAGATTTTTAATGGTTAAGTGTGATATATATATAATATGACAGTAAGAAAAAAATTAGGCCAGTCGTGGCGCAGGGGTACAAAGTGTGACTGTAAAATCGACTGGTCCGATCTCCACTCGAGAAGATGAAATATTTATTTAAATTTATATTTTCTTTAAATCAGCTTCACGCTGTATCCCGCACAATTTAAATAATAATAATTCAATTATTATTTAAATAGTTCTAATTATAAATTATTGATAGATAGTTATTACGCAATAATTTTTTATACAATACATCGCCAATTAACCAACCTTGGTTATTGTTTCTAGTCGTCGTTGTCGAGTTTTCTATTACACTAGTAAATTAATTACTCTACAAAACAGTGGATAATCATTTTTTTTTTTTCAGTTTCAAGCTGTATCCCTCTTATAGCAGGGTACGAAGAGGCAGCCTAGTGTTAAGACACTCCGCTTACCACTTTCCACCGAATTGTCGAGACATTACATTTTGAGTGGCGGAATTCAACGCCGCGCTTTGCCATATTACCAGAGCGAATAAATAGAATGAATTATTATTTACTAGATTTTATTAATAAATAATAACTCATTTTCCGAGTAGGCATCAAACCCACAGCCGTCACATTTACAGGGACGTGCCACTGCGCCACGACGGTTTTTTCTCATTAAAATTAAATAACCATACAAAATAATAACATATTTTTGATGTTAGTTATTTCCTTTAGTAGTCACCACAACGATTGTAAAATAATATTTTTCCATAAATATATTAAAATATATACTTATACTAGTTGCTAATATTAATGTGTATTTATTCCGTTTCGTATTTTTTTATCTTGTACATCTACCAGACAGTTACCAAACCTTACAAAGTTAATGGCGGTCGGAATATTCTTTACTAGCGACCCGCTCGCGGCTTCGCCCGCTTAAACCACAGAATTATTTATTTAACACACTGAATTATGTTCGTGTTTTGATATACTTATTATGTATGTTTGCAATGTAATGAAGTTTTTTATGAGAAAGTTGTTAAAACTTTAGGTCGCATTTTCGTACCTCCCATAAGAATCTTCAATTGAATGTTTGAAATAAAAACACAACTTATCGATACTTACTATATGTGCGATAATCTCAGAAACGGCTTAACCGATTTAAATACTTTTTTTGTTTGTATTCTGGCAAACTGCCCTTAAATATTAAGTATTAGTTTTATTTTAAGCAGCTTCATGCTAGTCAGAGGGAGGAACCTAGTATTAAGACACTCCATTCCCCACTTTCTACCGAATTCGGGACGCATTGCGTGTTGAGTGGCAGAACGCAACGCCGTGCTTAACCTCGACCCCAGAGCGAAGAAATGGAAATATAAATTTAAGTAAATATTTCATCTCCTCGTGTGGGGATCGAACTCAGAGAACCAGTCGGTTTTACAGTCACACTTTGTGCCGCTGCGCCACGACTGGCCTCAACTGGATTGGACTTTATTTTAATCGGTTCACATAAAGTTAAAACCAGATCCACGCTTTATCCCGCCCTTAGTAGGGCAACTTAGTGTAAGATATTGGGTATAATGTGTGACTGATGTGCGAAATGAAAATATTATTAAATTATAATTCAATCCTGCATGTGTGGATCGGACCCACAACGTCGCGTTACAGTTACAATTGGGCATATAGGGTAAAATAGTTTAAACCCGTACCTAAAGAATTTAAGTAAGATACATCAACAGTGAAGACGTAGGTTTTTTTTCTTATTTCACAATGTTTATTCATATCTATATTTCGTATGACGCGGTTACGCATAGGTACCAATAATGTAAACACATACTACTACAAAAATAGTACTAAAATGTTTAGAACTTTAAACTTTGCCGCCAAAACTTACGACTCGATTTCGCAATGAAGCGTATGCGGCGGTTTCCCTTTGATAGGTTTATGTGTGCGTGCGTCGTTCTTGACAAATTGTATTTTATTTTACAACGATAATTTTATTATTTATTTTGTTTGAAAAAATAACTTTTTTATTTTCGGGTTTTTAATTTAATATGTAATAGGCTTTTATAGAGTAGTTAAACTGTGGTTTCATTTAAAGTGGTCCTAACAAAAAAACTCTGTATAATTGAGCATATTTAATATTTATAGTGATTTTTTGGTGAAAAGATACCAATAGTTATTACAACCACTTGCGAAGAAGCATAGTTTAGGCAATTTTTTATTCTTATACCTTTTGAAAAACTACCAACGTTCTTAAGTTAATATATTATTTTTTCAAATTAAAAAAATTGTCTATGTCATCCTAATGGCGGAAAAATATTCAAAATGTATTGTAATACCACATTAGTATCGACAATGTAGTGTTGATAGTAATTAAAAATAGATATACTACAGGAGGATATCTTCATATGCACTGTTTTAACCTGTTTTATGTATAATATAGAATAATATATTGTATAGAGGAATCACACATTCTTTTTATTCAGTTTAGTAAATACATTTTTTAGAGGTTACTCTGTACTAAAATGGCATGCAACTCTGTTCCCGCATTTACGTTCCTGATATATCGATATAAATAATAGAAATACAAAATATAGGAAGGAAACACAAATGCAATTATATTGCATTTTTTCTTTTTTTCATACTTGAAACGTATTAATAAATTACATATCCATCGTTTCTAATTCAGTAGCTTAGAGAAATAGCTGTCTCCATAGCTGACTTGGAGCCTGCGAATGAGGCTAAGGATGAAGGACCTTGTCTCTCAACGCAATAGGTCATCACTGACACACACACTGGTCTTCCTAGTTTTTCCATTTAACTACACTTCAGATAGGAGACAGCCTACATAAAAAATAAACTTTTTTAAATTATAAAACTTTTATTGAAGTTTATTCGTGTAGTAAAAAATTTTTTATGTGAATGTGTAGTCACATATATAGATCACATGTGTGAATATGTAGTCACATATGTGGACCACATGTGTGAATATGTGGACCACATGTGTCAATATGTGCTCACGTATGTGGACCACATGTGTGAATATGTGGTCTTTCATGTGGACCACATGTGAGAATGTGTGGTCACATATGTGGACCACATGTGTGAATACGTGGTCGCGTATGTGGACCACGTGGGAAAATGTGGTCACATATGTGGACCACATGTGAGAATTTGTGGTCACATATGTGGACCACATGTGTGAATATGTGGTCTTTCATGTGGACCACATGTGAGAATTTGTGGACACATATGTGGACCACATGTGTGAATGTGTGGTCGCGTATGTGGATTACATGTGGGAAAATGTGGTCACATATGTGGACCACATGTGTGATATGTAGTCACATATGAAGATTACATGGGTGATCCTGTGGTCACATATGTGGACCACATGTGTGAATATGTGGTCTTTCATGTGGACCACACGTGAGAATTTGTGGTCACATATGTGGACCACATGTGTGAATATGTGGTCGCGTATGTGGACCACATGTGGGAAAATGTGGTCACATATGTGGACCACATGTGTGATATGTAGTCACATATGAAGACTACATGGGTGATCATGTGGTCACATATGTGGACCACATGTGTGAATACGTGGTCGCGTATGTGGACCACATGTGGGAAAGTGTGGTCACATATGTGGACCACATGTGAGAATTTGAGGTCACATATGTGGACCACATGTGTAAATATATGGTCCCATATGTGGACCACATGTGTGAATATGTGGTCTTTCATGTGGACCACATGTGAGAATTTTTGGTCACATATGTGGACCACATGTGTGAATATGTGGTCGGATATGTGGATTACATGTGCGAAAATGTGGTCACATATGTGGACCACATGTGTGAATATGTGGTCGCGTATGTGGACCACATGTGGGAAAATGTGGTCACATATGTGGACCACATGTGTGATATGTAGTCACATATGAAGATTACATGGGTGATCATGTGGTCACATATGTGGACCACATGTGTGAAGATGTGGTCACGTGTGTGGACCACATGTGTGTATATGTGCTCACATATGTGGACCACATATGTGAACATGTGGTCATATATGTGGACCACATGTGGCATCGTGTGGTCATATATGTGAACCACATGTGTGAGTAAGTATTCACATGTGCAGATCGCATGTGTGATATGTTGTCACATATGTAGACCACATGTGTGATATGTAGTCACATATGAAGATTACATGTGTGATCATGTGGTCACATATGTGGACCACATGTGTGAATATGTGGTCACGTGTGTGGACCACATGTGTGAATATGTGGTCACGTGTGTGGACCACATGTGTGAATATATGGTCACGTGTGTGGACCACATGTGTGTTTATGTGCTCACATATGTGGACCACATATGTGATCATTTGGTCACATATGTGGACCACATGTGGCATCGTGTGGTCATATATGTGTACCACATGTGTGAATAAGTATTCACATGGGCATATCACATGTGTGATATGTAGTCACATATGTAGACCACATGTGTGATATGTAGTCACATATGAAGATTACATGTGTGATCATGTGGTCACATATGTGGACCACATGTGTGAATATGTGGTCACGTGTGTGGACCACATGTGTGAATATGTGGTCACATATGTGGATCACATGTGTGAACATGTTATCACATATGTGAACCTTTTATAAAATATATTTAATTCATTAAATGTAATATGTATATAAATAAATAAACGTAAAGAAACGTTACGTAACATCATACATAATAACAATTAAAACATAAACTGCAGGCTAATTGATCATCCGGTAGACATTTTAATTAAATTATCAGCTGAAGCAGAATGTCTTTGTATCATCAGAGTTGTAAACCATTTGTTCGATAATTAACTTTAACAGTTATGAACATATACTATTGTTCAAAGACGTCACTATTACATTTCAATCCTATGAAAATTTATAATGGAGAGAAGAAAGAATTTCAAATAAGATAGTGGTGCACTTACTCAATTTTGCACTTTCCAATTTCTTTAGATAGTATAGCGGAACACAAGGCTTCGCTTCGTTTGTTTTTACGGGCAGAAAAATAAATATATTCTTCCACTTAGTGGGAATTTAACCTAATTAAAATACAACTAGTGCTACAACCAGAAATCTCAGTTCTCTCAATTGTACCGTCATAGCGTCAAGTTTTAGTCGACATATTAACTTTAAACATATTAATTTTTTATCGACATATTAACCGACCTAATTTTTATTTTTTTATATCTTTCATGTACAGAATTGACTTTTCTATCCTTTTATTATATATGGAGATTTTGTTTGAAAAAATAACTTTTTTATTTTCGGGTTTTTAATTTAATATGTAATAGGCTTTTATAGAGTAGTTAAACTGTGGTTTCATTTAAAGTGGTCCTAACAAAAAAACTCTGTATAATTGAGCATATTTAATATTTATAGTGATTTTTTGGTGAAAAGATACCAATAGTTATTACAACCACTTGCGAAGAAGCATAGTTTAGGCAATTTTTTATTCTTATACCTTTTGAAAAACTACCAACGTTCTTAAGTTAATATATTATTTTTTCAAATTAAAAAAATTGTCTATGTCATCCTAATGGCAGAAAAATATTCAAAATGTATTGTAATACCACATTAGTATCGACAATGTAGTGTTGATAGTAATTAAAAATAGATATACTACAGGAGGATATCTTCATATGCACTGTTTTAACCTGTTTTATGTATAATATAGAATAATATATTCTATAGAGGAATCACACATTCTTTTTATTCAGTTTAGTAAATACATTTTTTAGAGGTTACTCTGTACTAAAATGGCATGCAACTCTGTTCCCGCATTTACGTTCCTGATATATCGATATAAATAATAGAAATACAAAATATAGGAAGGAAACACAAATGCAATTATATAGCATTTTTTCTTTTTTTCATACTTGAAACGTATTAATAAATTACATATTATGTATTACATACAATTAATTTCTTTTGAATATAACACTAAGTTTAATCAGCTTCACGCTATTTTAACAGATAACATAAGATGACATTAAAACGTATTGACATCACCACGTGATCCATCTAAACACAATATAAATTTTTATAAACAATGAACTCACAAACAGAATTTACTTTCCAAATACTTTTTATTCTACATATCGCCATATGAGCTAATCCCAAAAAATATACTTAATTTATTATTTTTGTTAATATCACCAACGTTGACGTTTAAAATAATAGTTATGGTAGACTGAACAAATATTGATTATACTTCTTTTTTTAGCTTCACGTTGTATCCCGCACACAGCAGGGTAGGCATAGGACCTCTAGTGTTAACAACAACACTCTGTTCCCTACTTTTCTCGGAATTCTGTAGGCATTGCGTGCTGAGTAGTGAAACTCAACGCCGCACTTTACTTCGACACCAGAGCGATGAAATGGAAATATAAATTTAAATAAATATTTCGTTTCCTTGCGTGGTCATCGAACCCACAACAGTTACACTTTGTGCCCCTGTGCAACGAACGGCCTCAATTTACTTTCTTCTTTTAAAATGTGGTTAAATGAAATAGTCGTAATTTAATTATGTCAGATTACTATTAACCGACTTCTTAAAAGGGGTCATCAATTGGGCTGTATTTTTTAGCCTTGTTACCTTAGAACCTTTGATTGTATGAACCGATTTTAATTATTCTTTTTTTATTTGAAAGGTAATGCGTCCCGTGTAGTCTTATTTTAATTTAGTTTATATTCAACAATGGTATCTATGAGAAAATCATATAAATCTCAAATTTGCATTAAGTATATGCGCGACAAATGAACGTATAAGTCAATATCAATTCAACCGATTTTAATGATTCTTTTTTTATTAGAAAGGGTACATATAAAGGGTAGTTTGGTGAAAGTTTAGTTAAGTTCAGAGTGTGAAATCTAGTTGAAATTGAAGAAGTCGATTTTTTTTATTAAAAAATATAATTATGTAATTTTTTCTACAAAAAATTCTTTATACTCCATGATAAAAACTATCCTATAAGTGACATTAGGCTTTGAACTATTACCATGCCAAAATTAATTTAATTTCATACAGTATTTATCGGTATTTTAGATAATTTATATTTTTCAGTTTTTATTTTTTTTAAAGAAAACTATCATGAAATTCGTAATGAAACCGAAAAAAAATGTACCTTGAGGCCCTAGGCTAACACCATGCAAAAATTCATCAATTTCTGTCAGGTAGTTTTTGCGTGATTGACGCACAAACAAACCGACAGACAGACAGACAGACAGACAGACAGACAGACAGACAGACAGACAAGAATTCTGCTGAGTGGTTTTTTAGGTTCTATAATCGACATATTAACCGACCTAATTTTTATTTTTTTTATATCTTTCATGTACAGAATTGACTTTTCTATCCTTTTATTATATATGGAGATTACTTTCTACTTTCACAGTTAATGTTAACAAAAGTTTATTTGTAAGTATGGTTAGGATCCAAATATTTTTGACAGTTATTCGGCATTCTTGGTCGATCGATCGATCTTGGATATATTCAAGTTAAACAGTCAGTTTTAAGGTGTCAAAGTAAGGTAAGGTAAGAAGTACTTGGTGGGAACTTAGGGAGGACTAGAGAGGACTTGGAACCTAATCGTTATCAATTTGTTATTTATTGATTTTCACGATATTGTTAAGAATATGTTTGGATTGTAAAAGGAATTAGTTAATTTGGCTTACTTTATTTAAAAATTTAAGTGTTTGCAAAAAAAAAGCAATATATAGGTCTCATGAGTAAGTTTCGTGATTATTGGTTTCGTGTTCTTAATAGTTATTTGCCAGTTCTGGTTTCTAATATTGTCTCTGGTTTCTAATAATATCGAGATATATATTTCAACTTGAATCACACCCACACACGAAGCTTTTAACTTTTTCTTGCATGCAGGGCGCGTTTGATACGCGTTTTTTTGTTTTTAACGGTTTGATTCTGTTACGTTCACGGTTTATTTATTAGAGCTTATTAAAAAGATTCCGTGTCCGGCTGTCAAACTGTGAACACCGTTTCTACTATCTCTAATAAAACTAAGTGAAAATAATTAGATCGAGTTGTTATTGAAAAGTTATAACGTTTGAAAACATTAGAAGAAATATTGTGAAGTGTTTACAAATAACCAGTTCTTCATAAATTATTGGAATTGTTTAACTACAACACATATAAAGCGTCAAAAATTTAAAGGTCAGAAACTGTCAACTGCCAACGTTTAACGTAAACACAATTGATATTACGATCAGTGTTGCCATCCAAAGAAAAATTCTACTATTTTCTACCTTTTACCTTACGTTCCGTTCCACACAAAATCTTTACAAGATGGAAAAACAATTTCAACTTCTGTTCGAAAAAATGAAGCTTGAAATGGAAGTTCAGTCTAATACCATAATGGCCAAAATAGATGAGAAACTAGTTCCTTTAGTGGAGGAGAACAGAAATTTGAGAATAAAGGTGGAAAAATTTGAGAAAGAGTTAGAGTACCTCAGAAGAGGACAGCGCGAAAATAATATCATAATATTTGGCTTGGAAGAAACGGAAACTTGTACACTCGACCTAATCCAAAATCTAAACAAACATTTCAAACAGGATCTAAAAATAAATTTAAAAGACTTAGAACTTAACAAAATTCATCGCATCGGACATAAAAAACTTGGAGATAATAAGTCGAGGCCGATCGTATGCTCGTTTATAAACAATTGGAAGAAATGTGAAATTATTAAAAATAAAAAGAATTTAAAGAAAATTTACATCACTGAAGATTATTCGAAAGAGGTGCTGCAAAAGAGAAAACATTTGCAATCTGAGTTAATGGAAGAGAGGAATAAGGGAAATTTTGCCTACCTGAAATACGATAGACTTATAGTGAAACAGAATACTAACCATCAAGAGAAAAGGAAAAGAGATAGCTCTGTTTCACCGACAACTGGCAATATTCAACCAAAAAAGCAACAGTCTCGTTTCCCAACTATGTCTAAAAGGGCAGATCCCTCTGACATGATGAGCGCTAGATCGAACTCTCTCACAAACTTAGCTCCCAAAAACAAACAATAGCAATTAAACAGCGGCAAACGGAATCTAAACCTAACCAAGGCAACGAATAACAAAAATCTAACAAACCATAAAACTTCCCCAAGCCGACTGGTCATCGTGGGGGAAAGAGACCACAACCTTCCAACAAAAGAAGAGGATAAGAAGAATTTCAACAATAATTATAGACTACGCAACAACCATAAACAGAAAGATTCAAAAATTTACATCGCCGCTTTAAATGTACGCACTTTGAGAGAAGAAGAGGATTTAACAGAATTATTATATGCGCTTGAACATATCAAATGGGATGTTTTAGGACTCAGCGAAGTTAGGCGAATGGGGGAAAATATTACAGTTCATTCAGACTACTCACTTTTTCATATAGGAGAGACTCCAGGCCAGTACGGAGTAGGATTTATTATTAAAAAACAAATAACGCAATATGTAGAAGGATATGTAGGAATCTCGGAGCGTATAGCAATAATAAATCTAAAATTACCGGGGTACAAAGCTCCCTGGTCTATTGTACAGGTATATTCACCTACAGAGCAAGCTAAAGAGGAAACTATAAACAAGTTCTATCTCGATTTGAATAACGCCATAATAGAACACTGCCACAATAACTTAATAATACTTGGAGATTTCAACGGTCAAATTGGTGAAAGACGCCCGGGAGAAGAGTCCACAATAGGAAACTTTACGTATCACAACAAAATCAGAAGTAAGAACGGAGAAAAAATAATCGATTTTGCAATGGGAAATAACTTAACTATACTAAACACAGTGTACAGGAAAAGTAAAAAGAACATGTGGACCTGGATCACGCCGGATGGAAAGAAGAAAAACGAAATAGATTTTATAATGACCAACAAAACCAGATATTTTACAAACTTCGATATAATTAATAATCTAAATTTCAACACTGATCATAAATTAATACGAACTGAATTAATGGCAAATCAACCAAAAAATATCAGACCAAGACAATATACGGGGTATGAAAACCTCAAATACTACGACATAGAACAAACTTCAACTGCTTTGAAAGACGCTTTCACAAAATTTGAGGACACAACGAAGGAATTAGGCGTACAGGAAAAATATAACTGGATAGAAAACAATATAAAATCACAAATTAAGTTAGCCACAAACACTAGCAAACAATCAAAGAAAACATTAACAACCAATACTGTTAATCTACTAGAGGAGAGACATCGTTTGATTAACGAAAGGGATACACCAGGTCGAAGAAAACAGATATCAAAAATTAGCAAAGATATAAAGAATAGCATAAGAAAGGACCGGAAAGAGCACAGAATCAAAACTATTGAAAAGTGTATTGAGAAAACTGGTGGAATAAAAAAAGCGTATAGGGAACTACAGCATTCAAAAGACTGGATAGTAAAATTAAAAACTGATAAAGGCAAATGGAATCGTCGTCGGACAGACATACTCAGCATCGCTACGACATATTATAAAAAACTGTATACAAGCAACACCATAAACGAGTTAGTTGATCTGGAAAAAAATTCTAACGTCCCTAAAATTATCACCTCTGAAATAAAAAAAGCTATCGAAACCCAGAGCGTAGACAAAGCACCAGGACCCGACGGAATAAATAACGAAATCTTGAAGCAAAGTAAAGAAATATGCATACCTGCTTTAACAAGTATGTTTAACGATATCATAAATACAGAAATCATTCCGCACCAGTGGTTGGAATCTAACATCATCCTTTTATATAAAAAAGGTGATAAATATGATATAGGGAACTATCGTCCTATTAGCCTTATGTCAAATCTATATAAGATATTTTCTAAAATAATATTAAAACGAATAGAGGGAACATTAGAGGAACACCAGTCAATAGAGCAGGCTGGATTTCGAAGAGGTTATTCAGTTATCGACCACATACATGTAGTACGCCAAATTGTAGAGAAGTATAGGGAGTACAACCTCACATACTATATAGCTTTCATCGACTATAGTAAAGCCTTTGATTCTTTAACTCACTCAGAAATATGGAAGGCACTAAAAGAACAAGGTATTGAGCATAAATATATAAGATTAATAAGAAACGTCTACAGCCGTAGCACAGCAAAAATTCAGTTGGAAAAGAAAAGCACTTCATTTAAAATAGGAAGAGGCGTAAGACAGGGCGACCCTATGTCACCAAAACTATTTTCAGCGGTACTGGAACAGATTTTTAAGAAACTTAATTGGGAACATCTCGGGCTTAATATTAACGGGACAATGTTAACGCACTTGAGATTCGCTGATGACATTGTGCTATTCGCCAAAACTTCAGATGATATGTGTAGAATGATAAGAGATCTTGCGAATGAAAGTGATAAGGTAGGTTTAAGACTAAATCCAGACAAAACAAAACTGATGACAAATGGAAATAAGACCAGAATAAAACTAGAACATAGGGAAATAAACTACACTGATGAATATATTTATTTGGGGCAGCTCATAACTCAACAAGAATCCAAGGAAAAAGAAGTTATAAGACGAATAACAAATGGCTGGAAAAGATACTGGGGACTCAAAGAAGCTATGAAAGATAAAGAACTACATATATGCTTCAAAAGTCGACTATTTAATACATGTATATTACCCGTTCTCACGTATGGCTGTCAATCGTGGACCCTAACTCACGAGATGACCAGCAAATTAGCAACCTGTCAACACTCAATGGAGAGAAAGATGCTTAACGTGAAGAAATTTGATAGATTGAAAAACGATGTAATTAGAAACAAGACAAAAGTTATTGATATTACAGTAAAAATTAGAAAACTTAAATGGAGATGGGCAGGACACATGCTGCGAGGTCAAGACAAGTGGAGTAAAAGAGTGACTGTGTGGTACCCCAGAGAGGGCAAGCGAGCAAGAGGCAGACCTCAAAAAAGATGGGATGATGATATCCGACAAGTGGCAGGAATTACGTGGCACAGAGTGGCTCAGGAACGAGGTGAATGGAAAAGGTTGGAAGAGGCCTTTGCCGACTGGCAAACAGATCTGCAGAAAATAAAGAAACAAGAAATATTATATTAGTAAGATTTAGATATATTTTATTAGTAAGATTATATGACCATAATATTAACATAGTAGTTTGTTTAAGTTTCGTTATGTCAAGAGTGTTATATCATGATCTGAATAAAAGGCTATATTATATTAAAAAAATCTGTTAATAAAAAAAATCTTCAGATAAAAACATAATAATGGTTAATTTGTGAGTTGTGATTTGTGACTAAAACTTTAAAAAAATTAATTATATATACACTTTTCAATAAGTCGGTAGTGCATTTTCATCAACTATTGGTGGATAGCATTTAATTCGCTGATAAAGAGGAAGTCCTTTGTTTTATGTAATTAAATTTAAAAAAGTTATTTGGTTACATAAATTCTTCAATAAGGCAGTTCCAGGTGGATAAACGTTACATCAGCTATTATCAAACTATTAAATAGTGAAGTACACGGAAGATCACGCGTCAATGACTAACGTTACAGTTAAAAAAAAAATTGCATTACATAATTTTCTTCAGCAGTTTAAAGATTTCGTTTTTTTTGGTACACTCTCACTCACTATATACTTTTGCCGAGTTCCGGAGGCATTGTTTGTTGAGTGGCGGGACTCAACGCCGCGCTTTGTTTCGACGACAAAGCGAAGAAATTAAAATATTTATTTTCGTCGAGTGGGAAACGAACCTGTCGCGTTTACAGTCACATGCTTGAGCCACTGCGCCACAAATGGCCTCGATTAAAATTATTACTATACACTTTACATTTATATACATACATATATTTGTCAATAGGACAAAAACATTTCAGCAAATTCCAAATTCGTAAAAATAATATTATTCATACCCTTCACATTTAGGTATCACAATAAAGTTAAATCCCAATAATAAATCAATTTTACCTGTTTGTTTCTGATCATCATAGCTAGTGTAGTAGCGGACTTGAATAATATAGGATTGGTGGGCGGCGGACATTTTCTATTTCTTTTGATGTTTATTAAATATGTCAATGGGCGAACTACGATCTGCAGTAGTGACACCAAAAACCGCAGGAACCATCTCATGAAGCCGTTCAACATGACTGCCTGGAAATAAGATACGTATTATATTAGATTTTTTTTAATATTTACAGAGTTATTAGGTATGGATAATTATAAGATATTATCTTAATTTCGTATTAACCGATTCCTTTTTTCGAAAAGGAGGAAGTTTTATATATGTAACCATTTTTTTATGTCCGTAGATTTCTCCGTCATTTGTAGATCGATTTTGAAAATAGTTTTTGTATTTGAAAGAGCGTACTCTTCCATTAGTCCCATTCTCGACAAGTTAAGATCTGATTATGGAATTCCGTGGAAATTGAGGGAATTCCTCGTTTGTATCCTATGTGTTTAATATAATTTCTTATAATAATCATATATTTGCTTCTTGCACTCATCATTTCATGACAATATTAAGCTGAATATGGTGATACGAGGCACAACTCCTCGTCCTCAACGATTAGGAGTTATGGGATAGTCTTTTCGTTATAATATTTTTCGTTATAGAGACTTATAAAAGGCTAGTTGTATACCATCAAGTTATTCGGGTAAGCTGATGATTGTATGCTGGAGGCAAGTAGTGTTATGCGGAGTCAGCATAGCCGATAGACTCGGCAATGAAGAGATACACAGGATGGCGAGTACTATCGAGAACGTCACGGTGAGAATGAAGAAGAATGTGTTCAGCTGGTTTGGACACGACGAACGAAAGAATAGCAAAAAAGATTTATGATGGAAAAGTGAGCGGTAAGAGATGTATGGGTATACCTTACTTGACCTTCGAAAATACAGTATCAAAGACACTGGAGGAAGGGGACGTAAAAAGCATGAGCTAATGTATAAAGAGGTTGATGACAGTGGACGAGGCGAAAGAGATATAAAGCGCTCGGCGCTGCGTTCTCTCTACCCCACCAGGGATATAACGTGAAGTCACGTTAAGCTGTGATGATTGTAGGTATAATTCTAATATTTAAGTTGTTTCTTTGTACCCACATTAACTTGTTATTATGCAAAGATTAATAATTGAATTAATATATCATTAATTCATCGGTCATTAATGGTCTTTAATTCTTGCCAGCCCAGAAGAAATAACAATAAGAGAAAGCTGCTAAATACACAGAACAAAAGCAAAACAATATATAAAATTTACTAATAATACTGAGGCCATTCGTGGCGCGTGGTTATGCGGGTCTGTAAACGCGTAAATTTTATATAGAGATATATTTAATTAAACAACTAGACATCGAATCCGAATCCCCCGGTTTCGCATATAATAATTGCCACCATATTACATACATAAAGGTACATGATTCTATTAAATTATGCATATATTTCCTGTAATACTGTGCAATTACCTACATATTATTGTGGGAATTTAGGGAATGCTAATTAGTTTGACATCACAGATACAGGTATTGCTGTATCCAAGGAAAATGATGTAGGTGTATGCCTAGAATGTTAAATGTTGTTATTAATTGTAGATGCCGTAGATTATTATTATTATTTCTTTGCAAAAATGAAACATAATAACACAAAATAAAATATTATTATCATTTCTTTGAAAAAATAAAACAATATAATTAAAAAAAAATCAGCTTCACGCTGTATCACGCACACAACAGGGTAGGCAGAGGGAACCCAGTGTTAAGACACTCCGTTCCCCACTTTCTGCCGAATTTTGGAGGCATTGCGTGTTGAGTGGCAGAACTCAACGCCGCGCTTTGCCTTCATACCAGAGCGAAGAAATGGAAATATAAATTTAAGTAAATATTATAATAAAAAATCAAATAAAATAAAATAAAATCTCCTCGAGTGGGGGGGATCGAACCCACATCCAGTTAGTTTTACAGTCACACTTTGTGCCACTGCGCCACGACTGGCCTCCAACAATATAACACAAAAATAAAATATTATTATTTTTATTTCTTTGCAAAAATGAAATCTAATAACACTAACGAGAAAACCTTGTCTTATTATGTCATTAAATATACATATAAACTTCGTCAATTATTTGCTATAGTAATTATGCAGTAAATAGAACCTAATTGTGTTTATATATTTAAAAATTTATAAATAAATAAATAAATCAGCTTCACGCTGTATCCCGCACACAGCAGGGTAGGCAGAGGGAACCTAGTGTTAAGACACTCCATTCCCCACTTTCTGTCGAATTCTGGAGGCACTGCGTGTTGAGTGGCAGGACTCAACGCCGCGCTTCGCCTCGACACCAGAGCGAAGAAATGGAAATATAAATTTAAGTAAATATTTCATCTCCTCGAGTGGGGGTCGAACCCACAACCAGTCGGTTGTACAGTCACACTTCGTGCCACTACGCCATGACTGGCCTCAATTAAAAATTTATAACATTTTTTAATATAAATTACTTTGACCTATATATTATGGGATTATTAAAGATAGAAGCATAAGAGAAGGACATGTAATGCAAAATGAAATATTTTAATATATTTTTTTATATCAAGATATATTAAAATTAAAGATATGTATTAACTTTACGCCTATCTCAAGGATTAATAAAATAAAATTTTCTTGGTTACATTTATTTAATTTCTATTTTACTTAAAAAACGGTAATGAAAATATTATCATACAGATGTAAGTACAATATGATTTATTTTAATTTCCGTATAAAATTCATTGGTATGATATTTTTTTTTCATTTCTGGAGGCGTTGCGTGTTGAGTGGCGGAACTCAACGACGCGCTTTGCCTTAACACCAGATGGAAGAAAATGAAAATATTAATTATTGCATTACTTCGAGTAGGAGTCGAACCCACAACCTGTCGTGCTTATAGTCACATGCTTGTGTCTCTACGCCACAACTTGCATCAATATCTCAGATTTGCTTTTGTTTAAGAAATATTAGTTCGTTTTTATTCGTTCTTCTTAATTTTTTTTAATAAAATATAAAATAGTAATTTATATAATATATTTAAATTATTTGTTGGGGCCAGTCGAGGCGCAGAGACAAAGCGTGACAGTAACAGTGACTGGTTGTGTGTTTGATCCCCACTCGAGGAATAAAATATTTATTTACATTTTCATTTCTTCGCTCAGATGTCAAGGCAAGGCGCGTCGTTGAGTTCCGCCACTCTACACGCAATGCCGCAGAATTCGGCCAAAAGTGGCGAACGTAGTGTCTACCTACTCTGCCTACCCCCGTGTGGGCGGGATACAGCGTGAAGCTGATTTAATAATAGTTCAGTGTCTAATAACAAATTAAATACCTTTGTTGTACATATCCTAAGCATTGTCAAAGTAAACTTGGAAATATGCTGTTGGATCGACTCCACTAATTTTGCTAAGCGCTCTGGATACCACACGTTAAAATTATTCAATAAAACTTCCGCCAAAACGAATGCATTATAAACGATTGCACTCAAGACAATTAGTACTACGCGAGTAACTACATTTAAACTGCCATTAAAACAAGAAAACCACAAAGTTATAATAGAATTCTTCATTGTTTTCATGTAAGTTAATTATTTATACAAAAGATAATATACAACTACCCACACGCTTATTAGATGTTAATGTGACTAAACAACTGGTCGTGATTAATCGAATATAGATAAAAGGTCAACGTACAACTCATTGATAAGTTATCATAATATGGTAATTACAACATTATATTGTATTTTTTTTAGCTTCACGCTGTATATCGGGAACCTGGGAACCTAGTGTTGAGACACTCCGTTCCCATTAAGATTTTATCCGATGCTTATTTTCCATTTTTTTATTGCACTTTTGTTCTATGTTTTTGCAATGCTAACCTAATAGAGTATTATTACAAAACAAGTCGAAAGTGATTGATTTATTATTATACGCAAGTAGTAACAATCAGTGAATGTATAAAATATAGAAACGATTAAAAAAATATATTACAAAACAGTCATACTAATAGAAATTTCGACTTTATGTTATTTTTAACAAATAAATCATTCAATTCTGTTAGTCCCTAATATATAATGTTTTGAAGTTAAAGTATAAATAATAATAGTAATAACCGTGTCATATTATTAATAAATACTTTATATAGTTTATTAAAAATAATAACTTTAGATAAAATACGTATTTTTTGATTTCCCATTTTCATTTTATTTCAAATTCAAAAGAGTAACCTACAAGAAAGTGACATAGTCACATTGCGTTTGACCTACCTCACAGGCTTTTAGTTCAATTGAATTCAGTCGTTTAGTTTTTATAATGTAAAAATAGAAAATGGTAAAATCAATAATAGTATAGATACTAAGACGGTTTTTCATCTCTAGAAATGTATAATTCTTAATATCTTGAAAAAAGGTAATTATTATTTATAAAAAAAATAGGTACATGTACTCGTATATTTTTTTTTCAGTATTTTCCGTCATAAAACGAATTTACTGTTACTTAATTTATATACGAATACGTTTTTTTATGTTTCATATAAAAGATTAAGGCCGTAGTGGCGCAGATTGTAAATGCGGCGGTTATGTATTTGATTTCCACTTTTAACTTCCTCGCTCTGGTAATTAGATCAGGTAATTAGACAAAGCGCGGCATTTAGTACTGCATCATTTTGAAAATTGAGCATTGGAATTTGAAAATTGGAAAGTGGGGATAGAAATAAAGAACACTAGGTTCCTTCTGACTTCTCTGTTATATGAGGGATGCAGCGTGAAGCTATTTATTTATTTATTCTATAAATATTATCTTTATGTTAAGTAAATATAATATTTATAGATAGATAATATAGAAATATACATTTTTAGAAATGATGATAAAAATGGGACACAGAAAATGGCTTCTTTTTTGTTTTTGTCAAACTGAAGACGTGCCGATAGAATTAAAATATATAGGTAATGCATTAGATTATTATCACAAATGATTTTGAATATAATTGTAAGGTATTTTCTTATCGTCACGTTTTCATTTGTAATGTCTATATTTTGTATTGAAAATGTATAGATAACCGAGACATGTAGAATAGTTATAAATTAAGAGTTGTGTTTAATACATAAAATATATACATAAATTAGATTAAATAAGCTTCACGCTGTATAAAGGAAAACTAGTGTTATGACACTCCGTTCTCCAGTTTCCGCCGAATTCTGAAGGCATAGCGTGTTGAGTGACGGGACTCAAAGCCGTGCTCGGTTCACCAAAGTGAAGAAATGAAAGTATAAAGTTAAATAAATATTTCATTTCCTCGAGTGGGGATCGAACTTTCAACCAGTCGTCCAGCATGAATAATTCTACGTACTTGAGGTACAGTAGGTTACAACTTATACCAATCTAAGTGACTAATGTGAAGTAATATAACTCATAGTCTTCTTCAGCTGATAAAGAAGAGTCTGAAGAGTAACGGTGCTGAGATTACCTCGTTCAATAGAACAAACTATTTGACTTTATGAAGTCTAGCTCTCTAAAGTAAATATATTCTATTAAATACAAAATTAAACCAGCTTCATGTTATATCCCGCACACAGCGGGGTAGGCAACGGATACCCAGTGTTAAGACACTCCGTTCCCCTCTTTATATTCAATATTATATTATAATATATTTAGGTTATTACCATGCTTAAGTAACGAAAAGTGTATATGAGAAATGAGAATTCTACAACGTTTTATCATATCACAATCACCACTAAATGATAAATCATACAATCGTTGGATGTATTGCGCAAATAAATTTCAAAATCATTAATATACATTATTAGGATAATGCATTGTTAAATATACTGTGTTTAACTACTTTTTAAATAATTATTTGTTAGAAATATTTCGCGGTAGAATTAAGCGCAAATCAGTGTACTAGCACATTTTGTACACACACAGTAGAAATGACAGTTTTCTAAATAAAGAATCGGCCAAGTGCGGAACGGACTCGCTCCCTGAAGGTTCTAGATTAGATTCTATAAGGGTCTCGTCTTCTTTTCGAGACGTCGAGGTACGGAATCCTAAAAAGGGCAGATTGATATCTGCTCTCGTCACGTTAAAATTAGTTGATAATAGCTATTTTTGATATCTTCACATTGATTGCGTTACGTATTGTATGTTTTATTCAAACATTGAGAGAATGTAAAGGACTATGGAGGATTTAAACATTTTTTCCTAGTGAATCTTTGTTCGTTTAACTTAGCTACATTTTTATATTTTTAGAACGTTTGTGTTGAGGCAAGACCATAATGATCAAATTGCCGGTTTATTAGGCATCATTTCTTATGTTAATGACATTAAATGCCGACCTAAGTTAAACTAGTGCTCTTAAGCAAAACAAGGTATATTTCATAAATTAAAGAATAAAAAACGGGCAAAACATTTCTATTGACACTATTTACAAAGATATAGAAGTGAATTTAAATTGAGTCCAAAATTATTCCTTCATGAAAAAAAGATTGCCATGGTAATAAATAAAATGTCTGACTTTACAAAAGTCAAAAGGAAATATCAGCCAAGCGTGAGTCAAGCTCACCCATCGAGATTTTCGTATAAAAATGGGAGTTTTTGGAGGGAGGGGTTTTTTCTGAAATTCAGGCTTAGCTTAGCCCGAGCCCTTTCATCTGATACCTCACTTGAACTAGTGGCTTTACCTTAATTTTCCCTTCCTTTAAGGTTATTCTTTTATTAGGATTTATATATATATATTTAGGATTACCACAAGTGTATTGTTTTTGAGATTTTGTACTAGTACTACCTTTGTTAGCTGCCAAATTTCATAATTATAAGTCAACCGGAAGTGCGTAGTGTCGTACGTAAGTAGTGACGAAATACGCGTTTTTTTGAAAGATATAACGGGCTACATCTTTTTTAAAGTAAATTTAGAAATATATATTTTTTTAAGAAATTATAAAACCGGAGATTTTAGTATATGATTTAAATTTCAACTCAATATCTCCAAGCGTTTCCGAGATAAACGCTCTCGACAGACAGACAACATAGTAATCTTATTACAGCTTCTTTTTTCCTTAAAAGATACGGAACCCTAAAAACCGTTGCACTTACATATATTTTCTATATTTAGATTTATGCAGTCTTTCGTCATATACAATTAATGTCATATATTATTTATTAATGGTAAATTGAAACAGACTAAATATATTTTTTAGTTATATTATCTAACACATCAAAAGTCTACCCGACATTACCACAACTTACCTTAATTTTTTTTTTGAGTTTTAAATTAAATAGTACTCCGCGACTGTGATCGCTAACATGATATTATCACGACAACGTTTCTAAATCTCGGAGTAGGTTTCTGACAAGGTTGCCTTAGTACTTAGGCTAAGGTTTATTTCGCAGTTTAAAATGTGGAAATCGGGTAAACTACATTGGTTGGTCAAATAGTGTTGCGCCACTGTTTGCGTTTATATTACACGTGTACATAGTTGGTAAATTTTTCTCGTTTCCCGTCACTATTTATAAATAGGATTTCAATTATTTGCGCAAATATTTTGATTACAGATTAGTGATGTATCAATCTATATCGGTTGAATTTCAACAATAATCACTATTTTCAAAACACGTCGACATATAAATATATACGTACCTAAGTAGATATTTATTATGGAAATGTAATAGTTAAATGTTAAATAAACCGCTAAATAGATATCGCATAATTATGGAGGCATTGCGTGTTTAGTCGCGGAACTCAACGCCGCGCTTTGTCTCGACACCAGAGAGGGATAAAAAATCTAAAATCAGCTTCACGCTATGGGTAGACCGGGTAGGTAGGTAGAGGGAACATAGTGTTAAGACACTCCGTTTCCCGCTTTCTGATGAGTTCTGGAGGCATTGCGTGTTGAGTGGCGGTACTCAGCGCTACAATTTGCCTCGATAGTAGAGAGGAAGAAATTAAAATATGAATGTAAATAAATAATTCACAACCATTCGCGTTTACAATCACATATATATATAATTTACTTTTATTGACTATAATGTACTAAGAAACTGATATTTATAAAATATTAAATGTAATATTCTACTGATTTTTATGGCTCTTTATATACCTATGTTAATATAAGTAAGTTCTCGTATTGACGCTATATATAAATACAAATTAAAAATATATATTATTTTATGGCATTATGTTTATGACCGTCTATCAACACAGGTAATAACAGTTTTACTCCTTGACCACATCAAGAATGACAATTTTACCTATATTTGAGTAGCCAGTTAAATGTTGATATTTAACTGACTTCACAAAGGTATCTTGTTAATAAATCAAAATAAATCAGCTTCACGCTGTATCCCGCACACAGCAGGGTAGTCAGAGGGAACCTAGTGTTTTTGAAACACTCCGTTCCCCACTTTCTGCCGAATTCTGGAGGCATTGCGTGTTGAGTGGCAGAACTCAACGCCGCGCTTAGCCTCAACACCAGAGCGAAGAAATGGAAATATAAATTTAAGTAAATATTTCATCTCCTGGAGTGAGGATCGAACCCACAACCAGAGTCGGTTTACAGTCACACTTTGTGCCGCTACGCCACGACTGGCCTCATCTTATTAATGTTTATCGTTGTAAAACAAGAAACGCGTTAAATTAAACGAAAAAATATTGTATACTGAAAAAGTGCAAATATTTTAAGAAGGATACATCATCTTGTTTACGCACCCATTCGAATTAATATATAAAATAAATATAAAAATCTGAGTTTTTTATAACCGACTCGTCGAAAATAAAATATTAAAAAAAGTAGATACCTAAATACAGAATATAGAGCAACAGGTTTTTATGTTTTTTTTTTAAATATATTAAAAGTATATTCAATTATTAATACCAATTGAACCAGTGATTGTATCGATCAACTCAACAGGATGGATGTAAACCAGGCGAAGCGAAACCGTTACGCACGTTGCATGCCTTACTTACGATAACCGCTACCTATCCTCTTTAAGGCGTTTTTACAATATGAAGACTCTCGTTTTGCATAGGGTACTCACGATACACATATAACATTTATTTCTTTGTTTTTTGTAGCTTCACGCTGTCTCCCACACATAACAGGGGAGGCAAAGGGAACCTCAGGACCTAATATTAGGACACTCCGTTCCCCACTCCACCAATTGTTGGTGGCATTACGTGTTGAGTCTTTTCCTCGTTACCAGAGCGATGAAATGAAAATATTAAATATTTCATTTCCTCTAGTTGTAATCGAACTCATGATCTCTTGCGTTTATAACGGACGCATACGCCCCTGCGCCTGTCTGACCTTAACTTAACATTAATATATAGTAGACATATATTTTAATAAGAGAAATCAAAACACTGCGAACATGTATTTATATCTGATATAGATATAGAGGTAGGTAGACAAAGTTATTGAAACTGTTAGTGTTACTTTTAGAACGAAGAGGTAATATATATATATGTTACTAAAATATCATATTAATTATATATTAAAAAAGATCTGCTGCACTGGAAATTTTGTGTTAAAACTCTTTCCATTCGTCTTTCGAGACATTGCGTGACATTATGTGTTAGGTGGGAACTCAACGCCGTCGCAATAAAGTATTAAGTTACAACTTACAGTAAATAACAAGTTTTAGTCCTACCTAAACTTTTCACTGATAAAATCCTTAAAATAGCATGTAACGAACTGCCCTTTTAATATTTGTTTATAATTTTCTTGCGAAAGATGGGCAAAAAGCACTTTTAAATATAAAAAATATTTACTCATTGAGTTATTTCGCAACAAAATGAAAGTGCTTTTTTTATTTATACATTATCGTATCAACTGTTGTGCTGCTATTGATAGTTTGTGCACGTTCATTAAACTCAAACGGAACTAACCATTACCCACATACAATATATATGTGACATATATATAAATACATATAAATATACATACAGGGGTGTATACAATATAATTTGGACCAAAATAGTTTCTTTACAATTAATATATGTTTTAGCTTCACGCTATATCCCGCATATAGGAAACATGGGAAGATAGTGTAAAGATTGCCTACTGTTCCATATTACAACAATTCTTTCCTCACTTTTCGCTGAATTTTTAACGTATTGCCTATCGAGTGGCAAAACTCTACAGCGCGCTTTGCTTCATTACAAGAGCGAGGAAATGGTATTTAATATTAAATATATATTTTATTACACCGAGTAGGAATCGAACCCACAAACTTCCTCTTTACAGTCGCAGGCTTTTACGTCTGCGCCTCTCATTTAACTCACATTTAACTTTACATAAACTAAAAAAAAAAATTGTAAATTGACATTTATATTTTATTTTTGTTTATCGATACGTTTGTTTTTTATTTTTTTTCTGGCAAATTGCGTATGTTTAGGTATAAACGATATTTTTTTTGTATGTAGAACGCAGTACCTCCAAGACAGATAACGTGTCTTTATATTATGGTTTATAATTATGAGCGATATATGGATTAAAAATAAATAGTAGACAAACGTTTAATAATAATAATTATACGAGAGAATTTGTTACACTCTGTATTTTACTTTCCCTCTTCACGGTGCGTGCAAGATAGATAAATTTAATCTTTTTTTATCTTGTTCGCATCTCTCTATGGAGATTTTTACAAATAAAAATAAATACTGATAAATAAGTTGTAAACGCGCTCATTTTTTTGCTTATTTTGTTATAAGAATTTCGACGTAGCTTGATGAGAACGAATGGCTTAGTGGGCAGAGCGCTTGAACGCTTTGGGTTTCCAAGAACGCGGGTTCAAATTCTGCAAAGTAAATTTCTTGTACCTTTTCTGAATAAATATTTGCTTTTAACACACTTACAAACGTGGTATAACTTATAACACTTAGAAGTGTGGTATAACTTAAAAAAAAAAGGCTTTGAATATAGTTATTGATTGTTATCTCATCGTATATGATAAAATTACATTATGTGCAGCAACTAAAAATGAGAAAATGGGTTAATATAATTTTATTGGCACCTATTAAATTTACTACGAATTTAATTTACCTCAAATAAATAAATAAATCAGCTTCACGCTGTATCTCGCACACAGCAGGGTAGGCAGAGGGAACCTAGTTTTAAGACACTCCGTTCCCCACTTTCTGCCTGGAATTTTGGAGGCATTGCGTGATGAGTGGCAGAACTCAACGCCGCCCTTAACCTCGACACCAGAGCGAAGGAAGGAAATATAAATTTAACTAAATATTACTCAATATTTCTTTGATATGAAATTTATTTTTTGTTTGTTTTTAGTAAGCAAAAACCTATAATGTAATTTATGAATGTTGGAAATAGTTAGGCTTAAATTAAATTAATTTAAATTTAACGTAATTGTTAATTATTACATGTTATTTACTAATTTATAATGAAGTGGTTATAGATCAGTATTAACAGCAGATGTCACACACGTTGGTTTGGTTAAGCGACGCTCATTAACCAGTAATTATCCTTAATGATTCAGTTGGTCACTACGCTTCGTTTTCTGCTATCACCTATGATTCCGTATAGTCCCAATAAATGGACCATACTTACACCTGTCACCTTTCTTAAATATATTTTGAACCTACGTCTTTAACATTTAAAAATCAACCCCCTTTTGTTAAGACACTCCGTTCACCACTCTCCGTTGAACTCTGGTGGTATTGCGTGTTGAGTGATGGAATTCAACGCCGCGCTGTGCCTTGAAACCAGAGCGAAGAAACGGAAATATAAATTTAAATAAATATTTAATTTCTTCGCGTGTGGATTGAATCCACAACCTGTCGCTTTTACAGTCACACTTAGTGCACCTGCACCACGAATCGCCTCATACTGATTTAAAAATAAAATACAGACAATATTCGCTAAGGATCTTAGAAAAATCTGAGCATTTGTTCAATTAACACCTCTATATATATATATATATATATATATATTGTTAAAACATGGTTATTCTCTTTACATACGTTTTTTTTTTACTTTCTTAACTTTCAGAATAATACTACAGAGATTTACGCTTTAAGATTCCTTCGTCTGTTGAACTGTGTCGAGGAAAGTAGCAGCTTTCTATTTCTTTTAACCTGACTCACATTAGACCGGCACTCGCAAATTTAAAAAGTTTCAATGTTAATGTTTTATTATGTTTATTTATAGCTATTTTTTTTTATTTACGAGGGTCGTGTGCATTTTATATTTAATTTTTTAAATTTTATTAAGACAGTGTTAGTGTTTTTTTTTTAATTACGACTGAAAAAAAAACATAATGTTTGTATACAAAACAAAGCCATATAAAAACTCCGACACATTAAAAACGTAAAATATTATCGTTCAATTGGTAGCATTGGAAATACAATACAATGACGAACGACTACAAACAAAATTGAATATTTCACTATATTATCGATTTACTTACGGTTCAAAATCAGCGGTACGACAGTACGATATGGTGTAAATTCACGATGTATATTAGAAGTACAGATGCGAGTGGGATGGAGGTGGTGGCGTGCGCACCACGCCGGCGCGCTTAACTGACTTGCCGCTGGCGTCCACCGTACCGACGGCCCATAGGCATATACCCATTTCCATTATCACTGTAAAGGTAGTTTAGCACTGGTGTTTGTTAGCTAATCATGCGCTATATAAATTTTGTAGATATATAGAAAGTGGGTCTTTAGAGCGTGTTGAAATGTTTATGGTTAATTCAACTCCGAGGCCAGTTGAGGGGCAGGGGCACAAAGTGCGACTGTAAAACCGACTGGTTAAGGGTTCGATCCCCGCTCGAGGAAATGAAATATTTATTTATATTTACATTTTCATTTCTTTGCTCTGGTGTCGAGGTTAAGCGCGGCGTTGAGTTCTGCCACTCAGCACGCAATGCATTCAGAGCTCGACGGAAACTGGAGAAAGGAACGTCTTAACACTAGTTTTCCTCTACCTACCCTGCTGTGTACGGGATACAGCGACAAGGTGATTTAATTTAATTTTTAATTTTTTAATTGATGTTGTTAAACTTACTATGATAATGTTTGTATTTTTGATGTGAAACATTTTTTGGTGTAAATACATATATTTATTTCATTATTGTGTCTGTAATTATACGGGTATGCTTACTTTCTGGTTTAAAAGGTGTGAAGTGAATGCAACAACAAAATATAATTTAATAATTGAAAATATACTTATTAAGCAATGTAAATAAGCATGTAGTTTTCGTTGGCTTCGTGATATCTTATAAATATCAATATGAATAAGTACTTTCAACGCTGTTAATGATAATCTGTATCCTCTCAAAAGTGTCAATAGAGTAGCTAAACTACAAGAAATAATGATTATTTACTTACATTAGTACAATGTTTTTAAATAGCATGCCTACATCTATAGCGCTGTTTGCAGTAGACGATAAGGTTTACGACCGCGTGACACAATTGTTGTGTGATGAGTTGATTACTAATACCGTGGCACTAATGAAAATATATTTTTTAAAATTTTCTCTTTTTTGACAAATTCTATAAATCATGAGAAACTTATATCAAATTTTAAAAATCGTATTTTGTCAAGTATGAGAGGCAGAGAGAACTGCCTATTCTACAGTGTGCGGGATACAGCGTGATGCTGATTTATTTTATTAAAAAGTCAAAATACCAATATCGAATAAAATTAGTGACCTAGTTATTGGTAATCTGTAATAATACGTGTGCATATAGTTTTTTTCCCAAAGTCGCTCACTAACAAAGAACTTCATCATCATATTGTCATATCTTTCCTACTGTCTTTATTTTTACCAATTTTCTAGATAAGGTATATTAAAACATACCTAGTATCCATAAGCAGTAATGGAAGTGTCGTATGCCATGAAAGTGAGTGCTTTGATATTAGTTTCTCTCTGACTAGTTGGTGGCTTTGCGGAAAAAACTGAAGGATAAATATAAAATAATTAATTGTTAAAATATAGGTCGTTGAGAAGTGTACATATTTTTAAAATTATTATGTAAGTAGGTATATCACTTTATCGGTGTTGTGCAGTTTTTGTATTGCCATATAACATATAAATGATTCCATAAGCATGTATTTGTTGGAGAATAGAGTGATATGTTAGATTTTTCGCGATAAACATAGAAAATATTTTATTTTCGCGCTCTGGTAATGAGGCAAAGCGCGGCGTTGGGTTCCGGCACTCAACATAGAATTCGGCGGGAAGCGGGGAACAGCAATAGATCAGGTTCCCTGTTATGTGCAGGATACAGTGTGAATCTAAAAAAAAAGACTTTAAAAAAAACGTGATTTTTTGTTTTACACGGTATGTCGCATATATCAAGGTACGTAGATAGAACCTAGTGTAAAGATACTTAATTTTCCACTTTCCCCTAAATTTTCAACACATTGCGTTTTGATTGGCTAAACTTAACGCTGCGTTGTTGTTATATAATAGAAATCAAACCCAAAAAAGAAAAAAGCGGTATAAACGAATCTGTTGAGTTTATAACGCTTTTTGTGTAAAAAGCGATATAAACTCAACAGACACTATGCCGCTGCAAAACTGCTTAAAAAAAAAAAAACAAAAAATTAACCCAGTTTTTACTATTTTACTTAATTGGAGTTCTTTTTTTTATTAAAAAAAATATTTGTTAATTAACAACGTGTAGACTGAAGTCGGATGAGAGAGTATGTATGCATTTTAATGTCAACACGCTTTGGCATTTATTTACTTATAAAAAAAACCTTTTTAAGTTAATGATGCAACTGATCTATATTTATAACTCGTGCAGTATTGTAATAGGTCAGTTATTTATAGCGTCGTCTTTTGCTAAGTTTATATTTGTTAATTAAACCTTTACATAACGTTACGTATGAAAATGATAAGTCTAATTAGATTCGAACCTACAGCTCTTTGGATTACAATCAGTGCTCTTTTAGGAGTAGAGGTTTTAGGAAAATTTGAATTTGGGATCCTCTGGGAAGTAATGAGTTCCTATTATTATACCCGTTCGGGGTCCTCTTGAGATCGGGGGTACTCAGAGGCCCCAAAAAGAGTATTGTAAGTAAAGGATTGATTACAAGTCCAAATAGAGATTATAGATCAAATAGAGATAAAACTAGAGAATTATGTTGCATTTTCACATCACGTTGCAAAAAAAAAAAACTAAGCATTCGTCATACCTTTTTTGGTCACATCTTTCTTTGCCTGTATGTAGTTTTTAATTGACATCCCTTTTCAAAAAGGAGGAGTTTCTATTTTCGTCGTCCATATTTTTTTATGTGTCCGTCGATTTATTCGTCATTTGAGGTTGGATTATAAAAAAATCTTATTTTATTTAAAAAAGCGTACTTTACCAATGACTCCAATAACACCAAGTCAAGATCTGATGTTGGAATCCAATGGGAAACGAGGGAATCTCTCGAATTTTATAGACACATACAATCTATTCATGTATTTTCTTATAGTAATTATTATAGGAAACACAACTTAGGGATATATCTTTTAAATATTATAGGGGCTTGTAGGAGACTCGTTGTATGCTATTAAGTTATTCGGAGTTAAGCTGATGAAATTTTGTCTTTATACTTGCCCATAATAACCTGCAAATTATGTAAACATTAATAAAATTGAACTATGTAGCTTTTACTTGAAGCATCGACAAAGATGTTTAAATTAATGTGAATATTTTTAATTTTTAACTGATTTCAAAAAGGAGGAGCTTTTTGCTCAAATTAACAAAAGTGTATATGTCCAGTACTGCATTTTCTTATATATGGAACATGCAGAGACAGCGATTAGTTACAATTTTATTATATGTATAGATTAATGAAAAAAACTATTACACAGTATAAAACTACTACAAATGTACTTAATTTCATACAAATGTACATAAACTTTCTGTTATAAACTCTATCTATAATATAACTATTATAAAGGTTAGGCGTTAGTAAATAATAGATGTTAATTTAAAGACGACGCTGTGTAAAGTATTCAATTTATGCATTATAATTATAAAAGACTATGCCATTATATAACTAATATTTCGAGATTATATCTTGAACTATTATATTTGATGAGGATAATTTTCATTGTTTAAATCAGCCAGAGTACATTCGTGTAGATATTCCATAAACCTGTGCGAGTCTAGGGTGAGTCCTTATAACGTGAAAAAAATCAGCGTCACACTGTATCCCGCACACAGGTTGAACCTAGTGTTAAGACACTCTGTTCCCTATTTTCCATCAAATTTTGGAGGCATTGCGTGTTGAATAGAGGAACTCAACGTACAAACGCAACATAGAGGTTTTTAAAAATAAAACAAAACTTTTATAATATTAGTGCCTAAGCAAAATCTTATTATCTGTCTATATTTTTTATACACATATAATGAATAATATGTGGAAAAAAATATGTAAAGATATTTTCTTTTCGAGATAAAATTACGTTTAAAATTTAATTAAAAACGTCATTTTATATCAGATTTATGCTATTTTATAAACCAGCGTGGGTTAATAATATCATTCTGTATATATATAAATATCAGATAAGTCAAATTAATGTACAACATCAAAAAGAAAAAGAAACTTAACGTTCTGTCATGATCTTTTGAGTTTTAAAAAACATAATAGGACAGGCCAGTTTCTTAATATTAGTGGTTTTGTTGTTGAATACGAAAATGTCTACCTATATGAAAATTATTAGGTATTTTGTAAATCTAATAAATCAATCTAATTGTAGTAAATAATGATAATTGATTTGGTTATTATATATAGATAATATTTTATATATAAATACTTTGAAAATAATTTAAATTATAAATTTTATAAATAATACCTCATCCATATTATTTCCAAAAGTGCTATGTATATATGTCTCAATTCGCAATTTATAAACAAAATGGCGGATTTATATTGTGCTAAATGTCAGATAAGCAGCAACGGTAGTACACATTAGTTAAATGTCGATAACTTAAGAAATTTATATCTATATCTGTATTTTCTGTACTAAAAAAAGTATCAATAGATCATTGATGCAGTATACTATAATATATGGCTAAAAACACGCTTTTGTATGCCGAGTGCTATATTCTACAAATGTGCTATTTATACTATATAAACTCGAGTAGATTAATAGAAACCTCTAAAGAGTTCCTTATGGAACTTATTATCCATACAGGTCCTGACCCTATCTTCAGACCAGCTCAATGACCACATATCTATTGTATTGTCACCTAAGCTATGTACGCTTTAAGTTATAACTGCCATGATATTACAAGTGAGACAAATTCAGTTTTTTTACTTCATTCTTCAGTAGGATATCATAATTTTTTTAAATTAAATAATATAAAATCTATATTCTTTTAGTAACTTTTAATATAACACCTAATAACAAAATGGCAATAAATACAATAAAAGTATATTCAATTTATATTTCATTACTTGTATTCGACGCTCGTATACCTTTTTTTTTATACGTAAAAATTAAAATAGCAAACGCAAAAGTCACATGTAACACGGGATTTCTTTTAATAGTTCTTGATGAAAGAAAAAATAATCAACGAAATTTCAGCCTAGACTTTAAGTAAATGGTAATATTTAAAATTATATTTATATAAATATTTGTAGTAATTACTTACTAGTAGTATGTAATAAGTCATACAAAAACAATCGTCTTAAAACAATAACATCTTTGATATCTTATATGTATCATGACTGTCTTAAAGTTAAGCTCTCTGAACTAACTAGACTATCTAAAAAGTTTTAATCAAATCAAAAATCATTCAGCTTCACGCTGTATCCCGCACACACCAGAGTAGGCAGTGGGAACATATTGTTAAGACACTCTGTTCCCCACTTTCTGCCGGATTCTGGAGGCATTGCGTGTTGTTTGCACAACCAGTCGATTTTACAGTCACACTTTGTGTAACTGCGCCACGACTGTCCTGGATATTTTAGTGTTAGTACCATAATTATCGGTTCAACTGATCTGGATAAAAAGAAAGAGAGACAGCCAAAAATGTTAAAATTGTTTTATTATGTTTTGGTATCGTATAAGTAATTAACGACGATTATGCGGAATATCCGCATAAAGCAGAGGATGCAGAGGAAATCTAGTGTAAAGACATTGTTTCCCCCACTTTCCGTGCAAGTTTCGAGGTATTGCGTATTGAGTAGAGAAACTCAACGCCGCGCTTCGCCACGTATACAAATTGGAAGCTAAAGATTCAGCCAATTCAGTAAAACAGTTGTATAAAATAACTGTTATAGCTAATAACAAATTTGTCGAATTAAGTATTGATAGCGAGCGATAACAAACCCACAGAAAAAAAAAAATATTGTTTTGGGATCTACTGCATTAAAAAAGGTAGCCCAATAATATTTTTTATATATCTTCCAAGTACAGTCACCGATCCCTTACAATTTATTTTACATTTTTTTTCAGATTAACGCTGTATCCTATACTCAGCAGGGTAGGCAGAGGAAATCTATTGGTAAGACACTCCGTTACCCACTTTCCACCAAGATCTGGAGGCATTGCGTGTTGAGTGGAATGAACTCAACACCGCGTGTTGTCATGACACCAAATGAAAATGTAAATGGAAATAAATATTACACTTCCTCGAGTGGGGGGATTTCCATTCTCGATTTTATAGTCACACTTTGTGCCACTGCGCCACTTGCGACTGACCTCACTTGTAAAAACTAACTACTTTTACTTGGAAGTATTAAATCCTTTTAATTTTGAGTAAGTACATAAAATAAATTTTACAAGTGTGAAATCACTCTTGTAAAATTTATTTTATGTACTTACTATTATTTATTTTATGCACTGAATAACGCCATCTATTAGCAATAACTGTCACTCCGTAATAAATATATTGTTCATATATTTTCCGCTTTCCACTACTAGATGTCACTAAGTTCAGTCTTAATTAGGTAATGTTAATTTTTAATCGGACTATTTATTATTTTTATGTTTTGCATAGATAATCATTTAATATTTATTTATATAGGTTACGAAAATTGAAAAAAAAATATTTCATTACAACAATAGATTAAGCTACTTGTTGATAGATGGCAGTGTTTTACGATTAATAATAAAAATGTTATTGTGAAATATTTTGAAATTATTACTAATTTTCCTCATGAAACTTATTATAGTTACTATACAATTTTGATTATCTACATATTCATTTAGTTTAGAATTTCAATATAACTTTGATTATTTATTTGTAAAAAATAAATTATAAAAAAAAAATATTTTTAATTTATGTTTAACTTTGTTCTGTATTTGTATTGAATTGACCAGGACAAAATAATCATATAAATATAATTGACGTAAAGCTATTAACGATACTAATATATAATATGTTGGTGACTACAATAACATTATTGTTTAAGTAGAAATAACAGAATAGCAAAGGAAATAGAATAAAAATCAGTTAATGACAAAAAGCGAGGTTGCCGTACGCGCTACTGGCGACATGTTACCATAAATCAGAGGGGGGCGCCCACCCACTTCGGGTAAGCATGATCTTTTTCCAAGATCCTACATTTTTATAAGGAGCATCCGCACGCTTTTTGCTACAATGAGGGGAGTACTAACAGATTTTTTGCTTTTATCTTTCGAGTGAATAATAAAATTAAAATGTTTGACAATTATAAAATTCACAATTATAATCTTTAGTAAAAAGAAAAGCACTAACTGTAATTATTAATTCTAGTACGATAATATGTTAATAGTGAATAGTGTGTTTTACAATTGCTGCAAAATATGCTATTACGTATCACAGCAATAAAAACTGTTGCGTCAGCGCATCTTCTTATATACATATTTATTTCGACTAACATTTTTTCCTTATTAATAAAGCAATATATAATAGCATATAAATCGTTATATATATATCTTATTTTTATAGATTATTGGATTTAATACTATATTACTGTCACATCTGTCAACAAAAGTGTGACAGTAACCGCGGCAAGATGTGGGTTCGATCCTCACTCGAGGAAATGAAATATTTAAATATCTTTGTTTCTTCGCTTCGAGAGCTTCAGAATTTTAAAGGCAGTAGGAAGCGAAGTGTCTTAACATCGTGCTCACTCCGCCTACCCTGCTATGCTGCTATGAGGGATACAGCGTGAAGCAAAATTAAATATGTCTTCAAGTGATTGCTTATTCAAGACATTCTGCACATTTCTCCACGGCAGGAATCGACCCTGCAGCCATCACGTTAACTGTCAGAGGCTATCATCTCGTGTAACACTGCGTTACGAAGGTAGACTAGGTCTTGAGTATTAAAATAGATAAAATAAAATTGGATATGTTGAAATAAATGTTCCGTTGGAAACGTATTATTCATCTTTATACAAACGTCAATAATAGTTACGCAATTCAATATCTCAATTAGGGATTTAATATTTAATGACATTTCAATCTTTGATTTGCCATACACATAAATAAATATATGAACTTATATGAGGTCTGTATAAAAATATGTAAATATGTGTATATAAATAATAGTATAGCTAACTTGAGGACGGTCAAGGGGCCACAGGGTTTGATTTCCACTCGACTAAATGAAATATACAAAATTTTCATTTCTACGCGTCGAGTTCGGCCACTTAACACGCAGTGACTCCACAATTCGGCGGAAATTGGGGAAAAGAGTGTCGTAGCACTAGGCTCCTTCTGCCTAGCCGACTGTGTGCGGGACGCTTAAACTAAGATAATAAGAAAAAAATACTTAATTAGATTCCCATATCTTTCGCATAAAGCAGAACAAACCACTGCTTTTTGTGATTTATACATTTCCATGCTTTTTAATTTTTTCCACCCTTAACACTACATTTTTCATTTCGTCTTGGTATGTAGGTTGCAATCGAAATTGAGAAAGCTAATCAAACCAGAGATATCTGTATTGCACTTATAAATGGATAAAAATAATCAAGTGGGTAAATTTTCTACAAAATTATTGATGACATCACAATTGATCTTCTTACTTTCGACTCTATGCACAAAATGGTTAGTTATCATTTAACTTTTTCAAGTTTGGTTCAAACAATGTTTCACTCTTTTCCGAAAGAAAAAATATTTTTTACATTTGAAAAGTGTTTTTTGAAATATTATAAACATTTGAACGTAGCGAGATTTGAACTCGCGCCTTTTCATTCATTTGAGACGATTTTCAACAAGTACGGGTTCAAATCCCACGAAATCATTAAATGTTTACATAAAAATATGTACTATACGATATATATTGCGATTGCGAACGAAAATTTAAAGTGACTTTACGAATAACCTCAGCAGTGAACAGCAGAGACCTGGTGTGCTGTCCCGTGGTAGAGTCAGAATACATCTGTCCAGCTTCAACCATAGTGGTTTTCTTTGCCTCTTACCTCTGCTTCAGGTAGGAGACAGGAAAACAAGTATAGACGTAAGGATGCTCTGCTGCTCTGGATGATATACTGCTTCATTGCCTACATGTGTACTAGGCCAACATAAGCCAGTCAAATTCTACACTTTTCTCCTACCTTTCACCCGCTGCAAGTTGTTTTGTATAATATGTGGTAATTAGTACCACAGACAAGTGCCAATGCGATGCCATTTCCACCCAGAGCCAGAAACACCTTATTAGAGATTGAGATTGAGATTGTTCTAAATTTTCCTACTCAAGACCTCAACACTGTGCGACATACAATGCAACAAATATTCAAAATCCATACGACATATTTTATTGTTCTATAAATTCATTAAAAAAAGTAGTAGTAATCTGTAACTTAAAATAAATCAATTATTAAATAACTCAAGTGTAAACCAGTTAAAAATTAAATTAAATTAAAAGGCATTTAGTTAAAGACATCGTAGAGGGCAAAAAAGAAGTTTGGATAAACGTTCTGCATTTCTTAATTATATAAAATCTGTTTCTACCAATTTTCTTAGGCAGATCTTGATTTTGGAAATGAATAAATTCTAGAAATCAGTCTCTAAATAATTAGTACAACCCTTAAACATGGCTGGATGATTTTCACACATCTGGCCCTATTCCATTAATTTAATATAATACACATTACAGTACACAGCGTTCAGAGGAAGGAGCGCCAACACTACAATCTCTGCATACTATTTTCGCCTCATCTCTTCATATACGGCCTTTAGGTTTCATAATTTTTACATAAAGTGATCGTCCTCCACTATCAACGATACTGTGTTCTCAATATCAGAATCTTTGTTCTACTTGCATTCAGGTTTAGACCACTATATTCACACTATTCTTTTAGAGTATGCCTGCGATTCGCATTTTGATAATGCAGTGAGAACTGCGTCATCTGCGTGCAACAGGGAATGTATCTTCGGATCAGCTACATTTACTCCTATGTTACTTTATTTCAACTCTTGGAGACAGCAATCCAAAAGCAAAGCAATGCAAATTGAACGACCAAGCTGACATGATACAAATTTGTTTAATACCAAACGGGTGTGTTAAATGTCAAATCATAGCGACATGCCAGGGTATTCATGCAAGCATTTTTTTTTATTTTATGGTCAATTTTTTTTATGGAAAAGACACGGCAAACGAGCGTTCGGGTCACCTGATGGTAAGTGATGGTAGTGAGCCGCCCACGACCCCGTGCGACACCTAAGGAGTTACAGGTGCGTTGCCGGCCTTTAAGGTGGGTTGGGCTCCGGAGCCCGGCATTACCTGAAATATTATTAATTTCAATAATATTATTAGCACCACATTTCAATAATAAATTTTATTTATTGTCATAGTATTAAATGGTGTATAAGACAGAATATTCTTATAAAATTATAGTTTTTTAAAATTTGCGTGTGAGTTTCGTCATTCGAACACGAACCAATAAAGCCAGATTGATGAGTGTATGGTAATTTGGAACCAGATTGACAGAAGCCAGCTGAAAGTATTTTTTTTTTAATTATAATAAGTAATGTTAAGTGTTATTTTGCAAATATGGTAGCATTTACACTCAGACATGAATCTCATAGAAACGTACAAATTTATTAAAACGAAATGTCACCTTGGAAGGTAAACTAGGAAAAGTGCAAATAATATTAAAATTATTCTCCCAGTTTGTGAGTACTACTTTGCAGTCCACTTTGTTTCTTGTCTTATCTATTCTAATAATAACTTAATTTTCAGCATGCGCAGAAGTAAAATGTTCTCGTATTCATCCTAGCATTCATGACTATGTACACAGTAGATATGTATACTCTAGCCGCGCAGATTAACAAGTACCGAAGTAAACTTGTGTCTTCTCTTGAAGCACCCCTGTAGAATTTTCTTGTTCTAGATAAATCCTGGTTCAATTGAATCCCAGAAGATAAAACTTTAAGCGTTAAATACTGAGATAACGTTAACTCTTAAAGTCACGCCCGTTATCAGCATATAAAACCTTGACGGTTTAAGTGATTGCCATTATTTTTTTTATGATTATGGAAACCACAAGGCAAATGAGTGTTTGGGTCACCTGATGGTAAGTGATCACCACCGCCTATGACCCCGTGCAACACCAGATGAGCTACAGGTGCGTTGTTGGCCTTTAAGGTGAAGGTAGACGCGTCTCTACGCCAGGCTAAATTGTCAAACCTTTCACAGATCATTGGGTCCCCGATGATGCGAACGGTTCAACGTTATATGTGATCAAATGGGTCAAACTGATAATGGGGTGCACCAGTCCAGAGAGAAAAACAGTACTCCATATCAGGCCGAAGCTTGGTCCTATACAGGGCCAATCGGTGATTTTACGTGAAGTACCGTCTCGCACTGCTGATGACGCCCAGTTTCTTCGAGGCCAACCTGGTCTTGCTTTCCAGATGATCGCGATACTGGTAGTCACTCGAAATATTAAGGTCCAATATACTGATACTAGGCGCGGCTATAAGGGGAATATTTTGGAGATCGGCTTTCTCTTTAGCTTTTTTTAAGTGGCGAAAGCGAAGGCTATAGTTGCTAAGTGCAGCCTTTAAGAGAGCTTGTGAGTTTCAGACGGTTAGCTCTCAAACTTCTTGCCGATTTTGGCGATGTGCCTCTTAAAGTATCTAGAGGTTCGGTTATACTTTTTCTTTGAGGCTTTTACCTACGGATCTTAGTAACCAGTACCTTGGTCCAGGTTTAGTATGCTTCACGTTTGCTAGAGGCAGCAAACTTGCAAGACGTATCAAACCAAGGCTGTGACTAGCCACCGATTGACACTACAGTGCTAGGAATATAAAGTCCATGCCCTGTAGAATCACGTCGGTAACAGCAGCGGCATAGGTACTAGGATCATCGGAAGAGAAGCTAACTGGACTCTAGGGATAAGATGAGTAAAATGTACGCATTCCATCCCAATCTGCTGACTTGTGGTGCACCTAAGTTCGGCATAACTATTCGGCACTACTTCACACCGGTCTTAAATACCGAGGGTGGTAATAATCCGGTCGAGTCTGTCCATATCGCCCAGTATTGCTAATATCTGAAAAGCAAGGCAAAGTTAGCTTGAAAGGTTGGCTTGAACTAGTTTTCTTTAGCAGAGCGTGAAAGTACAACTATGACTTCTTACCGTATGTATCATAAAGGGTTTTCTGGGGAACTGTTCGACTCACATCTGCCGTCTAATTTTGTACCCGTTCAGTACGTCAAGCTTAGCAATCTGGATACGTGGCTGTCCACTACTGTGTGGTTTTATAGGAACTACTATTACGTGTCGCCATGGTGCTTTCCAAAAGTGCGTTTATCTCCACCTTCAAAGCCAGCTGCGCACCTGGTCTGGTGTTGCATAGGCCAGCAGCAATCACTTATCGTCGTTTACAAAATGTAACTCGTTTACAAAATAAAAAGTGTACAGGTCACGTGATAATAATAAATTAGCTATTTCATTTTAGTTATCTATTAGGCAGAGAATACTATTTATTAAATATTCTATTTACCTTTGTGGAATAACAATTTGACAATGTAAAAAAATATTAACTTATTTCCTAATTTCTTATAGTAAGTCGAATATAGACACACCTATTACATCGCCGTCTGTCAGGTTCAAATATATTTTAAAACTATTCAGGATACGGGGTGTTCAAGACGAAAAATACAAATTCCTAACTTTGTCATAATAGGGCATTGTCACTCCTGAGTATAGAATCGTAAGAGCGACATCTCATTAGATGTAGTCTTTTATTGCCTATAATATAAGCGTGTGTGCCTCGTGAGTGTATCTGGTGGGCATTGCGATCCAAAGGGATCCCTGAGGCCTATATTGAGATTATCAGAGACATGTACCACGATTCCGCTTCTATGGTTAGGACTGCTGTTGGCGACACTACACCCTTCCAGATTACAGTAGGGGTTCACCAAGGCTCAGCTCTTAGTCCGTTCTTATTCAATGTGGTGCTCGATACTGTCTCCGCTCACATCCAAGACCAGCCTCCATGGCTGATGATGTATGCCGATGATATAGTACTCATTGACGAGAACCGACTGATGCTGGAGCGTAAAGTGAACCTGTGGAAGGGTACGCTTGAGAACGGCGGTCTTAAACTAAATGTGTCGAAGACCGAGTACATGGCCTGTGGGAGCCAGGACTCGAGCACTATCCTTATGGGTCCTGAACCAGCCGTTAAGTCGGAAAAGTTCAGGTACCTTGGATCCGTTATGCACGAGTCTGGAGGCATCGATCACGATGTCTATAGCCGGATAAGCGCTGCTTGGGCCAAATGGCGGGAGGTCACTGGCGTGGTCTGCGATCGCAGGATACCGCCCAAACTCAAGGGTCTGATATACAAGAGCATCATTCGACCGGTTCTTTTATACGGCAGCGAATGTTGGCCAGTACTATCTCGGCACACTCAGGAGCTTCACGTCACGGAAATGAAGATGCTGAGGTGGATGTGCGGCGTAACGCGGTCTGACCGCATACGCAACACATTCATTCGAGGTAGTCTTGGAGTCCGTGACGTAGCGGATAAGCTCCAAGAGCGTCGCCTGAGATGGTTTGGTCACGTTACGCGCCGGCCTAAGAACTATGTCGGATGCAAGTGCCTTGCTATGTCAGTCCCTGGAGTGAGACCTCTCGGACGCCCAAGGAAACGCTGGTTGGATGTCGTGAAGCAGGACATGAGAGCCAATGATCTAACCACCGAGGACGCCAAAGACCGTGCAAAGTGGAGTAGGTTGAGTAGGAAGGCAGACCCTGGCAAATAGCCGGGATTAATGCCAGGAAGAAGAAGAAGAAGAAGAATATAAGCCTCATTTTTTTTTAAATTTGTAGATCGAACATTTCGGTCTAAGTTTGAATAGTAGTTAGATCTCTTTTTAACCCTTTAATAACTTCAGATAGTTAATTCAAATTATAGTGACGATAAATTTGTAAATCCTCACATACATATTCTTGAGAAAAGTAATGACTCTTAAGATTTTGTTAATACATTCAAAAACAAAGTAGGAAAAGTAAAGCGTCTTGGGGAACGCCAGCAGTAAGTTGAAGCCATATCAACGTGACGTCGTGTGCTTTTACTTATTGCCGGCGACTGAAGTTACAAACGAAACCAGCTTTGAAATATTGACTTGTATTCACTGCGGAGGTCCAGCGAGCATCTAACAGTGCTCTTAGTGTGGTTCATAGTTAAATGTCCTCTGAAATATTGAGCAGTGCTCCAATTATGATGTGGAAAGGAGGGAAAACAAACTGGAAATAACCGTGCAAGTAAAATATGGTTTTAGATGTGCCCACCGAATAAAACCATTATGTGGAGCTGATCGCGAGAGATCAGTATTCACATTTAAACATTACCCTAGAATGATTAAGATTATGTGATTTACAAGGACTACCTTGAAAGCACCTATAGGCTTTAGAATCAGTCCTTGTAAATAATACAATAGATTTTACTACAATAGATACAATAGATAATGATATAAAAACTTGGAAACAGATTTTAAAATTCGTCAATATCAAAATTTATGAGAAAAAACTTTAAATATCCAGTTGCACTTTATATTAATATTATCCATAATAATTATAAAGAAATATAAGATGGTACGTACTTTTGGGTGGTTTTTATTACTTTAAAGAAAGTTCCACTACCTACTTTGATTTTTTGTACTTTAATAGCATAGTTATTTATGGTAATAATATATATATATATATGTTATACAGAAATTATATTTAAAATATGCTATAAAAATTCATTCCAATATAGAGTGGATTACAAAAAAAGATCAATTTTGAAAAGGCACAAAGATATTTTCAGAACGTCAACGCTCAATGTATACAAATGCAATGCAACTAACTGTACGCATTATACTGGAACTGCATAAATCCTGGGAAAACCATTCAAAATTAACAAAAAAATGAGCTGTTGTTTTTTAAAACTTATAACAGCCAATTTTGACAGTATAATTATAATGATTAAACTAAATGATTGTGTTGATAGAAAGTACAATATAATTAGGAAATATGACACGATCGTTCACAATCTCTACGTGGAGAAATTACATGAATTGTTAAAAATCAACCATATTTAGGCTTTTGCTCTTAGAAATTATATAAAGATATATATTGTCTAGTATAAGGTTTTTATATATCTTATTACAAGTATTGACTAGGACGTATGTGTACAACGTCTGGGTATATAATCCATGGTTGTGGGTTCGATTTTCACTTATGGAAATGTATTATTTTCATCCTCGCTCTGGCAACAAGCTAAAGGCACAGCGTTGGGTCCCGCTACTTAATTTACCTACTGAAATATGGGCAGTGCGTGGAGAACGAACTGTTTTTTAATTAGTTTCTATCTGCCTACCCTGCTTGATGCACGATACAACGTAAACTTAAAAAAAAACGCAATTCCTCCGAATGGGAGTTGAAACCACAAACGATCATGTTGACAGTCTGACGCTGTGCCTCTCTTCGTTATGTTCAACAACCATTTTTTTAATTTATTTGAACATGATACCATGTAAATACCTTTGTTATCCATAAGAAATGAATGTATATGAAGAGGGGATTATTTTTTTTTATTAGCGGATATTATTTTCGCAACGATTGGAACTATAACAACCGTTCAATTAATATTCATCTCAGAATTTTATATTATTTTTCAGGGATACTTATTTTTTTGATATATGTGTACTTAAAATAGGTATACTTAAAATTATTAAAAAAATATCGTTGAAAAGTTAAAAAATCGAGTTAAAGGGCAATTGTAGCACAGCGGCACAAGTATGTTACAGTAAACGCGACAAGTTGTATATTTAATATTGTCATTTTTTCGCTCTGGTATTAAGATAAATCGCGGCGTTAAGTTCCGTCACTCAACATGCATTACTAAATTCCCTCTGCTTATCCTATAAGCGGAATATAGCATGAAGCAGAAAGAGAAAATAATTTTGCATTACGCTCTGTCTCCACATATGAAAAAGATTATATTAAATAGAGTTATAAAATAGTTCATGTAATGATATGATATGTCAAGTATATTGTAATATCAAAGTAATATATCAGACCGTAGTGATTTTTATTTAATAAAAAATATTAATATCAACTATCAATTTTAGTTTTTATTATTAAATAAATATATATTTATTATAATCAACAATTTGTATTTCATCTGTTACCGCTTTTTTTCGCGCCAAACTTTTTCAATATATCGTCGGTGAGAGCCACGCTCTGCCACCATTAACCGCCGACACTTCACCGTTGCTATAAACTCACAAATCATGAAACGTGCCATTGCACTGCTTTACCCTGAAACACGACTCTATTGCTGTCGTACAAAGTCCATTTTTATAATATGCCAGAGTTACGATCAGTCCAGAACAAAATGTTTTCCTAACAGATTACTTTGAACCTTAATGTCACTTTACGGAAAACTTGTTTTCAGTTAGTCCACCGGGAAATTGTGAAACGAACAAAGAGAGCGAGAAACGAGGCCAACATTCGTTAATAATGTAATGTATATTTATTGGTCTACATTATTCTACCGAAGTCGGCTTACTCTAAATAGGCTTTTATATTAATTATTTTTAAGATTAGCATTGAAAACGACTATATTTTTTATTTTTTTATGGTAAATATGTTATCTGAGAAGTCAGCTTTGAATTAATTATTTCTATATTTTTTAGTAACTTTAATGAAAATAGAATTTTATTTACTCCTCTATAAGGCAGGATACAAAACTAGCAGACAGTACGCTATGCTTAACGCAGTAGTAAAGTAAAAGAAAACCGCATTTCACGTTACTTTTTTGAGTCTTACTTATTATATGTATGTTTGTAATGTACATAGTTTTTAAATGCTAAATTCTAAATGGAATTCTTTTTTAAATCAGTTTTTCTGTGCGGCCTAATTTGTATGACATCGGGCGTTCCGCATCTAATCAATACACAGGCTTGATGCGGCGGCGGCGGGCATGGCAGGCGCGCGCTCGTCCCCTTCGGCCGCGCTCGGCAAACATCGGCGCGAGTGGGGCGCCCTCGGCGACGTTCGGGTATTCTCGCTTCAATCGTAATTCCATTTTCCGCCCGCCTTGGCAAATTGAAATGTCGTAACTCTTGGGGGAATATCGGCTTTCTAGCCAAGAAAAATATTCTGCTAAGGCATTGTAATGACGGCTCTGATATTATGGAATATTTCCAGTTCATCATACTGTTCGGGGAGTCCCCTAAAATTATTGTAATTGTGTATCCACCCGCCACTTGCCCGTTCTGGTTAGGTACTTTTCTCCGTTCTTGTCTCTTTCAAATCGCTTAGGGTTTGAATTAAATCGATCTGAAAATAAATCTCAACATTAGTTTTTGAGATAAGTTACAGATAATATTTTTGTTATGTAGTCTCATTACTTGCAAACATACAATCGTCATACAAAGTTGTAAATAGTATTTTAAATAGCGACCTATTAATAAAAACTTTAAATAAACGTAAGACATTTAAAATATATATATATATTGTTCTTCATAATAATATTTTACATAGAGCATATTATTATATGGCATGGCATCACATCTAATTTGCAATAAATATAATATTAAAAATGAAAGTGCCATATAAATTAAGTTTATTCTGAAATTTAATAAAAATAAGTAACAATTATAATAGGGTGAAGTATTTTCGGATGTAGTATTAGTTAGAGGCCCAGTAGGTCAGATAAATTGAACCCTCGGCGGTGTTGTGTTCACACGTAAATAACATGTAGAGTTTGGGCGGGGGTGTGGGCGGTCTGTTCCCGAGAAACAAAGAAAATATGCCGTTTAAACGAGCCATTTTAGCTAAAAACGTCTCTATGTGCTTGTAATAAGCGTTAAAGTAATTTATTTTGGTGAAGAAAAGTTTGGTCCGTCGTGACAGATAGCATCGGAACGTTTGCGAACGGAAAATAAGTTTTTGCCCGAAGTACTACCTTATGACGTGGGAAAAGGTAAATTGATGTTCTATTATGACTCGTGCGACGGATGGTATAAGAATAGATTTCATCGAACACGCAACCACCGAAGAGGTGGCTTTGATTTCACTTTGGCAGTTTTAATTTTTTTAGTTTGTTTGACCTTGTAGTAGATTATAGCGTGGAAAATAAAAATAGAATGTAATATAGTAATTTGATATTTAATTAATTTTGTTTTTTTGCATTTAGAATATTATAAGAAAACTATATTATTTAAATAAATTCGGTTGAATAGGTTAAAAAATTAGAAGAGTTTCACTCAAATGATTACACTAAAATTTTACATTAAATATTAAAAAAATATAAGACAAGGGACAAGAAATCTATACTGTTTTTATTATTACTTCCAACTACCATATTTGGATAGCCACTAAAAATATTAGCCCTTTGCAGGAAACGAATCCGCAATATGCCATTTATAAATTCTGGGTTGCCCATATTTTTATTATTTTATAGTGCATTATCTATATACAAATAGTTTTTATTGTAATCTTATATACAACATTTACTATTCGTACGCGAAACCTTACATTGTATCTGGATAAGGTTATTTTGTAACCTTTCAAGTAGAGACCTCTTTGAAGATATTGCGGCCTTTAGGGGTTGGGGTCGGTGGGATGGGCTGCGGGGGGTCTGGAGTTTTGAATTAATAATGTTGATATCGGCCCGCCTCGCGATTAATTTGATTATTTGTCTTATGTTTTGGTTATCTACCGCTGTTAACACGTAACGTTACATTACATCTCGGTAATAAAAGCTCATTAAGTTCTCACTAATGGATAATTTAATGTTATTAACGAAATTGTTGTTGATGATTATTTTAAATGAGTACAAAGATGTGATGGTCACTTCATATACAGATTTTTTTATATTTATTAATATTATAAAGTTGAAAAGTTAGTCTGCTTAAAATAATTTCTGCAATAACTGAAACGAATTGAAAATAATATTTTCAGTAGAATAATTCGTATGTACCTATATTGCCTTCTTTCTCAATTTATGATTTACCGTCGTGGTGCAGGGGCAGATGCAGTCGACTGCAGACGCGACGGTTGTGGGTTTGATTTCCACTGGGGGAACGAAATATTTATTTTTTATCTCCTTCTAATAATGAGACAAAGTGCAGCGTTGACTTCCGTCGCAGTGCCTCAGAAATTTTGTGGAAAACTTACACAGTAGAGTGAGCTGCACTGGCATGTAGGATTAAACCTTATAAAGCAGACAGATGAATAAAAAAAATATCGTATTTTAATTTCATGCCTGATATTCATGAACATAATTAAGTTTGTACATGAAATAACGACATTTTAAAGAGTAAAAAGGAAACATTTTCACAACATTAAAATTAAATTTTAATAAAAACCAAAGAACAAAGTTAATTTAAGCTAAAATTGTAAAAGTGACGGTTCGAAAAGAATCAATTAATGCTCAACGATGGGAGATAATAAACCGGCATTACGATACTTCGGGAATGTTCGGGACGCGCAACCTTTCCTTAAGTTGGTGAGATTGAGTACGTAAGTATATAGAGCAACTTTAATTAAGACGCCTCGCTGTTTTGTTAACGTGCATTGTTTATGAGGTAGGATAATTTGGACGGTTCCCCTGAAAAGATTGGTAGATTAGTGTCCTGAATAATTTAATCGGGAAGTTAATTTTAATCAAATTTTATCTAATTAAATTTTATGTTAAAGAAAGGAAAAAAATGTTTCATCTCCTCAGACATGTCATGTGCAATTGTAAAATTTTTGGGTATCAACCATTGATTTCACTTATTTTGTATGATACTTCTATTGACTATCACTATTTTTTGCGAAATAAAAAATATATTTTTTATGTCTTTGAAATCGCAGGAATCCGCTGAGATTGAAAGTTGCAAGGCCGGTCGGGTGGCGAGCATGAGGGAGGCCTATGTCCTGTAGTGGACTTCAAAAGGCTAGTGGATGGATGGATTTACATCTGCAAAATACTAACATGACATGATTACTAACATATAATTGATTTTTAGCATCTTTTAGTGTATCAGTACATTTAGCGGTAAAAGCGTTCACAATACAGTTATTCAGTCATTTCTTGCATTTTACGGTCAAAACTAAGATATCAAGCATATATAATTTAGCATCTGATTGATAATATAAGAATATAATATTTAGATAATGCTCAAAATATATATTTTTTAATTAGGTCGATATTTAAAAAAAATAACAATCAAACATCTTTTACATACTTTTATATTCTTAACAATCAACATATCTTTGTTAAAATAATGAATAAATAAACAAAATTATATTTATTTGATTTAAAATGTACTATAAAACTCAATACAATATACCAGAATATTGCGATTATACAAACATTTTAGTAATCATGTTTTTGTGAAATATCGCAATTTACACAGAGTATAAAATGCTTTGACTTTAATTATTAACACATTTATTTGATTGTTGACACACCATTTCACCAGCTCCAGTAATTCCGAGATTCACTTCACGTAAGTTTGACTGCGGAAAGGAAAGTTTGGTCCGATGAGGCTGTAGACAATACGGCTACCTATAGATTGGGGGATGCTATACAAGCATAAGTACTTATAGCCCAACAGCTTTTATTAGACTCCCACTGGAGCGTCCTGATTTATTGACGTCACGAACTTTGCTTACGTGATATAATCGGTTATTGTTTGTATTATATTTACATTATGTAATATAGTTATTAATCGATTTATGTCAGTTTTAGAGGCCATCGTGGTAAAGAGGCACAAGAGTGAGACTGCTATGGGCTTCGAATTCCATTCGGGATAATGAATTAGTATTAATATTTTTGTTTTTTCTCGTCTCGTTACAAGTTTGAGTTCCACTATTCAACAAGCAATACCTCGAAAAATCGACGGAATGTGGGAAACGGAGTATCTTAACACTAGGTTCCCTCTGTGAAGCTGAAATAAAATAGTCGAATTTAATCATATATTATATTTTTGGATTGGATTGTTCGTATATGTACTTCATTTAATTATAAACCATTATTGTTTACATTCTTAATATTCTACTTAACGAAAGTGCTGAAATACAGTTACTACTACTGTTTTCTTGAAATATTTATTTAAAATTTTAAAGCTTGAGTAGCTCTTTTGCGGTATGATCAACAAATGAAGTTTCTTTAAGACTTCCACATTTTCTCAGTATATACCAAGATTTTTCCCACACTGAATAAATTAAGTTGGAAAAAGTTTTCATTCTAAAAGAGTAGATAAAAATATATAAAATATTTGGCCCTACTTTTTTGAATTCTTCAGAAATCAATGTAATTTTAAAAGTGTTAAACATCAACCTACCAATTTCTCGTAATCTAAACTTCTATTGTGGAGATAGAGGACTAGGGTGGTCCAAGAGTTTCTTAGCAGTTGCGGCGTGAATAAATTATAATGATAAGACCATGCCTTCGCAATATTGGAGCCGTTGCGATCATTACTCGGCCCGCCCCGCCCGTTCTTCCAGGAAAATTTCCCGGACCCCAGTGTCCTTTTTATTCCAAGGCTTCACGAGAACCCTTGATTTACTTTCATCTACGAGTTCAAAAATTGTAGCTTTTGAAATTATTTATATACAATTATAACAATAAATGTAAGGTAAGTGCGTTAAATATAGAATATGTATAAGTTTTATGTATATGTTAAATAATGGGCTGGCTGAAACTAAAAAAATGTTAAGCTCGATTTTAGCTTTTGCCATCCAGCCGTTGACAGCCACTTTTAAAAAAATTACAGAATATTATAGTGAAGATGATGTCTCCTTGTATATAAAAAAACGATCAAGTGCGAGTCGGTCTCGCTCATCAAGGTTTCGTGGCAATTCCTTAATTGTAGGTCAACGGGAACGTAACTTATAAAAGTTGATAAACTTAAGTTGCAGTTAGTTGTTTGTTTTTAAATTTTAATGTACGATTTTTACTTCTTCTTACCTTTAATAAATGTAGGTCGATGTTAAGTACCCTGTACATTTGATAACGTGGAGAAATTTATACAAAAAGCAGCAAAATCAGTGCTTAAACACTCACGTATTTTTTGATTACGTTGACTTAGTATTAATTATGTGCACAAAGGGCCGTAGACCTGTATATTCCATATTAATTTTAGTCTGATACCACTCGAAATCTTGATATAAATAGTTTTGACATACGGACAGGTATACAGACAGACAGACAACAAAGTGATCCTATAAAGGTTTTATTCTTTTGAGATAATGAACCCTCAAAACAGCACTTTTTGATTTTAACGACTGAAAAAAAAAATTAAAGATTGAACTTCAAATTGGATCTGGTATATTGTGTAGAAATATATAATGCTTAATAAAATATGTAAAGTGATTATAAAAAATAAAATTATAAAAAATATGCAAAATAAAATATTAATATTCATCAATGACAAGTCTAAATAACTAAACTAAATTAACTTCACGCCGTATCCCTAGCGGAGTAGTCAAAGAGAACAGAGCACCAATCGCTAGTCTCTGCATAGCTCTTTTGCCACGTCCACTGTCATCAAACTCTTCATACATGCCCTCGTGCCTTCATACACGAGAGTCCTCGTGTTTTTTACGTGACCTTTCTTCAGTATCTTTGATATTGTGTTTTCGAAGTTCAATGAGGTCGAAGTCTCCCCCTACCTCTAATATCGCTCACTTTTCCATCATAAATCTTTTATGCCATTCTTTCTTCACACGACGTGCCCAAACCAGCTGAGCATGTCCTTCTTCATTCTTAACATGACATCCTCGCTAGGACCTGCTATTCTATGGTATCTCTTCATTGCGGATTCGATAAGCTAAGCTCACTACGCATATTCTAAGAAGAGATCGCATCTCTCCAGCATGCATTTTGCTGAAGTTTCGTCTTCTCCTCAATGCAGCTAAGGCATTAACCCTGTTACTGGCAGCAGTACGCCTTTCCGCTTCTATCTCGTATCTTCAAACATACGACGTACTTCCCAAATATACAACTTCATTTACTTGTCTTGTCATCTTACTATTTACACTTCTTGCATTTCGTCTTTACTTTATTTATTTCAAATACCTTTGTCTCACAACCTTTCAGATTTCTCTTGCATTCTTTTCGCTAATATTATTAAATCAAACTGATAGCCCCATGGCTTGCGCAGTCTATCTGTGAACCTTTATCCGTATACAAAGGCACGACGACTGCACCTCGCTAATCGGCTGGAACATCCCTTGATTTCCAACATAAAGTGCACAAAAACTAGAACAAGTACAAGATACGTAGCCGCCATATTTGATCATCTTGGCAGTGCCACCATCTGCTCCCGCTGCCTTACCACATTTTATTTCCGCCCATCGCTGTAAAACGAATGGTTTTCTGTTAAAATTGTGCTGTCTTACAAAAACACCCCTTTCATTGTACAGTTTAGAAAGCAACCTCGAGAAACACAAACTTTTCGCCAAAAAAGCTTCATGTTTTCCCGTCTCCTAAATCAAAGTAATTTATTTATAAGAAAAGATGAAAGTAGGCAGAGCTTGAAACCAATACTCATGTCGCTATAATAAAGTGTCAAAGACCATATGTGAAGCAGTTAATTCTTCGATGGTAAGAGTACAGAGAAGTAACACATCCAAAAATGATCAGTAGGGCTTGTAAAAGAGGGATCATTTAAAAAAATTACGCTAAAGGCTAACTCAATCTCAGAATCATCTCCTCATTTGTGAATGTCGACATGATATTTAGCTTTACTTTTGAAGTTTGAAACGTAATACTGATAGAATTTTAAAGAAAAAACCGGGAGGGAACGGAATGAGTGAATGGGAAACTTTAACACTTAGTAGCTTGTGTGTGTGCTGTCTGCACCAAAGGATTGAATAGCCCCGTATTGGGTGATGGAAAAATTTTGTAATTTTTATGTGACTTCTCTGCTCCAAGAGACACACTTTTCTAGTTTAGTCTAATTTGTAGCGTTTGATTCTTCAAATTTCTATGTTTAGCTCCCTATAATTAGGTTAGGGTACGTCTATCTGTCTGTCTATCCGTTTCGTCGGTTAATATAATTTTTGTAGATTATTAGGAGAAATCAATCAAATGAAATAAATATAAAATATCCATGTCTGCAATCTTATGAGAAAGGTAAAATAAACTTCTAAGTCAACACAATTCAAATACAGAAACCTGTATCTATTCTATTTCTTCGATCTGTACTTTTTTCCCAAATATCATATAAAATTCCACGCGTAATCTCAACCTACTATGGTACTTCCCGTTGACCTAAAATTATAAAATTTGGTAAGAAGTGATATCTTCATTGAAATTGATTCTCGTCTTCATTTAGTAGCATAAGATATCAAAGGGCCAGTCGTGGCGCAGCGGCACGAGGTGTGACTGTAAAAAACGACTGGTTGTGGGTTCGATCACCACTCGAGGAGATGAAATATTTACTTAAATTTATATTTCCATTTCTTCGCTCTGGTGTCGAGGTTAAGGGCGGCGTTGAGTTCTGCCACTCAACACGCAATGCCTCCAGAATTCGGCAGAAAGTGGGGAACGGAATGTCTTAACACTAGGTTCCCTCTGCCTACCCTGCTGTGTGCGGGATACAGCGTGAAGCTGATTTGATTTTTTATTGATGTAGAGTTTTGCTTTCCGAAATTAAGTCCATGTTAAATTGAAACTAAAAGAAACTTTAAAGTTTTTTTTTTTTCAAAAAAAACATATAATAATAGCTAAGCAAGCAGGGACGTTTCAATAAAATGTATGTACATACTTATTTTATATTGAATTAAGATAAGAAAAAAGCGTAGGATTGCCTGCATATTTATGCTTAATGTTTCCTTGTAGCGTAATATTAATAATTGTTGTGACGCAAAGTGACTTTTGTGAACATGAGTGGGAGTATGTAGGAGGTGTAAAAGTTCATCTGTATTTGATATTTATTTTAGACATAGCTCTTTATATGTGTATTATGGGAATAATAATAATCGAATTCATGGAATTGAATGAATTGTTTTCGTTTCCTCGGTTTGAAAACACCAAACGTAACGTATAAAAAAATTCGTCACTCACCACGCAATATTTGGACTTAGAAGTTCGAAAAAAAGGAAAGAACGGCGAGCACTCTTCTGTTCTGGATAAAGCTTGAAGATGAAAAATATTTACTTGTGAACAACGCCAACTGAAAACGGCGATTTTACCCACATTGTAATATTAAATAAGTACGTCCATTCAAATTTCACAAGGACAGCGTTGTAATACATAGTATATAATGAAAATAAACATTTTCTACTCTACAAAGTATAAAATTTAGTGCAAATACAGTCAAGTATCAAGTATACATAATAATATATGATATGATGAAAAGTCTTTCAACGTGGTAGTTTTTTCGAACACGATTTTGAAAGTTACTTTTATACTAAGGAAGTCTGTACTTTCGTAGCATCGTAGATGCAATATCTGTTTATCACATTTTATTAGTGTTACAGCATTATTATTTCTTATTTTCTATTTGTTATTAATCATAATAAACAGATAACCTTCGTGCTGTGTTTTGCACCCAGCAGGGTAGGCAGAGTCAACCTAGTGTTAAGACACTCCGCTCCCCACTTTCCGCAGAATCCTGGAGACAATGCGTGTTGAGTGCCAAAACTGAACGCCACACTTTGCCTCGACATCAGAGCGAAGAAATGAAAATATCAATTTGAAAAAATAATATGATAATGTTGAAACTATGCGATGGATCAATTAGTGAATTAACTTTTCCAATCGTATAGTAAAGTAACTATCATATTTTTCCAATCAATTAATAATCGAATCGGCTGCAACGGATGTTATGAGTGCATGCATCGATAGATTGACAGATGCATAACGCTTACTATTAGTTTGTGTTAGTGTGGGTCACAGGTGACATGTGTGGTGTGTGCACATTGTACGTGTAGGTGTGGGGAGGACTGCGCATATGTCGATAGGGAGGGGGCGAAGTGTGAGTGGGGTGTCGAGTAACTGCTCAGGCTTGTAGCTAGCTCGGTACATTTTATTGTAGCTCGCCTCTCTAGATACTACTGACTCTGAGTGGAGCTTTGCCGTTTTATCGATGTCGATATAAAACGAATAATGGCGGACACCTATTTTTCTTGTATCTATGCTAATAGGTTCACTTTTGTGTGTTTGATTTTCGTTTGATAAATGAAATTTTGCTTTGAATATGGGATGCAACTTAGCGTGCATTTGGAATGTTTATTTAGATATATATTTTTATTATATTTGTATAGATATAATATAGATGATATTTTAGTAACGGTTACTGTATATAAAAATACATATGTAAAGCATAACAATATTTATTTATTTAAGGAAAAAGCTTAAAGCACAACCTTCTTCAAGTTCATACGAAACGTGACATATCATTAAGTTACAAGTCTATCGATATCGAGTTTCATGTAACTAAAGAGACCTCATCCCTAAGCAGGTTTACTCGTTGCCGGCGGGGCGTCGCTTCAACTGCCCTCTATGAAGCCAATAATTTTATTACAAGTTCATTATGGCGCTGTTGCTTACCACGTTTTTTGACCGTTTGTGATTGTTTATCGATTAGAAATGTACTCCAGTATCCAGTGAGCTGTCATTGACAAATGTCAAATAAAATGAAACAATAAATATTCACGTTTTGTTTTGTTTTTATACGTTTAATAAATAAATAATTACTAAATATATTAGTATTTTATTGTATTTGAACAATTTAAAACGATAGTTTATTTTCAACTTTATATAAGTAATTATAAAATACATTACTAAACGAACTTTTGTTACATAATTTCTAATATCCTCTTTCTCTCTTATCTATATACTCATTGTCTTTTGTACTCAGACAGTTCAGTTCAAAAATAGATGATTTTTGGATTGAATATAAATGTATTTGTTTGGATTTAAACTTACTAAGCTTCGAATTATATAACAATATACGAAATTCCTATAAATAATGTACAAGTATTGTAAAAGATTATTATTATTTTTAGCTTCACGCCAGAGGGAACCTGCAAACCACTTCCGTTCCTATGAGTTGAGCGGCGGAACTCAAGGCCACGTTTTGCCCCGACGCCAGAGCAAAGAAAGGAAAATATTAAATATTTAATTTCCCCCAGTGGAAATCGTATCCCCAATCCCGTATTTACAGTCACCAATTGTGCCATTGGGCCACGACTGGCTTCAAAAAATTTTCGTATATTAATAGAATAGAAATCCTTGTTTGGTAAAGAAAATGTGTGGAAAAAAAGGTTATATCAAATATTAATTGCTTCTCTCGTACTCTGTAATAATAAAGTTAAAAAGTCAATATAAAAATATTGGTAGCTGCAGTTGATATATTTATTGCTTTACGCTTTTGTCACTTGCTAAAGCCAATGTTTATATGTGAAACAATTGACGTCGACATTTCAAGGTAACGCGCAGACGACAAATGTATGTTTATATAGTATTATTAATTATCGCATTTTCTGTAGTGTTTTGTTTGATATTTTTTTTAATAGAATTCTGTAATACTTTAAGGATTCCTTCAAATTCAACCCAAACAACTGTTCTAAAATAATACCACAGTCGGTTAAACCTCTTGAATGTTTTGTTGAAAAGGGCGCGAGACTTAAATTTGTCCTGGTAGAAAGTTTGTTATCGCATTTAAAATAGTTATGAAATAATACCATCTTGAAAATGACTAATTTTGATAGCTTTCCTATATTTATATATAATTTGAATAATAACGATGTGTTTCTTGGATTTACAATTGATCAAATTAAGCCTATTGTTTTTCTCTTTTGTGACGTCATAATATACGTCATGGAGACGTCTCCACCAGGGATTTCTATAGTTGGTCGTGGTTTTTTCATACTGTGGAAGTACTTTCAGTAATTGGACTCTAAGCATAGGATTCGAAATATATTCGTGTTGAATCTGTAATTTTAATTATTATTTTTTTTTTTTGAATCCGTATGAATCATGAGTGAAAAATATTTTGAGCTTATGATATTAGGTTGTTATAATTATTGAAAGATGCATAGGAGTAGTTAACCCCTACACTTTCCACGTTTAATATACGACTCTAATATTTTGCTGACATTCAGTCTTGAAAAATAAAAAGTGGCATTTGAATTGGAGAGCAGCGCTAGCGGGCAATTAAAATTCGTAATAACTCTGAGGCCGAGTCAACGTAAGTTAAACAAAGCGACAAAAATAATTAATCGCCGACACGCTCGCCCACTAAAAATGTCGCACCGTCGGGAATTTGGCGACACGCAAAATGATTATTTATGCACAATCTTACCGAAAAGTACAATAAATGAACGGGCACCTGAATAAATGATAACATCGCGGTAAATTTGATGTCAATATGTGTTAACACTAAGCTATTTAGTTCACGACTCGGACCCCTTTCCCTCCCATCCCCCTCACTCACACGCCGACGCCGGCCCTCCCCCGCTGCACGGTACTCGTGTGTGTGTGCCACTTACACAGCGGGAGGAGCAATTTTTCACAGGTTACACGCAAACACACTAACACAACCCAGTAAATGTAGTGAGTACTTTGCCCCAAGAAAAGTTTTGTAGTACAAAATTTGTTCGCTAGTTGTGTCTAGACATGCTATGCTTTTAAGTTAGAGGTGAATCCTTCGAGACATCTATGAACTCGCTGAGAATAATTAAGGTTACATTAATAATGAACCGCTCTATCTATAACTGGTATTTTAATTGTTTTAATATAACAATGTGTCCATACTTGAAACCGAATATTTTGTAAAAAAATAATAATTTGGTATTTAATATATTAATAGGTAGCTACTATAGTGTTTTGAGTATTAAGAGAATTATTTTATTTTAGTGTACTTCGAAATTATTGCGATTTCTGATTTATGAAGAACTCTTGTACTATTGAACATTTAAAAAAATAATAAAAAAAAAAGTTCATTATTGTTCAATATACACATATAGATAGATGTTCGCAAAATGGTATAATACTTGTGTTCGCAAGTGCCGCGGGAAAATCATGGCAAGAGAATGCATCGTAAATGATTACGGAATGTGCTTGAACAGGACGGGGATATTGCAGTCACATTCCGCTCAGTCTGTTAGACAGAGATCAAATATTGAATATTGTGCACATCACTAGAAAGGGTTAGGTATTTCTATACCATTTTCCCAATTTGCACGTTCCACCCTCGCTTTAGGGTTGTATTTCCATTGGGGTAGACTGCATAATGTGACGTACTGGCTTCGAAAGCCGCGGCGGGGGCGGGCGGGGGACTCGGTGGCTCTCAACTGTGGCAGATAATCAATATCCGCTTGGCTTGTGGACACTATAATAATATACGTTATTTTATAGCTGCGTTGTTCCCTCTCGCTGGAAAGCCTTATGCGCCGTCTCACTCCCACGATTATCTAAAATGGACAGTGGCGTAGATTTCGTAAATGATAAGTGTGAGAAAGTATTTATCACTACAATGAAGCGTGATGTGTAATTATATAACCTAGTTAGTTCGTAGAAGCGATACGGCGTGGTACGAGGGGTGCGGGATCCGACGGGCGGGGCTGTGCTCTGTTAGTGATATATTTATTTTTATTGAAGGCATCTAGGTGTTTGTTTGAGAGCACGCGATGCGGGACTTTGCTTCTTCATTAGGCGTCCCAATCGAGTGGCATAAGCCACTTGATTGACTCAATCTAATTGAAATAGCAATTTACTCATAATCATGTATTTATTAATGCATCATTATATAAATATTTCCGAAAAATCTTACCGATGTATGTTAAGTACTGTTGTTTCATTTCGTTTTTCCTTTTATCTTAAAAAACTTTATATACAATATCATCATTTGTTATTTAATTAACACCCCTTCAGAATAAGATTTCCAATAACTAAATCAACAACGCGAAATATGATAAAAGTTTATTATTGATTTTTTATTCACCCCTATTATGACACTGCAAAGTGTTTTCAAATAGTAATGGAAACATAATTGAATTGGCTCCTGTTGATAAAAACATGATCATAAAGATAAAGCTGGAACTGTTCGCTGGTCTTTAATTTATTACTCTTACACGACGTACTGATGCTTTGTCTACCGATGCTAAGAGTATTGGGTTCAATTTTTATTCCCAAAAATACACTAATATTATCCTTCTCCTAAATTAGTTATGTTTGACTAGAGTAGAGGCCGTCGTGGCGCACCGACATGTCTGACTTTTTACGCAATGGTTGTGGGTTCAATTCCCACTCGAGGAAATGTTTATGTATGTTTGAATCATTACCGTTCCGCACTCAACGGCTTTAAAATTGAAACTATATAAGATAAAGAGTAAAATTTTAATCTTAACAATAATAGAATAGGAAAAAAATTTTAATCTTAACAATAATAGAAGAGGAAAAACCTCTATTAAAAAAAAGAATCAGCTTCACGCTGTATTCCGCACACAGCAGGGTAAGCAGAGGGAATCTAGTTTTAAGACACTCTATTCCCCACTCCACAATTCTGTAGGCATTGCGTGCTAAGTGGCGGAACTAAACGCCGCGCTTGGCGTCTACACCAGAGTGAAGAAATGAAAATATAAATGTAAATAAATATTTCAATTTCCTCGAGTGGGATCGATCCCACAACCAGTCGATCGAACCCATATCCAGTTGATTTTACAGTCACACTTTGTGCCTCTGCGCTACGACCGGCCTCTACTATTTTTCGTAAATTTATCAAATATGATTTAATATATTTGGGAAAACTAATACAGATGTAAAAACACTAACAGTAATTTTAATGATCAATTGTCTGTTTGTACACGCATATCTTCTGGATTACTGGACGGTTTTAAATGAAACTTTTATTTTTTGTCTATTAGGACTCCCGTCTCGTATCTTGGCTGTAATTGGCTTTGACGACTGGTATTCAACATGTAGAACTATAATAGTGTTAAGTGCTAAACAAAGTAAAAGATTTTCATCATGGTAGGGATTTGTCATTGACATATTAAAGATCTGGATCTAACGAATGACCATAATAGCATATATCAACTAACGTTTAAACAGGACACACAAGTAAAAAACGGGACAGTCCTATTTAAAACAGGACGTCTGGTCACGTTAGATATACCATATACAGATAAAACTAAAATTAAATTTAAGAGAAAAATGAACACAGTAAAAGTCCAATCGCAGTCGCAGTCCAATATAACCTGTCGCAGCATATATATGTGGTCCATGGTACTGTTATCCTTTGTAAACCACCTTTTTCGGGAGGCTGGAGTCATATACCTTGCGCGCAGTACGATTGTGTGCGAGACGTGAAGTTTGTTATTCAATAGAGCTCTGTCGCCCTTTTTGAAGAACATCACTACCAGTTTTCAGTAGCTCTGCTGTGATGCCGTCGTCTCCAAATGCTTTGTTGTTCTTAAGCTGATTGAATGCCCCTCTATTCGTACACGCCGACGTCCACAATATCTTCGGTAATGTGTCGGGTCAATATGGCCCTTTTGTGAATGATAAAATCAAATTGGGACAGAGAGGTTTCGAAGATGTATATAGCCATCCGTAGTACCTCTCAATTTCTTTCTAAACTTCAGGCTTAGACGAAACTATAGCGCCAGACGCCGTCTTCTATCTTTTTTTGACCGATACTCAGATTTCTAGTGAACAGCGTAAAGCCTTGGTTCCGATCGATTATGTCCTTGACAACGTAATCTGCGTGCTCATAACGCTCGCGTTACGTTAGCTGCTACAAGAGATCTGATTGTAGAGCTGCCTGTCTTTAAATATTGAAGACGGGGATCGGATACATAGTTCACACTTTTCCTTCATAGGACCAAGGGTATGTTCAAAGAGCACCTAAGGTTTGCCTTAGTTTCTACTTAATACTGATATTCAACGTGCCTCTTACCATCCGGTGATCACAACGTTGTTAAATATGTGCCATTTAATTTTTCTGTCAGAAAGAAGTCTATTTCGTTTTTGTAGAGCCACTAGGGACTATTTAAGTAGCTTCTTTTTTAAGAAAGAGTTTATCATAAAGTCAGTAAAAACGAAGCAAGCAAGTGGCTTCGGTGTTTCCGTTGCCCAAACCCAAAGAGATCTTTTTTACTTTCTGCTCGTCACAACCTCGCTTACCCAGTCTTTTGTTAAAATCTACCATCACCACCGTAAAATAAATCATTGAGGCATTTATGGCTTTACTGACGTCCTCGTACATAGCCTCAAACCTTTCGTCTGGGTTTATCGAGGTCGAAGCATATGGTCGATATTTTGAGCATAAGATACGCTATTCCTCCTGACGTGTCGTCACGTTGTTGAGGAGGGAACAATGAACGGGAAGCCTGACACCATCTTGGGTCAGATGTTCGCCTTTCCAGTGATACACTATGTTACCGGACTTAAGAAATACCGTGTCCTCCCTTTATCTTCGAACTATGGATAGTCCTATGATATTCCACTTTATCTTGCCTACTTCTTCTTCTAGCTCTTTTATCTTCTCGTCTTGGTATTGTATGGGTCAGGTGCAGATATCGTTTTGCCAGCCGAATCTCTGCAGAAGATTCTTATCACCTCCTGCCCCTGTGCTGCCGCTGTGGTAGCCAAGAATAGAGGGGCCGCTGGGGACTGCGGGATACAGTTTTGCCTTTGATAGGGGGTTATTAAATATCAATTCAGGGGCTCACTAAATATGTATAGTATAGTAAGCTACTAATAAACTAGCTTAACATTTTTTTGTATAAACTTATTTATCAGCGTTTTTTATCTATAAGTAAGCCACTTCTTGCACAACGCTAATTCAGTGAACACACTATCCTGCGCAGATTAGTCAATATATGTAAATAAATGAGTAAGTATGGATTTGTGTTTTATACTGTATGAGTATGATCAGTTATCAGTTACACATATTATAACGATAAAAGCCCCTTTAGTTCTATAGTAGTGCGAGGTAAATCAATAAAATGAAGCAGTTATTGACGTATCTACTGTGCAATATGTCACTGTTATAGATTTATTTTGGGTTGAAAAGAATTAAACATGTACGTATATTAAAAAATCAGCTTTATGCTGTATCGTGCACACCGCAGAGTAGGCAGAAAACCTGGACATAAATTTTATGTTGTGTGACAGAACCAAGTGGTGGATAAAGAGAACCTAGTGTCTAGACACTCTGTTCTTTATTTTCCACCAAAATTCAAATTACTGTGTGTTGTTGTGGGAGTCGATCGGGATACAGATCCCGCATGTAGCAAAGTAGAGGAAGCCTAGTGTTAAGATTCTCTGCTCTCTACATTTCGCCGAATTTTGGAGAAAAAGTGAAAATATTAAGCATTTCATTTCCTTGAGTCTTAAAGTTTAAAAATAAAACGACCTGTCTTTAAATTATTAAGAAAACTCTTGATTAATGTATATTTTTTTACTATTTCCTAACTGTCAAGATTTTTTTCATGCTTTACTTTTAAGCTTTCTATAATATTCTTAATCTTGATGTTAAATAAGTCTATATAATAATATGTATAATTGTAGTCGAACTGGGACATACTCGTAAGTAGCTCACTGAATGACAACTCTAAGTTTAAGCGTGGAGTGATAAAGACAGAGTATATTTTATGTTTTTTATTGTGTAGTGTTGATGGAGATGAACAAAAGTTGAGTAAATGTTGAGTAAATGACACATTAAATAAACTATAAATATAAATAATAGGTCCCTACAATTGGATTTATTATGAACTATAGGTATTACCTGTGTTACGGTGACACTCGTTCCTTTACATATGTAAATGAATAATATCGTTTTATAATATATGTGCATTATGTAAATGACGGAAATCAGAATTAATTATTCATGTAAATTTTTCATTAAATCGATGGAAGTATTACCAAAATATTATTTAATTAATGTTCACTAATTGTGTTATCAGTATCAACACCTGAATAGAGTTGAAATTTGTATTCAATGCATTCTTTTTTATAATTCATGGTAGGAAAATGGGACCTTAAGTTAAGACTTTCCGTTTCCGGTTTTCGAGATATTGCATGTTGGGTGGAGGATCTCTACACCATGTTTTGTCTTTTTCCCAAAACATGGTATACGCTGACCGCTACATATGACCGACTATATTCAATTTATTATTAATTTAAAAATTATATAACATATATTTATAATAATATTTAATGTTAGTGTAAAGTAATGTATACTAAACTGTACTAATATTTTAAAACTGAAGATTTTATTTGGTTGAACACGAAGGGGTTGATTTTGAGGAAGCCTAATGGCATTCCGTTAATCTTTTTGATGTAACCCACTACCAAGTACGTGTGGTAAAGTTAACTCGGACAATAAGGATGTGTCATGAATCATATACAACCCTTAATTAGGGCCATTAGGCTACGCAGGCGAAACAGCAAGTTAGACGTAGTAATAATATAAAAATGTCCTAAAGAAACTTAGGACACTTTAAAATAGAATTTACGGAAGCAAAGTGTGAAAATTAAGACAACTTTCAAAGTTGATAAATGAAGGATTTCCTATACTAACAATATAAAATAAAAATATGTTCCGATGGTGATACAATGGATCCAGCTCATCAGTTGATAGAAATCCAAAATGAAGACGATATTCCTTACGATACGCGTCGTCTTATGCGTTTCTTTTATCTACATTCGTATCTTGATGCAAAAGCTAAGTGTCTGTCTCTTAAGATGCTAGTCTAGGCTCATTGCCAAAGGCACAATGTTAATTGAATCGACATATAACATGACAGTTATCTCATAAGCCATGTTAAAAGATTTAGATAACTTTTCTTTGTGTATCTTCACGAAATTGTCACTATGCACAAATGCACGACGCGCTAATTAGAAAACTAGTACTGTACCGAAATTTTGTTGTCAATAATAATGGACCGATCCCAGTAAGGCAATGAACAGGTATTTTGAAGAACAACGTGAGATTGTACCTATAGTAAAGCCAAAGTACCGCTGTTATATGTCCAGAAGACGAGAAATCTTTTTACACTGAAGCTAACAAGTAAAAATCAAAGAGATCATTTAATACCTAGGAGATATTGGACGTTATCTTAGATTTTTAGAACTGCCAAGATACCACCTCTAGATGACTGACTGCTCTTTTTTATATTAAAAAAGTTTGCATTTAACTGTATTAAGCCTGATGAGTGTTGATATGGTCTACGGTGGAGCACACCTGCCTAATAACAACGTATGGACTCTGTATTTTAAGACTCCTAGAAATATACAGAAAATACAGAAAACCTTTCCGACTGAAGCTATCGAGTAAAAATCTGAGATATAGTCCAATATTTCTTAGGTTCTAATTAGATGATAATTTTTAACTCCCGACGGAAACCGAGAGGTGTAATAAGTTTGGCGTATCTATGTGTCTGTGGCTCTGTAGCTTCTGAATCAATGAACAGATTTGAGTGCGGTTTTTTAAAATGAAAGTCTTGTTCATCATGGATGATCTTAGATATGTTTTATAAACATTGGATTAGAAGTTTAAGAGCTAAAAATACTTTTCCACTATGAGGTTCATATATTTAGCCAATACATTTTTAGTTGGAAGTTTTACTAAAATTAAAACTAGCTTTGTTATATCTCAATCAAATAAACTTAATTTAAACTATTAAATTAGGCTCTATTTTCTTTAATAATACTTATTTAGAATTACATTAACATTATACATAGTAGATATGCCTAATTATTTCCAGCCATTGAATTCGAATACATATGTTAATATAGATAATTAATACTCGCAAATTGCTATTGAACATCATTGGCACGTTACGTATGTAATGCGCGTATCAAAATGTTATTGCGACTTAATTAAATATACTGTGTACATTGTTACCGAGAATTATTAGGAGATATAGCAATATAAGTATATTGCATGAATATTTATCCAAAAGGCCATAGTGGTAGCGCGGGATAGCGTCTGATTGCAAATATGATAATTGTGGGTTCGATCCCCACTTGAGAAAATAATTAAATTTATGATTATTTTCAAATGATTAGCTGTATAAAAAAATATTTTTTTTACATCGAGTATCACACGATGAAATTAATATCAATATGAATGTAGCTTTCGTATGTATGCAGTACATTATCTCTTTAACCTGTCGCAGTTGGTTAGAAAATAAAAGCTATTGAACGATTCATTTCTTTTTTTGTCAATTCTCGGGTCACGTAGGGGAAAATCGGAGAACGTCCGCCGGTTACCCTCTCCTGTTTACGGATTTTCTTAGGCTTCGTCGAATGCCGGTACACGAAGAAAATAACTGATATTGATCTTTGATTTATAGCTATTATTTTACTTCTCCATTAAGTAGGTATTTTAAAAAAATGTATTTCTATAACTATGTTTTTAGTATATTTTACACGTAGCGGCAAAAGCCAGGCGCAGGGGTACAACTATAAACGACTATAAACGTGCCAGGTCGTGGGTTCGATTTTCACTCGAGGAAATCATCGAGTTCAGCCGATCAACACGCTTGTTAAATTCGGCAGAAAGTGGAAATCAGATGTATCTTATTAGGGATAGAGTGTCATTCTTAACACTAGGTCCCCAGATTCCCTCTGCCTATCCTGATATGTGTTGGACACAGTGTGAAGCTGTGTGAAAACCAATTGATTCATTATGATCTGCCAATACTATACATAAATTGAAAACCTTAAGTTGTTATATTGACAGTATTGTAACCTAATTATATAGCAATTTCCTGGAGGTGGGTGGGTTCTTATTCCTATTATTATTATTTTTTTTGCAACTCGACACGCAATGCCTTCAGAATTCGGCAGAAAGTGGGGAACGGAGTGTCTTAACACTGGGTCCCCTCTGTCTACCCTGCTGTGTGCGGGATACAGCGTGAAGCTGATTATTTTTTTCTCTTTTAGATGTTGCTCGCCAGGACGGTTTACATTGCTGTAGGCATTACTAGTGGTGCATTCAAAAATATTGATAGAAAAAAAAACGGGCGCCCGCTTTAATATTTTAGTTCTAATATTGATACAAGGCGTTTAATAAAGACAAGAACTTAAATGTCAATAAATAACGTTTTTACGAGTCTATTGATTAACACTCGTTATTTACCCGCAAAGGGGCGCTCTTCAAACTTATTTTTTCAATTAAAGTGGACACAAACGCACTCCCCTTCGACACGTGTGTAGGGTACACTTACACCCCCTCCCAGACACTATGAGTTGTTCATCAATTTGTGGATCATTTGACGCTGATTCTGATTTATCAAAGTTATTATACTGATTAAATGAATTGAAAATGGAATATAGCAACCTTACATATCTTTAAATAATTATATACATATTTACAGAAATTGTCAAAATGTAAGGGTATAAGTTTAAGACAGGAATAGTTTTAATTAATAGTTAATCAATTTTATCCTTTTTTTTTCTATATGACTAGTGAAAGTCAGCATCTTATATTTTTTGGTTTGGTTGGCTTCGTCCATTTCTTAATATTGTTTAGCCAACATTTTCTTCTACGACGGTTTTCCCTTATTTCCACCAACTTTTTGTATGAATCTATGAATTATACAATTTCGTATCTGATTTGTTGCACATATCAGAGATAGACAGCTATCAGCTGCTTGACGGTTTCCAAAATCTTGCATTTGTAGAAAATTTGACGTAATATTTTCTCATTCAAATGTTATCTACAAAACAATTCCATATTTTAAAATTTTAATAAACTTTAATTTATCGTTAATAATATTTATATAATATATTCTAATTAGACTTTTTTTCCCATTTATTACTAAATAACAGTTGACAAAAAAGTAAGAACCTATAAGTTGTTAAATCTGTGGCAAACAAACTCAAACACTTAATAACAAAAGAACGTTCTTAACAATGGACCAAACTAAAAGGAGATCTGTATTATAAATCAATGTATTTATTCTCGATTGATGATTCATTTAAATCCATAACTTTCGCGATTAACTAGGCTATTAACTCGACCAGAGTGGCACAAATCTAGAAAGAAGAGTGCACAAGGTTCTCTTTTCCTACCTTTCGGAATATATACGAAAGGAGAATTAAGGTTGCACTAATAAGGATATATTATTTTTTAAACTCGTCTATTTTATATACAACTATATCTATTGAGTTGCTTTGTACTGGAACCTATAACGGGAGTAGAAATTTGCATATTATTAATTTACATCAGATCGGCCCCAACGGTTCACAATCTCTGTAATTTGGGCGTTTAGTTGTTGTCTACAGCGCAACGATCTAGTTCAGTCTCGCTTTGTAATGACTTTGTTTGGCGACATTGGATTGTTTGAAACTTAAATGATCTTATAAATTGAATGCTTGCTTAGAACAGTGTTGTTACTTTCATTGATTCACGTATCCTGTGTGTAATATTCGGGAATAAAATAAAATATAGAGACAGCTTTTAAAAAATGATTTGATATTCCTCCTGTACTACCTTTTTGGGTTAATTGAGTAGACCTACACGCACAAGTTTATATTTTATTTACAAAAATAATATTTAGCATGTGTTTAGTTATGTTGTAATACAATGTAAGTAAAAATTATATTAAAATCACGAAATTTATATCCAAGTCAATTATCAACGTTTTTATTAACATTCCGACTTCAGGAAAAGCAGAGCTTACTTCTTAAGTTAGGATCTTAACGGCATGACCTTGTATGCCACAAAGACATTTTATCAATTTTATAGCTTTTTTATAGATAATAATTTTTTTTTACATAATGAGAGTTTAACCCCGTAAATGGTATCGAAGAGGCGCGGAAGAGTACCGCTACGTACAAAAAAATAGATTTTTACAAAAAAAAATCACTAAAATAGTTTCCACGGAAAATGATCTGAATGATTATAAAGCATTCGTCCCACTAAAGTACTTTTGCGTGAGCATATATGAAATAAAGAATTGTGGCTAACTTATCAACTTTTAAAGCTTATATGAAACAATAAATTATTTTTTTGAATAACTTACAAGATTTTACACTCCGAAAATATACTTATATTTTTTTATTCTACCGCATCTCTATACTATTGTGTAATTGGAAAAGCTCGAGTAAAATAGGTTAAATTAGAATGCCGTAGTTTAGACGTAGGTAGGTTGTATACTGAATTAGTTGGGGAAAGATATTGTGAAATAGAAATATAAAAAATAGAAAATATATTAAATAAATACATAAAATCATATTGATATTGAATAAGTATTAGTATTGAGCTTAACAAATGACCTAGTTAACTTTTTTCTGCACGTTTTTGGAATAGGTTTAAAAAAAATTATCAAAGATAGAAGCTATGTTACAGCGACTTACTTGGCTTAGGCTCCTATGTTCCTAGGTGGAGTATGGAGTGGAGGTGTCCCTTTCTAAGATTGAAGCAATTGATCCAGCTTCAATTTCGACACTTAATCATCACCTCGTTCCTATAGAGCTATTGTGACCCAAATGCCGCATATCAAATTCTTATCTTTTTAACTAGTATCTAAGAGCACTCCTAATAAATAAAAGCAAATTAATAATTTACATGGCGGCGAATTACATCGCAGCGATACATCGACAACCATATGAATCGAATATGTAAGCGACTGACGGCACAGCGACATCTAACGGTTTGATGGAAAAAAACTAACTAGTACTGTATTGATTGATATTGTTAGAGATATTTTTTTTTAAAAACCGACTAAATAGTTTGAAATAATAAAAAAAAACGTGGGTGTATTGAATAAACATGTTAGATTTTTTTATATATAGACTTTGACTGACTGACTGATAAAGAAAATGCTACCAAAAAACTCCATTTCCTGATCCTACATATTTTTACCAAATGTAATGTAATGTAATATCAATAGCTCTACACCTACCGCCATCGTTCATCACCCATAACTCATCACCCATTATCCGTTTTATGTGAATAATATATGAATAATATATACACTTCACACACATCATAAAATGATTTGAATTTGAATTTGAATTTGACATCGTCGTGGCGCAAGGGAACAAGCGTACGCAAAAAACGAGTGCAAATACTACGGTTGTGAGTTCGATTTCCACTCGGGAGCGTGAAATATTTAAAATTTTTATTTTTTCGCTCCGGTAACGAAGCAAAACGCGGCGTTGAGTTCGTATTGAACTGAACGAAAACAAAGGATTGTTTTCGTCAGTACTTAAAAATTAATTCCTCTCCGTCCAAAGAGCAAAGTGCAGAACATTTGTGACGATAAAAATTATATTACAATAGAGAGCTACGTTAAAAGGCAAATATTTTGGTGACTCCATCGATTCATATGAAAAGTAGTTAGTAATATTCCCCATTTGCATATTTTAATTGTAACTGGGGGAGTCAGTGTAAATGTGGCATAGGCAACTTATTTACATACATCGTCGCGACGCCTTGCCAACAAATTTCTAACCCTTATGTTATTAAAGAGCTTTTATGATTGAATAAGGGAAGCTTTGTGATTAATTTCTTTTTATCTCTAATCAATTATCTTAAAAGTTTATTTAAATTTTATATTGAAATTAGATTTGATAATATTCTGTTTTATACTGATTATTATGGATTTTTTAATTGGTGTTTCTATATTTAGTTTATAACGAGGTACGCGAAGAAACTCTAGTGTCTGAACACTCTATTCTCCACGTACCGCCCAAATTATACCGTACACAGGCATCAGAAGTGAAAATAATTCTAGAGTAGGGACCAAATCCGTCTTAGAAGAACATAGTAATAAAATTTAATATCTTTCGCTACAGAATTTGAACCCGCGTCCCTTGGCTGCCCTCCAACTTCTCTAGCCAATAATATTTTCTTATGTCCACATTCAAGTACTTTTATTGTTAGTTTGTCTGTAGAAGGAATCTTCGTATTAACTTCTAAAGAAAGTTCTATTATATATATACAGGGTGGAAGCATAAGCGCTCCTTTTATAGGAACAGCATATAGGGTAAAATATTTTAAACTTATACCTAAAGAAATAAATCAACATACCTCAACAGTGTAGAAGTGGGTTTTTTTATTTATTTCACAGTGTTTATCCATGCCTGTATTTCGTGTGACGCAGTTACGCATAGATACCAATAACGTAAACACATGCTACTACAAAAATACTACTAAAAGTAAAAATCTTTGCACTTTCCCGCCAACACCTACGATTCGATTTCGGAATGAGGCGTATGCGGCGGTTTCCCTTTGATCTAAGGCTGCTTGCGTCGTTCTTGAGAAATTGTGTTTTATTTTACAACGATAATTTTATTATTTATTTTGTTTGAAAAAATAAATAAATAATAAAATCATTTTGGAAAAAACACATTTTCTTAATGTATTACGCTTTAACAGAGTAGTTAAAACTGTGGTTTCATTTAAAGTGGTGCTGACAAAAACACTCTGTATAGCATAAAGTTTTTACATATTCAAAATTATTAAAAATTCAGAAAATATAAGAAATTTTAACATTTAAATTATAAATGAGGCCAGTCGTGGCGCAGTGGTACAAAGTGTGACTGTAAAACCGACTGGTTGTGGGTTCGATTCCCACTCGAGAAGATAAAATATTTACTTAAATTTATATTTTCATTTCTTCGCTCTGGTGTCAAGGCAAAGCGCACCGTTGAGTTCTGCCACTCAACACGCAATGCCTCCAAAATTCGGCAGAAAGTGGGGAACGGAATGTCTTAACACTAGGTTCCCTCTGCCTACCCTGCTGTGTGCGGGATATAGCGTGAAGCTAATTTATTTTTAAATTATAAATTGATAAACAACACAATTACATATTACAAAACAATATCACGAAAGAAATTATGTTTAATTCATATCTTGTACACTTTAGTAGGAACAAAAACAATTAAAATACTCCGTAAAATTATCTGAACGTACCTATTCGATCTTTCATCAGATTATTATTTAAGTCGCTATCATCGATTCTTAATACGGCGCTCGTCTTGTCATAAACAAAGAGGTTAAGTGCTCCGTAAATAGCTGGTCTCCCTTCTATCATGCATTTTTCTTTTGGTTATTTTCGGATCTAATATTTGTGATTTGACGAGAATTGAGAGGAAACTGATCTGTGAAAGCATGTGCTAGAGACTATATTTATTTTAAAAGTTACGCCCTCGGATGTGTGTGTGATTTGAACATTTTTTAATTAATCAATTGAAAAATATGCTTTCCGGGCAATCAGAGGTCGTCACCGTTTCAGGACGTTTACGTAATCGAGTTACTATAATTACTATATTTTAAAATAATGGATTATCATAAACAAAAAAGTAGTAGATTTCATATATTTAATACAACATATACTTTTATTATTCAAGACCTTTAAATATAAATTAAAATTAGAAAATAGAGAGAGTAGCGGATTGAAATCTATTGGGTTTCCCCGTCTACTCCAATATGAGGAAATGTCATATTTTAACAAAACAGCAAGACATAGTGCAATAGTACTTTTTATATAATTAGTAAATAGGTATTTTAATAAAACATCGTAACTATTATCTTTTTACTTCTTATAATTTATCTTCAAGTTCGCATTGTACTCTGAACGATAAACTTACATAACCGTGTAGAAGTAATATTTTATGGTTATATTACTTTAGCACTCCCTAGATTAACATTATGTTATATATAAATAAGTATTTAAATTTGTGAAAAATGATTCTTCTCACTTTTATTATTACTTTAGCTCAAAAAAAAACTTAATTCTCAATACAATATTTTCTGATGTCAATGACGACATCTGTCGGTGAATGGCCGTTGTTTGTATTGTAAGATGCTTATAAAAAATATGCAGTGATTCAGTTGTTACGATTTTTTTTTTTTTTATTTATGCAGGTCCCTATGTTCAATTTATACTTTAATATTTTTGTATTAAAAACAAAAAAAAAACTACAACTTGGAATATTGAAATATACGAAAAAAAAAAAAATTGCTTCACGCTATATCCCGCACACAGCAGGGTAGGCAGAGGGAACCTAGTGTTAAGAGACTTCGTTCCCCACTTTCTGCCGAATTTTGGAGGCATTGCATGTTGAGTGGCAGAACTCAACGCCGCACTTTGCCTCGACACCAGAGCGAAGAAATGAAAATATAAATTTAAGTAAATATTTCATCTCCTCGAGTGGGGATCGAACCCACAGCCAGTCGGTTTTACAGTCACACTTTGTACCACTACGCCACGACTGGCCTCTATATACGAAAATAATCATATTATTTACACAACACGTACTTTACTAAAAATAAAAAAATGACAGCTTAGAATATTGAAATATATGAAAATAATCATTATATTAATTAGCAAATATATAAAAAAGTTATTTTGATGAATATTTGATAATATATAAATTTATTGAAGGATTGCGTTATAAGCAATTAGGTTAAAACTGGATTGGCGCCATCTTGTGGGAATATAGTGAAAATCATGCATTCTATATTTGCTGTTGTCATCTTTGTAGTTATCAATAATACTTTCTACCATTATCCTGCTTTATATATTTAGATAATTGCGGTAAGTATTGCTTAAAATGTAAAAAAAAACTAAAAATGTTTAATTTGTTTGTTACATTCAATGTGGTTCATTCCAGACTCCGACTACGCTATTTACTAAGTTTTGGTAGTGGATTTAAATCCTACTTCGGAGTTTTCTTTTCTAATTTATAATAAGTATTATATAGTTGATTTGAGACGATCAGAAACCATATTAAGTTTAGTTAGCAAGGACACTTTCATCATCAAGATTTACAAAATGCGGAAATTTAAAAATGAGAAATAAAGGTATACTTTTGTCCTTATATATTTACTATCTGCTAATAGGCTGTAAAGGTACTAATTTCTAATCTTGCACAACACTTCCAACTTTAAAAAGTAAAATATATACGCATGATATGTTATGATATGTTATAATCACATTGGCTGTGTTCGTTTTACTGAGCTTAATGTAGGTATCAGAATAGTAGCGCCATATCCTTCAATCGATTTAATAAAAATGTTAATATTTATAAATAACATTGAAGGCAAAATGAGGGCTACGTTCCTACTCTCTAATTTACTGGGATTATATATCTATATTATTTTTAAGACGAATTAATAAAATTAATTATACCAACAAATAACTATTCAACATATTAACACATATCGTGTAGAGATCAACAGTTGCTTAAAACAGAGTAAGCAATTAATGTAATACACAATTCGGAAAATTCGTAAGTGCATGAAAATAAAAGAAAAATGCATTTTTAAAAAATTTAAAAACATTGCTTTAATTATAATAGCCGGTATTTAGGTCGTTTGAATTTTACTAACGGAACGTCAGGTACCGCCGCAAACGCGAGACTTTCAGCCTAAGTAGGTCGTACAGCGACCAATACAATTGGAACTTAGGATCTGGTTGGAATTTGCTCTCTTACTCTAGAAAAATAATCGAGCCAAGGGAGCGGGTGGGGTCTCACATAACTGGGTGACGAAAGTTATACGCGTTCATAATTTATTCACACTACAATGCTTGCACTACGATTTACAAAATAAAATAAAGCGTCAATTACAGAAAAACGTAGCAATAGTAAGTATTTTTCCTTTTTTATTATCTTTATTATTACTTCTTGATAAGTTACATTGTGAAGTCTCATACTGATTTTACAATAATTTAGATCATAAAAATAAAACTTTTTACAAATCTTTAGTTTATAATTGTCAAGATAAGAGTTAATCATTTTCCTCATGATAGAAGTAAAGGCAAACAACTTTATGGTTACAAATAGAGTATATTTAAGAATTACAAAAGAATTTTACCGTGTGGTGATAAAACTCGTAACATAAAGGCAGTGAGTACTGGTAGACCACCCATACATTGTTAGATCGGCAATCTGTGGTTAACAATGATCCAGCATCTGGCCGGCTTTATATCTGTAATAAATCAAATGAGGCAAGCCAAAAAAAATATCTATCAACGAAGTGTCGAACTGGGTCGGTCTGCGTGCCTATTCGGCTTTATCGATTTTCATGACGATTCTGGCACATATTTTCCATGAAATTCAAGTGCTCTACATACACTGCAGGAAATTTATATGTTCGTTCAGTTCTAACAGCCAGCATGTAATCTATATAAAAAAAATTCAACATGATTACAGACAGCTAGTCTAGTATCTATATCCAGAAACGTAGTATGTATGAGAAGTGGTTGAGTAGTGATTTATACAATTTTTAAATAAAAAATCTTTGAAAATATTGATTGCGCAAATACATACATATGTACATATAAGAGGCAGTCGTGGCTCAGAGGCACAAGTGTGTGTCTATAAACGCACGCAAAGGTTGTGGGTTCGCACTAGAGGAAATTTATATATATATATATATATATATATATATATATATATATATATATATATATATATATATATAAAGCCAGTCGTGGCATATCGACACGAATCGCCGTGTGGCTGTAAAACCGACTGGTTGTGGGTTCGATCCCCACTCGAGGAGATGAAATATTTACTTTAATTTATATTTCCATTTCCTCGCTTTAGTGTAGTTGAGTTCCGTCACTCATCACGCAATGCCTCCAGAATTTACCGGAAAATGGGGAATAAAGTGTCTTATAAAAAGGTTCCCTCTGCCTACTCCGCTGTGTGCGATGTGCGGGATACAGCGTGATGCTAAAGAAAAACGTACACATGATATGTGTATTGTTTTGTAAGATTTTATTTCTCAAGAAAAGTTTACGAGGTCTAGGAATTATTTCGAATGGGCTGTTAGCATGCGTCAGAACAAGCTAAATTGAAACGACTGTAAATTAAAGTACGTGTTGTGTAAATCAATGGAAGATTTACACCTCGACTGGAGGAATATGTAAACAAAGTCAAAAACAGCCGTGACTATCCGATTCCGACGATAATCTCGCGCGATGAAATCACGTTTAATCGATAGTGGTTACGTTGAAACAAATTATTATCTTTTATGTAAAATTGCTGAGTCATTATTAAATTGTATTATTATATGAGAGTTTTACATAACATGAAATAATTATATTGAGTCTTAATCGAAGTTATTTCTTTCTTTTGTTGAAAATCTATAATATTATTTTTTATAATTTTCTTTACTTTATTCGGTTGACATATTTTTTTATAATATAGTTGTTTAACGATAAGATATGTACCTAGTGTATTTTAAAGAATGTAATATAGTTTCTTTTCTAAAAAATAAAAATAGATATGATTCACAAAAAAACAAATCAAAACACACCGGGTTATATTAAGTTGGCAAAACAGAACGTAAAAAGCTTCTCACTAGGTGTCCGTCTGTAGCTAGCTTCAATATACACAATATTGAAATCAATTAAGACGTTCGAAAAAATCAATAACATCTTAAATTACTTATATATAAAAGAAACCGTACCCGATTCTAGAATAACATGTTACATTTACGAAGCGAACTATAAGATAAACAAGACTGATCCAGAAATAACGGTCAAGGAATTTCGATTGCTATCGTTGTATGTATTTACTTTATTTTTGGGCTAAAGATAAAGTGTAAATTGTTTGAACATTGCGAACTATCAGATTACTTGGCTTGCGTAATGTAAAATAAAATTAATAATATTAAGAGAATATACTTGTATTTCATGCATACGTAATTGGTAATAATTGGTGTAATAGTAAATAGAAGATATTAAATGTATATATATATGTTTCTTTAGATAAAATACTTTGCTACTCAATACAAGATGGCGCTAGCTATCTCATCATGTCTTATAAAGTAATATTCTTGAATTTCAGCATATTATTATTTTAGTAAATTATTTTTTACTTGTCATACATACATTGTATTGCTGAAAAAATGTATGTTGTGACAAAAAATAATAAAATTTATGTGTGGTGACTTTTGAACTATAATAATAAAACGAAAAGAATTGCATAATTTGACATTCCTAACTATGAATCAATAAAATATTTTCAAAACCATCATTTTGCTTAATATAATAATATCATTAATATTAGTACGAAAAGGATAATACAATCACACAAAAGTGTATATATCAATACACTATCGAGTTAAATGTTGTGTTGGTGTTAAATACGAGTACTATGCGCGCCAAAATTTTATCGAACATATTGTATGGGTACTTTAGGCTTTTTGTTGTTTGTTTGTTTCTTTATATATATGTATGTACATATGTAGGGTATCCTCGTATCTAGCCATTTGCAAGCTTATATGCACGTAAAATATTATAATAATCTTCATTTAATAAACAAAATAACAGAATATTAAAACAACTTATTTTAATAATTTACAAAATAATTCGTTTAATATCATTCATTCCTCTACATTTGTGAGTATTTGAATGTATGAACATGATTCGTTCCCTATTATAACTAAATTTATGACAAGATTAGTGAGGTGTAAGCGAATCTGTAATATATTCGCTTCGTTATCTCATAAATTATTACGAATATTAGCCGTTATGATGGGAGAGTTAAACTGTGAAAGCCGAAGAAAACATTTGTCACCATACGGCGGCTAATTTGCGTCGATCGCGTGTGGAGTCGAGGAGTCACCTGGCGGCTCGCGTCACACCGTCATACGAAGATCGTATGCTATTTTTATTTTGGTATTATTCTGCCTACTTACAACTGCCAACACTCGCGCCGCTATAAAAAGCCAATATCAACTTTAGCGTCGTTGAGATTGCCCGCATTATCTCATGATTATCGCGTGTCAAAACATCGCCACGCTCGCGATACTTCGCATGTAATCTGATAAACGATGTACGCTGCACGCTTCGCGCGTTTGCGCCGTCTCGCTCTCGCGTCCCGCTGCACCGTCGCGCCGTCCCTGTCTACGGGTCATCCATTTCATTCATGCGCGGTACACCTCGGCGGGCGCGCTGTTTACAGACACAAACAAACTGTACACTGCAAACCGCTTAGCTTTAAGTACGAGACCGTGAAAGTGATATTGTCAAGTGCTTCCGTCTCGCTCTAATATCCGAGCGCGTAGTTCATGAAGCGGCGATAGATGTCGCCAGTGGTAGCGTTTGGGACTCGCGCGGTATAAATGTCACAATAAATTTGGGCGCGACGTTGCCGGACTTCGCCACCCGACGCGGTGGCGGGCGCTGGCTCGCGAGCGGCAACTTTAAGGTGGTCTCTGTTGAGATGCTATAGCGTGGGTACAGAGGTCAAATTGGGTTAAGCGGATGGCACGTATAAGTTGGCAGGTGTGTGTGAGCGTCACGTAACGTAACGAGGACGCACACAGCCGCAGGGTGTCGTAGTGTGCGCGCGATGTACGCGAACTGTCAGTACTCAGTAGTCAGTGGCTAATGCGTTATGCGAGCGATGCGCTGTCGCCTGTGTGCGGTGTGCCGCTCACTGGCTCGGGCGCACTGTCCACACTCCGCACACCACGCCGCCCGCACTGTCGCGCGGTTCATAACATTTAATTCAATTGAGTAATTGATATGTTTGTCTGATCACTATACGATATTGTTATAATATAATTAGCATACTACTGCATACGTAATTATAACTGCGAGAAAGCGATATACGATTATATTTAAAAAAATGTACACATAGTATGTATACAATTAATGATTCTCATCCGATTAACCGCAATTTAAATAATTAATCAACAGCGTTAAGCTGTTTAGAGAAGGTTAGAATTGTCAACTACTTCCTCGTTTGAAAATCAATATGTCAATATTTAACAAAAATATAAATAATCAATAATTACGATAATCACATATAATGTACATTACAAAATATTATCATTATAACAACCACCACAGGTGTATAATATAATAGAGACAGACAGACAGACACTAAAGCCGTTTAATCTAATTAAATCAGAATAAAATCGAATTGTCAAACTGACATGTGCCTAAACATGGTAATTCACGCTCCGCATTCTTCGATACACCACCGGAACCGTTGCGGCTTACACACTTATAAAACATATTCTGTTTGCCCTAATGCCATCTTAATTTACCATAATGGTGTCTAAAACGCTACATTTAAAGCTCAAAGTCCCGTAGTTAAGCTCCGCGTCTGTGTTCACTCACGCACACAACATTACACTGTGGTGGACATGTTGTATACGATTTGACGCATATTGTACCTACTGTTATAAATGAAATGTGTAGCTTTCACAGAACACACAACTGTACATTAATGCTTTATCGGATACAATACAAACTGAAATGAGGCCTATCTCGATGGAAATACAGTGTATTTTCCATTTACAACAACTGGTTGTCGTTTACAACATTCTTTTTTTTTTCAACAGTGTTGTTGGTAAATGCGTGACCTGTTATTGTGTGTATTAGGTTACTTTAATCACAATTTAGAGTGGGCCGCGATATGGCTTTGGAAGTGACGACCTGGCAACAGTGTTTAATTGAATTGTTTTATTGATTTACTCAAATATATAAATTTGTTTTTGTTATTGTTGTTTTTCTTTTAACTATCTGGTATTACATATCGATATAATAGATAATCTTTTAATATACTTATTGAAAAACATATAATTTAATAAAATAATATCAGCATTCGTTTTTACCATGCATAATAAATAAATTAAAAGTGGAGAATAGAGTGGTATGGCTCTACATTCTCTCCGAAGCTTTGCAAAATGCAGAAGATTCTTAAACCAATATTTTAAACAAGGATAATATATTTTATTATATTAATATTTATTAACATTATGTATGCATTATATTAAAAACAAAAACATAAATGTTTGAAATATTAGAAACATCTTCAAAGAGTACACAGCTCTGTGCCGATGGTAAGCGGCGGCCGAGTAAATTAGAGAAAGACCGGGCTGTAACTAAGAGCTGCACTGACACTGACGAGGATTGTATGGATATTCCTTTTAATTAAATAAAGTTTAAATAATTTTTATTATTCATATACCAATATAATTTATATTTAACACTGATACTATCAACAAGTTGATTGATATATGATGCTGTAAACAAAACTATTGTCGTATAAGATATGATTACTTATGATAAGTCGTGTATTATAAAATGACGATCACTCAATATAAGCTGTAAATGTGATTTATATTACGTACAATACAATTGTAATTTATAAAGTATTATTTTATAAATAATGCAAAAGCATTTAATAAGTATAAACATACTTATATAACTTAAGAAATAAGAAGAATTATTTTTACCATTACTAAAATATTCAAAGTTCACTTTTAGAAAATACTACAGGTAATTGAGAAATCGTTTAAGATTTGCTTGCAACTAACTCTATACTTTTATTTAAATCCTTAAATTTTGAAAATAAACTAAATATAAAATAAAATCTCTGTCGTCTCTAATTCTTTTATTAATTGTTTTAGTTATCAAAATATAAATTAAAAAAATAAACAAATGCATATCAGATTACTGTGTATTATCCATATTGTATAATCCTTCACTTTAACCTGGAATGTTGCTCCGCGACTGTTGTGATGCATATCGTCCGTATGGTAGTGTCCCCGCCTCGCCCTGCATCGCTACTTCTTTGTCTTTAGTGTGCGCCATCAAATTATAAAGCGCGTCTCTCGTATTACTTATGTTTGGATGACCTTTTGTATATATTTAATTTTTAATGTTTATGTACTCTATGTATTCTATTTTAGTATAAGGCCTCATGGTACAGTATAAACAAATGATTGTGGATTTGATTCTCACGCGCAGGAATGCATTATTTTCTTTTAGCCGCTCTGGTATGATAAATTGCGGCGTTGAGTCCCACCACTCAGGATGTAATGTTTAGAGTATAAAGTGATTGAAGAATACTGCATGGAGCTACATAATATATGCATTAAACAAAACGCATATATGTAAAAACAAAATTTTACTGTTTGAAATAAAATTTATTTTATCCGCTTATTGGTTTTAATAATATTTGGATTTTACGACAAATATATATTTGTATCAGGAATCGTTCTGATATGAAAAGTAAGCTAGTTTTTTTCAAGTCCAAATTTCTGAAACATTTTTAACGTCCATGTCACGGGTTCCGTATGAAAGACTTCAACGCGCCAGCTCTCCTTACTTTGTTAATTTGAGGCTTATTTTAAAAATATATACGAGAATTTTATATTTTTGTAAGACCGTTAAATAGTTTTCTTTAAAAATATGAATTTTAAATTAAAAAAATGGCGACATAGAGTCTGCAAAAGCTCAAAGAAAAACAATAATATAAATGTATGTTATTCAAAAATGAATTTCTATTTAGAAGACTAACAAAGATTTATATCCAAAATTCAAATGGATAGAAAACAACACTATCAACACTATGCTAGATGGCAAAGTGCCCAAATACTAACGGAATGCTCACTTTGGTTTACCGGATATGTAGACAAGAAAGCATCGTGGATGTTGTTCAAAGCATATATAAGTTTTTTTTTACATTTTTAAAGTATTATTCCACACTTTGAAAATAAACATATTTATTAAGACAACGTATAAATATTTGAACGTAGCAGGATTTCAACCCGCACCTCTTGAACTCTTGTTTCCAAAGAAGCGCGGGTTCAAATTAAATACTTACAATGTATAATATGCAAATGTAAGTTAATGTTCTTTTTTATTTTAGGGTTGTATTCTATTAGAAATAAATAATTAATTTAATAATTTTAATAAATAGTATAGCCTTTCACATGACACAACAACAAGCACTGAATATTGTGCTTATTTAAGCGCCTTGGTTATTAATATTTTTTTTTATATAACATGGTATCATAATAATGTAAGGTAAGGTAGGCTTAAAAATATGAGTCACCTTCATAAAACCAACAGTTTCCTTTAGCTTGTATATGTCATAGATATCTTCCTAGAACTTAATCCTTATTAGTAATACCGCTGAATGACTCAATAGTGCAACGTATGATTCCTTTAAACATGTCTTTTTGAGCTCGTTCGTATATTTACAAATTTATCTTCACTTAAAAATTGGCTAGAAAACTCTAAATTTAACTTGATATATGACATGTTTTTTTTTGGATCTTTTTTTAAAATATACAGGGTGTAACGCGATCGACGGATCAACGGTGGTCTATGGGTAGGGGGCCTCTGCACCTATCAGTTTCACCCCTATGTATGCTTAGCGATTTTCAGTGGTTCACCAGATATTTGTTAATTTGTTATTTTTGGGAAAACCTCAAATTATTGAAGAAAATTGACTAATACATAAATAATGATTTGACCCAATATAGCTCAATAGTAGTCTTTTTTCAGCACCTTAGAAATAACATGAAAATATAAATAATTAAAAAAAAACGAAATTTTTACAATTTAAATCAATGCCTAAGGTAGAGGCCAGTGGTGGCGTAAAGGCACAAAGTGTGACTGTAAGAACGACTGGTTGTGGGTTCGCTCCCTACTCGATGAAGTGAAATATTTATTTACATTTATGTTTTCATTTCTTCGCTCTGGTGACAAGGCAAAGCGCGGCGCTGAGTTCCGCCACTCAACACGCAATGCCTCCAGAACTCGGCGGAAAGTGGGGAACGGAGTGTCTTAACACTACATTCCCTCTGCCTACCCTGCTGAGTGCAGGATACAGCGTGAAGCTGTTTTATTTTTGTCTTAAGATATCTACCGAAATATTTACATTTTTCTTCAGTCAATTATAGTCAAACAATATTTGTAGAGTATTAGATATTTTGACATTTTAAAGTTATTCTAGCACAGGTGGTGAATTGCTCTTGGGCAGTGTTTAATATTCACTTTCAGAAATTGTTATCATTAATTCACAAGTATTTTTTTATACCTTTCTTTTAAATTACAATTATATATAAAGAATGGACACTAACAAAATTCCTTCAGATAGCATTAAAGTATCATAAAAAATGTTCTATTATATAAATGTCAAATACACATAGCACTAATTAAAAAACATTGGAAATTTCAAACCAGTTAATCTAGTATACTTTTGAATAAGTAAATATATCTAAGATTTATATTGTTTTATACCAACAATTGATATTTTGTTAAAAAAAATAATTTAAAAAAGGCGAAACGTGGTTTAGGACCACGTAACGAGGTAAAGCGTGGAAAAAAAAAACACTTTATATAAAATATGGTTGAATCACAATATATCTACAATGTCAATTTAGTTAAGAAAATGTAAATACGTGATAATATGTATGTTTTTTGTACGTTACTTGAGAGGCGTAGCGATAATGACGAACGATAGTAACGAAAATAACAGAGTTACAATTTCTCAATACCTTTAGATGTAACTATCGAGTCAATTTATTTTGTTTTTTCTGCGCCCCTTCATCTTTCCTCTTTTGGTTTCCGGGGACTTACGTTTGTTGTTGCGAAATAAACTATCCCACCCTTACATTTGCGCTGTGACAAAATAATATTGCCATTTCACATTGTTACTTTTCTGATTTACACGAAATTGTAAAAATCCTGTTATAATATTCACTCCCGATTTGATAACAAAGAAAGTTTGTAGAAAAGAAATAATAATGTGGACTATTAATATTAATAATTTAATAATTATTAATCTTTAGTGTAAGTTACATAAAAAAATACACACTTCCAGACCACACACTACAGAGCATTCGTGGCGGAGGGGCACAAAGTGTGACTGTAAAATCGACTAGTTGTGGGTTCTATTCCCACTCGAGGAGATTAAATATTTATTTAAATTTTTCTTGATCATTCTTTATTTTCACACTATATCCCGCATATAGAAGCAAGAGTTGGCAGAGGGAACCTAGTGTTAAAACCGTCCGCTTGCCACTTTTCACCGAATTTTCGAGGCGCTGCGTGTAGCTATGATTTGAAATAATAATACATTTCCCCGAGTGAGAATTGAGCTTACAACAGTCGCGTGTGCAGTGACACACCGGTGCCACTGCGCCAAGAAAAAAAATATTATAAATTTATATTTCCATTTCTTTGCTCTAGTGTTGAGGCAAAGCGCGGCGTTGAGTACCGCTAATCAACATGCAATGCCTTCAAAATTCGGCGGAAAGTGGGGAATGGAGTGTCTTAACACTACGTTCCTTCTGCCTACCCTGCTGTGTGCGGTATACAGCTTGAAGCTGATTTTTTTTTAAATACACACTTTTATTATGAAAAAGTTCCAGAATCATGTTAATATTGTGTTTAATTAAAGCTGCGACGAATGTTCGAATTACATAATTCATATATCAAAGGGAAAAAATCACAAAAGTATAAAAATTCGCAACAAGATACGTAATAATAATCATCAGGCTAGGATCGTGATGGAAAAATACGGCAATGAAAGACGACGACATTTTTTCAGCAAATTACACGCGTGTCAAATGATTACACACCCAAACACAGCCAAAGAGGCAAACCGAGGCACTCTCACACGCGCCAGAGAGGGATGGAGTATTGGAACCTTACTAAGAGAACTCGAACTCACAACTTTTGGTAATTTAAAATTTGGGAAGGGCTTTTTGAAATAGTATTTTTGGCAGTTAGCGAGATAGTAAATTTACTTTTAAATAGTGACACCTTATTTAAAATACATTTGAATATTTGATTGCTTAGAATGAGTACAACGATTGTAGTAGGGGTTAAATGGTATGAGAAAGGGAGAAAAAGGGTGTTTAGGGGTGAGAGGGCGATGGGGATGAGAAAGTTATTAATTCTGGAAGCGAGAGGCGCCAGCCTACGGTCTCGACTGCAACAGAGTGGAGGCTTACCTTAGATTCGCTTAATGTTCTTCTGATATCATTATTATATAGCTAAATTTTAGGTTTGGCATTTCATTTTCAGTATTTTTTTCATAAATCCTATGCAGCATACGTTTGATAGACGTCATCGATGTATTAAAAGGCAAAAATGTGTTTACGCTATCAGTACTTCATTACAAAAATTATTTTTTTAAAAATATTTATTATAAATTAAGTTAGCTCCTACAATTTTAACGGTCAGCAAAACAATGGAATCGACTTTGACAATTGCTTAACGCTTTTAGCATTATACAGTTGCCTACGTGTAAATGTTACTAATGTATCGAGATAATAGATTTAATAAATTTTGCTACACACAAGTTACTCAGCTTTCGTCCTCCGCAAAGTTAAAGTTCAAAAGTACTCGAGGGATCCAATCACCTCAACGTATATCATATAAAATGCACCAGAACACGACATGAAAGCTATAACGATTTGAATTCTTTAAGCTGATAGATTCACATTCAAATAACAATATTGTTTTTTTTATACATTTGATATATTTTCATGCATCTATTTAAAATTCTGAATGGTAAGAAAAGGGAACCAAAAGTTAGGACAATATGTTCTCATATGCCCGTTTTCATTTCATTTAGTTATTATGTTATGAAGCCGTCGTAGTGCAGGCTCACAAGGGTGTGACGCGACGGTTGTGACTTCGATACCAAAAAGAGGGGATTAATGATTATTTATTAATGTTTTCATTTCTTCACTCTGCCACAAAAGCAAAAGCCCGGTGATGAGTCCTACCACTCAACACGCAATGCCTCAAAAAATGCCGCGGAAAGTGGGGAACGGAGTGTCTTAACTCACCTAGAGTTAAGACACTCCGTTTACCTACCCTGCTGTAGGCGGGATACAGCGTGAAGCTAATTTGATTTTGTATAAGTAACACGTAAAAATATAAAAAAGTCTTTCACACTATCCACCATATAAATCAATTCATCACGTCTAACCTTTAGCATTTCCAGGAGCTGAAGTATCAGATATTGCATCGAATACAATATTAGCACAGAATTACGTTTTGATTATTGTAGTCCGACCTCGGGGCTCGAGCGCATGGAGCTATGCTAGCTTATATCGATCTTTATATGAATATTTGAAATCCACCCGTCCTTGCAACGTACCCGAACACAACATATACCGAAATAAAGTAAAAATATTTTTGTGCTTTATTTTGTTGTTCTCTCTCAATCCAGACCACTCGTGGCACATGGGCATAAAGTGTGATTGTAAAATCGACTGGTTGTGGGTTCGATCTCCACTTGAGGAAATTAAATATTTACTTACATTATATTTTTATTTCTTCTCTCCGCTATAGAGCCAAAGAGTTTCAACATTCAACACGCCATACCTCCAGAACTCGGCGGAAAGTGGAAGACGGTGTTTCTTCACTCTAGGTTCCCTCTGCCTACTCTGCTGTGTGCGGGATACAGCTCATTTAATTTTTTTTCCATCAATTATGTTAGAAGCAATGGTTAATAAAATTATAATATTAATCTGTTTATATGTTTTTATTTATAGATATCAAAATGAAATTTAATAACTTAAATTGATTATTTTTTTTATATTTATTTGTTTTATATTAATAATTTAAAAAGTTAATTAAGGCGAGTATAGATGTAATATCGTGACAGTTACTTAAAAAGGTTAAGATTAATTAAAAAAAAATATATATAAGAATTTCTTTAAGGAATTATTTTAGAAAACGTTTGATGCCTCCAACGCTTTTTAGCCTATTAGCGAAGAGCGCGACAAACGTTGAGATTTGGCGTTTTAACCCAGTTAAATAGGTCGAGTTTCATATTAATTAAGATGTTTTTACAATTATGTAGGCGAGGAAATTGAAATTAAAATGGTAAACAGATATGTTATAAAATGTGTGATACGTGAAGCCGTAATTACTTTTAAGTGTAGAGATACCTACGGCTCTTACAGTTTTATAATACGTTTATTTAAATATATCATCACATATTAATTAAAATAGAAGTAAAAAAATAATAATGCTAGTAGTTAACTATATTTTTTATTATGTTATCTATATGTTCATATTAATAGTATATGAATCAAAAATATGTTTTCGTCAACAGAGTCACATTTAAAAATTAGTCTTCAATGATAATCAACGTGGACGCCGTTACGAGTCTCCATCCATATTCGAGGTAATTGGATTGTGTCGGGAGTGTATTTGGGTCACCATTTACACTGACCTCTTGTGGACATACCCACTCTGGTTGAATAGAATTTTTACAAAATTAATAGAAAAATTCTGTAACATTTTATGTTTTATGTAATATCGAATGTTATATGTTTGGTTTTTGAAATTTATATGTTTTTACTTTTGTGTTGGGCTGCGAGAGAGCGAGACTATGATTGTTGAAAGAGTAAATAGATTTTAATTTAACATAAAATATAAGTATTCAACCGTGATTCTATGGTCAGAACCTCTCGTAGCCACTCGTGACGCAAGGGCACAGGCGTATGATTATCTATCTTTTTAACATGACAGGTTGTGGGATCGATTCCCACTCGAGAAAATTAAATATTTCTTTTTTTCTCTCTATTAAGCCTCCAGAGTTTAGCGGAAAATGGGGATCGGAACTGTCCTAATGAGATGGAAGTATTGTAACACCAGGTTTCCAGGTTCCTTCTGTTTATCCTGCTATATGCGGGATACATAGTGAAGATAAAAAAAATATTGATCTAGCAAAACCAGCTTGTAATGTAAAATGATGAATGAGGTAGAGAAGACCGAATGCACTGGCCGACGAGATCGAAGTGGTGTAATTAATGCCTCAGATACTCGTATGTTTGAAGAGACAAATTTCAACTGAGTGATATTGATGAACTTTGTTTTATATACGGTACAGATTTCTATTTTCTTGATCAAGAAAAGTTAAGGGGTTATTTTTAGTTGTATTTGCTTTTAGCGAGGTGGGTTGTACTGACTGCGTACGGCAAAAGAAGCTTGTTACTAGAAAATTGAGCCACTTAAAATATTTATTTTATATTTTCATTTTTTCGCTCTGGTAACGAGGTAAAGCGCGGCGTTGGAATGCCTTGGCGACCTAGCACGCATAGCTCCAGCTTGATGGACAGTGGGGAACGGAAATATCTTAACATTACGTTCCCACGTTCCCTCTGTCTACCCCGCCATGCGCGGGATAAGGTAAAACATATAAACTTTTACCCCAAATTGTCTCACCTTCATAGTAAATAAAAAAATCGATAATAATCACATAAAGAAAATTGTGATGCCATGTAACAGTATCGTCACATATACATACATACAACAACATACATACATGTATAATAAATACACTATATATGATATAATGGCCGGCGTCTGCTATAACCTATATCTACCTATACAATATTGCACAGTAATTGGATTGAATTGAATTGCTACGATGCTCCAAGTTTATTTAGGTCATAGTAGTAGTGATGTTTAACATATCGTTTTTAATATAAATTCCATAATATTTGTTTTATGGATTATGCTATAAATTTGTAATGCATTAGATTTGTAGGTCAAGTTATTTATTACTTGAAGGGTTTTCTAATAATTGATTTTGGTTTATGTGGTACGGTTTTTACAACGTTGTACCTTCGGTGTGTAAACAGTGCATAAACGCGAAAAGATTTGGGGTCAGTCCCTACTCGAGGAAATTAAATATTTTATTGTCTGTGGTGGTATGGTGTCGCGGCGTTGAGTTCCGCAGCTCGGCTGCCTTCAGAATTTGGCGGAAAATGGGAGACGAAGTATTTTAACATTATTTCCTCACTGCCTACTCTGCTGTGTGTGGGATACAGCGTAATGCTAAAACAAAATGATAATAATAGTAATATCATACGCGAAATAAATTTTGTAACTTTTATTTTTTCTATGCACCTAATATGATTTTCGTTAAAATTGAAAACTGTGAAAAATCGTAATATTTTATACATTTTTATGTCTCTTTTGTAAACGTTTTTCCGAACAACAGCAGCTGAAACATAGCACTGCAGATCACGTATTTAGGTCAGGATACGATTTACTCGTTATTATTACGCGACTGGGTTCCTTGTGTCCGATCACACGATAATTAATCTACTATTTCTGTTTGTTGCAATGGTTTAGTAGTTGAATGGGGGTCATGAGTTCAAAGTTAGGCAGTATGGTTGATTTTTTAGGTTAATGTAATCAGTAATTTAATAATGTATACTCCATTGAGAGTAATGTAGGTCAATGTGTGGTCAAATAAAACTAGCTTCACTGTATCCCGCACACAGCTGGATAGGCAGAGGGAACCTAGAGTTAAGACACTCCGATTCCCACTCTCCGCTGAATTTATTTTTCTGAATTTGTTGAGTGAACTCAACCCTGGCCTTTCGTCTTGTAATCAAGCTTTTAAATTTTATGTTTTATTTTAATCTCAAAGAAAAACAATATGCAGATGTATTATAAAAAAAATAGACAAATTTAGATATACTAGAGAAACTTATATTGTGTATAATTCCATACATTGTCAACGATACTAGTATAATCTAAACTTCCAAATCTCTAAAACTTTCCAATTCACACGGTAAAAGTAATTTTCTGAGTATTTGAAATACGAGTTACTATCGTACGTACTTGTACTGTACGACTTCATGAGAGTTGACCTGACCTAATACAATGTCACTGACTGTCGCGCTCGAAATGCTGTAGGGATAGCCGTCACGTTAAATAAATATTCTTTTACTAATATATAGATGTAAGGTTTATTTTTATTTTTTATAGCTTTATATTTAATATAATTAAAATAACTAATATCAGAATGTATTATGTATATAAGGTTGTACATAAAAGAATCACAGATAAAATGAGATTTTCCTTTATATTTTCAAAAGTTCAGCTTCACGCAGTATCCCGCACACAGCAGGGTAGGCAGAGGCAACCTAATTTTAAGACAGTCCCCACCTTTTGCCGAATTTCGAGGCATTGCGTGTTGAGTGGCAGAACTCAACGCTGCGCTTTTGCCTCGACACCAGAGCAAAGAAATGGAAATATAAATTTAAAAAAAAAATCATCTGATCCACAACCAGTCGGTTTTACACACTTTGTGTCCCTGCGCCACGATTGGCCTGAAAAAAAAAACAGTTAAGAGTATATTAGAAAAAAAAATGTTGTGTTTTTAATAGAAATATTAGTGCATCAATTTTGAATCAACTTAAATAGCATTAAAAAGGTGGTACAGGTATGACCAAAACAATAAAAGCATATTAATGTTTAAAAGAAATCTAATTGAGACGAAACTAAATGACATTTAATAAAAGAATTTACTATAATATAAATAAAAGCCAATAATCTTGTAAATATATGTTGCTCTAAGAACGTCTGCAGGTCGTCTAAGGGTCGCGTACATTGAATACTTTGTACATAAAATATTATCTTTGTTACTTTTATTGAACTTAGAGACATTGAAAAAAAATATAAGTACTTTTCATTATGTCTACATACTGTACATATTATATTTTTACTTAGTTTATTATCAAGTATAGAGGTCAGTCGTGGCGCAGGGGCAAAAAATGTGACTGTAATCGCGACTGATTGTGGGTTCTATCCCCAATCGAGGACATTAAATATATGATTAAATTTATATTTCTATTTCTTCGCTCTGGTAAAGAGGCGCTCTGGAAGCGCGGAGTTGAGTTCCGCCACTCGACACGCAGTACTGCCAGAACAGGCCGAGCATACCCTACTATATGGAATACAGCGTGAAGCTGAAAAAAAAACTTAACACGCACTGAATTGAATTGAATTTCGTAAAATCGTTCATATCCGGAAAACGGAGAACGGAGTATCTTATTTCCTGGAGGATGAGAAAAATTGTATAAAAACATTGTTTATAAACTGTAAAGTGTAAATTATATTTGTTTATGATGAGACCAAATATAAAGTACCATTTTAAAAGCCTGGATTTGACTCAGTACAAATATTCGAATCTTAGGGTGGTCCCCCCTCTAATTTAATGTGATTGAGCAGAAAGGAAATTGTTTAAAATAGCAGATTTTTATTTACTACGTAAAAGATCTTTTGTTATTTTAAAGTATGTTACTTATAATATTATAACATTATTTATGTTAAAATAGGGGTCTTATTACAACATTTGATTACGAATGGAGTTTTTTACATTTCGTTATGTTTATAATTCCGTAATATTCTATAAATATATACATAATCTTATTGAAATAAAAAAAAAATGATTATTGTAATTAATTTATCTATTTTTTCATTTAGTTGACATGACATAATCCTCACAATACCCGTAAAGATAATATATATAAAAAGGGTATAAAATTAAAAATTTGAAAAGATACTTTTAATTTATATTACATGAAAAATATGAAAAAAAAATGTTATGAGTTTAATTTGAGAGCGATAAATATTGCACTTCGATCAGTGTTGCTGCCGGACGGTACGGTACGGTACGTATTTAATTAAAAATAATGTCTGAGGCAGTATTTCCTCGACAATAACCGAGCCCGGGAAAGATAGCTTGTTATATAAATTTCTGCCTACTCCTGGGGGACGAGGAGGATAAGGCGAGAAAGCAGAGGCGGTAGTGTGAGTATATTATACCCATTTTCTGGGTCGTCCTTCCTACAAATACGTTTTATGCGGAAGCTAGTCTAACTCGTCGGCTTTACAGCAATATCAACTTTATCACACACGAACATAAAGCTTAATTTTAATATTTCAGCTCCGGTCCCGGTAAAAGGTACTTATTTGATTAGGGTGTCAGGCGTATCACTGCGAGTGTGAGCGCTTACCCGAGGTTTTGTGTATTTACGTATTTTGGTTCCTTGCATGTATCGAGTTTTATTGATATTATATGATTTAAAAATACATATTGGTTTAGAAATGGTTTTTTTTATAGTTTTCTTCATTTATTTTAGCTTATTAAATTCGTGATAATATTAGAGTGTACTTACGACTATCTAGTATTACTTGTTGCACATGATCATGAGCTTAAAACCTCAGGAGTAGAAGATTTTTTAGGATAGATGTCTGAAATAATTTTGCCAATTCGAAACAAATTGAAATGATAAATTCTATTGTGAGAAACAACGGTGAGCGGAGAGCAGGTGCAATTCTCTGTATTCAACGAAACGGGTAAAATAGGAAAAAAATGGGTTATTTAATTTCGTTTAATTTATAGATATCAAACAATCAGCATTTTTTATTTCTATTTTCGGAAGTAATATATTTTGTAAGGTGTACATATTTATGAAGCTATCAAATTAAGAATAAATTATAATTGTATTTAATATTACATTATAAGCGCTCACGAAAACATGACTCGGAATGTCAAGAGTCATATACTCGAGAAATTTTAATTTAGCGATACACAGTAGAGAAATCCATACAACCTCTGGGAATAACGCCCTTTAACGAGAGGACGGTTGCAATGTCGAAACATTCGAATATTCAAATTAAGCGTCTGGTCAATATGAAAATGGAAAAGAAAAAAAATTGTTGGCGAAATGAACGGTCGATCGATCTCCGGTGACGCTCGGATTTTCCACTGGGAAATGAATTAGCTGAGAGCTGAAGAGAATTTACATTTTTATTGACAAGCGATCTATTTTCGAAGCAGATGGCAATGGAGGAAAATATCTTCTGTCGGGCGAGACGAAATCGTTTAGTGTTCCGGTTAATTAAATAGAAACGATCTTTTCATGTTATCAAAACTGTTTACTTAAGATTTGTTTAAATATTAATGATTTTATCGATAATATATATATACATAATATATATTATCAATTAATTCCTATATGTGGTAAAATCAAGAAAATAAATCTTAAATAAAACAATAAATTAGCTTAAATATATATTAATTTTTAAACAGACAATTAAAAATGTATAAGTAAGTATCTATAATCACAGAAGTCCCCTTGTTTTAATCACGGCGTCACCAGCTTATCACATTAAGCCGCAACGCTAAAGTAATACGTATAAACGTCACCAGCGGTACGGCGGCCGATACGGCGCTGGCTCATCTGCAAATTGAGCCAAAAACGCGAAGTAATTATTTAAACCGTCATATAAATTACTGCTCAAACTTTTCACGCCGGGGGGCCTGTGTGTGTGCGTGCGCCGGGCTGTACGGACGAGGCGAGTGCGTGGTGGTGTGGGTATCTCACCGTGGACTGAAAATGGTTCAATCATTTCATTCCTCCATCCTTTTTCAGCATTGTGTAACTTCTATATCGGGTAGCGTTAACAGTCAATTTTTCCAAAATATTTTTTTCAATTTTCATATTCAATTCAATTGTATATGTTCATTTCTTTTTCTTTTAGTTGAAAAACTAATTGAAATGATAATTACGCTGCTATTTTCCATACCGCAACACTATATATAAACAGCAACTTCTTAATTTGACCTAAAAACATCAACCGGCGGCATTACTATTGCAATGAAAATTCCATCGGCAGTTTGCTTAACTAAAGCATAAATAAGTGGCCACAACTTTTCCGCGCACTATACAGGGGTGAGTATCAGCTTGAAACATATTTAGCTTTGTTCCCTTCACTACGGTTAATCTGTCCCGTTTCCTCCCATGTCAAGCGCAGATAGACTTTTTGGGTCGGGCGCGGGAGGCGGGAGGGTGAGAGGGTCGCCTCGGATCCACCACCCTTCCTGATGATGAAATATTGTACACGTGGTCTGATTTTGAATGACAACGTTTTCCTCGGCGCGGGGCACCCACTTTCGACGCGACGTTTTATAGCGAATTGGGGATTTGCTCTCTGTAACGATCATCCTCTTTAATGTGAATTGTTGGGTGTTCTTTACTGTCTTTGTCCTTTTACAATTTTTGTTTATAAGTTTTAAGTAAATTTCAATATGGTAATTAAAAACACATTGTGAATTACTATATAGTATAAAAGTTTTTGTGACGTAAATCAATAATATACAAAGTCACAGATATGCTTCTCAAGGTTACTTGACTGATGCCCTTAGCTGGCTTGTTTATTATTTGTGCCCGATAGCTGCCCGCCCACCGACCCATTTGCCCTGTCCTTAATAGGCGGGAAACAACGTAACACAGATTTAAATTTTACCTCAGCCTCGTTTAACCACGGAATTTTGAATACTAAAATATTAAGCGTAATATCTAAGTGAAAACCGTGGTAATATACTAAATGGTTATAATAATGTGTTTACATAGTGTTGAGACACTCCGTTGCCATTAAGACGCTTCCGTTCTCCACTTTCCGTCGAATTCTGGAGATAGGTGCCCACGTGTTCTCTGCCTACCCAGAGACAGACAGTGTGAATCTAAAAAAATATATATTTACGTAGGTACGTGTACAACGTTCAAGAACATAGATTGTGTTAGATAATCAAGAATTCAGACTTTCCCTAATTTATTTTCCATTGCTGATCCCGAACGCTTTAATCTCTTCCAAGTGTACCACCAAATAAGGCCTTACTATTTATTCCCACTTCTTATTTTCACCTTCCTTACAGTAAATAAACGCAAGTGACACGAAACATTTTCAACTCAACTGTAACTGAGTAAAGTTGACTTTACTTAAGCTGAAACGTTTTGATCTCTAGATTGGTTGCCCGATCTGTCGGGTGATTAATTCGCCCCTTACCTCAAGAGGAGATTTATTGGTTCCGCCGTACGCAAAACTGCGAAAATTGAATAGAAAAGCCATTTCGGAAGCTGAACCAAACACATTTGTTGATACTGTGCATATAGAATACTTATCTCGAGTACACGACGATTACGTACTTTTTGAATACATTTATTTTTAAAGTGTTTTTCTTAATTAATTTTAATAAGATTATAATTTACGTACTAAAAATAAATGAACTGTACTGAAAATATTACTACTATTACTACTATTTTTTTTCTGTTACGTACAATACTGTGTAAATTTAATCAAGGACTGACATCACAATATATATTTTTACTAAATTTAGTTTGTAACTTTTAAGTATTTGCCAGAACGTAAATTGTATATCGAAATACATATTCAACTAGTAATTATAACAATACAAATCTTAGTGCTAGTCGACTATCACAAAAAAAAGTCGAGTTGTTAGAGTCGACCTGGCACCCCTATAATATGTTCGGGGATTAAACCCCTCCACCCGTTGGGAGATTTTATTTTCGATCTTCTTTTACGTGGACGTACGGGGAAATCATAGAATATTTATATCTAGAGGAATGCGAGTATGTTGCCGTTTCAGTCATTGTTCGTGATATCGTATGAAAATGTTTCGGTATTTTAAAGCGCCAGTCAGCAACAAAGGAAATAGATAGAGGTCAATCGAAGTGTAATATCTACAATATAGAACGATCCGTAATATTTGTAGTTCCTCTTTTTATATATTTTTTTTATCGACCATTCTGTTTATATTCATCTACAAACATAGCCCTTTTCTGCGTCACGCTGTATCCCGCACACAACAGGGTAGGCAGAGGGAACCTAGTGTTGAGATACTCCGTTCCTTACTTTCCCGGCTGTTCGAGGCATTACGTATTGAACGGAACTCAACGCCGCTCTGCCTCGACACCAGAGTAAAAAAAAATAGAAATATAAATACAAATAGGTATTTCATTTTCTCGAGTGGGAATTGAACCCACATCCTGCTGTGTTGCGTTTAAAGTCACACTTTATGTCCCTGCACCAAGACTGGGCTTAATATAACCTGTATGTAACGTATAATATATTTTACGTAATACGCGTAAGTTATACGTAAAATAAAATAGCATATTACAATGAGAGGCCATCGTGGCCCAGGCGCACAAGGGTGTGGCTGAAAGACGACGGTTGTGGGTTCGATGCCCACTCGAGGGAATAAATTATTATTTTTGAATATTTTCTTTAAAATTTCCGGCGTTGACATCCGCCACTCACATGCACTGCCTCCAAAAATCAACGGAAAGTGGGGTCTGCCTACCTTGCTGTGGTCGGGATACAGCGTGAAGGTGATTCGATTTGATTTCCAAATATAGCTTAGAAGCTTTAACATTATGAAATAATTATATTTTTCCCCGTATACAGCGACATTGTTATTCATTTACGTAGCGGCCTTTAAGTCAATATTGACATCCACAAGTCGGTCCTTGAAGTTGTGTAAGGTCGCGCAGGCCGGGTCAATCATGAAATGTTAAATATGGAATCGCCTGACTCGTAGTTACAACGTAGATTGTGCATACATTTATTGGAATTGTAAAAAGTAGTAGACGTTAGTCGTTATTAGTTTAATTAAATTAAATATTTTATTTTGATGTCAGCTTCACACTGTATCCCGCATACAGCAGGGAAGGCAGAGGAAACCTGCTGTTAAGACACTCCGTTCCCCACTTTCCACCAAATTCTGGAGCTATTGCGTGCTAAGTGGCGGAATATTATGTATTTTAATAAAAAAAATTGTTATTTAACACAAAGGGTTGAAAAATATTTTTAGAAAATCTATAATAACTTTAACGGACCTGGGATCAAACTAGTGTCTCTCGAAAACCATCGAAAAAACTTAAAGGGTTTCCAACAAACACTTTCTTTGATTTTAACAATATGTATATATATATACATTTGAATGCATCTAATGAGGTTGCCTTTCACAGGTGTTATATGACGATTGTATTTTGTAATTTTTTCAGTATTTTCTTTCTTATATATATATTTTACAAAATATTTACAATATATTAAAATATTGAGATCATTAACATCATAGAAATTATTAATAAAACTTTTATCAGATAACAGCAATAGTCTCAAAATATCAAATGTACAACAATAGAACGGATTCTCTAAGTGAGTGAGTTCTACAATGTGGTAACTTTACAATCACTTTGAATGCCACGGTTGAAATAAAATATTCAGGTAGATCGATCATTGGTCGAGAAGACGGCAAAATATAGTATTGTTAAATTAGGCGTTGCTTTTCTCACGTACCCAGCCTTTCACTTAGTTACCTATTATAAACTGACACGGTACAATTTCAAATAATTCACCTACACTTATATTATTCAATTCTAAACCATAATGTTGTATTGCTAAAGATTTTTCTTCTGAGTTCTTTGTGAAGAGAGGCTAAAATTATAGTTGCTGTCCAAGCGTGGAAGTCATTTGTGTGTATGTAGATTAGAGGTCATCATACTGTACTGCGATGATCAATTTTTTTTATTAAATTTTTTTAGCTTCACATTGTATCCCGCACTTAGCATGGTAGGTAGTAGGAATCTAGGGATAACGCACCCCGTTCCCATCTTTCTGTCTATTTCTGTAGGCATTGCGTGTTGAGTGGCGGAATTTAACGCCGCGCTTTGCCACGATACCAGAGCCAAGTAATGAAAACATTAAGTATCCATTTCCTCATGTGGGAATCAAACTCACAACTTCTCGCGTTACAGCCTCGTGCCCTTGCGACACTGTTAGTTTTATATTTTATAATTTGGAAATTATAATTTAAATAATGATAATACATAGTAATAATAATAAAATAAAGAAAATAATATTACAGCAAGATTAAGCTATAAAGGCCAGCCGTGGCTCAGCTGCACAAAGTATGACTGTAAAACCGACTGGTTGTGGGTTCGATCCCCACTCGAAGAGACGAAATATTTACTTAAATTTATATTTCTATTTCTTCGCTCTGGTGACGAGGCAAAGCGCGGCGTTGAGTTCTGCCAATCAACACGCAATGCCTCCAGAATTCGGATGTCGGAGTGTCTTAACACTAGGTTCCCTCTGCCTACCCCGCTGAGTGCGGGTCTTAACACTAGGTTCCCTCTGCCTACCCCGTTGTGTGCGGTATACAGCTTGAAGCTGATTTATTTATGTATTTATTAAGCTATAAGCATTTATAAGCAGTTAAGATTTGGCGATGAACAACAAACATCCCATTTACCTGGCTTATACAGACACTAACAAATGATCGTTTTTATTCTGCGCCCGCGCACCGGATACGCATTGGTTCCTGTGAGAATGTCGAACCCGATTTTTTTACCCTCCAAAAAGCGGATGTCCTTCGTTCGACCGGTTATGAAAGGTGTCGAACATATGCCTCGTTTATGGGCTGATACACTTCGATTTGAGTGTTATATTTGATTAACAATTCATAACAATAGGCACAATGAATAAATGTGATCTAAATTGGTTGGATTTTTTGTAATTAATTTTTTTTTAAATTTATTAGCTTCACGTCATATCCTTCATAAAGCAGGGTTGGTTAATGAACTCATTAATTGAGGTAATAAGATTGTAATTAAAACAAATTATTTATTTCATTTAAAAGTATATAGCATTAACAATGTAAATATTTACACAAATAATAAATATTATTTTCAAACAGCTTCACGCTGTATCCCGCATACAGCAGGGTAGGCAGAGGGGTTAGTGTGACGACACTCTATCCGGCTGTACTCATCGCTGTGCCTCGACATCAGAGCCAAGAAATGGAAATATAAATGATCAAACTCACCTCCAGTCGATTTCACAGTAACATTTTGTGCTCCTGCGCCTCAACTGGCCTCAATATTATTTTCGACATTTTCGACAAAAAAATACATTTTTTTAAACATTTTGAAAGTGTTATTCCACACTCCGGAACCTGGTCGGTTTCCAGGAGGCGCGGGTTCGAGTCCCGCTACGTTCAATTTTTATACGTTTTCTAAATAAGTATAAAAAAAATATTTGGCCACTTCTTGAAATGCCATATATTTAATATTGTTATTCAACTCTTTGTGATTCAATGATAAAACTAATTACAATTCTTTACGCGTGTAGTTTTACGATCAAAAACACGATAAGCTAATATTACTAGCTATTAGAAAACTCGTGAGGAAATATTAATTTTCGTAACTCCAGAACAACTTATTGTTAGTAATCAAATTATCAGTTATTTTTAGTTTGAAAATGTTTACAAATACTTCTGCCTGATTTCACTACAATATAAATATTAATTAATTTATTTATTTGATTTATTATGAATTTTGGCTCACATAGCTTACTTACATGTACACACATTTTTTTTTCAGCATCACGCTGTATCCCGCATGTAGCAGAGTCGGCGATAAATTTTGAAGGCATTTCGTGTTGAGTGGCATAGCTCAACGACGCGCTTTTATCGACAACGGAGCGAAGAAATAAAAATGTTAAATATTAAAAAAAAATATTTAATTCTTCGATTGGGAATCGAATCCACAACCTTTTGCGTTTACGATTGTACCTCTGCGCCATGATTGACCTAAAAAATAAATTCTTCAACTTTATAAAACTGTGAATGGCATGGTGTGGTATAAATAGAGTTAAGCAGTATACAGCTGAGAGAGCCTTGTAAGGTCAAAACTCTATTTACTTACTAAACTTGAGGCTCCTCAATAACAACATTAATAAGTAATAGGCTTTGAATACCTTAAACAGTGGCAGTAAATTTACTCAACTTACGGTTGATGTTAAATTGTACAAAAACAAAGACCATATCCTCCATATCTTCTAGGAATATCGAATGCGGTCACTCCTCAGAAACTACTACGTATTTTAAGTTTATCAAAGAAAAGCAAGCAAAGTCCAATGTTGTGCCTCCCTATGAGGTACAGAGAACTAAAGTGACATTTACTTTCTCGTTTAAATATAATAAAAATATAATTACAAAAATAAAACTGAAAAAACAATTTAGCTCAGCACCTGCCTTAAGATCACCTGCTTAAGAAACAAAGCCATTGAGTACCATTTGTATAGACAACGTTTCCACAGTACTCTATCTCGTCTATTGCGGAATGTTCAATGGTTGCTCAAATTATTTGATTACACAAAAATTTAAATATATTTTTAGTAGCTTGTAAAAATCAATATTTATAGAATTAACAGTTTTTTTTTATTTAACTTCACTTTGTTCCCCATTTTTTTTACTTATAGATATAAGTAATTGCTTGCTAATATTATTATATATCAAATTAAACCACAAATAATAATACAGCAGTACACTGCTGTAAACAAGACTTTGCTTCATTTATAGATTAGTGCAGTTAATTTTTTCGAAAAATAATTTATTTGAAAATATAATAGACCTAATATTCGAATTAATAAATGAAATAAACAATTATCGGTTGCGTCTTAGTAGCTATGATGGAAACGCGTTTCCGTAATTGATACATGAAGATATTTATTACATACTATTTGTCACTACAAACGTTCATATTTACATATATTTTACTTGTAAATAGAAAACACTATATACCTACAAGTTTATCTTAAGGAATGCTAGAGTTTTGTTCCATTTTGCCTTTGAGTGGATTGTTTTAGCCCAAAAGAAAGCTTAGCTAAAGTAAATCGAAACCAATTAAATGAAATCACAGTGTAAGGTTTTGATAATTATCAATACGAAATTTCGTAATTATTAGTATATATTATTTTTAATATGCAATTACCTGTGGATTTTTTAAATCCATATCTCTAATAATTTTTTCTAATGAAATCTTAGCAATAAGTCACTTCTTTGAACATATCAATTTAAACACGAACGCGAGATCGTGATTCTTGCTTATATTTTTAAAATAAAAAAAACCAGCTTCCCGCACACAGCAGGGTAGGCAGAGGGAACTTAGTGTTAAGGCACTCTGTCCCCCACTTTCTGTCAAGTTCCGGAGGCATTGCGTGTCGAGTGGCGGAACTCTACGCCGCTCTTTGCTTCAACACTCGAGCGCGAAGAAATGATAAAAATAAATAAATGTAAATACATATTTCATTTCCACACTTTGTGCCCTTGCGCCAGGACTGGCCTCATTTAATTCTTCATTTATTTTGATATTTATTAAAAATGAAAAATGAAAAGAAAAGTACGTAGCTGTATTTTTTGATATATTAATTTAAATAAAATACCACACCTAAAATTAGAACATAGTAAAAATAGGACTGTAAAAAAGTTGAGCACGGACGGACGGAGACAAAAGGTGTTCATAGCACGTGCGTTCTCGGCAGATGTCGTAACGACTCGCACCGACACTGTTGCCCGTGCATTCGGCTCATACTTGACGTGACCACGCTTTATTCGTCTTGAAACGGGACATTGGATTTTGACGTTAATTTGCAACTTTAATTATTTCGATTATTGTATTAAAAAGTAACATTTACATTTGACATTTCATTTTTTTTAGTTTAGGCTGTATCCCGCATACAGCAGGGTAGGCAGACTGCCGAGTGTTAATAGCCTCCGTTTCCCACTTTCTGTTGAATTTTACCGCCGTATTAAATAGCAGAGCTCAACACAGAGACAACGCAAAGAAATGAAAATATTAATAAATAATATTTTAGTTCTCGAGTCGAGATCAAATCTACAACCATCACTTTAGTCATATTATTGCCTCCGTGGCGGCATTGCTCCTCCTCCAAATGCTCCTAGCATTTGCGCCACGATGGTCTCAATCTCGTCTATTTGTTTTAGAGTTTAAAAATATTGGGTCTTTCCATTTTTTCGTAAATAATTCTAGCTCTTTTTTTATAACAATTTCGTTCTGCTATAATGGACGCGGCGAAACGTGGTTTGACCGACGAAATTTACATTGCCATGCCATTTCAGAAAAACGGGACATTTTTACGTCCTCGTGACATCTTTAGGGACACTGGGACACACAAGCAAAAAACGAGACGGTCGCGTTGAAAACGTGTCGCCTGGTCATATTACTGATACTGCATATGGCCGATAATTGATGTATAATAATCAATTTTTGATTAGTTTTTTGTTATCAAAATTATAGCAAATTAAGCTTATAGAGTATTTTTACATGTTTCACTTAATTATAAAAATAGCGCGGTGTATCGAATAAGGAATAGTTGTGCTGTAATTTTATAAAGGTAAAGGTTATAGGAAAAGGTCCACATGACTTTTATAGGTATCGTTTATGCCTACAAAAATATAGCTTTTAATAAATGTATAAAGGAAAACTTACGTGCTTTTATACAATTTCATGCTGCAAAATACATTGTCTAAAAATTATGTAAGTCAAATTGTTTTGAAATAATTTATATGACATTTAAAACGCTGTATCACGCACACAGCAAGGCGGCCAGAGCCTAGTGAACACTTTCTCAATTTTACGCCAATTTTTACGGAACTCAACGCCACGCTTAGTCGCAAAGCCGAGCCAAATAGTCGAGTGGGAATCGAAACCACAACCTGTCGCGCGTCACACGCTGGTCTCCTGCGCCACGACTGGCCTCAAAATTAAAAACAGTACATAATAATAAATTATAATATTAACTTATCCTACTTTTTAAAATATATATATACAAGATTATCAAAATATAAATCCAAATATAAAATGTTCACGTTTAAGCTTCGACTTGCACATGTACATACAATTAACGTATGAAATTTTTGCCCGTTGTTAAGTGTCCCTTGCACTTGCCGTAGAAACTTCGTCTCAGAAGACTGTAATAAAGTTGTGTTAAACTAAAATGAACCGTATAATAAAACGGATAAAGTACAAAATTATTTCATGAAAACAGTAATGCAAATACACTGTGTATGTAGATTTTAAGTTATGACATCAAGAAGCTTTGTAACAGTACCGTAGTGTGGGATTTTAGAAATAAAATATTATTTTGTATTATTTATCATATATTTCTAATTTTAAAACTTCTATATTAGTAACTTAGGTGTTATACGTATATGTAGTACATGTAGCTGAACAGAAAGACAATTTTAATGTGGAGAACAATTTGGTGAATGACGGAAATAGACAGTTCGACATTATACTATTACACTAAAGATCCTTTAAAAGATTTATCTGAATTCTAGTCCATAGGTTTTAAGGTTTAGTTTTGATCGACGTCGTCCATGTTGCCGCAGCATTGAGTGCCTCCAACGGCAGTATAACACATTCTATCCTCATTTGCATGGAAATGAGATCCCTGAACATTCTCGGAGGCGCAACCCTCCGTCTTCCGGCGCCTCCTTTGCTTAATTACAATGATGACATACTCGTTCAATATGACGTTACTTATGCTTAGGTCCTATAAAATTAACTGTAGATGAGTGTTTTTGGTGTTAGTTCTAAATGTTGGCCTTTTATATTACTATGTATGGACGTATGTTTCGGTAACTTTTAAATTTAGATATTTTTTATATAACTATGTAAGCCATTAAATTATACTTAAACTAAATTAAGATTAACTTATAATTTATTTTTTACTAGTAGTAGCGACAAAAGAAAAATCGATGTCAACATAATAAAAAAAATATCCATTAACATTTACACTCACAAATCCCACTACACAGATTTTACCGAGCATACCTTTGTGTATAGTTGATAATACGAATGACATGGCCCTATAACGATTTTATTGTTTAAAAGCTTTCAGTTAATTAATTCATTCGTGAAAACGTACATAATTACCGCTTATTTACCGGTCAGCACATATCCGCATGTCAGGGCACGCAACCACCCCCCACTCCCTACGTCCTCCATCCCACCTCCCTCCTTCCATGCTAACGCCATTACAGTAATTAGAATATGCTTAGGCATAATTGATGGAGTCATAAACTAGTTTCCAGATAGAACATGGAATAATCGATTCACTTACATTTTTAATGTTTCAGCTTAATGTAATTGTCAAATCTGGGAAACTGTATTCTAAGGTGGTAGTGGGTTTCTACACTTACCATTATCATGGTAATCCTTTCTGGTCATCATATAAACTTTTGAGATGCATTAAAATAACACAAAGGCAAAGAGATTATACCTAGATATATATTAAAAATCTCTTCAGCCACTGAGTGATTTAAAGACAGTCGAAGCTATGTGGCGTAGAATACTTAAATAGGTCGAGCATGTAGATTCCTTGGTAGTGCCCTACTCCCCCACGAAGGAGAGCACTAATAGAGAGTTTCCCGAAACGGAAAACTTCTTACGGGAACGGTAAACGATGAGATTTTACGTTTTACAGTTCACGCGGATAAAGTTACGGGATGAAGTTTACGTATGATCCTTATAAATGCAAATTCACAGAAGAGCGTGTATATTCTAAATCTTCCTCCCAAGTCACAGGAGTTAGTATTTATATTTAAGCATCTGCCGTATTTTGTGAGATAAGCAAAGAGATCTTAGAGGCTGACTAACATACTGTTTTCCAGTTTCAGTATATTTGAAAACACTAGGTACATTCTGAGTGATTAGTAGAATTATTTATTGTAAAGATGCATAGGATTTTAAATTAAAAATAAACATTAAAAAAGAAAAATGTAAAGTTACTTTGGACGTAAATATATACATATATATATATGACTTTGAGAAAATTTTAGAGTTATAAATCGTTTGATGCGCACACGCATTACAGCACAAGACTTCAAAGCGAAGCTTTCTTAGTTAGTACTAAATTAGTATATCTTGCAAAAAAATATAAAAGTCCAAAAACCTGATTCAGAATAAAATTTGCAAAGTTTATAATATACTTCTATATTTTTTAAATATATTTCTTATTTTGGTGTTGTACAGTTGCCTGAATTGTCCAAGGATTTTGATCTAAATACTTTCATATTGTATCACAGCACTAGTAGGTAAGTGTTAAAACTGAGGAAGCAATTTGCAATATGTATTAATACATAATTTAAACGTTAAACCGAGCCACTTGAGCGAAGTTGACTTATTTGTGCTGTTTATTCCATCTCAGGAGAATCGTGTCTATTGTTAATTACTTTAAGTTTAAGGTGTTACAGTAATAACTACTAAATATTAAACTAGTTTATGATTGTATAGTATTAAGTGAATGGAGTGAGATAGACTACGTACGACACGCGACGGCTGTATATGTACTTGTAGGTACATGCATAGATATGTATCAGATTGAGGCAGTTGACAATCAATGCTTGTTGTTATGTTAATATAGAGACATACATATTACATAATATGCAACAGACGGAGGAGGAGGTCGTTTCAAATGCCCTTTAATTTTTAACACTTTCTAGATGTTGTCTATACAAAAAAATATCTAAATAACAACAAAACGGAGTGTCTTAACACTAGGTTCTTTCTGACTACCCGGTTATGTGCGAGATACAGCGTGAAGTTGATCAGCAAAATGTTCGAAAAAACTCTTTATTTATACATTTTATCTATATATTTTTTTATTTCTGATGTATTTTATTCGTTTAATTATGCAGTCTAGCCGCATGAATCTTATCGTTTTACTTTCATTCATTTATTCGGCGACAAAATTTGAAAACGTAATAGAAATGCCACAAGCAGTAATATAAAGTACCTTTAATTTTTTTGTTAAATTTTATACCAATAGACTAGAAATATGCATGTCATTTCTCGAAGCTATTATTACCATCCACAGAATTGTTTATGCTAATATGTTTCAGAGAAGATGACAGAACATCAGAATGGAATATTATATTAAAAGTATCAGTTCAGGTATATACTAACTGTTACAAAAACTACCGTTGTCTCGAAGTGAACGATGCTCGCCCAGTAATAAACATTTCAACAAGGTATTAGTGCTCTATATTCCTCGACATAATCAAAGTTGCACAAAGCGGATGACCTACGAGGCCATTTAGGTATCGCCCGTCACACGGACATCCTAAAATATATGAATGGAGCTCGGGACTACATAAGCGAGTGCAATAGCGGTGGAGCTTCTAAAAGCTGGCAAAAAATAGGAGAAGTGACAAGTTTATTTCTTATAAGTACAGGTGGTACAGAATCGCGTTGAAAAGCATGTAATATTAGTTAACCGACGTTGACACCAAGAGTTTTTCTGTCTCTTGTATAGCATTTTATAGATCAGACGTGTTGAATAAATTATTATCATCCACCACTTCTGGTGGGTTTGGTTGTACGTAGTCTTGCGTCATTTCCAATAATTTGGAGAAACATTAAGTTATATCATCAAATTTTTTTGCTATTTGGTCTCAACCAAAAGAAGACAGAGTAAAGATATTTTTAAAGTGATAGAACCCAGTTCATTTGGCGACATTAATTGAAAACAATTTTTTTACCATTCTTAGATTTTTTTCAGGCATTTTCTTGAGCACATATGGTATTTAACTATTTTTTTTGAATGCTCAAAACCTTGAGAACCGCATTCTTTTAGAACATGCTATACTGGGTAATAATTAATACTTGGAAATAGAGGATCACCTTTATCAGTTTGTCTATTTGTACCAATCACGTCTATACTTTTCTAACAATGTTAGATTTTTTTGGAGTTAAGACCATAAATAAATTAAGACGGTTTTTAAAGATTCTTCGTCATTATTCTTATCAAAATTCTAAAAGAAATTCTAAAAGATATGAATAAGATACTTAATTATTCTTATCTTATTCATATCTTTTAGAATTTCTTACAATTTTTCTGAACAAAGAAGAATTTTCCTTTTTAAGTAGTTAACCCGTAGTTGTATTGCTTAATTCATTATAAACTAAAAAGTCTCAAGATATATATGTAAATACAATATATTTTTATTTAACATATTTTTATAATATCTTATATATAAATTGAATTCAAATTGAGTTCCAAGAATAATATAGTCTCGCATATTATTTTTAGACCTAAGTGAAGGTGCAAATAGTTCAGTGCAATAAGACCGGTTCTGGGCGGTGTCCTGACTCCTGGCATTCCCGGTTTGCGGACAATTCATTGGCTTCCTATGTCTTACCTTTATTTATGTAATTGTTAAACTCAAATATCCTATTAGGTTTTTAAGGGTACTTACGCTTCCTTAATTTATCTTTTGATATTTGAATATATTAAATTATAATTAATAATTTAACGTATCTAACAATATAAGTTACGTTAAAGATTAATAATTGGAATATTAAAGATAATCAAATTACATATATTAAGGGCCCAGGGCAAGGTGTGACTGTAAGATCCACAGGTTGTGGGTTGATTCCCACTTGAAGAAATGAAATATTTGAAATATTTAATTTATTCGCTCTGCTATCAGCGGAAAGTGGAAAGCGGAGTGTCTAAATATTAGGCTCCCTCTGCTTACTCTACTAAATGCAGGATATAGTGTAAAACTATTTAGTATTTAAGGCATTGAGACTTGGCAGGTTGTTTCGATATATGTTTTTAAACGGGCCGAAAAAAGAGAGAGAATTTGATGAAAAAGAAAATAATAACATTTAACATTAAAATAATGTAGAAGTAAATACAACGTCCATAAATTGTAAGTCAGTCCTAATTTTCAGCAGTAACTAAGAGTAAGTATTAAATCACACCGAGAAATTGCCATACAAATTGCAGAATTATTAAGTTTGCACATTTTCATAAGGTCGGCTCCGGAGTAATCGCTTTACTTGGTCCAGATGATTTTAGATACGCCATCACAACGGCCACCCAAAAGAGATAGAGGATTTTAAATGCAACTGGTTCGAAAAAGACAACATTTTCACTAGAAAATTTGAAAATTATATAAATCACTGTCAATAATTATACAAAATAAACCTAAAAAGTCATTCTTTTAAGGTACATTTTGTTTCGAACTCAACAGTACTTACTTTATTTTCAACTGAAGCTGTAACGAGAGCACATTTTTATCCGTAGAAAGAGCGAGTTGGAAATTACAGTAGCATAGAGTGGGAGAAAGACAACGATACATAACATTTATATTCTGTACGTGTAAGTTTCAGGCAACGGTCGCTGTGAAACTCGTAAATGGGAAAAAAGCAACAACGGAAAACTCAACCGCCTTTAGAGATGTGAAGTCTTTTACGTTATTCGTGTAAAAATATTGAAATAGAATGATCTTCCTTTGAGCTTTTTTATATGTTATATATATACAAATTACAAATTATTGGAAGCTGTTGCGATTTATTATGTTATTAAGTAGATGTGCGTAATACAGCGTGAAGCTGATTTATATGTTTTAACCATCAGTCAATTTGTACAAGGTTGGTAAAAATAAAAGGAATCTGCATTTTTTTTGCTTTTAAAACGACTTTAATACTACTATAATAAACTAAAGATATTGTGGATCACTATTTGTAATATTTAAGATTTAAAAGGTACAAGACATTTTAGTACACAAAATGTAATTTTTTCTACTTTATAATAAAGCAAAGATTATTAAATAATATTTAAAAAAAACGTAAATAAACTTCTAGGTATATTATTTTATACAAATCATTTCAGACCGTAGAAGCATGCTCCACTAACCCTAGAGCGGATATTAAAAAATATTCATTAAGAATCTTTGCCCGAAAATGAATCGGAATATCGACAAGCAATTAACAGGGAACGGTTCCTCCCATCCCTAGCTACTCGTCATCGGAGTACGAGCCACGTTGATATTTCCACGTAGATTTCACTCCGTAAAACCTTTGCCGTTTATTTTTATATACATTTTTGGTTGGCACATCTCTTTTTATTCACGATCACTTCAATATTGCGCGTGAACTTCTCAGACTGAGGGTATTTTAAGCTTTTTATTTGATTCGAAGTGAGTACATTTTGTAATACATTATCTGCATAAATGCATGCAAATTTATCTAAATGTCTAAATTTTAGGCAACATAAAAATAATAAATAAATCTTAAACACGTAGATATCGGCAATCTGACAGGATCGTATATAATTAGGCAACATTTTTCTACAATGTAATATAGGAACGAATAGAATAACTCTAGGAACGGATCCACGATTCGAATTCAGGTTATGGAGTGGAAGAAAAAAAAGAAGAAGTTTTTACACTAGGCTCACTCTACCTCCGCTGGGGCTATGGACGAATCCCTTGGCTGCCGTGATACCAGCATGTGGCGGCCGAGGAGGAGCACTGTTTTGTTTTAGTGGGTAGTATGCATGACCTATATCCGGGTCATGAGTCCTATGTAACCAGCTCGAGTTCCTACTAGAGTGGCGTAATAGGGTTCCTTACGATAACAAAAGGTTCCTTCTGATCAAGTGTGATAAGTTGAGGCCAGTCGTGGCGCACTGGTGACTGGTTGTGGTTTCGATCCCCACTCGAGGAAATGAAATATTTATATACATTTCCTCGCTCTGTTGTCGAGGAAAAGCGCCAATGCCTCCAGAACTCGACGGAAAGTCGGCAACGGAGTGTCAACACTAGGTTCCCTCTGCCTACCCTGCTGTGTGCGGGATACAGCGTGAAGCTGATTTAATTTTTAATTTTGATCAAGTGAAATAAAGCGTAAATCAATATGAAACTAAGATATACAATTTATGTATGTCGAAAGAAAGAACTAAGTAAGTATTCTAATAGTGTACTTCGACAGAACTTACCCAAGATTTCTTACGTAACGTGATGCACTGATTTCGTCAACGAAGCGAATTGTAAACAATCATTATGTAAAGAGAAAGCTCTTGGAATCACTGCGCATTATTAACTATTGGGTAATAAGAATTGCTTCAAAATATTGTTGATTTGATTTAAAGAAAATTTAATATAAATATAACGTTAATTCCAATGTTTTATAAATATAGGAATGTATTAATCTAATTTTAACTTGAAAAATTAACTTAACTTAGCTACACTCTCTCTCTCTCTCTCCGCTCTCTCTCTAACGGGATAATCAGAGAGAACGGAGCGTCAGACACTGCAGTCTCTGCATACCTCTTACGCCTCGTCCATTGTCATCAACCTCTTCATACATGTCCTCCGGGTGGTCCTCACGGTTGTTACGTAACCTTCCTCCAGTATGTATTTAATTTTAATGTAAGTATATTAAACTTAACGTAGAGCATTTGCATTGGATTAATATAGCTAGCCATACCTATCTAGCTATCTTAGGTTTTGTTACACAAACTATGGAACTACGTTTATATAGCAAGACGCAGGCAATGTCTGTATGTAGATACATTAACTGTAATTCGGTAGACATACATATGTAATTTAACGTATATTACATATGTATACCTGTATCAAAGATATATTGATTAGATATCAGTATATATTTGTTTAATACTTACTGCAGGCCATCGTAGTACAGGGTTACAAACGTTTTCGGTTCAATTTCCATTCGGGGTAATGAAACATTTTACATTTTCACTTCCTGGTAACGAAGCAAAGCGCGGCGTTGAATTACGCAACGTCTCAAGAATTCGGTGGAAAGTGGGAAATGGAGTGCCTTAACACGAAGTTTCCAGGTTCCCTCTGCCTCTCTGTTATGTGTGAGATATAGCGTGAAGTTAAACAACTTACTTACTTTATAGATTAAATATATATGTATAATAATAATAATAGTTTATTTTATGTACAATTTCAAACAACCATAAACTTGTCACTAATGCTAAACTCGTATTAAGTTTCCAATTTTTTTTATACACAAAGGTCAATGGTAAATTAATTAGAATTGTTATTAAATATATATTTAAAAAATTTAAAACTACTTCAAAGAAAATATCATACAGATTAAAATTATTATGTACAGAGACAGCACTGATAGTTGGAACTTGTCGATTGCTCTGTCGCAGCCAGTCCGAGAGGGCTTGTGTCATTGAACGAGAGTTTGAGTGAGTAGTCAGAATCAGTTGATAGATGTATATCTAGACTAAAATATTAAATCTGATATAAAGATATAAGATGTATGTTTGACAATGCTAAGAAAATTACTTCATGTTACAGATAAAATAAAAGAAAGATAGAAATTATATCATAGCAATCTCAATAAAAAAAATATAGATTTATATTTTCTATACGTACAATAAAAAAATATAAGACTAACAATATCTATAATAATAATAATATAAAAAAGAACTCGACGAAAGCTTTAACAAATGTATAACGGCGTACCATAAGAATAATACAAATGAGATTAGTGACTAAAGTAGTGTAGTCTTTAAGATCAAATCTAATACCGTACTATGAGTCAGATGTCGCATAAAGTATGTTCAAGATAATTTCACCTGACCCCTGCCAGTTCATTGACTGCGAGTATGGCCTGCATAGTGGCAGTGGTATACGCATGTCTAGTTCGTGTATGGTCCAAGTTTATACGATCATGTAATTTAGTACTGTATGTAAAATACCTGAAGTAGAATATTTCATGTAAACATGAGTAAATTTATATTTTTATTTATAAAAAAGTTATAAAACAAACGAATAGCTTTAAAGAGGAACGATTATACAACAGATCAGACTAAAATTATTATTGGTGGAAACTAAAAGATCTACTTAAGGAAATCTAATGTTTATTTATATAATATGAATATTGAACGAAAATAGCAAACATTTTGGGCATATGAATACTACAATTATATCATGATTATTATCAATAAAAACTTTATCTTACACCAGTACAAATATTTTTTTATCACTAGAAAAAATATATAAATGACAAAATGTTAAATTGCCTTATGACTTGTACCACGCTGTACATAAGCGAGAGCCTACCGTGTATCAAGTATTTCAATATATATATAAAGGAGATGTAGAAACAACGAGGAAATTTATCTCTTCAAGCGTAGGTGTTAGATTCTTGAGATGAGTTTTAGTTATTCATCCAATTTTATGTAAACAAAAGACCTTTAAAGACTTATACTCCTTTTTTAACCATATCGGGCTCTGTGTGTAAACAGCTCATTATTATTATGATAAATTACACACACAATATTAAAAAAAAATTAAAGTGCAATTAAAAAGTTTTCACTTATAAAAAACATGGTAAATGTATTCTTCACTTAAAATTGGATAATATAAAAAAAAAATTTTTTTTTGATTTACGCTGTAGCTCAAAGCACAACAGAGTAGGCAGAGGGAACCAATATTGTGCATACGTATATATTGCTTTAATAAGATGGTGCTAGAGAAAACTAAATTTTGTGCAAGAACGAAGAAGACCGTGCTAACGAACACGCCAAAATCCTCAGTGGCCGTATAGATGACCAGGTTCCGCCATATATGGAATGCTATTCTTATCTCTGAGCTGGTCCACTCCAGTTCCAGCTTGAGCTATTTAATAGCAAACAACGTAATGCTATTCGAATCTTTAGGAATCCAATAATCCGTGACGCACTTTGGCTTTGCTTATAGACTTGATTACTTTAATGGAATTTTGTCTTGTCCCAAAATTCCGTTAAAGTAATCAACGTATTGAAATAAAATTTTATAATTTCATGTCAGCCTATCGCAGTCGAGCAGTCAAGTCAGCCATCTTCAACTAGTCTGTTCAATGTGCTGTAAGTTATTAATTCTAAGTTGTTTCCCTAATGGCATATCATTAACGTTGAGAAATATCAATACTGCCATCTTACCAACTTTTATTTTTGCTGTTTCTAATCATTTCCTTCATTGATATCATACATCAGTTTTGGTAATTATTTTTCTAAAGCACACAAGTCTCTTTTACATCTAGATCCGTTAAAAGTCTACATGAAATCAATAATAGGACAAATTTTAGCATTAGGACTTTTGCAAAGTAGTTTTCTTTTAACACAAAACTAAGAGAATTTAAGGACAGATCAATTGTTACTGTGAATTTTTCTTTGGAAACAGCTAGAAGCAAAAGTTATTTGCAAATAAACATATTAAAAAAATATCTGATGTTACAAGAAAATCTATATTATTATATACAATATCTAGATATATATTTTAAGTTAAAAATGTGAAAAAGTGAAACAACTAGCTTTGTACATATAATATTCTAGCACTAAGGTTATTATAATAAGCAATATAAAAATCGAGTTCAAACTAGAAACTCTGACTTTATACCTATTAAGTAAAACAGTAAAATAAAACCTTGTGCCATACATATGTAAATTAACAACATATAATTTATATTTAACCTTACCAACTAATCAGCAGTTGTAAACTCAGTGTGCAATACGACCATTTGAATAATTTATTTATTGGTTAGATAAAGACATTTATTATTGTTAAACTAATTTATGATGACTATTTATTAGCACAGACTGAATATAATAGAAACATAGATTAGATGAGTCAATTACATCGCGGGTGGTCTCAATAAATTTTAATATGCTTAGGCATTTAGAGAAAAAGGTACATATTTAGCATATCCAATATGAAATCGAATAGATTTACCGCCGCCTTTAACTGTTTACGAATATAAATTTGCTTGTTGATAGAATTTAAGGAGCTATTAGCGTTATATTTGATTTAGTAGCTGTTAACATTTGAAATTATCCATATTTAATAACTATACATATAAGAGATTGATTTAAACAATATATCTCCGTATTACCAGTCAGGAGGCCAGTCGTGGCGCAGTGGTACAAAGTGTGACTGTAAAACCGACTGGTTGTGGGTTCGATCCCCACTCGAGGAGATGAAATATTTACTTACATTTATATTTTCATTTCTTCGCTCTGGTGTCGAGGCTAAGCGCGGCGTTGAGTTCTGCCACTCAATACGCAATGCCTCCAAAATTCGGCAGAAAGGAGTGTCTTAACACTAGGTTCCCTCTGCCTACCCTGCTGTGTGCGGGATATAGCGTGAAGCTAATTTAATTTAATTTTTTTTTATCTCCGTATTACCTATCTTTAATCTGAAATATGGTTTAACATAATGGTATATAATGAAGTAAAGATGCGTGAATTACTGAAAACCCTAATCTATAGACATTTTGGTATTCTGGACAATGATATGACTAAAATAAAGTATTTATGATATTGTGCCTATAGAAAAGTAATCTTTAAGTATTTGAATATAATTTACTAATTAACTGTTTATTATTACTGCTTTTGGTATAAGCATAGCATTCTTAAGGAATCCAGGTAATCATACAAAAATATTATGATAATACATCATCTCGTACAACTAGCCCATATGGTATACAAAGTGTTCTCCCAACGCAGTACATTAGTGTCTATGTTCTTCTATCACGAGTCTACGTTCTTTTATTACAAGTCTACTTCTTCTACTACGAGTCTACGTTCTTCTATTTTGTTTCTTTCTTTTCTAGAATAATGAAGACTAGTAAATTCTTTTCTTTTGTCTTTTTGTATTATTTGTTCATTATTATTAGTATAGTACGCAAGCAATACAGGTATTTATTTAATTTCTTTATGCTCTTCAACACGAATTCGTGCAATTACGAAACAGAATGTAGGACATACATCCGGTAAACTGTAAATATCAATGGGCGCTGCCAACCACTTGTCACCATGCATTATTATCCTTTTTTGGTAATTATGTAACAGATATGGCGTTACAAGGTAATTTTAGTCTTAAATTTATTTGTTTATATTAACTTACTTAAATTATGAGTCAGCTTCACGCTGTATCCCGCACACGGCAGGGTAGGCAGAGGGAACCTAGTGTTTTTTAGACACTCCGTTCCCCACTTTCTGCTGAATTCTGGAGGCATTGCGTGTTGAGTGGCAGAACTCAACGCCGCGCTTAGCCTCGACACCAGAGCGAAGAAATGGAAATATAAATTTAAGTAAATATTTCATCTCCTCGAGTGGGGATCGAACCCACAACCAGTCGGTTTACAGTCACACTTTGTGCCGCTGCGCCACGACTGGCCTCAAAAATTATGAGTAGTTTGTGAATATTTAATAAATTAAAATTAAAAAAAATGTCGAGAACCAAAATAGATACATATTATATGTTTAGTTATAAATCAGTTTAGGGCCAGATCTCTAAAGTATGTCATTTTATTCTTCTTTATTCTCTGTTTTTTATTTCCTTGTAGATATCATAAGAATTGCAGTAGTATAATTTGAAATTCTATGGTATTTTTATTTGTGTGTGTAAGTAAAATATATTTTTTCTTGAAATACTCTTAAGGAAACTAATTAATCCAGAATTTTATTAACGATGCATCACAGATAAATAATAAAAATCCTAAAAATCATGACAGTAATGTGAATAATAAATGTTAATTAAAGCAACAACTTAGCAAACATTTGCCTCGAATGTTTATTATCGTGTAACTTTGAATTTATTAAGTTGTTATTTTATTACAATAATAAAGTTTTCAAGCCGCCAACAGAACTAAATAATAATAATTCATAAGTTGACAACACGTGAATAATTCGAGTCGCGAGCTGTTATCAGCCGCGCTTGCGCACTGCGCCCGCCGCCGCGCGCCGCCCCGCACGCGTGCTGCCGCTACTAAATATCGTCCATACAATTGATGACTTTCAGAACTTACACAATTCACATCGCTGTTTATTTACTTTATTTTAAACTAATATTTTTTGGTTGCAACGTAACTTAAATCTTACAATTTATCAGACCATTGCTTTATTATACTTAATAGTAGCCAACTCCAAAATAAACCACCACAGTACACCGTAATTAACCGCAGCAATTAGTGATGCCGGTAATTTAAAGATTGCTCAAAAAAGGGCTCTAGATTTCGTCGTTCCCAAACAGCAGTAACAATTTAAGATAAAAAAAGATAAAAGTCAATGTAAGCCGAACAAGATTCCTCCACGCTGCAGTGTTAAACGCCGGCCGCGACTAATTGCCCGATAAGTCGTCGATTCGCGTCTCGTTTTAATAAGGTGCGCTGTGAGCATGTAAGCGTAGATGACGATGGAATGCCACGGTCAGGCGCTTCTGTGTGCGTTAGCTGTCTCTGTGTGCGGACGTCTGCTACACGCTCAACCGTCCAGTATAATTTGGACTTCTACTCTTCCTTAGCTCATATAATCTTTGGGGATCGCCGGCACTAAAAGATGAGAATTCAAAGCTCAGCGCTCGATGGACGTGTAATATTGTAACTACGTGATCGTTGTTGCCACGCCGAGCCGTACTGATACTTGCATTTGTGTGTAACCTCGATTCTGACACACTAAGATATGAGGCATTGTGGATATAAACACGTAGTAATTCGCGAATATCATTATCCTAATGAGCATATATATGTACCTAGAGCATGTATTCGTGACATGATTGGAAAATAGTAGAAAATTATTAAGAAATTTGTATGTACTCGTACATACGACTTCTTCAATAATATTGATTTTAAGCGTACAATATTTTTATTTTTGGAAAAAAGAGGCTATAAAAAAATGTGAATGTAAAAAAAAATGGCAAAAAAGTAGAAATGGTTTTCCATTTAGACACATCCGTTCCCAGAGTTGGAGCGTTTTCCCACGGTGGGCCGTGTGTCCGCCTCCCTGCCACATCCACCGCTCCCGTCGTGGCGTGTGTTTGTAGCTCACTACGGGTTTAGCATTCAAAGCGACGCAATCGTTTCGCGACATTATACTTTGATATTTATTGCCAAGACACCACTCCGTCTTCTTAACCTTCAGTCAATGGTCCGAGTGATCTTCAATAAAATTACGATCATTCTTGTACAATAAAATTAAATTAACTTTAAAGAAACAATGTTTGTTTGCTCAGAATTTTGTAAAAAGTGAAACTCTTCGTACGATTTCTTTTTGTGTGTCTGAATTTTTTAAATGCTTTTGTTTTTAATGGTAATAATTAAGACCTTATCAGTAATTGTATGTACATATGTCTAGGTTTTAAATACATTTTTTTCCTATGTATTTGTCCAGGCAAGGCTAAATATTTTTTTTTCATAAGCAGAATTGGTATTTTTATTTGTTTACATACCTACCGTACTGAATTGTTACATAATATTTGGTTTTATTATTATTTTTTTGCTTAATGCTATATCCCGCATACACTTATGGTGCAGGTTAGGCAGAAAGTACTTAATGCAAAGTGCGGCGCTGAGCGGCAAAACTGAACGCCGCACTTTGCCTATTAGACCGAGAAAATAGAAATAATTAATTTCCACGAGTAATATCGAACCCACAACCACCGTGTTCATACTCAGACCCACCCACATTGGCCTCAATGGCCCTTTATGATGTTTTTATTATTGACATTATTAGAAAAGTCCTTGTCTCAAAGTTTGGTTCTACCTGATTATCTTGAAGCAAATATGATTGATCATCATATTTTTTTTTAATTACAAAGTATGCACGATATTCTGTAGTCACTTAAAGATAAAATCAACCCTCTGAACATCAAAGCCCTAAAAATCCTGAAACTTTAAATTATAGTTCCTTAGTTCCAGTAAGTTATTGACTATCAGAAGCAACAATAAAACAAACAAAATAATAAATAAACCGCCTTTAAGACAGTGTAATAGTAATATCCAAATATAAGTAGTAGCTCATCCATATAAAAATAAAATTAATTTGTTAGGGGGCGAACGACTCGTGGTCGTGCGTTATTTTCGTCGCCAACTTACTTACGTCGACAATTATTCGGGAATTCGAAAGATCACCCCAGAGCGGCGGTCGTTGGCTCCTGACTCATTCTTTTGTTTGTTTTGCTGGTGATCACTTTTGGGATAACATAAGGTTAAAGTGACGATCGGAAATAGTTAATTAAGACTTCTCACAGTTTACGGCCAAGCTGTAATATATAAACCTATATAAAATTGTGACAGAAACAAACATCGATAAATGTCAGCCATCATGGGTCCTCATTTAAAATATTTACTTTTATCCTCATAACTATACCTATACTTGGTTATATTACGTACGTCATGATAGTAACTACTATGTTTAATATTGGATATTTAATAATTCAAGAACGTAATGTTTTAATTTATTCATGTTATGTTTAGTAATAAGAAGAAGATTAGCTATTACTATATAATTTTGATTTTATAGTAGTTTAACCTTCACCCTGTATCCTGTAAGTGGCAGAGTAGGCAAAGGGAACCTGGGAACCTAGTATTATGATTACTCCGTTCCCATTAAGAGACTTTCGTTCTCCATTTAATCGCCAAATTCTGGAGGCATTCCGTATTGAGTGGCGGAACACGCAATATCTGCAGAATTTGGGGGAATCACATATAGTATTCATCACATATTGGGTTTATCACATATAGTGTTTTGTCACTATAAATAGTATTCAGTAACAAAGACCAAATCACTTCATTAACATTGGCCAATCTTAATTAAAATATACCTAGTAATATCGACGTCTCAAAAGATCTTTGAACTTATACGCTCTTTAACTACACTAATTTCACATAAATAATTAAAAAACATATAATAATTAATATATATGGATACATATATATCCAATCAAAGCTCCACCACATAGACAGCATACAAGTACAATGCTTTTAGAAAATAAAACTAAACTTTTGCATTTATCTATCGTTGTTACAGCTTTTGTTACTAGCAATATGTTTGAGGCCAATCAGGGCGCAGAGGCACAAGTGTATGTCTGTAACAGCGGCAAGTAATGGGTTTGACTCCAACTTGAGGAAATGAAATATTTAAATTTTCATTTCTTTTCTCTGATGTCAAGGCAAAAGGAGAGGCGCATTGTTGAATTCCTTCGCGCTGCCTCCAAAATTCGACGGAAATTGGAGAGCGGAGTGTCTCAACATTATGCTCCCGCCTACCCCGCTTCACGCGAGATGCAGCGTGAAGCTGAAATAAAAATCTATACCTCATATAATACATTAAGCTAGACACATATATTACTCAAAACAATACATAAAACGCATTATTTGTGTTCAAAACAAGCAACAAAACGTTTGGCAAATCGCACGAATCAATCTATTCCATATCGATTAGAAACGTTGGATTCGACTTGAGTAGCCGCCACGAACATCGATCTGGCGCAGCGCACCTACGCCGCGAGTAATTCGAATGTTGCTAATTATAGGTGCTATTGCGGTTATAATAAGATCCTCCCGACTTCCCAGAAACGAGGCCGCCTGCTTTATTAATATTTATCCAATACACGCCGATACTGAATGCTCGGTCCCAAGTTAAACTGACGTAGTCAAAGAAAACGCGCTAGCCAGAAATAAAGTCGTAAAGTACCGGAACGATTTTAATCGATGTTCTCAGTTTATGTAGCGGATTAAAGGCGCAGTAAGTATTGGGAAGTGGACTTCGGGTAAATGTTTAAACACGTTGCTAATAAGTGGTTGAGAAGGTTTTATTGGTTTATCGGAATGGCATGGTGGAGTTGTGAAGTTTCGTGTGTTTTTTGTATGCACAATTATTTAAATATGTCATATATATATTTTTTCTTTAATCGGAGAATTCGTTGATTTGGGTATATTGAATAATGAATTTTAGCATTTTTAACAAAGAAATTAAAATATTTTTTTCTAGTTTATTCGAACCTACGACCATCATGTTTACAATGTGACGGTGGCTATATAATTATATCTATATATATTCAAAATATGTAGATACTTAATAGAAGCAATCAAATATAACATCCATTGTTATCTCGAAACAAATTGTATGGACGAACAAATAATGAAAATTATAACAGGTATTAGAAAAGCAATTTTACAGAAGTGGCAGTTATTCGAACTTTGCCTGTCTGCAACTAGCGTCTGTCTGTTAGATCTATAATACAAATAAATACTAATAAAATGAAATCTATCTCGTTTTGTGTATTACATATATTAATCTTTCAATTTTATCTTTTTAGTGTATGTTTTAAAACTTTTTTCCTTATATAAGATTTGGAAGACAATCCGTTTGATACGTTCCGAATAATATCGAGTCATTGAGTGTACAGTAGCAAAACTAAACTCCGCCTATCAAAACCGGAATGAAGATCGAATTCACATCTACTGCAATTTATCTTTTTCTGCAATGGCTCTGCGCCATGATAATTTAAAATTTATCAAAATAGCTTTAACAATTTTTATTTAAATTAGAAACGAATAATATATTAACTGTGGTGTATAAAATCAAATTTCGTACGATTTGCATTTAATTACACCATTTTTAGAATTGTTTTCAGAACTCTCGCCTACGGCTTCCGCGGAAGCTGACGGGCACGCATGAAACAATGCGCACGCGCAACACGCACATCGTTTATAGAAGTATTTTTATAAGATGAAATAGTTATAAAAATAAATTACAAATATTTTTCCATTTATAAAGAAAGTATCTTATTTTTTTTTGTAAATGAAACCAGGTCTGTGACCAGTTTGTAATTTCATCGGTAGATTAAGATATTATATGATTTTATTTATAGTAGAGAGTTGAGAGAATTAAGATTGTCAATATTAAATTTATTTTAAACGTCTATAGTTTTTGTTTTGGACAAAATATCTATAGAAAAGATTTATTAACAAACCTATATATACCTATATATAAATGACGTGAATAATACGTTATTGTGGGAAAACCGCAGATAAATATGGTACATAAATACATATAAACGTACGTATCTACACAACGTGATTGATTTTCGAGTGTTTATTGTATTATAATATTATGCAGTGGTTGTCGGACAGTGGACGCGTTGGCCACTAGCCAATGCCCTGGCCTCAAATTGATTTTGCCGCTGCTGTACCAAAACTCTAGTACATGCATTAGTAGTGGAAATTAATTTTCCTATGGATGTAAAATTATTGACTCATTCTATTAATGCGTCGTATTTTAAATGCAATGTGAACTAAAGCTTTTGCAATGTTTACATGTAACTTTTCTGGTTTGGTATCGAAATTAGGCAGTTTTGTCATAGGTCCTGAAGGGCAACCACTTAGCCACACGCCACACAAAGGCGTCAAATTGACGGTCTCGATTATAGATTGGTTGCCTCATTTCTACAATCTTGTTTCTTTTTTCAGCTTGACGCTGTGCGCGAAATTTTTACTATATAACAAAGAAGTAGAAGAAATACAGGTGAAGAAAGGCAATAAAAAGACCAAATGGATAAACAAAGTAAATGCGCTAAAAAGACGTTGAAAACAGAGAAAAACATACAAAGATTTTCTCAAAAATTTCTGGAGAAAGAGAGATCGATTACGGAGCAACTTTTGAACTGGATTCGATGCCAGGAATGCAAAGACTGGGCAAATGAATATTGTGTTTATATAGATGTTTATTAGGTGACAGACGATTGGGCCACCATTAAGTGCTATGTCCAGGTCTACCCGCCAATTCTTGTGATGGTAGAAAAATAAGAAAAAATAATTCTTATTACATTTTGTCAAAAAATTTGATTTGATTACTAATATTTTATTAATATGAGTAAAAATGTTTCTTATTTTATTTTAACTACAAATTGAAGTCAATAATTTCGTTAATTTATTTTTTATTTGCAGTTTATTGAAGCGTCCGGGGCTACTCGATCCTCCTCTAATTACAGCGTTAGGTTCCTCCACTCAACAGGACATATCTTAAAATTGAAACTGTGAAATGGAGTGTCTTAGCACTAGATATCCTCTCTCCATCGCGCGAAGTTGATTATAGTAAAAGCTTTACAAGCAGAATTGAATGACTATAGGTGTTTATTAGATCAGACAACTGTGATGATATTGTTCAAGCTTTTAACTGGGTATTCCAACATTGTCACAACTTAAGACTCATTTGACATTTGGCAAGACGCCAACTTATTTTAATTATAAGTTGTTCGCTGAGGAGTCTAAGTAAAATCATATTACGGTAAAAAATAAATCTACGTACAATTTATTCCTATCTACCTGTATTAAAAACGAGCAACCTCTTCGTTATACTTTTCAATATGATTGATGTGCAGAATCAGATGAAGTCTTCATTTTTCACTAATGTTTTTTTCAGCTTCACGTTGTTTACTAGCTCTAGCTCGCTGTAGGGAAGGCAGAGGGAGCCTAGTATTGATACACTTCATTTTCCGCCAGATTTTTCAAGGTATTGAGTGTTGAGCGGTGCAACAACGCCGAGCCTTTGACTTGGTGCCAGAGCGAAGAAATGATAATAATATTAATAAATAATAATTAATTCTCTCAAGTGCGGATCGAACCCACAACCGTCGCGTTACAGTCACACCTATAGGGGTGCCTCTGCGCCACGACCAACCGTCATATTTTTCAACTCAACCTCTCCTATACAGATTACAATATGATCGACGTACAGTATACGTAGCACGCGCGTCGTGTTCGCTTAGTACTATTGTTTTAGTAGGAAATATTTTAGACAATATAGAAAATTTAATAAATTAAGTGAATAAAGTGCGCAGGCTGCATGTACTGGCGCTCTCCGGGTGCGGTACCAAGCTTATTCCTGCTGGCCGTCTGCCAAGTCTGCGCTTGAAATTGCTTTTACTTTACATTGTAGCAATGATATCGGAGCTCTGCACTGGATACTCGAGTCTCGAGCCTGATATGTATGTGTATAAACCATAAGCGAACACACATACTAAACTTTTTGCCATCAATAAAAGGACGATCTTGCTAGTATATTGTGGTTTTATCTGATATTTTTTTTTTTTTAAATGTTCAATTAAAAATTATTAATAATTATTTATATATCGTTATAATTATGAGTTTTTATTAATTTATTTTAAATGAAATATATAAAAAATTAAAACTACATATCTATACAGATTGTAAGCATATGTCGAGTTTAATGATAGAACTCAACGTCGAGTAACGTCTCATCCAAAAGCATCTCAAAAGCAAGATATGAATTTCAATTGCAGTAAGTACAGGGTGGTAGCAAAAATTCAATCCTTAATTAACGTGCAAAACGAAAAATCCCGCTCCAACACTCGGGATTATTCGCCATAATAACATGCCAAGTTATCGCCTTAAAAATTTTCCGTAGTGCTCTCGTCCGCTGCAGAGCATAATCCGGTGCCAAGAAGAAGTTAGTTTATTTCGTTTTTAACGAAATCGAGATGCGTATTGCGGCAGATATATTTGTGGACATGTGTATGGATTTATCTATGGATTTATCTATGGATTTATCTATGGATTTATCTATGGATTTATCTATGGATTTATCTATGGATTTATCTATGGATATGTCTATGGATATGTCTGGGGATACGTCTGGGGATATATCTATGGTGCCGGTGCAAAGTCTTAATAATGATACCTGAACATGTTAACTGACCGAACATAACAAACAAAACATCCTCGCAGGATCATTACCGACCCGAATTCTAATGACCCATTTGAAACACTCCTTTTCTTTTTAGCCTTGAATTTAATCAAATTATAGGTTGGAGCGTATAATATTATTTCAATACAGCTCAAGCGATATCGTTTGTGGAATTTAACTTTTTATTATTCAACTTAGTTTTCGTTTCGGCTTAATTTGGACGGTCTAGACGGGGAAAAATTAAGTTAACGGAGTAAAGATGGATTGTAATAAAGATTTGATCATTTATAACTCTACAGAGGTATAGCATGTTACAGTATAAAAATCGTAATATTGTTAATAACGTAGTTGTTATAGTTACTAAAACGTAAATAACAGTTTCATTTTTTATATGTTTAAATACTGTTTCCTCTTTTCGAGTTCTAAGTTTACATAACGCTAGAAAACGTGAAAAAAAGTAAAAACTTCGGCCGTGACTTAATGTAATGAAAAACCTACTCTGTTCAATATTATAAGCGAAACAAGGACAAATATTTTCATGGCATTTTCATCTCTCGGTACAGATGTGATGGAACAAATACATGAATATCATACTGAAAACCCTAAAAAAATCATTCGCTATATTCAACTTAAAAAACAGCGCAGTAAAGCTCAGATTTTGCAAGCGCTAAAAAACCTTTTAATATTACTATACCATATAGTGTTGTTGTAAAACATATTTAAAAGTTATGACAATAAAGTTCAAATTCAGCTAGCAAGTTATTGTCTTATTCTCTTTTTGAGCTTAAAATATATCATCTGTCCTTTTCTTTTTCAATGGTGTACGAAAGAGAGGGCTAACAGGGTGAACCTCAACCCCTTAGCTTTGCGGGTGGTAAAAGATTAACCCAGTTTTGTTATTTGTCCACTGTCAGTTGAGTACCTATTCACAATGCGGCCTGAGTCTACCCGTTGGAACCTTCGACCGTTTAAGGTAATTGTAAATGATTAATGTGGTTGTACCTTCAAGAAAAAAGACGAGAGCTGGTGCTCTGATTTTGATCTATAGCGTATCGAGAGGGTGATGGGAAGCACTTCTAAGAATGGCGGTGATTTATTTTTTAGAATCGTATATGTGTTTCGTTATTATTAAAATATGCTCATAATTTTAGTAATTATAATTTTTTTATTCAATTGCGGCGTTGAATTCTGCCACTCAACGCGCAATGCCTCCAGAGTTCGGCAGAAAGTGGGGAACGGAGTGTCTTACACTAGGTTCTATTTGCCTACCCTGCTGCCTACCTGCGTGCGGGATACAGCGTGAAGCTAATTTTATTTATTCAATTTAAATAAGGCAAAAAAATCTGTGCCAATATTTATAGCTCAAGGCTAACCCTGAACTTGCCACTTGTGGCTGAATACACTCTCACAGCATTAGATACCTGTTTTATTCTATATATTGACACATCTTTTTATTCTATTGTTTTGTTCAAATAAAGAACTTATGAAAGACATTTTGAGAGTTCCCAACTTCCTCTACATTATAAATGAGTAAGTATACTTATTTTTTAGACGTATATTGATTTTGTTTTAGACATTATTAGGTACAAATTTAGAGGTTCTTGGATAAATCACATAAAGCTCCGGCTGCTGATTCCAAAATAATACAGCTTGTTCTTAAATATAAGGAAATACACAAATTAACACGTGGTCGCAGAAACGATATATATGACAACATTTAAGATTAACAATGTACGTGATAATTGTGGATTCGATTCCTATTTGGAGAAAAAGTCCTTTATAGAGCCAAATAGGCTCTTTTTGTACTTTATATAAGAAGGAAATGTAAAACCATAAAAATAAATTGAAAGAAAGTTATAAAATATAATTAAGTTAAACAATAAAAAAAATATGTATAATAAACAAATCAATACAAACCAAACAAACGCATTATATTTATTTAACAAGGATATAACATAAGCAATAGAGATTGGATGTTGGAATATTCGAGAATTCAATGTAGGCTACTTTCACGGGCAGGCGACACTTTCTCGATGTCTGTTCTAACTAGATTTTGTATGTTGCTTTTGAATAAGTAGTAAAATAATGACATGATGGATTTAAAACATTATTAAATTAAAATACATCAGCTTCACGCTGTATCCCGCACAAAGTAGAATAGGCAGAGGGAACCTAGTGTTAAGACACTCCGTTCCCCACTTTCTGACGAATTCTGGAGGCATTGCGTGCTGAGGAGCGAAACTCAACGCCGCGCTTTGCCTCGACACCAGAGCTATGAAATGGAAATATAAATTTAAATAAATATTATATCTCCTTGAGTGGGGATCGAACCCACAAACCAGTTGATTTAGTCACCCTTTGTGCCCCTGCGCCACGACTGGCCTCCTCTTTATTTATTTAAATTAAAATATTTGAAAAATGTTAACTTTTGCGTGATTTTCATGTAGGATGCTGACAATTGGGCTACAACACACTTGTTAGAAAGATATCAACTTTTGCATAAATTGTAATATAAATCATATTATAAAGATGAAGAGTTTGTTTTGACAAGCTTATCTCCGATACTACTCTTTTAAATACTTTTTTTTAGTTTACGTATTGAGAGAAACTCAACTTTACGCTTAGCCATATTAAATGTTTTATACTGAATTACTCTGAATAGAAATCGAATTTAGAGCCGTACGCTTGGAGCACTGCGCCATGATGGCCCCGACTTTAAGTCATATATCATAAGTAATATATTTATTCAAAACTTTCTATTTCACACAAAATAAAATAAAATGAATAAACCCATCCTCAACTCAAAAAAATAAATTTCACTCACTTTTATGTCTGTTAGTCTCAAGTTCCCATTTTCAGTTGACAGATGACAGAGAAAGGTTTTTGAGATACCTAGTTATAGTATCAGAGGAAATTATTAAGATTCCCCCTTTGGTGTAATATTATGTATATAGAAATATGGGTACAGATGTAAATTAAACGAGTGTATAGCAAACGAAGGGCTGTGATACAAGTATTTGTCTCTAGCTAAGGGGTGGCGCGGAAAGTGTTGGCTGCGTGCTATTTGAGTAATTTCATTTGAGTTCAAAATCAAGGAACAAATTTTAATTTAAATATAATTGTGTTTGTTTTTTTAATTATTATTTAGCAATATTTTTATAGAGGCCAGTCGTGGCTCAGCGGCATGAAGTGTGACTGTAATATCGACTGTTTGTGGGTTCAATCCCCACTCGAGGGGATGAAATATTTACTTAAATTTTTGTTTCCATTTCTTCGCTCTGATATCGAGGCTAAGTACGGCGTTGAGTTCTGCCATTCAACACGCAATGCCTCCATAATTCGGTAGAAAGTGGGGAACGGAGTGTCTTAACACTAGATTACCTCTGCCTACCCTGCTGTGTGCGGGATACAGCGTGAAACTGAATATTTTTTAAGTTTAGTTCAATTATTGAAGAATATTGGTTTAAAACTTTATACCGATAATGTTACAGACCAAAATTAAATATCAAAATAAAAAATCGTTCCTCGTTCGATCGTTGTCAAAAGGCAATTATTTTATGCTGTTTCAAAAATTCTACAAAACAAAAACACAACAATACTAATTTGTACCAGTCAGGTCCTAAAATAAGAGTAAAAGGTGTTAGAAAGAGACAGAATTATCGCTTAATTCGTCGTGAGAAAACCTTTCTACTTGGCTGCGACTTAGCCTTCCTGCGATTTTAACTATCAGAAGGTGAGGGCTCGCGGAAGGGTTGGCGAGGGGTCGAAGAGAAGAAAGCCGTTATTAAAACGAAAAAGCGATTCATTTTAGCCTTTTTTATTTTAAGGGATACGGTTTATAATCATAGCTTTAGAATGACCGAAACAAAGAAATAATAAACGATTTTGCTGCTTTTTGTTGACGTGGGGTCATTATTTGGACAAAGTTTACGTTAAAACCGTTTATATAAATATGATTCCGCTACTAAAATTTTTCTTTTTTAGTTTTTTATGAGGTTACATGATTTTAGTTGAATTCTTGAAGTCAATTATAATTTTATGAAGCATCTGACTGCAAACGCGTCGGTTCTAGGTTCAATCCGTCCGGACTATAATCCATAAATAACTGAAATTTGGTTAGATATATGTAAAATTGGTCTTGTTCTTGATTGACTGACGATGAACTGAAGTCTGTTTAACAAGGCTTATAATTCTTGACAGATATATACAAGGGTCTAAGGTACCCCAGTCTAACACTTAATTATTTAATATAATTTAAGCTCTGTATAGAATCTACTTGCCAGCTGAGCTGTTTAATTGTAATAATTTTGTAGAAACGTTTTTGTAGTTCTCGCTCATAAAGCCAGGGACCCTAGAGTTAAGACACTCAGTTCCTATTAAGACATTTTTGTTCCCCACTATCCGCCGAGTTCTGAACGCATAGCGTGTTGAGTGGCGGAACGCAACGGCGCACTTTGCCACCTTACCAGAGCGAAGAAACGCTAAATATTTCATTTTGTCGAGTGGGAATCGAACTCCTTACTCACGCCCCGCGATTGTGTCTCTGCGCCACGACCTCCCTCAGTTATAGTACATATGTAAGCAAATACTTATTTAGAAAACGTAAAAAAATTTGAACGTAGCGGGACTCGAACCCGCGTCTCCTGTTATCCGACCAGGCGCTCTGACCACTAAGTCGTACATACGTTCTCTTTCATTCTACCCATTTCCCTTTCCCAAGTATGGCTTAACACTTTAAAAAAGTTAAAAATAAGTAAACAAATGTTTGTATTATAGAACTTACGAGAAATGTATGTTGAAATTTATAATTTTTACAGTTTATTACAAGTTACATATAACCTATAGTAAAGCAATATTTTAAATCTAGTAGAAGAATGAATGATATACACGACAGTGAATTAATATTTAATTTATTGTAATTTTCATATTAAAAAGCAACACCTGAGATGATTTAAATGTTGACAATCCATTAGAACAAATAGCACCGCTAATATTCCACCCGGCCAATACGCTAGGCGTAATTTAATCCTGGCCCGGCGGGGCATCGAGGAAAATCTATAAATCTGCCGCCATTAGAGCCGGGGACTCCCCGGGACTCTTATTTACTTCGGGCACAAATTCAGATGACAATGTTTTAGGGGAAGGAGCTGTGTAACTGCCCTACAATAAGTGGTTAGGGTTGACATTGTATTAGAAAGTATGTTTCTTTAGTACGTTAATTGTTAGTCTTTTAAAACATTTTTAACAATAACGTAAATTTTGGGAATTTCGGATATAAATAAATTTTTAGCGGAGAAGCCAAAGAGAACGGATCGCTAAACGTCTCTGCGTACCTCTTTTGCCTCGTTCACTGTCATCAACCTTTTCATAGATACATACATCACAGGGGAGTCCTCATGCTTTTTACGTGATCATCCTCTAGTATCTTGATTGTATTTTCGAAGGTCAACCGAGGTATCTCTATTACAACTCCCTTTTTCTTCATAAATCTATTTGCCATGCTTTCATCACTCATTTTTTCGATGTGCTCTTTTTAGAGTTCCGTACCGTTTAAAGAAAAAAGAAACCATTATTAATTTCACTTTGTTGTCCGTCTGTCTATCGGTCTGTCTGTCTGTCCTTCAAGAACATTTATTTTAGGAACGCTTAGAGATATTGACTTGAAATTCAAACCATATATTCAGATGTAGAGTTTAGATTAGAAAGAGACTAATTTACCGAAAATAAAAAAAAATCTACATTTACTAAGAAAAAGATAGGGCCATCTATATCGGACTTTGATATGAATTATGAAATTTGTCAGCTGGCATCTTCTCACAGGTAGTTATTAGCTCAGGAAAAAATCTAAAAAATATACATTTGTGGTTAAATCCAAAATAATAATAGCCTTAAAGGAAAGCAAAATTTGATATTAAATCCGCTAGTTCAATTGAGGTATCAGACGAAAGCGCTTTGACTAAGCTAAGCTTGCATTTCAGAAAAGGCTCGAGGCCTCCATTTTGTGTACGGAACCCTCAGTGGGCGAGACCGACTCGCGCTTCTCTAGTTTTTTAACTCTTTTCAATTGAATATGGTTGCACATGTGGAACAGTAAAACAAGTGTCTGTAGATGCGACAATTGTGAGTTCGATTTATGAATCGAACCCCGAGTAAGCTCGGGGAATGAAATATTTAATATTAACATTTTTGCACTGGTAACAAGTCAAAGTACTGCATTGAGTTCCGCCACTCAGCACGAAATGCCTCGCAGATAGCGAAAAATTTTTTGCTTCAATAAATGTATCTTTTTTTTTATTCTACCACCACTTACAACCCTAGTTGCATAAATCCACCCCCGTCAATTACCAGCCCTGACCGATCCGAGGCGAGACTTATTGACGGACGCGTTCCATCGTCTCTGTCTAAGCTGTACGAGTCATCGCCAAATAATACCATATAACGGCAAACCAGGGTGAAGCAACGTGATTGTGAGCAGCCTTACTTATATTTAATTATTGAATTTTTATTGTAATTTTTATATACTTGTTCGTGTAATGGCTTGAGGGGTTTTGTTAGACTTATATCATATTATCGATATATATAGTTGAAATCAAAATTAGTTAGTAGAAAAAGATCTTATAAAATGTGATGATATGCAGATATTTGGTTTTCTACGTGTGTAGAAAGAACTTATATTATAGCTTGCAGCTGCCATCGTGAACGTCCATTTAACTGGTTCAAGTTCAAGGGCAAATAGACATATGAATGTATATTTAATTAAAAAATTACAATAAATTATTTATCAAGTTTAATTAATTCTTCAGATTCATAGAGGTTATTTGCAATCTTCTTTTCGTTTGCAAATATTTTTAGTATTTATTTTTCTTTTTTTTCAGCTTCACGCTGTATACCGCATGAATCAGGGCAAGCCTAGTGCTAGAGTAAGCCTAGTGTTAAAACACTTCGGTTCCCACTTTTCGCCGAATTCTGGAGACACTATTTTTTGTTGATTTATCTCAAAACAATATATAGTGTCCGCGAAGCACAAACTTCTACGCTTCAATAAAAGTTTATTATAACATCAAAAATAAATTGCATAACAATTTATTAAAATTCACAATTTAACGCCACAGCAGCAACAAATATCAAAATAGTAAAAAAAAGGAATATCTCATTTCACAACACGAAACAAAAATGTATTTAAGGGCAGTCACACGAGGTCCGTCACCCTCGCGGGGGACGCCGTGAACGATACGCCAAAAGCTCAATCGACATCACATATTCCACCGCTATGTTCTACGCTGCTACATTGACGTTAATCCAGTTATCCTTCAATATCAAACTCAATTGTCATTGCCTTTTTTAATATATGTTTTTTATACTATTTTTTTTTATTTTCTGGATTACGCTGGGCATTTGTTCAGTCAATTATTATTTTACAGATGTAAGTGGTGAGTGGCGGAACATAACGCTACATTTTGTCTTACCGTACCTACGTTGTAATCGCATTATCACGAATCAGCATTTATAGTTGAAATATTTTCAGCGTTTTAGACTAGAACAATAGGTATGTAAGTTTTTCATAAAATTCTTAGTACATCTATATTATAGTACATATACAAAATTAACATGGTTCAAAACAATTTAATTTATGTAAAAATTAAGCTAATTTTTTTTTACCTAACAATACTTTTATGTCGCACTATTTCTCCCAGCTTAATTATTTAAAAAAAACAGACACTTTTCAATTGTGTTGCATGTAAAAAAAAGAATACCACATCACCATCAACCACAATAAAAAACAAAAAATAATCGATATTTCTATTTGAAAAAAAAAATCTAATATCATCAAACCATTAACCACATATCGATGTATCGCGTACTCTACATAACTAGTGAAGTTTGCCTGTATGCAGTGTATCGTAGAGCATCAATATTTCATAGCGCGGGTAATATCGGTTTAAACTGGCCGACTCGTTATTGCACATCTGAACTTTATGGGGAGTCACCCCTGATACATAAATTGGGAGAAGTGCACTGCTTTTGTGGAAAGGTAGTGTGTGTTTTACAACAAAGTATTGATTTTGCTGATATAATGTTATTAATATTTGACATTTTATTATACTCGATAAATAAAATAAAAGAAATCGATTTATTGCAGTTATTTTTTAGGAACTTAAGGAATAGGACAGTTTTTTCATCTTCACGCATGTGCATACATACTAAGGAATTGTCAAGTAGATTTTGATGTAGTACTGTTAAGTCCGCTTCTTCAAAGTCTGCTTATTTCAAAATCTGTATTCTGTGTATCACATCCAGCTTAGTTTTTTTTTAAGACCCAAATGACTAAAAAGACGTAATATAAAGTTGTGCTTAAAATTCCAAGGCTGATAAAAAAATGTAACTAAAGATTTTTCGTTAAGTCAATGCTATTTATAATTGGCAACAACTTTATTAAAAAGATCATGTATAATTCCTTCAAGGAGGTAATTATTAACGCGAATGAGGTTCAGATTGTGGGATCGATTCCCACTCGAGGAAACGAAATATTTTATATTTTCATGTCTTTGCTCTGCGTTGAGTTCCGCCATTCAACACGCGAAACCCATTAGTAAAAAATCTGCGGAAAGTGGATAACAGAGTGTCTTATCTACCAAGCTCGTGACATTAGTAGTGACATACAGCGTGAAACTGGAAAAAAATTATGCGTGACTATGCATATTACATCTACATATCTACTCATAGCTAAAGTTTGATGTGTGTCGCAATCATCTCTTCGTCCAAAACGCGTCCCCTTTCAATCTTCTCTGTAATAAATAAAAGGGGCAATAAAATAGGGACTATTCATGGGTTGAGCCCTAACTTTACTCACTACATCACTGCAGGACATAGTCTAATGCTGCCTCTCGAAAAATAATAACGTGAATATACATTGGTTCTTTGATAAAAATCTTCTTTCTTTTTCATAGTGTTTTCTCATATTAAATAATAAAATAGGAGTATGAATTTATTGCAAAGGTGACATATTTAGAGTATACAATGCTATATACTACGGACTTAAATTTGAGAAAGTTAAGGGAAATTTATGATGTATCAAGCATACAGCAGGGTAGTCAAAAGGAACCTAGTGTCACTCCATTCCCCAATCTCAGTACATCGGGTGTTGAATGGTGGATCTCAACGTCGCGCTTTGACGCGTTACCAGTGAGGGAAAATGAAATTCATTAATTCATTCGCTCGAGTGAAAACGAACCCACAATCATGGTGTTTACAATCAGGCGTTGTGTTGCTGTGCTACGACGTTCTTAATTGGCCAAATAATAAAATGGGTTGTAAAATTAAATAGTACAACCATATGTTATTAAAATGATGAACCATTAATTTAAATTTATATTTCCATTTCTTCGTTCTGCCACTCAACATGCAATACTTCCAGAATTCGGAAGAAAGCGGGGAACGGACTGTCTTAACACTGGGTTCCCTCTGTGTACACTGATGTTTGCGGGATACAGCGAAGCTGATTTATTTATTTTGATTTGAATAATATGTTATTAAATAAACCAGATACCGATCGAGCTTAGGATAATTAAATTAATTATAATCATAAATTTTCATGACATAATTAAAAAAAATAACGCAATGTAATTGGAGCTTTACTTTAAGTAATATACATCTGTGGTTATTTTTAGAAACGCCAGGTGAAGAGACAGATTGGTAGTGCAGTGTGCAGTGTGCAGCCTTGCTAGCATTCCACTTCACTAGCTCGTCATCTCTGTATGTAGGTTACATTCCTGTCCACATTAAATTACATGCAACGCAAAATGAGGCCTAGTGATATAAATTTTGTTTTAAGAATATAGAAAATATTGCTAAAATTATCTTAATAAAGATATAAAATTAAATTTCTAAATAATGTATTTGATAAAAAGAAGATTATAGGTTATTTTACTGTAGATTTTTATTTAACCTGCTGGCTGTGTCAGGTTAATTCGTGTACAATATTTTTAAATAATTTTATATAGTAAATTCACTTAGATTCGTACATTATGTTTTATCTGAATGGCTGGTAATAATACAGCTTATTTTTTTTAAATAATTTTAGATAGTATATTTTGTATATGCTAAACATTATTATCCGTCACCTGCTCTTCATATTTGATTTATACATTTTTTTTAAAAGGTAAAAAGGTCAGGCTTAGATTAGAACTAAATAGAATCGTTCTTTTTTCATATTTACATACATGTATATTCATTATCACTGCAAATTTTTTCGAAAGTATCAAATACTAAATAGTCAATATCGTTAATACGATTTAAATTAAATAATTTCGAGTGTAAATGTACCCTTAACTAGTAGATATAGGGACATGTGATAAAATTGATTAATAAAGTGCTGCGTGTGCAGCTTAACAACATTCCACTCCACTCGTCCGACTTCATAATGGGTCGATACGAAAGTTATATTTTTATGCCGATTGAATTACCGTCAGGTTAAAGAGATTTACGTATGAACGTAGACACTGGAGATAGCTCTAGAATAGTGTTTATTATTTATATAATCATTTAAAGCATTTCCTAGTGAAAAAAAAGATACGATACGAAAATTAATAGATATTTAAATAAATTTACTCATTTTAAATTTAAAATACACTCATCGGTTCCCAGTCGTTGTAGAGTAAAACAAAAAGCGTTTTGTAAAGTGCTAAATTCGTTTGTAAATAACCGAATCATACAATTTGCCAGCGACACATAAATAGAATTACCGTCTGCAGCGTGTTGCTTTATAGTTTACCATTTCGTTTGTTCATCGTACGCGTACTAGTGTGAGGGTACTCATCTGCGCGGGCTGGATGGTACCTGCATAAAGTAAATTAAATTCAGATAGTGTATAACGATAGTGCATATAAGACATTTCTTCTTTCTTTCTATATATTATAAAAGATACAATTTCTCAGGTTCACGCTGTATCAGGTAGGCAGAGGGAACCTAGTGTTAAGACACTCCGTTCCCCACTTTCTGCCAAATTCTTGAGGCATTGCGTGTTGAGTGGCAGAACTCAACGCCGCGTTTTGCCTTGACCAGAGCGAAGAAATGGCAAATATACATTTAAGTAAATACTTCACTTCCTCGAGTGGGGATCGAACCCACAACCAGTTGGTTTTACAGTCACACTCTGCGCCACGACTGGATTCAATATCATACTCAATCATAATAAATCTGGCGACAGATTAAAAAGTGTAAACAAAAGATACATAAAACACAGTGTTACTACAGTGAATATCCATCCACCCCTGGCAAAAGACACATATTATGTAAAAACGTTACGGGAGTCACTTCAATCAATACACGCACTAGATGATTTAAACACTTTCATTGATACAGCTTAATGATTTTCAACTCTGTATTACTATAAATAAAGTTGAAAATAAAAGCTTTAGTAAGATTTTTTTCTCCAGACGATGTGAACAACAAATATCCTGTCGGACTATATTCGCTCTTACGTCAAAGTAAAAACATGATGGCTCACAATGGAGCGTCCCGGAGGGACGGAGGAAGAGTTAGGCTTTTTTGTGAATATAAAAATATGAGCCCCCTTTTACAATCCTATTGTGTGAGATATTGATCCTCATAATAGTTTGAGTCGGCTGGTCCACGCGTCTTAATATAGAGGGAAATGATTAATGCTATTCTCGGCTACCATTTTGATTTATCAACATTAATCTGCACTTTACAATTATAATTTAAATGTGGAATGTTATGTTCTCTTGTATTGTAGTGTGTTTAATTGTTTTTTTTTTTAAATGAACATTTAGTTCATCAACTTTAGCAATAATACGAACAGCTATTAACAATTTATATTTTTAAATGCAAACATTTGAAAATTAATTCAAATGAAGAATATTATTATATTATATTGAATTTTAGTATTTTTTTTTAATATTAACTAAATAACACTTAAGCAACAATACGAATAACCAATAAAAAAAAAACATTTAGTAGACTATTCCATGCGTCTTAATATACAGGGAAATGATTAATGCTATTCTCCGCTACAATTTTGATTTATCAACACTAATGTGTACTTTCAATTTATGTTTCAAATATAGAATACTCTATTCTATTCTATTGGTTAATTGATTTTTCAACATGACTTCAGCAACAATACGAACAACTATTAACAATTCATATTTCCAAATGCAAACATTTGAAAAACAAGAAGAAAAAAAAAAAGCATTTAGTGAAACGACCATTAACATAATAAGATTAGATCGTATCGAGCGCGAAAACAATTCGGTAGTAATTAAGGCATTAGATTAATTATATCAAACTTGTAACTAACAACAAACGTATAGTAATTAAGGCTTAACAATTGTTAGATCGAATCTGATAAAACTTTAACACGTTTAGTATATAAAAGGGTATAAATCTTAAAAATACATTTGGAAATATTATTAAGATGGTTATTTTCACACCTTTCAGTAGTTGGTGTTTGAAATTTACAGTATTGATAGCCAAATAGTATATTTAAAAAAATATATGTTTATTATAAAGAAAGGTAACATTATGATTTAAAAATGATATTGATGATTATATTTTCTTATTTTCCAACGGAAACGGAAGTCATTTTAGCAATGGGTAAAAAGGAAAAAGTGGGAAAGGAGTGTTGTGGAAATAAAATATTTTATTGTAATTTTTTTTTTAAGGAAATGTATTAAAATTCAAAAGATTGGAAGTAGCGCCTTTTAGAAACTGTCCAAGCGTTCTGACCACTAAGCTATATGTTCTCATTAAGTTATGTTGAAAACTTATCTTGCTCTTGTTACAACTTATCGCTGGGAGTTTTTATAAATTTGAGTAGCAAAATTGCCTAAAATTAGGCAAGAGAAAATGCATGAACCGCAAGTTCAAATTCCGCTACGTTCCATTTTAATACGTTTTTTAAAAACATACAAGTGTGGAATAGGTAATTAAAATGTTACAAATGAGTGATTACCCAACATACATAAAATTTAACTCTTTACTGTGTATTTATTTGTATATTTCTTTGAGAAAACTCCACATGAATATCCTTACGTTTGACCTATAAATTAGGCTACAGGGTTGAACGAAGGCTACGACCCGTAAGCTACGTTACGTAAAGCGTGTAACCGGTCGGCCGTTGCCCTCTTTAGCGACCTGCGCGGGCGCATGTCGTCTAATCAAAGTTATAACAATACGGTTAAATTAAATAGTATACAAACAAGATGTAATGTATAAATCTACATTTTATAATTGTAATTATTTGTTGACTATTTACTTAAAAAAATCAAATTTAAATATTAAATCTTTATGTAAATAATTTTTAATTCAATTCAATTTAAGCTTAAATATTTTGAAGTTTACAAAATTGATGTAATATACGAGTACAAAAATAATTATAATACTTACAACAATGATTCAAATGTTCTGTGCTGGGATTCCCAGCGGCGCAAATGGTGGGTATTTATATATCAATAAGACAAAATACCGTTTCCGATGTGAAATGAACTGTGATCGAAAGACTTTTAAGAACCTAAATAAATATCGCTTTAAGATCACAACAATACTTAAATATTTTCTTATTAATTCACGCTCTATGCCGTTAAGGAGCGGTGCTCAACGCCGCGCTTCTTCTCGACATTTAGATTACTATGTATGATACCAATTTGAAAAACGAGATAACACTTTACACGTCAGCTCTTCTTTGTAAAAGCTTCTAGAACGTGTTTCCTTCTTTAACAGATCTTCCCTATACGCCATGGGACGCCAAACATCGTGACGTTTATGGCTTTTATTATAGCCATTGTTAAGACCCAACGGTACACAAGGCCTATCAAAAGTCTTCTACTCGTAAGCTTCCAACGTTATCACCATAGAAATAAAGCTTATTGTTACAGCGGTACACATTTAACACATAGTGGACGCCAATTACGCCCGTGGTAAATTGCTCAATAAATAATTGAGAAATTTATAACTTTTCTATCTTATGTCCTTTGAAACGTAAGACAACGTTTTTGTTTATTTACAAATGTCTATCGATTTAATTTAATTTAATCTAATAACAACAATTGTATGAATGTGGAATATCAGATTGAAGTACTTTTTCTAGCAGTGAGCAGAACGTTGAAGTCTATAGATATAAATAAATAAGAGAAATAACTACCCATTATTTTTTACCATTTCTTAGATTTTAGTTGATATATATTGTTCTGTAGCTTAAAAATATGAATTTATTTGTAAAATATACAAATATTTATCATAGGTATATCCATAGTTATCACAGCGCACTCAAGTAGAACATATTCTTAGGCAGTTTTTATACTTTTGTAAAAGCAACAACTTTTTTAAAACTTATAAATTATTTTCTCAAATTAAAAGATAGCGTACGTTGCTCCTTCATTATGTAGTATGATATTGGTTACGGATTTTCAAAATCAGTTCATTCGTTTTTGGATATATCCATAATAAAAAGAAATTACCTCTCTTGATATAAATCCAAGAAGAAGTAGATGGGAGAGTATGTCGTTAGTAATATTAAGCAACATTTGATTTAAGTAATAACCAATTTTTTTGTATAGAGACTATAAAATAATTTTCTTCTTCAATTCAATTCGACAGTACAACATTTTCATAATATAATCATATTATGAAAATATTATACAATCGATTATTATTAACAATATTAAAATTATAAGAATGCTACCTCAAAAATGAATAGAAAGTTCAAGTGCCTTAAACAAAAACAATTTGCCAGTAAACCTTAGTGATTCTGCTACTTTCGTATTTCCTTTTAAGTTAGAAGCGTGATGGCCGAAGGTAAGAGATAGGTACGAGAGCCAATTGATTTCCGTGTTATACGTCAAGATTGGATTAGCTAAGTTACAACGTTCAAAATATTGTTTTTGCTCGACTTTGAGAAAAAAAAATACTTTGGGAACCAAAACCTCAATGTCGGTTTTAAAGATCTATCAAATCAAATTCCGTATGAGAAGATTTTGCTTTCAATCCCATATCTGGCCTTTATTTTTATATGTTTTATGTTTTTTTTTTGTATTCAAGGCTTAAAATTATTTATAACTATACAGATATGGATTTTAATCTGAAATAATTTTTTTTTATTTTTTTATTTATTTATGTACCTGTCAAGTTTAATCTGTACTTATAGTTTTAATAATTTTAGAATAAAATAGGTATTACATACGGACGACTTGAGTGACAGACAGACAAACACGATATATTTACAAGGTAAAAGGATTTCTTTTTCTGCCGTTCAGCTGTGGACTCCCAAAGTTAAATCTAGTTAAGAGCATTATGGTATACAGATATAGATCTTATAAGCTAATGATATGTATATAATATATTATAACAAGAAACTTATATTAATAATTTATAAGTACATATAAGTAGGTGCTATATCACGTACTTACGTCAACAATGTTTTTATATTTTGTCTAACACGAGTATATTTCCAAAAGAGCGGGTTTCGATGAAAAAAAAATTGATATTACAACATACGTTTATTAAAAGTTTAGCAAAATTATTAGTTTAAATTATTTTATAGAAGAACTATCAAGGTTTATTTTAGTGTCACGCTGTATTCCGCACACATCAGGGTTGGAGGGAGCCTAGTGTTAAGGCATTCCAAATTTGAAGACATTGCTTGTAATATAATATTAATATTTTAAAATACAGACTAAATAGCAATCTAAGATGTTGATCTTCTCTTTCTTAACGGTAAGGAATAATTGGTCAAGTTAAAAAAAAAGTGTATAATGGTATTGTAACCGCAGTTACAAAATTTGATTAGCAGAATGATCACGTCGGAATTCTTCTATGAGCGCTCACGGCACGATAAGATAAATAATATTTTAGATCTGTGGATGTTCCATCTAAATGATTATTATCTATATTTTTTGTATCTATATGTACGTTGAGTTCTGCCACTCAACACGCAATGCCTCCAGAATTCGTCAGAAAGTGGGGAACGGAGTGTCTAAAACACTAGGTTTCCTCTGCCTACCCTGCTGTGTGCGGGATACAGCGTGAAGCTGATTTATTTTTTTATTTTTATATGTACATATGTTATATTCGCCATCAGCCCCTCTTTACTTTTCAAGAATATGCTGAATAAATTGTTTGTTGTACTTCACCGTTTATCTGGGTAGTCTTAACAGGGTACGGCAGGAAATCTGGTGGTAAAAGATACTACGCTCCTTTGTTTCCATCTAATTTTTGAGGCTTTTAATAATCGAACCTAAATATCTAAGTAATTTTTGAGTAACAGAAATTGATCCCTTTGTCTTTTAGAGATTATTAACTATATTGATTATAATAGGTTTTTTTAATAATAAATCATAAACAGTAGTCAAAACTGTGTCAAAGTGACTGGTAACTTTTGAACTAGTTGAAACAAGGAAGAAAATCCTTGCACAACAAAAATATAAAAAATAAAAAAGAATAACATTAAATCATTAAACTGGAGGCCGTCGTGGGGCAGGTGTGTGACGGGATGCAACGGTTGTGGTGGTTCGATTTCCACTTGGGGGAATAAAATATTTCTTTTTTTTTTTGTTTCAAGCAAGCGCTGCGTTGAATTTTGCCACTCACAGTGCCTCGAGAAACGGAATTGTCTTAGTAGAAAACAAGTTTCTTAATACAAAACTCCCTCTGCCTAAAATGCTATGTGTAGAAGAGAAAACAAAAAAAATATATAAATAAGTCAAATCATATTAAACTTTAAAAACCGAAAATTGTTTTACCAAGTACCGCATCCAAAGTTAAATAGCGCTAAGTGTATTCGTGCATCGACGTTCTTAGTTTCGTCGCGTTCAGGGGCAAGTGGAACGGTACTGCGGGCGACGACCCGAGATCACCGCCGATAAATCATCGCCGTATTTATTCACTATTATCGAATCGTGGCAAATGACTGACGACTACTTTGTGACTAATTTACCTACTTATTTGAAATATAGAACATTCTGGAAGAAATGGATCACTACAGCTTCCTGTTACTAGAGAATTATCTTTTGATGTTAAAAATGTTATCATAAATAAAATCAACTTTATGCTGCAGGGTACCCCGCTTATACCCAGGGTAGACAAAGATGGCACTCTCTAGTGTTACGACACTCCGTTCCCCACTTTCAGCGTCCTAATTTTTTTTAAGCATTTTGTGAGTAGCCCATTTTAACGCAGTACTTTTGAGTTGGTGCAATAGCAAAAAAGGAAAATATTATTTTTTGGAAATCGTATAAAAAATTGAACGCAACGGGATTTGAACGCGCGCTTCTTGAAAACAAATCCCGCTGCGTTCAAATGTTTATGCGTTTTCAAGAAAGTATTTTTCTTTCCTTAGTATGGAATAACCCTTTAAAATTATTAAAAATGAAAATATTAATAAATAAAAAAAAATTGTCCCTAGTGGGGATCGAAATCAAAACCATCGTGTTTCAGTCAAGCAATTGCGCCCCAGCGCCACGACCGCCTCTAAAAAGCTACACTTTTGCCTTATATTATTCAAAACACAACGAAGAAACCAATTGCTTACTTCTATATAGTATCAATAACGTGAAACTGTGGATATATCAAACGAGAGCTGTAAATAAACAGGTTACTGTAGGTACATATAGTGTGATATTGAAATAGAACTGGTTCTTAGCTCGGGAACGCGGTGACCCCACGCGGACTCCCGAGGAACATTGAATCGCAACCATCTTGAATGCAGTCCAGCATTACGAATTAGATGTGGCGCCTGGATGTTTATTGTCGTTATTTAAATTGTCACAAGAACTATTTACATTAATAAGTAATAAGTGGTCGAGGCCAGTCGTGGCGCAGTGGTACAAAGTGTGACTGTAAAACCGACTGGTTGTGGGTTCGATCCCCACTCGAGGAGATGAAATATTTACTTAAATTTATATTTTCATTTCTTCGCTCTGGTGTCGAGGCAAAGCGCGGCGTTGAGTTCTGCCACTCAATACGCAATGCCTCCAAAATTCGGCAGAAAGTGGGGAACGGAGTTTCTTAACACTAGGCTCCCTCTGCCTACCCTGCTGTGTGCGGGATATAGCGTGAAGCTAAAAAAAAAAGTAATAAGTGAGGCCAGTAGTGGTGCAGAGGCACAAATGTGTGAATGTAACGCGACGGTTGTGGGTTTGATGCCCACTCGAGGATATGTATATGAGGGTATTATTTATTAATATTTAAATTTCTTTACTCTTGCACCATGACAAAAAGCCCAGCGTTGAAATCCGCAACTAAACACACAATTCCTCCTGAATGCGGGGGAAAGTGGGGAACGGAGTGTCTTAACACTAAAACTGATAAAAAAATATTTTGTAATGTCGTTCTAGTTACAGATAAGTCTGGTGAAAACAATTCTTTTCATATTTGTAATGATTGTGAACTGGTTACGATTTCAAACTACACTGAATATCGGAGTTTGCTATTGCATGGTAACGATAATTGAGAAGAACAGAGAGAACATAGTGGTAAATTATTCCTTATCTTCCTTTCTACTAAAATGCATTATGTAGATAGATTCTGCTTGTTGGGTTACGCCATCAACATTATACTATTTCTTTTTCACTTCAAAACAAAATCATAAACGAAAAATATTATAAAAAATATTATTTATCGGTTTTTTCCCGACTGCAAGGGCACAGTTATGTTTTTCGCGCGTATCTTGTGTGTATGTAATATTCTTTATTACCTCATATCTCCAAAAACAATGAACGTATTAACACAATTGAGGTACATATCATAAGATTCATCTTAGCAGCCCAAGTGTTTTTATATTGGATAAACGTCAAAAAATCAAACATGGCGGCTGTACAACGTTATTGTATTTAGTGTCAAAAAGATATCTACTATGGAAAATATATTTTTTTACATTAAGATATACAAATATATTCAAAGTAATAATATTAACGAAGGTTAAATATAAGGAAACCAAAATATTTGTAAAGTCCATAGTAAACTACACTCCTGTTTCTTTATCACCTTATAGAGAATAACAGAATTAATTTGTCTACAATATAATTTAAAAAAAATAAAAAAAGGTTAAAATAAGTCATTTATAAAACAGCAAATAAGAATTTTGTTTACAAAAGATTAAGTTATCGTTCACGGCTGCTGTTGAAACAAGCGGTTTAGCATCTAGATAAATTGTAATAATTTTCAATAATAACTTAATGGAACTAAAATTTATAGCTTTTGCTGTGATTTAAGTGAAAAGATTAAAATAAATTAATATAATAATTAATTTTGATAATTTTGTGGCACATAGGTTAAAGTCTGATTTTAAATGTGTGGGTGTGGGTTCGATCCCTACTCGGAGGAATGATAAGAATATAGGTACATAGGTCTAATAAGAAAAAAGGAAATGAGAATATTTTTTCTTTCCCTGCTGGGAAAGAATATTACTTGATGAAAATATGAAAAATAAATATAAAGATACGACTACGCGCCAATTTGAATGGTCTTTACTTTCATATGCAAAGTAAATTTAAAGTCTGTATTCTATTATTAGAGAGCTTATATTTAGCTCATTTTTCCAAACAAAGACAAAAAATTGGATGTTTGATTTTGTATGTTAAATCCGCTCAAAAGGCTCAATGATATTATGTTGATTGATCGATCAGTTCAGTCAGGTCAGATCAGTCTTCTGTACTGTTTGCGTACGCAATTTCCAATTTTTACGGATAGTGGGGACCAGAGTGCCTACCTAACAAAGTGTCTTAACACTAGGTTCCCTCTACCTACCCTACTGTATGCGGAATACAGCGTGAAGCTGATTTATTTTAAGGTATGCTGGTGTAGCATCCACTGTAATATGTAGCTGCAAGTTGTACTTGTGAATCGTGATACTCGTATGTGAGTGTTTATCCACATTAGCATGCATCCGTTTCATTGATCCGACTTTTGTTTGCTTAAAACCTTCATTTGCCTAATTTCTAAAATATTTAAAATCAGCTTCACGCTGTATCCCGCACACAGCAAAGTAAGCAAAGGGAACCTAGTGTTAAGACACTCCGTTCCTCATTTTTATGCGTTTTTACTTACCTAATTTCCAAAATATTTATATTTATAAATGTAAAAAATTTATTAAAAGAAACGTTAACGTAAGTAAGTAACGTTATGTGTGACTAATAAAAATGAAAGATACAAAAAAAATATATGGTTGGGTTCTAATGCAGTTTTAGTACAAATTGGATTGAATCAAAATCGTACAATTATACTTTTAATTAAGTCTCTATTTTAAAACTCAATGACTAAATTTATATTATTTAAATCATCCTTCTTCGGTTGTTTCTCATTTATAAAAGAATCAAACATTCTTACATTTCCATGTAACGATGAAACATAACGATAATGAAGCCCCAAGTTATTAAATAATTGTTAGAAATATTATAGAAAACGTCGTGGCGCAGGGACACAAACTGACTATAAACGCGACTGATTGTGGATTCGATCCCCACTCGAGGAAATGAAATATTTATTTCAATTAATATTTCCATTTCTTTGCTCTGGTGTAGATGCAAAGCGCGGCATACAGTTCTGCCACTTAACACGCATTGCCTCTAAAATTCGGCGGTAAAAGCACTCCGTACCCCGAGTGTCTTAACACTAGGTTCCGTGTGGCTATCCTCCCGTGTGCGAGATACAGCTTGAAGTACAAAATAAATCAATTGCTTAAAGTCTATGCAGAGTAACACAATACTCTAATACTCATTTGTAATTTTTATTATACATATTTTTTTACATAACATTATACTTATATTATATATATATATGTAGGTATATCTTATATAATGTCTTTATCAAGAAGATTATTATCATAACTCCATTTAACTGGTTTTACGTAACTCAAATTGCCAGTGATTTTCTATCCTCCCTTACAAATATAAAAATAACAATAACCTTTGCTATAAGGCAATAATATGTTTTAAAATAAAATGTTTTAAAAAATAAACATAAAAATGTATGTAAATTTTATTTAAAAAAAAAGAAAAAAAAAACAGAAAATATATTTTTTAAATCAACTTTCAACAGATAACAAAAATACAGAAATTATGCAAAAGGAATTGAATTTATTATGTAAACAGATATAGTACGTTTAAATTTCCGCAGTCACCGACCGACTTAGCTTATAAGGATATAATGATATCTTTCTCTATTACGTGTATCAATACTTGCTCATAGATACAACACGGCTCTCCGATATGATTAATTAAATTAAATTATTTATCTGTTAATGGATATTTATTTAGTTCATTTTCTACTAATTATATAATGAGGCCAGTCGTGGCGCAGAGACACGAAGTGTGACTGTAAAACCTACTAGTTGTGGGTTTGATTACCACTCGAGGAGATGAAATATGTACTTACATTTATATTTCCATTTCTTCGCTCTGGTGTCGAGGCAAAGCGCGGCGTTGAGTTCTGCCACTCAACACGTAATGCCTCCAGAATTCGGCAGAAAGTGGGGAACGGAGTGTCTTAACACTATGTTCCCTCTGTCTACCCTGCAGTGTGCGGGATACAGTGTGAAGCTGATTAAAAAAAAAAACAAAAACAGAGTGACTTGGATCATTACATCCACTCTGGACTGCAAAACGCAGATAATACAAAACAGCTATAACCCTATTTAATAGACCAACTTTAGTGTTTCCTTACATCTTATAACTGTACACATCGGTGCGTATAGTCCAAGAGCACACACACACATACACACACAAGTACACATAAGTATTAGCTTAGTAAAGCAAGTAGCATCACAATAACGGTGTTTCGATGTGGTTCCCTTAAAATTTCCCTTGGCCGGTTAATCCTCTTGTCCGAGTGTGGGTTTATGACAATATGTAACCTGCGTCGAGTCGGCGGCATCTCGCAATAAGTTACTTTTGTTTGTAAGCTCTTACAACTATACAGTATGTTAAACTTTCTCACATGCCTCGTTTAAGTACATATACAGTAGTGTCTAACGTTTGACATTTAGGAGTGACGGACGGACGGACGGTAAATTGTTTTAAGTTTCGTAAATTAAATTATATATTATTTATTTATAAGTTTCTTGCATATTATTTTTATCTTATGGTATCCCTTGTTTCTTGTGGGGTAAGGAGAATTTAGTGAAAAAAATCTTGAATATATTTATAATGCTAGCCAATTGCCAAATACCCAGACCCTGCTGTTTGTGGGAAGCGATAGCGTGAAGCTGATTTTTTTTTGATAATATAAATGAAATTTGAACTCTCTCAAATTAGCCTAATTATCAACTTTACAACCATAATTTACTAAAATATCTAATACTAATAATAAAAAAATTACCAATATTAAAAAATAACTTTAACAGCGGAAGAAACAATAATGTGAATTAATTTCTTATTCATAAATTGATATAAAAATAGAGATATTTCCAAAAACAAAAAACAGTATAAATATATTAAAATAATAAACCATCTCAATACTTGGTATATACTGTAAAGCGAAGCGCGTACCGATTAAATGAGGTGCTCGCGTTTCTCCAGATAACCAAGCGGGATTCTCGTTTTCCCTCACTCCCATACAACTCACGTTCAGCGTCCCTCTCCAGCCAGTATGCGCAGCCCCATCTCGCCGGCACCTCACCGTCGCCTTCCAGTCACATATTTTATTTGTCAGCCTTCCTGCATCCAGAACGGACTAAAGGTTCCTATACACAGCACGATCTTAGACTTTGCAGCGGCCTTACTCAAAACACTTTAGATTAAACGGATGCGCACTCAAAGTGTGCTGTGCCAACATTGTCGTGTGATGCATAGAGGATTTAAATCTTCGTCGTGTCGGGGACCTGCCAATAATATTCACCCACACAACTTACTGAACGCAATGGACGAAGTCAATTTTATGCTTATTGCTTGAGGATACATGGAGGAATAAATGAACATCTTTGCTATATTACAATTTGTATATATTATTTAAGGATATTTGGGTTTAGAAGTTGTAGGATAAAAAAGATAAACAACATATTACGGTAATAAATATTTATTATTATCACTTTAATATATAACAAAAAACCTTAAAAAAAATTATAAGAAGCTGAGCTTCATGAATATATAAAAAAAATCAATACAAAGCCAGCGACTAGATACATTGATCTTAAATCGTACTTTCTCATTTTTTCATTGTTTGGATGTAAGAGCGCACAGATTACTATACGAGAAGAGATTAGCCACGGCCCAGATCACGTCGTCCACTAAACGAATGAAAGCAACGGTAGGTATGGATTAGTGAATTATTAACTTATTCGAAGAAAGGTCTGTTCCCGAGCGGCTGTTGTATATTAGGCCGAAGTGATGTAATGGGTGAGCCTTCGTGAACTATGTTGTTATAAATATAGATGAATGTTGTTGTTTTAAGATGGAATTTAAGAATTAGATGATGTAGTGTGTTAGATTTATTATCAGTTCTAGCTGTATCCTGCGTATAGCAGGATAGGCAAAGGGATCCTAAAGTGTTAAAACACTCCGTTCCCTGGTTTCCGTCGAATTTTCGATGCATTGCGTTGCGTCGAATGGTGGAACTCAACGCTTCACCTTTGCCTTGGCACAAGAGCGGAAAAATGAAAATATAATCATTCATTCTGCCGAATGGGTCGAATTCACAACCATCGCGTTACAGTCTCACGCTTGTGCTCATGCACCACAATGACTTCACGATGGGTAAAAAGTAAATAAAGCAATTTAGAACTTAACTAACAAGATATTAAAAAAAATATTAAAAATACAGTTCATTAAGCTAATTACAACAATAAATCTAAAGTATATTCGTGACGCAATGACCAATACACTGTGAAAAAATATATTCAAAATTTTCCTTGTAGCTAATGTTGAAAAATGTGTCCGCCTAATCACGTGGTCGAGTTAGACGCTAATTTATCATATTTTCAAATATGGTGATCGTCCGCCTACGAGCATGACCGTTACAACTGGTTAAGCCATTGTAATGAAATAAATAAATAAATCAGCTTCACGCTGTATCCCGCATGTAGCAGGGTAGGTAGACGGAACCTAGTGTTTTCGACTCACTCCCCATTTTCCGCTCAATTCTGGAAGCGTTGCGTGTTGAGTGGCTCAATCAAGCGCGCTTTGCCTCGACATCAGAGTAAAGATAGTGTATATTAATATTTCATTTTCTTGAGCGGGAATCGAACCCACAGCCTGTCAACATTTGTTAACTTTTTAAATATTTAAAACAGTTGTAGGTACTATAAAAAAATAATATTTGCGAAAACCAGAGAAATAAAACAAATTGAGTTCACAACATTATAACAGTATACTTTCAGAAAATCACCTTAAACTGTTAGGAGTTTTATTTCAAAATGTAACTTAATAAATATTTTAGCGACCACGAAGCAGGCGTACGTACGGACATACATGCGTACGTGTACAAAATTGACCATACGTATTTTACGATGAATTCTTGCCGTCCAACCTTTACGGTCGCGCTTTACTGATGAGTCGACAGCTACATATTATTTGTTATTTACTTCATATAATGAAGTTCTTCATTAATTTACGCGATAGTTCCCGAGAAATACTTTAAAATTTATATGTTCAATGGTCTCGTGTGGCTGTAAAAATCGGACCCCGTCGGACCGACTGGGAATTCGAAGTGATGACTTCAAGGGAGAAAATGTTTTGGTATTCATTTACAATCACAATGTGTAATTGTTTTTTTTTATTTTGTACACGACATTTTATGAGTCAACTCCTCTGGTTTAAGGCGGCTTCATTTGGGTATTTTTTTTTTATTTTCCAAAATGCAATTTAGTACTGTGAATTTTAAGTGCTCGTATAGTGATTTACAACTTTTTATATGTATACTTACAAGAGACGGTATGATAATATGTATTTTTAAAAAAATTAAATCATAACTTTTTTTATTTAGTTTCTCTCTGTATCCCGCATCATAGTAGAGTAGGTAGAAGGAACCTATTGTTAAGGCACTCCGTTCCCCACTTTTCGCCGGATTTACAATGTGTGTGTAGTGGCAGAACCCAACCATAAATAAATAACAATTCAGTGTGGGGACCAAACCCACAACCTTCCCGTTACAGCCACATTCTTATGCCCTTGCGCCACCACGACCTTAAATATTAACAATAACTATATTAATGATAATATTCAACAATTATCATTTTACAGTTCCGTAATGCACGCGATAAAAAGGTAAAATAACGCAAGATGATGACCAGGAAGAAAACCGGCCGTATTACTAATACCGAGAGAGACAAAGGAGGCGAACGAAGTTCACGCATATTTAAATAAATAAACTTAGCTACAGCGCTGCGGTTGTAAGGCGTATGCGCAGATCGTGTAGAAGCCACGAAAGCCTTGAACTTGTGGATACGTCAACAAAATTTATTAGTTTTCCTAGACAAAAAAATATTACAATGTTTAATAGCGTTTAATGTCTACAATACACAAATTATAATATAATGAAGCATTTAAAACAGTTTAATTTATCCCTTTTTCATGCAAAAAAAATGTGAAATATGAATCTATATTTAGATATAATACAAATATACTCTTAAATATAAATAATATAATTAGCGAAAACATAAAAAATTGTACAGAAAATAATATTAAACTTTAATATCTCAAGTGTATAAACAACTTATGTTTATCGATGCCGTAAATACATACATTGGTAGGAAAAACACCGAAAAAACACATCACTTTAAAAATTATCACACAATTTGTATACAAATAAAACAGTCATTTTATTAGATTATAAATAAGACAAAAAAAAATATGTTAATTTTATCATTGTTCGGTAAGTTGAAATGCCGCATTCATTTGAGTGTACTTGGTCGCTAACATCTCGAATAAATGGACGCGAATATTGTCTTGGCCGTGAGAAACGGATTCTCCCGATATGCCTTCTATACTTAGACGCTGGACACAGCTTTGTTCGTGCCTTGATAGGTGCTTGTTGAATATAAATATCTATTGTGATTACGATTTACATAAAATAAAACAGTACTGTTTTATCTATTAGTGTGATATTAAATAAACAAATTAAATTAAATCACTTTCACGCTGTATCCCGCTTGCAGCAGTACCCGCACTCCGTTTCCCACTTTACGCCGATTTTTTCCAGACATTGTGTATTAAGTGGAGAAACTCAACGCTAAGCTTGGCGCCAGAGCCACTAAATATAAATATAAATAAGTAATTATCCATTCCCTCGAGCGGAGATCGAACCTAAAACCGTCGCGTTACAGTCAAATTATAAATGATATTTTAAAAAGATTAATACATAAATAGATGTTTAAAAAATATTTGATACCTAAAAATGCCTGTTGATATTTTTTCTATGGGAATGTGAGACGATAAAAAACAATTATCGTTTGTTTAAAATTAAGCTGTAAATTTCTAGTGAGTATAACAGTGCAGTGAATGATATACTGATAATCTGTGTGCTAATGAGAACTACCAACATAGATTATATCGACGGATGACCCGTTGCCCGCTAGTTTAGAGAAAAAACGAACTTAGTTCCGCTACAGAGATTGAAGCTCGAATCAGATATCAAAAAAAAAAAAACAATAAACACCGCTTAGAAACTGTATCAAAGAAAGGCAATGCTAGTGTCTACGTAAAGGTCATTTATTTTAATTACAAAAGTATGCAATCTCGTACGTTTTCGTTTTAATGCATGAGATCATTATGTTACTACTATAAATATCTTTTATTATTATTTTTATATCTAGATCTATAATTGTTTTTTTTTGTCTATTTACAATTTGTTAATACATAAATTATAGTAAATATTTCACTGAAATATGTACTTCCGCAAAAAAAACGACTTAAAAGAAATGGTTTGTTCAAAATATTAATACGTACCTTGACAATATTAATATGGCAATAGAGCTAAGGTTAAAAAAGTCTTATTTAATATTTTTTATAAAAATAAACTACATTCTACAGGTGGCTGCGCTATCCTTCCTTATATTGTACAATAGAATATAAGAAATCTCATGAAGACATCACAAAATATGTCAACATTTTTGGGGCAAAAATTGCAGGTCTGAACACGATAGTTGTAAGTTCAATTTTTCAAAAGAAAAAGCAAAATCGTAGTCCGCACCTGCATCTAATATCGTATCCTACTAAAATTATAAATGTCAGTTTGTGGAGATGAGTACAACTGGAACAAACTAGCTTCCAACAAACACCACTGAATCTATTTTGATGAAACTTTACAGTAATATAGGCTATACTTTATTCAAAAATGTTGTATGTATAGTTTGGCTTAAACATAACAAAAAAATTGAGCAGACGAAGCCTCGTTTGAATCGCTAGCCGTGTAATAAATAGTTAATTGACAGAATAAACCAGTAATCTTATATTTCTTGAAGAAAAAACAGTAAGTAAATAATATTTATTTATAATGTGTTTGTTTATTGTTACACTAACCTTCAACAGTTCGCTACTTTTTGTAAAATGGTTTCCTTTTGGCCTTTACAAATCATTTAAATAAAAGAACATCATATTCAGTTACTTTGTTGGAATTAAAAATGTTCAAAGTGATAATCAACTAAATGTTATATTTACCAGATCTTATCAATATACTAATTGTTCAAATTTAGTTCACAGTTTAATAAATTAATCATTTTTATGTTTGTAGTAATAATTTTTGTATCCGTCAAACATAGTATATTTTTGAATTTTAGAATTCGTTATGTTATTGCCTTGTTTAGTAATTGAGAAACCAAGATAAATATTAAATGTAATACTCATATTTTTATTCTTTCTTCCATTCTATACTTTTCTCACACTATTATTCACCCAATAGTTCCGAGTCAAATGGGGGATCCCACAGTTATACTTTCTTTGAAAAGAGAGGAAACAAAACAACAATTGTATTACAAACATTTCTCCAATTCGAAATTGAACCTACAACCACGTAAAATCACTCTACGACAAGTTCACGCTGAAGTAATTTATAAAGAAAAAAATAAACGAAAATCAGATATAATTTAATACTTTTAATTTACAAAACATGTAAAAATATAAATAGTTACATTTACTACAATACGATACGATACACAAAACGGCAGTGTCATCATAATATCTTAAGTATATAAATAACGTATTCTTAACGAAGCCGTCCACCGGTAGGTGAAACGCGTCGTCCAGTGTCACAACAAGGCTGACGGTTATGGGAACGATTGTGAATAATTTTCCTTGTTCCTCGTCGGAAAACCTTGCGCATCGCAGAGGTCACGTCTTGCAGACCAAATGTATTACGTATTTGCAATAATTATATTGCTTACTCCTGCTAATTATTTATTTTTTAATGTAAAGACCAAAAAGGGGTTTAGTATGTTGAGGCCAAACTTGGTGTTGGAGCACAAACGTTTGCAGTAAGTTTGAGAGTTCAATTCCCACTCGAGGAAATGTAATATTTAATATTTTCATTTCTTCAACACTAAATGACTCCAGAATTCTGCGATAGAGGGGAGCGGAGTGTCTAAACACTAAGCTGCCTACCATGCTATATGGAGGATACAGCGTGAGGCCTAAAAAAAAAATAGAACGCAACCCTTACAGAATTAAGACACACCTACAATTATGATTGGTAAATTCCTCGGGAATTTATTAAAATTGTGTAGGTCCTTCTTAAATGTTACTTGATCGACTAACGCAGAAGCTGTCCACCTGAAATACGAGAAACACGATTTTATTCATATATAAAAAAAACAAAATTATACATAAAATTTGAACATTTTGAGCTTGATTTATTACCAATCATCGAGGCATTAGAGTAAAAAATAACGATTGTATCGTCGTCTGCGATTCACTTTGGCACAAGGATATAAAACACCTATTAACAAAATTATATATCTCTTAACAAACATAAGCAGATTTTTTGTGTATATCCATTATACTTATCAAAATACGAACCTTCTAAGCGATTAGCCATATGACATTTTTTGCTGGCTGTTTAAAATGCTTTTATAATTAGATGCAAGGTCTTTCCGTACTTTAAATTTACAGATTTACAAAAGTAATATTAAAATTTATGATTTGAAACGATTAAGATACGAATCAGGTAAATACATCCTTAGCTCTCCTTTTTTTGAGGTGTGTGATGTATGTGCTAGCGACTTTTTTCTCTACAATATATGACCAGTCGGGGCTAAAAAAATATAATTTAAAAGATATATTAGGTACCTCGCGCGTGTCCAAATATATAAATGAGATATTTGTCTGTCCCTATGTAATATTGTCTATTTAGTTGTGATGTTCACACAAAAATCAATGCTAATAAAACAAGACATATGTATAAATGAACGTAATTAAATTATTGAAATAAATTTAGTGTCAATCTTTCTATTGGTCTCACTACTGAGGTTAAATATTATTTTCTAAATATAACATTATTTACAAATACAGCATTAGGTTATTTGGAAAGATTGGTAGCATTAGGTTATTTGGAAAGATCACGTGATACAAATACGTTAATATTATGTGTTCATCAAGAAAAATTGATGGGACATGACATTTCTTGTTCAATGGCCCAAAATGATCTGGCGAAGTGTTTTTTGCACACAATTTTTGCATTTGGTACCTATGTCTTGCAGGTACTGGCGTTAATTTATAATTTTACAGCTATGACTTAAAGCTAACTCTTATTCTGTGTCCTTAGTTTTTATTAAATTGTTCCTTCAGCAAACAAAATTGCAATCAATCTAATACAATATGTAGATACATAAAGGCTGAAGTGGCAGTGGGCTAATCACATTTGTTGCAGAACTTATGACCGTTGGGGTAAACGTTTTCTAGAGTAGAGACAACGCCTTGGTAAGCGTAATGTAAGACATTTTCAGCTAGATTTGGTGACGACATTCGCAAAGTGACTGAGAACAGCTGGATGCGATGAGCTGAAGATCGAGCGCAGAGGCGTGCCGTTAAATAGGTCTATGTACAGCAGTGGACGAGGACAGGCTGATGATGATGATGATTTTATTTGATTATATTTTGATTGTTGGTTTATATTTCTTAACTTAATAGATCATTTTTCAAGAAGTGAAAATTTATTGATTTTACAAAGCACATTTCATAAATTTATAGATATATAATTAATTTCATACAAAATAAACAAACAAAACTTAAGTTTATCAATTATATTTTTTTATCCAAAATGAGTACGGAACCCTCGGTATGCAAGTCTGACTTGCATTTAACCGGTTTTTTTTACAATAACTGTTATATACAATAATACTATTATCACTCTAAATATTTAATTCCGCATCGTAAAAAATTTAAGTGTCCTGTGGATAAACGAATATAAAAAAGTAAAAATATATTTTAAATATTTTGAGGCCAGTCGTGGCGCAGTGGTACAAAGTGTGACTGTAAAACCGACTGGTTGTGGGTTCGATCCCCACTCGAAGAGATAAAATATTTACTTAAATTTATATTTTCATTTCTTCGCTCTGGTGTCGAGGCAAAGCGCGGCGTTGAGTTCTGCCACTCAACACGCAATGCCTCCAAAATTCGGCAGAAAGTGGGGAACGAAGTGTCTTAACACTAGGTTCCCTCTGCCTACCCTGCTGTGTGCGAAATATAGCGTGAAGCTAATTTATTTTTTTTTAATTTTAAAAATATATTTTCAATTCAGTTCATAAAATTAATTAATAACAGATCGTGCTTTGTAGATTTACTATTATACAAAGATGGCTACAATACATTGAGAGATGTAACCTTTCTAATTGCAACACGAAACAGTAATTTTACAACGCGTTTGTTACAAAATCGGCAGTTTTCTCATTTGGTTATAGAACTATAGTGTATATGTAATACAGTAACGATTTCCTAACTCCGAAGTAATCTAGTAATGAGCAATCTGAGGGACTCTCTCTCGTTTCACATGGTGAAAGTTTATTGCGTAAGAGGCTGTATGTACCACAAATCATAGAAAATTCTTGTTCACGTAACAACACATGTAAATGCCCTTTTTAAATAATATGGATGATTAATTATATTATATGTAACTATTGATGCAAAAATTAACGATGTAGTATTTTTTATTCTTTGTTGAAAATGCGTTTAAAAAGATGCCTTACTGAAAGTCATGCGTGCTAAAGCTAGAGCTTTAGAGAGTTGTTACACCCACAATAGTAAACTTTAGATAAATTCAAATACAAAATCAACATTATCTGAATTTTTATATATAAGAATGTCAAAGCTGTCTAACCTACTAAACTATATTTTGGTCCGCAATCTCTAAGTATTGATTGTTTTGCTTATTTTTTTGGCCATCTTTGAAAATTGTTTTGTATTTTTCAAAAGTTGTTGTTGTTCAAAAATTGTTTGTGAAATTGAGCATATCCTCACATGAAATATTATATAATATTTTTCAGCATTAGAATTTTTGTTGTGTTACTCATGAATTATATTTCAATATATTATTTTGTGTTGAGAAGGATAAAAACTGGACAAACGCTACCGACTCGCGTTGTCACCCAGAGTTCTGTACAAAAATTTAAGATCTCGAGCTGTTTCTGAAATTCAAGCTAAACTTAGCCAGAGCTCTTTTATCCGATACTTCACTCTGAAGGTTATTATTTTTTAGGATTTAACCCCAAATGTTTAGTTTCCTGATCTAGTACTACCTGTAAATGCTAGCTGCTAAATTTCATAATTCTAGGTCAACCGGAAGTACCCTATTAATTTTGATTCCCTTTAAATTATCGAAAGATGCGTTTATATCTTTACGGCTATATATTTTTTTAAGTACATGTAGAAATATTATTTTTAGGAAATCGTGAATTCAACTCGATGTCTCCAAGCGTTCCTGAGATAAAGGCTTTTAACAGACAGACAGACAGACGGACGCACGCCAAAGTGATGTTATAGTATGAAGCCTTCAAAAAAATAACGTCTATGTGAAATATAAAAAAAAAGAACTATTTAAAAGAAGAAAAAGCTCGAAGAATAAGAATTACGGTTATATGACTGAAGATACTAATATTATTAAATTATTAGGCGCTACTAACCTAATATAAATAAATCTATATATACTCTTAACGTTGGATTAAAATCAAAGCCGAACAAAGGCAGTAATCATTTTTGATAACAAAACATTTGAAGATTTATAATAATCACAAACAAAACTCAAAATTTCTTCATAAATAAAATGAATATAGATATTTATTGGAAAACAAACAATATGATCATATCTTAGGATTTAGTCTTGTAAAGAAAACACGCTTATAATTGAAGAACATGTAAGTAGTGAGTCAATGGGACAGACGGGTCGCGGTCGCGACGGTTCTCGGAACTCTTTTGTTGCTGCATATCATTCTCGTCGTCCAAAACAGATTTTTGATTAATATTAACCGAAAATAGTTGTCCGGATTGTTTTATCCTTAAGCGTAAGCGGGTTTTTACTGACATATTGTAACATAATAAAAGCCAGTCAAGTGCGAGTCGGACACAAAGCGAGAGTTCGGTATCAATTTCAGGATTGTAGCTCAATAGGAAATAGGTGCAACTTAAAAAAGTTGGTAAAATAATGTTTTCAATTGATTTACAATTATATGTTTGTAATGGTTTCTAGTTAACTATAAATTCATATTATATTACATATGATTTTTTTTTATTTTCTGGGCTTCAAAGGTAGATCCATAGATCTGAACATTTATTTTAATTTCAGTTTGATGTCTCCACGCGATTTGCACATACGTATATGGTCTTGACCGAGTCAGTGTATTTTTAATTTTTTATTTACGTATTATATAATATTTTTATTTATTAAAATTTTCTGAGTGTAATACTGTTTTTCTAAACAGTACAATAAAAGTATACAAGGAAATTTAAAACTTTCATATTTTGATGTAAATGTAAAAATATTTATCAACATTGTAATTTAATACTCATCTGAAAATAAAAAGCACATAAAGCGTTTCGGACCGGCGATGTGAAAGGCTGTTGATGTGACGCGTCCGCGATGTTGTAGCTTCGGTCCTGTAGGTCGACAGCGGCAGGTAACGACACAACGACACGCGCCATATTTAGAACATAATATTATTTACAGCTCACGATAATTTGTTTCTATGGATATGTAACTTAACTTAGGTTCACGGTGTATCCTTAAATAAGTAGTCAGAGAGAAGAGGGTGCTAAAAGCTACTCTCGAAAGATTAATGCAGAGAGAGAGAGAGAGAGCTCTCTCTCTGCATAAATCTTTCGTCTCGTCCACTATCATCAACCTCTTCATACATGCCATCCGGGTGTCCTCATGCTTTTTACGTAACCGACCTCCAGTATCTTTAGAAATGTATTTATGTATAAATAGAAAATAAATAAATAACATTATTTATTACATTGTATTAGTACATACCTACTTTATTAGTAAATGCAACAAATCGATTCTATTAATACTTCCTCGATTTCAAATCCAAGTCGAATTCATTTATTTTATAATAAGCACCATTTAATTAAACCGTTTGGATAATATAAAAGAAATGCTGTATATATTTCAGCAGCCGTATGTCGTCTACAGTAAACGTCTCCTTCAATATTTCTTTATTCAACTAAACGATCTGAATGCATTCCAAGATGGAAGACCAGTTTAAAAATGACGAAGTGATCGGAGTATAAAAACGAAATATTACATAATATATTAGACAATCAAATTTCCACATGAAATATTCTCTTTTATTATGTCTGTCTATATAATAAAAGTAGTGACTACATTACTAACCAATGACACAATAGAACTCTCTTTATTACCTCGTTCATAGAACATAAATCAAAAATATGTCATTAATTTAGAACTTGTACGGAGTGAGTACTTGTATATATTAGTTTACTCTTGTTGAGTGATACTCGTATAATGCACTAGGTGACCTTTACGGCAGCAAGTATGTCTGCAAGCATGACGTCATATGACAGTAATCAGTTTAGCCTAGATTTTAAAAAAAAATTAAATCAACTTCACGCTGTATCCTGCACATAGCAGGACAGGCAGAGGGAAGCACTTTACTTTCCGCTGAATTCTGGAAGCAGTGTTGAATAACGGAACTCAACGCCACGCTTTTCCTCGACACCATAAGAACGAAATGAGAATATAAATTTAAATAAATATTTCATTTCCTCGAGTGAGGATCGAACCCACAACTAATCGTGTTTACAGTCACACTTTGTACATCTGCGCCACGACTGGCCACAGATAGACATCTAACCTAGATATTATTAATAATAATCTCGAACGTGGCACCCGACTGTAAACTTCGAGTAGGTAGCTACACTAAAAAGTGTAACGCAATTAGTGACCAACCATCACCGACGTGGGTGTAGCGGTCAGACACAATTCTTAATCAAACGACAATTACCTATATTAAAACAACCAATACCGTCGAGTGGACCCCAAGGCCTCTACCCATGTTTGGGAGAGCGTTGTATCGGAATATTGAGGCTCCTTTTTTACGTGGGAACACCATTTGTTGTTCCTCGTCAATACGAGAATAAACAAGATAACATCTAGAGTATTAAGATAGTAACTGAGTATATAGTAACTGAGGCGGAAAAACTGGAAAATTAAATCACTTCATATACGATGACATCAACGTTTAATACAAAATCATAAGCTGCAATGACAAATTGGCCATTATTGTGAAACAAACACACAGTGGGTGTGGAATATATATATTTATCATTTACTTTTGCCACGTAATAACTTGAAATTTGTTTCACTATAGTCACCTACGTCGATATTATGATAATACTTTAACAATATTACAACGGTCGACGTTTATTAAACACTGTCACCCGCTACATATATTTATCGTATTTTATTTTATTTTATCGAAAATATATTCATTTATTAGTATGCATATAAAAAAATATGATATGAAAAAAAATTTAAATTATTTCAGTTAATTTACAATGTGTATAGCATTGAACTTCAATGTCAACGAAATTTAACAAATTGGCTATTAGGCTGTATGAACATACATGCATATAAACCTACATACATGCTTCATACGTGCTTGAAAGGTAAAAAATATAGTAAAGTATATTTTTATAGTAGCTGGAGTTGTTTTAATATTAAAGAAATATATTTTAGCCCACAAATTCTACTTTACATTCAAAATTACATTGAGTTTGTTGTCTACAAACGAAAGAGTCAACAATTTCGACAAAGTGACGTTTACTTTTAAGAAATTCGAAAAATATAAAATGGTAACCATTTGTCATGAGTTTACTCACCTACTTACAATCACACCGTTTATTTTTTTTTATTTTAAAATAGCCGTTTTGTAGTACAAAAAGATCTGCTCTACTTTTCTTTGATTTCATTCGTAAAAATCTTTTACGTATTGCTTCTCGATTGCAACAACGATATTCTTTACAAAATATACGGCAATCAAAATATTTATCAACAGAAGAGCTGTATTCAGTGAAACAAAGAGATTTAAAACATAAAATTTGACTAAAACCCACCTACACACCTATTTACATGTTAAATGTAGATACTGTTGGAATTAACTCCAAAAAAAAAACTCGAATCACCATTTAAAGTAATAAGACAATGTAGTTCATTAACTCGGTTAACCTCACCTACGCTGAAGTAACACCTTCATGTTTTTTTTTTAATGTAAAACAAGTATCAAAACTTTGACGTCTTTATCTAAGATTGTAATAAAATATTATATATTTTGTAATAAAATAATAATTCTATCATAAAAATAAACACTGTAAGTATAGACCAAAGATCAAACAGCTCAAACTATTTGAGTTTGGTAATAGAAGATAATTTAATAGTAAATATTATTTTTCTATAACAAAGTTATTAAAAATATATATTTTTGTATGAAAGTTAATATATTAATTTCTTTAAAGAAAAAGTTAAATTAATATGTTTTTTTTTATATTTTGACAGATATTAGATATGGTTGCAGGCCATCGTAGCAGCAGTACAACGTCTGATTATGAATGCAACAGTGTTGGGTTCAATTCTTACTCGAGGGAATAAATTATTTTCATCATTCGACTTGTATCTTTTGACATTTGTTATATATGTATTTCTATCTGTGTATAAATATTGCTACAAATTGAAAGCTATGTTTATTTAGTTGCACCATTTCCTATATCTTTTTTTCTCTTACTTTTAATAATATCAGTTTCTTGATGTTTAAAAGGATTCTTCTTATTATTAAAAGGATTACGAAGAAATAAAATTTTGATGCATTTAAACCGTAGTACCGTTGAATAAAAATTGCATCTCAAGATCCATCTCAGAGTTGAGGGCGGTTTGTACGTACGGGACTGGACTGGACTGTATTATATAAATAAATAACTAATATATTATTAAAATAGCAAAATATCTCCGAAAATTTCAGAACAAAAGCAAATTATGCATTTTAAAATTTTCAACCACAAGCGATAAATAAATACAATTGATATAGTAAATGATAGAGTATGTGTGATAGAGTAAACAATAATATATTCATAAATACAGTGTGTTTCTGAATTTTACATTAACCTGCCGCGTCAAATGAATACGCTTGGAGTTGCAGACAATGAATTATGGACAGCGGCCGCCATTGAATTAAATAAACGATAAACTCGTATTTTATTTAGACCACTTTTGTGGGATGAGTCAAATATTATATTATCGTGGTTATATTATTGTGACTGGACGCGACAGGTTGTGGGTTCGATTAACACGCAATCCTCTAAAACTCAGCGGAAAATGGAGAACGGAGTGTTTTTACACTAGGTCCTCTTTGCTTAACCTACTGTGAGTGTGCTATTTTTTTTACACTGTGACAGTAAAAAAAATATATACATAACATATACTATGTCTATTAATTAATACGATGATTCGTTTTGCAATTAAAAATGGACATTAGTTGTCAATATTTCTAAAATATATTTATTTTTATAAGGTATGAATTATTTAAATTTAAACATATTTATAGCAATACTACGGTGAAACTGCGTTCTTTCTTATGGAGCATTAACCCTCTGCGACTGACTTGGTAGTCCCATAGACACCGCGAAATACAAAATTCAGTTTTCAAAGCTAAGCTCCGCGTAAGCTCATTTCAGTACCTGTCATGTTCTGTCTTTATTTTAGATAATGTGTGTTTTTGTATTATTTCGTGTTGTTTTAGAATTTGATTTTATTTAAATAAATTATATATATATTTATACTAAAACTAAAAATAATATAAATTTATATTTTTGGTATTACAGCCGTGAAACTTGTCGGTAGCTTATTATTATAAAAAAATACTGAACATAACAGTCTAAATACCTTTGTATAATATCAAACTTGTTCTGGCAATAATGATAAATTTAAAAGAGCCAGACATTGAAATAAAAAAAAAACAATTTATTGAATATAGCAAGAGATTTAATGCTGATATGAAAAACTGAAAAAAATGAACTGAACTGAAAAATGGTCAAAGGAGAAAGAGAGAAAGGATTATAACTATCGCTAGGCAGAATACTGCCTGTATACTGCCTAGTCCTCCATCCGCCTGTAGTTGAGAGTATCTAAACAAATGACAAACAACTTTGTCCTATTTGTCTAGCAAAAATAAAAAAGGAGACTAAATACTGTTTCTGATTGTATGAAGGCAATTTTCCTTTGATAATTATAAAAAAAAATGTAATCTCAAGACTCAATTTTTCCAAATATCCACTGTTAAATATATGTAAATGTAGTTGATTTTGTAATTTGTTTTGTGTCATTAATGTTAAGCAAGAGATTCATAGAGAGATTTATGTAAAGTCAATAAACACTATTTAATTTAAAAAATAACCATCGTTTTCTTTATTTTGAATAAATTTAACATAAAAAATATTTTTAAATTTTTTTAAAGTGTTATTCCACACTTTTCAAGTTACCGCTACGTTAAAATTTGTATAATATACGTTTAATAAATAATTATAAATAATCATAAAAAATATGCTAGTGATAAACTTAATAAACTAACTAACTAAATAAGTTATTTCTATAAAATATTTCCTGCTGAAAAGGCGACTCGTAAAATACCACGTCAATATAATTGTAGAAATGACGCCACGTCAGTCGCAGAGGGTTAAATAGCCAAGTTAAATGTCAATGATATAACCACCATTATTTGTGTTCAGCTGCAAATTATTATAATATTATACGGCTCTATTATTTCTTAGTGTTGGTATGGTGTTGACCAATCGTTTGAGCCTTTGAGGCACAAATGTCACATCACAGTCACACTTGACGCAATGTTGTAACTTAAATGTCATTAGATTTGCCTGTTTACCTATCATAATAACAGTCCCCAGCCGGCGCCAATTGATGTTTGATTTGCGATTACTAATAGAGAAAGATGGATATAAAATTTGAATGAACATCGTGGCATAGTGGGTTTGGTCGTCTTTTGTGGAAATGGACTATTTTAATTTTCTTAAATTTTACCACTCAAAACTCAGTGTCTACAATTCAAGTGGAAATTGGAAAGCGGAGTGCCTTAACACTAAACAAAAAACAAAAAAATAATCACTGAAGACGTTTAACCATGATTATTGTTAAATTATTACATTATACGATTTCACCTTATTAAAAACCTAAGGTCACTATGAAATGTTCAGACAAGGCTAGGCAAGATATTTTATTTTATATTATACACAAATTATCATAAAATATAAAATTTTATATCTTTGTTTATTTATTTTTGTAACAATAAAAAATTATAACAATATTATTATCGCAAAATTATCACCTCCTTCCGCAATGCATTTTAGTACAATAAAAAATTCACAAGTAATCAAAGAAGTTTCATAGTAAATAGGTAATGAGCTGGGAACTTAGACCGGCGGCCATTGTCCGGAGTCAAGTGCCTTCCGCTTAACGAAAACCACTTAACGGAGACCTCCCCTGAGTTGCACCTCCTAGTTAAAATATATTAGGTTAACTCCAGTAATCGTATTATAGTAGAGCTAGTTATGCTGGTTCACTGCACGTTATACTGTACGAAAGTATTGAAAGCCGGAGCGTTGCGATTGAAAAATAGAAACTGTATGAACTGAGATGTTTTTGAGTACATAATACAGCTAATATCATATTGAATATTTTATATTTTTATATAGAGACCAGGCTGTTACAGTGTGTTGTGCGACTGGTCGTGGGTTCGATTCCCACTCGAGGATATGAAATATTTATTTAAATTGATATTTTCATACTTTGCTTTGGTGATTTCTGCCACTCAACACGCAATGCGTCCAGAATTTAGCGTAAAATTTGGAATGAAATTTCTTAACACCAGGTTCCCTCTGCTTGCCCTGCTGCGTGAAGCTAATATTTATATTTAATATAAATTTTGTATAAATTACCTGAAAATATTCTATTTTACTATCCATTTTTAATAAATTTTACTTTAATAATAATATATATAAAAATAAATAAAAGTGGAAAAGCTAGCATACCGTGAAGAGATATCGCAACTTAGCGCTACCTTGACACGTACGGTTCAGATGCAAATTACAGAAACGAATAATGGTGGATGTTACCATTCGATAACTTTAAAGCATAAAATAGAAAATTGATAATATAATTATAAACAATTCAACGAGAGAATACTCATCCTGTTAGAGTTATGACAATCGATACATTGGAATCTACTCTAGATAAGTACCAACAGAAGCTGACATTATCATGAAAGTAGATAGTAGACGTTAGAAACGACGTTAGCAAACTATTTTATTTACTTTTTATTCACTATTTCTTTAAATAACTTACTAAGTATCGATCGATATGTTATTCATAAAATTTAAGAAAAAATTGACTTCCTGAGTTTAGATTGAACCATGAAAAACACAAGAAATTTCTTGTTTTAGATCCTATTTCAACTTTTCATAGGTATCGAGGAGATTGATTGTTCTGCAACAAATTTTCGAATATACGTACTCTTTGTCAGTAATAGTAGCCATGATTAATTTCCGGTTTTCGCATGACCCAAAACAAAATTGTTTAACTTTTTAATAATAGAAAATCAGAAAATTAAAGATAATGCTTTTAGAAGTCAATAACACAATACATTTAAATCGCTAGTATAATAATTAAATAGTAAGTCAAGACCAGTCGTGGCGCAAGGCCACAAGCGTGTGACTGTACGAAACAGGTTGTGGATTTGATTCCCATTGGAGGAAATTAAATATAAAAATTCCGCTCTGGTGTCGAGACAAAGCGCGATGTTGAATTCCACGAAATGCCACCAGAATTTGGCGAAAGGAGAAAAGGGAATTGTCTTAACACTTGGCTCCCTCTGCCTAACACGCTAAATGCGGAATATAGCGTGAAACCAAAAAAAAAAACATCTAGATAAAACCTTATGGGTTTTTAGCGCAACACAGCACGCTCTACTGTTGTTGTGTAGAAATCTAACACACATTTCTTTTCGCGATCATACAAATAAAGGTACAATAGCGGAGAACCATAAATAGGAAATAGTCGCTCCAGTGGCTCGAATAATTCACTAAGAATCTCAGTTTCAAGTGAAAATCGCTGTTCTATATGCAAATGGACCCCCACTGAAGTAATAAACACAATTTTCATCAACACAAACGTTAACTAAATTATACGTTGCATATTCCATATAATGATATGATAATGAGCAGTTTTCTCTCATTACTATTTACTAGTTATGTAATATTTTAATAATTATATATTTCGTGTTACTTCATTCAAGTAACAGCTTTGCAGGGAAAAATGTAACTTCATCACGTATTCATTGCCTTAAAATTCAATTTGTGTTTGTTGGGGCTGGTCGTGGCGTAGTGGCGTGTGACGATAAACGCGACAGGTTGTATTCGATTCCCACTCGAGGAAATGAAATGTTTAATAATTTCGCTCTGGTGTCGAGAAAAGCGCGGCATTCAGTTCCGCCGCTCAAAACGCAACGCAGCAAGATAAGTAGAGGGAACCAAGTGTTAAGACAATTCCGTTCTCTACTTTCCGTCCAAGGTTTTTTCCAGGCATTGTGCGTTAAGTGGCGAAATTTAACGTCGGGTTTTGCCTCGGTGTAGAGCGAAGAAAAAAATATTAATAAACAAAAAATCATTCTCTCGATCGATTGACGCTGCGTCCGGAAAGATTTGGATTGATTTAACTTTTACAAATTAACTGAATTTATTGGACACAGACAGCTGATTTTTATTTTGTTTTAGTTAGAACATTATGTTTTTGCCAAACAAATACAGACACAACACAAAACAAATATCAGATACGTTTCATTAATTACACAAAATGTAATTAACAAAGCCGCGTTATAGTTATTTAGCTACAAACAAAGGAACTTGATAAAATTAAAGCGATCAGAAGTCAGCCGTCAAATCAGAGTGAATGATACGACGCCGTACTTCACAGGTGAACGCCGCCACGAAATATACTATACCTATTTATTAGTGTCACGCTACATTACACACTCCAGTATATGCAGAGGACACCTAGTGTTAAGACTCTCCGTTTCCCAATTCCCCGTCGAATTCTGGAGGCTTTACGTGTCGAGTAGCGGAACTGAACGCTGCACTTTTCCTCGACATGAGAGCGAAGAAAATAGAAATATGAAATATTTCATTTTCTTGAACTTCTTGAACTATATTAAAGTAACTTTAAACATTTATGCTAAAAAAATAAATAAAGAAGAGCAAACAACAATAACAAGAAACAAAATCATAATGAACAAAAACAAGACATTCTAAATATAAAATTAACAATAGTATAAATAGTTCCACAACACTCAGCTACATTTAAATAATCAGTTTCTTATCACCGTACATACAGTATATGTTAACCACTACGCAATCACGCATTTCGAGATAAAACGTAATCAATGGAAAAACACTTTTTCCCTGTAAATTTCTAATAATAAAAAGACTTTGTTATTGTTGCGATAAAAACCGATATATTATTATGTAACAATATATTATATTACTAAAAGTTAACATTCGAGGTCAGTCGAGGCGCAGGGGTACACGCGTGTGACTGTCGACGCGACAGGTTATGGATTCGATTGCCACTGGCGGAAATGAAATATTTAATTTGTATTTCTTCGTAGTATCGAGACAAAACGCGGCGTTAAATTCCGCCATTAGACACTCATAGCCTCGAGAACTCAGTGGAAAGTAGATAACGAAGTGTATTTACACTAGGTTCCCACTGCCTACCCCGCAAAATGCAGGAAAATAGCTAAAAAAGTGTACATATATTTTAACACAACAGCGATTATGACAAAGCAATCTTGATAAATAACAACGTAACATATCTATGTATAAATTAAAATAAATAACGTTTATTTCCTTTGTTGTATTATTATAGGCGAACAGAATCACGTTTGTTGTTAGTGTAATATAAGGCAGGATTTTGTGTAACACAGGACAACAATTTTGAATCTAGATATTTCATAATCTAAATTCGTTCAACAAATAATCTATTTAACTCAATGTGTAGTTATTTAATTAATTAAATCAATTTCGTTAATTAAATCAATTAATCCTAATTAAGAGGCATAAGCTACATTCGTGCACAAATAAAGTAGTAGGTAACTTAGGACATAATGTTGTGTAACAACCACAGTTTCGATAGTGTTTTCATGAAAAATTTTGTTTTATGTAATTTTTTATTAATATTTTAAGAATATAAAGTTAAATTTAATTTATTAGATGTATATATATTTCTTTTTTCATACTTTCGTTTATACTAAAAAATAAAATTTACAATGTAGTTTCATCAGGATAGATCCACTCAAATACAAGCTCACGTTTAAATTGGCTACTTATATATACAGAATTTATAAAATTATCATTTACTTACATTACATTTAGCACTTTAATGCAAAAAATAGGGAAATAATAAAAATTATATTTTTTACCTTGGAAAAGTATTGCGTAGAAGATATAATATTGTAATATGATATTTCAACATTATGATTAATAGGTTAGTTACTTTTTATTCAGGTTTACTCGTGTAACATATTTTATTTTAAATCGTAAAAAGAAATATAATACTATTTTTGTAAATGATTTTGATTAAACGTGAACATAAATGTAAGTTAGGCGTTAGAGGCCGTCGCGCTTGCAGTCGCAGAAACATGCGACGCGACGGTTGCGGATTCGATTCCTTCACGGGGAATTGAAATATTTAACATTTTCGTTTCCTCGCTCTGGTATCGAGGCAAAGCGCGCCATTTTGACGTGAGGCGTGAAATTATAAAACATAATATACATAATTAACATATATACATATATTTAAAAAAAAAAAATATCTATTCGTATATAAAGGCTAACTCTCAAAACGTGATGGCCGGTTAAAATTAGATCGCTACTTGGAAATCTCGAATAGAGCACCTTTTTCGTTGTGTGATCCAGGAAGCGAAAGGTCTTTGGCTCCCACCGGAATGCGCGTTGCGTGGGCGCAGCTCCCATGAACCCGACTTTCCATTGATTCAACTAGCACTATCTTATCTTGCCCAATAACCGTATTATCTATTGTTTAAACATTACTTCAGTCTTATTAGTTACACTTTAGCTTACAAAATACTTTGTATTAACAATTAAGTTACAAATTTTAACAGATTAGACTAGTTTCTCTGTTTATTATTTAGAAAATGAGAATAGATTTGTTAAAGAAATTATTTTCTAAAAAAAAAAAACAATTATATTATTTCTTTGATTAGAAGCCAACATTTTATATTATATCTTTGCTCTTTTGTCGAGGCAAAACGCGGCGTTGAGTTCCGCCACTTAATTAGAATTAATCATAATGCCTCAGGAAGTGAAGAGTGGAGTATATTAACACTATGCCTATCAATATTTAAAAAAAATTAAATAGTCCTCGGTAACTAAGTATCAAAAGTTACAAGATTCTATTCGCAATGTATTAAAAATATATACTTATCGCGTTCTATAGACATATTTGTAATAAAATGTATTTTAAACACTTGCGCTTTTCAACTTTAATTGGCATAAAAATACACGTGTAAAAACTAATAAAATATATTGTCAATAATAACATTGTTACATCGATAAGGCCAGCTGGTTAAGGCTTCGTTACTTGTACAGGATAAGAGATGGCGTTGACTGTATTTGATACTAATTTTGCATAGAAAGTTATGATTTTTTTTTGTTTTTTTTTAGATTCACGCTGAGTCCCGCTCACAGCAGGGTAGTCAAAGGAAACCTGGGAACTTAGTGCTTCGACACCGATTTCCTATTAAGATACTTCTGGTCCCCATTTTACGCCTAATTCTGAAGCCATTTCGTGTAATTGGCGCAACTCAACGCTGCGCTTAGCTTCATTACCAGGGCGAAAAAAATAAAATATTATATAATTTATTTCTTCGAATCGGTATCAAACGCACAACCTGACGGGCTTACAGTCGCACGCTGGCCTCTGTATATTATTTGCTAAATACATTTTAAAATATTATTTTATTTTTACATACTTTAATAATTTTAATGTTATTTTCATATTCACTAATGACTTTTTTAATTCCCACAACGTGCCTGTATGCTTCTTTAACTGAGACATCGATTTGATTGTCGATAAAAGTTCAACCGTAACGAGTGAACCAAATTAAAACGCTATTAATATAATTTGCACCTCTTTATTACTCCTTTATGCTGAGAGTAAGTAATAACCCAAAATCGTGTTGCGTGTTCGAACATAATGCTTCATTTCAACGGCGATTTAAAAACAATTATATCTTTATGTCTTTATTTGCAGGCGAGAATCGAGATATTCATCTGAGAGATTAGCATTGACATAAAATTTATCATTTACTTTATGTAATTACTACAGTTTTTACGTTACAAATCTTAATCTTGAGGCCAGTCTTGGACCTAAGCGTGGGACTGTAAACGCGACAGGTTGTGGATTCGATTACCATTCGATGAAATGAAATATTTAATATTTTAATTTCTTCACTCTGATGGCAAAAGTCGTTGAATTGATACATAGAAATGTACAGATCGATCTAGTAGATCCTCAAACTTTTTGCAGATATCGTTTGATATTACTGATAAGTTCTATCAGTAACTCTTAAAGATTCAAAGATTCCCGCTCAGTATTAAACGATTTGAGCAAAATGAGAGTACTATTTGTGATATTGTTTTTATTAGGTAAGTATTTTGTTTAATATTTTTACACATATCAGTGCTTAAATTTTTCGTGTTTACTTTCAGTCTACCTTTGATTTTAATTTATATAAAGTTTAAATTTATCCTGTCAAGGAGAGAATATTCTTTTACAAATGCATTTGGATTCAAGCAGAAATTATTGTCAGAAAGTTTGAGTTAATATCTGAAGGTAAACGTAGTGCCCACTAAATTTTGAGCAAGTCATTTGTAAACAATATAACTTTTACTTACAATGAACTTTTACATATTTTTTATATAATATGTTTCTTTATATTTTTAACTCAACCCTAATTGCTTTAACTAACCTTAACATAGATAGCATTTTTGTATACTTGCCTTTGTTTGGGAATTAGCTTAAAAATGAATATGCTAAAAAATACTGTTTCAAATCAAAATGTATTTTGTATTTACTTTTTTCAGTAGGGTAGGTAGAGGGAACCTACTCTTAAGACACTTCGTTCATCATTTTTTGCCGAATTCTTAGGAATTTTTATTTTTTTCAGGTTTAAAGTTAATAAAATCTTCACCTTTGCCTATTGGAGACGTATCAAAGCAATCGAATAGAATTGTCAATGGATTTGCAGTCGACATATCTCAAGTTCCATACCATGCAGCAGTTAGACGTAAAACCAACTCAGGATGGGTTTATACGTGTGGAGCTTCGATTATTACAGCCAGGGCTCTACTTACAGCTGCGCACTGCGTTAAAATGTAAGATCAAACTTATATAATGTATATTTACTTAAATTTGCTTGTTTATTACGATTATTAAGCTTCAACAACAGCGGTTCATCGCAGATAAGCATAGTCAGAGTAGGTGTAGGGAACCTAGATTTAAGACACTCCGCTCTCCATTTACTGCCGAATTCTGGAGGTATTGTGTTGATTGGCGGAAGTCAACGTCAAGTTTTGACTCGAATCAAGAGCGAAAAAATGAATAAAATTAATAAAAAAATATTATATGATATTAAATATTCAATTTATTCGAGAGGAAATCAAACCTACAACCTGTCGCATTTACAATCACACGTTTATATCCCTGCGCCACGACTGGCCTAGAAATCGTTTTAAAGTTCGCCCAAGTTGAGATCATCACATTACCAGATATCCTGTCACTAACACTAGGTATTGTGCAAGCATCGACATATGACATTTGAGAGATTGTTTCTCACCTCAGCTCAATGAGCGCTGTAAATAAATAACTTTAATGTAAATAAATTTCATATTGGTGTGCAAAGTACCAAACCAAACTAAATTTGTAAAAACCATATGTGACGATCATTGGCGACCTTGTATACCTAAAAACCAACTTATTACATGTACTCTAAAAAAAATAATACGTCTTTTTAATAGAAGTATCCAATGCTATATTACTGATGAATATATTAGTCAACTTCATCAGAAAAGGAAGCCATGTTAAAACACTCCGCTCCCCCACTTTCCACAAATTTCTGGGGAATTTGTGTTTTGAGTGGCAGAACTCAACGCCGCACTTTTGCCTCAACACCAGAGCGAAGAAATGTAAATATTAAATATTTCATTTCTTCGAGTAGAAATCTTCCTAGAACTTTTCGCGCTTACAACCACACACATGCGCCCTTGCACCACGACTGGCCTCAACATATATAAATATGTTTTGTATTGGTAAATATTTATATAAAGCGTACCTCAAATAAATTCTTTCTTAAAGGTCTGAGTCAAGTCCATCATCATTTAGAGTGGTAGTTGGCACCTCTTACCGATCGTCTGGAGGCGATACTTATGACCTATCGAAACTTTACATCCATGAAAAGTACTCTTCTGTCACACTGGTTCATGATATAGCAGTGCTAGTAACTAACAAGCAAATGAGTTTAGGAAAAAATATATATCCAATAAGTTTCGCTGAACCTTCTATTAGCATTCCAGTTGGTAAAACAGCCTTAGTATCTGGATTTGGGATGACATCTGTAAGTAATTGTGGTTTGACTATAAATTAGGTAATATATATCTTTTAAGTATTTAAATAATTTATTTTTTTGCCATTTTTATGTAAATTATAACACCTGTAGATTATGACTGTGTTTTTAGTATTAGCATATCAGTTGTTTCAAATTTATTTAATTTATAATTGCTTGGAATTAATTCTTTGAACTAAATGTTATTCTCATAAAACTGCGTAAAACTAACATGCAGTTTATTTAAAATTATTTTTTTTTTCAGTATGAAGGTGCGATATCATCAATGCTTTTAGCCGCAAATGTAGAAGTTGTGTCTCAAACAGCATGCACCACTGCTTATCGAAGAATCGCCACAATATCTTCAGGAATGTTATGTGCTTTTGCCAATAGTCCTCCTCGAGATGCGTGTCAGGGTGACTCTGGAGGACCTCTAGTTATGGATGATACTTTGATAGGTGTCGTATCTTGGGGAGAAGGCTGTGCTAACGCTACATATCCTGGAGTTTATACAAGAGTCTCTGAATATTATTCTTGGATAATTGGCAAGTTAGTGTTGATATAAATCGATATGAACCAACATTCACAAAAAAGATAAAACATGTTAGTGTGCTGTAAGCATTGGTTTGTATCTCAGATATGCTATATGCTTTATCTCTATACAAATTTTCGTCATCATGAAGTGAGTCAGCGTTGCCAAATTTAATCTGATAAAAATGTCGAAATAAATGTAAAGAAAAATGTAGTTACAATATTATTTCCAAGATGACAAAAACCTTTACGCAATCTAATACGAGTATTTCAATGAAGTGAAGTTCAATTCAAGATGACCTATTCAATTACAGTGGAAGAAATAAGATTCAAAAATAACAGAGATTATGAGAAGATTTTTTTTATTAAATTTAATTAATAATAAAAATACTTTGTAAACATAATCAACTGTAATAAAATTTAAAAATATTTTAAATTTAACTGTTATAATTCCTGGAAGCGAAATTAAAAAAATAATAAAGTAATGTAAAATAGTAAAAATAAGAACATCCAAATACCATTATTCTAAACTTTTAATAAATATTTGTAACAGAATATCTCTTTCTAGTATAAATTATCGCCAGTCAATTCTTTTAATCCCTCCTGTCACCGAGCACTGGCACCCTGATTGATGGCCTCATTTGAATCTGAAGAAGATTTAGTTATGATTATCGAAGTTATATAGCTTCGAATGATATTTTAATAATGTATAAAGATAAATGTAAATATTGCATTATAATAAGAGCTAGTATGTATCGTAATTATTAACTGAAACAGTAGTTGCGAGTTCAGGATTGGTTAAAGTCGAAATAAATTAAAAAAATTAAATTAAATTAGCTTCACGCTATATCCCGCACACAGCAGGGTAGGCAGAGGGAACCTAGTGTAAGACACTCCATTCCCCACTTTCTGCCGAATTTTGGAGGCATTGCGTGGTGAGTGGCAGAACTCAACGCCGCGCTTTGCCTCGACACCAGAGCGAAGAAATGGAAATATAAATTTAAGTAAATATTTCATCTCCTCGAGTGGGGATCGAACCCACAACCAGTCGGTTTTCAGTCACACTTTGTGCCACTGCGCCACGACTGGCCTCAAGTCGAAATAAATGTTCATAGTAATTGAAGCCGTTGTGGTCTGGTGGCACACGATGATCACATTGCTTTTTCTGGTGAAGAGGCAGATTGCGGCATTAATTTGGCAGAAAGTAGAGTACGGAAGAGTTAGAGAAAATTAAAAAAGGGAAAAAACTATTATTATTAGTCTCCTCAAACATTTGTATAGAATTTTTTAAAAATATACACCTATATAAATTTTAAAAACAGTATATAAATATATTTATAATATCAGTATATGCATTATTACGTTACCAAAACGTAAATTGGTACACGTTGTTTGATAAGCTGTTCTTTAACCGCCCGATATTGTAGCGCATACTAATTCGTTTATAGTTAACAGCTCAGGTGATAAGATAAAGAACAAAATAATTAGCAGCGACGCATTTAAATTTTTAATAGTCCCAAATACTACCTTGAAAGTGGCAATATATCTGAAGTCATTGAACTTTTCATTTCATTTTAAAAATTTCACTCGATTTCGACATTCTTCTACCTTTTTATTTTCAGCCATCAGCCAATAACTACGACTTGAATTATTGACAAACTGAACTCAATATTTTTCAAAAAATGAATTTATATTTATGATTTAAAATTATTGTGTGGAAGTTATCACATTCTTAAGACGATAGATAATAAATTAATACAAACTCAATTGTAGTTAAATCTCAGTAATGTAGTCGTGGTTATGAACTGTCTATCACATTTAAAAGCCATACCACACACGACAGGGTATGCAAAGGGAATCTAGTGTTAAAATACCCTGTTCTCCATTTTCCGCCGAATTTGGGTGTCAGTGGCGAAACTCAATGCCGCATTTTGCCTCGACGTCAGAGCGAAGAAATGAAAGTATTAAGTATTTAATATCCTAGAGTTGAAATCGAACCCATAACCTATAGCGTTTACAGTCATACTTTGTGCCCCTGCGGCACTACTGGACACTATATTTATTTCTGTTGTTACATAAATATAAATAATACGTTAAGAAAATAATTGTATTATATGTTAAGTGCTATGTCTATAGTAGTGTCTCTATTATTATTATGTCTTTCGTATCTCGGATACTTGCAATATATTCGTGACTAATCGTCTATGCTCGCTTTAAACAATATTAGGGCGGGTGCAACCGTACTGGTCTAGTATGTTGCAAAATAAATTCTTAACGCATACAACAACATACTATAAATTCTATTGTCTTATGAAATTTAATATAATAATACGTGGAATATTAAAAAACAATCGCCTTCTTTATATACTTTATGCTACCCTCCCATTACTCCCATACTGTTCCATTATTGGGCAAAGATCTCTCTTTATTTCTTCCATTCTTGCCTATTTTGTGCTACTGTACACCAGTCAAGCTTGTACTTATCCATCGTCTCCTTCTCCGTTTTGATTTATATACTTGCGAATATAAACATAAAAATAGTATTTTTAATACAGTTTAGATTAACTTAACATTTGATCTGCAATCATAAATTAAGGTTACCCATTAATTAGTAAGTCAACGCGGCAACGCGTCGCCAATATTCAATTCGATTAGGCCGTTGAGCGCCTAAACCCACCAATAAGTATGTGTAATGCTATAGTCCCTCGGCCTATTACCTGGCAATTTCACAGAACAATCTACGTCGGATCGCGTCGACAGCACACAGTGATGTGTCACGCCGGCCTGGGGCCTGGGCTCTGTGACCGAGAGGGACGGCACGGCACTCACTCCCGCGATTTGTTTACACAGTGTTGCTTTCCCTTTCGCGTGCGCGTGTGTGCGTGACATCTGGCGGGTGCGCGTGTAGGCGTGCCACCCCGGTCCCGCGCTCGGGGTGGCGCCGCGCCTGTGTGCGTGACAGTCGAATAAATCTAATCTAATGCACACAAACATATTGGCGGGACGGCGTGTCATTTTTACGCTTGTGTTGTCGCTACTTGGGGTTCTTTATGCGGTGCGATGATATTATTATTCCGACGATTACGGCATCCTTTATGCGTACAATAAAATAATTAATAAGGGATGGAGGGTATTGTTGCGCGGCAGTTAGTGATCGGTATCGGACAACTTACCTCGTTCACGCTTTAGAAAGGTTACCATCAAGTTTATTATATGGTGTTTATTGTAATTGCGGAGCTATTGTTTAAACTACTACTGCAACTGCTTTAGCCAAGTCCTCATCTACATGTGTTGAGCTCTCGAACAATTGGGTTGTTTTAAAAACAATATATAAATATAGATTTTATTAATAATAGTTTTACGCATATAAAGTATATACTGTTCAATATTTAATTTAATAATAAAGTAATTAAATAATTAAAAAAAAAGGAATTAAATAAAACGTAATATAACCATTGCAAAGCCAAATGGTCTATGAACGAAACCATTGAGCCCGCGGTGACGTCAACGAGATTGATAAGCTAAAGGACAAGTCATCCTCATTATCTAAACTCAGTAATTTTATATACAAATTTGTAATAAAAGTGATATTTTACAAAACTCTTACATTTATAATAATGTTTTGTACTTTATTACTTTCAAAGTTAACTGTATTTAAAGCGTCATTTTTTTGTGAGCGTATTCCACGGAACAGTTGACATGTCGTTCAACCCTCGTAAACTTTAACAATTATGCGGCCGGCTCATTTCGATGTGACCCTCTCCACCCATTGTAGACACCAATACACTACAACCAGCTTACACGGACCCCTCAATTCTTGTAGAAAAATGCTCCTTTATCGCTTTTAATATAGTGGCGAACGGCAAGAAGGATCAGGGTATAATGGAGAATTATACACAAATATTATTATACAGCCCGTTCACAAATATCAATAACGTATTACCGGCTTCGGACAGATTTAAAAGTTAATAACGAATGTTAGAATTATGACTTAATATGTTAAAAGTAAGCTTAATAGAATGACATTTTCGCATCTGAAATTTAACTTTTGAACCTTACTCCTTTTTCAAGGATTAGGGTTTTTTTCAGCTTCACGCTGTATCCCGCACATAGCACGGTAGGCTGTGTGCGGGATACTCCATCCCCATTAAGACACTATCGTTCCCCACTTTCCACAGTATTCTGGAGGGATTTCGCGTAGAGTGGTAGAACGTAAGGTTACATATTGATTGAGTTTTTTGCATTAAAAATTATATTAACTTGTAGACAAACGTTCATGATTTAACCAGAAATAAGTGTGAAAGTGCTGGTAATAGATATATTTTTATAAATAGTGATATGAAATATTCATCTTAAATATAAGTATAAAAATTATAAATTGAATGTTATGAACTTTCAAAGCTCACGTATAAGAAAATCTATAAAATCTACATATACAATATTTAGTCGTATCACAAGAATTAAAATATTTAAAGCATATTGACAATATAAGGAGAGAAAAACAATGGCTTCGACAAACGTATCGAGGCTCCTCCGTAAGTCTTACTTACACCGATGTGAATACAGATCCAACTAGAGAGACAATATCTCCAGCGTTAAAAGGCCAGCCCGAGCGGATCGGCGGATGGGGCGCCACCCTCCTTGCGAAATTACAACATTTGAAGGGAACAACTTTTTATGAGAAATAAGCCGCCGCTATGAATCTGGAATTATAAGTGAATCGAGTGGTGTGAGTACATTGCGCTGTATTGATTTAACGTGAACAAATAACGGAATCTGCTGCATACAGTGCGTTCCTATTATTGAGTAATAGTTTGCTAACAATCGCGTTTGAAACTTTTTTCAAATGAATGCGAATATCATTTTAAGCTTTATTCTGTTCGAGTGGGAATAAGAGATGTGCTCTGATAGGATCATTTTTTTGTTTTATGACATAAATGTTTGTTTTAATTACAATAATGTTTATATTAATTAAAACTAGCTGTCTTGATATCAAATATCCTATACAAAACATTTCATTTGTACATTTATGTATAATAGAAAATATTACATATATTTACAAATATATTTATAATTAATTCTTTGTACAACAACACGAATTTTATCCACCTTAATTAGATATGATAGTTCACATAATAAAATGAACAGGTGAATCGACTAACTCAATCGTAACCGAATCCCAACGGAACGTTACATAATATAAGCGTGAGATATTCCACAGTGGGCGTCGGGAACGGAATGCCGGAGGAAAGCTGACGGCCTTGACACCACAATATTTGGTGCGGTGAGCTAAACAACCCCGTACAAACAGACTTCCTCGACTTCGCTTCGAGTACAAGTAGTATCACATATAAGTATTTAAACCTGTTATGCTCAGTCAGTCCGTGGACTCTAATAGTGGGGTAATGTGTGTATTGAGCTTTCACGCCCCGTGCGCGAGCGCACGCTATCTATCTATCTATCTAAGGTAATTAAGATCTTACGAGTGTCGTTTGAATAAGCGCTGTTTTAAAAAAAATGCCGAAATATCGTGAAAGTGTATGGTTTAATATATTGTTTTTAAAAGCGCAGACATTTGCTTGTGAAGCGAAAAAAAAAAAGAGAAAGCGGGCAGCCGATTAAAAATGACCCACGTGAATGTATTCGTGTGGACAATATTTTAAAACAAAATGTCACACGCTTTCTACGGGTGCCTGCGCCCCCTCGTCTGGGAGGTGGGCGAGGTGAGGGCGGGTGGAGGTCCCCTCAGCCGGCGGGGTGTCACTGTGGACTGTGGTGTCGTAACTCCGCGAACTTTTTAATTTACAATTAGGTAGCTTCCCATTTCTCTGCCCTATTTAGACTTCCTTTTACCGGTAGCCACGAGCGAAGCCTGCGAAGTTTGCTTATCGTGATATTAAACGCAATCAAAACATAAGAACCGCCAACCACTTTTTATTATTTAAATTGAAAATTATACTTTTTAGTTAGAGTGAATTTTTATTCGTAGTAGGTGTGTATGCTATGTTAAAAGTACCGTATTTATACATAATCAGCTTCACACTATATCCTGCGCACAGCAGGGTAGGCAAAGTGAACTTTGTGTTTAGACACTCCGTTACCCACTTTCCGCTGAATACTGGAGTGTTCGATTTCTTCATTGAGTGGCGGAACTCAACGCCGCACTAAGCCTCAACACAAGAGCGAAGAAATTAAAATATAAATTTAAGTAAATATTTCATTTCTACGAGTGGGGATTGGACCCACAACCAGCCGCGTAACAGTCACACTTTGTGCCCCTGCGCCACGACTGGCCTAAAGGCACGGCGATCATGTTTAATATTTTTTTTCGCTTTTTTTTTACTTTTTGTTAAACTCCACATTGCTTTAAACTACAATAATGACCTCCCACTTCCCTGCCGTCGGAGTAGTCGCTTCGCAAACACAACAAATAAATCAAACCGGTTCACGCTTAGCGGGTGACAGCGCTGTCTGCTTATTGTTACAACAAGTCAGCTAATTAACTTGTTTTATAACAATTCACTGAGTTTTTACACAAAAGTATGGTATCACCATAAATTAGACACAAATGTGTTAAAGTGTTTGAGTAAATAATATCATTATCGTCTCAATTTTAAAATAACAAAAGATGTTTAAAATATAAAATAAATTCTAGTCCAAAATATCGGCTTCTCGCTGTATCCTGCACACAGCAGGGTAAGCAGAGGGAATCTAGTTTTAAGACACTCCGTTCTCCGCTTTTCGCCGAATTCCGGAGGCATTGGGTGTTGAATGGCGGAACTCAATGCAACGCTAATTTCAAATTTCAAAGTACTCTTTGGTAATATTGCTGTCAGTCTGCTTTTTATTTAGTCGCTGTATTATTATGATATTAGGTAGTCCTGTTGTTAAAGGATATCACGAGCCACCGTTACAACAAAGATGTAAAAGTCTAGATTTGGCACCCGTAAACCTGTGAACCTTTCAATATTCTGTTTTTTTAATATAAATGTATTAGTTTTGATGTTTTTTCTCTCATCAAGAAGTAGAAAGAAAAAATATAGCTATACTCTCTTCGTTCTTTACAACCCACTTTTTGTCTTACAGAAGTAGGCAAATGAAAATAATAATTAAAAGATTAAATTTATAAAGATCATAACTTGAAAAGTTTTCCAAGAATCAATTTCAAGTATAAGCACATTTTATATAAATACTAAAATATAAAGCTCCTTAGTAAGCTTTTAAACATAGTATAGAATATATACTATGTACAACTTGGACTCAACGAAAGAAAAAAAAAAATGTCTCGTTGGATTCGTATTTACAACATCGATAACTGCACCAGGACGATGTTCAATATATTATTATAACCAAATTAATTCATTCAAATTTTATATAAACATAATAACTTTAAATATGAAGCCTGTTTTGGGCAGGGGCTCTAAAATGTGACTGTAAACAAGAAAGTCTGTGGATTCGATTCCCATACGAGAAAATTAAATATTTCACATTTTCATTTCTTCGCTCCGGTATCGAGGCAAAAGCGCGTCATTGAGTTCCGCCACTCAACAGACGATGCCTCCATAAATTGTAGGAAAGTAGCCTAGGATATAGCGTGAATCTGATAAATAATAAAAAAAAACTAAAATAACTTTAAAGCCCAATTTACCATTTTCCTTGTACAAACTCCACAATTCAGAGTCCCAGACTGACCTGTTCGACAGTACATAACTGTAGTTCATTGTACGTTTTTATACCAGCACTATGTTGAATCGATGCAAAAGCGCCGCTGCATAGATATTTCCATGGAACACTGGATGTAAAAATAAATTGTATTGAATATTGGTAAAGCTACATATTTGATAGCAAACAAAAAACTGAATACAAATTTAGTTTTACCAATTAGAGTGAGTTGTTATTTTTATTTTGATTAATTTTTGTGCGAGACTGTAGAGTTAAGTCACTCCGTTTCCATTCTTAATGACGCCACTCTTGTTTGTTATGTTTTGGGTGATTGTTGTTTTTTCAAGTTTGTCCCGAGTAATAATCGAACCTCCTACTGATTTTTTTATAAATGTAGTTTTAAATATATATCCTAATGACTTCATAGTAACATGCTTTCTTACACACCCCAAACAACAGAAAAGAGCGATGCTTGAAATAAATATGGAAGGGCAATCACTTCTGGTCTATTTATGAAACTTGATGCTATTTTCAGAGTTCCGATATACCACAGCCAATGAAGCATTTCCTAAAACCTATTAAGTTGAGTGAATATTTTTGTATTTGTATAGAAATGTTCATATACAATGGCTTCATATTCGTCATTTTAGCTGGTAATATAACTGTTATTATAAATAAATGAAATAAATAATAAAAAACTGCTTCACGCTGTATCCACCACACAGCAGGGTAAGCAGAGGGAACATAGTGACAAGACACTGCGTTTCCCAGTTCCCGCCGACTTTTATGAAGCATTGCGCGTTATGTTGACCACCAGTTGACAAAACAAGTTGATAACTTCAGGTCGCATTCGCTTGAGTATAAAAATCAGCTTCACGCTGTATCCCTCATACTGCATGTGAGGGAAGGGAGTGTCTTAACACCCTAGTGTTGAGACACTCCGTTCTCGACTTTCTGCCGAATTTTGGAGGCATTGCGTGTTGAGTGGCAGAACTCAACGCCGCGCTTAGCCTCGACACCAGAGCGAAGAAATGAAAATATACATTTAAGTAAATATTTCATCTCCTCGAATGGGGATCAAACCCACAATCAGTCAGTTTTACAGTCACACTATGTGCCACTGCGCCACGACTGATCTAAATCTCTAGACAGATTAGACAAATTGGTTTCCAACAATCAATGAACTCCACATCCTTATATCTGACCATCTATGTTCTATGGAGATGAGTGGAGATGAAAAAAAAACTAATCAAAATTAACCAACTTATCTTTAATGGAATATATGTATTTTATTAGATTCCTTTGCTACCGAAAGCAAGATTACTATAGAAACATCCTATCGCTGATAGGTGATCATTGTGCCATCGTAAAATTGTGAGAGCCCTGTCCCGTTAGGTTGTCTTATATGGGAAAGGTGGACAAAAAATATCTACAAAACACACCGCCACCCTCAACTGTCAACAAAAAAAACAGGAGCATAAAGAAAGGCCCTCAAATTAAGGAATACCATTGGAATGTTGGAAACGCACCGCTTTAAAACCATTTGTGCTACTAAAATAATATTAAATATTGGTATATAAGGCAAAATAGTCTTAAATTTATATACTTCAAATTAGCTGTTTTATTGGTATTAATATATTCTGGAATCTGTGTGGTATGACTGATAATTCTATACAAAAATATTTTAATTTATCGATGTTTTTTTAGCTTCACGATGACAGAACAGATACATACTACAGATGGAACCTAGTGTTAAGACAGCGGAATGGGGAACGGCCCCAAATTTCTGTTTTTTTTTTACTTTTTAACCTCAGCCCTCAAAACCCACAAGCGTGTGACTATAGAGGTGACGGTTGTGGGTTCGGTTCCCACTCGAGAGAATTAAATATTTATAATATTTTCATTTCCCCGCTCTGGTAACCAGGCAAAGCGTGGTATTGAGTTCCACCACTCAACACGCAATGCTTCAAGTTTTCGGCGGTAAGTGGGAAACGGAAGTAGCTTAATGGGGAACGCAGTGTGTTAATACTAAGTTGCCAGATTCCTTTTGCCTACTCTGATATTTGTGGGATACAACGTAAAGAAAAAAAACCTCTTTATTGAAGACAGTGAACTCGATGTCATATAGGTTCGCCCCCAAATTGATGTCCATAGAGAGATATTAAAGACGTGTTGGATGGCGGTGCTCAACAGGCGACTTTGTCAGACCAGGAAGACGTGGAATGAACTAAGTACGTTTAAAATAAAACTATAATATATTGTAAGTAAATGAAAAAAGTATACTATTTGTCGAAAGACAGTACGAAATAAATGTGATATTTATTTCAGCATTAACCAAGCTTAGGACAAATACTTAACATTTAATTATTTTATTAATCTACATATTTTTAATTCTTTTAAGTATTTTTATTTATTCAATACATACTCATCAAAGAAGCCTTGAAATGAACAGGCATTCGAAATAAATAAACTTCACCGTGACCGATACATTTCGAGAACATTCATTTATGATTTGGTTGTAAAAAATTTTACCTGATGTTAATAACGGAAAGGCCCATTGCCACGTGCGACGCCTGCAGCTTGTGTCGTTATTAGAACATATTTTTTAAGCACTTCCCGAGACGCCGATTCCCGTCGTATTAAAGCCTAGTAAAGGTATGAATGTTTCTGGCGTTTTATTTTTAATATGTAAGTATTTGCTTTACAATATAACATCAAAATAAAAAAAAATTGAGCTTTACGCTGTAGCCAGTTTGTTAGCTGGTAAGCAGAAGGTAGTATAGACACTCCATTCTTGACTTTCCGACAAATTCTGGAGGGTTTGCGTGTTGATTGACACTCAACGCCATACTTTTGCCTCGACACCAGAGCGAAGATATGAAAACATTAAATATTTCATTTCTTCGAGTGCGAATCGAATCCACTACCTGTAACGGTTACAGTCACACACTTGGGTCACTGCATCACGACTGATCTCACAACAAATGATATGATATTCACAATAATAAATAGCAAATAAGTATACATGAGTTTATGTAAAATTTAAAAAACACAGATATACAAAATAGTAAACTAAAATAAAAAATATATATGCATAGACCTTTAAACAAACATAATATAATTAACATAACATAATATAACACATATTATGTTAATTACATTTTACAAGTAAAATTATGTAATCAAACAAGATCAGTAGCTCCCGCCCATCAATCATTTTACACGTACAAATTAATGATTACATGAACTTGTTTTGGCTGATTTTTTTGTCCATTTTCCAGATTAAGTGATTTAACAAGCAGCGAGTGTTGACGTTAAGTCGGGCAATAGGTGTCAAATTAATTTATCACATTATAGCTCTACGCTTAACTGATTTTTCAAGGTTTCTGTGATATCAATCATAATATGTTAAATGATTATTTGACATATTGACAACATATTGTTTTAATATACAATTTTGTATTTAAATTGAGGTTTGTCGTGGCGTAGTACGAAGTGTCAATGTAAACGCGATTGGTTGTGGGTTCAACCCTTACGCGAGGAAATGATATATTTGTGTAAATGTATCCGTTTCTTATATAAGGTGAAACGAGGCGTTGATGATGCCTCTAAATTCGATGCAAAGTTGAGAACAAAGTGTACTAATACTAGGTTCGATCTGCCTAACTGTGTGCAGGATACAGCGTGAAACTGAATGTTTATATATATATTTTTTATTTTAAAATGTTTATTTTAAACGAAATTTAAAATGTTTATTTTACTGTGTTTTTAATTTCTTTAATTGAATTGAATTTAATTATTTTTCATCATCAGGAACGTAGACATATATAGGATATATATACATGTAGTTATAGTTATTTCTTTTCCAAAAATATATATATTTCTGCGATAAGCCAAAAAAATTGCAGTACCGAGCGAAGACTAAAACTTTAAATCTTCTATTACATTATACGTCTAAAATTCATAAAAGAGCAAAATGTAATCTTACTAAGTAATTGAAGAGTCTAGTCAACCACAGCAAAGTCTATATTAAATGTAAAGGAAAAAATTGTATATGAGAAACTAAAACACGTATACTTACCTACTACGTAATAAAATTAAGGGTAATTAAGAAAACATTATTTATATGAATATTTAAATAGAAACCGTTTTAAGAGTTCTTTTTCAGCTTCAGGCTTTTATCCCATATGAGCAGGCAAAGTGAACCTAGTGTTAAGACACTCCGCTCTCCACTTTCTGCTGAATTCTGGAGGCATTGAGTGGGGGATGGGAATCTACCAGAGCGAAAAAATAATAAATATTTTATTTCCTCAAGTCGGAAACAGCTACAAAGCTGTTACTTTTTAGCTGTTTAGATATATTAAATGAAAATTGGATATTATTTAGCGTTGTTAGTCTGTAACAATAACATTAAAATAAAAGGAAAAATATCTTGAACCGTAGATAGTCCTGGGCGGTGAAATGAGTTGCCCTTAACTTGCAAGGGTGTGAGACGTTCGGAATTCATGTGTGGTACAAGTAACAGGCGATGAAATGTTCTATATCAAATTAAATATTTAATCGTTACTAATGGAAATCAATATGTTTCGATCTATTTATTTATAAATACCTTTTCTTTACACTGTTTTCAGTTCCCATTAAGACACTTCCGTTTGCCTCCGCCTTCTTTTATCTCTCGTAATTCTTTCAATTCGAGATGAGTATCAGAACTCAACGTCACCAGTTGCCTTGTCACCAGAGCGAAGAAATGAAAATATTAAATATTTCACTCCCTCGAGGTGGGAATCGAACCCACAATCGTCGTTATATTAATATATACAGTTGAATGCTTGTGTCTATGCGCTACGACAGCCTCAAATATTGTTATAGGTATTTATTGTTCGATTATTTTCCATTGTTATCTTTATTTTTCCACTACTAGTTATTATAGATGTGTACAACGTGTGTTTTGCATGTTTACCAGTAGCACATGCAGCATATAAAATTATAAAACAATATTATGTTATGTATGTATGTTTTAAAAAGAAATAAAATATTATTTTAGATTTGTGTGAAAGAAAACATTTTTTTAGAAAACATGGTTAGTTTTTATTACGGTAGTATTAATTGTGTTAACAAAAAAAAAAATTTTTCTATCTCACTATTATTATTCTTAGAATTTACTTTTCGCTTATATTTAGGCCATCACTTAAAGGAAGCCCAGTTAGATGGGCCTCTCCCGCTCCGCCATAAATCTTAAGACCCTCGACCGCCACCCGGTTTCACTCCGAACATCTATAAATACTTGTAGGTATTTCAAATAATAAACGAAAGATGGTCGGAGACGAGTGACAAAGTCAGAAGTCGGTGTTATTTGATCTAAGAATGTCCATATAAGGCGAAGAAATTATTGATCTTTACATCTAAAACTGCTTATAATTAACAATTGATACTAATAAAATAAAATTATACATTTGTATATAATAGTATATCTAATAAATGAGATCCCTTAAGCTAGAAAGTATTATTTAAAAGGGTAGCAGTGTTTAAAAATCAAATCTCCCCCAGACGCTATAACGCTGGCGATCCACCCCCGCCCAGCGCCCACACTCCAATACTCCCACTTTAAAAACCACCGAAAGCTACCAACTTTACTTATTGTCACACCAATTTATTATACAAGTCACTTATATAATAGAACGATATGTTTATTCGATTTAATATCAAATAAAAATAAAAAAAGAGTTACTACATTTAAACTAAAAAGTTTCTCGCTAATTAAAAAGAAACAGATTTTTTTTCATTCTCCGCTGAAATTCAAGACAATGTGTATTAAGTGACTCTGGGACTGTGTATGTGAGTAGCTCAACACCTTTTTTATACCTAGTTTGCCTCACCATAGCAAGGAATAAAGATCATTTTAAATATGCGTTTTACCATTGACCCGAGTTCACGACCGAACCCACACCTATCGCGTTTACCAACACATGCTGTCCCACTGGAACTCAGAAAAAAATTAACAAATCTTAAATATTACAGAAACAGAAACGCCATCCCGACATCACGTAACCTACGATAAAATAAACTGAGTAATAAATTTGAGAATCGTAAACGACAAATAAAACATCCAAAAACAACTATGTTTATAAGATTTGCGTCGGGGTTAAAAATACCGTATTGACTTTCCAAAGACGCAGCTCAGGTGTAGCGTCGGCACAGTGATTTGTATAGACTATAGCCTTGGTCTATTCCGCGACGGCCGCTCTGACACGGTTACCAATAACGCTGTCGTACTCGTACAAGCGTTGCAAGTGCGTGCGTCCGTTAATATCTAAACATATAACATATTATTATGACATAATCGATATATGAACTTGGATATTATTATTTTTTCAGCTTCACGCTGTATCCCGCATTTAGCAGGGTAGACATAGGGAACCTAATATTTAGACATACCCCACTTTCCCCTGAATATTTTACAGCATTGTGGGTTGAATGACGGAACTCCACGTCTCGCTTTTGCCTTGTTACCAGAGCGAACAAATGAAAACATTAAGAAATAACAATTCATTCCCACGAATGCTGATCGAATCTACAACCGTCGCGATACAGTCATAAGTTTGTGCCCCTGCGCCAACACGGCCTTATTTTTTTTATCTTGATTATATAAATAAATAAGCGTAGATATACAATTTCTAGAACTGACAATAGACAATGACTGAATCGTACACGTGACGATATCATTATCTTTAATAACCCAAGATCCCAGGGCCTGAAAACCCTGGGATCTTGGGTTAGGGAATGTAATTTTAGCAAAGCTGAAATTTTGAAGACAATTTGTGTAATGTGTAGGTAAGACAGTATGTGAACTCACTAGAATCACTAGAATTCGACGGAAAATGGGGAACGGAGTGTTTTAACACTAGGTTTTGTCTATCTATCTATTCTGCGGTTATTCTAAAAAAAATATTTTACCGCTTCTTTTCAATTAATTTAGATCGTGTTTATAATTTAAGAAAATTATCATATTTTTTTATTAATTATATTGTCCATGAAACATTTAGCATTGTCAAAGCCACTTACTTGCATGCGACCTCCTTAAACTACTTAGAATTGAAAAGAAATTATAATTGTGTGGTCACTTTCCTACTTAGTACTTTAAAAACATAAAAATTACGCATCAATCAAATCAGCTTCACGCAGTATCCCGCATACAGCAGGGCAGGCAGAGGGAACTTAGTCTTAAGACGCTCTGTTCCCCACTTTCCGTGACGTTCTGGAGGCACTCAGTGTTGAGTGGTGGAACTCAACGCCGCCGTGTTAAGGCAAACACCCGAGCGAAGAAATGAAAATATAAATGTAAATAAATGTGTCTTTTCCTCGAATGGAGATCAAACCCACATCCAGTCGATCTTACAGTCACACTTTATGTCCCTGCGCCACGAATGGCCTCAATTTTTAACTAAAACACGATTTTTTTTAATAAAAACATAAAAAAAAATAAAGTGAACCATATTCTTTATCCTAGATAGCAGGTCGTCCCAGTTTCTTTATCACTATCAGTTGCGCACGCGCAAGTGGCCGATAGCGGAAACGATCTCGTCGGCGACAGTCGCCATGGCACCGGAAGTGGGATCCACTCTTACCGGTCATGCACCCCAAAAATCATGATTACGCCAAGATTTCATTTGCAAACTGTTACAATACATTCTGAATAACAATAGACTCGCGCCTAGCACTGAATTAACAAGTAGGTCTTGTTATTGCAAGGAGTCCTATATTATGACATTACATAATACATACTATAATACCTTACACGCTACTATACGATTTCAAATATTTGCATTAGCTAAACGAAAAGTGAATAGTTCACAATTCATGTTATTTTTTTTTAGCTTCACGCTGTATCCCGCATGTAGCAGGATAGACAGAGGGAGCCTAGTTTTAAGATCGGCCAATTGTGGATTGTGTGGCGGAACTCAACACCGCGTTTTGTTTCAACATCAGAGGGAAGAAATTAAAATATTAAATATTTTATTGAGTGGGGATTGAGCCCACAACCTGTCGCGTTTAGAGTAACACGCTAGTGCCCCTGCGCCACAACTGAACTCTATGATGATGACATTTAAATGTAAAATTTTGTATTGATCTGTTTTATTGTGGTCAAGTGTCAAATTAGGTAGTATTAAATTCACATTATAGACATGCTATTAACGGTTATTATTAACAGTTTATGTAAAACAATAATTTAAGCAAATTAAACATTTCGTAACATATATATTTGCGGGCGAATTTTCATATTATCTTATGGAATGATCACATATTCGAAAACTACAGGTAACACATGTTATTGTGTTTAACCTTAAATCGTTTTTTAGCGTATGGTACGAAATTTCTCACTATTAGATATATAAAGTAAAATTGACTTATACTTACTAATATTAGATAATAATAAGCTCTTTTTTCTATTGCCTATTAGTAATGGATCCCTATTAATTATTACGATTGATGTATTTAAAAGTGCAACTCTTGTTAAAGCATATTTTCTACAGTAAAGGTCAATTGAGGTAAATATTTTTACGACAATAGTTTCTAATTTCAAAATAAAATAGTGTGTAATTTACAAACTCTGTTTGTTGAAAATTAGAAACACTAAGTTCACAATTCATTTTTTGATAATTTTGATATGAGCTAATTATTATTTTACATTACGGTTTTGGTTTAAAACAAATCAAATCAGCTTCACGCTTTTGGAGGCATTGCGTGTTGAGTGGCGAAACTTAACCAAATGAAAAGAAAATATAAATAAATATTTGATTTCCTCGAATAGGGATCATAATTTACAGTAAATAAACATAATTTTCAACAATATAGATATACCAAGTATATCTCCCAGTAGTGGTAAGGGCGTCGTCCGAGCGCGGGCGCTGGCGGCGCCGAGGAGCCGCGTCCGCGACCTCATTGCGCGCCTCACGCCTCTTTGCCGAGCCCACGGAACGCAACCTCTTTGCTCATCGATTCCCATAATCCTTCTATTCTATGTATTAATTTAACTATAGGAATATCTTTGATGCAATATAGAGTTTACAAAAAATTTATATATTATGGTTAAATTTATTTTGGGAAACACTATATTTGTAACTCTATGCATATAATATGTCTATGACCAGCTGGTAAGTTAACAATTTATAGAATAATTATTTATCACTAAATTAAACACACAGAGAAAGTGAAGTATGAGAATAATTTTTTAAACGATTTTTATAGAATAACATAAAAGAGACATTTAAGAGATGGATTCAATTTCCACTCAAGCAAATGTTTTCAATTTTCATTTCAAGCGTAAAGATCCGCTACTAAACACGCAACGCTTCCAGAATTTAGGGGAAACTGGGAACCGGAAGTGAAGGGAAACAGAGTGTTTTAATACTAGATTACCAGGTTTCCTTTGCCCACCATATGCAGTATGCAGGAAACAGCGTCAAACTAAAAAAAAGACATTTAAAAGAACAACGTGTCTGGAAATAGCATGTACATATCAATCAAGCGAATACGTAGTCGTAGCCGGTCGCGATCGTAAAATATATGTAGAGAACACCTACGACGCTTTATTTTAATCCGATATACATTTTTGAGGTGAGACACATTTTGAGACAGTGATCGGCGGACACGTGATCCCGAATAAAATGTCTGCCAAAGATCTCCACCATATATCTAATTATAAACGAGCCAACGGGAAAAAAAGCCGATCAGATCGCTATGCGTTTAAAAAAAGACGCATCAAACAAACAACGGGAACGAGAGCTCGTGGTCACTCAATTCAAATGACGGAATGACACCGAATTGCGGCATACAGGTAAACATTTAGAGCGTTGCGCGCACTTGAGAACGTGCCAATTATCGTTGGACTTCAATCGACCGGGGGACCTTCGTTACTCTAATTTATTTTACATGTACTCGTCGGATCATTATTTTGTCTTAATTTAATAAAAGGTAGATCAACGGATCTGTTTAAATACGCTACGTTGTTGTTTTGTTTTCACTTTTGATGTGAATACCAAATTCTTTGAATACGTTTGTGTATTCAAGATATGTGGGCCGTTTCGTTGACGTTTTCTAAGCCTATACGCTACCACCGATTTAAATTAGTAGGTTAACAATAAAACAATTAGTGATGCGATGGACGAGAGTTAAGAAAGCGACAATACATTAACCTACACTGCTGTAGGGAAAACCGTCACACGAGTTTTGTTCAATTATAGAGAAAACATCGGTATACTTACTACTGGAATATGCTGTTTAGATAATATGTCATTTCTTAGTTATCAATCGATCTTCTTTCTTATCGTTTTTTAAATGATGAATTTGCAATTCTATTCCATTCCGATATTAATATAAATAGATATCAATAGAACTATAATGCATATGTTTTTCTTCGCATTAAAGCGATTTACCAAAAATTACTTTATTAAAAAATAATGAAAATACGATTTTTTTTAATAATGAAGATCGTATTACCTAGATAATTCACAAGACGCTTCCAGAACAACAACATCTTTCATCTAGTAAAGGCAAAGCGGTAAGAAAGTGTACTTTCACTCTGTAAGTTGATGCTTTACTCCTTATTCTATCACACCTCATTTGAGTCCAAGGGCCAATTTTATTGCGCCATAAACTATAGAAAACATCGTGATCTTTATATATTGTTCTTTGAATTTCAATTGATATATGCTTGTAACAAATTCATAATATTAGCGTTGGAAACTTTCAATTAATACGACTTCAATTATATGAAAGTTTTTACTCAGATATACTTAAAGTTGTAATAAATGTTTGATAATAACATTATACTGAGAAGGTTAAGTTTTACATTGAAGACCGTGCAAAGTGAAGTAGGTTGAGGAGGTAGATAGATCCTGGGAAAAGCCGGAACTAATGTAGGAGGAAAGGAGGAGGAAGACTAAGGAAGCGTAAATGAAACAAATTAAATTTATAAAATTAACGTCAAACTTACAAACATCGTTGTAACTTCAAACGAAGAAATATTTAAAAAAAGCACCGCCAAATGAAATGGATGTTTTTTTGTTTAAATATATTTTATAATAGATATAAATTAACACATAGTTAACAATTATGATTAAATTTCCTTTTGAATAGTTTTTATACAGTTTTAACACCAATGTGACGCAGTGCGACAACGTCTAAAACGCGATTGCTTTGAGTTCTTTTTCCCATAGGTAGAATGAACAAGGAGATACAGTGTGGAGCTTAAAAAATAAATATTACCATTTTCATGACAATATTTACAATCAATAATATATTTGCTGTGTGTGAGTAATTAATTTGAACACGATAATAGTTGAATTGGAAAAAGTTATTTTTATATAAATATTTATATACACATATTGATAAGTATTAATAATAAAATTATAAACGTAAAACATTTCCCATTTTACTTGAAAATGTGATAAATTAAACACTGGGAGCATACAATCAAAACCCGGCGAAAACGAGGTCACTAGGTCCTACTATGGGCAATATATTTATAACAGAAAATGTGAAATGATTTCTTGGGAATAATGTAGTGAAACTCTGACTATTTTGACACAAATAAAAATTATTATTTTTAAATATATTACATAGAAAATGACAAATTAATTGATCCATGGCTAGCTTATTGATTGGATAAGAACTTGTTTTTCATCTTGTTACAACTGCAACTAAATTTAAGCTATCTAATTTAACAAAATAATTAAATTTGCAATATTCCGTTTTGTTTTTTGTCATAATTATACACATACTATTCATGCTGTTTTTCTGTTTGTTAAAACTATACATATATATATGTTATTTATTATATAATCCGTAAAATTTAAATTGTCACGAGTACATCTTACAATCGATGAGACGAAATGGAATTGCTAGTTGGTAGCGTAATGCACGTCGGTCGGAAGGTGAAAGGCGTATCGCTTTCGAATTAGATCGCGTTAAATCGGCAACAGTGAAAACATAAGACAACGACTCTCGATGTTTATGTAAACAGCGGGTTATGTGAATGAGATTGAAAAGTGTGTATTCTAGAAAATCTATATTATTTCGAATGGATTTCCTTAGTGGTTTATGTTCTTTTATGTTCAACTAACTAGTTATATATATATATATATATATATATATATATATGCATGCATGCATATTGAGGCCAGTCGTGGCGCAGTGGTACAAAGTGTGACTGTAAAATTGACTGGTTGTGGGTTCGATCCCCACTCGAGGAGATGAAATATTTACTTAAATTTATACTTTCATTTCTTCGCTCTGGTGTCGAGGCAAAGCGCGGCGTTGAGTTCTGCCACTCAACACGCAATGCCTCCAAAATTCGGCAGAAAGTGGGGAACGAAGTGTCTTAACACTAGGTTCCCTCTGCTCCCCTGCTGTGTGCGGGATATAGCGTGAAGCTAATATATATAACTAGTTAGTTGTAAGCTAGACTGCAATATAAAATTCAAATTCAATAAAGAAATATCTACTTTTACCTAGATATTGTCCATTTTATTCGTATGTCCTAAATAACGAAGGTTTCTTAATTATAGACGCGAAACAGTTGATAATTTTAATCCAGAGCTCGGCATTGAATACAAATGCGTCATTAGCAACGATAGTGATCTCGATACCTCGAGTGTATGATCGACCTATTTTTAATTTACCTACAATGGAGTAAAACATTGCTGACAAGTAAGTGATGTAATGGTGAAATTAATGTTAATGTCAAAAGAGCTGTCTGTTACATGATGTTGCTTTTCCATAGGAATTTAGGTATATCATGATTTTAAAGGATCAACGTCTGTCAATGAGACGGTTGAGAGTTCGATCCGCACTCGGGGGAATGTTTTATTATTATTATCTATTATTTGTTAAGTATCGCCACTTGACACGAGTTTCAGATGGAAAATGGAGAAATAGTAGCCCAGTCCAGATTAATAGTAATTCTTTGCCTCCCCTGCTATGTATATATGGAACAAAGTGTGAAACTTAAACAACAGGAAACATGTGACGTTTCTAATAAAGTAAGATAAGGTGCTAAATGTTATACTCAAAAAACAATACGCTTTAAAAATTAGAATTTTGTTTATTATTTGCACATTCTTTTAGGTCATAGATAAATGATTCTTAACTGTAGAAACATTTAAACAAATTTAAAATAAATATTTTTTAATATTTTCTGTACAATTATGTACATATAGGTATCAACTGTAAAGGAAACTATATAAAAAGGCACTCATAAAATTTGGAACATATCGGGATATGAACCTTATCCTTTGCAACTAAACAATACATTAATAAGATGCCACATGATATGCTAAAACATACAACTACCACCTCAACTTAGCATTAATATAGGGCGCCCTACTATCCTTCTCCAATATAAACGAATACTGTGATATACACAGGCTATGGAGCAATAAATGTGACTTAATAATAAAAGTTATGACTCATCCCGTAATATTACTTTCATCAGTTCGCTCACGTCAATATAAATACCAGTATATTTTTCGTATTATCTATTTACTTATCAAAAATATTTATTATTACAACATATTTCGATATAGTATTACTCATAATTTTATATTTCTTTAAGATTTTCATCAAATCTATAAGCTGTGGAAGTCCTTTCCGTAGAGTATGGCATAGCAAATAAGTGAAGAATGGGATCTCTGGACACTACGTTCTCTTTGTCCTAGAAGATAATCAAGGGGTCATGGGTCAATACCCTGCTATGCAAAATGAGAAAAGGAAAAAAATAAAATACCAGTAAATATTTAACTATATATTTATTACACAAAAAAGAACACATTCTATTATAATATAATAATACTATAAGCACTCATACCACCATAAGCTTTAATACATTTGTTAGTCTATAAATATCACCAAATGCGCATCCGGCGCTAACTACAAAATGTCAACCGCGTCGTAAATCTACTGCAGAAATTTTTGTCATACATAATTTTCTATCAATTGGATATGGCATTTCAATATTTCTACTAAATTATATACCAAAAATGAAACTAAACTATCCCATATTCAAAATTTCACTTACAAACAAAATTTATAAATTTAATTTATTATCATTTTAACAAGTATATATATGCGAAATTAGTATAAATTACCAAATTTACCGCCTCCAGTTTTAAGTAAGAACATAGTATATTCAAATTCTTCCTCGAACGTCGCGTTGGGCCATCTAAAATAATCATAAATTTATTTCAAGCGTCTAAGGAGCGTACATTGGCGAACAGCTCAATGCCAATCATTAGGACCGGCAATAACCGCCACATGCATAATACTGCCGTTTGAAATTATTATATATACCATTGTAATACAGTTTAGATTTCTTTGTATTATATTTTTTATTTGTTTGTATGTTTGATCACTCGTTTCTTACGAAAGGCGATATGTAACAGTGCAAAATGTAAGGAATTTCGATTATGTAATTGTAATGTATTTTGTATTGAATTGAAGAGAAGTTAAAGATATTATACAAATCTAATATGTTCAAGTTAATTTAATGTCGCAATGTTTAATTAAAAATATTATTTTATCACTACAATGTTCATTAAAAAACAAAACAATACAATAATATCGTTTATATACATTTAAGATAAGTATTAGTAAAATTGTTTACGTATACCAAGAACTTGGGCTTCATCGTTTGTTTTTTTTTCAAGTTTTTTGTTAAATAATTTTTTTATTTAACACACTTTACGAAGTCTGGATTAAAAAGTCCTAAATGTAATTTTATAAAAAAATTAATGAAAAAAAAAATCAATTATTACGTAAACGAGGGATTGTGATTGACTTTGGAATAAATTAGTCTGTAATATCACAATTCATAATAAAACAATATTATATCGTTTGTAATAACTTTGTTAATTTGACATTGACATTTTAAGGATACCGGCGTGTTCTCAGTTTATGTGGGCATCCACGTATCCCGAACACATCGAGCCAGACGCTGCGTCATACAGTCGTCGATCCTACAGTCTGCACGAGGAAAGTATCGGTTATTTTCCATTTATCGGACACTGTACACCAATAAGTCAATAATATATGAATATGTTACGATATAAAAGTTAGTTAACTGCCAATAAAAACTAAAGGTTTTATAGCATTAACAGGCTTGTACTGGTTGTATTACGTCGTGTACATACTTTTTACACGTAAAATATATATGCAAAAACAAAATTGTTGTTATATACTTCACTATTTACCTACAGCAACCTTATCTTTAGTTATGTTGTAAACGTAATAAAATGTTGTTGCTCAAATTAAATGAAGCCACTGACGTCAATGTTACGAGAAACTTTAAAATTATTTGGCTCTTTTTTTTTGGAAAGCGAATTTATTTAACACATTATTCTGCTTAAGGCTGACATGTCGAACAAAAGACTTCAAAACCTCTAAAGAATTTGAATTTTGCTTTAAGATAAAATAACGTAAATATAGTTCTGGAAGTGTACATGAACATCGACGAAAATGATTCCCAAAACCGTGTTTTTTAAATTCTGTTGTATGTAATTAGTGCACCCATCTACGTCGATCAAAGCTCTAACTCCACAGCCAATTATATTGGCAGCTCGCTTATGCCATCTTAGCTTAATATATGGTACCAGATTTTTTTAAGTTGCAATAAACGTGTATACTAATTAAAAATGTTATTTAATTATTAGAAAGCAGATCTTTTCTTACCTTGACCAGATAATGTACATAAAAAAATAAATGAAAATAAACATAAATCAGCTTCACGCTGTATCCCACACACAGCAGGGTAGGCAGAGGGAACCTAGTATTAAAACATTCCGTTTCCCACTTTCTGCCGAATTCTGGAGGCATTGCGTGTTGAGTGACAGAACTCAACGCCGCGCTTAGCCTCTAAACCAGAGCGAAGAAATGGAAATATAAATTTAAGTAAATATTTCTCCCTCGAGTGGGGATCGAACCCACAACCAGCCGGTTTTACAGTCACACTTCGTGCCGCTGCGCCACGACTAGCCTCGTAAAGTACATAAGTATTTAAATTTCCATCTTATGAACATTAATTCCATACAATTTCATATTTATTTAATTTTACAAACTATACAGTAAAACAAAACTCTTATAAATAATTAATTCGAACCGAACAAAATTTATATAAATTGACATAATGTTTATCGAAACGGCGCGGGCGCACAGAAACAAATGAAAATGTGTCGGTTCGCCCCGCGTCAAGTCAGTGACCTCGATGATAACTTTTAAATTCGGATTCAAATAACAAAACAAGTTTATTAGGTAGGTATATATGTATATATATATATATATATATATATATATATATATATATATATATATATATATATATATATATATATATATATATATATATATATATATGATATGTGGGACATCACGGGTAGGTATTCGACCATTACCGACCAGGACAAATGTGGTTACACATCTCTGTCCTTGCTCGACTTACAAGTAGGTGATAAGGTGCGCACTATTGATAAACACAGCGCGGCGGTCCGCCACACGTCATTTGGAACTAGAATTTGCTTATCTTTTGTTCCGATAACAAGATACTAGATAATAAGTGTTGTAGTAAATTAAATATAATATTTATTAATAATTACAATAGTATAATGTAAATAGACTATTGCTTATATCTAGCAATTGAAGTTCCGTTACAAAAGACAAACAAACGGTAAATCGACATCTATAACGAAAATTCTATCAATAAAAGCGTTTATCTATGTTTCAATTTATTATAGTTGAATTAAATTCTAAACGGTGCGGGCTGGAGAATGGTCGCGCAGGCTCGTGGCACGAAGGCAGACGGACACTCCGCACTCCAATTAACGCACGTTCACACGGATACGCGCCACGATACGTATTCAACTTGGCACCCGCATGTAACGCGCTTGGTTGGAAATCATTTTTTTGTATACATGGGTATATAAATATATCAACTACATTGTGAGATATTAGAGACGCATCCAACTAAATGGTTCTAGGTTCAAATTCTACTCTGTATAAATTTGCAAAACAGGATATATATAATATAAGCGATTCCTTGATCTAGTTAAACAAAATACAGAGTTTGGTTACGCCATTCAATAAGTGGCGTCCTTCAGTTCAGTTCAGTTCCCAGATAAGTAGCGTCCTTAATAAGGTCGAAAATGTACAACGGAGACTTAACACTGAATACCTAACTCCACAAAATTTTAAAATCGTAATTAAATACAAAAAAAACAAATCATATATTAATTGCAAAATTGATTTAAATACCACAGCTTGTGAAAACTTTTAACCAAGTTTAACTTATCCTGTCATCCATGGGCTGGTTCACACTTGTTTTCAAAATAGACCATCGAAACCTGCGCCTGATTATCAGGATCGCTGTCGATGGTCGGTCAGTGCGCCGACGCGCCTCGCTTCGCACTATTTATATCGAAGATGCTTTCGACACGCCATGTATGTATTTGCCTTAATTTTATTTCCATTTATAACCGGTTTCATATGATATCTATTAGATTGATTTAATATATTTGATAAATATATCAATTTTAGCAGTGTTCTAGATTATTGAATATTAATAAAACGTATTATAATTTATTAGTCTAATTTGATATATTTTCAATAAAAACATTTTAAAGGTTTGTATCAATTAACGTAAAGTTCTTGTTTACTTAGACAAAAATACTTCTAATCGTGTGAATTAAAATCAATATTTGTTTTAATTTAACTTTAGTACTAATGATGTAAAGTGTGAACCTGTCTTGTTGGTGATAATTCCGTATTTTAATTAAATAAAAGATCTAAGCTACATATTTTAACTTTCGATTTACATTATTTACTAAAACAATACAACGTTGTTACACAAAGTAAAAAACATTTCGACAGTAAAAAGGTCTTAAAAATATATATATATTGAGATATTTCGAAAAATGTGTCGTGGGAGTAGAATTCCACGTTTGATGCGCCGACGCCGCCGCACTGTTGAGACAACTTTTTATTATCCACTACTACCTGCTCTTTTATGCAGAATCAAAGGCTTTTTGCCTACCTACACTTATATATTATGTTGTTTGTGTTATATAAAAAAAGCATCGCATACAAAAATGTATTTTGATGTATTTTAAAAATATAGTTTTGTATAATCTTAACTTAAAAAAATAAAATTGGTAAGTGAAATGAAATTTACTATTTGATTTAATTCAACGAGAACGTAACGAAATCTCTAAAGAATTTCGTTATTTGAGCGATTAATCAAAGCTGTGCCATCAAGGTTGGCAGGTCAATCGCGGTGTGTTTACCTGCGTCCTGTGTGTGGTCCCGATTCTTATTATCGCTTCGTCGCCTTACGCTTCCTACGCTTCTATTTCACTAATTATAATAAATATTTATATTATATTTTTTTAATAATAGAATTTGTAACAATTATAGCTGACTCTCTATCTTTTTCAAATCTCACACAGAAAAATGTTAACATTTAAATTTGGAATATATTTCTCAATATTTTTATGGTTGTTGTAAAATCTGAATAAAATAGTTGGAAACAATTATGTGTTTGTTGCAAAATTAAAATCTTTGTTGCAAACGTATAATTTACTCGACACCAGACTGAAATGAAAATATTAAATATTTTATCGAGTTCGAACCCGAACTCAAAATGAAACCCACAACCTATTTCGATCACACTCACTCGTTCCTACTCCTGTGCCACGAATGTCGTCTGAAATAATAAACATCATATAATGATAAAATATAATAATAAGCTGAGTAAAGAAGACCAAACAATACTATGAACTAAGGCCTCAGATCATACCGTGCGCTATATTTAGCGGTACCTACTTCATTTGGTATGCCGCGAGCGAAGCAGGATGTTGATAAGATATTCTCATTGCTCTATGAGTTGCGTTTGCACCTCGCCAACGCTCATATTACTACGTAAAATATTTGACACGCAAGTATTACCATTTAGAGCGATGTCAGTCGGAATAGGTACCGATGTGGACGTTCGCTTTTTATATTTAGAATTTAATGACGCATCAGCGAACTTAAAGCCCGAATCGTTTTTTATAACAACAGGTAGGTACTTGTATATGAAACGGATGTGTTCATATTATTTTGTTTCAGAAGTACGGTAATTTGTGATTATTGTAGAATTTTTGTAGTTGAACGAAATTTTGTAGGAATTTTTAATAATGTTGAATTTGTTTTGTTGTTAATAGATGTAAACTCACGATGACGTAAAGATAAATTTTATATTATGGAAACAAAAAATAAAACCCATTATATCTCGATAAACTATTAAGCCTGTTAGTGGATTTACTGTCAATATGAGACGGTTAATAAATTCCTTAAAGAAAACTTAGATTTCTGGAAGCGCATTTTTTTCTGTTTTTATAACGATTTTCGGTCAAAATAATTTTGGGTAAAGTTCAAACTTACCCTCTGTGTTCTATAACCTAAGAGACACATAATAGACAATATGAAATGTTTTATTAGACAACGACAAATATAAAGTACATGCAATAAGGTTAGAAAAGCAAAATGAGTAGGTAACTATAGGAGTATTTTCTATTCCATTAGTAGTCTCCAGTCTTTTGGTCAAAGTACTTTAATAATATGGGTCACCGCCAAAAAGTAAACTACATTTGTAAGTAAGGTTGGAAATATTCACGTGACATTTTTAGGGATGTTTGGTCTTAAAAATCATATTTTTAAAATATTAACTAATATTTTGATCTTACCAAACAAATTGAAGAGGAATAAGTTAAGAAGTATTTTGTACATGGTATTCCTATTTCTGAGAGCGAGAGGCATTTTTCGATCTTGTCTAGAACTATCATTAATTGTGCTTCAAGAGTGACACTTGTAGAATCAAATCGAATATTAGAAGGTTAGGTTGAGAAAAAAAATCTGTGGAGATGAGTGTTAATTAACATTTAAAGGGCCCTCTCAAACTTAAGTTGGATCTCAAGTCTCTTGTACTGTACAAGGCGATGGGCTGAGACTTCCATGGTGACTTAATGAAATGTTGAGAAGTTACTTCTCATGGAAAAAATAACTTCATAATTTAACATCACAATGTCCAACGAAAAAGACATTTTTGCAATTTTATGTATATAGCTACTGCACGTATGCATCTGTCTCCCTTTATTTATATTATCCTTCGATAATACAATATCTTTGGTAGTTGAGGATGAGTTACGTAAAAAGCATAGAGACAAGTCGAAAGAGATATGCAGAGAGGCGTTTAGCGCTTCTGTTCATCCCGCAAGACAAAGCGTGAATCTTCGCTCTGTTGGACGTCATGGTTATTTATTTCATAAACTAGATTACTTTTTAGTATTTCATGGTGTGGAAATAACCATAAGGTTTTCTTTTTACTATCACGCAGTGGCCTACATATAACAAGATAAGAAGAGAGAATGCACCCAGGCACCGACAAATTTCGAGACATTGTAAATTAAAAAATAAATTACAACGAAAAATTGTCAATTAAAAAATATATGACAACATACAAAAAAACTCCGACTGCATAAACACTAAAAAGAAAAAAATGTTAATATATATATTAATTTATTAGGATTATCAGTTGGATGACAAATTTTTCAGCTAATTAAATTTATCCAAAGAACCTCGTAGAGTTTAAAAAGAAAAGATCAGCATCTCTAATAACTAGGGAAAACTATACGTCAAAGGAAAATCTTGGGCAAACCACACTTATTAATAAATAAGACCTCAAAATAACCCCTGATATATTCAAAACATTATCTTATCGTGACGTTGTGAACGGTGACGCAACGCTATCGTAACTAGGATGTTACGCACTCTATAGAAAATAATCAATAACCTTCCTATTGCTCGTTAAAAAATAATTTGTGTTGAATAATCTTCTTGGTCTGTTAGATCTTTAATAATCTTTTTGGTTATTTTCTAATAAAAATATTATTTTTTTATTTATATGAACAAACCAAAACCTGAAAATTGATGATTCAAACATTTTTTAATAGTCAATTAATAGTATAAAAATTTCAATTTTATCAATCAAGTAAGTGCAGCTCGGGAGGCGGTTGTTGAACAGAGCCTTACTTAAAGAAGTCAATTCTTTTACTTTTTCTTAAGACTTGTTTAATGAATATATGTATGTATTATTGTATACGCAGATCAGGTCCAAACTTAATCTACTCCTTTGTTTGTATGTAAAAAAATGCTAAAAACGTTGTTACGACAACTAATTATAAATAAAAAGCAATAGTTATTATTATTAATAAACATCGATAGAGTAAATAGTGTCGCCTTGTAGAACACCACGTGTACTCGACAGTTATCACGTGGAATGTACGAACGTCACAATTCGCCATCATTAAATCTAATCTTACAGGAAAATGTTATTGGTTATGTATTCGACCGCTTACATCAGGGAATTAAAATGTTTATGTGAATTAATAAGTACGGTTACTTATTATATGAATAGTTATAATGTAACAAAAAATACACCCTGAAAGCTTAAAATAAACTGAAATATCAATAGTAACAAGTCTGGACTCTTCTATATTAGTTACGAAATAGCATTTTCGATTTCCATCTACTTAAATTTCTTTTGTAGATGTCATAGTAATGGTAAAGTTTCTCTAAGCTAGAAATTCCTTTACATGATAAACATAAAAATCAGATAAGCGCGAGTCTGACTCGTCCACCAAGGGTTCCTTACCAAAATGAAGGTTTCAAACTTTTCCTGAAATTCGAGCCTAGCTTAGCCTTAGCCAGAGCCTTTTCATTCATATAAACGGCAATTTTTTTTTTAAGTAAATTTAAAAATACTTTTTTTCAGAAAATAATGGGACCGCAGATCTGAAGATGTGATTTGAATTTCAACTTGGTATCTCCAAGTTTTCCTGAGATAGAGGCTCTTGACAGACAGACCACAAAGTGATCTTATAAAGGTTCCATTTTTCCTTAAATGGTACGGTAACCATAAAAAATAACCTAGCATCATCAGGTTGAACCGTTCCGCCATCTAAGCTGCACCACAACAAACTAAAATTTTCAATCTTACACTAAATTAAAAAAATTACGTCTAGATTATTTGTCTATAAATTTACTTAAAAATGATTATTAATATGCCTGAAGGATAACAATGGTAAATAAAGAAATAAGAATATCCATACATTATTTATGACATTTAAATATGCGATCTGAATCTCAAAATCACTATATAATTCATATCTAGATATAATTTCCAAAAAAACACGATTTATCACACGTCACTCAGGTACTATGTGATAATATGAATTATTTTGCAAGATAAATCCAGTTTGGTTTGATCAGCTTCAATTATTTAGGTTACTTAAGGTAAGGTATACTAATGTATGAGTAACTATTCTAAAGAAACTTGAATTTTATAAATAATATACCAAATAACCGTGTAACATACAAACATTGCAAAATTCGTATAAAGAATGTCGCAGCCGAATTGCAAAATGTTTATTTAATATGTCATTTAGAAAGGTTCATTTGCAAAATACGCATTATTAAAGTTTCTATACACGTATAAAATACAAATCTGACTCGGCAGAGACGCGAGATATTATTCGATGTCATATACCCACTCGTGAATAGAAAAAAACTTTAAATACTCCTTATATATACACTTCCCACTTTTCACTCTAAAATATTCATTATTTTGAGTTGAGTTCCGTCACCCAACACGCAATACTTCTTCCGGTAAACGTGGGGAACGGATTGTCTAAATAGTAGGTTCACTCTGCCTACCCCACTATAGACAGGATACAAGGTGAAGTAAAAAAAATCTTAGCGTTAATCGCCGAACAGTTATGATATACTAGATTATTCCAAAAACATTATTTTATCTATTAATAAGATAAAGAACTATCGAGAGCTCAATTAAGCTATCAGTTCCTTTCATTTCTGTTTTCGTTGTATACAGGAAATGATTTTGCATTATAGCTGTCATGTCACGTCTGACATACGAGTATTCTGTGTTTCTAAAAGGTTCCTATGTTAGTAGGTACTAAAACAAACATAGAATTTTTAATAATTTTTATTTACATTTGTGTATTATCTTTTTATTGTATAAAAAGTTTTGTGAGAGTAATTTTTCAATATTGTAAGTGATTATTATTTAATATAGAAGAATAGGCCAGGCTTGAGGCCAGTCGTGGCGCAGCGGCACGAAGTGTGACTGTAAAATCGACTGGTTGTGGGTTCGATCCCCACTCGAGGAGATGAAATATTTACTTAAATTTATATTTCCATTTCTTCGCTCTGGTGTCGAGGCTAAGCGCGGCGTTGAGTTCTGCCACTCAACACGCAATGCCTCTAGAATTCAGCAGAAAGTGGGGAACGGAGTGTCTTGTTAAGACACTCCGTTCCCCACTAGGTTCTCGGACACTAGGTTCCCTCTGCCTACCCTGCTGTGTGCGGGATACAGCGTGAAGCTGATAGTAGAATAGCAATACATTGTTCTTTAAGGAGTAGAAACGTTATAATGAATGAAGCAAATGGTGGCTGTCGGGCGAAGCGAGCAATGGTCAAGGTCCGCTATTATAAAAATATCATGTATTTTTCACATATTATTCGATTTTATCCAAGAGTTACTTACTACCAATACTTACTTACCATAAGATAAAGTTACCGCTTATCCTGAAAGTTGATTGTAACAAAAAAATATTTAAAAAAAAATAAGCCACTTGTAAACGGATCACGGACAATATATAAAGGTAGGTTTATACAAAAATTAAATCTTAAATAAGTCTTTTACCTAATTGAGTCGTGTTTATATTTGCTTCTGGAACTCACGAATTAACGAGATGGTTTTATTTACCTCGTAGATGTCAATACAAACCGAAAACGAAGGTTTCGGGGAGGTCACCTACATACTTCCACTTGCGAGTATCGGTCAGGGTCACAAAGAGACCTCTTATTTGCTAAATTTATAAGTAATTTATTAACTGATAGCGATTATTGCTTTGTACATATTATTTTTATAGACACTCAAGTTAACAACGACCAATGGCGAGTTTGTATGTCACTGTCACTGCGTCTATAGCTGCGTATAATTTTATCTTTACGTTTATTGTACACCAGACGATAAATAGATCATGATTGTTTTATATATATTTTTAGTAATTATTTATCTATATTTGTTTTAAATGTCAACAAAAAATAAACATTACTATTTTGATTATTTAGTTTGTTGTTGAAATCTAGTGTTAAGTTTCCGCCCAATTATAGAGGCATTTTGTGTTGACTGGCGGAGCTCAAAGCTGTACTCTGCCTCGACACCAAAGCGAAGAAAAAAGAAATATGAAATATTTAATTTTCTCGATCGGAATCGAATCTACAAACTGTCGCGATTATAGTCACACTTTGTGCCCCTGGGGCACGAGTGGCGGAAATTAATAACGATCAGGACTTATACTGTCGTTTGTTATAAGCTCACGTAAAACAGCTTTAAGCTTATATCTTGGGCTCGACGCTACGTATATTGCAGATGAGCATCGCCCGGCGTTCTGTAAACAACCAGTCAAGCATACAGACATGAAGCATCCATACATTATCTGAACTGGTTGCGTAATGACGAACCTCGTACAGTACTATGGAGTAACTCGTTCTTATTAGTGATGTCAAGAGAGAAAATTATTTATACGTTTAATATTTTGTTATTATATTAGATATCTTAGGTTTATTTCTACAGTTTATAGCTCTTAGGGTCTGTAGGGATTGTAAAGTTACTTTCAACGATGTAGTGATTGGATGATCTTTTGCGTGGTATTAGAAATACAGCCACATTGAAATTCATTTAAGAATCTAATATATTATTATAATATCATTTTAAGTTAAATTTTTAAGTAAAATATTTTTAATTAATTTTGAAGCTCATAAAAACATGTAACAATAATATTGTTTACAACTCCATTTAGTAATATGTTGATATATATATACATAAATATTAAGTAGGTATGCTTGTTAGTTCAATGATCTCAAGTCACACGAAATTATTATTTTAACGATATGTTTTATTATACATTAGATTTTTGCATTAAATAATAAATATGAGTAAAAATAAAATTTCACCACCAATTTGGTGTACTTCCGACCGTCTGTCTGTACACAGTAGCCATGTAGGAAATGTATAAATACAGTTACTTGTTTGAATAACGTCAGTTTCGAGTCAAAGACCGATAGCTTTAATTAGTAGGCAAAAAGGCGCCGGTGTAGGCGTGAAGAAGTGAGACCGCCGTCCACTTAACGTAGACTTGTTCTTTAAAAGCAGTTTAGTAAGAAGATTTAATCGGATAGGGCTCTTTTAGTACTGGCTGTACTGTAGCGTAGGTGGCTCGGGACGTACGCATGCGGTCACGGTCACTGTAACTAGCTATGACCACTGTCACAATACGGGATATTCGAGTAGGCGAAAATGTCACTAAATGATTCTTTTATACGCCCTTTAGAGAGATTAACAAAGGAGATGTGAAACAAAAGTTTTTTTTTAAATACAATTTAACGTGCTTCGAAATTGAGACTGAGTTTATTTTAATGTTTTATTTACATACTGGTACCTACTATTATTATTTTTTTATCAAAAAAAATATTACAGTTTTGTATTAAACTTAGTTTAATAAACATTTATTATTATTCTTAAAAATAAAAAATTGTGAAAGCAAGAGCTGAAAATGTTGTATTATTATATTTATTGTCGGGGCGCTGGGGCACGAGCTTACGACTACGTGAGTACACGAGACAGATTGTGGGTTCGATTCCCATTCAATGAATTGAAATATTTAATATTTTAATTTCATCTCTCAACACGCACTGTCACCAGAATTCGGCGGAAAATAACGAAGAACGAAAGGGTCGTAGATTCCCCGGTTTCCTCTGCCTACCCTGCGTTATGCGGGATACAACGTGAAGCCAAAAAAAAAAGATAAATGACCGAAATATATTAATCATATGAAACAAACAAATATGGCAAAAATGTATTACTGAAAAGACTCTATAAGTCACGTAAGATTTTAATCATGTATAAGAGGTAGGCGAGTGAATCAATATCTATATCGATTACTTAGGGCTCCGTGTAACAATGGCGATTTCTCACGCGCGTCCGCTCCCACACTGCAGGCTGATTGATCATAACGGCTCTTGTCTTTTCAATTCTTTGTATCGGACCGTGTTAACGTTCCATGGCTTATTTAAGTAATATTAGTAAATAATTTGATAATAACCATACTTTTAATGTACTTAAGAAAATATATTTGGAAAAAAGTCAACTCAATTTTAAATAATTAGTTTAAGTTCTTCGCCAAAGGTACTAATCGATAATAATCGTTTCATCAAAGATCCCTCTTTTCCTAGTGTTAATGCTATGTTGTGAGGAACTTTTCACCGAATTTTCTAGGTGTTAGTGGATAGAGGAACCCAATATGTGTGTATTGTTCCGCCGTACAGTTTCGCCACTCAATATACAGTGTCTCAAAATTGAGCGGAAAGAGGGGAACGGACTGTCTTTTCACTAGATTCCGTCTGCCGCTGAAGGTTTTATTAACAGTTGGTTCTTACTAAGTATATTCAGTTTTAACAATCGATCCATAAGTCAATAGAACTTATTGAGCAATTTCTTTGCATTTCGGAACTTACAAAACAACAAAATTTGTCACTTACATGTACCATTTTGTTTTATAATTTCAAGCTGTTGTTCAAAAACATTTTTTGTATAGAGTTGTCATTGAGGTCATAGGGTCATCTTTCACCGACGATTCGTTCAAGCAGGTTTATTGTTTTCGATTTAATGATGTGACATTTTATAATTGTGTGAGTGCCGAGGTGATTCTTTAGAGGTGATATTATATTTGTGTTTGTTTCAATACTTCCTTGTCATTATATATGTACATTAAAATAAAAAATAACTAAAACCCACTGCCTATCCCGCACACAGCAGGGTAGGCAGTGGGTACACTGCCTACCCTGCTGTGTGCGGGATACAGCGTGAATCTGATAAAAATGAAAACAAAATATGTATTATATATCAATTAACAAATCAGCCTCTCGCATATATATTATTTTTATTCTATCAGTATAACACATAATTATATTCTTTAGGGGTTACTCTCTTTTTTTTATTCTTATTAGAATTGTTATTATGTTATTACATGTACTGTAAAAATTAGGCCACATTATATAACACATAGATATAAATAATAGAAATACAACACATTGAAAAAAAAGCGGAAACGCAATGTTTTATTTTCTTTTATTCGGAATTAAAACATATTAATAAAATTGCATACAACTCATTTGTTTTGAGTATAAAATTAAGTTTTATTTCATAAAATATATTTGGTATTTCCTTAACATGATTATTTAATTATTTTTTTTATATACACTCTTGAGAAAGTTAATCTAACTAATATATACATATCAATTATTAAAATGTCACATCACACGTCACAATATTGACGTTCAAAATAATATTTATGGTAGATTAAAAAAGTATTAATTACACTTTCTTCTTTTAAATGTTGGTCAAATAAAATATGAAGATAAGTGGTTTATCAACTTAATATTATCAATTTAATTTATATAATTTAGCTTCACTTGCGAGTAATCGATGTAATTTGATTATGTCAGATTTTGTTTTGCCCTGCTAAAATCACGTTATACTCTGTAATGAGAACTATCCTATAAGTCGTTTTAGGCTTTAAACTATTACCATGTCTAAAACTCGTTTACTTCCATCCAGTAGTTATCAGTTTTCTAAGGAATTTGTCATTTTCGTTTTTTTTTCAAAACCAAACCAGGATGTAACTCATAAAAGGTGTACCTGCAGACCCTAAGCTATCTTCATACCAAGATTCATCCATTTCTGCCCGGTAGTTTATGCGTGATTGCAACAAACAAACAGACATACAGACAAGATTCCTTCTGAATGGTTTTTTAGCTTCTATAATCGATAAGTTAACTACTCAATTTTTATTTTTATATATTTCATGTACAGAATCGATTCTATCCTTTTATATATAGCTATTAAGAATTACCGTAGGCTTAACGTAGCATTGACACTTGATAAATGTTATTATGAGATACAAGATTACAGATGTTATCGCCATTTCATAGCTTATCTTTAAGATATCCAACTATAATATAATTAAAATATACAAGTTACTTGATTGATTAACACTCATATCGATATGTATCTTTAACAACAAAATTTAACGCTGTACTAATCATATTTTTCAAGTAAATGTTGCCTTCGACCACTCTCTTTGATATCTGTGTTTTAATTTAGTAAATACCAGTTTCACTCCCGTGGTCAAATAAAAATAATTAAATAAAAATAAAGTAAGTGCCCGAGGCAACTATGTCCACAGGTATAGTGAATTTTATTGAAGGTGATGTAATAGCCTATAAAAATTAGCAATTAAATTCCAAATAGTAGTTCCTGAAACCTATTCGTTTAACTTTATAAAATGAATACAGATTCCGCCACTCAACAAGAAATGCCTTCAGAATTATGCAGAAATTGGGGAACGGATGAGTTTTCATGGGAACGGAGTGTCTTAACACAACGTTCCACTGCCTACCCTGCTATGTGCGGAACACAGCGTGAAGCTAAAAAAATGATTTTGATGATATTTTATTCATCATTCAAAACCAAATGAGGTTCATAATTAGTTATTCCGCATACATCGCTCGACTAATTCGCAAGGTTGCAGCATGCACGCGCCACCTTGACCGTTAATAGTATCCAACCATCTCCACGTATTTTTGCAATTTAACATTTTTTTATTTAATGTTGTATTTTTTTACACATAAAATACGTTGTAATACTTTCCGATTTAACTTAGTTACGTGTTAATCGATTGTATTCCTTTACAAAATATGTAAAAATGGGAAAAAACTTGATTTAAGAAAATAATTACATTATTACATACACACACTTTTAATTTATATTCTACAGTAATAATTAGCACCAATTATAGCCGTAACCTAGCCACAGCTACTGCCATTATATAACAAACTGAAAAAAAAGGATAATGTCATTAGTCACGTCAAGGATTTTAAATACTATCGTCTCTATAATGACCGTTCTCACGGTGTATTTACATGTATGATAAAGACTTACACGTGCCCACGGCCCTGCCGTATCGACAATAAACGACTTATCAAATAATCGATGGCCTGAGTATATTGCTACCAGCACAAACTAACGCACCATCGCATACGATAATTAGATTCTACACACGTTTCCAAACCTTGCGTCCATCTAGTCTTTATTACGTTGGACCTAAGTACAAAATTTATTTGTATTATAATCTGTCAATCATGTATAGTTGGTTAGGTATGTATAGAGGTAAACATTCCTGTTTAAGTCTCTAAGTGTAATATCATCTACAAAGCAAGATATAGACAGTGTATGTATAATCTGTTGAAGCCGTTGTGGTGCAGTGGCACAAGTGTTTGACTGTAAACAAGCAGGTAATGAGGCTAAACTCGGCGTTGAGTTCCGCCACTCGACTTAAAATTTTACTACTGAAGACGCATATAGCAGAAAGAACCAAATGTCACGGCATTTCGCTTTCTACTCGCTTTTTGAGTGGTGGCACTTAAAGCCGAGCGAGTATCGGTCAGAGTGGAAATACGGAAGACATTTTCTAATTTCATCTAATATACATATAAATTTTTAATAATTAAATTAATTATAAGATTAAACGGATATATATTTTTAGTAAGTGCTCAAAAATAAGAGTATATCAGAAATAAGAACATTTCCAGGAAAACAGGAAAATAGGTCAAAAGGAAAAAACGTAGGGGTGTATAATAATCTACACGATGTTTCTCGTCAAGGTTGTTTTATTGAGGTCAAAAAAGAATAATTGGATATACCTAAGCAACGTAATAAAAATACGAATATATTTGAGTATGTTAATATGCACCTTAATAAAAAAACAAAAAGAATTGGCCTATTATTTAATTAATTGATTACACCATTTACCACAGTATTTGGTTTTAGAAATAATATAGAGGGAGCCTAGAGTTAACACACTCCACTCCGCACATTCAGCCTAATTCTTGACGCATTGTGTGTTGAGTGGCGGAATGCCAGGCTATTGCCTCGAACTAGAGCGAAGAAATAAAAAAATATTTTTTCGAGTGAAAATCGAACCCACTACCTGTCGCGTTAACAGTCACATGCTTGTGCCACAGCGATACGACTGACCTCAAAAATCGAAACGGATTGTCAGATCAATAAAAGTAATAAAAAAATAAATCAGCTTCACGCTGTATCCCGCACACAGCAGGGTAGGCAGAGGGAACCTAGTGTTTTTAGACACTCCGTTCCCCACTTTCTGCCGAATTCTGGAGGCATTGCGTGTTGAGTGGCAGAACTCAACGCCGCGCTTAGCCTCGACACCAGAGCGAAGAAATGGAAATATAAATTTAAGTAAATATTTCATCTCCTCGAGTGGGGATCGAACCCACAACCAGTCGGTTTACAGTCACACTTTGTGCCGCTGCGCCACGACTGGCCTCGAATAAAAGTAATATTTTTTATATATTCTTTATTATAATAAAATACATAAGAAAAAAAACAATTTTAAGGCTATTTTGAATGTCCGTATGTACCTACATATGTATGTAAAGAATTATACCAAAGTTGCCAATAAAGGGCACGTTGCGAAAATAAACGCAGCAAGCAATTTACTAGTCGAGTTGATCAGTGAGTGGATAGTTACCATGACATACCGTTTCACAGTAATTTTTCCACGCAATGCTGATAAGTATGTGAGGAAATACGGTTAAGACTTTCCATTACATTACGTATTATGCCGGTTTAGATATACTATAACTCGGTTCATCTGCGGCAATGTATATAAAACAGAGAAAAAGGGTCAGTTCAGGTCATGGGTTACCGCGGACTTGGTAAATTGCGGTTAAGTCGGCGTCTTGGCAAAGATCATGGCGTAATACTAGGATGGTCGTTTAATTGCGCGCTCTGTTTTCGTGACAGATGGAGAGAAGGTCTGAAAGTTATAGAACAAATGAATCTATGTTGTTTTGTCCACTTTGCTATCTAGTGTTTGATGCAGAAACAAATATGTACTCCTTCTTGAACATTTTAAAAAAATATATATCTTAACTTTCAATTTTCAATAAGGAGTACTATTTGTTTGAAGATGAAGTAAATATATTATATTATCGCTAAATCATAACTAACTAAATTTTCAAAATTATAATGGCTGCAAAAATTATTAGCCATAATATATATCAAAATTAAATGTAAAGTGTTTTAAAACAGTAATCCCCTCTATGTCACGTAAATGTGCCGCAAAAGATAAAAGATGAGCGATATTCAATATCGTCTACTCATGATGCCATGACAGTAGTGTAATATAGAGTAAAACCGTAAGAAATATTTATTGTCTGCTTATAATATCTCCCATGTTTATATTTTAATTTGAAATGACGACTCTCTTCTCTAATAGATGATAGTTTATAATATTATACAATAAAGATATAATAGGAATTTACAAAATGATTCACCAATATATTTATCAAACATGATAGTGAATATGATTAATTAGTTTCGTTTATAGCATTTCATGAACAGGTGTACATGCGGATATTGTATTTAAATGATAAAATAGTGCAATTGTAGTTTATGATAAATAAATATTTCATCATGTTATGACTATATTTGGAAGATTGCAAACCGTTGTGGAAATATTTCGAGGAAGCCTAGGTCCAGCAGTGTGTGACGTACGACTGAAACGACTTATATAACGATTCTAAGTTTTCCAGTGTACAAACGCTTTTAATATTCATGGTACGTATGCGTTATACGTAATATAGTTTTTATAAAATAAAAACTAAATTAAATTAGCTTCACGCTATATCCCGCACACAGCAGGGTAGGCAGAAGGAACCTAGTGTTAAGACACTCCGTTCCCCACTTTCTGCCGAATTTTGGAGGTATTGCGTGTTGAGTGGCAGAACTCAACGCCGCGCTTTTGCCTCGACACCAGAGCGAAGAAATGAAAATATAAATTTAAGTAAATATTTCATCTCCTCGAGTGGGGATCGAACCCACAACCAGTCGGTTTTACAGTCACACTTTGTACCACTGCGCCACGACTGGCCTCAATCATAACAAGAAAATAACTCAGCTGATAATTAAATTCTCTTTTATGTACATTTTGGGTTCATTGCACTAGAAATTCTTTTGCAAATCAAATTTATATAAAGTATACATGTATTGAAAATCGCTTACACTCCACACTTAGGCTGTATAACCTATGCAACGTAACAATTACATAAAAATGGCGTTCACATCAGGCCATCGTCGGCCGTGTTTCCTCTTCGATCGTGTAAACTTTCACGAAATCAAACAAAGAAATAGCTAAGCGACTCATTTGCATCATTCCCACGCGGACAAAAGAATGACCCAATCTGTTGGCAAAGAATAATGTGTTACCCGAAATTCAATGGTCACGGTCCGTCTGCCACGGTTCATTCGATCGAACTAGAAGAATTAGTAAGCGACGCGACCTTTCCCACATTCCATACGATCAAAGTAACATGTTATATGCAGATATTAGTAATTTTCATCTAAATAAATACTAGCGACCCAACGTGATTTCGCTCGTTTCAATTTATTGTTATAGTATAGAAACTCGATCGGTCGGTCACTTTTCGAGTCAAAGTTTTATTCAAAATCTTTGCATAAATTATACCCTATGTGTCATTCTAATCAATAAGTACATTGCTGTAGAGTTTCATCTAAATTCGTTCATTAGTTTTTGCCTGAAAGTGGAACAAACATCCATCCTCACAAACTTTCACATTTATAATATAAGATAGGATTCTGAAAAAATGTGAGGTTAAAATTGGTACGAATTATTCGACGACGATTTGCTTCTTTCATTCCAGTTGCAAACAGGTCTCATTTGCATAAAAAATACAATAAGACACGTTGCAATGACGGCTGATAAATAAGTGTCGTAATGAAGAAAACAATGGCAGAAGTACTTTCTACTCGCGCGTGCGACAGCGTTCCACCACCCCCCACTTTCTGGCCCCTTCCCCCATCAATGGAGAGTACATAGCTATGTTGCTTATAGAGAAAGCCTTTGACCTCACCCACAGGGCTTGTTTGCTACAAAGTATATTCGATGTAATTTTACATACCGATACCAATGTGGTATTTGGAAATTGCTCAAAGGTCTGCTGATTAGAACCTTCATGAAGAGATTTTTATGGCGCAATAATATGGCATCCCAATATGAAGGTCGAGGTAAAAATATTAATTAATAAATATTACATATACATACTTTATTAAATAATAAACAACAATAAATAATTTCAATTGTCGATTTTTTTTATAATATTTTATTTATATTTAAAATCTATGCACATAGTATACACATATTATATCTTATCATAACGAAATGCTTTATTTTACTTAAATATGATTTTATGGGTAATCTTTATTTTATGTAAATTATTAAAAAAATCCAGAATAATCGTGATTGATTAATTAAGTACATTACATAATTGTAAACATTCATTTCTCTACTAATTCGTACCTAAGTCTTGAATCTGTAACTTATATCAACTTTAAAAGAAGCTGAAGTTTCTCGCCCAACTCTTTAACTTGAAGGTTTTCCGCGGAAAAATATTATGTCAATACGATCTAAAGATTAGGCGATTTTCACCTTTATAAGGCATTCTGATTAATATTCTTAAAACAGCTTTTATGCTCTTCCCGGAAACTATATAACATTTTAGGATAAAAAGTTCAATCGAAAACACACAAACCTCTATTAAAATAAAAATATTTTATTAATATCTGCATAAGAAAAACTAAAGCAAATTTTCAATAATAACTTAAAACATTAAAAATAAATACTTCTAAAATAAGCATGATTGGCCCTTCCAATAAGATAGCAGAACGCGCGATAAAGACGCAGTCCGAGGTCGTTCGATCCCGTTGAGAGACGGGTCGGGGTAACGGGCGGCTAATGAGAACGAAGCGGTTAAGCTATGCAGATGCCGATTGTGCACGAGCCGAGTTAAGATGGATTCACATGGCTGGCTTTGAAAATTTTGTTGTTTATATTATATTACACTACACACATCTACTAGGTGAACTAAACGGGATATGTATGAAAATAATATATTAAAAAAATTAGCTCAATTGGTGTCTTTGAATAATTATTATTTAAATTCATTTTCACAATTTTACAATCGCTAACAAAATAATATTTCTATTATAAGCAATATTTATATAAATATATAAATTATATTCCAACTTATATTTTAAAAGAAAATTTAGTCACTTTGTTGACATGTCTATTGTGAATACGTTAACGGTCCAAGATCGTCAATAAATCATGCATCTGCGCCGGCGCCGCACTCCGACGCGGGCATTGTGCAACCGCGGTGCAACGTGTCCCCGCCTTCACGGCCTGCTGCTTCGACCGTCGCCTATCGATAACCACGCGCGCTTAAACATTGTTTATGAACTGTTATCAAAATATGGAAAGTTGATCCAAGCGGTTTAGATGACAATTTCGCGTATTTTCCAATGTTCTTGTTTAGGTATTTTTAATTTATAAGCAGTTTTCTGACAATGTTTATTAAACACAAATACCCATTTTATCGTACTTCATATGTAAATAACATCTATAAGTATGCAAATAAAAAATATCAACAATTTGAATATTTAACGGCACAAGCAACTGCTAAAGTAATGAATTGCACAAAATAATATCTTACAATTTAAATCATTAAATGTATTACACTTTATAAATGTCCTTAACGAAACTGGCACTTGTTCCTCGCCTCGGCATGAGCAAGCGGTGATCTGCTGAGGATCGGCACGCAGGGAATGTTTCAGTGACTAATGGAGCAACCGCGGGCAGTTCAACGGTTACAGACACAGTTTAAAAACTATTAGAAATGGAATCCTTATTAGGTATATTTATTGAATTACATTGCTCATGAAACAACTTATGGTGTTGTAGCAGGATAGACAGCCCACTGTTAAGAGCCTCCGCTTCTCATTTTCCGCCAAAGACATTGAGTGAAAATCTCAAATTGATTGAAAAATCTCAAGACATTGAGTGTTGAGTGCCGGAACTCAACATCAAACTTTGTGAAGACACAAAAGCAAAGATATTTTACATATTTGTTAATTATATATTAAATGTAGTTTTATAGATATTGACGAACTAAAATTGGTACTAGAATGAGATCATTATGGTGGAAGACACAGGAGACCGGAAAAAGGCAGCCTTCTTCCGGTCTCTCGCAGACATTTTTAAATTGTGCTTCAATATACCAACCTCTTTTTGATCTTTATTAAAGTCCTATAAGTTATAATAAGCTGCATACCCGAATACCGGTATGCCCGATACCACTTCCAAACAAATCAGCAGCAAGCAAGTACAATCTACAGCACTGCGACTTGCATCGCCGTATTTCACGCCACACTCACCAGCTCCAGACAGATTGTGACGTTTTAACAGAACAAAGATTTAATGTTCGTGTGTAAACCACCGTGCTTCATAAGTAACTGTTTGTCATCCGCAGTTAGGAATAAAGACTGTCTTATATATAGATATTTAAATCGCTGACAATGTACGAGGTAGTTACATTGTCGGTATTTGCAATATTTTACACGCAGAGGTACTAGGTAATGGGTGTAAGTTATAGATTATTATTTATACGCTTAATGGCTATCTGCTGCAATACGCTTCAAAATATTATTAGTTTATTATATTTTATTCGAATATATGATAAGTGGATACATACCAGTAGAGGCGTTGTGTCACAAGCGTGTCATTTAAAATTGAATTTCCGAAAACGAACACACAATGCCTCCAGAAAATGGCGGAAAGTGAAGTGTTTTAGCACTAGATTGCCTCTATATGCGGAATCTTATCCTGCTACATGTGGGATACAGCAAAAAGCGAAAAGCAAAGCTAATAAACGTAATAACTATTATATTTAATAATTAGATACAAAATACACGCATCTCAATTAATCAAACACAAAATTTAGAACAACAAAAAATATTTATTAATTGTTACCTACCTATTATTATTTTAAACGTAAACATTTCATTGTTAAGCAATTATGATATTTCGCAAGAATGATACGAATAAGCGTGATCATTGGGCGATTTATTTTAAATGGCCGTCCTTGACGAGATCCGTTGCAATACAAATATGACGTTTGACGTTGGTAATGGCAACTATGACTTATAACAAATTAATTTACAAACAATAAATAATCTGTGAACACAATGTATTTGGTCGATATATCTAGAGTGGTCCCTACAAATTATTACAATCTCATAAGTAGTTTGAGGTCGATAAGGCCTCATAAAAACTATGGCAGCGTTGTCATAGCGACTAAAGGAGTACAATATTAATTACACGTCATATTAAGTTATTATTATTTTTCGCATATTTAATAAAGGAATTCATTTGTAATTCTATCGTTTAGCATTTTCTTAAGCATTGTCGCACGAAACATGCCTTTTACAACCGCAACGATTCTCGATCGCGTCACGCGATGTGACGGCGATTCGATAAAATTCCGTCGCCTTTCGATAAAACATACCATAAATCTCTAGCTATTGATTATACGCATGTTTAAGCATCTAATATTTTTTTCTAGTTCAAAGAAGTTTACGATTTGCATTAAAAGGCCGCGCCGATGCCAGGCGTAGTGGTGTGGGTTCGACTCTCACTCGGGGAAATGATTTGATATTTAGTTTCCTCGAATTTCTTCGCTTTGATGTGGAAGGAAAGCACGGCGTTGTGTTGCGCTCAACACGCAACACGCAACGCTTCCAGAATACGACGGAAAGTGGGGAGCTTAGCACCTTAACACTAGGAGTACTCTGCTTGCTACATGCGGGATACAGCGTGAAGCTGAAAAAAAAGAGGAAAAAGGCCTTTGATAATAGTTATTATTTATGCAAAAATCGCATTGAAATGAAAGTAACAATAATTGTTTTATGAAATCTCTTATTAGAAGTGGAAGGTTCTTCTGGTCGAACGTTATTGGTTGACTGGTATTACTCAACGGTCCTTAAACTACTATGTGCTAGTTCACTTATCACCGTTGTTCTAATGCGTGAGTTTATTTATTATAAGCTTACTATAGACAATTTTGGTTGGACTTTTTCAGGTATAAAGTCCATCTCAAATGGTTTATCTGTACTGTTTTAGTATTTAGGTAAAAAAATCTAAATAAACATATTTGTAACTACAATTTGACAAAGTGTTCTAAATTATATATTTTTAAAACAATATAAAGAACAATACAACTTATATTATAGTATTTTTTTAATTAGGTAATCAGTAGTTTTAACTAGTGACGAGGAAATAGGAAACGCTTCATTGTAGATTACATATAGGTCCACATAAAACAGCTAAACTTTCTCCATTTGTTTTGTTGTAACGGGGCCGCTGCGCCGGCGCAAGTAATACAATAGAAACAGATTGCGTACATCATATTCATGTAACAGAGACACTTACAAAAATAATTTTATTTAGTTTTAACATTTAGAAAACAGAAAAGACGGGACTCGTAATAATTAGAAATAAATAGACCACTACACATTTTGTTTGTCGCTTCACGTTGTGTCTCGTACATAGCAGGGTAGTCAGAAGGAACCTGGGAACCTAGTGTTAAAATACATCGTACCGTTCGTATAGTGGTAGAACTCTATATCACGCTATGCCTCGTTACCAGAGGATAGTGGAAATATTAAATATTTAATTATCTGTAGTGGGAATCAAAGACGCCACGACTGGATTGACATTAGTAAACATATATATAATAATAAAAAATAAATATAATGATATTACTGTCACAAGTCAAATCAAAATTAAATTGTTGTAAATTCTAATAGGTTATAAACGAAGTCGTTAATAAATTACTCGGAACACAAGTGTCAGTATTGTCCTGCCTACAAGGAAGGCTACCACCACGGAAGACAATTTTACTAAGAATAGAATCTGAATGTTTTGCAATTTCTCAGCGGATAGAGCAGTCGCAATTTTCTTTACTTCTCACTAAGGTCAAATTATAAATTATATTTGTTTATTTACTATAAAAGAAGCCTATATATGTAGAAAGACATTACAGAATTTGGTAAATTTCATCAAAAGATGACCTTCGCTGAGACGTTTGAATACGTTTTTTAAAGTCCACACAAACAATGTGTACCCGCCGATAATTCTCCAATAACAACTGTAAGTGACCTCGTTACAGTTATATTGGTAAAATGTCATGTACGCGTTTTCAAACTACTCTAACTACTGTTAGTAGCTGTCGTACACAAAATATCTTCATTGAGACTGGAATAGTACGTACTGAACTCCTTTTTGTAATTATTATTTTTCTTAACATATTTACAGCATCTTGTAGGTTATGTACAAAGAACCTTATGATATTTTTCCCCCATATTAAAAGCATTATATTCTTCTCTTTCGTCGTTTCGCTGGAGACAGAGTTGTCGTGGTCGTCTTTTTAAAGGTGCACCGCACGGTCCGACACCATTCTTCGCGAGTGGCTGACTGCTCAGTGCAGTCTTAGAGAGCCGAGAGCCACTAAGAGCAACCTTCACTTGGTCGGTCCATCGCACGGCAGAGTGGCCTGCTACCTTCAACTCTCATTTAAACTACATAGCATTGCATCGAAAAATCTCATTAATGTACTTACTATACTATACTGGATAGGAGATTCCAACGCCGCGCTTTGTTTAAAGTAACGCAAATATTTTATAGATATAAGGAGCATTTCATTATTTGGAAGAAGTGGAACAAAATTGATTATGATCATCTACAGTCAGCAAAAACTGCCCAACTGAACTACGATGGAGCCGGTACCGGTACATTATGCATATGAGAAGCAACAAGTAAAACTTTTGTCTAGCTGAAAGCTCGCTAGTTTTCCCTGTACGATATTTTTAATGTTCGTTTTGTACACACTGATACTTAACAGAGAACTCAGGATAGGTAAATACAAACAATATTTAAATTCACCTGGTATTTTAGACTTTATCAAAATATCTGCTAATATTCGTAAAAAAAATTTTTATAAAAAAAACAACCTTTCAATGTATTACATACAGGCAACAAATACGTGATTCGATTTTGAAGATTTAGCTTAACCGTCTAGTAGTATAGAATAGTTATAAAGAATTAAGAAAATGTAAAACAAAAGTGTGCATTTTATTAGCGGTATGGCGACGCGTACAGTCAGTGCAATTTAAAATTAAATTAAAACAAGTAGAACTGGTCAACTGTGGATAAACTAGGTACTCGCGGAACTTTCTTAGGGCAGGTCACGCGAACGGCAACATGCAACTACTTGGCCTGCAATGTGAAATTTCTATATTATACAGTACATAAATAAACAACGGCAAAAATAAATTCGTTTTATTTATTGAACGAATAAAATACTTGATGTTAGATTAGCCATAGGAAGCCAGTCTAGGCGCAGGTGGCACAAAATGTGTAAACGCGACTGGTTGTGTGTTCGATCCCCACTCGAAGTAATGAAATATTTTTTCTAAATTTATATTTTCATTTTTTCGCTCTGGCTTCGAGTTAAAGTGCGGCGTTGAGTTCCGCCACTTAATACACAATGGCTCCGGAATTAGCCTGAAGCTGACTTTAATTTCTTAGTCATAGGAGGAGCGGACTCAACGTCACATAGACTAAAATAAGTCACAAATTGAACAATGAACGCCGCGACTCGAGCCCGAAAAGAAAATTAATTTAGGTATTGGTGTCGGTCGGCGAACCCGCGATTGTGAAACGCTGAGTGATTGCGCTCAGCACAGTTTGTGTAATACAACAACGGCACAACGCGCCACCTCGGCACCTCGGCCGGCCCTCGAATCTTCACTTATGGCGAAATCTTTTTCAATAACATTGCAATTAAAAATTAGATGCAATAAGATTAAAAATACTGTAATACGTACTACAGATACCTATACATGTATAACAACTACAGCAAATATTTTAGGTTACTAACTTAAACTTAAACTTATTAAAACAATAGAAATTAAACAAAAAGTGTCAAAAATTGTTAAATTATACATTATCGATCCCAAGCTTCATATAAATATCGACAGTATCAGAAAACAATTACAAAAATCACTGAACAGACCATACGGTTGGTAATTGGAAGATGAGATCTCGTGAGGAACATGGCCCGAGGCGACATGAATGAAAGCCGCTCTCTGGCATCGCGCTACACACACTGCTGCCGCGTTCCGACCACAAACAAAACTGTCACTGTTCATCTCCAATTGTCGACTAACCATTGCTGCTCGAAACGAGAATCATTAAATCACCTTTTATAAGAAAATAGGCAATGTATGATTATAGTAGCTAAAAAATTATTAACAATAAACATCGTCGCGTAAGCCTTTAAGGATATCGACATCCGCCAAACGAGTTTTTCCAGTCTGTATCATCGCAATATCACGGTTATTATTGAAACGCGCTGCGGTCGCGACAGGTAAGTAAAACATTTATCACTATATGTTTACCTAATGGAGTGTATTTAGTACGGCGTGTATTAGGTGTGAAATAACTAGCAAATATTAATTTTGGTGTCTTAGTGTATTAAAAAAAATGGAGTAGTGTTGATTTTTGAAAATTTGCGTAATCCTGGTTTTTTTTATTCTATACATATTTTTTTCATGCAAAGATATTGAAATTGTGATAACTATGTGATTATTTTTCTATTTAACAAGTTTATTTAGTAACATTTTTATAGCATAATATTTACATATACATATGTAATTATAAAATTATAACATTTTAAAAAAATCATACATTTCTTCGAAACACAATTTAGCATCTCAGTTGAATGGGATCGCGTGTCGTAGCTTCGTAGCGAGCGTAGGGCCCTGACGTCATTATTGAACGCCTACGGATGCTGTACGGCGTGGGCTATTCTATTTGCAGCATTATACTACTCGAATAATTGAAGTACTTACTATTTCATGAATAAAAATTGGATTCTTAAATATTAAATTGTAAAAAGTGAATGATATCAAAAAAATAAGCAAAATGCTGACGAAACGAGGACGAGAATTAGAAATACAAAGGAATATACAATAACATAAATTAGTTTTTTTTTTATTTTATAAGAGCAAAAATATATTTAAAAATATATAAGTAACAGAAAAGCAGAAATTTTATATGTACAGCGATATATTTGTATAATAATTATTGCACTCAACGAATAATTTAAAACAAAATATAACTTATTAAATTACCTTACTAGTTACTAGGTATAAACCCAGTAATTTTATATTTAAAAATATTAATAAATTATTCAACGAAAATAGTATAAAATACAGTAAGTTTATATTAAGCACTTGGAGAGAATAACAATATCTTTACCGTTGCAGTAAACATCATTACTGGCGGTTGTCGTAACTTCACTACGATTCCTAGAGTGTCATATCGCCATACAAACTACACAAGCGGACCATCATTGGACCACTGAAGTATATAATTTCTCAAAACATTCTATATTTACGACAACAAAAAGTAATAAAGTAGAGAGCAAGTGTGCGCTTTATTAAAGTCGGCCGTATACCACGGCGCACATTCCGGTCTTAAAACCTGTCCGTACGGGTGAAATCAAATACTGAAACGTGGAAGAGGGACCGTCCTCCTCACATTGTCTCGCACATTATCAGCACCTCAATTCGACCGTGTAATATTCGTTTGAATCTGGGCAAAAATTGCATTGTACGTATGTATATACATGTGGCAGCGATCTATGTAAATTGTAAGATGCCTACACGCACAGCGCTTTCGAGATGATATCAAGAATGATGTAAACACGGTCTCGAGAAATGACAACCTCTAACGTTCACATTTTAAATGTAATTAAAACAAGTTTGTTTGCATTTAAAGCAAAAAACGTGGCCAAAATGTCATTATAGTCTAAGAGTTAAATATTTAATTTTATATACACATTTTTATGATAAGTTAAAAAAAGTAACATTTTAAACTCCAGTTTGATTTCGAAAAATCTGCAACTAATAATTTATTTAACCTAAAAGAAAGCTGTCTCTCCTGTACAGTACATATACATTATTCTAAAATATATTAAGTTATAATAGGTACAAAACCAGAAGCGTGTCACTTAGTTCGATTTCACCGCAGCGCGTTTCGATGTCAGTGACTAACGATGCAGTCTACTTTGCGAACGGCGGCTCGCAAACAACTAAACACACTAGTAAGTAGCATAATCTACATACGAGTTGATATGCGAAAATTTCTATGTACTGGTACTACGTAGGAGTTCTGTAGAAGCAACCTTTCACGACATACATACACTTCGTTTTATAGAGTTTGACAATTATATATTGTTTCATTTAACGTAATCTTACTTTTGTTAAATATAAATACGAATTAACGTTTTTTTTTTTTTTTCATGTATAAAATATTTCGAGAGTACGTTGAAGTTAATTATTTTTTTATAAATAAATAACATTGTAATAGTATTTTATATTATTATTTTATCGGAAAAAATATTATATTTTTCAGTCTATCTTTAAGCTTAAATTTAAATTATTTTTCTTATTATACGAATCATGTTAATAGAATTGTGTATTTACATAGTTATGTAATAAATCCTTTAGTACCTAATATATACATTTAAAAAGTACTTTTAATTGAAAAATCATATCAAAAACACTTAATTTTATTCACATGAAATAATTTATTCTAATACAAAAAAAAATAAAGTTATTGCTATAATATATATTTCTTTGCAAAATAATTAACGAAAAAAACTCAAGACAATTTGAGCATTCAGTTTAGTCAAATTCTTTGAGAACTTGTAACTTACCGAGCTTATTTTCGGCCATTGACCCATCACTGACCCGGACATAAATCTTCTTATACTTAATAATATCGCAATTAAATACATATATATATACATGTATACTAAAATTAAAGTTATTTACTGTAGAAATACTATATTTATAGACTTCTATCAATACAGTTTAAATATTATCAATAAATAGTTTATATATAAATACTCATCTTGTTGGTTTCATGCAGTATCACTACTACATGCCAGATACAGGGAACCTAGAGTTAAAACACTCCGTTCTACACATTCAGCAGACAAAAGACATTGCGTATTGAATGGTGAAACTCAGCGCCGCGTTTTGTCCTATTGGTACAAAGAGGGTAGAAAATAAAAATAAATAAATCACCCGAGGACTCGAACTCACAACTGTAGTATTTATCACCAGATGTTGTATGTTGTGAAAATATTATATTCTTCATGTAAAATAAAGTGTGAACAGTTGTGTTTTTAGAGTTGATAAGCGTAATGATAATGTGTTAATATTTTGTGGCTATAACCGTATATTTGCTTACAGACTGTCTGTCTTGTTATTACAAGTGCGAAATATTTGATATTTTTTTTTCTTTAAAACATTTTTTTATATATATAGATTATTCTTTTTTATATATCGTCGACCCGCTCCGCTACCCAAGTTCCATACTAACTGGTCTTTTGAAAAAAAAATTGACATTCAATTTTCATATTATATACATTGAGGAGCACATGTCATTTGATTCTATTGACGCTGCTATTTAGAGATAAATTAATTATTATCTAACATTTAGCAGAGAGCGCAAATTTGTCGCTTCGCCGTCGTTTAGCAAAGATTTATAGCTTTTAAAAAAATAATGGCTGCGCTTGAGCCAGCTAGACTACAGAAATCGACAGCAAACTCGATCCACTCATAAAACTAGCATTAAATCAACAATAATATATAAATTTAATATAAATAATTATTTCTTATACATTATTATTAACCTCACTGCCGTCAAAACATGATATCCCTATATCCATACGTATATAGGAGTAACGACTCTTGATAACTACATATTATGTTTGCGACAGTGATTTAAATTTAGACGTTAACGACACGCTGTCACCGATGACTTTCCCATTTCTCGGTAAATACATACTCACCTTTGCTAAGTAGGTATAAATCAACTCTACCTCCACCATATATAGTTCGGTGTGGACGCGGTAGCTTTTTCACTTTAAAATAATAAATATATGATTACCAAAATTGGTATGATGCATTACGGATTCACTTATCGTCACCCTTGGACCGTACACGATCGGATCCGGTTGTGGGTCGAAATGGGAACATTGAGAGGAACAAGATCGCGTATTTCGACGGCTATATAATCAAAGTGAAGCCGTACGGTGTAACTGTTAAGCAGCGTTTGTCGAGCTTGCCGTGTCAATAAACTTGATTCGAAAGTGGAAGACGCTCCGGCTTACATAAGCAAGTAACAATGTGAGCCGCGACCGAGTACGCATAGATTATATGGTGTGTAGATGTGATGTGGTGTTGCCGTTGTCGTTGTGTTAAGTAATGGATACAGATTTTTTGATATCTCTAAATGTTATAGTTGTCAATCTACTGTCATAGACTAAAGTAAACAATGTGATATATATTATGTATGAATTTTAAATTAATATATTCTTATACCGAGTTTTGTTTACAAATGTTTAAAAGCTTGAGCAAAAATGTAACATTCTAAATTAAATAGATTACTAGAAACACACAAAAATGGTCATAAACTAAATTATTATATTTATTTATAGTATTTAAGGTGTAAAAATATTTAATTTTTGTATAATTATATGTAAATTATTACAGAATTGATGTCTATTAGCATTTCTGTAGCTCTACATCTAGTCGAATCGACTCAACAGTCAACACGGCCACGGATCGCGGCAGCAGTCCAGTTACTTGCAAAACCGCTAGTTATATAGCAATCCCATAAACGAAGCAGCATTAAGCGCGCTTAAATTTATATACACAAAAATACACTGAGCTACAAAAAAGAATGACAAACTAAGCTTATTTTTTAATTATATGTATAATATATGTTTTTTTTTTTTATTTAAAAAAATTCAAACACATAGACAATCAGACAGCTATTAATGTCGTACGTAAAAAACCATAAGATTTTTTTTAAAAAGTAATTTTATAAAAGCACTACAAAGTAGGTACTGTACAACTTATTCTATTAAAATACTTCTATATTGGTATGACAGACAATCTAAATATAATTTCAATATCGCAATGTTTTTTTCCTGTACCAAACAAAAAAAACATACACTATTTATTATATTTAAACAAAAAATATAAGCATAATTAATTACGAACGGAATTTTAAAGAAAATTGGCTTGAAAAAGACGATGAAAAAATTTGCGACATTTATAAAACGCTCTTGTGTATTCAACACTTTACGAATTTAACATCAAGATAAATTATTATAATATTTCAGTATCATTAAATAAACGATTTTACGAATCTAAACTTCCTTTAATAATTTTAAGTATTTAAAAATAATTAAAAGATGTAGAAGGTACGTAATATGAAGCAATCGTGATACATTCGTGCTAACATAGAATGGTTGTAGATTCGAATCCAAATACGGAGAAAGAATAATTACAACTAATATTTAGTCGAGCATTAGAAAATGGCAGCTTTAAGTTTTTTTTATCCCGCACTTAGAAGGATATTAAGCACACTTAAATTTATACAATTATAAAATTAGAAATTGTTATAAAAACATTGACGAATAAGATCATTTGAGGACAGCGTCGCGCAGGTGCACAACCGTGCCACTGTTAACGCGACTGTTGTGGGTTCGATGCCCACTCAAAATTAAATATTTATTGTTTTATTTCCTCGTTCCGAGAACAAGGCAAAGCGCGGTGTAGAATTCCGCAACACGCAATGACCGAGTTCTCCCTGAACTTTTTGCTATTTATAATCTACCTTAATTAGCACCTTCATAATAATGTATTTAAATAAAGATAACTTGTATAAGAAAATGCAAAATATATACTACGTATATCGAAACATGTCACTTATATAACATTGTAATTGGTTGTATAAGAGGTTAGTAAGCGATTACAACTTCGTCATTTATTCTCTTTAGTAAATACCTAAAACTTTGTTTCTCTTTTTAATAATATAACTTAATAATAATAATATAAAAATAATAGCCTCCAGAATTCGGCGAAAAGTGGGGTACAGAAAGGTGTTAATGGCAACGGAGTGTCTTACTACAAAGTTCCCTCTGCCCACCATTCTATATGCGGAATACAGCGTGAAGCGTATGGAAAAGATGTTATAAAAATTTAATCCGCCACATCATTTACCCTTATAATAAATATTGACTAAATATATTTAAAAAAAATCGTCGCAAAACACAAACATTGCCCACATGCCATACTAAATTATAACATAAAGTGCGTTTTGAACTTTGTCAGCGAAACTAGTATTTCCAAGGTCACCGTATACGGAGCACCCCACCGCAGGTGCTAATAGAAACGATGATGGTGACAGCCTGCTGTCAGGTGGAAGATTCGCAGCAAAACACGTTTTTACGAGCAACTTTTTCATATGGATGACATATGGAGCTAGTATTTGTTGGCACGTGGCGAGGTATTGAGGGATTAACTCATTAAGTAAATTGGACAATGTATGTACGAAATTAGATCGTCGTAGCGTGTAGCCGTGAGTAACTGTATATGATGGTGGTGGGTTCGACTCCCGCTAGGGGGAAATTGATTAATGTTTATTAACTATTTTCATGTTAAGTTCAATACGCAATGCATCACTCGGCGGAAAGTGGAGAACGGAGTGTCTTAACACTAATATCCCTTTGTTTACTCTGTTATAAGCGGGGTAAAGCGTGAAGCTGAAGAAAAATATTGCTTAATTAAATGCTGGTTGTCAATTCGTCGAGTTCGCTTCCAGAAGAATATATTCGGTTTCATATACTATGGACTGGTATTATATATATTGAAGATGATTGTTGAATATTGTATATATATATATATATATATATATATATATATATATAGGTATATACAGCATTAATTACAATAAATGTTCATTAGACTTAAAAATAGTAATTGCAATTTTTTTCGATTTTAATTGCATTTACAGAATCTAAAAAAATATTTTAAAATTTTATCTGGTGAATGTATATACATACATACATTCACACACGTATATAAAATGTTTATTCATTTCTATAATTAATTTTATGAAACAATTAAGTAAACAAAACACAATCTAATACGTATATATTTAAAAGTATAATTAAAGTACGCTTACGACTTATGGCCGAATATGTACTACAATAACCAGGTGGTAGTTTAAATCTTTCTTCACTTTCTGCTTATGTTTTAGATTCATTATCCTAATTTGCGGAGCTTAACGCTGCTCTTCATCCCAAGGAAATATCTTTGGTATCCATAAATTCAACTCACTACCATTGCCTTCTGTTTGATTTAAAGATTTATTATCATTATATAATAATATATTATTATAATTATAACGTTTTACTGTCAACATTTGTTTAATTTTACAATTTCAATGTCGACCATATAATTTTTACGATAGATATCCATTTTTATAAGTAGTCTGTAATAATAAATCATTTTCAACCATTACATTATGTATTGTCAAAACATGCTTAGATAGCTATCGTATATTTTTTTCCTGTTCTTAATAAATTATTGAGTTTAAATACATACATATAAAGTATATTTTATTTCCAATCAGTGTGGCTCATATGTAAATTTAATAAATATAAAATGCGGCGTTTACGATCAATTAGGAAAAAAAAATTCTAGTCCGGGTCAATAATTAGACAAAGGCTTGTACAGATTGTAGTAGTCCCCGGTCGGGTCGAGTCAAATACTTTACGGTGAGTTTATTAATTAAGGCGGCCGACCTTGCGAGCGGCACTTGCAAGGAGGTCGTGCGCGTGCGAGCGAGACGGCATCACGTCGCGCAGCTCGCATCCCGACCGTCGCGCCGATGAGATTGAGGACCGCCGTGCGCGAAGGATGCGCAATGCACCTATTACATTGAACGTTTATAAAGGAATTTTGTTTAGTATTGAACGTTTTATGCAGCAATGTATTGAAAAGTATTAAACGTAATTGCCGCACCGCCCACTTGTCGTTTGACGCGGCGCGTCATTAAGCCGCCATGCGATCGACTCTCCTCATTGACCTTCCGTTATCTGCAGATTATCGGAGTTATAAACACTTTATTTGTATCGTTTCCTGAGATGTCATAAAATCGATAGATTATTTTTTTTGAAAATAATAACTAATATTATGTAATGAAAGCTAGTAATTATAGATATAAAACAAGAATATAAAAAAATGAGAATATTTAATTGATTATAGTATTTATTTCTCAATTATATAGTAGATCGATAAAATTTCGTACAGCCATGACGCAATAACGCGAATCACTATATTTTATCAAACAATAAACCGAATAAGTTATGCATGCAAAACAATTTGTAACAAGTGTTTTAAAATTATATAAATCAACGCGAAACTAATGAACAAAGAGCTTTAAAAGTAGCTCGAACGCCAAGCAATTATGGATGCTAAGAGGCGAATCTACAGTAATCCGGTACACAATGACGTATCATACGAACACAAACACGGGAGTAGCGGGGAGCCGCGCCGCCGCCCGAGATCACTCGAAACCGCACCTTAAGCTCATTGTCAAACCGATTACAATAAACAAACAGGGACAGACGCGGCTGGAATCCTGTCAAACAGGCGAGTTCGAGCGTTGACTTATTATCGGTAGAGCATTTCTGTCGCGACCCGCGCCGCTCCAATATCACTCTTATCACAATGGAATAATGTAGAGTTCGATGTTGGCGCGTTATCTGTACAGGTAAGACACGGGCGCCGTCGCTTGCCGCCCACGCACACCAGCGCAGCTCCGCGTTGCCATAAATAAAAGATTCCTACAGAAACAATTGTTGCGTGGAGGCGAGTTGAGGTCTCAGTGAATGTACGTAGTCGACTAATCGCCGTCAGTCGATCGCGAAAGTAGGTGACCGCTCGTGATTGACGTTCTTATGAAACCCCGTTCGATGACATTTAAACTAGGATGGCCAACGCTCCGGTCTGTGCAACGCGCACTAATCATAGAAATATTTTTATTTCATTCCCGCGCGCTTCATTCACAATAAATATCGTAGGAAAGATTAAATAATCTACAAATTTCCTTACAATCGATGCGATTATCATCATAAAAATAATCGATATCATCACGATAAGTAAAAACAACACAATACAATCTTATCCGCTAATGTATCAAAACTGTTTTGTTTACAAAAAAAATGTATCGGCTATATTAAAATGAAACATTTAAATTTTGGATATATATTTGTTTAATTAATCCGAACTCTATGGAAATCTTTGTTCCGAGATAAAGCCGCTCTACTTAACCTCACTACACAGAGACGCGTAAACATGAAACAATACGGTACAATGGCACAACTTACGATATTCGGCCGACGTTTTGTAAACAGCAGCATTATAGACCTTATCGCTATGACAATAAGGTACAAGTATATTTTTTCAATATAATTCAAGTACAAATGTATGACTACGTGCACTCAAACAATCGTGGACTGCTACGCTGTACGCACACACGGACAGGGAAGGTTCTTGCGTAGGAACGCGCGAACGTCAATGTGTGGGAACGCTAGGGAAATTTATACGCGCTGTTCATTTCGTTCAGCATCACACGCTCTACGTAATTCACACATTTGTATCACTTTATAAAACATTAATTTCTTATGATGTTCACAGTAATTTTGTTAACATTCGTTGCAAATAAATTATATTATATTAATTCATCTTCAATTAATTTATTTTAATAGTAATTTTGTTTTAATTAATTGAGAAACATCCCAACCATCAATTTAAGGTTTTTTTTGCATTTAAATTAATGAGTAATGAAAACGTAATTTTATTACGAAGTATCATGGAGCAGTAAAAGTTAAGTATAATAGATAGGATATATTGATACACTTAATTAAAATTGCTCGAAACAGTATAAATCAATATCAATAAATAATTACAACAAATTTTATACTTAAGTTACTATTAACAAATTAAATATGACAAACATATATATAAATATATTAACAAATGAGATGTTGTTAATAATGAACAAAACACAATTACAAACTAGAAGAGAAATCAGAGTTAAAAATTCATAACAAATCGAAAGTTTAAGCAAATGAACTCGAGGCAATGCTTTCTAGAAATTATAATGTACGCTCATATATAATACTCGTAGGTGGCTTGGACATCGGCGAGCACGGCGCGCTGCAACTACCAAGCTGGTCATCCAAATAGATATATCTTTTCAATAATCTCTAAAATCTAGATAGTTATTTGATACAGTGGTAAAAAGTTTTTTTACCTCGCTGAATGTAGCATTAATGCAATGAAGCATTTTTATTATGATCGTTTGACTTAATTTTGGCATCGTATAAAGATATATTTTTTATATAAAAAATATATATTTTTCAGGTTAATTGTTTATGTAATTGAACTACAATGTTACAATATTTAGGATCCAGACGCCAGCAGGGGCAAGTGGAGTTACTGCTGAGATGGTTAAATCTGGTGGGCCACGAATCTTGAACTAGTTCTGGTTTATGTGCAATAATTTTATGCTGAAAGTCAGGTGACATCCCGAACGTCTGGCGAGGTGCAGTCATCTTGCCTTTGTATTAAGGTTAAGGATCATAGATAGACTACGGAAGTTATAGGGTACCTGGAAGAAGGTGTCGGATCAGATCTTTTCCTTCCGCATAATCACAGAAAAAAATGTCAGTCGTCAAACAAAGTCCTATACTTTAGTGGACATATAAAAGGGTTTTGACAGGGTTGTGAGAAAGAAATTATGGAGCATATTACCCCGGTACAACGTGAGCGGAGGCTTGCTCTGACTGGGGCATTTGGGAGGTGTCATTCGGTGTTCCACAGGCGTCGGTGCTAGGTCAGATCCTATGAATCGGCTTCGACTGGGTGACAGGACCATCTCCGGTGAGGCAGCGTTTGTGCTGGCAAGGGACCTGGACACGATTGCACTAGCGTCAATATATCTGGCCAAGACGTTCCTAGCAAGCTCCCGTAGACGCGGTCTGTGGCGGTCAAGGAGGAGTACCGTGAGGTCTACATCTGTCGGTCTTTGAGACCCACACAATATACGCAACCGCCAATTCGACCCACTAAAATGTCAGCTTGGTTATTTTTACTTAGATAGCTGTCTCCATGAAGTGAAACACGAAGTGACATAGGTATATAAGTACTTTAATATAAATTGCTAGCCGTGTGCAAATGATGCATTGCTGATTGCATCAGCAGAATGCGAGTTGCAGACATTGTGTCACCATTCTGAAAGAATAGTGAAAAATCAAGTCTGAATGCGAATAAGACAAAGGTTGTGGTATTTAACAGATCAGCGTAAATGGTAAGATATAATAACTAGTGAATAAGGTGTCATACCAAGGAGGAGCTTTTTAGTAGTGATGGATGTTTCGAAATGGATGTGAAAAGACGTATTCCTGCTGGTAATAGAGTTAACAGTGCCTTACTTGCATTGATGAGACGGCGGAAAGTCAGCACAGTTGCACGTACGACTATACTCAATCTAGTGTTGGTACCGATGCTGTTATACGGCAGCGAAATGTGGTTATTATAGAAGACCAAAAGAAAGATGAATGAGAAGATGTGATTTCTTTATAGGATATGCCATGTCAGTCACTTTAGCTGATCGAATCCAATGAAGAGATACACAGAATGACAGGTATTAGCGAGGACGTCACGGTGAGAATGAAGAACGTGTCAGGTTGTTTGGACACATCGAACGAGTAAATGATGAAACAATAGCAAAAGAGATTTATGAAGAAAAAGTGAGCTGCAAGAGATTTACGGGGAGAACTCGATTGACCTTCGAAAACACAGTATCAAAGGTACTGGAGGAAAGTTACGTAGAAAACCATGACGTAGACGAAAGTGGACGAGAACAGAAGTATGTATTTAGCGCTCCATTCTCTCTGACTACCCTGCTAGAGATACAATGTGAAGCTAAATTAATTTTATAAGTTATTATTTTTCTTTCACACAGAACAGACACTGGATATTCAATATAAATTTCAACTTGAGAACTCAATGATTTTTGTTCCCTTATTCCAGTGTTCCCCCTCAATAAACAGTCAACAATGTTAAGCAGTGATTAATTTGACCAGAAAGCGTAGAACATAGTGTATTGACACTAGATCCTCTCAGTCTAATTAACTACAGATAGGCGAAACAAACTGTAAAACTGAAAAGAAGTTCTTTCCAGCATCAGTTATAAAAGTAACATGCATGTTAAAGAGGTTTAAAGTTAATTAGAACATCATTTCATTTGCAACACTGCGTACGACGAATCCTTATATAATAATGTCTGTCGGGCGCCGCTTTTATATTTTTTATCTTAATCATGTCTTTCTCTGACTATGATCTGCGTGCCGTCATGACCTATATACATTAGTTTCAGGACAAATGGCTGCTTGTGACGTAAAATTATGCTAAATTTTTCGATGAAAACGTAATTTCCACATTGATATAAATATTTTGTTCATTTAAATATTTTTCTGTACGAATTTAAGCCGTTCCTTTTGCAATAGATACATTTGAAATATCTTAACACAATTAGAAAGAGTTCAACTGAACGCGGTAGTTCGGTTTAAATGACATGGGTAAATGATATAGTTATTATACGTATAGGTACTTCCCCAGACTTGTCAAACAAATTACCTTTTTTAAATGAATGCATTCCTAGAAGTGATATAGAAGTAGGTACATTTTTATTATTATTAATATATCAACAATATTGAATTCTTAAAAAAGAGGTAATTTCAGAAAATTACAGTCATAACTAACTCGTATGCAGTAAATATCGACTCGTAAGAGTCAATAGTTTTCAGCTGAACTGCTATCAAAGCGATATAAGTATTGATTTATTAATTCGCGCGCATACCTAGACACTAGCGGTCATTGTAACAAGACGCAGATACGTCCAGCTCGCATATGTGTATAACCTCATTAGGTGATAAACTTTATTATTGAAAGATTTTATTTTACATTTGTATCGCAATTATTATAAAATACATTGACATTTTGTTGATTAAGCATCGGTTCAAATATTAATCGTGTAACAGTTTACATATTGATGTTTCCTCGGTAAGTATACAAAAAAAGGGTCAAATAGTTTAAAAGTAATACACTAGCGTCTATAATTGAATCATTACACATACTACATTATAAAATTAAAAACTAAAGAGAAGAGATGAAAAAAAAACAAACTTGCTTAAATAATTGTCAAACATTAAATCAATAAAATATACAATAAGATTAATCCACGTATTAATATGTTACTTATATGTTTAAACAGTTTTAAAAGTCTACACACAATAGCAAAAAAATATAAGTGTCCGCAAAATAATAAATAGTGTCGTAATCTACTGTAACTTGTTTGCCTTTTGCGTCACTCTTTAGCATTCGTATTGTGTAGTGACACGTGATATGTCATACGCTCGTACTTTAAACGTACCGCAGCCGCACTCGCTATCATATTAGTGAACTGTTCAAATAATACAAAAATATATGTACGCAACGACTCGTTTCATTGAAAGTCATAATTATTAGGCAGAATTTTCTCACATAAACATTGTAACAGAGATTGAAGTGTCCGCCAGTCTGCCAGTCGAAAATATCCTAATGTAAACATTCTTTTAAAGCATGTCTATCGATGTTATTGATCGCCAATGTTACTTTTTCTTATTTTTTATAGATGTTCTACGTAGTTTTTATATATAACTAGTTTATAAGCTTATGTGACGACATACCTGTAATGGGCGTTTTGCTCAGAAATCAGCAATTGTTGCTAGTTTATTTCCTATTGATGAAGATATCTTGATGAAATTTTTTTTTCTAAAACAGCCATTTTTATTTAAGCCAAAAATATTGTTTTAAAATCCAGTGAAACGAAACCTAAAATATATATTAATACTAGTTTGTGCCTGGATTTTGTTACATAATTGATCGATTCCTCTTTATAATTAGGTACTAATTACGTCGTCAAGTAGCACATTGAACGTTATTGTTATCAATGGAAATTTACCCACTTATTTAATCAATTCAAATTTAAATATATAAAAATTGTAGGCAATATAACACTATAAATAGAAATACAAAATGTTAAAACTATATTGAATATTTTAACATACAAATATTTGTCCTTTTCTGTCATAATTAGATGCAGATTTTAGAATCTGAAGAATGAGAATATTTCATTCCACTAGTTTTATAATAATAAGCAGTTTTGCTACCTCTGCAAGGCCTCGTTTGTGACATCATACGTCCGCGTCCAAGATTACAATCGCGACGATTTACATTATTGTCGTATTGATTTAGTGCCGCCATATATGTTTGTTGGATTGTTACCACTTAAACTCGTTACGAATTAATTGGCCACACACTTAAACATATCTATCTACTTTTGGAAAAAAAACGTCATAGAAATTATACAAGAGCAATAAAAATATTAACTTTACATAACAAACTCAATTATGAACTAATAGTACATAAACAACAATGTAACTTTTATCCGGTACGGACAATGACGAGAATGACTTATAATAAGAATATATGTCACCTACTACCATGGTAAAGTACTGAGATTTAATGCGCAATAAAGTCCATCAGGGCCATCTTTCTGTTTGCTTTGAAAAAACATATTTTTCATAATCTTTATAAGTAAAATCAAAGGCCATTCTAAACTCTTGCTAACACAGTAGTTATTAAACGTCACTCAAAATCAAATAAAGTTTTGTTGTTTTATGTTTGTATTAAGCAATCACTAATCAGTTTATGTTTATGTATTGATGATTAACATTACATACCAAAGCGTAAAACAACAGAAACAGACAACAATGTAAAATACAAAAAAAAGAGTGCTACCTATTGAGAATCAAAATTAATTAGCGGGCGAATACAAAAATATAATACTATTTAATTAGCAACGAATCATCTATGACAATCGCGATAACAAACAAAAGGACTTCCTGATCGCTACAAATTAAATTGCCCTTAAACAATATTTTCTAGGAAGTATGTACGAGTATGCGCAGGCACAACGCAACATTGTTATTAATTACGGATAACAGTTTCAGAATAAGGGGGCGACAAGTGAACAATGCCAGAGCGAGACGGAGGACGACCTCGCGACTCATCTGCCGTGCTTAATCGGGTCGAGCGTTCAATGTCACACGGTATACGTCATCGTGCTTCAAGGGAGGATTGTGACGGCGTACATTATAGTTAACAGCATTTATAATTGCTATATTTGATTCATATATATGTTTATGGATATCGTTCAATTTATTAAGCTGGCAGTGAGGGCCTGGTGTGTGATATGTGACAGTTCTCTGCTTGTCGTCATTTGTCAATTTCGTTTAGTGATCAATGACGGGATCCTATGTCACTTTTTACTTAAGTAAACCAGAAAAAATGAAAATTTATATTGTAATAACATTCATGAAGATGGAAGTTAGACCGATCAGTTTTCATGCACGTATGGAGAGACTTGATACACTTGATTTATTTAATGAAAGTTAAGACAAACAAGTGTATGGGTCACCTGGATAAGTGATCCATCGCCGTTCACGACCCTTGGCCACTATTTCATAAATAGCAATCCGTTTTTAAATATTTTCTCAATTATTTATCAAATTAATCATCTCCGAAAAGGTTAGAAAAGAAACAAATGTGTTAAAACACTGCACATTATACATATGGACTTATTGTACGTTTAAAATAAACAAATATTAAAATGTAATTATAATGAACTGTAATCGTGTATCGTGTATTAAAACAGAATTAAAAAGTTCTGGAAAAATAATAATATAACTGTATAATTTATATTTTTATTAATAAAATATTTTTTTTATGTTTTAATACAATATACGAAATTTATATATATATTAACGGTAACGTAACGATACTGAACCAAAATAGATTATTTTATCAGTGACGACAGGAAATTCCATCTTCAGACTATACTGGGATACTCCCGAGTCCCAAAAGCACAAATTGCTGGGAAAATCCAAATATTATTTATAATGATTGTATGTTATCTTAATAAAAATTCCATTGTTATTAATAAACGTACTTTGCCCGTATTCAATATATATAGTAAGTAAATTCAAAGTTCTATTAAGTGTGACTTTAAAAAACCATATTTGAAGATCATGTGATATTGATTCAAACATGTAATTACACCTCAAGTAAACAAAATAACCGGTTTGTTTTGTTTACTTAAAAATGGGAATCCGACTCGATTACCGAGGGTTCCGTATTCATTTCAGGATTGTAGGTCAACAGGAAGTACTACTTATAAAAGTTGACAAATATAAGTGTGTCGGCGTATGCACTCATTTCGCATGAAATCAACGACAAATATAAGTTTATGTTATGGTTGTTATTGGTTGTTAAAACAACTCTTGAACATTAGGAAACAAAGGAGTTGTAAAATAAATAAATGTATAATTCTCTATGCAAGAAATTCAAAGCTAACTAACAAAAGAGCAGGTAGGTTACATACCATACTATTACAATTTATGAATGGATTGTAAAAAAATGTTTCTACCGTAACGTTTAAATTTTAATTAATTTGTCTCTTGCTGTATTCAAAAATACACGCTATGAATAAACACGATAATTAAATGCTACGTTTTGACATTATCAATCATCGTTAACAAATATTATAATTTGTTCGCCGAGCACAACCAATATAACGTGTTAGAAAAATTATATTCCGACATTTTTTAATTAATTTGTTTATACCCGCGATTTACATATACAAAAAAAAAAAATCTTGTATTTATTAATTTTATACATTAGGTTCTAAGTAATACAATCATAAGCACTTATCAGGATAACGGGGTTAGCAATGACGAGGCTCGCGCAAACTAACCTGTCGATTTAGGCATATGTTGCACAAAATTTGTGTCTTAACCGATACAGCATTCCATACATCGCTGTATATTAACGCTTCTAGCCTGTATTGAGGACAAGTCCGACCTAGGAAAGGTAAATGCCTCAATGCTAGTTGTTATAAAGCGAACGCGGGCGGAGAGGTCGGCCGCTCTATCGCCTCGGCCCCGAAACAAATACGCATTATTTGCCAATATACTAATACATACATAATCTCATATAGAATTGAACATGATGTCTTTTTTTACAAAATGTGTTTTTTCAAATATTTTTTTATTTATCTCAAAAATATTATTAGATAACTACTTCTTAGATAAAATTAATAGCATAACAAGAACTGCTTATGTAAAATTTTGTTTTTTTATTTGTTTGAGTTATATTCTTGAATTGGAGTGAATTTATTTAGAACTAAATAAGTAGCCACATATTGCAATAACTGGGTTTATCTATATACAAATAAATAAACTAACTAAAAGATTCATCATAATCAGATAAAATTTAAATAGTGAGCATAATGGCGAGCAAGATGCTCGTGTTTACGACGATAAGATTCTAGAACGGCTCAATCTAAGTGTGAATGTTAAACTGCAATCGCGAGCGCATATGATTTGTCCTCGAGTCCACGTGACTCTCCGCGCTCGATTATAACAACAATATACTACGCTGCGTCAGCAGTGGTACACACGACGACTGTACGTTACTATACAGCGCTTATTAACAAATTACATAACGTAAACCATTGGATCGTTTCTTCACAATATTTTATATTTGCTTAAATAAAAAAATATTTTTCTTGTAACTATGACTAAGACGTCCAGTCCCAGGTATTTTTAATATAATTTCGGCATTCTTACATAAGTGTTTTTATTATTTAACATACTATCCACGGCTAGCTTGGACTATGGCGAATCAGGCAAAAAAAAGCGTTTCAAGGTAAGTAGTGCAATGGATGCGACGCAGCGGCGTGCGTTCGTATATGGCAAGGTCGGCGGGTGCGCCCGCGCACGCGACATCAACGCAATCACTTTCACTACGCGTCTTACCAAAAGCACGGATCCAAACAAGATGGAACAGGTATACGGGTAAAACTAAACACGCGCTAGCTTGTTGCTGAGCGTATAAACACGAACTGCGATAGTTAAATAAAAATGCTAGGTCAAATTAACAAGAATTGAAAAACCTTACGAAATGTTTGATTGTAATTTTGAAGAACCCGAACTTTATGTTTGTACTATAGATCAGGGTCTTCCGTTCCAACATTATTAAAAACGTGTTTAAAAAATAACAAAATAAACTATAATAATACACCGCTTTATCTTAATCTATAATTATTAAAGAAAACTAACAGACCAGAAAGTTATTTTCTATATGTTGTAAATTTATATTCACAATTCACAATAGCAACATTGATTCAACAATATTATCTATTTTATGCGCTAAGATGCGTGCCGTGTAGGTACAGCATATACTCACATATTAGATAGGCCTATCTATAGATACCGGTTTTGATAACGTTAATACTTTAAATTTTGTCTTTTGACAGAAATAGATGTTTAACAAGTATAATTTTAATCTTTTAAAATGTCACTTCTAGCGAGCTTATAACTAAAGTTAGGTATAGGTTATAACAGCCATTGCTTCCTCTTCACAGTGCGCTAAATTCATTTCAGTGCGAACTGTATTGTGCTTTCGTAACTTGACTAAGCTCACGTAATCTTTGTTACAAAGCACCAACAACATACGATACCCACACCTTCTAGCCTTTCTATAAAACATACGCCAAATATAAACACGTAATACAAACACTTAATAGATCGATGTAAGTTATGCAAATTATGATTTTAGGTATGTGATAAAGAAATTTCTTAAATATTGTTTAATATTGAAAAAACCGGTTAAGTGTGAGTCGGACTCGCCCACCACTAAGACTTCCGTACAAATTTTAAAATAAAGGTTGGACGGCCTGAGTTTTTTTAGATATAAAGAGGGAGTACCAGAGTGGTTGTTTGTTTGTATGTTTTGTTCATCAATAAATGATTAATTAATAAAATAAAAATTCCGTGATTACCATTCTTGTTCACATTCACATTTTAATATTAAAATATAAAAATGTAAGAAGTCTAACTCTTATTACATTTCGGTGTCTGTCTGTTTATCTTATTTTCGCTTTAATTATGTTAATAATTTTATTACGATATTTAGTGTCCACAAATTTCATATTTTAAAAACAATTATTGAACAAAACAGAGTTTTCATTAAAAAAATAAGAAGTAGCTAAAGCTAATATGTCAACTAATATTCGCTAAATAACGAGAACACAAATCTTATACTCCTATTGAGTACTACTTAATTAAAGTATAAAAAAATATAATTTTTAATTACATAAAATTATTTAATATCATTTCATCGTCGCGTTTGACTTTGTTTAAATTTCGTTTCATTGATATTTTAATGCAAACAGTGTAACAAACAGTTTCCCATATGAGTAATCAGATTGTTAAACCGCCTTTTTAGTTGATAGCATTCGTTATGATAAAACGTACTATAATCCACAGCATATTAACACACGACATTTAAAATATTAAATTGTAATCTGGATTAAAAGGTCAATTACCAGGTGAACAGTATGATGTAAGCATTTTCAAATGTTCTCACTATGTTCGACAGCTCACCCTGAACAAAATACTGCTATCGATATTTAACGTAATATAATATTTTAGTATATTCGAATGTTCAAGCTCCAGAAGGTCTCAAAAGTCAATGTCATTTTTTACAAAATCACCACCTCAGATTTATTTTTATTGTCACAGTTAGCCATTATGTAAAGTGACGTTTCCATAGTTTTTATTTAATTTTTTACGCCCGTTACCCGAAATATGCAGTTGAAATTGAATACATAATACATTTTTTATTCTTATTTAAGCATTTTATTAGCAGAACAACTAAGAAACAGTTGTTTCATAAAAATATTATAAGACATTAAATTGAGGGTACCAGATTTTAGGAGGATGATAGGTATATCAAAATAGATAAGTATATTTTTATACATTGTTATAAAACGCATCATCTTATTATATTATATATTAATCGGAATACCAATGAAATAAAATAATATTAACGCACAAAAATAGAACAACATATATTATCTAGTATATTTAGTTCTTAATATACCAAGTAAAACTTAAAGTTAGTATTTAAAAAATATTTCAATGTCACTTTTGTTGAGACTGTATAATCAAAACAAGCCGTCATGCAAGCCGAAGTGAGGATGAATCAATGATCTGCACTTATGCAGTAGGTATGTATCAGTGCAGTCATCACGTCCTGCACTATATTACCATGAATACAAAGGACAGCGTAATTAATTGATGCGTCTAATATATGAGGAATGTATGACATACAAGCGGTTACATCTCAATGTTACCAGCTATATAAGGATAAAGATAGATTGTTAATAACAGTTTCATACATTTGTTTTTAATTTATTATTGCGTTCAATCTGTAGACGTTGAATTAAAAATACAAGTGCTTATATTATAAATGTTAAGTGTGCTTATAGTTTGTAATCGACGAAATAGCATCTCAAGTATCTTAGAAATGGGGCTGCCTAATTACGATTTGTATCTTATAATTAAGTAAACAAGACGTCAATAATTTTACACTTAGGTACGTTAAAGAGGCACGTCGGCGGTCCGATGACGGAAGGCAAAGCAAATAACATCATTATCCGGGTACAGTGTGTGTTGCGAGTGACATTCATTCACAGCTATTGTTGTAATCGCGTGTTTTGTTCAATGTCGCACAAACTACACTTATGAACCGAATAATAGTTATTTCTGTTTTTATGTATTAAACAGTGGAAAATTACAAACTAATTAACTATTTTTTTTATTTTAACATTATACACATGTTTAAGACGTACTACTCTGCCTTTGTAATATACTAAATATATTTAATTTGAAAGGAACTATGTTTGATTGTTTTTCTATACTTAAACATAAAGATGGCGTAAAGAATTGTGTGGCCAATTTACCTTCTAAATTCTAAGAGTTCTAGATGTAGATTCGATTTGGTCATATCATTAATGAATTTTATCAAAAATGTCTAATGTCTTATCCGTTTGTTTTCCAGAAATGTTTTTTTTTCCAGGAGAAATATTACAAATATGTTAATGTATCTTAGAAATCTTAAGTAATATTTTACCTACATATTCTCAAAATCGGCCTAAAGCCTATTTTGTTATTTCCATCACAGTCGCGGACGTTCAAATATAAAAGTATACTAAATACATACTTAACTTAACTTAATAAAATATATACAACTAAAAGCGGATTACTAAATTTAAAAAAAGCAATATTAACTGAAGAAGAAAACAAATTTAAGCGTAAACTGACGGGTAAAAATATGTATATTTTGTGAATATATTGTATTTAAAAATGCTGAAATAAATTTCATTAAATTTATATTGAACCATCGCTGAAGTTTGGACTAACATACATTAAGTCAATAAAATCCATTAAAAAATTTGTGAGTAATCGCATAACATGTGTACATACAAAAAAAATTGAATCAAATTGATAACCTCCTTCTTTTTAAAGCCAATTAAATATAATGTAATTATCAACGTAACGATGAGCTCGTGTAATATTTATTTCTAGAAACATCTTTTTTATTGTTGAGCTAAATATAGAAATCATGTAAATACATACTACTTACAGTCTTAAGAATGCTATCTGCCGTCTTAATTATTAGCAGTTCGAACTTCGATATTGTATAGAAAATTTTGGGATATTAAAGTCAGCGTGCGTATATACATGCATGTATTAAATTAATAATTTTATCCAAGTGATCCATTTTTATCTCCTCCTTATCAAGGCAAGTACAATAAGAACATGTGTATATCTACACACTATATATCTACACAGTGAATGAAACGTAGTGAAGAAAGGTATTGGCGTGAGTATATTGCAAGAAAATAAATTATACGAATATCATTCCACATGATCTGTTAGGATTTGTAAAAATATTACTAGGTACGAAATAAATTGACATAATTAATAACAACAAATTAAAAATGTTATAAGCCCACGACACAAAATACTCTACCTCGTTTTGGCAAAGTGCTTGTAGGTCTCCTGCTGCTAATCCGAATTTCATAAAATAATTAAGAGCCAATCAGCACTCAAATCGGTTTATTTATTTAGGAGCTGCAATGCCACAGACAGACAGATAATCAGTTCAAACTTATAACACCCATCAGTTTGCGTTAAAGATTTCCAAAAAATTGATTTCCTCTGTCAGTAGGTACAAAAACCAGTCCAACCTTATACCATGCCTTATTTACATTGATGTGTGAGTAGTTTGTTTCGTACATAACAATCATTAAAATGAGGTTGACCTACCCACATTCCGGAATTTCACTCATATCGACAGCTACTTTGTAAACTACAATGATTATATACCTGTAATTTTCAAGTTGTTGTACAGGTTGTTCTCTAAATAGATATTATTAAATTTAAATAAAAAAATACATTAAGTAAAAAAATAAGAAGAGCCGATAGCTGTGGGTTTGTTAAAAAAACGCGTTACTTATGAAGTTTATTAATACAAAATGTATTAAAATAAAACAACGTTGATGTATAAGGTACATAGCTATGAGTTTTCGATGCTGCCTTGCGGACAGAGACAAAGAATTGCCAATTATTCCACCTGCCCCCGCCGCACCTGGACCGGCTGCTCTTTTTATTTATTTCAACGTCGCCGATATTTTTATTGGTCACCTTCTGAAGGTACTCAAAACTTAGTCCGGAATGCACAACATAATGCATTACTATACGAATCTTAACAATGACGAAAAATGAAAGTGACTTCATGTGAAACAATTGTTCATTATGCATTTCTCTCGTTTATATTTTCTACAAATGGCAACTATTTATAGAACAAAAAAGCACTTATCTAGCAACACAATTATATTAAAATATATTTTAATCAAAACTTTGCGATTTTATTAAATAATTGAAAAGATAATATTTTTTACATACCTACAGACTTCTCAGACACGAGCAAAAAACAGACGTTCTGATCTCGACTTTTGGTTGGCATAAGTAAACTGATTACAAACAAGATCCAATGACATCATGAAATGCTTGAATTTTATTGAATCGAGTTAGTAATTAATTAACTGAACAAGTTATATATAATACTGTTTATGTACTTGCTTGTACAATATTTTTATGAGAACAGTTTCTAAGATGCGGAAGTTTTCTTCTCTGTGTTTTGTAAGGTCTTGTCACAAAATGTCGCAATGATAGTAGAGCACTTGCTGTTACTTGCGTAATCCTCGAACTATCATTTATCTCAATTAGTCTACAATAGCAATAAAGATTGACGTTCGTTTTCGAAAAAAAATAGAACCGTTCTACAGTTATTGTGTTAACGGGAAACTTTTCATTTTTTTTCTACATAAATAAATATAAAGATAAAATATATTTCAAAAATTGTAAAGCTAAATATTTTAAAAAGGAGAAAGTAATGGGCAGATGCAACAAACAGAAATAGAACAAAAGTTCTAATCTAAAAAGATTATTATCAAACAGATAAACGTAATTTTCTAAAAATACATTAATATTTTTTCGAATATCAAAATACAGGTTATATTTTCAATAATTTATATCACTGCTATATTTTTTTAAAATTTTAAATGTCAACATAATCATAATTTCCGTCTATGAAAACAGAAAAAAATGAAGCGAAAAGACGCGGACAAGATGCGTCGATATGGTTCAATGACCCCGTCGATATTTCTCGAAATTCGCCGCGTAATCTGTGCTCTTTTCGCTTTTTAATTGTAAGTACTCAAACTCGTCACTATCAAGTTGATACATTTGTGCCGAATAAAATACGCTTTATCCTAATCCACTAGTTCTTGCAACGGCGTAAACAATTTTTAACCAAAGTAATAATCTTTTAGCTTAAAAGCTCTTATAATATAGCTAATACCTAATGTCACGATTAAGAGCGAGCTTCACGCATCTTGCATGTAGTAGGAACCTTGAAACATAGTTTCCTTCCGTTCCCTAGTTTTGACAAATTCCGGTGCCATTACGGGTTAAGTCGTGGAATTCAATTGCACGCCGCATCTTAATCGATAAATTTTATTGATTTTTTAAGTAAAATATTACATATACACTTAATATTTTTTAATATGACACTGACAATATGTTTAACATTAATTTTAAATTAAAGTTAACTAAAAAAATTAAGTAAAAATATAAAGTTTCAAATAAAATACATTTTTTTTATAATATATTTTAATGTCTTACGTGAAAACAGTTCAGTTTAATACACGTTCCAAAAATCAAAAATTTTGTTTATTTGTAAGTTCATCACGAAGTCGAAAATAAAATAATGTTATAAATGAAACGGAGTATTCTTTACATGGAACGAAAAACGTATTCTACAATCGAGACGCAGCTATTTTAGGGTTGTTACTTTTTATATTATCAATAAAAACGTGTAGTCACCTATACTATACTTTAGAATTATAAAAGGTGATTTTGCATTAAAAATACTTATTATTTTGTTTTTAATTAAAACCATACATAGTGTGTAATAAAATCAGATTTTTAATCTGGAAAACAATAAGTCAATTTACATTATATCTATATATAAGTATTATTATCGCTTGAATACAATATGTAGATATATTTTAACTCTGATGTCTATTCAACGTCGGAAGTTAAAACACAAAAAAACATTCCAAAATACACATCGAGGTGCGACCCTAAGTTACAAACACTCGATGATGTTTAGTCGATTATAATTAGCCGCGCTCCCGACCCGCCCGTGAAGCGGTATAAGTTAACAGTTAGGAGCGGTGACTAAAACCCCTTTATTTTATTTACACAAATATATATTTAAAAAGTTACCTTGTATAACTAATAAATTTTTAAGTAACGGAGTTTATTACCATAATTACAACAACGTCATCAGTCTTATGATTGTGTATTTTTTTTAAATTAATAATACCTTAATATCTCACGCAAATATAATGTTTCTATATAAAATTTAACAGTTGATAAAATAATATATCAGTAAAAAGACGATGTAATTTATACAGCATCACTTATGACTTAATCTGCCGGCTGCACCGAAAGCGCGTGCGCAGCGCGGGCACAGGCAGATGTGCGCACGACGCGTATGCACGCTCTCATACACCTTTGCATAACTCATACCTATTTGCCTACTGATATACTAACATTTTTGCAAAAAATATACAAAAAATAAAAATTAACAGGACGAATGCGATGGATGAAAATAACATTCATAGAACAGGTGGCACGGTATTACATAGTTGTGTTTTGCGGTATGCTTATTTATTTAAGTGATCAAAATTTTATATTACTTATTATTATGTAATTTTACATTATTCATTATTAATTAATATAATGTGTTAATTGCAGGTTAATGCTAATGATCACATTTTTGTATATTTTTGTTTTATGTAGTATTTCTAGAAATTAACACATTACAAAGCACTTATACAGAGCGACCATACAAAGTGTACCTGAGGCAAAATGATAGAAGAGAAAATTAAATATGATAAAATTGAAGCAAAATTAAAAAAAAAGTTCTAACAAGCAAATAACGTATTTGTTTTATTTTTATAAGCAGAACTTCTGACTTGAGTCAGACGTAAGAAATAATAAGGATTCGGAACTATATTTAGTACATTTGTACCGTGAATAGACGCGCCCACGATAGTGTATAGCTGCGTAAATCAACGCCCGACTACAACATATTACAAGCTCCATACGGTAGTGTCTTAGAAACTGAAACATGTTAAAAATAAATAGTATTACATTCAACTATTTCAGTATTTAATACTTTTTGTTGAATAATATTAATAAGAGTAATTAAGAAACAATAAAATGTATTTGTTACATAAAATAATATAAATGGCGAGACACAATTATAATCATTGTTTTTTAAATCGTATTACTTGATTATAAGAAAAAAAAAAATAACGAATCAAAACAGGTCACATCAATTAGTCATTCGGCCCAAAAGTAAGTTTAACTATTTTTAATACGACTACATAAACGTACATATCTAAATGCGCCAGTAAAGGGCAGAAGCGATATGTCGACACATGCCGGCACACCGCAATGCGGCAACGTTACTCCTCTGTACATACATATTACGAGCTGCTCTCCACTCCCTAATACTGTTGCTTTATTTATAAACACAAAAAGCGCTACAAATATTTCTAGCACATAGAAAAGTGATGCAATCAATTGATTTTGAACGCAGACTCATTTTTAATATATCTTTTAATCTGTATTCTGACATTTGTTCCATATTTTAATGTCACGAAATGGTAAACAAAATTGGAAAGCAATATTTTTGTTATATATCATATGTAATAAATTTAAATTTCTCCGTAAGATAAAATTTTGAGTAAATTCCAAACACAATCACAAACTATTTTTTTTACTATAGGATATAGGACGAGCGTTTCATTGATCGGGCAATACAGTATAAGTACTTATAAACCGCAGATTACATTCAGATTCTTTCTCGATGTGGTTTAGTCGAAGCGTTCGCGAGCGATTGAGTTGAGGTGCTGGACGGATGCGTGCGATTATAATTAGGATTGTATTTCTGATTCCGACGAAGCTCGGTATGGCGGACACCAGTGAATTCCATCTGAGTCATTGTGCCCGTTCTGTAGCCTTTATTTTCGTAAAACACTTAAGCCTTTCACGCGCATCACAGTTTCATATCTTAACATGTTTTGTCCTAATTAGTATATACTTAGTGCAATTTTTACCAAACATCAAATGGTGGCAATGGTATTATTTAAATCTATGGATATAACTATGCTTCTAATGCCGATAAATATTAAAAATATATATTTATTGTATTTCTAAATATATATTTTTTTACAGTAACAGCCTTGTAAAGTGAGCGCGTGTTGCTTAGAAGTTACAGTAGCCTCCAGTCTACATATCCGTATTTAATTTTTTCTTTATTCATTCAATATACTAATAAATCATAAGTTTACGAAGTGACAAAAAATAATAAGTACAATAATAATTAATAATTTACTCAAGGCAAACAGTTACCATTGTTGACAAGTACATTATGTAAGACAGGGTTACGGAAACTAAAAATGACATCTATCGGAATTTGAGATTAATTGTAGAAGCATATCGCTGTAAATTGGAATTGCCTACAAGGATTTCTCAAAATAATTCAATGGAGCTTTTCTTTGAACCGGAACAATAAGTATCGCAAACGTTGCGTTGGTTATTAGATTAGAATAAATTATATAAAATATGCAATTATTAAATATTTTATTTTCACGAGTTGAATTCAAACCCACAACGTATAATATATGGGACTTTTAAGAAATTCGCAAATTCGGTTCCGCTACCCACCACGCAATTCCTCTAAATACGACAGTTGAAAGGAGAGTAACAATGTCTTTCCACCTCAAAAATAACGGGATCCATTCGAAGATGAAAAGAAGACATAAATACAATTTAAATGCGATAAAACTTATAAATTCACACATACACACTCACACACACACACAAGTGAGCAAGCCAATTGCGAAAAAACACAAATAATTAGGTGTAACGTAGTGTGATGGAAACAAGCCGGTTGCCACGCGCGATTGGCGACATATTTTCCGAGCGAAGCGCAGAACAGGTTTGTGCATAAGGGAGGTGCATGTTGCTCGCGAGTTGCGATACCGACGTACTTGCTTGCCACACTACATTATGTGCCACTTACAACGCCTCTAATATGTATTATGGTATCATTAGAATTATTATGCGTAGGTATATCTTGTACTGTTTTTAAAATAAAAAAAATTGTGCTTGTAGGACTCGCCCATCGAGGGTTCCGATTTTCGAACCAAATTCAGGATTGTAGCTCAACGGGAAGTTCAATATATTAACGTTAACATATCTAAATTTGCGACCGTATGCACTTATTTGTAATAATTTTTATCTGTAATATAAATTTCAAGTTTTCATTTTTTTTCTTTATTTACCCAACGTTCCAAGTTGCGTTGACTTAGAAGCTTGTGTTATTATGTGCCAGGTCAAAGCCAAATAATTTTATTCAAAGTAGGTAGTTCTTATTTTAAATAATTCAAATTTCTTCTTAATTTTTGTTCTTAATTTTTTTAACGTGAAAAAATTTACCACCAGTTCACTAAAGTTAATGATGCCTCAGAACTAAGAAGAACCGGCGGAAAAAAAAATTTGCGCATCTTTTTTTTAATCAATTTTATACAAACATATGTTTAATTATTTGTGCCAGTGATACCTTTGAAAAAGACTTAAGTGAGCATTTAATTCCCGAGGCGTTTTATAATTTATACAATCATTAATTTGCTAATGATAAAGGTTTATCACACAAACGTCTATTCAAGGAATCTTTAGGGCTGAAGTTATGGATTGCACGAATAGCTTGCTTCTGCAGGACAAATATTGCATTACAGGACAAATACTGCATTACCCCAAAGTAAAATCGCATAGGACATCATACCGTGGAAGTAGTTGAAGTAAACAAGTCGAGCCGTTTCCACGTCAGTTGATAATCTAACTTTTTTGTCCGCGAAAGCTGCTCAGCTAAGTCTATTCGATGTAATTTGGAGTCTATGGTGATACCGAGAAATACCGTAGAATCGACAGGATCCACGGGTTCACCATTCAAGAGTACATCGACTTTAACAATTTTCGTGTTAGGTATTCTAAAAATCATACATTTAGTTTTTTTTTTACTTTTCAAAAGTAAATTATTAACACTGAACCAATATATTACTTTCGAGAGAGCATTGTTTACATTGTCATATACGATTTGTCGTCACCTAACGATACTATCTCATGGTTATTTTCAACTAGATACTGTAAACCATTTATGACTACATTAAAAAGAGAAAAGGACCAAGAATACACCCTTGTGAGACCCCCATGCTGATTACTGAACTAGGAGATTTTTCGCCATTTTCATCAACCCTGTGAAGTCTGTCAGTTAAATAAAAGGTCAGGAGGATTGAGTGTACGCCCTCTTATTCATTGGTCATGAAGCTACACCATTACTGTTGTAGCTTCATGACCAATGTTGCGTATTGTGCGCAACCAAAGGCCTCGCGAGATCCCTCCTCAGCCTTATATATATTCTTTAGTAAAACCATACTGTTTATCGTGAATAACATTAAATAAACTAAAATGCAGTAATATTTGATTTAGAATATTTTTTTCTAAAATATATAATATTTTTATCAGAACGAGGGTAGTACAGAAACGGGTCGAAAATTAAGATCAGATGTACTACCCCATTTAAATTTAGGTATGACTACTAAATTTCATTTGGTCAGGAAACGCAACATACTCTAAACAAATCTGAAATGTAGTTGAGGGAGAGTAGCACCAGCGTCTATTATATAACTAACCAATTTAACAGAGATACTCCATAGATCTGACGTTTTTTTGATATCTAAGAGCTTAAATGTCTTTTCGTTTGTTGAAATAGGAATACCAGGAAAGAGTTTTTCAGATACACATGCAACTTCTTGATCAGAGCTGGTTAAACCATTGTCATTTTTTTATTTAAAATCAAAGTTATGATTCTTAGCTTTTCCAGATTTACAATTTATTATGTCCCATGTCATTTTAATTTTCTCAAAATAATTTTTAATTTTATTTTTGATTTGTAAATATTTCATTTCATTATTCTAAATTGTTTAAAAAAGTGTGTGCCTAACATAAAGACTAAATGATTCAATGTGGTTATTATATGTTTTCTTACTATAATAGTCCTTTTGTCTACTCTTATGAATCCTCACAGTCGCCCAATCATTAAATGACAGAAAATTCCTGGAATTAACAGTTTTAGAAGAAATTTTTTATTTAGCATTAAATTCACTTTTAATAACATTGAAAAAAATCCCGTAAACTAAATTGGGTTTATTTTATATTTTGGGTATTTAAGTTTTGCTATAATATTACTTCAAAATTTTTCTATACTTGTCTTCAGTATACAAACAATTTTTTTTCTTATTAATTATATTTTTACCAAAGTGAAAGGAACCCAACGGTCCGCAATGATCTGAACTTAACATATTATTTTTTTTTTTACATGGTATGGAGTTTGTAAAAATATTGTCAATGCAAGTAGCGGTATAATATGATTCTTGTTGATTCCATAAATAGATTATCTAGGTTATATGAATTTAGTAATGACCTGAATCTGGTACAAGTGGTGGACTTATCTAGTAAAATAATATTAAAATCGGCACATACAACTATTAATTTCATGGATCCAGATAATTTTACAAGTACTTGTTCTAAAATTATTTCAAAGTTTTATATAACCCAGTGGGAGGTCTATATACACTTTCAACAATGAAATGCTCAAGCTCAGCACAGACATTTCAATAGTCTGCTCAACGGAGAGACACGCAATATCTTTACGTTCTTTAAATTTGTAAGTTTTTTCAAAAAATCTTAAAGAGCCACCACGATTTGCTTTTTCTCTGTTAAACATACTAGCTACTTGACTAATAATGGACCGTAGATCTGAATATATTTGTTCTGAGATCTCGAGATAAAGACAACAACGGACAACAACGTAATCCTATAAGGGTTCCATTTTTTCCGTTTGGGATACAGAACCCAAAAAAAGATAGAAATTAAAGTGTTACAGGTAAAACTACTGCCTAACTTTATTTATAGAAACCCTTGCTTTTACCTTTTATGTTTAAAAAATTTGAATAATAATCAGATTAATTTGTTTGCTTACAAAATTAATAAATTGAAGATAAAATTCAACAGGCATGTTACATTTAATATTTGTATATATATGACTAGAAAACTGCTGTTTAAACAAATTTAATATTAATTCTTGACGATAGAATTGATATTTTTTTTTAATTTTCATTATTATTTCTTTAAATTAAATATTGAATAGGTTAACTAATGTAATAATTTGCGAATAGTATATATTTTAAATTTGTGAATTCTTATTAAGTTAATTTCATTCTTTTTTGATTCTTTTCAGATTTTTGGACGGATTTACGTGATTCTTTTTTTGTTCGATAAGTAATGATTTGGTCCTATAAACGTTTCATTCAGTTTGGCCCGGTAGTTATTATTTTATAAGCATTTTGTTATCTTGAACGATAGATAGAAATGTCACAACTATACTATGTATATATACACCGATTACTTAAAAGTCTTCATACGATTTACGTGGAGCTATATGTCATTTGATATCCTAAAATTTTATTTAGTTAGACCGATTTTTTAGACTTTTAATTTTATCGGCACTTTTTTTCACTCGGATATAATTTTAACGATACTTTGTGTGCAGTATTTTAGTTGTTTCCCTGACAAGTAGTCTTAGTAATGTAGTCAATAAAAACAACCTAACCTACCTGATATAATCTAGAAATATCCTACTGTTTTTTTATAAAACTATATATTAAATACACTAAAATATAAACTAGGTTAAAGAGAACTAAACCTTTTTAAGAACTAAAAAGCATAAAATGACTTAATGAAAGTATTCTAAATGTAATCTACATTTAGAATACATCTTATGCAAAACTATTTCTTTAATACTATTATGAAACTATTATTAGTATGTCCTACCTACTACAGGATAAGTTTGAAGTCGGTGCCAAGACCTAAACTAAATTTTGGTGGTAAATGGCAGAGGCGATAAAGAACTTCAGGTACTATAACTAGTCTTTGACTTAAGATGGAGATTGAAACTGCAAGAATATTAAAAGGAGACGGAAAATCGTGGGACAAAATATAAAAAGTTGAGATATGGTGTAAAAAATTGCTCAATTGACAATTTGGAAGCGGAGAAAAATAAAAAAAATAGTTTTAGATCCTACTTTATAAATAAAATATGTGTTCATTTTAATGAAGTTTTCGTGTGTTAACTTACTTGTAAGTTAATATAATTACGTCAATAAAGTATAAGTATAGATAAACATCGAAAAAAAATCCTACGTCTACAAAAATAAATCAAAATGTTGAGGTATCTTGATTATTTTTTTTAGGTATGGGTTTACAATATTTTACCCTATATGCTGTTCCCGTAAAAGGAGCGCTGACGCTTTCACCCTGTTTAATAAAACACCTTGCTTAGCTTCTATTTTTATTGCAATCTATAGTTATTCAAACCGATACTTTTAACGGTTTTGACATCATGTAAAACCTTATGGAACAATATTCATAGGTACATACATACAATAGTGTTCAGAGTAACTAATGTCATAAAATATATGAAGAACAAAAAAATATATAAAGTGTTTTGTCAGCACTATTTTAAATGAAAGCAAAGTTTTAGCTACTCTATAAAAGCCTTATACAATTAGAAAAAGTGATTTTTTCAAACAAAATAAATAATAAAACTATCGTTGTAAAATAAAATGCAATTAGTCAAGAACGACGTACATAGGCATAAATTTATGAAAAGGAAACCGTCGCATACGCACGCATCATTCGGAAATCGAGTCGAAGGTATTGGCGGCAAAGTTCAAAGCTGATTAACCTTTAGTAGTATATTTATAGTAGTGTGTTTAAGTTATTGGTATCTATACGTAACTGCGTCACACGAAATACAGGTTAATTGTTGAAGTTTCTTGATTAATTTCTTTAGATATGGGTTTTAAATATCCTATATACTGTTCCCGTAAAAGGAGCGCTAACACTTCCACCCTGTATATAATACAAAAACAACTGAGACTATCTTGGATAATAATGCTAGCAAGTTACACTAATAATAGCAAATATATAGCAGATTTTTTATGGTTCCGGACTTTTTCAGGAAAAAAGAACAATGATAAGAACACTCTGTTGTCCGTCTGTCTATCTGTCTATTTGTCCGTCTGTTTGTCTCTCTGTTTGTCTATCAAGACCCATTTATCTCAGGAACGCTTGGAGGTATCGAGTTGAAATTCAAACCAGATACTCGAATCTACGGCCCCATAATTTCCTGATATAAAACATGTCTCTTATATGGAATCAAAATATATAGACTACTTCGTTTTGACCTAAAATTATAAAAATTAGCAGCTAGCATTTACAGGTAGTAATTATTTAGGAAAAATCTGAAAACTATACATTTGTGGTTAAATCTTAAAAAATAATAACCTTAAATAGCAAAAAAAAAGCACACTTGAACACTATAAACGGAATCAAAATTAAAAGAATACTTCTGCTTGATGTAGAATTGTGAATATGGCAGTATTAGTTTGAGAAAAAAATCTGAAATTATACATTATTTTTAAATCTTAAAAAATAGTAGCCAGAAAAGGGGGCAAATTTAATTAAAGCCAAAGTTCAAGTGAGGTATCAAGTGAAAGAAATCTGACTAAGCTAAACCTTAATTTCAGAAAAAGCCCGAGACTTTTAATTTTAGTTAGGAACCCTCAGTGGGGCCCGACTCGCGCTTATACGTTTTATTGTTTATAAGACAATTAAAAATCCTTATGAAATCACGATAACATAAGTTACGTTATCGTAAAAAATAAAAACCAAACAATAAAAAAAATCATATTAGAAGTCGCCATAAGTACACTACAAACCGTATAGAGAAACAAGAACGCAATTTAGTTTATTAAATAAAAAATGACGTAGTTCTAGGACGCGAAAAAGGTATAATATATATACTCGTATAAAAAGTATTATTATTGGTCACATTTAACAATATATAGTGTCTGTGATCTCGATATAGGGAATTTTAGTTAGACCCAATTTTAATCATTCATGTAGTTCCAGTATCTATTTACACTTAAGTATCTATGAACATATTACAGCAATATTTTGAGTTTTAATAACTGTAGATGCAAAATACATTACGTGCTTTATATTTGGTTAACTCGTTATCAGATACGATTCGACGCAACAATGTTATCTTTACATGATAAGATTCCAATGGAAAAAGGAAGTCTGAATAAATACAGTTTAATTAAAAAGATGGCAAAATTAATTTTAAATATTTTTTAGTCTAAATGAAATAAAACAATGAATTTTTTTAGTGGCAACTGCCATATTGTTAAGGTAAATTACTTAAATGGGCTTAAACCACTAAAGTTATGTATTATATATATTACTTAATAATTTTTCCAATAACTGTATAATTAAGACATTAAAAATAAAAATAAACATCTAAAATAACTTCATATAATTGATGTTAGAAATAGATTTATTACTCAGATCGGATCATGTGTAGGGAGGTGCATCGGAACGCGGACAAATTCGCGTGCGCCGCTTTCCTGACTTTCCAGTCGACAGACTGCAGGCTGCCGGTCGAAAATTATAGCGTATCAATAAACAATTTCATCGATAGCTCAGGCCACGCGCACGCGTTACGGTAAGTATAGTATGTAACTTGTAAATAAACTTAATTGCTGTAATCATTATTAACAAATTAAAAATATTTTTACACATTAAATAACTATGACAACAATTGAAAACAAATATGTTTTGTAAAAAAAATGTTAATAAAGCCAAAGGTTTCGTACAAATTCTCGAGACTTGTATCGATGACGGCAAGGACATCACAGGACGAGTCACTTGTCCTCTACCGTCATGCTCAGGTAGTGAGTGACCAGAGCGCGATACGCTATTGTTCAAACTCGTTAATTAATATGCTACAAAGTTACAAATGGCATAATGGAAAGAGTCTAGGACCTGCCTGCCGTATTCTACTCTATAATTATGAAGTACAACAAATTTAATAATCTCTGTCTAATTGAAATTATTAATTTCGAATAAGTAAAAAAAAATATTACTAATATTTTTTTAATTCTTGAAAGTTGACATTATATTTTACGAAATACAAGTACGTCGTAATCCCATAAATTAATTATACTAAGAGCAAACATAATGACATTCAGTGAAAGATCACAGCGACCATCCTACTCGCAGTATCGCGCTCGATTGGGGACCGTTACGTGAAATGAAACATCGAGTACGCGGGGTGGGGCAGGGAGTGGAGTCGACGACGATGGCGCCCGAGCTCAGCCGAGACGTCGACGTACGGTAGGGGGACGCGGGGGTGCGCCACTTTATCGCGGCGAGCTGGCAACATCGCGCGGGGTGGGAGCGCCCCGCGGCGCAACCTCTCACTCACCGTCGCCGGTTTGCCAGCCAGTGTTACCTTTGACGGTCGGACGTGTGGTCGCTTAATGTCAGTGACGTCGACGTCGGCACTCGTGCAACACGTCTATAATGTTTCGTTAAATTCAAAGTCTGTTTGAGAACGTTTCAAACTATTCTCCTGTGGAATGCTTTAATTTTGTGACAATTGCGAGCCTTATTGGATTTGGATGCTTACGTGCAAATCTGTGTAGTGATTTCTCGATTTTTGAGACATCGAAACAGTGCAGTGAACCACTAAAAGGATTGCCAAGTGTTATAATAATTGGATTTTTAAAGAAGATATAGGAAGTAATATAACTTAAGTTTTAGTGCTAATGACTGATAAAGAAAAAATTGTGAATTAGAATAAAAACTTTTAAGGTGTGTTTACCAAATTAATTCGTAAAAAAAACCATCTTAATTTATTTCTAACACTTGTAATATTTATACACTTGTATTTCAATGTCAGAAACCAATGATTTTATATTTAAAAGATTGCTACGGCTTAAGCGGTCGTAGAGTATGCTACGTTAAATACGCTCCAGCTGATTGTGCAGAGAAGACACTCTCACTATTCTGTACGGAAACATAAAACATATTTTGTTTTGAAATCCTTCATACGTTTTATTTTTTTGCTAATGTTACCACAAAATTATTTTTAAATATACCTACATCAAATGGTAAAACAGCATGCAAAAGAATATTAAATACCATTCTTAATATTTTATACTGATATGCAAAATATTATGTTTATTTATGAGCTCAATAGTGTTAATTTTACCAAATATATTAAATTACGTCATTATTATATACTGTCGATTGGAAGTGACACGAATGCGTAATTATAAAAGAGCAGATGGATTTTTTTAATATATTGCATAAGAGCGAGAATCCTTTACCTACAGAGAAGTTACCTACAGTGAAGTGCATCGTATTTCAGGAGGTGCATTGAATCGACAGGACGGCGAACTCTGGTAATACGGCAGGATACGCGGGAACAAGCATAAGCTACGTGGGAGCACACGCTCCCGACGCTGAAAAGCATCATAATTTTCTCGATAACATAGGCTACAGAGTAAACGCCCCAAGGTTAGTAGCTAATATAGAAACTATGTAATTTTGACCCATATTTTTTTACATAATTTCGAAGAAAAAATAAATATTGTCTACTCTAATTAAAAAATAAAAACGGTTACAGATCAAATTCTGAACCAGGTACATACACGTATTAGAATGTTTTTATCTTATCCGGAACAAGTTTGTTTACATTTAAACAAAACGCTGAAACGTGACTAGCTTACCTTTACTTACCTTATCGGAGTTAACAAGTAATAAAAAACAAAATATAACAAGAATTACGTAAGTAATCGCAACTGCAAAATAATTTGAACACGTTAAAATTAAATATAATTTTATTTACCAAAAAGTTAAATACACACATCTACACCTAATCCGGAAGCCCCTAGTGAGCAAAGGGTTAGTTACACACAGCATTAATGTAACGATGTGAATCGCACGATGCACATCACTGCAATTATAATGAAAGAAATGGAAATGTGCTCTTCCATTCACACGCGCAAACGCTTTCGGCACCCTGTACACGCACACAATCAAACGTACGCGCACACTTCTATAATCTGACGCACACATAGGTTTATACACAGACACTTAAACGGTGGGAATGCAAGCGGTGACTGCACTTTAGCTTATACAATAAACACAAACAAACAATACATTAATAATACACAGAGCGCATCGAATAGTTAAACACTAATTAAAATATTTGAGTTATTTCGTGAAAATAAAGCGTTGAGTTAAATATGTATAATGCTCAAATTGTTTGTATTAATTTCCTGTAAATACTTCAAACCTACTAGCTAAAAAAAATAATGTGCAAATATATTATTTAATGTACTTCATTACTCTTTGTGTTAACAATAAGTAAAAATTACGAACTTCATCTTTGTTATAAACAAATAAATATTAGAAACTTTACACGTTGCTTATGGGTATATAACGACTAATTCTACGTTGGATTTAACGTAGATTTTGTATTTTATGAAAAATTTTATTCTTGATTTATATTTTTAACTCATATAAGCGTAGTGTCTATAATTAAATAGAAAATAAACATAAATAAAACTTTACATTTGTTAAGATTCAATTTATCTCAAACAGGAAAACAAATTGTTATCGCAGCTTCGTAATAAAGCTCCATATTGACGTGAGCGGGCCCACTTACCCTAAGCAGGCGACTCGGGCTAGTCGACCCTTCCCGCTCATTGTGTCGTATTCACCCCAAACGCTCGCCTCCATTTGTTACCCCCGGAATTTGCTCCTTGAAGCATGATTCATTCGCTTCCAGCCCGGGCGTCAATTCATCATAATAAGATAAAAATTGATGTAATAATATCTGTAAACTCTTAATTATCGCTCTTAGGAATAAAGTAAGAAAAAAATAAAAATATCAATGAAAAACATAACATCTAAAGAAAATTTTACAAGAACATGTAAAAATAATTCATATTATGGTTTTTTCTTACAATATCAAAATTAGATAAATATTTTATTTACATTTATATAAAAATTGCTGCTACATTGATTTCATAATTATAAAACGTTAATACCATTACAAGCTGGCAATGTGCGCACAAGCCAGAATTTTGAAGAGGCATTTTAATGGGGGTGACCAACTGTCGATGAACTTGGGGTCGAAGCATTCCACGGTTTCACGCTACCACGATAATAACGTATACAAAAGTTAAAATTGATAATGTTTTATTTAATATAGCTTAAAAAAAATTTCCAAATAAATTAGTAACAACACAACACATCGAAAGTCCAAAAAATTGTGTACTCTTTACACAGTTCTGTCTGAGGAATTAATCGAACACGTGATTATTACTATTGCCAATTAGCTAAGAATTCACCACGTCTGCGCAACTATCTAAAATTAACTGCAGCCTATGTATCAAAATACTTACACGTTACTCGCCCATCTCTCAATAGTATGCCAAACACCTTCCAGTCTTTGAAAATAGCACAGGCATTGGAATTTATTTGTTTTATCATTATGTTATAAATACAAAATTAATTTAAGGAAGATTATTATATACCAAATAGTTTTTGTAATTATTGCAAAAAATTGATACGTACTATTTTAAAAGCATCGCAATATTTTAGTTTTTAAGATATTAGTTTAACATTTTGTTGGAGTATTCATGTACACACCTTTGTAAAAGCTTTGTTAACGAACGTTCCACGAATTGTCTCAATAGAAATGCCGTTGCCAACCGCTTGCATTCAAGACCCCAAAATATTTTGAACGGAGCGTAAGCGATTATTCGGATATGGTTCTAGTAAAAAAAATCAGGATGCAGAACACTCTTGATTTTTTGTCAAGCGGGCGACGTATACAACAAAAAGAAAACGTCTCAGACAAATTTATAAAAAAAGAAGTGTAGGTCGACCCGAGTTTACCTAAGAAAGGACCCTTGTAAATCATCTGCAGTCTCAATTGTATATATACATCGGGTTGAGCGTTGTTGACTTACGTTTGTTGGTTGTCAACGCTAAGTACCTATTAAGCAATTCATAAACTATCCGAATCAACACTTTTGTAAAACTTTAAAATATTCGATAGCAGTCAGCAAAAAGATATATGTATTGCAATTGTTTTTTTTAGTTATTATTTTGTATAATTTAAAGAAATACATTCGAAAGTATTCTCTAAAAGGTTGGTTCCCATATTGTTTTTATATACGTTAATAATATTCATTAAAAAATATTTCATAACACAATAGACCACATTGTTGCACTACTACAGAAGCGCTAGTAACAATAAGCCCGTGCGAGTGTTTGTCGGCCATTTGTCGAATGGGAATTATTAGGAAGGGCTCCGGGAAGGCTCGGGAATTCGCCCCAAAAGCAGTTCACATGAATCGTTCTCCCACTCCGGCACTATAGAAAAAATCAAACATACATCCCGATTGAAACACAGGGGTAACAACGCGTCACTCAATATAAACGACCATATTGATTTTTTCTTACGTTGTTAAGAAAATAATAAATTTTCAAAACGCATAAAAAATATCTTATGTCAATAAAATTTGGGTTTAATATTGAGTCTATGTTTATTAATAAAATCGATGCGTTAACGTGTGGAATGTAAAATGTAAGACTCTACAAGGCCACATGCAATGGAATAGAAACTATTCATATCGTAGGTGAAATAAAATTAACTAGAATGATTTCACGTTCTAATATATACCTACTTGATGTTTGTAACAATAGTATTATTATTTACACGCTGATTTAATTTTAATTATTCCTAAAAGGTTGTTGAAATTAAAATTTGTGTTTATCATACAACAGCTGCAATACTTATTTGAAAATTATATCATAATAAACGTTACTTTATAATTCTAAACGGCTGTTAGAGAAGATATATATTTTAATACATTTATATTTTTGAGTATAATATTGTCCAAACGTTCTTGATTTCACTGTTAGAAATATTATGTTTTTGAAAAGATTTATATAAATAAATATATATTGATTGATTTAATTAACAGCGGCTATGGGTGCGCCGGCGGTCCGGGCGCGATGAGCGGCGGGGGCGAGAACGCGCAGTTCGGCGCCACCGCCGCGATGGTCGCCGCGGCCACGACGGCCGCGATGCAGGACTCGCAGCCTTTCTCGCAGGTAATATACCCATGAATGTATTCACACATAAAACAATTACAATTTGCACACAAAACAAATACAGCGGTTAGTATAAAATTGTAATCCATCTTTGTGTGTTTCAGATGCAAAGCAACATGACTATGGGAAATCCTCAATATGGTGCGATGAATGGCTACGGTCAGCAGCGCAGTCATAATCCTGGTATGACGGGAATGGGAATGGCTGGCAATGGCGGTATGAATGGCATGACTGGCATGGGCCAGATGGGAAATGCTATGAATGGTATGAACCCCATGGCTCAGATGGCCAATATGGGTATGCATGGAAATATGATGTCTTCACAAATGGGACCTGGACAAATGGGTGGATCAGCCAAAATGGGCCCAGGATATCAAAGGCGACACGCACCATATCCATCTGGAACTATGCTTATGGGTTCAAGGAAAACTCAATATATGGGCGCACAACCTGGATTTGGCCCAGGTCCTGCTCAATATCCGTCAGGCTATGGTGGAAGGCCAAGTTTCCAAGGTCAATACCCACCACAACAGGCACTCGGTCCGAGTAGCAACTTTGGTGGAGGGATGAGAAGTAGCATGAGGCAATCAACGCCACCTTATTCTAACCAGGGGCAATATTTTAATGGTGGAGTACCAAATCAATTTCCTCAACACCAAGGTGGAAATGGTCAATATGGTGGGCAGTATGGCGGACAGTTTGCGCAAGAAGTGGCAATGCGATCGAACATGAGTTATCAGCACAGCCCGGTACCCGGAAATCCCACGCCGCCGCTTACACCTGCAAGCAGTATGCCTCCATACATCAGCCCAAATGCTGATGTGAAGCCTCATTTTAATGAACTCAAACCACCGATGGGCATGCAAAGTAAGAATGACATTCTTCTTAACATTTTCACGCCAATCACTAATAATATTGTATAAGTGTGCGATATGATTTTTACTTTTTTATTTTCAGATGACGAGCTCCGGTTAACATTCCCCGTAAGAGATGGTATTATATTGCCTCCTTTTAGATTAGAACATAATTTAGCAGTTAGCAATCATGTATTCCAATTGAAACCTACGGTGCACTCAACATTAATATGGAGGTAAATATACATTTTGATGTTTATATTTTTGTTTACAGAAAATTTATGTATTTATGTAAGATTCCTCATTGAATCAGATTTATAATAGAATAATGTTGTAATATAATTACAGATCAGATTTAGAGCTACAGCTCAAATGTTTCCATCACGAGGACCGACAAATGAATACTAACTGGCCAGCAAGTGTACAAGTATCAGTTAATGCAACACCATTAGTCATTGATAGAGGCGAAAATAAAACATCACACAAACCATTGTACCTGAAAGAAGTTTGTCAACCTGGCAGAAACACAATACAGATCACTGTATCTGCTTGTTGTTGTGTAAGTATTTAAATTATTATGAATTATAATACATTATTAAAGAATGTTTCTTAACTAACATTAAGAAGTATTCTTTAATAAAACTTTAAAGGAAAACTAACAACTTCCTATTTTTCTCCAGTCTCACCTGTTTGTTCTACAACTAGTACATCGACCTAGCGTCCGCAGCGTGTTACAAGGATTGCTTAGAAAACGTTTACTAACTGCAGATCATTGCATTGCTAAAATCAAGATGAACTTTAATCAAACATCAGCTAATACAAACAACAGCTCTAACCCTGCTAGCGACAGGGATAGTGTCGAACAGACGGCTTTAAAAGTATCGTTGAAATGTCCTATTACCTTTAAGAAAATAACTCTACCTGCTCGAGGACATGAATGTAAACATATACAATGTTTTGACTTGGAATCATATTTGCAACTCAATTGCGAAAGAGGTTCATGGCGATGTCCGGTTTGCAAGTGAGTAACTCAAAACTTCTTTAAGCTAGTTTAAATTAAAAATGTACATACATAAGGGTAAACTTATAACAATATATTATTTTATTACAGCAAACCAGCCCAGCTAGAAGGGTTAGAGGTAGACCAATATATGTGGGGCATCCTGAATACGTTAAACAACTCAGATGTAGATGAAGTAACTATCGATAGTGGGGCAAATTGGAAAGCAACTAAGATCAATGCTAACGCTGGTATAAAGGTATGTTATTTAGCCAGACTATTTTTAATTTTATTTAAATATTTTTTTATCTTAAATATTAAATATATACGTATATGTACAATTATATGCTTTAATTTCATAAATAATAATTAATAATAATTTGTAGCAGGAAGAAGACAGCAGTGACAGCACTGGGAAAAGAGGTAAAGCAATGTCACCTGGATCAATGAACATGCCAACCATGAACAATTGGGATATGAATCAGGCACTCTCACCTTACTTGCCGCCAGATATGAATACTATTGCAAGTGGCTCCATGATATCATCTTATAATCAAGGAAGTCAAAATAGAAACTCAGGATCAAATAATCAAAACTATGATTTTGGCATGAACAATGGTCCCGGCAGTAATGAATTTGCTGGTAATGGCCCACTTTCACACCTGAATGACAGTGTTAATTCTTTGGATCCACTTAACGCAATGGAAAAAAGTCTTAATGAGCAGGTAAGTAGAGTATGGAAGCAACTGTTTTTTTTTAATATAACACATTATACTTGAAAGAAAACGATAGTTGTTTTAAAATCTGCACTGTATCTAACAACTAATAAATGTTAATAGATGCCGCACACGCCTCACACCCCGCACACGCCAGGCTCCGCCCACACTCCGGGCGGCGGCGGCGGCGCGCACACACCGGGCTCCAGTCACACGCCCGGCCCACCCTCCGTCGACCATCATCCCCTCACTGATGTTGACATTCCAGCAGATCTAAACTTTGATCCCGCAGCCGTTATAGACGGTGAAGGCACCGATAACCTTAATGTAAGTAACTATATGACCGTTAAGCTAATAAAATATCATTTTTATTTAAGGAAAAAGACGCTAAATTCAATATGCGTGTAGTATATTCAGATTACATCAGCTATATCCACAGTTCAGATGTTTCTTGCCTACATACAATATAAGCAACATAATTATATTTTACAGTTGCTACCGGAAACGAGTGTCGATCCAATGGAACTACTGTCATACTTGGATGCGCCGGCACTAGGGGAGCTATTGGCAACGCCGCCCTCGTCATCTTCGTCAGCGGGCTCGCATCCGCCAAGAGCGCCGTCATCCGATGACCTCTTGGCACTGTTTGAGTGAACTAGAGACATAAACTAAGGGCATTTCAAACCCTATGAATGAAAACTTTTGTGAGGTGACGCGATCTCTTTAGTCATTCAGCTTCCGCGTGTGTGCCGTGTACGGCGAAAATCCAGCTCTTCGTATGAGGGGAGCCCGACATTGTGATACTAGATTTTAGTTCCTTTCTCCCATAGTGAAAACGTTGAGTGTCGCATATTTTTGCCAGAAGAATTTGACATTCTTATAGATTATCTAATCTTATTCATCTCTGAGTGAAGAAAGCGGCATTCGACATAGTCACAATCTGCGCCTTGTTAAAACAAGGGTGCAGGAGAAAATAAATAGATATAATATTATAGTTAATATTGTATTGAGGCGAGTCGCGGGCCGCGCATGCCATGCACTGCGGTGTTGTGCATGTATAGTTCCTCGCACTGCCGCACCTACAGTGGCGCTCCTAAGCCCCCTATATTCTAAACTGTAGTTTAAAGTGTAACACAAATTATCGATGTATTAATTCAACTTCTTATTCGATTTGATAATATTATTATCAATTAAAGTGTTTTATTTGTGTCCATATACTGTGAATAGTTCACCACTTGTATATAAAAGAATATATTTTATTCATACTCGTTATTTCGGTAACATACAGGACGTCGCACCGCCTGTACATATAAAGTAAAGCATCGCGACGGTCGCGGGAGGCAGCATGAATCTTATAGTTCCTATTTAATGCGAGCGAACTATAATGTTCAATTGCCGTTTAATGTAAGATATTCATTGACGTTTTCGCATATTCTGCATTTTTAAATAGTAAGGTATAGGATACGTGAGTATAGCGCTACTCGCTTTTTGGGTGATATATTCTAAATGAATTGTTTCAAATCAACAAATTCTAACGAATTAGTTGTTACAGATCTATATTGTAAATGTGAGTGCAAAATTGAACTCTGTTAAATTATTTTGCGTTATATGAATCGAAGAATGATAGAAATATATTTTAATTTCTATAAAAGAGTAATGAACTGTATTATTTGTAAATAAGAATCTAGTTAAGAATATTATATTATCTAGTTTTATCTAGAAAACATGGCAGATACTTATATGATGGCCAGTTTTAGTGTAGTATTAATAAATTAAAAATCTACACATGGTTTTACATGTACATACAAATTACAAGTACCATATACATGTCTTCATGCGTTCAGAGTGCAAGACAAATTAAAATGTCTATCTATCTCTATTTTACAGCGGCCTCAGAATATTCAATTAATGTAATTAATTTATTGCAGTAGATTTTATTTTGATTTTTTTTAATGTTAACTTCAGGTTATCAAATTGTTTTTATTTTTTACTTGTTCTGAATATTACTAAATAAAACTATTACACATAGTTAACAAATTTTATTGTTTTTTTTTTCTTCAGTTTCTTTGTTTTGTGCTCTGAAACGCTTTTTAATTCTGAATCTAAGCTATTAGTAGATCTTCTCAATCTTTGCTCATCTTAATTATATATTAATCAATAAAAAAGTTCATGGATGATTCATAAAACAAAGCAATAATCAATAGATTTATATATATATAAATATATATATATATATACATACACATTTACATTTATATATTATTATCATTAGATGTTATTTTAAAATATATATATAGTTTTATTCACTGTTGAGTAACTGATAAATAATATGAAAATTGTGATGAGCATAGCATTGATGATATACATATTTCACATATTTTCAAATGTTTGGTTCAACTTATACCCATATTCTCAGTTTAATCAATGCATTTTTGTTAAAAATCCTTAACAATGTAATAATTGTAGCTAATATTAAATATTTCAAAATCTAAATGGAATTAAGTTCCCATTAAAAAACCATTTTGGAACACTATTGTATCTCCAGGAAAGTAAAATCTGTATTACATTACAATGCGATGTTGTTTTAAGAACATCTGCAACTATTAGGCAAATTTCAGAAAGATACTGATCAATATTATGGGGTGGAATGTACCATTCACACCAAGCATGATATGTTCCACAACATGTTTAAATTCATGTGCATGCAATGCTCATTTCAGCTCTTTTCTTGCCTTTATAACACTCACTTACAAGGATTTACAAAACAACCAATGGCAATGTAAAATACATGTGGCATTGTTTTACCATACTGACTGACTGGTAATAATTTACTTTGCGTGCAGTATAATACACCAAAAAGGTTTATACAGCAAGCAAAAAATTTCTACTAAGTTATATAAATATTAACACATGGTGTCACATATAATGGTCGCTGGGAATGGTACATTATACCCCGTAACATTAGTCAATACCCACCTTAAGAGTTTATAAGAAAGATTTATTAATTTAATATAAAAAATGTCTTCACCAATATCTTAATGTTTGAAGTTTAAAACAGTTTATAATTAATAATCTGTAATTTAGAGTTATATGTAAAACTTCTCACTAACTTTTGTAAATTGGTGATTGTGCATTGTTTACTTCATGCTATGAATATGGACGCCTCTTTAGAGTTAGTCAACTATTATGAAAACCAATATAATAAGTCTTGTGTAAAGCGGTGGTCAATTATTCAAACAAATAAAAAAATGGTCATGTGTGGTGAGGTGTAGTAAAACTAATAAGTCTAGTTGATCACAGCTTTTTAACTTTAAATACATACTTTTAAGGGACCTTCAATTCCAGTTAGCTAGTTCTATTTATTGTAGTGAATATTGCTATTGGATGGATTAACACATTGATTTTTGTATGACCAAACCATAATTTTTTATAAATTTACCTTTCTAGGGTGAATAATTTAGTTTGTTTATACAACATTTTGAAATATCATAAAAATGTATAGCATATCACATGAACAGACAACAAAAATCAAAATGATTGATTCATCCAAAAGTGAATTAAAATTATTACAATATATTTTGTTGAATATTGTAATGAACTGCTGTCAAGTAAAGTAGATTTTGTGCTCATACAATCTTAAGAAACAGCATTTGGAAATAAGTGAAGAATTCTAATACAAAATATACCCATGTCTAAAGGAGTTCATGAAAAGCCAAACTGTACTATAGTAGTAAAACTTAATCTTATATGATCCTTTTAAACAGGTTGGTATCCACTGGAGTTCTTTTTGAAATGTGTAAAATGGGAAAACATAACATTTTTATGTTATTGAAAATAAAATGATTCTAAAACTTTATTACAGATCTTTTATTTCTTAATAAATCGAATGAAGAGTTTCTTACAATAAAAAGACAAGTACTTAACTTTTTAGGCAGCTCTATATCCTTATTTCTTCATAGATTTTAATTTAATATCACAAGTAAATAATTATTTTATATGCATGTAAATTTAAACTGTATGATTATGAGAATATTATCGAAAGTCGAAATTTAATTCTTAAGCACGAAACCTGATAAAGCAAGCACCAACCAGTGTTGCCAGTTGACACCTGCCAAAATCCAAATTATCAGTAGAACAGCACTAGATCGATTTCTTTACATATCTTTTAATCTGAAGTAGATTTTCTGAAACAATAAAATGTATTCTATTTTCTTAACGAACAATAATGTATGTAACATTATTTAAATGGTATTTGAGAAATAGAGATAGACTAAAATCGTCATTGTTGAAATGCATTATGTATATAAAAATATTTTAAAGTTCTACTTTGGCTCTTATATTCATTCTCGTCAACAATTTCCATAGAAAAGACTTGACTTTTTATAATCAATAATAAATATTGTTTACAACGGTTTTTTGCTTATATATATTTGTATATGCACGATATAAAATCGGCAGAAAATAAACAGCACTGTAATAAAGTGGCGTTGCTGCAGAAGTTTAGGACGATCAATATATTAAAGCTCCTTTTCTCATTTCCTTTTTAAAAATAATTATTGCTTTGTTTAGCCCTATGCTCAGATTACAAGGATGTCAAGCTTTGCTTTTATAAGATAAATTAAAGGTACTGACTGTACCAGATTTGAATATTCTGTTCGAATATTTAATTTTTAATAATAATTATAATTATTATTTAATAATAATAATAATTATTATTATTAAGGAGTTCTATCTAGCATACAGGTTTGGGCAGGGTGACATATAAATATTTTTAACATTATTGATGCACATTTAATGGCGCTCTATCACAATTGATTTAAAAGTGTCATAATTAATACCTGCATGTGGTTTAAATATATATTAATGAATAACAATATACAAATGAATAAATGGAATAATTCTTCGTTATTATGCAGTGCAAGAGACAACTTAATTATAAGAGTGGCATAAAAGACAGTTGAATGTGGCACAACACTACTGTTACGAGTCCCGATGACAGTAAACTTTATTTTTTTTCTCCCTCGCACATCGTAGAAATCGTCAACAACTTATGTTCCGTCCTCTACATTTGTGATAGAGGCTTTGGTTAATGGTGATTGGACAGTACACAAGACGACGGGTCCTAAGCAGGTATCGTACTTGCCTTACCGGTTGAACGACACGAAACGATCGAACGAACGTCACTATTATATTTTAATTACTTTCAAAACTTTTCTATTATTGTATGTAGTTTAAAGTTTACATAAAATAAAGCGAAAAATGATGTATATAACATTTTTAAGTAACTTTCAATGTTCATAGTGATATAAATATACCATATATTGGCATTAACATTGTTGTTGTATTTTTGTGTGATGTGAAATCCTTGGTGTGAGAGGAGATTACATTGGTATGTATTTTTAATATACATTTTCAATTTGTAACCATAACTTCGATACTCTACGTATATATTTTCTATATAAACATTTCAAATTAAATTTAACTGTAAGCTAAAACAAGAATTTCAAGTATTTGTAGGTACTAAGTAGGTACCAACTATAATATTATACGTATATATAATATGAAACATATTTACAATATAAATTAATGTTTCTTTATTTTGGCTTTTAAAAGATGTAAACAATACATTAAACAATCTTATAAAGTGTTATATGATTATTTTCAATATTAAAAAATCCTCTTATAATTTAGAGTAAGCAAAGTTTTCTATTAAAATTCAATAATGCAAGTGAATTCAATATGATAACGCATTAAATATTAACGGAATTAATCAAATTCCGTTTGCTACATAGCGATTTTTTTTAAAAAATGTAACCTATCTATACTTTTATACATAAATCCAAGAGTTTGTTTCCTTTGTACTTAGTTACCTATGTCAATAGGCGGGTATATTACATGACATTAATAATACGGCTTCAGTCCAGTAGCATAGGGGCAAAAGTGTCTATAAACGGGACAGGTTGTGGGTTCGATTTCCACTAGAAAAAATAAAATATTTAATATTTTTATTTTTTGGCTTTGGTATTTGATTACGGCATTGCATTACGTTGAGTTCCACCACTAAACGCACAATGTCTGTCAACGTCAAAACCGTCTTAACGATAGGTTCCATCTGTCTACCATGCTATGTGTGTGATACTTCACGCTGTATCCCGCATAGAGCAGTTTCCTCGAGTGAAAACAAGTTCTTAACTTGTCGCATTTATAGTCACACTGTGTTCCTGCGCCACGACTGGCCTCTGAAGCTAATAAAGAAATTTGTATATATACTTATTTAGAAAACGTATAAAAATTTGAACGCAGCGGGACTCGAACCCGCGCCTCCTGAAAACCGACCAGGATTTGTATATATATACAAATTTCATGAATTTACAAAACGTTTTTCTTATATATGTTATAAATTACTCAAAATATATTTAAACTGTAAATGAAAATTTCCACTTGAAAATTGGGCCCTTGAAAAATAGAAAAAATCAAGTCAACTCAATCAAAAAATATGAGCACCTATGCATAGTTATTTTGTATAATATTCACCATGAAACAAAACCTGAGGGGCACCTTCCGTGGACCATTATGAATGATGGCAAAAAGTCATAGCTTGCAGCGCAAATAAAGAAAAATATCCAAAAAGTAAAAATTTATAGATATTTCGTGGACAAAAATAATTTTTAACATGTTTCAAATGTTGTTCCACACTTATTAAAGAAAAATACTTATTTAGAAAACGTATAAAAACATATAACCGTTTTATAAATAAAATAATTATTACTAATAATTGTAGTTAATATCATATAAAATATGTGCATAACTCCATACGCCTGGCACCTTATGTTTGTCAATTGTTATAAATTATACTTTCCATTGACATTCATAGAATTCTGAAATTGGCGGGAAACCCCCTGTAACACCGGTTTTTTTTAATAATATAGCCACTCATACTTAATGTTATCAACTTTGTAAACCTGAAAAGTATATTTGATTGTACGCATCTATTATATGTATAGTTTTTTTGTATTTTTGTATTGGATAGTTCATTTAACGAGAAAAGCTGTAGGCTATTTTACAATATGTAACTCGCTGTACCAGCGGTCAGAGTTACCTCGGGCACTTAGCGTGTGTCGTGTCATCATGTACAACTCATAGTTATTTCCATAATATGATTACGCGGGCGAAGCCACAGGTAAAAGCTTGTAAATAGATATAAACTTGTTATATTGGGGATATTAAACAGTTTTCTCTACATATTTTCAATGGTTTCCTTTTTTATTTAAGAATGATAATATAGAGTATGTAACAAGGCATAACATTTAAAGCTTAAAAGGAAATATACTATCTAATTAAGACTTCGAAAGGAACATTGTAGTATTGAGAAATTTAGGCCTAATAGTATTTCGGTAACAATTCGTGACTGACTTTCCATTACCGTAGTGCATAGCTAAGCCGAAACATCCCATTGGATTCCCTTCATTTTCTACGCATTTACCGATCCAATTGGTAGTTACAAGTTCTTAAATTAATAGGCTCACCTGTAAGGATATAATATGATTAGAAGTCGGAAGCAGTTAATGTTTTTAAAAAACATAATAAAAACACATGTCGTCTATATATTTCTTCATTATTCGGAAAGAGATTTTACGTAATTGCAATAAGTGAAATGTATCACCCAATAACGGCTGTTGCCTACAAGCGACTTCCCTCGATTGACTTTTTTTCTATTCTATTTTCGAACTTGAGGTTAATGCTGTTAGCCCTACTGGCTTTTACAGCGACACCGAGTGGGTAGGAAAGAGGGTACTCTGGAAATAATTAAGCTCTATGTGGCTGCCTTTGAGAAAGTCAACAGCGGAAGGGTGTCCTCTGTGGGACTCCAACCTTGGATTAAGGCCTTCGAGCGGACTGGAACCTCGATTGCCACAATTCCATTGCTTTTATAGTCTTTTCCACAGTTCTTTTTCATGAGTTTGCTATTGTATAATTTTAGAGAAATTTTAAACGGAAAAAAAATGCGCTTTTAAAAATATTTTAAACGCTACTCCATCCCCTCCAACATTGATTTAGCCGATCGTGGCGTAGCGTAACAAACAAAAAACTGCTTACCTAATAATGGAACGGCCCCTTTAATACGCAATGCATTCGACGAAAAATGTGGAACTAAGTGTCTTAACACTGAACACAGTTCTCTCTGTCTACCCTGTTGTTAGCGGGATACAGCTGAAAAAAAAAGTACCTTCATGTTTTATGGATTCTATTTATGGAAGGCGGAGGTATTGTATAAAATACCGCATCATACAGATTGCCGGTAACATAAACATAGCTTCAATCTGTGTATATGTTACCGGCAATCTGCGTAAGAATAGAAGTTCTTACGGTGACTTGTTTACTTGCTTGTTTTTCTTGCAGATTTTTATTGGTACTTTCATATATAAGTATGTATGTATATTTAGCGTATTCGATAATTTTAAAACTAAAAAGTTTCTAACTTAACCTAATTTGCATTTAAAAACCGCTAAATTTGTAGCTCAAATAAAAGAGAATGGACAAAACTCTATTTATTTTGCACACTGCCGGTGGAACAGCAGGTACAACAACAATTCCTTAGAGTTATATTCTTTACCTATATCCAAAGTAGATATGTAATAGACAATAATAGTTATACTATTTCATACAATGCCTGGACTCCCCAGGTATTTTATACATTAAAATAAAAATAAAAATAAATCAGCTTCACACTGTATCCCGCACACAGCAGGGTAGGCAGAGGGAACCTAGTGTTTTTAGATACTCCGTTCCCCACTTTCTGCCGAATTTTGGAGGCATTGCGTGTTGAGTGGCAGTACTCAACGCTGCTCTTAGCCTCGACACCAGAGCGAGGAAATGGAAATATAAATTTAAGTAAATATTTCATCTCCTCGAGTGGGGATCCAACCCACAACCAGTTGGTTTACAGTCACACTTTGTGCCGCTGCGCCACGACTGGCCTGTATGTTTTTATACATTGCCGAGGTATTATATAAAACATCGAATTATACAGATTGCCGACAACATGTAAATAATTACGCAGTTTTAAGTTTATATAATTTCACGTAGACAATATACTTTATTGTTTTTAAGACAAAACCTACAAGAATGAGATCAAAAGCAATATTTTGGTTGATTGAGAAACTTTAAAGTTACTTTGTAATTAAATATCTATTTATATTCCGTTTTACCGTTCGCATCCGGAATACCAGTTGTATTTCGACTAGTAGTATTCACCGTTACAAAGGATCAGTATAGCTAAAGGTTGCCTTATAAAGGTATCTGATAATAATATATCGGAAAGACGTTCACCAATGTCATGATTCAGCTACGCCAATGTTATGACGCATCATTTTATTGGAAAAAAACGTACGAACGTATAATTATGTATATATCAGTTCTTAAGTCTTAGACGCGAGAACAGATCATATAAATACAAAATCCTAGAAGAATACAAATCTTCAACAAAAAAAAGTGGTAAACATTAATCAATATAAAGAAAAGCAATGTATATGTGGAATTATACAATTACAATACTATTAATAATATATTGAGGCCAGTCATGGCGCAGCGGCACAAAGTGTGACTGTAAACCGACTGGTTGTGGGTTCGATCCCCACTCGATGAGATGAAATATTTACTTAAATTTATATTTCATTTCTTCGCTCTGGTGTCGAGGCTAAGCGCGGCGTTGAGTTCTGCCACTCAACACTCAATGCCTCCAGAATTCGGCAGAAAGTGGGGAACGGAGTGTCTAAAAACACTAGGTTCCCTGCTGTGTGCGGGATACAGCGTGAAGCTGATTTATTTATTTATTTATTTATTTTTTGCAATTACAATAGAAATATTATACAATTTCAGATAACCTTACAAAAGTTTCTGCAAAATAGACTAAAGGATTGCTATCATTTTAATTTCAATAATAATTTTATTTACTTGAATATTTATGGTCGTGCACTTATATATGATTTTATTGACAACCAGCAATAGCTCATTGTGTCATCTTCCAGTTATGCTGTTGAGAATTTCCGCTACCTGTCATTTTAAACAGTTGCACTATAGCCAACGAGCTTTCCGTATAAGTATTTGAACCGTTATACGCTATGTTAGTATTAAGAATATACCACTTTATACAAGGATACTTATTTAAACACTAGGAAATTGTATGTAATGTTTGTTTTTATTTAAAAATTTAACTCAAAATATTATTCACAATAGCATATAAGCGTAGTAATTGATATGAAATAGATGTTAAAATTTTAATTTAATAGTTAAAGATTGTGTGAAAATAGCGTTAATTTAAATAATCAATTATATATTCATATCAGTTAATCTAGGCAACTTTGATTCTTCGGGTATCATTGACAGTGGGATCTTGAACTAGTTTTGATATTTTTTCCGTATAATACAATATTGAGTATTTTTATTTAAAATATTTATATTAATTAATAAACGTTAATTTAAAAAACGAAAAGAAAGTTAAGACTCAGCTCATGGAAAACACAAAAGTATAGATGAAGATAATTTTACTTTAGTACCATCAACATCAAACGTGTTTGTGCCAAGTGATTTTGTTGGTTTGCTTAAATTATTTTGGTTCGTTTTCTATTTAATTTCTTTAAAAGTTTTCTATTAAACGTGATTTTAAATATTTTTTTGATGTTGTTTAAAAATATATACTACATAAATACCAAACTCTCTGGATCCTTCCTTTTCTTTTGTAATAAAAGACAAAACTGCGAAATGATTGTTTTATTGCATCAGTTACAACCATTATTTGAAAAAAAAACATGAAGCAACGTTACCTCGATTAATAAGAAGAATAATCATGACTACCTTCTTATGAATGGTTCTTTGAAGAAATCTCAAAGTTACATATTTTACGGAGGTAACTTTGACACAAAATCTACAAAATCCACATTTTTTCTATACTGATGTATTTTTAAAGGTTTATTTGAATGTCAATGGGTAAAAAATATAATGTACTAATATAAAAGAAACGCGCTAGCAATGTGCTTTAAATCTTAAGACAGTCTAAAATATCGCTCGTATCTGCCAAAGTTACCCAGATTGACTATAAATAAAATAAATCAAAATCAGCTTCACGCTGTATCCCGCACACAGCAGGGTAGGCAGAGGGAACCTAGTGTTTTTAGACACTCCGTTCCCCACTTTCTGCCGACTTCTGGAGGCATTGCGTGTTGAGTGGCAGAACTTAACGCCGCGCTTAGCCTCGACACCAGAGCGAAGAAATGGAAATATAAATTTAAGTAAATATTTCATCTCCTCGAGTGGGGATCGAACCCACAACCAGTCGGTTTACAGTCACACTTTGTGCCGCTGCGCCACGACTGGCCTCAGATTGACTATAATTTTTTGGATTTTCCATGGTCTCAGAAAATTCACTTCCTCTTTACTATTTTACGATACAAAATTTTTTTTATAGATACTAACTTTAACTACATACTTATTAAATAGTCATATTATACAATAAATACCTTGTGTTTATCTAACGGGAAACTAGATTTCTTAGCGATACTGCGCTATAAACAATTTCCTCACAACCATCATTTAGAGAGATATCTAATTAACATAATAATCACAATCCATTACACAGCGCAATCACGAATTCACGACACTTCTTTATACGTTTGATGTTAACCTTGATGGTACATTATGTTTAACATAACTGCAAGTGGCATTTTTTTATAACAAAATACATATATGTAGTTCGTTTTTTTTAATCAAATACTAAAATAATATATATATTTTTTAAAAGTACTTGACTTTATTTTACTTTATAAAAATAATCAATTTAAACCAGCTGTACAATATATCCCGCACACAGCACAGGTAGAGGGAACCTAGTTCTAGAACTAAAACTCTAGAACTGGACGCATTGCGTATTGAGTGTCGGTACTCGACGCCGCGCTTTGCTTTGTACTTTTTACCTAAAAAAAAACAGCTTTATATTGCATCCCGCACACACCAGAGTAGGCAAAAGGAACCTATTGTTAAGACATTTCGTTCCCCTCTCTCCACAGAATTCTAGAGGAATTGTGTGTTGAGTGGCGGAACTCAACACCGTACTTTGCCACGACACCAGGGCGAAGATAAGAAAATATACATTTCAATTCCTCGAGTGGGGATCAAACGTACCACCAGCCGCGTCCAGTCAGTGCCCCTGCGCAATGCGAAATTTTTTTACTTAAAAGATAACTAATTTAAATATTACACGGATATTCCATAGACATAAACAACACAAACCTAATTGTCATAGAGAAATACGTACGTATATTTAAAATGATAAAACAAATAAATACTATTGCTTTTCCCCGTGTATTTAGGTTTATTTAGTATGTTATTATTACATTTATTATATTATTTATTTATATTTATTTTGTTTTTATAAACACAGAATTTAACAGTACGCTTGCATGTCAGTACTCAATACGAGTGCCTACGTCGCAGGTTCTTGCAAAAATATGACGCAACAACAATTCTATATGCAATTCCTTAAATTACTTTGCCATTATCTGTGAAAGTTACCTATTTCATAATATAATTTGATACAAACTGAATAGAAATACTGACACAATTCCTAGGATATATTATATTCTTTTTATTAACACACAGTAGAGTAGGCAGTGGGAACCCTGTGTTAAGTTAAAACACTCCGATAACCACTTTCCGCCGATTACTTGAGACATTTGCTTTTACCCCGACACCAAAGGAAGGAAATGAAAATATTAAATATTTCATTTCATCTACTCGGAATCGAATCCACAACCTTTCGCGCTTACAGTCACACGTTTGTGTTCCTGTGTCACGACTGGCCTCAAAGCATTTAAATGGGATATCATATATATTATTAATATTAAATACCGTTACACAACTAGGAGGTTGAAATGAGAATTGCATCTTCCATATTCCTATCTATAGTAATCTTGTGATAAAGTCATAACTTATATGAACAGTTATAAAAAAAATATATATATTTTTTATTTCTACTTAAAAAGTATTATTTATAACATATTTTACAATAATTTTAATAGCATGACTTAACAACAGATCCCCAAATTGGTATTTAATTTCATAAAGTTTTCTCACGATGTTCTTTGAAGGTCTTGTTATATTTATATCTTATTTTTACTGATTTTTAAGACCTACAGCATCAGTTCCTCGCTTGCCCATAGGTAAATAATATTGTAATGCTTGGACAAACTTACGTATGCAACGCAGCGTAGTATGGCCCAGGACGTTGCCCCCGACCGCCTTCGCTCCCACTGGCCTATCGTAATACAAATCTATTAAATATGAATGGATATTAAACATACAACTAACATATAATATGACAGCAATACATGTTATGTCGATACAAATTATGATTTTAGGAAAACAAATCTCAGGAGGCAAAACGCGGCGTTGAGTTTCGTCATTCTATACACAATACCTTTAGAATTCTGTGGAAAGTGGTTAGTGGAGTGTCTTAACACTAGGTACCATCTGTCTTACCAAGCTACATGCGGGATACAGCGTGAAGCTATAACATATTCTCTTTAACTTCTCTACATTTTGATTTTTTTAAGTGTTAATCCATACTTAAGAAAGAAAAATATTTATTTAGAAAATCAAGGGTCGCGGGTTTGAGTCCCGCTACGTTCAAATTTTTATACGTTTTCTTCTGTACATATTTTTCTTATCTTATAGTATTTAGCGTTAATGTCACTTTTACGAATTACACCTCGTGTGATTTCCATGCGTGCAACGTTGATGCAGAGAGAAATCCTCATAATATTGAAATCATCAATTTCACCTCATAGTAATAGCAAACCGGCTCTATTGTTTACGTGAAAGTAATTGGGCTTCAGTTATACAATTTTAATCGATATGAAAAAATATTTAAAAATATATATTTTAAAGACAGAATTCGATATTGTATATTTATTGGTCTTTTTGCGTTGTTACATAAGACGGGTTGGTCCAACTTAAAGTTTTTTTTAATCGTAATAAATTTACAGCAAGAGCAATGACACTTATCCCATGAAATCACAAATAACGATATATTAAATATAGATATAATATATTTTTTTATAAATTTAAATTCTATAAGTAGCAAATTAAACAAAACCACACATTCACTAACTAATGATTTTATTCAACTTTCTTAAGAAATGTTTTATTGACAAAAACTTTGATTAAGTGACAATTCTATGCACATATGTTGGATTGCTCAAATATACAATGACCTTGTATGGTCCGTGAGTTATATAAAATTAAAAACAAAATGGCGTGGGCCTGCATTCTAATATTTTGTTGACAGATATCGCAGCGGATGAAGTTTTTATTTGTATTTACTATGATTTTTTATATATATTTTTTAAAAATACTAAAAACTAAATATTTTTTCTTTGTTTTGTTCTTAAATTCGTTTGCAAAATTCTTATCGAAACCGTCTTAGCCATTCTGATGACAACGCGAAAAAACAATAAGTATCTTAGTAATACTTTTAAGAGCCTTAGTTTCTTGCAAATAATTAATTAATTAATTGCAGGTAAAGATCGTAAGCTTGCTTTTCTTGGCTTTCTTTCCTGTTTCTTGTAAGTAGGACTAACTGTGTTGCAATGGCATCTTTAAGTATTTTAGTTTAGGTTATAACAATAATTTTTTTATTAAAAACGAAGCAGAAAAGTTTTGTGTGTTTTTTTTTAAATATATAAAATAATTTGTTGTTTAAAATATGGTTACACACTATATGAATTATAACCCATATCTATGTTAATTTTATAAAGAAGAAAAGGTTGATTTTTTTTGGAAACACCGACACCATTGAATATTTCAACAACTGGCATTCCAACGCGAGCAAATTCACGAGCAAAAGTTGGTCTGTGAATATTTTTGATGATTTTTTAAGGTGTAGAGTTTAACGTTATTATGAAGTTCGATATCTTGAATAATATTCTATTAAGATATTATGTCTTATCTCTTTACTCAGAGTTCTTTTAAGATACAAATATATTATATTATAATGTACGTCACGTATCTAGGGCGCTTCAATAAATAATATTTGGGACAGTTTGCCCCTAAATTGGATGTTATGGTAATGCAGAAAGTAATAACAAATGAATAGACAGACTGCACATGTGGGTAAATATGTTTCTGTGCTAAAATATGAATTGTAATAATGAAAAGAATCAGTGTTAGGCTTGTGAGGCCACTGGTGGCGGGGGTTACTGTAAACGCGACAGGTTGTGGGTTCAATTCCCACTCGAGGAAATTATATATTAAATATTTTAATTTCTTAGCTCTGGTAACGAGGCGTGGCGTTGAGTTCCGCCACTCAACACGTAATGCCTCTAGAATTCGGCTGACATTGGAGAATGGAAGTGTCTTTATTGAAATGGAGTATTTTAAACAGGCTCTCAGGTACCCTCAGCCTACACTGCTATATGCATAAGACGGCATGAAAAAAATATCATTATTTTTTTAACTCCACGCTGTATGCATCACTTTACAAACGTAATTTTGTTGCAGAGTAGAAGATACTCAAATAATATGACAGTATATTTTTTATATATACAAGAACATCTTAAGTTACATATGAAACTTGAGCATTATTGAACAAATACATAATGAATGTAACTAAAGTTACGATATTAGTTATTAATTTTACGTCGCATTTTTGATACTTTACGAAGACTTTTCGATATACATATTCTTATTTCTTTTTATATTTTTGTTTAACATTGCCTATTGTATATAGTATATGCTAACAAACGTATAAGGTTACAGAAAACCAGACAACAAATAGACTATCAATATATATATATATAAAAATACCTATAGATAGTCAACTGGTCTGTTCCGTTATTTCTACAAATCGGCACGCATGCGAACATATTTTCAATGCACTTTGCCATATACACACAAATGTCGGCCTATCCTAGCTTGTCACGACAGGTGATATTTCCATAAAGCAGTATTAAAGATACGATATTTGGTAGTTATTTTAATAGCGTGGCTGTGCAGACGCTTAGCTCAGATTTTTTTATATATTATGAATACAATTGTAAACAACAGAAATGAATGTACTTAAAATCTCGTACACGATTTTGATCTTTTGTAAGTATTATTTTAGTGGTAAGTTCCTAGATGACAGCTTACCAACAAGAAAAGACAAGACTAGATAAGAAAACGTCACAAAGGTAGCACACATTGATTAATAATAATATTTAATAGAAACGCTAGAATCTTTTTATTTAACTTTACGACTATATATTTACGAACTACACCGATTTTGTAGAGTAGGGGAAGATATCTAGAAGTAATAGTATCTCTAATAAGGGCATAAACAGAAATTTTCCTTTAATAAAAATATATGTTCTTCGATAGATACTATATTTTAATTTTTATAAATAAAATAACCCGCACACAGTAGTATATTCAGAGGGAACCCAGTGTTAAGATACTCCGTTCCCTACTTTCCGCCGAGTTCTGGAGGCATTGCTTGTTGAGTGACAGAACTCAACGCCGCGCTTTACTTCGACACCAGAGCGTAGAAATGAAAACATAATTGTTTAAATAAATATTTCATCTCCTCGACTGGGGATCGAAACCACAACCAATCGATTTTACAGTGACACTTTGAACCCCTACGCCACGACTGATCTCTTTTATTCTTTTGTCTTGTCTTTTTATTTTATTGAAATTATAAAAGACAAAAATATTATGATATAATTTTATAAAATTATAAAGGAAAAAATCAAGAGTCAAGAATATTGTAAATGCCATTATCGGCTTCGTCAGTTTGTACATTATATTGGACACCATTTGCTAGTTCATGTTCTTGGTAATGTCATTACGAATAGTGATGTGGTGTCATAATAGTTAATTTTAATGAAGCTATGACCTTGTAATATATGTTCGGAGAGAGGTAGCTTAATCAAGGTGACAAACTAGAAAACAATGCATGTGGGCAACGTATACTTTGTTATGGCGTACTAAAGGCCGCTGCGTTTTTGTTCTGACATTTCAATGTCATAAAGCTTTTTTTCATTAATTATTTGAAAAATCGCTCTAGTATATAGTCACTCTAGTAAAAAACACTCTAGTATATAGTCACTCTAGTGAAAATCACTCCAGTATAGCTATATTTTCGTCGTTATTAAAAGTTATGATTATTAAGATTATTTATGCTTTTTAAAAAGTATCGACCGTTTAGTTAATTAAATCATTGGATTTTGCTATAAAATAAAATAAGATGAAACTCTTGCATCTTTTATTTTTAATCATATTTAGCAGTGACACCTTGTGACACAGTTGCACCTTGAAAAGTGCAACTTAACGGCGCTCATACTTTATGTCTGGCATTCAAATATAATGCACCTACAATTGATATCACTTTTCATTCTGATCATATATCCGATTCAAATTAAAACTACATAACCCTAGGCGTTATACACCTACTAACAAGTAATCAGCTTCACGCTGTATCCCGCACACAGCAGGGTAGGCAGAGGGAACCTAGTGTTTTTAGACACTCCGTTCCCCACTTTCTGCCGAATTCTGGAGACACTGCGTGTTGAGTGGCAGAACTCAACGCCGCGCTTAGCCTCGACACCAGAGCGAAGAAATGGAAATATAAATGTAAGTAAATATTTCATCTCCTCGAGTGGGGATCGAACCCACAACCAGTCGGTTTACAGTCACACTTTGTGCCACTGCGCCACGACTGGCCTCCGATTGATTTAATGTACTAACAAGTACATTAAATCAATTAAGTTAAGAATTTAAAAGTAATTTAAGTTTTGAAATAAAGATAAAAATTAACAATATATGGTTCTAGTGTATGTATCAAATGTACAAAAATGGCAACCAGAACATTTAGTAATTGCTTAATCTTCAATATCGAGTTTCAACAATCCAATATATTTTAATAGTCAAGTCAAAGAAAAACGACTGTAGCTGGACTCTACATGGGGGATCAGTGTAATCGTATCATGCTAGTTTTCACCATCTTAATTTTAGATGTATATCTTATATAAATTTTCTTTTTACTTATTATATTATAAAAATAATCGAAGCTTCCATTTACTACAAGAGGTAAGGTAGTAAAGATTAGTTATTGCGATAGATTGTAGCACATATTTAAATACAATGCAGGGAAGGCAGGGGCTGTATCCCATACAATGCAGGGTAGGCAGTGGGAACCTAGAAATAAGATACTCCGTTCCCCGTTCCACATTCATTGGCTATCCCAATTATTAATACAGTTTCTTTATTTTTTTGTATTATATTCATTTTGCGGGTGACTCCTTCCTTTAATTCATCAACAGTATCTCGCCGAATCATCTAATAGCAGCTTAAACAATAATTTGTCAAAATTACATGTTACCTTGATAAAAAAATAGTAAAGAAATTATTTATATGAATTATGTTTTTATTTGAAGGAAATAAAGTCCAGATGAAGTCATTGTGCGTGACGGAAGACGTAATATAGTAAAAACTACTGATCGTTCTACATCACTACGATTTAGTTATCAACTATTGTCCACGTTCTTCACACTATGTTAGCACACTCAATGCCATGAAAGTTAAAAATATCTTGAAGTATTTTTAATGAAAATTTATGAAATTAAATAAGGCCAGGCGTGGCACAAGCGTGTTAAAGCTCTACAAGTTGTGGATTCGATTCCCACACGAGGAAATGAAATATTTTATTTTTTCATTTCTTCACTCGCGTGGCAAGGTAAAGCACTGCGTTGAGTTCCGCCATTCAAGACGCAATGCTTCTAGATTTCGACGAAAACTGAGGAGCGTTTCTTAAGACTAGGCTCTCTACCATGCTACATGCGAAACACATCGTGAAGGTGAAAAAAAAAAAAAAATTTTAAATCATAAAAGCGAAATTCCATGAATATTTATAATAAAGCTAGATTATAATAATTTTAATATTGTTAATTTTAAATGCATAATTTTGACCATTAAAAGTAGAGGAGCTTAGAGAAAAGACATTTATTCAGCGTATAAAATATAAAAAATATAATTAAGAGATTCAATTTAAATTGTAAACTTTATTTTCACGTCATATTCATACTATTGTAATAACGATGCAATAGCATATACATATATATGTATGTAAATTTGTACCCGTAATACGTTTTCGCTTTTGTCTTATACGTTTTGTTGTAATAATTATTATTTATGTTTCATAAAGAACTTTGAAAAGTCCATTTGAGGCCAGTCGTGTGACTGTGAACGCGACAGGCTGTAGATTCGATTCCCACTTTTTGAGGAAATTAAATATTTAATATTTTTTATTTCTTCTCGCTGGTATCGAGGTAAAGCGCTTAAAAGTAGCGCCTTCAGAATTCTGCTGAAAATGGGGTACGGAGTGTCTTAATAATATGCTTTTTAAATAGAACACTACGTTCCCTTTCACTAAAAAAAATACTTAAATAAAATGTGCAGCTAAGACTAGCCAGCTAATTTAGCTTCAGGAATTTAGCAATTTTCTCTAATCAATAAACATTTTACACCGGCACGTCACCAATCAAGTCTTGTGTGTACTAGTACCGTGAATACTAATACATTTGCTATTTACATACTTCTAATTTCAATATTTTGAACATTTTTAAAGTTATATTCCACACTTAGCAAAGAAAAATACTTATTTAGAAAACTGGTAGGTTTCCAGGAGGCGCGGCTTTGAATCCCGTTTTCTAAATAAATATTTCTAATTTGAAATTAACCTTGAATTACTTGCTTTTTGTCACCACTTATTCATATAATGGGAAGTATTGTGACCTAGATCGTACTTTTTTTTATTATTCGCTAATGCAGGTATTGCAGTTTACCTGTCCTAGATATTATATTGAGTCTAAGTAATCTTACTGCTAATATTATGTTGAGTAAGAATCGTAACATCCTGTGTTGTAGTGCAAATGGCTGTGACATATATTGTAATTAAGCGAGTGGCCTATTCGAGTAAGAATTTTAATTAGGATTATGTAATTAGGAGGCGTATTATATATATATATAGGCGTAGTATATTAGTGTTTGTGCTTAGCACAATAATTTTTTTTATTTAAAAAGTTTCTTTATTATGTAAAACGCGATTTTTTTAATAGATAAATGTGTATTTTTAATATAGAAAAACTATTTAGAAACTATACAGAGTACAAAATAATAGAATTTTGTATTATAATTTTGTTTGATCAATTATAAGTAGTTCTATTAAGTAAGTAGCTACTTAGTTAAATGTAAATTTATTAAAGCAATATCCTTTTTCTAATCTAGTTAAGCGTAAACCCGTAAGTAATTAATATTGGGTTTGACTTTCATTAATGACATATCAGGTTGTCGCCAACATAAATATTGATTGGATGTCTGTCTTTAATTATATTTTTTTTTCAGTTGCATACTGTATCCTGCATATAGCAAGATAGGTAGTGGTAGCCTAGTGTAAAAACACTCCGCTTCCCACTTTCCGCTGAATATTGGAGGCATTGCGTGTTGCTCTCCTATACAAAGAAATGAAAATATTAAATATTTCATTTCCTTGGGAGAGAATCGAAAATGCAACTTGTCCTTTTTCCAGTCACACGCTATATTAAAATACACTTTCCGGTTATCTGCCCGAATTCGAGGCACTGCGCGTTTAGCTGAACTTAACGAGTGAGGCTTATTGTTTTTCTTTACTCGAGCTTGGAAAAAATATTGAATAAATCGTTTCCCCGAATGGGGAACGAACGCACAACCTACAGATGCAGTGTCGCTGGGCAACGTCAGTAGATATTATATGTAAAAATATAATACCATCATTTAGATGCGTGTGCGTATATAAAGTTTCTCTTTTTTCAGCTACATCTGTTACATAATGCTGCATTTCGGATGTAGCAGAGTAGGCAGAGAGTGTTGAAACACTCCGCTACCCATATAAAGTTTGATCTTAGTATATACTCATAATGTATGTAAATGTTAATTTATTTTCCGTTATGTGTGTAAAAAAATGATACACATCTCTACATTTTATTCAAATGTATTTCAAAATGTAGTAATGAAATCTTGTACTTAGATTGAGGTAATGTTCCAATGTACAACCTTGAAAAATAAATTATATCAAGGAAAACAATAATAAAAGTAGTAGCCCCGTAACAAGATAGTTGCCACTACGCTACAGTGTAACTTGAAATATTTGTTTAAGTCACCTGGTTTACTTTTCTATATTTGTGTACGTTATAAAATTTTCGTGTGTATAATATAAAATTTTAGTCCAAAAATGCAACAAAAAATGGAGTATAGGAGATATATTAAATTATTTATGCTTCCTAAAATGAACGCGAGATATACACAAAACAAAAATAGATAATAAATAATATAAGTAACATACAATTTAACATATTACGTAACAATAACGGAGGCAGAGTGTCTTAACACTAAGTTCCCTCTGCCTACCCTGCTGTGTCCGGGGTACAGCGTCAAGCTGATTTTATGGTAACCATAACTTTAGTATTTAAATTTCCACAATATCACTATAAATACGACCCATATCAATTTTTTATGACGCTATGGACACATACACACACAAACACACACAGTATTCTCAATATCATATAATATTTAAATGAAACCAATCGTTAATAAAACATGCCGGTGTATCCATGTAATGTATTTTAATTATGTACATAATTCGATCTACAATTACAAAATACTGCGCTAAGAGTTTATTACAAACTATAATTATATACTACTATACTATAAGGTTATATTGTTGTTATTAAAGTTAATGGATCTATGACATACCAGCATTGATATTAGTATTCGATATTGGCACAAAAATTATCAATATATAGCTTCACGCTGCAGGGTAGGCAGAGGGAACCTAGTGCTTTGACAATCCGTTCCCAACTTTCTGCAGAATTCTGGAGGCCTTGCGTGTTGAGTGGCAGAACTTAACGCTGCGCTTAGCCTCGACATCAGAGCGAAGAAATGGAAATATAAATTAAAGTAAATATTTCATCTCTTCGAGTGGGGATCGAACCCACAACCAGTCGGTTTTGCTGCCGCTGCGCCACGACTGGCCTATCAATAATCAATATATAGAATATTAAAATATTGCTTATAAAAAAAATAAGTTAGTAGTCTAAATTAAGGCCTCAGAGATCGCTTTGTGGCGATCCAAACCACCCACCACAAAATACAGTGATGAAGCACACAATAGGTACTTTTTTTAAGATAATAAAGTATATTGATTTATTATATTTAAAAAAATACTAACTTCTTAAATAATTTACTCTACGTACAGTTATTTACTAATCAATTGCTAAATGGTAATAATAATAATCTATTTAAATATCTATATACCTTCTGTGAGATTTACAAAGTTCTGGCCAAGGCTTACCGAGATTTGTATGACAATTATAATTATAAAACGATTGCTGTAAACATTGGTTTTTATTAGTTGGTTCGTGAGTTACAATGTACTTATAATTAATGGTTTTATTGAAATTCTCGTAAAGATTTTATGCTATAAACATAGCTTCGCGCTGTATCCAGCACTAAGCAGGGTAGGCAGAGGGAGCCTAGTGTTAAGACACTCAGTTATCTACTTTCCGCCAAGTTCTGGAGGTATTGCATGTTGAGTGGGGGAACTCAACGCCGCGCTTGGCCTTAACACCAGGGAGAAGAAATAATATATGTAAATAAATATTTCATTTACTCGAGTAGGGGGATACGGTCAGACTTTGTGCCCCTGCGCCACGACTGGCCTCAACATAACTTACTAAGACACCAAAACGCTTGTAAAAAGATAGCAATGCATAAAAAAATTAATTAAGTAAATTTAAAATATTCTTAATATTACTCGAAAATTTTTCCATAATAGTTATTATATTGATGGTTATTTATTGAATACAAGCTTAGAGAAGAATCTCTCCATTCTACGTGATTTAGTGACATGTTCTACATAAAGTTGCTTCTCGTAAATGACTAACAGAATAGACGCTAATCAATCAAGAAAATTGTATGCATTTTATTAAAAATACAAAGAACTACGGTATAAGGCATTGTGTGAGTGCATGGGAAAACTTTATAAATAGAGTTCACTTTTATGGGAACGTGAACTTGTCATATGTAAGTCCTATCTACGACTTACGTATTAACTTGTTTAATGAAAAACATTTATAGTAAGTATATTGTGTTTTATTTATAGTATTTTTTTATAGTATGATTTAAATATTCTTAGACACTGAACGTAAGTGTGGGTTCAATCAGGCCAATTCTTTTTAATTGCAATATTATCAATGCAACGCTTATATAATTAACGTTATCATATACAGGGTCTTCCATAGAGAAGAAAATTATTTGAAAGCAATTTTACTATAAATAATATTATAATATGCAGTTAGTTGTAAATAAATCAAAGGGTATTACTAAAATGCCATACATAAATAAGACCAAGAGTGAAACTGTTAAGTACGTATGTACTGATATAGGTAAGCATGTATATGTATATAGTCGTACAATGTACCTACATACATATTGCAACATGCGAAGACCAATTCAGGTTAACAGATGCTCTCCGGTCGATTCAGGTTAACGTGGTTCCGTTAATTGGTCTCTAAATGCGAATATCCATTAGTTTGATCAAACACTTGGTGTTACATAGCAAAATGTCAGTGGACAAAGACTGAATAAAATTAATATCTCTCAAAATACTTTTCCAGCGAAAAAATCTATTATACCCCATTCTGACAATTATTTTGTAATATCGAATTCAAAGAAATGCTATAAAAAATAACTACACTACACGTCTTTTATAACCAGAAAGTAGCTGATAACAGTGAATGTATATATTTCTATTTGTAATATACATTCGTATAGCTAATATGGGCAGTTAGTACTTATTTTTAAAAACACCTAGTCGATCAATTTTATATTTTGTCACTATATTTTTTATCTTATCAACCTTTCTCATAGAATACACAGTTTATTTTTTGTATGTTCGTCAAAAAATTCTGTGCGAAAAAACAAATGTTAAATGTAAAACATTCTAAAATTCGTATGAAGTTTCAAATAAATATATACATATGTATAAAGGTGGCACGATATAATATAAATATCAACTATGTGTATCTTGTTTTTTAAAGCACAATCAGTTTATGGTGTGTAGGCATATTGTAGGTTGTTTATACTCTACACAGCCAGTCGAACGTGCTGAACAGTCCGCTGTAGACGCGTTACAACGCCGAACGCAAGACTGCGACCTTTGAAAGATAATTCTCTCATATTTCGATATAACAAATGTAACAATAAAACGTTTATTGCTATTTAAAATAACGAAATCATGTGAGTGTATAGAAAACTAGTTTAACTATAAATACCGTAGTCAGATAACATCCTGATGACGTATGTTTGTTCAGTGAAATTAAAGTGATAGGATGCAGTGTAGATAATATTATATTTCTTTGGTTTGCGGTCGCTATCCACATCAAGAAAGGTATTTTTTTTATTTTCTAATACTTTCGTGTACTGTTTTTTTTTTGTAAAATTATCTATGTATGTGAGGCTAATCGTGGCGCAGCGGCACAAAGTGTGCCTGTAAATCGACTGGTTGTGGGTTCGATCTCCACTCGAGGAAATGAAATATTTATTTATATTTATATTTTAATTTCTTTCTCTCTGGTGTCGAGGGGAAAGCGCAGCGTTGAGTTCTGCTTCTCAACACTCAATGCCTCCAGAAATTGGTGGAAAGGGGGGAACGGAGTGATTTAACACTAGGTTCCCTCTACCTACCTGCTGTGTGCGCGATACAGCATGGAGGTGAAAAAAAATCTATGTATGTCTCGTGGTAATTATGATTAGGTGGTAATTTATTACGTGAGTGTTCGTATACAATGCTAGGGGAACTCTTTCGCAAAGGTCAGAGTAACAAGTAATCCGGAACGAATATGTGCATCTGTAAAAAATTAAAAACTTGTTTATACCTCAGCGTACTGTGAATGAATGTTATAATGATTTGATATCTATGGGATTTTAATAATCTTATGTCAACTACAGATGTTGATTTATTTAAACATTTTCAATATCTAATAACTCTTATTACAAATCTACTATAAATGTATTTTGAAAATAATTTTTGAACTAAGGATTTTATTAATAATATTTTTTTTTTAATATTTTAGTTTTAAGATATAGTTTTTAACAGATTCTCTTATGTTGTCCTAATATATAAAAAAAAAATCATGAAGTTATTGTTATCAAGATCTATACGTAAAAACAATTTTATTGGTAAAGCAGTATATTTTTATTGGTGGAGTTATAATTATACGTTTTATTATAATTAAATTTGCTTTGGTTTGATTGATGTGTATTTTGATTTTCACTTTCATTTTAAGTATTAATATTTTATAAAATCATGCTCATGCACAATTAGCTATCTATATGTCCAACTTTTATTTTCAGATAGCACAAATGATACAATGCAGGCCGCTAGAGATACAAGCAGACAAAAGAGGAGTACGAAAAGAAGAAACTCAAGAAAGAAATCGTTATCACCATCAGATCTAAAATGTGTTCGTGGGGACACGAAAAGCGAGAACAAATTGAACGGTAAAAGATCATTATCCGAGGGGTCAGTGAAAGTGAAACACAAAAAAAGTAATATACAGAGGACTTTGACCTACCCCATTTCGTGTGCCGATTTCGAAGATGTTTCCATAGATGAACATAAAGCTTTTAAGAGTAAAGGTGAGCTCGGGCCGCCTGAGAGTGACGAATCTAACTTACCACCGACTAGCAGCGATAGAGATACTGAAGACGATGTACGGATTATGACTAAACCAGTGCCGCAAAGGCCAAGATGGGATTCAGGCAGTGAGATGGACTCATTGGTTACTATAGCAGTCAAGAAAGCATCGGCTCGACGACGACGAACGCCCGCTAACCTTGGTGAGTTGCTTTGTTTCATACATTTGCATTAAAATAGCACTCTGGCTACCTATAGAGCTAAACAGTTCAGTCGTCACATTATGTTTTTGTAGTTTATATTTATCTAATAAGACTCGCCCTTACTAAACACGTTTTCAGCGTGAACCAGATTGACGAGAATATAAATTTAGAATGTAATTGCCGGTGGAGTTATTAAATATATAGAGCTCGACTGTAAAAAATCAAAATTGTATGAATATTTCTTTTTATTAAATTAATACTTTTTATACTGAAAGCTTTTTTTAATTATTCTAAACTAAGTAAACAAAATAGTATAATATGTAAGTATGTAATAAAAAGTTAAACGGTAAGTTTTAATAACTATATCACTTTGAAAATTACCATCTCCTGCCTTATAAATTGACAGCGCAGTCCTTAAATTCTTTAGAACCGCAATCATAAATTTTAATGAGTACCTACCAATGTAACTTAAAATATTCACCGACGATCCTTCGCAGAATAAAAAAGAACAATTACATTATATCGTACCAACGATATCTGTAGATATGTACAATAGCATATATAAAAATCGCTTCAATTTAAAAAAAATAAGCTTCTTGGACCTTTGCGTAAAGTATTTAACTTTTCTGAACAATATATATATATATATATATATAGTGTGAGTGTGGGTGCAATCCCCACTCGAGGAGATGAAATATTTACTCAATTCTATATATATATATATATATATATATATATATATATATATATATATATATATACAATTCTATATATATATATATATATATATATATATATATATATATAGAATATATGAGTAAATATTTCATCTCCTCGAGTGGGGATTGCACCCACACTCACACTTTGTGCCTCTGCGCCACGACTGGCCTTATTACGCGCTGTAACATTTTTTTAACTGAATGTAAGTATAGGTCAGAATTCAAATAAATTACGTTGACACAACATTTTCTATACTGTTACACTGTACGAGTACAGCGATATTGACTCAGGTGAATATTTGTGAACAATGAATCTATATCAATCGAAATTTGTACTCAAAGACAATCCTTCTTCATCTTATACAATAAAGCAAGTAAACTTTGATTCAATGACACGTTATTGCCATTAGGAAACTTAGTTAAACAAACATCCGAGGACTGTTTTTGTTTATATATTTCTTTATATATTTCTTTATAATAATTTATTGTATTTATACATTTATTATGTTTAGGTATAAAAATAAATTCACATATTAAATTTAACTCAAGCAGCGCCATCTATACTCAATATTGGTTACCATTGCCAATAGTTTTGAATGGAATGTATTTCAAGGTGTTTTAAACTGGCAACAGATGGCGCATATCTATATATACGTAGCAACTTGTATTTGCTATATTTTTTATTTCGAAAATAAGGCTTTTATATAGGTATATATTTATATAATTTAAATGTTAATTTAGATGTATTATTATTAATTATGATTTTTAATAACCTTGTGTCCTATAGACATTAAATAAAATATATTATTAACATTCAAAGAGACATTGACGAAATGATTTTGTGCTCATCTGGCACGCTCGGAGTGCCATAATAAAAGAACGGAACAGAATAGACATTCAAAGATATTGTGTCGGCGTTCTTTTATTTTTGAATAGTAAGAATATGGTGATGAGGTCTTATTGCTATTATAGATTCTATTCTAAGTATGGGATTTTTTTTAATTAAAATAAAATAAGTGATAAACTTTTTTAAAGGCGTAACGACGTCGATTATATTAGTTAAAACAGATATCTATACTTTTCATATAAAAAATAACAATATAAATTTTTGCATCAATTAACCAATATTATCCTTTTAAAGATACTTAACATATTCTAAAAATTTACTTAAAGATTTGTGATTCAATCAATAATTATTTATAATTACTTTACAAGCATTTTTATTTTTTGTAATTAGATAATGATTAATGATTATTAATACTTAAATAAATTATAATTACTTAAAGATAATAAAATTTATAAATAATAGTCATTTATTTATAGTATATTATAAATAATAGTCATTTATTTATATTATATAAATCATATAGTTTTTAATATGGCGCTGGCACAAAAAACAGGTATTACATGGTTACCATATAAAAATATCTATTTATGTGAACGTTCTCAGTAAGCAGCGCGGAGGAAGTATCGGCATCCTGTAGGCACTAATGGCACGTGGGATGCCCTTGGGGTATAGGCCAATGCTGTTTTTATGTATCTAAGCGTAGGTGGACTTTACTTATCTCATAATGTTAATGTACAAAAATTAAATTTTAATTAAATCATCGCTCGTAAGTACGTTTATATATAGGAAATAAAATAAAAAAAATATTAATTGTAATCAAACCCCAGTAAAATGGGTGTAAGATATATGGACCACTGTTGATAATACATCTGTATCGACTTCAAAAATGGAAAGTTTGCTGAACTTGCTTCGTTTAACTTATTCTAATATAAATTTTAAAATTTTCTTAGCACATTATGACAATGTTTAGCGTCTCGCTGTATCAAGCACATAGCAGGGTAGGTAAAGGGAATCTAGGGACCTAGAGGTAAGACACTCGGTTAACACAAAGACACCATATGTTTGCCATTTGCCGCCACCATTCTGGAGGCATTGCATGTAGAGTAGCGGAGCTTATCGCCGCGTTTTACCTCGTCTCCAAACCGAGGATATTAAATATTTTATTACCTCGAGTGGGAATTGGACCCAAACCTTCGCCACAACTGACCTCGTACAATGGCAAAGTGACAAGAAATTATTGAGATTGCGTTGATGTCTTTTATAGGCCACTGATCATCGGAATAGGACGGAAGCCAAAAAAAAATATTTCAATGAAATTTAATTCTAATCTTTCATTTACTCAGCTTTATATAGCATCGGATGAGATTAATCTATTAAGTAACTATTTTTGTATCGGCCTTCAACGTTTGCGTTTTAAATAAAAAACACGTTTTTTTGCAATTACAATATTGTAAAAGAACAATAGATGAATCTGCTACAGAAGTTACACTGTGACCGTGTCTAAACGATAAGCGTTTAGTTGTTGAATATTACGTAAACTTTTTACCTAAAATAACAAATTAAAATAATTGACGACTTTTAGGTAATTTAATGATTTATCTCCAAACACAAATTAAAAATAATAATAATAGAAACGGTACTCGATATGGTACATTCACTTCAATATTATTACTGTAGAATGAACGAATTACGGTTACCCATGTGTGCGTGGGCGTCTTCCTGTGCCTTACCTACCTACACAAGTAAATGACTTTATTTTCAAAATGGTTCCCCACAAAAGTGTGGTACCTCGCTGGCTGTTTGGTCTAGTTCGCCATTGCAAGTTCATTGTTCCGCTAGTGCTGGGAACACGTTGGAGTCGTAACCGCCGTGTTAGTTTGTGAGTATTTTTTGCGTCAAACTTTGGCCCTCGACGAAACGTTTTTGTGGAATCATCACTAGTTACTTACGACATTTTTAGTATTTAGTTCTGTTTTGTTGTTGGCGTTGAGACGCCAGTGAGTCACGACGATAGTTCATTCGATGTTCGATATATTTATATCGATATGGTTTTTTGTTTGCATCGACGAATAATTACATTTTGAAATTCAAATGAAAGTTCGATCGATTAATTACCAGTTAAAATTTAAATAAAATAAATGTTAAATGAATCAAAAGAGGCGTCAGTTTAAGAGAACGTTTATAAAACGCTGTAACAGCATTAGATATAATATCAAAAAAGTATATACAGTGATTAAAAAGATGTAAAATATTTTTTACATAACCTCTAACAATATGTACATATAAAAGTTATGTTTTATTCAATCTTTACTATTTCTCAGTTGTCATCTGCAATAATAATAATAATATCCAATAACTCTCAACACAATTTAAAGCGTAAATGTCACTTGTTAGATATAGTAATAAACATGATCAAACAAAAGATACAAAATAAAACCAGTGTCGATCACGTGGCCACGTTGGACAACACTAGCCGCGGCGAGCGCAGCAGTCGGCCGGCTCCCTGCGCACATCCGCTTGCGCGTTGAGCCCCGCGCTCGTTCGAAACCCTACTCACGCCATAACATACAAGAAAATATATACAAACTTTAATAATATTGTTATCTCCAAAATATATACTTTCAAAGCATTGTGTGTTCGTGTTGTGCGTGTTAAAGTGACTTTTAGTTGTTATAATTTAACTAAAATTAGATTATTTTAACATTTAAATATATTTAAACTTGCTCAATGTTTTTGTGCTAACTTTAGTTATAATATAATACAGGAAAGAAGACACACGTCTTAGACTAGGAAATTGTTGACTGGAGGAAAGTAAGTATGGCTATCGAATATCAGGTAATTGGATAGATAAAATATAAGCACAGTGAAATACTATCTTACGTCGCCTTTGTAAGTAAATTAGAAAGAAACCCTTCACGTTTGTATTTAAACGGATTAACAGGTCCGGACAAAACTCATGTTGTTAGTATGTACGTGTATGTAACCAATATCTCTTAACCGCATTGTCCTATATTCCGAGTAGATATTAGAATAGCCGGTAATTAATTTGCTACTTTCGTGCCTTTTTCATATTGTAAAAGTAGCTATTATTACAAATAAACTTTATTCATTATAGCGATAATAATTATTTTTTATATAAATGGTAAAATTAATACTGTTCGTTTATATATTATTATATGTCAATGAGTCCAAGAACTTACTTATTTTCAAATGATTGCTGTATTAATAATGCTGAGAAAGATTTGACTCTCACAACAGCTATAAACATATAAAATCAATTTCGCATGGACTTTAGATGACGTAAGGTAGAGTCGTTATAGTTTTGTTACTATGGGGTAGATCTTGTAAAATATTGCCCAAAAAAAATTTAAACGTCTGTCTATATAAATGGATTAGCTGTTCGTGCCTATTATAAAGCAAAAACAATACAAAGATCTTCATAGATACGTTTACGAAAATGTTTTATCTCTACATTATTATTTTACTCGTACCTATAGATAAAATTGTTAAATGTAGGTAAAACCATTTTTATTTCTTTTTAAAATCAATTTATTTCAAAATATACAACATTATCGTTTTACTTTAAGAAAGTATGAATTTTACTACATTATCTTTTAAACATTTATGAATAGTAACTTTGCACGATATATCGATACCCGTAAAATATGTATTATGAAATTAATGAAAACTGACACTGATAGAAGTATTAAAGCCGTACTTGCACGCAAATTGCATATTACAATAGTAGCTCTAATTAGCTCAATCTCATTGGGACAGAACTATCTGAACCATCGAAGTATATCGCTATAATAACGTAAAACTAAAGCTATACATAGAGTTGTAACAACAAAAACAATATAACATAATTCAATATTGCACGTAGAAAGTTTAAGTTATTTACTTTATATTATAATTTTATACATCTGTTTACACTTTCTATTTGTAAATGTGCAACTGCTTAAATATATTATTTAGAAAAAAAAAAAGTTTACCAAATTAAACTATAAATTAAGTTAGAGTACGCAAAGGGAACCTAATGTTAAGACACACCGTTCCTCACTTTCCCAAAGTAAGTAATATTTACTTATTTAGAAAACGTATAAAAATTTGAACGCAGCGGGACTCGAACCCGCGCCTCCTGGAAACCGACCAGGCGCTCTTACCACTAAGCCATGCGTTCTCGCCAAGCTACGTTGAAATTTTTATACGTTTGTTACAACTTATTTATGTTGTTAGCATCTCTATAGGGAGACTCTCTCACTTTAAAAAATGTTTAATAAGTAATATTTATTTTCCTCAATTAAGAATCGAACCCACAACCAGTCGATTTTACAGCTACACTTTGTGCTCCTACGCGACGACTGGTCTCATATTTTATTGAACTATTATGTAAGTATTTATTATTGTTTAATAAATGTATATTCTAGTTCTATATTAAGAAAGGACAAACTAATGTGTTCTGGCCTCGCTACCTCCTTTCGACCCACACGCAAGCCTTGGTTAGCGCCAATAACCAAACATTACTTTCATTGTTTGAATACACCTTTGATATTTTATATTTGAATGGATACTGTATAAACTATATATAAACTATATATTGTAAAATTATATCGTACTTACTTTTAAATCGATTTGCTTATTTATTTAACTAGACTTAATTAGTTAAGTTAAATATAATATTATTAATTTAAAATCCATATTTAATAAACTCAAGTAACAAATTCGTGGCTTCAGTCACGTAACACAACATTGTTACATTACAAACTTCAATTGATGTCAGTACTACGTAAATAGCGCGCTTAATTCATTCCATGTGCCAGTTACTGATGTGCCATAAGTGTAGTATGCCATTAAGTAACGTCAGTAAATATTCGGTATGAATCGTAGTATGTTACATGCAAATTAAAAAAAAATCATGTATGGTTTTTTTTTCCAGCTTCACGCTGTATCCTGCATCCAGCAAGGTATGCAGGGGGTTAAAATTTTCGAGGCACTGCGCGTTGAACGGCGGAACGCCGCGCTTGGCCTTAATACCAGAACCAGAAATGAAAATATTAATAGATAATAATTCATTCCCCCGAGTGTGAATCGAACTCACAATCATCTCGTTCTTACACTTGTGCCCAGCGCCACGACTGCCTCTATTCCTAATGATATCTATTGTTCTATTTATAGTTTATAACTAAATCAACTGAATTTTACCAACAAAATGGTCGTATAGTCTCAGTCCCTTGATGTTTGATAAGTTCAGTTAAAAACGTTCATCACGTTCTTAGCAGTCTAGTCACTAATGTTTATTAATAAGGTGTCTTTTATTATTTATATAATAATATTATGACAAAATATATGTATATTATATATTAAAGTATGCATTTATTAATATGACACATGAACTGTACAAAACCAGAATATTATTAACATTTAATATTAATAAACTTATGTTTATATGTATTTCTAGTAACATAGGTAGTTCGCTATTGGATTAGATTATTAAAACGTGGTGTACATCGCTTTCGACTCACGAGCGCGGGCCACCCATCCGTGTTACTTTCTACAGATCAACATTTGCACTCGATGAATGCTATAATGATTTTAAATCTACAGTTCTACATTTTGATAAATAAGCATAATTTAATACATACATAATTAATTTTTATGAGGCCAGTCTAAGCAAAAGTCAAAGTCAGTGCAAGTTTTAGTATCTTAAACACGACAGGTTTTGGGTACAATTTCGACTTAAGGAAATGAAAAATAACTAGTTTTATTTACCGTCACAAGGTTCCCTCTATCCTGCTATATGCGGGATACATTGTAATGTAGTGTAATTAAGAGTTATGTTAGATATTGTAACTGCAGTGTGTTGGCTGCTTTATTCCACCTATGCATATATACACGCGTATGTGTAAGTCTGCCTTACGAGTTTTTATATCATATCGTAGCTTGTGATACTTTGCTCGGTTATATTTCGAAGGAGTTCGTGTATTTCTATTTAAGTATAATATTTTTTATATAAGGTGGATATATTACACGGAAATTAATATTTACAAAAATGATTCATTTAAATAGTTTTTTAGATATTAATTTATATATATCTTGTTTACAGATTGGGGCGCCCCCAGCGAACAAGGCGAAGTAAGTGAACCCGAGGCCGGTCGTATGCGTCCCGAGGACTATCGCCTCGTGTTCTTGAGTTCAGATTCGTCCTGCCGAGAGGACACAGAGGACTCGGCATCGACTGCGTCCTCTGCTGCGCCGCCCGCGCCCGACGACTGCGACTGGGACTACTTCGAGCCGGGCGCGGCGGCAGCACCACAGCCACCTCCTGCACCTACTAAACATATACCACAGGCTTGCCCGCGGCCTTGTTCCTGTGGCGCCGAGCCGCGTATAGTCGCCGTTCCCGTTCCTGTGCCGGTACCAGTACCGGCTGCACTTTGGCCAGCTCTGCTAGCGTTTCCTACCCAAACACCACCCACCCCACATTGGAGTACGTATCCGGGTTTCCCACCTCTCGATGCTGCAGCTCTTGCACGACTTACGACGGCCGCCGCCGTCGCGGTCACCGCTGCCGCCACCGCGTCCGCTCTGCCGCAAAATAGACTCGAAATGACCATAGACAGAACCGATAAAGCGATACAGTCCGAGCTACAAGTGCCCGAGACTGATAACGATAAGGAAGATAAGAATATCGAACGCGCAGTCGAGCACGATCCGTCAGATGGTATCAAAGTAATTGCCGAAAATTCAATATCAGTGTTGTCAGAGGCAGTGGACACAATGCCGGACCATCTTGACGCGGAGAATGCGTTTCCATCCTCTAATGAATCAGCAAATTCAAGCGATTCAGAGACAGGTATAACGAGGCAAAGCTATGATCTACGTAGTGGCGCCCCCGAGGAGCCGGCGACGTCAGATGAGGACTCTGACGACTCAGGAGGGGGAGGGGGACAATTTTCTAGAGTTTTCGTGGTCAACCCTGCAGACTCTTCTTCTGATATGGAGGATAACGCAGACAGTAGTGGTATTGATTGCGACGACTCCTTTGACAAAAAATCAGACAGTTTAGAAATAATTGCCGCGGAAATTCCACTAGAAAGGAACGTGAACATATTACCGGAAGTGAGTGAAAATGTGCCTCAAAATAATCATAACATTGAACTGTTAGAATCTGTAAATTTTTCTCAAGAATTTCCCCTTATATCTTATAGTAAAAATAGTGATGAAAGTAGTGGAAATATGTCGCGAAAATCTAACTTTATAAAATTTTGTGATGAAAATATGTTACAAAGTGAAGTTTGTGAAAAATTTAATAGTTTTAATTCTGTAAGTGACGGATACTCGGGCTCAAGTTGGGACTGTCAAAGTAATCTAAACAATAATTGTAATAGTAGTAGTCTCTCAGAAAATATAGAGTGTGATTCTTTGGATAACTCCTTTAACTCGGATTGTAACATAAAAGTGTCAGTACAGTTGCCTTCGAGCGATAATATCGACGAAAAAGTAATTTCAAAAGGTCTACGACACGAACAATTAAGGCAATTATCACCTTCACCGGAACTAAAACAAGAGGAAACGAGTTTACCCTCAACAACATTACATGAAGAAAAAATAGACTTGTTTAAAGGTATTGAACGAACGCTCAGTGAATTATTGAAGAAAGAATTAATGGAGGACCAAGGAGAGGAGAAAATGCACGGTTCGCGGCCGGTTTGCGCTGCGACGGAGGGGAGCGCGGGCGCACCTGTAGCGACAACAGTTTGCCGCTCGCGCCCGACGAGTGCGGATGGGTCCGCGCGTTTCACTAGCCGCGTTATGATAACGCACGATCGTGTCTCCGTTGTCACGTCAGACACGACGCGACTCATGCGTGACATTACAGTGCACCACACTAACTTGCAAAACGAACCGGAACCGGACGCCCCTGATCAAAACGAAACAATCGAACGATCTGACGACGAATCGGCGCAACCTTCAGGTGGAGTGACGGTTGTTAGTAATGCCAACACTCTCTCAGCGGTTGTGTGTCTCGAGGAGGGGCTCGCAGATGACGACTCGTGGGTCGAGGACGTCAGCCACGACGATGTCACTTCTCAATCGGACACAGATTCGGGCGACGAAGCGACGTTGCCCACGCGTGGGGAAGAGTTTGCTTATTGTAGGCGTTCCTTAGATTTTACCTTACATACGATAGTTGAAGAAAGTTGTGAAGAAAGTGAAACCGAACATACTATTAAAAAACAACGTCCTATTTCGGCAACTGAGCTCGAAAAATACTTTTTCTTTGGTTTAGGCGATGGAAGGAACATTCGCGATGACGATGATGCGGTATCAGAGACATCGAGTGTATGTAGTGAGGGTGCGGAATCGTTTATTGATACAGAACAACCACGAAAGAGTGGTGATAGCAACGAACTCGTTTCTTCGAGATTGGAAAATTATTTTTTGTCTGGCTTTATGGGTTTTAATCAAGAGCGACGTGACTCCGACGGATCAGGAAGTGTTGGGAGTGACAGTGAAGGTAAACAAAGCCCCGAACATAGGCGAAAAAGGTTGGTCCGTGCCAGAGGTACTCCACGGTCACATTCTTCTTCCTTGGATAACTTATTAGCAGGCGATGAACCTTCCCAAGATAATCCAGAGATCTCAGATGGCTCGAGTACTGAAACAGAAGACCACCATGAATCATTGGAAAGGCTAGATACACAAGGAGAAACAAAGCGAAAGAAAAGTAAGAAGCCACGTGGATCGCCCGCTGATGAGAGAAGACAATCGGTTGAGTTTTCAGAAGAAACTCGTGACGATACGAGATCTGTTTCTGAGGGTGAAGATGGAAGGTTGACGCCTCGTGCCGAATTTCCACCTTTAGGCTCTGAACTTTCAGAATCTAAAAAACAAACAAGTAGAGATAGTGGTTTTGTAGGTAGCTGTGATGATTTATTAAGAAATGGTGACAGTAGCTCTGAGTTTACAAGATCCCATGAGCCTAAGATAGAATTAGAAGAAATAATAGAAGAAGTAAGACCTGACGTAGATGAACGCGTCGAACGCCCACCTTCATCTAGACCACCACCGAGCCCACTAACAAGAAAAGATAGCTTTAATAACTGGTCATCAGACGAGGAGACGAATCTTATGATGACAAAAATGCGTCAATTATTCAAACAAATGATTCACACAACAAACGTTAGGACATCTACCCCTGCGTCGTCAAATTCAGAAAGCCCTCGCCCCCCGAAACCGCCTCAGTTGCTATACTTTGAAAGTGAACTAACTAGATTAATGAAGACCGTCCCGGGCATACGCGACGAGGAAGTTCGAGAAATCGTAGAGTATTTATCGAGTGAAGATACGTGGAGTGATTCCTATGACTCTTCTGATTATGCCGGCTCTGATTTAGAAGGTACAGCGGCAAATAGATCAACGTTGAGAAAGCAAATTTCGGAGAGCTGCCGCGAAATTATCGATGAATTTGATCGCGGTAATAGCGAGGCCGGCTCTCTGGAACGCGATGCGGTAGGCGCTTATCAAAGATTGGCAGCGACGCTCGGTCGAGCTGGAGATGGATCCCCGCCTTTATTTGGAAAAGTAATGCGCCATATAGGTGGTAGATTAGTTGCATTGATGCACGAAGTATCTGGTGGCACATCACCGACCACAGACGACGATAGTGCATCAGAGCCCGGTGCGCTGGCCCGCAGTCGATCTCATGACATTCTAGAGCCTACAGCGAGTAGAGGTAGCGTTGCGAGTGATAGTGAAAGATTTTCGTGGCGTGGTAGTTTTGAGTCTGCTTTACTAGCAGCTGATTCGCGAGGAACGTTGGGTGGCGGTGCTGAAGCGAGAAGATCACCTGCAGGAGTTGAGCTTGCGGCCCAGAAATCACATTCGAGGAGTTGTGGTGCCATCAGTGGCAGTGAAGATCGTCTATGGAGAGGAAGACGAAGAGCTTCCGCGCCTGATGCAGAGGTAAGAAACTGATAATATTAAATATTTGTGTATAACTATCCTAACCTATTAACTTTTTGTGAAACTATACTGATATAATTACAGTAAAAGCCTTATATATGTATATGACCCCTTGACGCATAAAATACACGTTGCCTTAGCAACGAGATTGTCACTATATAAAAACTAAATAACAGAAAATATACAACAAAACACAATTGTGTCTATAATACTAATTTTCCGAATTAAAATATTTTTAAATGGATTATTATATCCAATGTATTGTCTTAATTTAACTTTAAAAGTGCTAAATTAATTATACAAATTTTTCCTTCTATTCGCCTATTAATAATTATTAATTTAAATATATAAATATGTTTTGTGTTGAGAATATCTAATAATCTGATCACATGATCAAAGGTAAACGTTTTATTTATTACTATAAGGTAAAACATAGGTCATCGTGGTGCACGGACACAAGCATAGGAATTAAAAGGCAACGGTTGTGGGTTCAATTCTTATCCGGGGAAATAAATTATTTAATATCTTCATTTCCGCCTTCTGGTAACAAGGCAAAATGAGGCCTTGAGTTCCACTACTTAACATGCAATGCCTCGTGATTACGGCGGAAAGTGGCGAACTTGTCTTAACATCTTCCATTGACTTCCCTGCTTTATGAGGGATACAGTACTATATATAATACAAGTGAGTTCTATTACCACCTTTGAAATATAAATAGTTTCCGTTGAGATTGCTCATCGTGGTGCTATTTATTTGATTATCATTTTAATTTCACGGATGAAAGTAAAAGTCGAAAAATAAAAATACTTTTCAAATATAATAATATATGCACCTGCACAAATACATCATTTGTGACATCCATAACTTTCAAAATTCTCAAAAACTAGATATTAATATACGATTGATAAATTAAAATTTATGTTTCATATTGATAAATTTCGGAAGGAATGTTTTGTTGTTTGTTTGTTTTTCCAACTGCACGGAGTATACAGTATATCAAAATTCTATATTAAAAGACGATAATACTTTCGAATCGCCGATCGTGTAGGTTTACGATTTTACTTTTCACTATAAAAAATAAATAAATAAATAAAAATATATAAAAAATAATAATAATAAATAATGATACAATAAATTGCTCTAGTCCGAAGAAGAGCAACGTGCCGGTTCGCTGCCTCGTCTGCCATCTGTCACCCCTACAAACCCAGTACCGGCTGGGCCAGTGAAGTCTGCCCGATACCGTCCACCAGGCTTCAGAACAGCGACCAGGGCGGCTTCTGCACCTGGACTTCATGTTCCTAGAAGACGAAGGGCTCCACCAACGCCTCAACTGCAGACTACAGCTCCTTCAGCACCCGCATCCGCCCCTAGTTTACAAGGTAAGTTAGATTATATTAAGTATATTAACTATAAAGATCTCATTTAAATGGTCGTTAGTGCTGTTGTCGTATTCCTTGAATTACATATGTATGTGCTTTATTCGACGTTTCGACTCGACTTTTTAAGGCTGAGCTTTGTTGAATACTATATTAAAAAGGGTAATTATGTTTATATACAGGATTTGATGACTGTTAGTTTCAATTAACTTATCAACAAAGAAATATCAAGTGTCACAAATTTATAAAACTTTTATCAAAGTTAAAGATAGCGTGGAGGCATATGGTACTCATTTTTAATATACATTTTTTTAATATTTCTTTAAAATGTACACGAGATTATTTATTAATATATTGATTGTTCTGAAAGAGAGACTGAGTGAATGTTATGCATTTTTCAAAGTAGGTATATATACATTACAGCGAGTTACTAGCAAAGACATAGTTGAAGGTTTCACGATAAGACAAAACTCGTGTATTTTTAAGCTATCAGTTATTACAATTTTATGCGCTGACAAAATAAAAATATTAATCACGTTGCAATATATTAAAATTACACGAAAGCAATATATTTTACACAATGTTTAAATTACAAATTATATAATGAATCGTTTTACAATTGATTGGTAAAATATTTTTTTGGTCATTCTCCGTAATTTACCTCAACAAAAAGCTTTTCTATTCACTTTTATAAGCCTCCCTCAATGCTTACTTCCAAAAGTTTATTACCCGGCGCGTTTTACTTTCGCCAAATGCCAGAAATTAACTTGCCCTAGTCTCAGATACAAAGCCGGTATTACAATTATTAAATACACAGCTGGCTGTTAAACATTCTACTTACATAATATTGGTTATGAGTGTAAACACTTTTATAAAAACGAAATAATTTTATCGTGTTAAATGTACGTGTCAACATAAATTAAAACGTGCATGTCTTGTACCTTTTTGTTAATTTAGATTTACAGTTTTAATTTTTCGTTTGTGATAAGTGATAAGTGTGGAACCTTACTAACTACGTTCCTATGTATAGCACTTACATCATTGTTAACTGACTTCTTTTTTTACATATTTTTTTTAACTTCACGCTGTATCCTACACACCGCAGGATAGGCAGAGGTAATCTTATGATAAGACACTCCGTTCTCCGTTTTCTGCCGAATTCTGCGAGCATTGCGTGTTGAGCGGCGAAATTCAACACTGCGGTTTGCCCTGACACCAGAGTGAAGAAATAAAAATTTTGAATAATTCATTATATAGGTGGTGATCCTCGTGTGGGGATCGAACCCACAACCAATGCCACGACTGGCCTTTTTCAACATGAATATTCTTCTTTATCCAACCGCAATCCATTAAAGTGAAGCTTGTTAATTTAAGATTGACCTCGTTCCTGAAGTAAAATAATCAGGATACAGAGTTATCAGGTAGCTATCAAAGCTACCTGCAGTAACAAAGTGAATTAACTGATCCAAGTTTTCTAACTTCATGTCAATGAACTCTTAAATCGAAATGCTCTCCACGCGCCAATTAGCGGTCACAGATTGTGGTTCCATTGCTTTAGAAAATTTTAATTCTATGACAATTCAAAAACGTAATCCTATAAATTTTTCTTTGGACAGTGAAATAAAACATTTCATTGGAAATATGAGCCTGTTGATGTTGATGATGTTTCGAAAGAGGAACGTAGTTCAATCTAATAATGAATAGGTATAGGTATATGAAAAGTAGGTACAACAATACGTTCTTTTTGTTATTTAATAAAAAGAAAATATTTAAAATTGTAATGTTTCGTAATCAATACTGAAGCAAGCTTTTTCTTTTATAAAATTATACTTAATATACACAATTTAACAAGGTGAATACGTCGATTTGTATTTAGATTCAGTTATTTTATTAAATATAATAATAAAATAATTTTATTGCTTTTACTTAGTATGGTGTTGTTCTCATATTTAATAATTTTTCACAAAACAGTTATTCCGTTCTAAAATTTAAATGCGATACGCAATTTTAATATAATATACATGTCTTAAGTTTAGTATTAGAGGTTTTTTTTTATCTTGAAAGATATACACTAAAATTAAATAGACAAGGTTTTCCTCAAACGTTACGCCGTTTTGATATACTTGACCAGGTTAAAAAGTAGACCTAACTGTATTGCTACAACCATTTTCTATGCTCGTGATTATTCTTTTGTCTGTAATCATGACCCTAATGTATTATTTACTAAAAGTAACTTGCGCTCGAACAATTACAATTAATTACAAATAATTGATGGAAACGTTTGTATGTATAGATAGGTACTGCCTGTCAAAAATGTAGTGGCAGATAAGTAAAGTTTAAAAAAACACCTTCACGCCTTCCCCTGCTTTCCGCCGAGTTCTAGTGGCATTGCGTGTTGACGTAACTCCACGCCGCCTTTTGCCTGGCCACCAGAGCGAAGAAATGAAAATATAAATGCAAATAAATATTCCACTTTCACGAGAGGGGATCGAACCCACAATCAGTCAAATTTTACAGTCACACTTTGTGCTACTGCGCCACGATTGGCTCTAAAAAAAGGCACTTTACAATTAAAAGTTAGAAAAACCAGTAAGGCATCGATTTTAACTAGTATCGACGTACTCGAAGATATGTTCTTATTTTTGTCAACATCACGCATCTCATGCAATTTGCGAGGTTTCCACTCATTTAATGACACATTCTCTACTTTCCACTTATTTAATGACATGGCGTATTTCTGTGACAACACCGATACACCATTTAAGTATAAACATTCACATAAATGATGTTTTAACCTACTGTTTTTGCATTTAATATTATCTAAAGCTTAAAAAATAAATAAAATGTAATTTTCTTAATAGACAAATATTTTTTTTAAATATTACTATATTATTATTTTTTAAAAATATATAATAATATCCGATTAACACAAATTATATCATAATAATAATTTGTGTTAATCGAGTAGTTCAAAATACATATATAATCGATTAATTTTCACTCATTTGCAACACTTGCTTGATAATAACGTAATACCTTTCAAAAAATACCAATGCCGGTTCACTGATAACGTTTCCGGTTTATCAGATGTAACAGCACTAGTTCTACCACATACGCAATACGAATCGGCATCTGGTCGAGATCTGGTTTGCTCTGCGCTCTTTATTAGCTGACCTTACTGAAGTAAGCCGAAAATATTGCAAAACACGGTTTGACCCGGATCCGAATAGTATTGTTTTGTTTCTCTGCACTAGTGATGTAGATGATTATGGTAATAGTATAGGGTATTTAGGTAGGCTCATCATATAATTGTATAATGATATAACGATTAAAAAACAGTTGCTTTGAAAAAAAATATAATGTTTAAAAAGAAAATTTGAAGCCGTTATAGCGCCGTAGGACATGTTGAGATTGTAAATGCGATTATGAATTCGATACTAAATTTCCCAATACCTAGTCGAGTCAATTTACTATTTTCATGTTCCCGCTATGATAAAACAAAGTGCTGTATTATGTTCCGACACTCATCACGCATTGTCTTGAATTCGGTCGGAAACAGAAAATTGGAATGTCTTGAGACTATGTACTCTCTACATTACTTTATGCATATAAATTATACAGTATAGGACTTCAATTTAAAAAAAGGTAAAACATGAAATAGATATGGGTTACGACAATTATGTATAAGTTACAATGCGAGGCCAGTCGTGGCGCAGCGGCACAAAATGTGACTGTATATACCGACTGTTTGTGGGTTCGATCCCCACTCAAGGAAATTAAATATTTACTTAAATTTATATTTCCATTTCTTCGCTCTGGTGTCGAGGCAAAGCGCAGCGTTGAGTTCTGCCACTTAATTCGGCAGAAAGTGGAGAACAGAGTGTCTTACACTAAGTTCCCTCTTCCTACCCTGCTGTGTGCTGTGTCGTTTTGAGACACAGCGTGAAGCTGAATTAAATTTACAACGTTCAGAATACCTTAAAGACTGAACTGGCCATTGTTTTGACTATAAGGCATCACCTATGTACATATCGGTTCCGTGTCAATCGGCGTCTGTTCTGAATATATAATGAGTTATACTGTACATATTTGAATAACATTAAAGCAAAAAGTTGAACATTTATCAGGATAGCACTATACAAATTATTTGCTTTACACTATTTTTTCCTATAATTGTTTGAATTGAACATAATTTTCTCCGGCTTTATGTCGGTTCTCATAGGAAATTACGATTACGGAATTAAATTACGAAGAGAGAACGAAAAACTCTGTGCGGATTCCACGTGTAAATACACGTAATACATGTAATGAGCATTCTTTTAAAGTGTAAAGATATAGCCTGTTTCAAACCATTGGGAATATGGGAAGAAACCAAAGTAGGGTAAATTTTATTTGCAATTAACAAATAAATATTATCAATTGATCATTTAAAATTCGGCGGACAGTGGGAAATGGAAGTGTCTTAATGGGAATGTAGTGCCTTATCATTAGATACCTAGGTTCCCTCTGTATACCGTGCTATAATAACTTGCGTAAAACATCCTACAGCTAACAAAGAAAAAGCATAAAACATAATACCTACTTCCTACTATTTTTATTATTAAAAAAAATATCGTTTTTTATTCATTCAGTTAAATTTTGATTTGCAGTTAGTGATATTTTGTTTTAAAACAATTGCTGTACTATTTTATAATAAGGCCTGAGTGTCGTATCTCATGATCGAGCTGTTGCCTAATTTCATGCTTTAACGACCACTGTTTACATTAACCGGTTACAATTTATCTATATTAAAATAATTATACCATTTAATTGTATATTCGACTAAAATAAAAAAATATTTCACGTACAGAAGTTTAATTATTAAGTAAATGCCTATAGAAAAAAAATGGCCAAGAATCATCATAATTTTATGTTTTAGTTTTATATTCAAGTATTTTTACTTGAATATAAAACTAAAACTTTTTTTTCTTTTAATATAGTGTTATGACGGCAAATATTCTTAACATGTAACCAATTGTGTCGGTGATTACTATATCGACGTGTTATTAATGCTTTCGCTCCACTCTTTCTCACAGTCACTCGAGATTCCATAGATATAATAGTGTAGAATATAAATGAAGTATTTCAAAATGAAACTTCTCAATAAGCCCGGCGTTCAGTTCCGCCACTCAACACGCAAAAATTCGACGGAAAGTGGACAAACGGTGTGTTTTGACACTAGAGTTTCCCTCTGCACAGAGCGCTGTGTGCAGGATACAGCGTGAAGCTGATAAAAAAACACGTTTTTTTAATATATAGTTAAAATCTACGTGTTATTGCATACTGTTTTTCATGTCTATTGACAATCCAATATTAGTCCTTCGCCGCGTTCGCACGGGCGTATTTTAAATGTACCTATCTTATTCTCAACTGCCTTAACGAAATTTGTACCGAGTTGATCATTATGGCACTGGACACGTCATTATATTTAACGCCTTACACCAAATAATAGTATAGAGAACAGAGATCTTACTTAAAATAGAAATTATTTAAATTATTTATAGAAAAGTGTAGTACAGAGAAATAATGCTCATGTAATAACATTCATTTCATAACTTTAATAATTATTATAATATTTCGAATTGAGTAAAAAATCGAGACCTTTTATCAATATTATGTTACAATTCACTGCCAGTCGCGTACAGAGCTGAAATTGCGCAATATATTTTCGAGGCGTTGAGAATTTAAATGAATTTATTTATCACTTTAATAAATAATAACATAAACTATAACATTATAATCAAGTGAGATCTTGCGGAAATTTGATTTCATTATAAAGTTATGAGTAAATCTGTGAAATTAAAGATAAATATGTATAAATAACCCTAAGATATGGTGCAACGCTGGTGTCGGCAGTTGTCGTGACCGCCTACCTCCAAAGGCTTATATTACGATGAGGTAACTATGTAAGTAGCACGGAGTAGTACGCTCTAAATGTCACATAGATTATTTCATTGATTAGCAACCCTGCCTGATCGGAGTCGGACATGCATAGCTATAGTAATACTAAGTTCTCACGTTACGAAAACATTTCCTTTATAAAAAAAAATTAAATTAAATTAGCTTCACGCTATATCCCGCATACAGCAGGGTAGGCAGAGGGAACCTAGTGTTAAGACACTGCGTTCCCCACTTTCTGCCGAATTTTGGAGGCATTGCGTGTTGAGTGGCAGAACTCAACGCCGCACTTTTGCCTCGACACCAGAGCGAAGAAATGAAAATATAAATTTAAGTAAATATTTCATCTCCTCGAGTGGGTATCGAACCCACAACCAGTCGGTTTTACAGTCACACTTCGTGACGCTGCGCTACGACTGGCCTCATGTCCCATTTCCTTTATAAATTGTATATATAATATATTTTTTCTCTTATAGATATTGAGCGTAAAGCACTGTAGTGAAGTAGAGTTAGATAAATATTACAATGTTTTTTAGCTTCACGCTGTATCTACGGAAAATTATAGAATAGGCAGGAGGAACCTTGGAACTTAGTGTTAAGACATTCTGTTCATATTAAGACATTCTCGTTTCCCACTTTCCGCTGAACTCTAGAGGCTTTGTGTGTTCAGTAGCGGTATTTAACGCCGCGCCTCGTTATCAGAGCGAGGAAATGATAATATGAAATATTTCGAGTGGGAACCGAATCCATAACCTGTCGTGGTTACAGTAGCACGCTTGTGCCCCTGCGCCATGACTGGCCTAACCTTCAATGTCTTCTACAAAATAAGTTATTTCTAAAAAAAGTGACGATCAGGAGTTCCTGTCAAGAATTATACTGATATAATAATTTGATATACTAATGTGATGAACACGTATACTTCTTACTAATAGTTTGAGTAACAAAGTCGCTTTCAAGTACAATGTGCAATACACACTAAGGAAGGCAAAACTAAAATCTTAGATCAATCCGAGGTCAACAGGTTTAGCGACGTAACTCGGATGAGTTTATATTTTTATGATACATACATACATAAATGATGTATATTCTTGTATAATAAACTTTTATATAAGCACTCTTATATTGTACATATATATACACCTTAAGCTTCACGTTGTTAACAAGAAACGAAATTTATCTAAAAAAATATAGAACTATATTACACATTACTCATTTTAAAAATATTGAGTTCCTGCCTGCATCCTTTGTCTCAAAGAGATTTTTTTACACTTTTCAATATCTTATATTAAACGATTTTTATGCATATATTATAAGTATATAATGCTTAAATCTATCGACTTTTTTCTTGATTTATTGATTTCATGTAAATTCGTATTAAATTATTTGTCATCATACCAACATTATTTTACGGTAAGTACCTATAAACACTTTTGCGTATACTTAGACAAACCAAACCAAAGTTTGTCAAACCTTTATTAATAGTATCACATTTGTACGGATATGAATCCTTCGACCTCGTTTAATTTATATGTTCGTTTAAGAACATATTAACAACAGCCACCTTGTACAGCCACCGTATAAAAAAATTAAATTCCTTTTATTTTGGCGGAAAAATTGCAATCGATACTTGGTTTAGGTTCGCTTATGTTTTAAGCTCGAAAACGTCAATATCGCAAAAACCAATCAATCAATAGGTAACCTTAATAAAACAAGAACTTCAAAAACAACAAAAGTAACAGCAATAATAAGAATTAAACGAAAATATCTGGGAACAGTTCTCTTGTATCAACAAGCCGATCTATTGTAAAAATGGCGGATATAATCCGACCGATGACAAAACGTCACGTTTCAAAGTAAAATGTTCGCTGTATCTGTGCTCTATAATTTATTAGTATTAAAATGCGTTTTGAATTGAATAGAAATTAATTTGAAAATAAAATGGCATTTGAGTGTTTTTAAATGTAAGCTATTAAATAAATTATAATTTTTAACAAGAGAAAATAATTTAACGCATTTGTATAATTCTAATATCATATATCCAGTCTAAAAGAGTTATATACGTCCTATAGATATTAGTCAATAGTTTTATTTATAGTGCTATTAGTAGGTACTTCCATAATTATTTTTATAACATATTTTAACTCCATCAATCGTCACCTGTTAAGTCGCCATTTTCAGGTTTGTTTACCTATTACGACTCCCTGAACAGAGTATTTATAGGTAAATATCTGTTTTTTTACTAGACTAGTCGTATTTATATATATGTTTATTATAATATAATCTTAATCTATTATGCATACACGTCAGCTCGATAGTATATAAAATCAAAATAAATCAATAGTATAATCGATAGTATTTACTTAAGTTTAACTGTAAATTGCATTGTTAAAACAGAAATTATACATAGGTATATAGTTTTTAAAGCAAAGCAGCATTTTACATATATTTTTCTTTTTTAGTAAGTATATGGACTCGATGCTATAATGCTAACGAACAACACGTTACGACACAGCCCCGTGAAATGTTTACTTATGTTCCCGCTATGAATTTACGCACCTTGCCAGTCGTTGACCTAATCTTAAAGCATGGAGATAAAACACATTGTTGTAAAATAGGAAATGGATGCTGTAACGTTAAAAATTTATATAATATTCACATTGACGTTACTTCAGAAATCTGTTCACGGGGTCTGGCTTAGGTTGTTAAAATACTTGAGAGGAAGTTGTAAATGTAACGCATAGCAACATATGCAGGTTGTTAATGCACTTCTAAACATATACCTATTTGACATTATTTTGACATACATACAAGAAATCTCGTAAATGCACTAATGACATATGTCAAAATAATGTCAAATAAGACATTTTAACCGTCTTCATTATGGTAAGTAATAGTAGATATAAATATTATAATTATAGTTTTTTTTATCAAAAAAAAAATCGTTATCTATTTCATAAGATATGAAATTTTATCATTCATATCTAATTGCTTTTAAAAGTGGCAATTTGTGAAAGAATTTTATAATAGCAATTTAAAATAATAAAAACGATCTCCATTTCATATTCGATTGTATAACAAACAATTGTGATAGGTAATTACGATTTTAGGGTTCATAAAAAAATCGTACAGTAATAAAAGTTCCCACTTAACCACTTTCTAGCGTCATCATGGGAAAACAGCATTCGAATGTTTTGCAACCCGTGTTTACATCTAGATGAGAACTTTCTCTACGTACACAGTGATAATGTACCGCGCTCTCGATAATACTTACTATTATCTACAATCGCTTCGTTTATCTTTCATTATATATCTTTTGTATAGATATTGAAAATATGTATATACAATTTACTTATCTGTATAGGAATTTAATTACAATTCAGTTCAATATACGAAAAGTCGTCTTGGCGCAGAGGCACAAATGTGTGAGTGTAATGGTTGTGGGTTTGATTCCGACTCGAAGGAATGAGTTATTATTTTTTCGCTCTGGCACTGAGACAAAAGCTAGGGGTTGAATTTCGTCACTCAACACACAATGCCTCGAAAAATTAGGCGGAAAGTGGGAAACGGAGTGTCTTGCCACTAGGTTCCTTCTGTCCAGCCTACTGTGTGCGGGATACAGCGTGGAGCAATATAAGACGATAAACTCTTCAGTTAGTCAATTTCGATTTTAATTCGAAAATTGCCAAATTTGTATGGATTTACATAGATACATATTATATTTTGTAATAAAAGAACCGAATTTAAATATCAAAATGGTTACCATTCCGTAGACCAAGTCGCGCTGATGCGAATAATTAAAAGATATTTTTTTGTCAAATAAAGTGTTCTTGAAACTGCGAAACCCTCATCCTGCGTATATCATCATCAACAGCCGTTAATCATCCACTGTTGGACATAGGCCTTTCCCAATTCTCGCCACCACACCCGATCTTCAGCTCTTCGTATCCATCCGCTTCCTGCCACCTTCTTTAGGTCGTCGGACCATCTAGCAGGGGGTCGTCCCACCGGACGTTTTGTACGGGGTCTCCACTCTAAGACCCGTCTGCCCCAACGGCCGTCGGCTCTACGACAGATATGCCCCGCCCATTGCCACTTCAGCTTACCAATTCTTTGAGCTATGTCGGTAACTCTGGTTCTCCTCCGGATTTCCTCATTTCGGATTCTATCCTTTAGAGATATACCGAGCATAGCCCGCTCCATGGCTCGTTGAGCGACTTGAAATTTATGGACGAGGCCTTTTGTTAGAGTCCATGTCTCAGCCCCGTACGTCATGACCGGGAGAACGCACTGGTCGAATGCCCGAGATTTCAGGCATTGAGGTAGTGGCGAATCGAAGATCTGACGAAGTTTTCCGTATGCTGCCCAGCCTAATTGTATTCTTCTGTCAGCTTCTTTGTCGAAGTTGTTTCTACCTAGTTGTATAGTCTGACCTAGGTAGATATATTTCTGAACAACTTCGATGCTAACATTTTCGACGATAACTGACCTTGGGTCTACGAATGAATTGAACATGACTTTAGTCTTATCCAAGTTCATTCCTAGACCCACCCGTCTGGAAGAAGCACTTAGGCTTTGCAGCATTTCTGATAGCCCTTGCAGCGACTCGGCCATTATAACTATGTCGTCAGCGAATCGAAGGTGTGAAATGTATTCGCCGTTGACATTGATACCCTGTCCACTCCAGTCAAGTGTTTTGAAGACATCCTCTAAAGCGTTAGTAAACAGTTTCGGAGATATTACATCTCCCTGTCTTACTCCACGCTTCAGAGGAATTCGTCTTGTCTGGACATCCTGAATTTGGACAGTCATCGAAGCGGCGTTATATAAACATTTCAACACCTCGATATACCGCCAATCGACTTGACATCGCTGCAGAGAATCGAGAACAGCCCAGGTTTCGATAGAGTCAAAGGCTTTTTCGTAGTCCACAAACGCGAGACATAGAGGGCGATTATATTCCTCGGTCTTCTGTACAATCTGTCGTAGTGTGTGGATGTGGTCTACGGTACTGTAGCCTTTTCGAAACCCGGCCTGTTCAGGAGGTTGGAAATCGTCAAATCTTCGAGCAAGCCTATTTGATATGACTCGTGAGAACAACTTGTAGACATGGCTCAGAAGTGCTATCGGTCTGTAGTTCTTGAGGCGCGTTTTATCACCTTTTTTGAAGAACAAAATAACCACACTTCTAGACCATGCCTCCGGCGTTGTACCCTTGTGTAGGACGGTATTAAAAATCTTTTGGAGCTGCTCCAGGACAACACGTCCACCAGCTCTTAAGAGTTCCGTGGTAATACCATCCTCCCCAGGTGCCTTGTTGTTCTTGAGTTGCTCAAGAGCCATCCCAATTTCGGCAATCTCGATGTCCGGTAGCTCGTCGGTGAAGTGACGGGTTAACTTGGCACGTTTGTCATCCGCGTCTTCAATAGTAGGTTTAGGTGCATGAGAGGAGTACAGTGTTCCATAAAAAGTTTCGGCTTCTAGGAGTAGATCTGGTTTTGATGTGATGACTCGACCGTCGGATGTTGTCAGTTTCGCCAAATGACTCCTTCCCAATCGCTTAGCAAATACTTTAGAGCCTCTATTTCGCTCTATAGCATATTCAATTGCTCGAAGATTGCTTTTGCGGAGGTCAAATCGTATTTGCTTCTTTACACGCTTATTGAGAAGGCTGAAATTTGGCGAATCCGCAGACATCTCACGTCTCTGCCTCATCAGATCCACTGTTTCGGCCGAGAGTTTCGATGATTTACTCCTCTGAGTTCGTTGGCAAAAAGCCTCTCCCACTTCTCGGATGACATTCGTGAACTGATTGGTACATTGTTCAACATCCTCCGTGGTCTTCAGCGATTGGAATCGATTTTGGAGTTCCAGCTGGAACTCAACAGATTTAGTGCTGATATGGCGTTGTGACGGTCGGAGCGGAGTCGGAGTTAATAAAGCCTTCTAAGTATATAAATATCTTGATTAGCCTTGACGAAAAACTGACATTCCGGAATAATTATAAGAAACAGGGTATTTTACATATAATATCTACGTTAAATGGTGTGACGTAATGTTAAAACTGAGTACAAAAGACAAAATAAAATTTAAATTATAATTTCAATTCGAAAGTTGTTCTGGTAATTAAGAGTAGAAGTTTACTTTTTAAAAGGTAAAATATAATATAATAACATTATACGACATAAGTGTCGTACTTATTAAAAATGTCGGTGTTTTATCCCTTAATGCTACAAAAACATTAGGGTGGGTTGTGTTACCGGATATGCGCACATTAAACTTATTATTATTATAAGAAAATCGATGATTATATCATGTTACTGGGCAGGCCGACAGTAAAATAATTACTTTTTAGAAAACATAAAATCTTCGAACGTAGCGGAATTTGAACCTGCACCTCTTTGAAAACTGTCCAAGCGCCAACTAAGCCATACGTACTCATGCGTCGAAATTCCAGGTTTTCAAAAAGGCGCAAGTTCAAATCCCGCTGCGTTAAAAAAAAATATAGTTTTCTAAAAAGTATTTTTCCTTCCTCAGTGTGGAATAATACTTGAAAATAGTAAAATAATTAGTCAAAATAGAATACTATGTATTAAAATATTAGTAATTTATGATTATTTATTGGTCAAAAGTATGTTTCGATCGTTTTGACGTAGTTTGGTGATAATTGTAATTGTAGGTTTTGAGTAAATGGTCAAAATGTGTTCCATAGAGTTAAGCTGTGGAACGATTTGATGTCATTTATGTCAGTTATATACGTATATGTCACTTTTAAAAAGTAATTTTATTTTAAATACGTAAGTATTTTTTTAATTACATTGTGCAACATAGCTTCGCTCAGCTCCACTCGTGCACAGCATGTGGCGGATCCTAGTTTGTTACTAGCGACCCGCCCGGGGCTTCGCCCGCTTGTCCAAGACGATTTTCCGTCAGAATGACTTCCGTAATCTAATAACATTATCATTGTAAGGTCAATATCCATACAATGATAACTATATTTTTTTCAAATTCAATAAAACACTCATTTTGTAGCATCATTGTCTCATGCAATTCTTTATATTACAACATAACTTTTGTATTTATAAACCGATTAAAATAAAACAAATACTGTAATTTATCATTTACTTCGGCCTTGTTTCTTCATTGCAATAGCTATATCATAGAGATATGTAATGTATTATACTTAACAAAAGGATTTATCAATATACATATATCAAAAAAAATTACAAAAATCTATTTCACTAATGAAAAATATAGTATTTTTTCCTACATACAAGAAGTCAGCTTATGTATATAAATCACATTATGCATTTTAAAGTTAATTATACATAATTATAATTTGTACCTGTGTATAATATAACACTCACGTGTTTATTAACGTGAAGCCTTATGTAAATGCATTAAAAGTTGTTGATCAACATTTCTATGGATTCAATGTTAATATAAGCAGTGACACGTACCATAAAGTTCTCCTTCGGAAATGAAGAAAAATAATCTCTTATTTTTCAGCTTCCGTACTATAAATCCGAAATATAAAGAAATAAATATACACAATGAGGCCAGTCGTGGCGCAGCGGCACGAAGTGTGACTGTAAAACTGACTGGTTGTGGGTTCGATCCCCACTCGAGGAGATGAAATATTTACTTAAATTTATATTTCTATTTCTTCGCTCTGGTGTCAAGGCTAAGCGCGGCGTTGAGTTCTGCCCCTCAACACGCAATGCCTCCAGAATTCGGCAGAAAGTGGGGAACGGAGTGACTTAACACCAGGTTCCCTCTGCCTACCCTGCTGTGTGCGGGATACAGCGTGAAGCTGATAAAAAAAAATATACACAATATATTTCTCAATCAACATAAAAAATCATCTAACCAAATTTTAATATAAAAAAATATGTACTCTTCACTGGTATAGGGAAACTACTTAGTTATAAATTATTAATAATCACCTTCTAAACACATTTTTGAATTGAGAATGACTCCATATAACGTCAGACAGTCGGTTAGATAACATTTCCTCATAATTTTTATATGTTGCTCGGTTATATTATGTTTAGATACTTATATTTAAGTTTGAAGTATTATTAATACAAGAACTTAATTTAATCCGATATTATTCTTGGATATCTAAACCTTTGAAACCGTGTTATTAAATCCTAATTATTATTTAGTCACCGTTCAACACTGCTGGTTGCTTAATGTGATTGATCAATATGCGCAGGCACCACTCGAATGTACATTTCTTGTTTCATGTAATATAATGGGAGCAAAAATTATCCGTGTTTAGTAATCGTATTAATTTCATATTAAGGTGTTTTATATGTACATATGAGTCAATGAGATTATATTCTTTTCTATTACATTTCATGAGATTGCATAATACTAAATAACGACTATTATACGCCTACCTAAACAACACAAGTATAAAACGATTAACCTGTTTTTAAACATAAAAATCAAAGGTCGTTATTTTGTGTACAACGTAACTTTATTTTTTATTAATTTTTTTTTGCTATATAAGAAGATCTAGTCAACATACTTATTAAAAGTAAAAGTGTCTTATATTTTTTCCATTTTATATTTAACAATTGTAACATGATAAGCGGTAATTACCATTACGCCTTATCTGTCAGTGAGAGCGGACGATGGTAGTAGAAACGCGACAATGGCATTCTTTTCATTTTCGGTCATCGTGAACAATGCCACGTTATCCAGTTTTCATTGTTGTCTTCTCGTATACTATAATATGTTGCTTTCTACGTATTATTTCTTTATTCGATTTCATGTAAAAGGTCCTTGAATAAGACGGAATATTTTGATATTTGAGGGGCACAAGCGTGCGACTTCAGATTGTGGGTTCGATTCCCACTGGAAGGGATGATATATTTAAAATTCTTATTTCCTAGCTCCGGTAACGAGGCAAAGCACGGCGTTAAGATCCGTCACTCAACAAGCAAATCCTCCAGATTTCTGGAGAAAATGAAGAACATAAGTGACTTAATGGCAGCGGAGTGTCTAAACACTAAACTCCCAGGTTCTCTCTGGCTACCCTGCTATGTGCAGGATATAGCAAGAAGCAAAAAAAATATCTTATTCTAGCACATTTCTTTACGTCGTAAATCATACTTATTTTTATATAGATATTTTTATTTTTTAACAATGACGCCACCTTGATATTTTTTTAAATAATCTGTTATATGTCTATATCTAGTTGTAGCAAAAAAGCAATACATTATAATTCTTATACTTTTATTTTCGTAATAAAGTAAGATGTGCGATATATGATTGTAACACCGATCTGCGGCTGTCGTGTTCTCGAAGTAGTTCTATGTCCGTGACACACATACCCACTGAGACCATTGAATGCCGAATGTCAAAAACGACAGCAAAAATGTATTGGTCAGGACTTGCTTACATTTTAGCATGCATACTAAATTTTAAATTATTTATGGCTACTATTTTTTTATTGCACACCTATTACCATATTTAAATAAATAGTTTTGACATATTTTTATATTTGCATTTCATATATTATATATATAAATATAAAAAATATTCATTTACTCAACTAAATCAAGTTCTTGTAAATTAATTAAATCATGCAAGTTAATTTTTATACACTGTACAGAGGTATAAATGACAAGTGTGTCAAGTTGCGGCCAATTTGATACACCCAACAGATATATTAAAAGGCTGTAATTCTTTGACCTGAACGAATTACTCATTATTAACTCAAAACGTAAGACCACAATGTAATTTTTACTGAGTAGACTACAAAAAACTCAGAAATATAAAAAAATGTGCAACTCGCTTTACATTTACTGTTTTTAATTAAATTTAATCTGTATTACAAGTAATGTTAAATGGCTATAATTGGAAATGGAAAAGATTGCATTCATAAGAAATGTTTATATATATACATCTTTATAAAAATAGAACTGTGACACAAATAAATAAGAAAAAAAAAACTGCAAGATTTGAACCCGCGTCCTCTGAAAATCATTCAAAAATTCAACACCCGAAATTTTTTATTGTAAATATATGATCATGATACAAAAAAAACCTCAAGATCATTTTCTTATTATTACGCAACCTTTTCATCTAGAATGTTTAAGTATCATGAATATTTACGTCGTTTAAAATACATTATATTAATACATGCCTGATCAGGCTGCCTTATTTAATGTCTCGTCGCCTCAGAGGAGGTTTAGTTTCGATCGGATCGGATGCCTTGTAAGGTTGTTTGTAAACTTTAATTAATAATCGATTTAAAATGAGCGATACAGAAGTGAATGTGAATAAACATAAAGATAAAAACAAAAAAAGCGCCAAGGAGGCGGAAGTGTCGTGTTGGAATTGTTTTACTGTGGAAAATAATGATGAAAAACCTGAGCCTATTCCTTTACCAAAAGTGCGAGAAGAACATAGAGAAAAGTTAAAAGTGTATTCTTTTTTGGCTTCTGAAATATCCAAGCCTAAAGCAGTTTCACTTAAACAAAAAGTAAGTGAACATTACTTAATTGGAAAGAAAATTGATGAAAAAATTTCAAGGAATCAAGTTCAATTAAATAAGGAAAACAATTTAACTGATAAATTAAATATATATTCGGAAAATATATTACAAGAATCTACCAAACATGAAAGTAAAGATATTTCAAATATTGATTATTTTCCTTTAAATACCGAAAAAAATTCTAATACTGATAATAGTGGAAACGAAGTCAATTCTAGAGAAGATTACATTAATAAAACAGAAGAAATAAAGACCTTTGAAAATAATACAAGTATTGACAATATTCAGGAAATCTGTAATAATAATTTAAATTCTCAAAATATTCAAACCGAAATTAAATTATATGATACAAATTCAACTACTTTTGACAATAATACAACTAATGACAATGCGACCAAAAATGTTTTCTATTCTGTAAACATGTTGGATAACACTTCTATGGCATTATCAAATGATAAAAATATTGAAACACCATTTTATATACTTCCAGAAAATTTAAATATAGATAAAAGAAAACATAATCTTGATGATCTTTCTTCTTTCGTGGAGTGCTCCGATTCGTGCATAAACAAAACTTTAGAAAAAATGACATCCTTAGATATGTCGGTAAATGAATTTGAAAGTAATCGTAGTACATTAATGCAGTTACCAGAATTAAAAACAAAAAAATCTATCATGCTTGAAGATGCATCATCAAACACGTTGGAAATATTACCTGACCCAAAATCTATAAAATATTGTGATCCAACTGAGAGCGCCACTCATGAAGAAAAAAAAGAATACGATCCGAGTTCACATATACTAGAAAATGAACATAAAATTGACGAAACTCTATTATTAAAAATGTCTAAGTTAAGCATTGAAAGTCCAATCGATTGTGAAGAACAGGAATCAAAAATAGATCCCTTACCGACAAAACAGAAAAAGCCTTCCACAGAGGACAAACAATTAATTTTTTCCTCAGAAAAAGAAGCAAAAGAAACTGTTATTCCAAAACGTTATGAAATGACAAATTACAGTAAAAATGTTGAAAAATCCAAAACTATGTTTGAAAATGTAATTGAAATGAAAAAAAATGCAAATATTCCTACGGCAGCCGTGCTATCGTCGTCACAAGGAAAATTGTACACTAGCCCATTACAAACAAGACAAGGTAGACACTTATCTTCTTTGGATACTCCAAAGGCAACAACAATTTTTAAAACAAGAGAAATTACTCGAGTAACTCCACCTGTGGTTACAAAAGTCATTGAACGTAAATCGATCGAAAAAGTTACTAGTCAAAAATTAAATTCTTATAAAAATATTGATACAATTAAAAATGAAAATAATGACGACAGCGTAGTCCCGTCTAATAAATTTAATCCTCATATTCAAGTAGAAGGCTCAATTTTGAAATCTCCGCCTGAAAAAAGCTTGAACACATCGAATACATCATTGAAAAACGACTCAAGTACCAGAATACCTATATTACAAAACCATATAAATAGCAAATATTCTCCGGTTTCAATACTAAGAAATAAAACTAAAGAGTCTTCTCCTCAAACTTCAAGTAACGATACGAGCAATAAATTATCAGATACACCTTTGACATGTTCTTCAATAAAAAGTTGTATAAAACAAGAAATTATTCATCCTCCTGTAAAAGTTCCCGTTGAAACTTATCCGCAAACGTCCACGCCAAATGTAGTAGTCAGAAAAATCTCTTCAGGAAATCATTCATCTGGTAGCGACAGTACTCGGGCGTCGTTGGAAATAAAAGACATCACCCCCAGTGTAGATAAAACCGACAACGCAAGTTCCAATGGCTCTGAATCAGGATATGCAGGCTCATCAGCAACTGTACAAGAACTGCTAGTTGATGAAATTACTAGCAAAAATCTCGATAAAAATTCTGAAGAAACAGATAAAATTGAAAACCTTGAATTACATCATGCACCAGCGAGATTAAAAAACTTTAGTTCTTCTTCCTCTTCACTGAATGTTTTAAAAAGAAAACCGTTACAAAGCTCATCAATATCTTTATACAGTAATTCCTTGAAATCACCAATGAAATCATTGCGATGGAGCACTCTATCAGTGGCTCCACGTTCAATTAGTTTTGAAGGTATTTGAAATATTTTTAAATATATATTTTTAGTATATAGAACTATATATAAGCAGCATGCAAAACATAGTGACTCGTCACTAGGTTCTTTTAGTCCATCCCACAAAGCGTGGGAATAAAATAATATTTGTAATGTTAAGTACATTACAATAGAAAAATAATTACTGCCATTATATAAAGATAAAATTATATAAAACAAATACACTGACACATCATTGAAATATTTAATTAAAAAAAAACAATAGCCACTAGTCGTTCTAAGTGTATGCACATGGAATTGGTTCATTTAATCATAGTTGCTTTTAATTGGCCTCTTGACTGTATTAATTCACTTACCCATATTACATGCTACAGGAAGCAATCGTATCATGCAGGATGTGATAAAAGTGGGATTTGTTAGTTTGTTGCTGAACGGTTAATTTACTTGTTGTGGTCGAGTTTTTGTGCTGTTAATTAATGATGGCGGCTTTAATAAACTATGTGCCAGAGCAGGGTTATCATTCGATTGAAAATTTTAATTTAAACGTAATTAAAACAAATGAAACAGTACAATCTCAGTCTGTGTATCGACCGGTAAACATATATTCGATTAGTGGTGGCGTCATGGAGGATAGTGGAAAACAAACTTTTTTTGACTATTTTCGACGTTGTTGTTGTTTTTGCTGTGCATCAAAGTCTAGTGACACTAATGATTCTCCGCTAGACGGCTCTAATTCGGCTTTAGTGGGACATGTTGGCCGTAGTTATACGTTGAATAACGAACAAACTCTAGAGCAACGCCCAGTGCCATCAGTGACCGTTACTAAAGTAATTGATAATGATTCCATAAAATCGTCTTCACAACTTTTGTTACACAGTGAAAAATGTGCAAGTACTAGTTATATAAAAATTAAAGTGAGAAAAGAAAAAGGAAGTCAAAGTGATAGTCCATACGATTCAGGGAATAATAGTGGCAGCAGTACTCTTAGAACTGGTGAGAAAGTATCATTCATTCGTGATATCCTAAACTGCCGAGATACTTTTGTAAGGTCTATAGAGTGGTGTGACAATTCTCTGACGAGAGGCAAAAAATGTCGCTTTATAAAACGCGACGACTGGCTTGGCGTTAAAGATGACGGTATCCAGGAAACAGTTGATTTTATAGAGCACGCACGACGAATCCATCTCTTGCACATAATAACGTGAGCATGATGAATGAATGTCTTGCATAAGCTGCTAAAAAACTACGACGCACTTTTTCCTGCAAAAACTTCTATCAAACAATACCTTTATTTAATAAAACAATGACAATTCTATTGACTAATTATGAAATATTTCCTATTTTTCCTCAGATGAAGTGTACATGTCCGAGGCGTTGTCCTCCGGTCACGCCACGCTCCCGAGACGCTCCAACTCGCCGCTGCCCAATGAACGAGACATGGACCGAGATAGGTTTCCTATCAACAGGAGTGGCTTACAGGTAAACTAAAGTTTTAATATAAATTATTTACTATTATTTCATATAAAAATATTACTGATTTTATAATTATTTGGTTACTAGTGATGATTGTGTGCTATTAAATTAATGAATACTGAACTTCACTAAAGTAAAGACACCGAGCGGAAAGAGAGATAAGTTGAATGTTTTATCGGTGCTTTGGAGTTAATTTGTATAACTGTAAAGTTGAAACAAGTATTGTTTCGGAGGCCGCGTTCGCAATTGTATTATATTACCAGCACATTGTCATGCCTTGCGACATGCCCTGCGAACAACTAGGCTTACAAAATGTTCGCCACAGCTCTTTAACAGCTCCTACGGTAAAGATACTTTAATAAATACTTTTTGGAGAAAATTACTAGAATTATTACTTATTGTAGTGTTATTTAAATATGTAGTTATAGAACTTTTCATTTTAAGTTTACTTATGTACTTTTTTACATTCATCGAAGATTACTGCGTACTCTTTAATGAGATTAAGGATTAAGGCCAAAATGATTTTACCAAAACAAATAAAAATAAAATAAATATGTTTTATCATATGTAAAATATATTTTTGAAATTAAACATGAAAATAACAAAAGAGCAATTTTTGTATAAAGTAGGCATAGATAGTTCTTATGTTTTATAAACGCAAAATTACACTACACTGTGGAAAGTGTGACGCAGTTGCAGTTTTCCATTTACGTAAAAAAATAATTACCATCAATGGAAAGAAGAATGGGTGTCGTAAGAAAACGGAGACACGTAACGACGTGTACTTGTGGTTTTATTCTTTTAGTAGTTTCATGTGGGCAGGGACGATAAAATGTTATTCAATGCCATATGCGGTCTGCTGACCCGTTCGAAACGTACTCGTGGCGCCCGTTGAGAGAAATCGGCGTGTGATATACTTATTTTAACAAATCTATTAAACTATCATCAGTACATATATTATGTAGTATAATTTTGTAAAAATTTTTTAAGTGTTATTCCACACTTAGGAAAGAAAAATACTTATTTAGAAAACGTATAAAGATTTGAACGTAACGGGACTCGAACCCGCGCCTCCTGGAAACCGACCAGGCGCTCTGACCACTACGCCATACGTTCTTATCGAGCTACGTCGAAATTTTTATACGCTTATTACAACTTATTTATGTTGTTAGCATCTCTGTAGGGAGATTTTTACAAATTTCCACTACCCAAAAATATTTTTTATACGTTTTCTAAGTAAGTATGTAGTAGGATATTTCGATTTATATGTACGTTAAGAACCTTGTTTTTATTCCGATATTTATATTTATTTTTTTCTATGTGTAAATCTAATATACAGAAACAAGTTTTAACGATGAATAAATAATTACACGGTGGTATTATTTTGTTGTCAAAAGGCAAAGCGAGGACGACGACAGAGCCAAAAATAACTTATAATATTTTATGACATGTTTTTTTTTAAATATCACCAGTCATCTTAATTGCAGTATTATTTTAGCTCTTTCATAACAATCCTAAAAATAAACTCAGGGCTAATAAGGATTAACATAATCCGAAGTGGTCATGATTTAAAAAACAAGTTTCTAAAAGTTTCCACAAGATTTAAATAATCCAAACTTGTTAGTGTGCATTTAGACTACTTTATTGTCTTAATATAATTCTATAACAAATAAACAAAATATTATTTTAAATTAACATATGCACATAAAGTTTTAAACAGAAACCTATCTAACTAACAGAATATATTAGTATAATATAACGTTTGTTAATATAGTTCTATTAACGTTTATAAAATTCACATCACATATCTTATGTTAATTGGAAATTAATTGCTTTGGTATCAATTACATTGATATCAGTCGTTGCATCCATAAAATAGAAAATATATAAACGATCAATATTTGTAATTTAATCTTTTCATGCAATAAATTATGCAATCGACTGTACATTTAGCTAGCTAAAGCTTAAGTGTGACTGTAAACACGACTGATTGTGGGTTCGATCCCCACTCAAAGAAATGGAATATTTATGTAAATTCATCAGTTATCCACAATATCCATCCACATGTCGGAATTGGGGAACGTAGTGTCTCAACATTAGGTTGCCTCTGCCTACCGTACAGTTTGCGGGACAACTTGAAGCTGATTTGATTGATCTATCACAAAATACCAATAATTTATTATTTATAGTATAAAAAAAAAGTATTTCGAGTAAACTATCGTATTACAAATACCGTCCGTAGTAAATATGACGACGTGTGAGTTTCTCCACGCGTGTGTCTCTTTGAACAAAGGTGTCAATGCAATACTACAACGTTAACGTATCACATGCCAAGAGACAATGTGAGTAAACAAAAACAATTCATTCCCGCGAGCTGACTGACGCTTGCGACATCTTGTATACAGACAATTTCTGTTGTATTTGTATTATGTTTAATCTTTGTAAATATTTATGTTAATGTTTTTGTAATTATTTGTAAGCTATATTAATCAGTATATTATAAAAACTTTTATGTATGGTTTTTTTTTTTTTTAGGTATCTATTTTTTATTTTTTTTATTTTTTCAAGTAAATAGTAGTCGAAAGTATTCTTTCTTTTTATTTTTTTTTTATATATCAAAGTAGGCAGAGGGAACCTAGTGCTAAGACATTCGTATCCTACTTTCCTCCAAAATTTCAAGACATTGCGTGTTGAGTGAGAAAATGAAAAAGTTAATTATTAATACCATTTTTGTATATTTCAGGCCAGATCTGAATCCATGGCATCAGTTTACTCCGGCGCCGGCGAGGGCCTGCGGGGGAGCGTGACCGTGCGGGGAGAGGTTCAGTTCTCGCTCCTCTACAACTACAGACTCGGCGCTTTAGAAGTGGGAGTCAAGAGATGCCGTGATTTAGCCCCTGTCGATGTCAAGCGTAACCGTTCGGATCCTTATGTCAAGGTTATTTTCAATTTTTTTTATAATTTTCGATGTTACAAATAAACGTCAGTTGGGCGTGTAGATTTATCAATTTGTTAATAAATTATTACATGAATTGTTCGTTACTTAATTATAATATTAAATTTGAATTTGAAACCAAATAAAGTATCAGTAAACAATGACAATAATCCATAATCAGGAGTGATTGGAAATGAAACTCTGTCCATCCACCGCAGGTGTACTTGTTACCGGACAAGTCCAAGACTGGCAAACGGAAGACGAAGGTGAAGAAGAACACGCTGAGCCCGGTGTTCGAGGAGACGCTGTCGTTCGCGCAGCCGCTGGGCGCGCTGGCGGCGCGCACGCTGTGGCTGTCCGTGTGGCACGCGGACATGTTCGGCCGCAACGACTTCCTGGGGGAGGTGGCGCTGCCGCTGGCCGACGTCGTGTTCGACGACCCCGCGCCCGCGTGGCACAAGCTGCACGAGCGGGTGCGGCGCGCTCACTTACTAAACCACACAGCTTTTGTATCCCATAGAAATATACGTTGAGATCCGGTATTAAATGACAAATGTAGTATGAAACGGGTTTCCTTTTAAATAATTGTCATGGTATGTTTATTAGGTCGTACACCTTGTGAGTTGCTGAGAAGGTTGATGTAAGCTATTTTGTTTGTACAACCGGATTCTTGATTGTATTATTATATAATAATAAATAATATGTTCTAGGATTAGTTATATCATATAGTTGAGGTCAGTCGTAGTCCAGGGGCGAGTGATTGTAAGCGCGATAGGTTGTGGACTCAATTTCAAGTCGAGGAAATTAAATATTCATTTTTTTGAGTCCAGTTGTGGCGCAGTGGCACAAAGTGTGACTGTAAAACCGACTGGTTGTGAGTTCGATTCTCGCTCGAGGAGATGAAATTATTTATTTAAATTTATATTTCCATTTCTTCGCTCTGGTGTCGAGGCAAAGCGCGGCGTTGAGTTCTGCCACTCAACACGCAATGTCTCCAGTATTCAACGTAGAGTCTTAAAACTTTCTAGTTAAGATATAGTTCCTTCTGACTAACCTGCTAGATGCGGGATACAGCGGGAAACGTGCTTTTGTATACATATAATAATAAAAAATATTTGTTTTATGCTTGTACAGACAGAACAATTCGATGAGCAACAAGGCTCTCGTGGAGACCTGATCATAGGTCTCAAGTTCGAGTTGCAGGACGCGGCGCGCGGGAAGGGCACGCTGCACGTCCTTGTCAAGGAGGCCAAGAACCTGGTCGCTACCAAACCTAGTGGACTCGCTGACGTGTTTTGTAAAAGGTATTATCATCTCATATATCTATTATATAAATAAAGTAATATTGTAATTAAAGTAAAATAAAAAAGCTTATTTAAAAAATATACATATCTATCCAAGATAAATAAAAAATAGTTTATGTTTGGTTTAGTATTTCATGAACATTCACTCGAATATTTTTAGCACATTTCAATCATATACTTTATTAATATTAATGATAAAAACGTTTTTTTTTATTTAATCGATACAAACGCCATTGGTGAAGTTCAATTCTTACCAAATTTGAATTTGCAACCTCGAACTATTAACAAATTTAATTTTGTTATTTATTTTTTATCCTATTCACAAGATAATTGATTCATGTAAATTGTTATGAGTCACATTTAAAACTTGAGGTTGTGACTGTCGACTCGTACAAGCGTGTGATTTTATGCGCGACGGTAATATATTCGATCCCTGCTCGGGGAAATGAAATATTCAACATTTACATTTTTCATTTTGATAACAAGGCAAAAGCACTGTGTTGAGTTCCACCACTCAACACGGCATGCCTCTAGAATTCGGCAGAATGTACGAAACAGAGTGTCTTTACACTAGGTTCCATCCGCTCACCTTGCTACGTGTGGGATACAGCGTCAAGAAAAAAAAGATAATAATGATATTAATGTATTTGTTATTCGATGTTGTACAAATAAGAAATTAATAAACATTAGGTAACACCTAATGTATTTCTATCTAGTTTGAAGGTCGTTATGATAAATGTAAATCGATAATAAATTCTATTTATTAATATTTTTTATACCTATTACATATTAAAATTAAATAGATTTATTTTTCTTAAAAGTTAAAATATTTCAAATTATATGATTTTTTTAGAACTTTGTTTTGATATTTAACACAGTTATTACAAGTGTATAATAACTGAATAGGCGTACTTAAAACGTAAAATACATTAACATCAGTCACTATGGAGGATGTTGAGACGAGATTGAAATGTAATCTGAATTGTTATTCAATCTCTACTTAATCTATTTAAATTACTCTTATTTTTCCCGTCTGTAAGCAGCTACCTGCTGCCGGAGCGCGGGCGCCTCGCGAAGCAGAAGACGGGCGTGTGCCGGCGCACGCTGCAGCCGCGCTGGGAGGCGTCGTTCGCGTACCGCGGCGTGCGCGTGCGCGAGCTGGCGGCGCGCGCGCTCGAGCTCAGCCTGTGGGACCGCGACCGCCTCGCCTCCAACGACTTCATGGGCGCCGTGCGCCTCTCGCTGGGGACCGGTACGCAGGGCGTTTTGATGGAAATAGTGTCCTAAATTAATTTTTTAGTCTATTTTCTATGCTAAAACATATACGCGTTTTGATTTTACAGTGTATTTTGTATGTTATGAAGTTTTACATTTTAACATTTTTTTATACATCTACCACATTCGGATCCCGTATTACATAATTGTCTAGTAATAAATGCTTTTTAGTACTTAGCCCACCTTTTGTGCAATAAATATTAGACAATAAAAATTAACATATAAATAATGCAGAGTCGACAGAAAGGGAAATTAAAATTAAACAATAGACACTCAGTTTGCCTCTTTCCACTAAATTATTAATTATATTGCGTGTTAAGAGGTTCTTTTGATTCCATGAATAGGAATTGAGTCCACAAATGTCGCGCTTACTATCGGACCCATTCTACTGCAAACATGACGTCTTTCTCAAGATTTTTCTCGTATAAAACTCAATATATGTATTTTTTTTCAGGTACATACATGGGGGCAAACGTAAACTGGATGGACAGTGTTGGCAAGGAAGTCACATTATGGCAGACCATGATGCAACGACCCAACTTCTGGGTAGAAGGCTCTTTACCACTACGGCCACAACTCAACAACTAAACTATAAGAGAGACAACAATTCATGTTTACAGTACAGACAACGTGTTGTGGTCGCTCTGAAGTTAGCAGTAGATTGCTGTGCAGATTTGATTTTAGGATTTTACTTACTTTTAATAATTTACTTCCCGAGTGAAAAATGCGTAAAAATTCAGAAAGCCGAACTAATTAGAGCGGCCACAACTAGTCGACCGTACTGTACTTCTATTCGTGCTACATCACAATTGTCTAATTTCAATATTGTGAATGTATTTATAAGTGTGGTGTGATAGCGAGACGGATATCTCAGTGGGGATCATATAGATATATAATACTCTGTATTGATTAAAAGTAAAGTATTCAAATACTTATAGTGTTGGAATATTTAATTGTTTTTATTTTATCTAACTTCGTATCGTGTGCCAATCGCGTTTAAGGGTACTTCTAATGTAAGTGTACAAGATTGTCGATTGACATTTGAATCATATATAAGTAAATAAAGCAGTCCATTCTCTTCTTCTATACAGTTAAATATTTCAAATTGTAAAAATAAGAAATATTGTTGGAATTTAACTGACATATTACAAAACAAGAATACATGTGTTATATAATTTAAAAAAATTGGGACAACTGTTTATTTAAAAAAAAAAACGAATACTGCTTTATTTGCTTTTATATGATTTTTTTACTCGATGTTTTATTAATAACGATTAAAACGTGAATTTCATGTTACATAGTAAAGACTCGTATAATATTGTTTACATTCCAGTATGTGATGTAAATTAATTTTAAGCTGTATTTCTAAAGACAATAACATTCTTAAAACTGCCTATTAGGTAAGAAATAGATATATATTTAAGTTACGCATTTAAAATAGGTTTTTAATGTACAAATTAAGTTCTCATGAGTTCGTAAGTATCTGCTCATGCGCATTGTGATTTAAAACTATATTAAATTTCTTATATCTAAGAATGTGTGGAGATGTAACGGAAATATTTAAAATAAGTATATTTCATACAAATATTATAAATTGCATCGAATTTTTACAGAGACGTCCATAACTTTATATATACAATTATACTTAATAATGCTATTGAGCTACTTAAGTTGTAAGTTTAGGGAGTACCTATATTATTTTGTATTAAGTATTTTTTTATATAAAATATATGTAAGATAATTTGAAACATTGAATAAATAAATTTAAATACTTAAAAAAATTTTTTTTGACGATTCTTCATTTTTTAACTCTATTCCGCCTTAAATACACATTTATTTACTAATCTGAATTATTTTCGTATCGCAATATTATAATTTTCAAGAAGATATTTACAAATTTAAAACCAAAGTTTCAATAAATTCATTAAACGTATAAAACAGTTAAGTAAATTGTAGCAATTTAGTTGAAAAAAGTACCTAATTTATATTGAATATATCTAGACATATATATTGTACCGAACTATTAACCCTCCATAAACACTGAGCTGCATGAATATTAACATCAATTTTAGAAAGTCTCTTGTTATTATAGATAAATTTTCAAATCGATATAAAATGCTAGAAAATAGTGTCGAAAATAATTTGTGGGTTGACAGTCTTTTCTGGCTTTGCATGCTCAACAGGAGAATTCTGCAACAATTATTTCTCTTTTAATCTGAAAAATTAAGTATTTTTATTTATTAATCTATTTTCGTACTATCAACTAATTGTATTAATTTACATTTAACTGACTGAATAAAATAGCGTCGATAGTATTTCATTGGTGTTTTGATGTGTGTGAATGTGGGAGAATGCGTCGACATATTTCTATGTTAAATAAAACTTTTGAGAGGTTTTTGGCAATATAGTAATCAATGACATCGTAATCATTTCGGATCGCTAGTCCAGTTCCGTTGGCTTTGTTGTAGAAATTGAAAGGGGTTGATTTCGTCTATGTTTCTTAAAGTTCTCGATCTCTAGTGCTAGTCGGTCTGGAACTCCAGTAGGTGTTCTTGGAATTGCAATTATTATTCTCTTTTTGACCAGTAGCATTCACCAATAAGTTGGGTAGTATAGTGGCCTGGAAACCAGTAAGCACCGGGGGCTAGAGGGTTGCATTGCAGAACACACTCACGATTATCACCCATTTCGCTAAATTTGTGGGAAAGTAGTGTGATGCTTATTACACGTTACAATTTCAAGATGACGCCTTAGAATTTGATAACCCAACATCTCTCTAAAAAGCAGTAGATGCCACTTTATTGTGGAGTTGGATTTTCCAGGGCCAGGGCTAATGAAATTGATCTCTCCGAGTCCGAGCTTTGTTTAAAGTGACGGCACCTACTCACCAATGTATTCTCTATCATTGGAAACAATACTAAAAAAAACATTATCTTGAGTTTTATGTAGGGATAAGTTCAATTAATTAAAACGTAGCTGAATAACCGATACGTTAAAGAAATCATACCATATCGAAACGAATTTAAAAAAAATCAAAAACTTTCAAATTAAGTTTAGTTATTACCTTAAAATTTTATTAATCATTTTTTTTTTCTTTTCTTTGTCTCTTTTTATTTTAAAATAGTACAAAATAGTGCATAAAATTGTACAGTTCCTGCCTGGCTCTTTGATAAAAAATAATTACCATATATGTATTGTATTTCAAAACTGTAACGACGAACCACCACCAATGTGTGCTAATAATTTAAATTAAATTTATTTTTTCTTTATCTGTGATATTGATGTTAAGTCGAGCTCTCAAACAACTGACATGAGAGAGCTGTCAGTTCTAAACTTTTTTTAACTTGAAAGTTTGTGAGGACTTACAACTTATTTTAGAATTTTTATAAGTGCAAGTAAAAGGATACCGAAAGTTATTACACACTTTACAATTTCATTATAAAAATGAACTTAAAATATTTACTTTTTATAGTATTCACGATGAATATTTTAAAAACAGGTACAGGTTGCGTCGTTAAAAACAACGCCCATTCACGTTAAATTTGTTTATGTTATACTTATTTTCTATTATTTTTATATGAAATATTTTATTTTTGTTATATTATTATAGCGTATTCAATAAATTGTTACCAGTGCTCTGGTACAAATTCAAACGAACCTTTTGAGTGTAACGAATACTTAGATACAGACACAGAATTACAGCCAATTGATTGCGAAGGTATACACAATGCCCAATTCTGTATTAAACATGTTGGCAGATTTGAAGGTATATAGATTGGTTTCATATAAAATAAGCCTGACACTAACTTATGGTGATGGAAATTACTAATAACAAACAAATGCATATTTTTTGGGCTAACATTTTTGTTTTTATGAGTTTAACGTTTCTTCAAAAAAACATAACAATGTGGATGTGGTGGCAGTAGCTTTATATATATTTATTATTTTTATTCATATTTATCTACAGCCAATAGTTTGTAATTGATAAACATTATTTACCATATTTATTTGAATTTTTCACTCATCAGTCAAAGGAATTGAATGTTACCAATGCAATTCTACATCAACATTGGAGTGTAGTGATGGTCTTATGAAGCTAGATGGTGGTATTATAAAACCACTTCTGTGCAGTCACGTATATGATGCTCAATATTGTATCAAAATTTCAGGTTCTTACTGACTAATAATAGTGTGAATTAAATGAAATTGCACTTGCTTTTTTATTTTTGATTCACAAAACAATTTATCCATTTCTCACTTTATTTAAGTTAAGATTCTGTTTTTTTTTTCACTTCCTTTTTACTTTTTGGCAGTGGTTAAACTTGCCACAGTTTGTCTTCTTTCCAGATAAAATAAAAGTAACTAATATCCACTAGTGTTAATCAAACCCACAATCACAGCATTTTTATACTAAGACCTTATATTAGCAAGCTTCACTAGTATGCTATTCTCTTAATGCTTACTATTCACACTATTTATTTAGCACAATTTACAGCTTATTACAAATAATGAAATTTGAAGTTGAGTTGCTTGTTATTTCTAAAAGGTGAGTGTTGAAATTTAAGCATGTTTCAATTAATTAATAAGTTGATAGTTCAAGTTAATTCATTTTTGTATCACATTGTATTAGATTTTTAATTGATTATATAAATATTAAATGTATATTTATTCCTTTTCTATAAAATAAAATATATAGCTTAGTATTCTATTTAAAATACAACATTGACAATTTGTTCAAAATTCTCTTTTAAACATAAATTTCACCAGACTCACCCAGACTCACTTCTCCATAAAGGTTTGTTCCTAGCTTATGGGGGCAGGGGACCAATCCTGTATATCTTGTACAAGCCTCTTTCATGTAAAAAAATGTTTAGTTGTAGAAAAAATAATACTATTATTATTTTTTATTTTACAGGAGGCATTGGAACAAAGAGATATTGTTCATCATTAGATTTAGGAAACTATTGTAACTATGTTCAACAGCCCGGAGATAAACTGGAATACAGGACTTGTGTTTACACTTGCAATACTGACGGCTGCAATGGAGCATCTAGCAAACAAATATCTACTATATTTTTAATATTTATTTTATGTATACCGAAATTTGGTTTTTTTAAAATGTAAATTACCAAGGAGGCACTTTTAAGAATAGTTTGTGTAATTATGATGTGAAGAATCTCAATTTTATATGACATTCCATCCATTATCCGTCCATGGAGTAAACATCACAAGGTTTACATGTAAAATATTTATTAAAAAGTAAATATAATGAGACTTAATTGAACATCTTTTTTTTTTATTGTGTTCATTGTATTATTATCATAATATAATTATTTTTAAAAATTATGATTATTTATTATTACTGTCCTTATTTGTCACAATAACTCATTGGATATGGGTTCTATACTTAATTCTACTCATGTTTCTGGAGACATGTATATCAAATTAAATAGACTTTTTTTTATCTACATAATATAACTATAATTTTACATAAAAAAAAATTGTATTCAAGAGCTACGATATTTTGATACTTGTTTTTTTAAATATGCTTTGCTTTATTAGTATCAATGTTGCGCTTAATTTTCTTACTGTCACAAAATAATTAATTTCTCAGAGACCGGGAATCAAACCTTCAACAAACGCCTCAACTGTTTAGCATAAATGCGACTTCAGGTTACAGTAGAAAAAAAAATGACAAAATGTTCAAACATTTATTGAAAATTTGTGCTACACAAGCATGATATAAAAATACACAATAAATATTAACGTCGACTTAGCCACAAAAGTAAATTACTAATTTATATGCAATAATACTTTGATTCATTTCACTTACCTAATATCGTTGATATAATATGGAATGTTGAAACAAAAGTAACACATTTATATGTGAATTTTTAAACTTAAAAAAAAGAACTATAATATTTTTAAATTTCACATTTTTATAAAAAAAAAAGAAACAATTTATAGCAATAAAAAACACACCGAACAAGCACTAGCTTGCTACACAACTATTTCATAATAAAAAACATTTCAAGCAATCACTATACCAAGCAACGAAGACTTAATTAAACCTTAGCACCTACTCTAAACATGTCAAAATATAAAATGAAAAAATATATGTAATAAAGATATGTACAAAAAATCAGGTAACATTTTTTGTACCAATTTATTAAATTTAAACGTTCTGGCAGTACATTTCTCGATATATAATGCAAACGGTATGTTGCAAGTGTAACATTAAATTGCAAAAGCTACATAATACACAACCATACAAAATTAACGCTAGCGTCCGTCTACATACGGCAATGCTATCCCACAATAGAAAATGTTGTAATTAACGTCACTTATAAAAGCTAAACTAATTAAGACATACTTAATTTAATATCCTTATTACGAAATTACAACACAAAATTACAATAACCATACAAAAAAAATAATTTCAAAGTTTGGAACATTTCACATAATTAACTAATAGGAAACACTAAATGTAAATCAGACTATAAAAAAATAATTTGTAACAAAAGAAACTTAATAAAAATGGGAAATAGACTTAGTCATGTGCTTATCAAAATAGTGCTCTTAGTATAAACAACTGTATTATATAGAAGCAAATAAGGCATGCAGGCAATCTTCATTGTGATCAGCATTCGGTAAATTGAATAAAACATATAAATTTTTATATTTCCATATCTTCGCTCTGGTGTCGAGGCTAAGCGCGGCGTTGAATTCTGCCACTCAACACGCAATGCCTCCAGAATTCGGCAGAAAGTGGGGAACGGAGTGTCTTAACACTAAGGTTCCCTCTGCCTACCCTGCTGTGTGCGGGATACAGCGTGAATCTGTTTATTTTTTATTATATAAATTTGTAAAAATTAGATTTTGTATCCGGAGCTGGTTAAGTGAGAAATTTATATGTAAGCGAGGGCCTTTGTAAATGTGACAACTATATATAAAACTGTCTAATTGGAAACTGGATAAATGAAAATCCTCTTAAAATGGTATAAAATCTTAGGTTTTTGAGATCCCAATTAGAAAGGTTTCACTGTATTAATATATATTATAATGTAACATTGTATATTTTTGCAAAAAATAAATAAAACATGTTATCGTAATATCGTAAAGACAACAACCAATATAACTATAATAACTAAACTAAACTAAATAACCGACTTAATTATCCAAAAATAATTGGATATTGGTGTTTACTATGGTTATTGCAGTATTTGCTTCTATATAGTACATTTACAAATTGTCATGTTATTAGCGACATGATGATAAAATAATAACATACATACAATGTAGATGGACACAAATCATATAAATATTACTATTTCCAATTATTTAAATTTATTGTTTGAGTGACATATTCTATATAACATTTTCCACTTTATAATATTGTTGAGTCTTTATTTATGAAATCAGAAAAAATATTGATAAATCGGGATAATTGATGAATATTAATTTCATACGAGAATTATAAAAAAGTAAAACCTTAGGCCATCAGTACAAAAGTACACCTAAATAAAAATAATAAAAAAAAATCATAATACATCCTTACTAGGATAGTATGGAATGATTAAATTTTGTTCCCATTGGGATATTATTTTCAATAATTCATATATATACATATATATAATAATATAAATACATACATTATTTAGATGTCAAATTCAAATTAGAAAATTAACAGTAAAGATCCGTGGCCTTCTCTTTAAAGAGAAGTGATCCTTATGCAGAAACAAATTACAATCAAAGTGAGCATACAAATTATAATAATAAATAAGTATAATATAATATATCGAAATTTAAATGTCACAGAATAAAAAACCTACACCCCACTAACACATATACAAAGTGTGAAGCTATCACAAGTATGCAAAGCATACATATACATTTTGGTCATTGCTAGATTTTAAATTTTACATCATTTTTTACCAATAAAATAAAAAGAATCGTATATAAGTAAAAATGTTTTTGTATAGTCTATTATCCGACTTATATTAGTTACGTTGTATAAAAAAAAGTATCAATAGTTGCCATATATAAGATCATGTCCTTAAAAGTAATGTTTAAATAGAATAGTGGAGAATATATAAAGTATCAAATACAGTTACACTACACAAAGGCATATTTATTGCAATTACATGGAAAACAAGATGATTATTGGAAAAGTTTTGATAGATTTAACTAAAAATGAGTTAAGTGGAACCGAACCCACGACCGTCGGGCTGACTGCACAACGACGATATATAATAAATGATTACTATATATTGATTTCTTTCTGTCTGTGTCTTTATGTCTGTCAAATCAGTAGAATAATAATGAAAATAAGTTATTAAATAGAGCAGCTCTTACTTCAAAGTAAGCTTGTTGTACAAGCAATTTAAAGCATTTAATTCTATACATAACGCTACAACTAAAGTAGTAGTTCACATAGAAATTGAGAATGATATCTCAAAAAGCATAGCCAAATAGCTGTAGGCCTTTATTGTGAACATATTTTGTAATATCCATATCGATTTTTGATATTAATTTATCATTAAAAAAAATCTAAAGCCTCAAAATTTTACTTAAATACTTAGTATATGTAAATTGTAAGTATTACATTCATATGGAATGAGAAAATAGATTTACTTTTTTTAGATTTATAGCTGCCTAAATAAAGAAACTGAGCATCACAAGGCAATTGTATGTCGTTGTTGTATGTTAGATAAAATAACATTAGAAACCCCATTGAAATGTAGGTAAGAACGAGTTTCAATGGCAGTCATATATTATATAGCTAAAAGCAAAGAAAAAACAATCTCTAAACAGAAGTAACATTAGAATACGCCATTTTCTTCCTTTAGTTTCTTTATGTATATTAAAAACGTTCTACAGAGACAATAAGTGCTGCATGTTTTTAACATATCTGTTATTAGTCTCTTTAAATCCATGTATTTGGCTCATTTCTTGTCTTTATTTGATGTTTAATCTTTGCAAGGACCTCCTGGTCTGGATTTAATAAAAAGAGCGTGGCAGAAAACGAAATCATTATATAAAGAGAAGAGAAAAAGAGATCTTCATATTAAGAGGATTCGGGGAAAGGGGTCAGTATATGGAGAATAAGAGTTTAAAAAACCTTATAATTGAGAAAAGAGGTAATGTTATGTCATACAGAGGACAAGGGGTCATGATATAAAGAAGACAAGAGAAGAAGTATTTTTTTTATGTTTCACGTAAGTGCGCTTGTAAAGCAGCGAGACTTTGTTCCAATTCGCGTACACGTTGTTGACTGTTCTGCAATTGACGCTTCACTATGCGTAATTCTTCGCCTTGACGATTGAAGGCGAGGCGTAACTGAAAATTATATAAATTATTTGTATTCAATTATTCTTTTTGATAGCGCAAGCAGCAGGGTACGCAGAAGGAACCTAGTGTTAGACTCACCATTTACTACTTTCAATTTTCGAGATAGTAAGCAAGTTGATCGACGGAACACAACTTTGCGCTTGCATTTTGCTTTAAATAATGGAGTTAACTGTTTAGGGTTAGTGGACTTCAGGATAATATTGGGTTCAATTCTGTTGTTTTAGTTAAAAAAAATCGGCTTCCTCTGCCTTCCCTGCTATATGCAGACTACACCCTAAAACTAAAAAACGTAAAGAAATTAACTTACTTCATGTTCAGTGTTGAAAACATCGCCTTGATTGATCTGCTTATACAATGGTACAGGTTCAGATTCCCCGGTCTGCTTCCCAAACATACGTTGGAGTTGATGGAACTTAGTGTTTTGATTTGCGCTAGTTTTCTGACATTTTTCTGTTACCTGTCATGCATATTTTACAATATTAGTTTTTGGAAGTAAAGTTGCGAGTTTAATATATAATCCTGAACTGGTTTAAGATTATATCTTAAACTCGAAACTGAATATATTATGTTCAGTAGCTGTAGTATGTCACTTATAAAAAAATTGCTTAAATTACAATTATAAATAACACTAGGAATAAAAATAATAAAAAATATCTTTAAATAAAGAGTACTATTTAGTGATATCTCGTTTGAGCTGTTCCATTTCGACTTTGGAATCTGTTCTTATTTTCGTTTCAGTTCCAGTTGCGTCGAATGTGTTTTTGTTTATTCCCTTGTCGCGTTTTAAGTTGTTTTTTTTTGTTATGACATAAAAATTTTGTTCTTGTTGTTCCATTTTTACAAGAATGGTTGAACGTAAATTCAAATATCATTCACACCATTTGGGAAACAAAGTGTCACTAGGTTTGATCTGCCTACTCTGTGAGTGAGATACAGCGTGAAACTGATTTTATTTAATCTGGATATGTGGCGGTCTACTATTGTGCAGTTTCGTCGGATTTTTTTAGGTGACTTTGGAATGGCCTACCTGCGGCAGTGTTTCTAGTTCGATACGATTTGGGTTATTTCAAAAAGCGCATCTTAGCACCGGTAGCGCCTCTGCTGTTACACGAGGTTACGTACCTGCGGCGCGTCCCCCTCGTGGTTGGGCTGCCACGTGGCCAGCGGGCGGTAGTCGGGCGTGGTCTCGCGCGACAGGAACGCGAACTTCTTGCGGTTGTTGGCGTCCTGCGGCTGCAGCGCGGGCGCGTTGTTGTTCGCGCGGGGCTTGTGCGTGGATATTGTTACACCTGAGGTATAATAAGCAATTCATTTTTTATTATTTAAAAAATAATCAGCTTAACTTTGTATCCCGCACACAGCAGGGTAGGCATAGAGATCCGAGTGTTAAGACTCTCTGTTCCCCACTTCCCAACGAGTTCTACAGACATTGCGTGTTGAGCGGCGGAACTCAACGCTGCGCTTTACCTCGACACCAGAGAGGAGTAATGAAAATAAATATTTGATTTCCTCGAGTGGGGATTGTACCCACAACCAGTAAATAATTGCAAAAAAACTAAATGTACACGACCGACGCCACTGTGACGGCACAGGTAGAGTGGGTTAAATCGAAACAATTAACTTGAAATAATATAGCCTATATATGCCTTCCCCGATAATGGATTTCCAACAGAAAAATATATTTTTATTATTCGAATAACTAACTTCTGAGATTAATATGCTTAACCAAACAAACTCTTCAGTTTTATAATATTAATATATAGATTTATAGTCCAAATTCATACTTAAATTAAATTCACTTTACACATAGAAATTAAACTATTTATTTAACACTTAAAACTGTCACTGTCGACCGTACTGTATAGTAAATATATAACCTACTAACCTGTTTTCATGCTAATAAGCAGCGGTGGAGCATTAAGACCACTGAGCCAGTCCCGCGCACTGAGCGCCGGCTGCGGCGCCGCCGTGTCCGGATACAAATCTTCCTATAAAATATAATTAGATATAGTGACACATAACTACATAAGAATATTTTTAAAGAGCCAGTTAGTGAAGGTTTGTAAGTTGAAATCTCTTTTTTTTTTCATTTTGGTAAACAGTAATCAAAACGTAACTTTTTTTGGAAAAATATGAAAAATCTCGTTTACAACTTTCTCGATAAAGTTTATTACAGTCGGCGAGGCCTAACCTGAGCTTTGCATTAGTGTGCCTTGCAGCGACTCGTCCCTTGCTTGGTGTTAACTGGTTTCTTACCGCGCTGAGGCGCGGCGCATCTCTTATTTGACGGTTTTAATACAAATAAAAAACAAAAATACCTGGAAACAATCCGATTTTCGTGGCACAATCATAGATATGGGCTCGCACAACCCCCGCGACGTGTGCAGCTTGTAGAAACGGAACACCTCACAGATACTAGTGTTGACGCCACGCTTCGGCATAAAACCGAGACCACGCTGAAAACATATTATTATTACATAATATCTCTCATATAATTTATGACACTAACATACATAACATGAGGCCGTCGTGCTGCAGTGGCATAAGATTGTGCCAGAAAGTGCGACAGTTTTGTCCAGACACCATGATATGCGATACCATAAATACGATTCATATAAGTCTCTCCATCTTAGTATGTACTATACTTTTAAATTAAGCTAAAACTGTTTCTATAAATATTTTTAGAATCAAATTACTTACTTGAGGGTTACCGGAGAGGAATTGATTGAGGAAGTGCACATATGGCGGCTCATCGACCACTTCGTAGTAGCGGATGTTACCGTCGCCCTTGCCAGCAAGGTATACCTAAATAATTACAATAATATTAATACATTATTTTTATTAATAAAAAAGGCCGTCGTGGCGCATTGGCACAAGCGTGTGATAGTAAAAACGTCGATCGTGGCTTCTGTTATAATTTGAGAGAACGAATTAATTATGTTTAAGATTTTCTTTTTTTCATTCTGGGAAAGACGGCGTTGACAACTCAATGCCCCGAAAATTTGCAATTGTTGTGGATTCAATTCTCATTTGGAGCAGTGAATTACTTTCATCCCCAGCTTTTGTAAGGAAAAGTGCGGCGTTGATTTACGACACTCAACATGCAACATCTCAAATTCAAAGAAAACGGAGTGTCATAACACTAGATTACATCTGGTCCCCAACCAACAACAAAATCAAATCTGATTTCAGGGCGGCCACAACTGCCTCCGCTCTAGGACCTCACCATGTTCGTGTCACAGTCGTAGTAGGGGAACACGACGCCCGAGGAGCTGTCGATGGTCTCGCACACCAGCGGGCGCTGCAGCTCGTGCTGCTCCCACACGGCGTACTGGCGGTCGCTGTAGCGCGAGAAGCCGGTGGTCAGCACCTTGCCCGAGCTGCCGAGGAACGTGCACTTCGACGCCTTCGTGCCGGTGTGGCATGTGCCTTCCTGGAATTAGGAAACACGTTTCAATTTTGTTTAATGACAAAATAGCAGTTTAAAACGATATCGCGTAATATATGAGAAAATTAAGTTGATATAATAATAAATAAAATATACATTATACCTAAATTGTTCTAATCTCTACAAAAATGTACAAACAATATAAAAAATTAAAACAACACATTTAATAAGAACTCGTCTAACATTTCTATCATAAAATTTAATTGGCTTTATCGCTTCAAATAGTTTTAATATATATGAATTCAAATACTGCTAAGTAAACAATGTTACATACAATTTCATAAATTTTTCTACATATTAACTTATTTAGCATGGTTAGTTTAATCAATCACAAATGAACACTTAAAGTGTGGCTATTAAAAATAAATATAAG